>OV788322.1:4324691-5720524 GCA_928718305.1 Tetramorium bicarinatum | reverse complement strand
TTAAATTAAGAATAATATTTCTCGCTTGTGTTTAGGGAAAACGAAGCTGTCAATCCGACGTTTGGTCGTATGGCGTAACGGTTTGGGAAGTGTTGACGCGCTGCGAAGATATACCGTACGCCGATCTGACTTCCGAACAGGTGTTAGAGAACTGCGGCCTATGGTACTCGTTGGACAACGGTGGTAAAAAGAAATGTCCGCGGATTCTCGAGCAGCCGGTGTTCTGCACGGACGATCTGTACCGGCTAATGCTGCGATGTTGGTGCAAACTTGTGGAGGATCGGCCTAGTTTCCAGGAGATTTACTGCTACCTCAAGAAGCTGACTCTGGATTAAATGCACGCAAATGCATCTCTGCCGAAAGAGCATACGAAAAACGATCCATGCTCCAGCAGCAGCAGCAGCAACAGCAGCAGCAGCGGCGGCGCGGACCAAATCGATTACAATCAGCTAAGAAGCATCCTGATTTCTTTCTTGATCGCTTTCGCAGGTAGTTCGACCTAATCGCGAATTGAATCGAATCGAGGAGTCGTAAATGCCTAAACACAACAACGTGGGATGCTCTCTGGCCACTAAAATTACTGCTCAACTAGATTTATCTAATTTTGATTATATAAGTAAGTGTAGGTTAACAACATAATGATAAAATTCAATGCGGCGGATAATCGCTGGTTTCTCGTATGATATTCTACGCGCATGTCAAGGAATAATCTGAGAATAATTTTTCAACGATTACTTCCGTAATAATCAGTATTCACGAGAAATACGTGATTTCGCGAGCGAAGAAGAGAGATTCACATCTATTTACTAATTTCTTACTTTACATATCTTTCCTACGCTTATACATATATATGTGATACTCATTATCGTTTTTACTGTTAAAAGATATCGTTCCATTTCTTCTATATCTATTATCCAGGTAGCCAATCGTAGTAAAATGACGACGCGAACAAGCTCTCCAACTTGTTGCAATTTTGCTCGAGTTTATTGCAGATTCTGCGCAAAACTTTAGTCGCATTTTATCGGTTGGATACTTTATATCATCGTGAAAATTCGTTGCACGTAGCCGAAGCAAAATAATATAAGGGAAATCGGCATAAGCGAGCGTAATACTCAATTACGTCGAAGAATGACAATCAGTTTTGCTCACCTATTTATATGTACTTATTTTACGAAATAATATCACGATATACTCGTATTGATCGATTCAGCTTATCTATCTTAGGAGGAAGGTGAATCGTTTGATCTTTAATCAAATTTCGCAGTGGCAAGATTTTTAAATAGAAATAATCTTCATATATATCCTTTCTTAATATATGTATATCTTAAGCTAAGTCATCTCCAATTTTATTCAAAAATACATAATACATACTTCACGGGATGTATTTGAAACAAGGGTGCTGTTTACGGATTGCATTATTGCATTATTAATTCTTCCTATTTAAAGATAAGAAAGTATTTAAATTATTTCTGTGCCAAATAGTAATAATTCAAAAAGAATGTGTTGCAAGATGTGCTTGAACTTTATGCGAATATTTTGTTCCAGTAGATTAGGTCTCCAAAGCATACTTTCATTTTAAGATACACCCCGTGCATAATAATTAACAAAACCAAAAAAAAAAACGATGAAGGAGCAAAAGAAAATCACAATTACGATTATTGAAAACAACGACGATAATAACGATTATGGTAAACGTACAATTTTAGATTATATATGTTTATAACAGATGTAACGTTTAATTAAATCAAATTTGTAATATCAATCATGTGTGTATTGTTTTAAAAGCGCAGTACATATACATAAAGATTAGTTTTTTCTTTAGAATTATTTAGTATTGACAGTCAAAGGCTTCAATGAATTAAACTTTAAATATATCAAAACTTTACTTTCCTTTTAAATATTAACAATTAACAATTATTTACAACTTTACTAATAATTATAATTTGTTTCAGTTTCACACAAGGCGTACTATATTCATTTCTTTGTGAAAATCCTCGAGAGACTGTTCCCAGCGTTCCTCGAAATATATTCCTAGCAAGAACTTCGCATTCAACCCGATATTTATAGACCACGGGAGATAATGATCCAAGTATAATTGTCTCTGTCTGAAATATTATATGATATACGAAATGGTCACGATATATTAATGATAACCACAGGCTATCGTACGAAGTAGTGCACGAATTTACCTAGGACGTAGCCGACTAGCTCCAAATATTGCTCCAGTTATGCACATCGGCAAACGCATCTGCAAAGCCTCTATCCACTTAACCGATACCTCTCCTAGCATCGTTGTCGGCATTAGGACCATAGCATGAAAGATGTCATGTACCTCTCGATATCGTTGCATCACGTAGGCCAGCTCGATATCATCGACAAATTGCACCGCAAGTCTATCGTCGGGCGACACATTCTGCAATCATAGCTCGCTCGTTACGTTTTGCTCAACAATTCTCCAGACTGATGAGATTCAGCTTACATTGTCATCCAAGAAATCGCGATACGTTCTGCCCACAGTTCCTGGCGGTAGGTCTTTGAGGTAAGAGAGGTCGACGGTGGACGTATTTACGCGTGGCTTTTGCGCGAGTATACGTTGACCCTCGCTCGTATTCTTCATCTGTTGATGACAGTGTACGAGGGCCTTTGTACCAGTAGTTTCTCCGAGACACGCTATCATGTCACCTCGAAACGGGTTCGCCAACGATACAGCCGCCGAGCCCATCGTGAGAAGCACACGCTGCAGGGGGGATATAGATACATGGTGCTTGGCATAATCCTCCAGGAACGCCTCGCAGGCGGTCGCGAAATGGCCTGAAACCGAGCGAGGAAAGTAAGAAGGTCTGAAACCATGTTGTCTGTTAATAAATAAAATTTATTTCCATTAAAATAGCGCTGTTATGTATGTACAGATTAACATATAGATTACAGATCTAAATTTATGGCGATGAGTACCCTAATTAGGGTACAAATATTGATCTCAAAATTTGTCCTAATTAACATAATACTTATTTGGTAACACAATAATTTTACTTTGGTATATATTACAGTCAGGCTGTCGGTATTACTTCACGTCGTTCTCTAACTTGAATAAGCTGGAAAAGCACTTTGTGAAACAAGGAACAGAAATATTCATAACAGCTGTTGGTCACATCACCCTTTCATAGTACAAAACAAAGGAACGTGTGTTCTTTATCTTATACTTAAATTAACGATCTTATATTTAAATAAAAATCACTAGCTTATATATCTCCCGGAGTTAAATTATAAATCTTTTGTACAAATGTTTTGTATAATACAGAGATACATCATCACATTCAGATTTCTATAATACGAAAACTTACAATCATATGGCTTGTATCTTACTGGCCTGAGATCCAGTCAAAGTGTACTTTGGCTGCAGAGTCTCTCTCTTACGAAACGTTACCCAGGTGTATACTAAGCTACCTATTACGCTTAAATTTAATCCTACAAAGTTCAACCACGTAAATATGTAGTCCCCACCGATCACCATGCCAAGATATGTCACGCATATATTTTTCAGACATCCAATTATGGTAGTCGTCAGCGCGGAGTTATACAGCGTGCAGAGAAGCGTGCTGTACGACAGTATGAAGCCCATTATGCACGACAATACAAACTGCAGAATAAAAAACGGATTTGTCCAGTTGGGAAATTCTATCGCTTGAGCTATGTCACCCATCCACCAGGCCAGTAGGACCGTTGGGCCGAGCATAAACAAAGAATTGTAATACATCAGTCCGTATTTTCCTAATTCTTTAGAATCTAACTTCTTTTTCATGTATACACCATTGGCAGCGGTGAATAAATCGTTCAACAGGATAAAAATATAGCCCTCGAGATTAAAGGCGAGATCGTTCAGCGCGGCTACCACTGCGCCCAGGATCATCGTGTAAACACTCAGCTGTATGGCAAGGCGTGCCTTGATGCCGAGGATGTAGTACTCGGCGATCATCGTCATGAGGATACTGAATCGTCTCAGGGCGGTGAACATGGGCAGGCTCAGCTGCTTGGTGCCGCCCAGGCCGAATATCATGTTGCCGATGTATATCAACGGCAACGGCCATATCTTGGTGAAGGTCGCCACCTCCAGATTAGGGAACTCGACGTAACGCAGCTTCTTGGCGATGAGCAGGACCAGTATTGTCGCGAGCATCTGGCCGATTCCCAGCACTTGGAAGGACGGGAAGGCATACGACGTGAGGATGGTCTTGTTGATGACCGTAATCATGAAGGACGACAGCCCGTAAAAGAACGCCGACGCCACCCGCGCGAATATCGCGTTCTGCTCGAGTTCCGTCATCGTGAGCGGAAGGAACGCAGCAGCCTGCCGGCCTCTCCACCACTCGGCCAGCTCTTCGCCGTTCGCACCGAGTCTCGTTATCCGCGAGCACCGTTACTGCGATAAATAATTACACACATAGAGGAACCTACGCTTAGATAACCTTATCACTCCTCCTCCGTTCATGGCACCGGCTACGATCTGCTGCGGGGTGAAGGTCTCGACGGTGCGCGGCCTCGCGCAAAACGTGAATTGTCAGGCCTCAGGCGTGTGATGTAATCGCAAAGGCATATTCCTCGCGATGATAAGAATCCTTCGCCGAACCTCGCTCTGCTGTATGACTGGCGGAAAAAAAAAACAAACCGTGACAGGCGTAGATATGGTGGACTTCGAAGGCGCGAATTCTTAAGCCAACTTGGAATTTTCGTCAACCATAAACAAACGAGATGAATCTTTCTTTATGTCTTGAGTTGAATTGAGTTTACGATAATTAGCTCTGATTGCAAATGTATTCTTTGTGTTACTCATCGTTGCGCTTTTTCTCTCTATAAATTATGTGTTTATTCTTTACGATCTGTTTAATTGCAAATGTATTTGATGATACAAGAGGTGATTTTTAGACACTTAACTTTTGCATTTAATTCTCAGATTGTGAGAAATATTCACAGAATTTAATATTATTATTTAAGTATGATATAAATTTAGTTTAGGTCTATTTTTTTGTAGCTGAAATGTATATTCTTAAAAATCAAAATAAAATAGATGTTTGAAACTTGGCAAAGGTGAAAAGTTCCTAATGCAGTCAACAATAAAAAAAAAAAACTTTTATTGGCTGGAACTCAAGATTATTCAAAATCGGATTTAAAACGATCAAGATCCAACTATAAATACTACATTTCAATACATCACTTTCCGTCAAAGACCATTTTACCTTAAATTATAAATTCTCTCATCAAGAACCGAACGAATCATGTGACACGAAGTGTACGTGCCTGATTTATCTCTCTATTTTCATTTTACATATACATTCAGCCTTCGCGACATACAACGCTCCTCTCACAATCAGACGAAATCCCCACGTTGCGCAACGGATCCACCGGCGACACGGACGCCGCCATTTTCCTCGCGATCGGGGATCATCGCGAATCTTCGTGCATCGTCGCCCGTCCTGCCGCGGAGTATGGATCTCGGCGACGAGGGAGTGAGCGAGGGGGGGGGACCTCCCTCCCCTCGAGACACGGTTAGGAGCCGCGTATCCCTCCGCCGCGGTCGCCATGGCAACGACCGGAACGCGGAACTACTTGCGGAAGTTCACCCGTTAATCCCGGATCGCCGGTGGCGGGCGACACGACTTTCCTGGGTGCCCCCGTTGCTGAAACCGCGAGCCGCGAATCCTCGCGCGGTCTGCCGTGCCACAGGACGCAGGATCGCCGCAGTCCGCGCGACGGTGGTCCCCCCCCGGGAGTCCATCCTTGCGGTTTTTGCGCCTGCTGTCGCTCGTCGACGCGGCGTGCCGACGTCGAGCGACTCCGCCTGAAGCCGTCCGTCGGGGAAGACACCCAGGTCTCCCGATGTAAGTACGCGATGACAGCGTCGCGCGGGTCGCGGCGCGGTCGCGCCCGACGTCGGGCCGTCCCGCGGGATACGCGGCACCCTCGCGAGAATCTTCGCGAGGGAGCAAACCGCCGTGCACACGACCGCCAGTCCTATCCCGTTCCGAGGACTTCAATCGATAGCGGAGACTGATATTGACCACTTGGAAATTGATTGTTTCCCGTTGTCCGCTCGCGACACGATCGAGCCGGCCTTCGGTGAACTTTTATCGCGGCCATCCGCTCGCGACAGACTACGCTTTTATTTCTATCTCGTCTCTATCGCGATCGAGACCGGTGACATGCCACAGATAACGTACGGTTCTCCAAATGTATAAAAAAAGGGAAAACAAAAGAAAAACAGCAAATTGCCATTATTCTTTATGATGATGGATTTTTTTACATGAAGTAAAAGTGAAGAAGTGAAATATTAATAAAGTCGTAAAGAGAGATGTATAAGTCTTTAATTTAGATATTTAATCAAGACGATCACAATTATTTTCCTTTTTACTTTTTTGTAATATAATTTCTGAGACATTTTTAAATTAATATTTTAGATTAATTTGTATTAAAACGATATATAGAAATTATGCATTATATTTGTTATAAGTACATTATTCGGTATCTTTTGCCTAGATATTTTTTATTAATCAAAGTTTATAGTAAAAGCAAGTTCAGCTAAATTTAGAATTTTTACTAAAAGAGCCTATACTTTGTTAAATGCTTAGTTTATATTAAAACAAGGCATAGAGATTGTACTGTTGTATTAATTAAATAAGTAAATTATTCAGGATCTTTTACATTATACCAGATATTTTTCATTAATCAAAATTTATGCTAGGAGCAAATAAAGTAAAAATTTTTATTAGGAAAGCCTGTATCTTGTTAGATGTTGTGTGAAAATGTATGTAATTTTATAAAGCATGTACATTTATAGGTTTCGTGACCGAGATCAGAGTAGAGGCCGCCGTGGCAATACTGTCAAGACCGGGACAGGTACTGGCAGAGGCGGCAGCGATAATGGACGTGGTATCAACAGATTTGGCACACCTAGTAGAGGAAGCGCCAATAATGTGCGAGGAGGATTAAAAGGAAAGCAGCCTGGTGGCGGTCTAAGAAAAGTAAATTGGGACCTTCGTACTTTAGAACCATTACGCAAAGACTTTTATATAGAGCATCCTGCAGTCAGGAATAGGTATTAAAGTATTAGTATTAAATTGTAATATGAGGTAAATGATGAAATGTGTTTACGAATTTAATTCTGAGTTAGATCTAATGAAGAGGTAAATCACTTTCGAGAGAACGCAGAAATAACTGTGAAGGGTGAAAACGTTCCTAATCCTATCCAATATTTCGAGGAGGGAAACTTCCCGATTTACATAATGGAGGGTATTCGTAGAGAAGGATATTTGCAACCTACTCCAATTCAAGCCCAAGGATGGCCTATTGCCCTTGGCGGCAGAGATCTTGTTGCAATTGCTCAAACTGGCTCTGGAAAGACACTTGGAGTGAGCAAAATTGAAAATATAATATATGTAATAATTAACAAAGAATTTTAGAAAGTTTTCTTACATTTATTCTATTTGTTCAATTATTTATAATAAATAGCGTGATATATATATATAAAATATAATTTAATTGAAAATATATTAGATTATTTTATTTTATTTTTTCAGTATATTTTACCTGCAATCGTGCATATCATACACCAACCACGCATAAGCAGTGGGGATGGTCCAATTGTCTTGATCTTAGCTCCAACTAGAGAATTAGCTCAACAAATTCAAGAAGTGGCTAATAGTTTTGGAGAGACTGCAGCTGTAAGAAATACATGTATCTTCGGCGGAGCTCCAAAAGGACCACAAGCGCACGATTTGGAAAGAGGCATTGAAATATGCATTGCCACACCAGGTAGACTTATAGATTTCTTAGAAAGAGGAACTACAAATTTATGTAGGTATGTATAACGCTAAAGTTTCAATGATAAAAATAAAAGTGTATATTGTATATCAATTTATATAAATTTATATAAATTTACAATCATTTAAATACTATTTTGTTCTTTCATTTCAGATGTACGTATCTAGTACTCGATGAAGCCGATCGCATGTTAGATATGGGTTTCGAACCTCAGATACGAAAAATAATAGAGCAGATACGTCCTGATAGGCAAGTGCTAATGTGGTCGGCGACGTGGCCTAAAGAAGTTCGTGCGCTCGCGGAGGACTTCTTAACAGATTATGTTCATCTCAATATCGGTTCTCTGACCCTGTCGGCTAATCATAACATCACTCAGATCATCGATGTTTGTCACGAGCACGAGAAAGACTCGAAGCTGTATAGATTGCTTCAAGAGATCGGCACTGAAAAGGAGAATAAAACTATTATATTTGTGGAAACCAAACGTAAAGTGGATGATATTACGAGAAATATTAGACGCGAAGGATGGCAAGCTGTGAGTATTCACGGTGATAAAAACCAGCAGGAAAGGGATCATGTGTTACAAGAATTCCGCTGCGGAAAAGCGCCGATTTTAGTCGCAACTGACGTAGCCGCTAGAGGCTTGGGTACGTAAAACTCTCTTCGGCTATGCTTTGGTGTTGAAACACTAAGAAAGTCACGGTTAAACTGGGTATTGGCAACACTTATTGGATTAGCCGGTGATGCGTTGTTAGAGTGAGGCCAGGCGACAGCTGTGTACGTAGCAGTGTGTGATGCATTGGAACTTTTTATCATATTTGTCTCGAGTGTATTATAGAGCCGTGTAAAATTGATAATGTTTCTCATGTGATTTATGTCTTTTTACATGCAATTTTTTGTTCTACAATTATATGTTGAACATTTTTTTAATAATCTTGTTGATTTGTTGCTTTTTGTAAACTCATTGTTATTTTTATTATAATTTTATTAATTTTTATTGTAAATAAGTTTGTACCTTAGTTTCATGTAAAAATTATAGACATAGCAATGTTTTTGCTACTTCAATGTTTTACTGTATTGACTATTGATATGATTAGATTCAATGTTGAAATGAAGAATTTTACTAATTTTGATAATGTATATAAGAGCAAGGTTCTGAAAATGCACACAAGCTACCACTAAGTCTGTCTGCTTTTCTTTTTCAGAGGCACAGAGTACCCTAACTCAACGCGGTGTACTGCCAGTATTGGGCAGACACAGTGACTATTTTATTTTTCTTTGTTTATATATTATAACAATTACTAGATGGAAAGTTAGATTCATGTGCGATTTAACTTTTGTTCTAATTTTCTCATTATGGAATAGCAAAATAAACCTTTATGACCATTGCTGCATTAATCGATGATTATTGCATTAAATAATACCAGATAATTACAATATATTTAAATATTGTAATTAAATATTTTTTAAGCAAGATTTTTATCATATGTAAAGTAATAATCATAAATACGTAAACGCATAATTTATAATTGTAACGAAAAGTTAAAAAGTGCAAATGCTTAACTTATTATCCAGTGCCTCTAATTTTAATTTTGAGAAATTATTATACGGTGCCTATCAAAACTAATGCACTCAGGCTGAAACCCTAAATTGCTGCCTCTATCCCAAACCAGACACAACCGCTGTGTCTGTCTAATCTCTAGGCCGCCAGTATATTACCATAAGAAAGCAACCAGAATTGCCCCCCTTTAAAAGCAAATGGGGTCGTTCTTGCTGATTTCACATCGGAATTTCCAAAGGTGGGTGTCTAAATCTGTTTTATTTGGAAATTAATATCGATAATTGCAAAAAATTATCTACATACATGAGCTATATAAAAATACATTCCTTTATTCGTTTATTCTATTCAAACTAGTCGATCAGTATCTGACAACATCTGTCCATATGCATGAGCACAAGCATTGATAAACTTCTATGCTCACATGCAATAATAATATATCTAATTAAACGAGAAATATTAATTTAGTTTTTGAATTCAAAAGAAATTATAAAGTAATAAATATATATGTGATAAATTTTTTAGAGAGAAGATACATTTATTTAAAAAAATCTATAACTATTGTTTATTACTATTATTATTTTTCATAATTACTATTTCACAGATGTGGATGATGTGAAATACGTGATAAATTTCGATTATCCATCTTCGTCGGAAGATTACATACATAGAATCGGTCGAACTGGGCGAAGGCGACAGACCGGAACGGCGTATGCATTTTTCACGACTCATAATATGAAGCATGCCGGAGACTTGATAGAAGTTTTACAAGAGGCCGGACAGAATATCAATCCGCGTCTCAGTGAAATGGCAGAGATGGCTAAAGCAGGAAACTTCAGCGGCAGAAGTATGTTTTCGCATGTAGACTAATATAGATTATACATCAACACTTTTATTCTAAGAAAACATGCACGAAGTAAATTTTGCATTTTAACATAGTTATACGATAAGTGTGAAAGAATGGGGAAGGAGAAATTTCCTTTACCTTCAATTGTAGTGATAATGAGTTATTCGATCGATTATTTTACGTATATTTCATAACTATATTATTATAATAAGGTGGGAAACGTTTTGGTGGTTCTTCTGGCGGTAATGGTGCTGAAAGGGGTAATGGTCGCAGAAGTAATAATGATAGTAGAGGAAGAGGTGGCGGAGCGATAAGAGGAAGAGGCCCTTCTCGCAGCGGAATCTCTTATCAGCCTTCTTCGAGCATTTATTCAGGCGCGGATTACAGTAATTATAGTAATATGAAACAGAATACTTCATTGGGCCAGAACACGGCCTACGGATATAGCACGCAGAGAAGCTACGGACAGGGAAGTATGCCTCAAAGTTACGGGGGTGGCGATAATTATGGAAATGATTATTCCTACAGAAGCACAACTTATTAATTCTGTTTTTATGAGTGAGGTAGCACGTAATGATTCGATGATGTAAAATGTGTCACGTTTAGTTATAGCGAGATTCGACAGGATGCAGATAAAAACCTGTTAAAGTTTTAATAGATGAAAAAAAAACATAAAAAACGAATATTGCAAGTGTAATAAGTTACGGTATATATTTATATTCTATGTCTATGAAGTAAATAATGCATATATGTCACAGTGAGTAAAATCGAAGAAACACAATTTTAGTTGCAATTGTAACTCTAATTTTGCAAATTATTCTCGTTTAAAACAAGTTAATCAATATTTAACGGGAGCAGAAGAATGTAAATTCTTATAATATGTAATCACTAAAATGCTCAAGTATTAATTTTTTTCTTTAAAAAGTTTTAAGCTCTATAACAGTTAAATATTTTATTTATAAATTTTATGAAACGTTATAGAATTTTACCGTAAGCAGGATATATTTTATTGATTGTACGTTAATCTCGTTTATAACATTTAGTGGATATTAGCTGATAAATCATTTCTTGGTATAAACAGCATAGTGAGAACAAAATTTGAAAAGAAAGGATACGTGAGTTGGAGATGTTTGCACTACACTCGTGTGCAATAATCTAGACCAAAAATGGTTATATAGTAATTTAATTTTTTTTATTTGATTTGATTAATTTGTTCTATTATTATCATTTTCTTTTTACAAATAAGTTCCTTGAATAATCTTGGAATTATATTTTCTTTTAGATAGACTATTAAAAATTGACAGTTCTTTCATTTTAAATCTTGATAATATTAACATATTATCAATTCACATTTTATTTTAGCTATCTAGAATAAACTGACTTTGAATAAAATATTTTAAATTGTAATAGTAAACAACCATTTAATCTTTCGTTAAACTGTAGAGAATTAAGAGAATGTGATAAATTTGTCAATGAATCTATGGAAAGAAAGTGCAATTGATAGGCTATATATGAATATTAATGTATTATTTGTTTTTTAATAAGACTGCAAGAATTTTCCACTCATGTGCAATCTAATAACGAATTCAATTGAATGTACAAATATATATATATATATATATATATATATATATATATCAATATGTGTTAAAATATCTGTCTAAGCAAAGTGATCAGGATTATATGCATGGTATTTTGCAAATTGATTGCAATATACTACTTTAATTGGCAATATGTACTGATACATCCAACAGAATTCGTTTTTAGATAATCAACTGGATAGTTAGTCAATCGTTTTGAATTATTTGTAATACTGAAAATTGACCAATATCTGTTTTTCTTTTTAACATCTGTGAAAATTTTGACGATTATTGGAATTTCTTTAAAAAAAATATACTGTGTGTTGTGTGAGTCTATGTTATAGAATAAAGTTAACTTTCGCTTTTCTGGAAACAACCGACTTCTCCCCTGTGTTCTCAGCACGAGATACGCATCTGTCTGATATGCACTAAAATTTACTGTTGAACATTTAAGAGAGAAAAGATAACATATCATTTTCCATAACAAATTGATTAAAAGTCTATCCAGATAAATCTGCATATGTAATTCATATGTATAAAGAAAAATAATAAAATGTCTGATTTAAAGATTCATCATTATATATTATATAGCCATACTAATTTATCTGACTAGACATTAATTAGTCCTTTGACTTTCGATTATCAAATTGCTAAAAACATATAGACAATCTATAATATTATATATAGCTAGTTGAAAAAAAACTTCATAAATTGATTTTTATTTATAGGTATCCAAATTTAAGAATTAACAAAAATTAATATAAAAGTAATAACATGAAGAAGATAGAGGATGCTGCTCGCGTAGCATTTCGAGTTTGGCGCAACTTGCATTTAGTTCTGTGACACTAACGTGGTGGCGCTGAAGATGGTTCGTGCCTAACTTGCACTTCCGGCGCAGAGCGCTCGTACCTCTTTTTTCTCCAGTTTCCTCGTTTCCCATCCATCGCGAGTATCGAAGGGAGCATGCAGTCTTTATAAACTGTTGAATTTTCGACTTGTGCGACGATTTTTCTGCGAGAAAGGTCGCGTACGTGTGGAGAAGCGCGACCGCGGGCCGCGATCGCGACCGCGGAGGGACTACTTCTCGCCGGCCGCCATGACACCGTGACGCCGACAGCCCGTCCTGCCCGTCCTCTTCCCTTCAGCTGGCTGGCCTGTTAGCGGGCGAACGTGCTCTTATCCCGGCCAGGATCGTTCACGACCCACATTGGTAATTCCTGAGGAAATCACACGGAAAATAGCGATACATTCCCGCCCGCTGCAATGTAAGTACGCGCGAATCGACGCGGGTCGAATTTCACTCTCATTTACGCACATTTCTCGTTTAACGTTCTCGCTACCTGTCCGATCCACGCTTGTACGCCATTTTGGAAGAATCCTTTGTCGCGTTCTCGGCGATCGCGCGAGTTCGCGGCGGGGATCGCAGCGTCCCGAGATGGAATCTCGGGCTGAATCAATGTACGCGTCGCCGAGTGGAATCTTTTTCCTGGCGCGAGTCGAAGATTTTCCTGGAACCGCGGAAAGAGCCTTCCCTCGCACACGCGTCACCGCGGCGTGGTGACGGTGATGAGGGAAAAAAAATTTCGCAACGTTTCCTCGAGGCTCGAAAGGATCTTCGCGATACTTGTCCGATACTTAACGACAGAAGCGTGATATGATGATGGAAGCGCGATACAGCGATAGGAAAGATTGTTAGACGAGCAATTGATGATACATGGATTACGTGGCTATAGATTGTTGAGAAATTAGGAAGCATAAGGAATTGTATTATATAAGCCCGACGTAGCGCTCGTACGATGAAGTCTCCGTGGTCTGAGAAAATTTTTTTCCAGAGAAGGCAAATTCTCTTCCGCATAGATAATTAGGAGAAACTTGGAGAATACTAGGGCAGCGTGATGTGCTCTATTATTTCATAGATTTGTTTTTTGTAGCTGAACTATGTTATAATTTTTGCGTTAAACTGAGATAGATATATAATTTGATAGAGAAGGAAAAAGGAAGGCTGAAAGGTACAAAGTTCAGATACAAGAAATAAATATTTGTCCTACAAGTTTTTCCTGTGTACCGATAGACTGTTAGTTGTTTGTGTAACACTTTTTTTTCTTCAGAATTATATATGTATACAAATATACGTATATACACAGCATATGTATAGCTAAAATAGAACAATACAAATAAGTGTTCTTTTCAGCTGAATTTGCACGATTTATCTTTTCTTCTTTTTTTCACGTTGGAAAAAAAATTCAATTGAAAATAAACATAATATCTAAACACTTTTACAGCAAAAAAGACAAGTAATTCACACTTTCTCAAAATAATGATAAAATTTTTTTCTTCTTAACAGTTATAGTAGGGAGGTTTTTAATCATGGTTTTACATTTGTTTGGCAAAAGGGCATACGGTGAACGCGAACGTTCTGATAGGCGAGGTGGTGGCGGCGGAGCACGTGGCGGCGGCGGTCGATTCGGTGGCCGCGATGGAAGCGGAGGAGGTGGCAGTAGATTCAGCAGCAGCGGAAACAGGGACAACAGTTTCGGAAATAACAATTTTAAGAACCGACAGCCCGGTGAGCGTCTGCGCAAACCACGATGGGACATGAGCACTCTGCCACAGTTCAGAAAGGACTTCTACCAGCCACATCCTAATGTAATGGCGCGGAGTATTCACGCTGTAGAGGGATATCGTTCTAACAAGGAGATCACTGTGAAGGGAACTAACGTTCCAGGTCCTAATATTTATTTCGAAGAAGGTGGCTTCCCGGACTACGTTCTCAACGAGATTCGTAGACAGGGATTCGGCGAGCCGACCGCGATTCAGGCGCAGGGCTGGCCTATCGCCCTCTCTGGTCGTGATATGGTCGGTATAGCGCAGACAGGTTCGGGAAAGACTCTGGCATATATTCTGCCGGCAATCGTACATATAAATCATCAACCCAGACTGAGCAGGAATGACGGACCCATTGCATTGATTTTGGCGCCCACACGAGAATTAGCACAACAAATTCAGCAAGTGGCGTCAGATTTCGGTATGTCCTCTCAAGTGCGAAACACATGCATTTTCGGTGGCGCACCGAAAGGACCCCAAGCGCGTGACCTCGAACGCGGCGTAGAAATTTGCATTGCCACGCCAGGTCGTCTTATAGACTTTTTAGAGCGCGGTACTACAAATCTACGTAGATGTACATATCTAGTACTTGACGAAGCCGATAGAATGCTTGATATGGGTTTCGAGCCGCAAATTAGGAAAATTGTAGAACAAATTCGTCCCGATCGTCAGACTCTGATGTGGTCGGCGACCTGGCCGAAGGAAGTACGTAATCTCGCAGAAGAGTTCTTAACGGATTACATACAAATCAACATTGGTTCTCTACAATTAGCCGCAAATCACAATATTCTCCAAATCGTGGATGTATGCGAGGAATACGAGAAGGAAAGTAAACTTATGAAACTGCTGGAAGAGATTTCTAACGAACCCGAAAATAAAACTATTATATTTGTGGAAACTAAAAGGAAAGTGGATGATATAACAAGAGCCATTAATAGATACGGATGGCAAGCGATTGGTATTCATGGAGACAAAAGCCAACAAGAAAGAGATTATGTATTAAATCGTGAGTGCTATTGCTGTTTTTTTAAATTCACAAGAAACAAATATTAACGATTTTTTTTTTAAGTATCATTTGAAATTTCTTATTTTGCATAAATTTTACTTAAATAAGTAAAACTGAAAAAATTGTAATTATAAATAATTATACAAAAAATCGTGTAACATTTAAAATTTTTTATATTTTTATATTAAGTAACGTATAGTAAATTTGGAGACTCACACATGATTCGCATTCGCAAGCGAAAAAAAGTATCGGAGTGTGGGATAGCTTAGTTGGTAGAGCAGCTGCCCGACAAGCGAAAATCCAGATTCAAAATTAGTTCTTTTCGCATTGATATTTTTTTCTCGCTCATATCTCTTTGTATCTTAGTGGTAATTTCTCTGAAAGTATCTTTATTCTTTTGGATATAAAATTTCTCGAAATTCAACTATTCGAAAGAAGAAAAAAATTGAGCTAAATATCTTTGTTTTCTCTTCAATTATATATTTATATTATCCTTTAAAGTTCCAATGTTATTTGTAATACAAGAGATGTTGTTTTAGAGTTCCGGAATAGCAGGTCTGCTATCCTTGTGGCTACCGACGTGGCGGCGAGAGGTTTAGGTAAGAATTTGCAGATATATAGGTATGATGTAAGGGTCAGGCTGCGATGGTTATTTCACATTTGTGAAAGTGGTATTGTAATGTGGCAACGGATAACGGCATGTGCCAGACTGATTGACGTTACCTCCTTACCACAGTGTGGCTGGAGATAATTTACTTACTCTTAAGGAATTCCAGGAACGACTAGTTTAAATATCCTATTTGATTTTTGCCATTGACATCTTTCGTTTCATTAATTTTACGCTAATTCTTTCGTTTCGCCCACTAATTAAGCGAGTCTCGGTAGTGCGCGTTCTAAGGTGCACCAGAGCAATTAACAGCGCCATTGTCTTTTCAGCGGTACAATTAATGAATAAGTTTTAATCGTTTAGTTAACTTCTTCTAAGCCTTAACTTCTTTTATACATAGGCTAGTGTATAAATGGATTTTGACGTTCTTTTGATGTTTTCGCGTATTTTATTTTTTAACAGTAACAATAACGTGAAAAATCTTAAGTGACGCACTAGATAATTACAATGTAGAAAGAACGTCAAAATATTTCAGCTTTAAGAGTAAGGGAGCCAGGTAAGCAATTAGCCAGGTTTATCTCTTCCGATTTTGTACTCTCAGATCGAAACAAGTCTTGTCAGTCTGGTATTAACGTGCTGTTCTATGTGTTTTCAGAGGCACATGCGACTCTGGAGTTTTAGAACTCTGCAACTAGCTTTGGAAAATGTAATTGAACGGGGCGTGACTGCTGGTCGCCGCCCCCTCGCAACAAGCTAACCAAACGCTGTGCCTCGGCCACCTTGCCACTCGAAAAACACTCTCACTCTGTACCTGCGACGGTCCAAAGTATGGAAATTGTAACGTTAGAGCGTTTAGCATGAGGACGAAAAAGAAAAGAAAAAAGGATATATATAAATATATTGCCGGTTAGATTGTCATTTGTTAGATTGAAATAGCAAATTGCATCAAGTCGCGCTCTGCATTAATTGTGACCTTGTTCTAAACAATTATTAATTATAATCGCAAATTTTATCTTGCAAATATTTTTGTAGCATTTTGAAATTTGTAAATTTGAATTATCGAAGATTCTGTTAGGATTAACAATGAAATATGAAATAACTATAGCGATTACTAATAACAATTAGGCGTCGAAGTAGGAAGAAGGAGTCTTCACAATATTGCGGTGCGTAGTTCTTGATGCGAATTATTTGATGGGGGAGTACATGTGGGGGTTGAGTGGAGAACGCAAGGTGCTCACTTGATGTTCCAACCTCTTCACCGAAGCAATGTACAAGGACCAAATTTCGAAATAGAGCCAGCACAGATCCATACTTTGGTGCGGGAGAGAAGGGTGTAATGTTGACTAAGAATAAAAATGTAGAGCTCGCTAATACGTGAAGCGAGAATTCCATGAGAACCATCTGAGCACTGATTCCTCTACATTTCCAAAAAAATGTATTTACATTTCCAGCTCTAATCGCAAACAGGTAATTACATGCAGACTTGCTCTTTGTGGTCAACTTGAATGTTATATGCGAATTGCAAATGGAACTAAAGCTATTTTATTGCATCTCGGATTAATATTTTCTATTGTATAAGGTAACTTTTGTGTTTTTGTCCTTCATGTTCAAATGTACCGTTTTAAATTGTCAAATATGTAGTGGCATGTTGAAGAAGAGAAGAGTATACAGATGAATTTTATTCTTTTTTTACATTTATTGTAAATCTTTTTTTACATAATTGTAAATGCTTCAAGGTTTTATACAGAATACTCGATAATGGATCTACGATCAGATTCTTTAATTCCATTAGCAAAGACAGCGTTCTGGTAAAATGCTTGAATCTATTCGCTTTATAAGTTAATTGAACCACAAAGGAACAAGTATCTACCGTGTGCAGCTGTTATAATTTAACGTATCTCGCAGATGTCGAGGATGTCAAATTTGTGATAAACTTGGACTATCCGTCCAATTCTGAGGACTATGTGCACCGTATCGGACGTACTGGTCGCTCGCAGCGTACAGGAACTGCGTACGCCTTTTTCACGCCCGGCAATGCTCACAAGGCTAGTGACTTAATCCAAGTTCTAGAAGAGGCCAAACAAGTTGTCAATCCAAAACTGTACGATTTATCCAGAAACCCTGGCGTTTATAAAAGTAAGTATTTTTCATTTTGTTCATATTCAATATAAAAGAATTCTTTCTGATGATGAATAACATTATTGTATTAATTGATGATTAGGAGGACGATACGGTGGGCGCAGTGGAGGTGGTGGAGGTGGTCGAGGATCTGGAGGTCGTGGCGGTGGTTCACGAGGTTCTCGTGGGGGTCGTGATACGGATAGAGGCGGAAGATTCGACCGCTCTTCCGGGACTGGCGCGAATGATCGCGGCAACAAATGGTCCGGAAGCAGTAGCGGTGGGTTCTCATCATTTAAAAAATTGATTGTGTAATTTTATTTAATTAGGCTATTCGGAATGGAAAATGTTATTATTAATATTCTAAATCAGTAAAGTATGGATACAATCAAGTCTCCACATATTCTTAGCCCTTTTATTCTTTCCACCTCCCTACTTCTTAAGGCTCTTAGTTTCTGTACCATGTAGTACTGCTACCATATTGTGACATTCGATAGTATAGATTTCGTAATTGGAAATTGTTGCATCTTGTAAACGCCTGGTATACGCTTCACATAGGTGGCATGGGCGGGGCTAGCTATGGAAGCAGTAAATCATTCCCCCAAAACAGCTTCGGGAGTGGAACTTCCGGCGGTGGCTCCAGTAGCTACAGTCAGAACAGTAGTGGGTACGGCGGAAGCAGCTACAGACAACAAAATGGCTATTAACTTCGAACAAATGATCAAATGTGCGTATTATAACATAGCAAAGAAAAGAGAGCGAGAGAATTTCTTACTTAGATAAAGACTATCTAAATAAGAAAGAATTACATCCAGGACATTTTCCCTGTCTCTACATGTCTCTTTCTCGTTTGTAACAGAATACTCCCATCTGCGTTCCAGAGGGAATAATAGCAGTCGACGATTAATATGAGCCGACGAGCCCAGAGTTGCAGAGAATCGTTCCAAAAAAAATTTGCACTTACATTCTCACGAACATACGACTCCTCTTTTTCTTTTCTAATACACATCAATTCTTCATTAGCTTTAAGTAATATAATATTATCAATTATGCAAGTCACATGTGTTATATCTAGGATAGCTCCTTAATATATTTAGGCGATCGGTTATGTCATAATTGTCGCCGAATGATATAGTATTACAATTCAATTGGCTTGCCGCTGTACATTTAATAAAATAGTGTAAGAATGACACTAAGAAAAAGTTGAAAGCATGACGTTACTCTTTGCTAAGTAATTTCTCTTCGACGTTTCTTTAACGCAGAGTACGTATTTATTTTTTACTTACACATGCGTATTTATTTTCTTAATGTTATGGTTATACGTAGCGATAGGAATTATTATTTATATTTGTATAATTGCAATTTATTTCGATTATAAACAACTTTCAGAGATACCTATAATGTGTGTCGTAAATCATAAATGTATAAATAACGTGTTATTTATGATTGGCATTCAATTAATACGTCGATGTGACTTTTTTTGACAAGTTACATATAAAATTAATATCCGAGTTACGAGTGTCATCGTACAAACACGTGTATATACATTGACATGCTAATGTTAGATTTACTATGAGATATTTTTATCTAAAAAAGCTCGATAATTTCAATGTGTCGATAACAATTAATCTCCGTTGAGTGCCAAGGAGGCTGTCTGCCTCATTCATTGGTCAGTTCGCTTATCGAGAATCATACGATCCAGTCCGGAATTTGCCCCTTTGCTCAAATGAAAACATTTACTCCGTCGAGACTTATCGCATTGGAATAAAACATTTGTTATGTCTATGATTATATTGCCTACTTTTCTAATAATACAATAATCGAGCTTTTCAGGTTTCTTTCAATTATCCGTATCAGTACATGTATCTATGGCGATGCTACAAATTATTGGAATATATAGAATGCCGCTTTTTTGTTTTCTCACGATGATATATCAATATGACGTAATGTTAGGAAAGAATCATTTCATAAGATCTAAGATTATTACTATTTAATATAATTTCATGGTTTCATTTATTTATTTTTCCATATATTTTGAAACTGATGATTTTACATTATTTATCTTCGTGTCTGCTAGATTATAATAATAGCGAACCTTATATTTGCTAGACTAAATATCGATGACTTGACATAATTTTTAATTATAGTAGATACGCAGAATTATGATTATGAACAGTAATCATGTGAACCATCTCTTCCTGGTCTTAATTAAAATAAATTTCGTATATGTATAGTAAAATACATGTTTATGTATATATACATGGTATAGATCAGGAAGAAATAAAGTACATGATTAGTACTTATAGCCGTAATCAAGCGTAAATGCATCCAGCATAACTGAAAAGTCATGTATCAAATCATCATGTTAGCTCTAAATCTAAAAGGTATATTTAAACGCGAAGATTTATTTTCCGAGCGGCAAACAATATGATGCAATTTCTAATAAACGTTCAACGAATTAGATGAGTTAGCAGTTAATGCTTCGCCGTGCTTCGTCGCTTTACGGAAAACTAAGGAGTAAAGTATTCAGTTTATAAAATTGTTGCAAATTTTAACATAATTTGTTAAAATAATTTTCACTTCAGAAAGGATATTCCAAAATCGCTTAATGTTATTGAATTAGATTATCTTCTATTAAGAATGGAAATATAACTGGCTTGTTTTATTTTATCTATAAAAAAAATATATGAAAAGTGACAATAATTGTAAAAGAATATGGAGCGTTATTTCAGCTGTACTAGAATAATGCGATGAAATTTATCACGAGCATACATCACGTCTTTATATCTCAAATAATCGGTAATTGATCACAAGATTGCGAGCAATTCTAACGAAATTTTCCTTTCACAGTGTTGATACGGAAGAATTTACTTTATCAAGACCTTTGAAAAAAAAAAAAATTGACTAGAAAAATGAATTGCGAAAATGCGAACTTGAAACTGATAAGAAATCAATTATAACTCCATTTGCGAAGACAATACAAGAATAAACGCATGTGCTCCGTTATCGCGCCAGCTACAATTTTCAAGGGCCGCTTTGTCGCGCCGGCGACGTGGAGGTCTCGAGCTTCCCCCCGGAGTTACGTCAGCGTCCCCATCCTGGTTCGGCGATGACGCCGTGCCGAGAGGGCGCGGGACGCGGCGGGATTTTAAAGGCGACGTGTGAAACGGCGTCGCGCGCAGTCGGCTACGCGACGGGCTCGACAGCGGTGGTTCGCACGTGCGCGCAAGCGGACTCTCTCTTTCTCTCTCGCCTCTCTCGCCCTTTCGTCCCCCTCTCGGCGATCAGCCCACGGACGGCCGTCGGACGTCACAGGAGGAAGCCCAGCAGTCAGTGATAATCGGAATACCCGGCTGCGTTCGACATGACGGAGGAGGCCCGCAAGGAGGTCCGCGTCTGGTGCGACGGATGGTGAGCGACGTTCAACGGATATTCTTGGCGCCGAGGAAACGCACGTCGGTGGCCGCGGGGTGGCGGGGACGCGGACGCGCGTCGTCGCCGTCGACCCGGCCGGCGCACACGTGTCGCATCGCGGCTCATCGACGAGGCGCGCGGTGCGGATTACGGCCGCATCCTCGCAGCCGCGATCAATCGATATTAACCACACGACCGTGTGCGCGTCCAACCCTCTCCGTCCCGCCGACGCGAGCGTGAAATCGCCGAGGAAGCCGAGTTTTCCGAATCGTTAGCGCTCCCCGCCGGTTCTCCTCGTTAACTTTCACGCAACCGCTGATTGCAGGCGGAATTTATTTCTCTATGGGTTTCTATTTGTCTATTCGTCGTAGGAATGTTCTTATTTGTATTTTACAATTTTATCTTCTCGTTGACGTTTGTAGGTGTTTTGTCGCGGACGGGAAGAGGAAAGGCCACCGTTCTCCAATCTCTCTCCGGAAGTAGATCAGTCGCGAGATGCGTCTGCTTCGAAATCGTGCACTTGGCGCGTGATTGCCAATGGCGAACCGTCGCCGACGTCGGCTGGAGTCCGCCGCGTGGCCCCGTTTAACGAGCTTTGATAAAATGGCACAGGGCGAGCAATGACAGACCGGTCCTTAATTCATTTGCCGTTCCCGGCGTCCTTCGCCGCGCGCTTCAAGCACACTTGCGCGTATTTGGGATAAAAATAAATCGTACCTGTATATATCCAATGTCGTCGGCAAACGAGTCATTTGAAACGACGATCGATTAACGATGGGGAACTGATAGCTGGGAGCGCGTGAAATATGATCGCGATTTCGTATGCGATGTTACTACAGGATTCACCGCAGTATTAATTTTTTTACTGATGGCGCAAGACCGTCGGAATGCGAGGCCTCGGCTTATTCGGTTTACGTGTGTATTTTTTTTACCCGCAAATTTAAATCGACGTATCACGTTGATGAACCGTATGACGCAAAATGAACTCATCAAATTGCAAGCTTTGAATATGTCGGCTTTAACTCGTCATTCTCTTGAATACTTTAATACTAATTTTAATTGTGAATATTTTTTGGTCTCTGTTCAATTTACACATATTTTTGAATATTTACGAAACATTTCTTAAAACTCTTATCTATTCCCACATTTTTGCACGTCGTTTAATATTAATTTCGCGAAGGAAATTTCATACGCACACAGATGCATGCTTCAATTGTGTTATCATGATTTATATTTCGCGTTATCGCGACTCGTGCGACTGATATAATAATTATCGAAGCTATTTTACATTCTAAACCTGTTAATAGACTTTTTAAAGTTTTTATTGCATTGTAATTGTAAGCATTCATAATTATTTTATTTATATCAATAATCCACATTCATTAGACACATTTTCATGCTGAAATCGTTTTTTTTTTTATCTTGTGCGGATGGAGCAATCATTTTCAATTGTTTGCAATTTGCACACAATTTGCAGATTTCAATTTAATATTATTTGAACATGGAATGAAAATTCAGAGTACAAACGATTTATACATTCATACAAAATTGTTGGTTTATTATTACTTATATATTTATAATAAAAACAATATTTAATCTTTTTTTTTTTTTACAATTTGACCGATATTAGTTCGTAAAAATTTCTAGTTTTCTATATTATG
The DNA here is from genome assembly GCA_928718305.1 of Tetramorium bicarinatum. Lineage (NCBI taxonomy): Eukaryota > Metazoa > Arthropoda > Insecta > Hymenoptera > Formicidae > Tetramorium > Tetramorium bicarinatum. Next base: position 5,697,317 of record OV788322.1, on the reverse strand, counting down.
TTGATCGCCTTTTTTTCTTAGTAATTCTTTTGAAATAATTTTATTTACATTTTTGTTAATATTTTTTCTCTATCGATACAAAATAAATGCAAATGGAATATCGATTGCAGTTACGATATGGTGCATTTTGGACACGCAAATTCGTTGAGGCAGGCTAAGGCTTTAGGCGATTATCTGGTGGTAGGTGTCCACAACGATGAAGAAATCACGAGACACAAGGGTCCTCCTGTCTTCACTGAACAAGAAAGGTATATCTGTTGCTTTATTGAAGGAAATTATGTAAGTTATAATGACCGGTCACGACTTCGATCATGGTTAGTACTTACTAGAGTTAGTTGTTGCGTTAATCAATCTTCTATTCAAATTCCATACATTTATTTTCTTGAAACTCGTAATGCCAGCTTAATGGATACACGTGTTCTTTGCTTCTTGTACAACACACTTTTTTTTACAACTGGGAAACGTGACTTTACATAACGTTGAATATTAGTGAATCTGAATCTAGCACGTTTTAACATTCCTTATCTTTACCCTTTGTTATTACGAAAGAGATGTTTATGCGAGTTCTGTATTCATCATCGTTTTGGATATAAAATATTAATATATTCCAGCTATAATCATGTCAAACTTGATAGGAAGGTCTCGCTAGAGCCTTGACATTTTAGGTCAATACTTGCGCAGAAAAAACTAAGCAACTAAAGAAACGTAACGTTGCTACAAAGCAAGAACTGTATCTTGTCAGCCGCGTTTATATAAGTTACTTTCTCCAGTGTTAATTACAGATTATTACTATACAAGACTATGTTATGTTCGTATCAACGAATATAACAATTTTCCAACAAACTTTTACAGTGAAGTTTAAAATTGCTGTAAAAGTTTTTGTGAACAACTTCAAGCGTGTAATCGATAAAATAACGATGTAAATTTTCTAATTACGAGCATTAACAAACAGAACTGACTGAAAAAAAAATTTTTTTTTAAGGTACAAAATGGTGCGCGGCATTAAATGGGTAGACGAAGTAGTCGAAGCTGCGCCTTATGTCACTACATTAGAAACATTAGACAAATATAACTGTGATTTTTGTGTTCACGGCGATGATATTACAATGACGGCTGATGGTGTGGACACGTATCATTTAGTCAAAGCAGCCGGTCGCTACAGGTAATTTCCTTAGAAAGTAAGACAACATATTTTGCTATTTATTTAAAACGTGTACCTTTTACTAAAAACGCTTGGTTATTTCAGAGAAGTTCAGCGTACAGCCGGCGTGTCGACGACCGATCTTGTCGGACGTATGTTGCTGATGACACGACAGCACTTTCGGCAGGGTGACAACGAATACAGCGTCGATAGAGAACCGAGCAAGAGCATGGGTCAAGATCGAACCGCTCGGAGTCCATGGACTGGCTGTTCGCAATTTTTGCCGACTACACAGAAAATCATACAGTTCAGCGACGGCAAGAGTCCGCAGCCGGGCGATAAGATCGTGTATGTGGCCGGAGCGTTCGATCTCTTCCATGTGGGGCACTTGGATTTCTTAGAGGTCGCCAAGAAGGAGGGAGACTACCTCATTGTCGGTCTGCACACCGATCCCGCCGTTAATCGATATAAATGCGGCAATCATCCTATCATGAATCTTCACGAACGGGTTCTCAGTGTATTAGCCTGTAAGGTGAGTTTTTGTGCCGATCCGAGATTTTTAATAAGTATTTGTGTGAGATAAACGATAGCGTGGAAAAATACGATATGTAACATATAGGCTTCTTCAATGTATAGATTCAATCTGCGCAGTTTTCAGAAGCCTATGATGTGTATTGTTCAATGAAAAAAAAAACTAATAAGTCACGCCACTTACTGAGTTATCATATAAAGTTTTTATACATTTCATTTTTTTTGTATTTATAGTATGTTAATGAAGTTGTAATCGGCGCGCCGTATGCAGTAACAAGAAATCTAATGGAACATTTCAACGTATCTATTGTGTGTCATGGGCAAACACCTATAATGCCTTGCGAGGATGGATCGGATCCATACACGGAACCCAAGAAACAAAATAAATTTAAATTGTTAGACAGCGGTAATGATATGACAACGGAAAAAATCGTTGAAAGGATCATTCTTCACAGGTATGTTTCATGTTTACAATATTACATATTTTATCTTTGCGTGTTACGTATACGTATACTTTCTTTATCAAAACTTTCTAAGCACTTTCTAAGAACAATTTTTTGATATCAGAAAATTTCTGATAATAGTCTATACGTTTATATGTAATCATATTTATACATTTTTTAATTATGAAATTCTTGAATAAATTTATTATATTAAATTTACATATTGCTAATGAGATATTTTCAAATTACTTAAATAGAAGACTTATGCTATATGTTTATAAAAATTATTTAATATTAATAGTATTTATTTCATATCTTTCTTATTCACATTTATGATTCACAAGTAAATGATAATTATTTGAAAGAATAATGTAGTAATTGATCGCGTTATTATTCCATTTTGCAGTATGTTACTGTGATTTGTTAATGTATCATCGAACTCTGTTTTCAAGCCATTTATATACATTATCGTTTAGACTTTTATGAAACTGAAGATATTTTTGATGTGTTCCTCTATATTCCGTTCCTATCCGTGCCTATAGTAAAATTGATATTGCAAAAGTTAAAATTTCTTTAATTATGCCAAAAAATTAAAAAAAAGTTACGTATTAATTTTTCATATTCTGCTTTTTATCCCCCCAGGCCGAACGAGCTTTATACGATTATTAAGAATTTCCACAAATGTTGATAATTAAAATCTGGTTGTTTTGTATTCTTTACTCAATTATTAAGCAATCGTTGATGGAACAAATCTGACAGTTCTGTATTTTCTACTCAATTTGCAATAAACGCATATTTACTTACGTCTCATTATAATTTGTTGTCATTCATTCATTCATTCATTTACTGCTTCTGATGGGATATGTAATTTCGTTCATTTTGCAAAGTACTTTCTTGAGTTCCATTTTGCTCCATTCCCTTATTTATCGGAATACATCATATATATAGTATAGTAGCCTTTTTTGATGATAATACATCCACATATCCCAACGACTACGAGCATTTCTATCACGTGTTGATCTAGCGTCTAATTGCAGGTTGGAATACGAGGATAGAAATTTAAAGAAGGAGAAAAAAGAGCTTGCCGCTTACGAAGCCTTCATCGAGTCTAAGCAAAATGACAGGATTGAATAATTGTTCGTTTATTTCCTTTCCGCGACATTCGCAATGAGTATGTGTGACGATCAGATTTTATAAAGTCAATGTGTAAATATGATGTCACACCGACACTCAATTTATCGTTTCGAAATGCCTTACATAGTTGAATATTTATAATCAATCAATCAATCAATACGCTAGAAATATCGGTTAGCGATATGGAAATCTACGTTAGTTTTAATTTGTTGCAACATCATTAAGGAAATTAATGCACAACAATGACTATCAGCAAACATTTTATATGCAAGGCGTGCCAGGACTATCGTTCTATGATCTTTTTATCAATTTTAAATGAAATTTATTTTTTAAATATACCTGTTTATTTAAGATTGGATATTAATATTTTTTCCATTATAGTGAATTTTTTAGAAAGATTATTTGTAATAAACTAAATAAAATTTCAAAAACATTTTGTCAATCAAATTTGATGCGATAAAATCCGAAAGTTATTAATATATTTTATATAATTATTTTAGATGTATTATGTAATTAATATAAATAATTCAAATTCATTTTGATTACGAAATTGCCAAAAATAAAAATCAAAACTGTATGTTTACGCAGTCTTCATCTAATAAAATAGTAATTACAAATATGATATTACAAATTTAACTCTCAACATATATTTATTGAGTTGCTTTTTAAGATTAATTTCAGCTGATTTCGTCAACAGAAACTAAAGTGATATAATTTCGGGTTTATTTTTAATCATAAACTTGAAACATAGTTCTGGAACATCTTACATGTAGCTCGACATATCTCTAAGGACAAGAGTTGTCTTAAAGATATATCACACGTTACAAAGCCTTTAACTGTAAGTATGCTTAGTAATTATTGTTCTTTCATTGTAATGTCGTTGCTTGATTAAAATATCGGAAATAATCACAATTATCGTTAAGCAATCATGTAAGACGCGCTGTAGAAGCGAAGGTCGAATATTTTTCAAGTCGAATTATAGACTTTCGACTATTTTTCGCCATTATTCCCTTTCATCATGCGATAATCTTCATATCATTTTATCATTCTGTGTTTCTACTCTTTCAGCATACGTTAGAGGATTTGTTATATTTACTCGATTGAAATTTCGAGCGTTTATTTTTAAGCAAATTACGAATATTACGGATTATTTGAATTTTACTAAAATAATGACATATTCGATCATAAAAGATAGTCTCATACCTATTGTGCAATATAAGATATTATACATATATGTTTTCTTATATTTATGCAAGATTTTACATGTTTAGCAAAAATATATTGGAACGCGTATATGCAAACATGTTTCGAGTATTCTGTAGTCTTTTATCCAGGAATTTTGAAATAGTCGTGATTGGCAGGTAAATGAGCTAGGCTCGCAATTCGGTCTAATTAATCGGAAGTTCCTAAGCATTTACAAATGCCTATCGCATGTTTCTTAGCGATACTGAGATCGTTACTTGGACGGCGATACTTACGACCGAACTTCGCGGTTTGTAAGACATCCGGGTAGTTAATTTAACTTTACAAGCATTGTTCATCGAACAGATTATAACACGTAATTTAAGTGTTAGATTTTTTAATGCAAAATATTAGAGTATCGTATGCCCAAAAATAATGGAGCCAAAGAAATTAGATTTACGGCGCACTTCGTATAGACTGAACGAGTTACCGTTTATCTCCGAACTTGAACTGTGTTTGCGTCTATGGAGAGTATACGTGATATTCGTTGTCGTAATGTACACAAAAATGTTTAAGGATGTTCCAGATAAACTATTAGAGCTCTCTTCATTAGATATTAAATCGCGAGGACTAACAACTGTCCGTCGAGCTTTCACCGAAGTAGGGATCGACGGGCAATCTGTGACTGAACGAAGAATCTGGGACATCCTATATAACGCAAACAGGTTCTCCGACCTGATAACATAGTGGCGATGGTATTGGCGCCGATAAATTTGTAGCGACAGTTGAACTAGATTAAACCGGAAGAAAAAAAATTGTACAGTTCTACAATTTTCTACAGAAAGAGTCGATACCGAACAAACATTGTAGCACGCGGAAGATTGTTTAACCTTTTATTTTATAATAAATAGTCATTGTACACAGTCACATCTACAATAATCGTAAGTAATGTGTATTACGCTTCTTAATTACCTTCACGGATCGATTATCGTGTCCTCAGAATCGCGCATTGTATTATTTCGCGTTTTTCTCTCTCTTTCTCTCTCGCACGAGCATTATTATTAAATATATAAAACTTTAATCCTTTTTGAGAGATCGCGAAGTTATTGAACGTGCAATACAGGCGCATATCGATTGCTTTAACACACTTAGCTAAATGTATAATAATTCGGCGAATAAGTTAATTTTTCTTCGCTGAAATTTTAACTTTCTATTTTCCTATTAATTCTTGTCCCTGTATTAGAAACATTGATTTAAAACTCGAGAGTCGTAGATCTTCTGCAAAATATTTAATTGCGATATATTATATATATTCTCGTAATAATATACGTATAAAACACATCTGCGCTGTTAAAAGGTACGCTCTAAAATGCGAGCCGTAATTGTGTTTATTTACAAGGTGAGATAAATTCGTGCAACCACCCCAAATGTTCCCGTTCGAGTTCCTTCGCATTCGGCGAAGGTCTTATTATCCTATTGCACGAGCGATCCGCTCGCTTGATCAGGTCACGTGATAGCATTGCACGTTTGAGAGACTCATCGTAGTGAGATTATTTTTTATATTTGAGCAATATCGACAGATCGTGAAACTTTTAACAGAAATTGATGTGCGCGAAATGTTTGAAGAATAGTGCATTACAAGTTGATGAACGAATAAAGTTCGTGGAAAAAGTGCGCTTAAGTATAACTCAGTTTTTAGCAATTTTTCTGACTCGTCTAAATTGCTTGACAACAATACTTGACCAAGCAGTCAAATAATGCATAATTTACAATCTCAATGTGTGCAATGAAGCAGAAATCCTTAAACGCTTTTATTACAATCCAAAAGTGAAAAATTGGGCAAGAGATGGAGGGGCTCTGTGTGCTTGTGTTTACGTAGAAAAATTAAAAAGTGCTTCCTCATGAAGACGTAAACACGTCTAGACTAACATATCTACATTGCGAAGCAGATATTCTATATTCAGATCTAATGACAAATTCCTTCCGCTAATTTCCAATTTATTTTCACTCGGACGTTTCGTCGTCAAATTGATTTTATTTTACACGGGAAGCACAGTCATTTGCCGCCAGGCGGTCCTCGTTACGAGAACTATTTTTATTCCACGGTGGGCGACGTCGTTCGCTGGCCCGAACGTTAATTCAGAGCTCACGGCCGGAATCGCTCCTCGTCGAAGTTGCAACGCGACTATCGTACCGTATCAGTAATAAAAGATTAAGTAAAGATACATCGCCACTGAAGTGGGACAAGTACCTCGCGCTTTTTGAAGCGGAGATTCAAGTGGCTTGTAAATGTGACATTGCCCTCCTTCTCGCAAATAAACATCCTAGTCTCCAAGTAACGTTACGTTAATTATACGCTACGATACGATATGCGCGCGTGTTACATCGATTACGACGCAACGTACAACTTTGTGAGGAGTAATAGACGTGAATGATTTATGCATCTCTCTCTCTCGGTCGCGCGGACGCTCTATTGCACGGTCGAGCGACCGGTATAGCCGGGCGTGGAGTCGCAATATTTCCTGGTGCGGTCCCTGACCAGATCGTCGATGGACTTGCTCTGCTGCATCGACGAGGACAGGTTGTGAAGACGCGATGCCAAGTAGCACATGATGAAGGCCGATAACACCAGTAGGGCACCCAAACCCGTCGCCACGTAGAGAAAATTTCCGCAGCTGCCTTCGAGGCCGGCTGCTACTTTGTCGTACAAGTCTACGATAATGAGGGAAATATTAATTGGAACGATCGTCTTGTATTCTTTCTCCCGTTAGATCAGGGATCGGCAAATATATTATATTCTGTAAAGAGTCGGATGAATATTTAAAGCTGTGCTATCTACGAAACAAGACCGAGAATGTCATTTAGTTAGTAGATAAAAAAAGTAAATTTCTATACACTTTTTTATTGTCAAAATAAAACATATAATTATTTTATATTTGGAAGCAAGAAATTCAAAATATAATTAATTATTATTATATTTTGAATTTCGCGTAATAATTAGTTGTAAATAATAATTATGCGGATCATACAAAAGGCAACGGATTTTTTGCCGACCTCTGACGTAGACCGGATTAATCTCGATGTATTCGCTGCAGAATCTCAGTTATACGCTAATCTCTGGCTCTCGCAAATCTTATCAAAGAGTCCCGCGGGAATTGATGTCAGAGAGATTAATCTCGATTAAAAAGTTAAGACAATTTAATTTCTCTGTGATTAACGCATTAAAAAATATGAAGCTTACCATCTGGCATCATCACCGTATACTCGATATTTTCTTTGAACTTCGTGTAAGGCGTGGAGTCGTTGTACCTTTTAATCAAACGCTCGACCTTCGGGAGAAATTCGCCTAATACTTCTACATTCGCCTCGACGGATCTCTTTTTCTTTTTCCCGTGTCCCGAGGGTTCGAAAAGATCAAGACAGAAGTCCTGCAAAAATAAAGAATTAGTAAGACCCGTGATAGATAAGAGCATAAGAAAGTATTTAAATAAAAAATTTCGACATATCGCGGAAAATTACTGTAACAAGTACCTAAAATGAAAAATTTCAATTAATTAATGTAATGTAAGCAATGTAATGTAAATGTAGGTCAAAGTATAGAGATTGAAATGATAGACTGAAATATCCGCTGTCGATACATTATATAGATAATGCCCCTGATACAGTAATTTATCTCTTCCGTCGACTTCCAGTTTTGCCGATCTATGAATCGTAAGATTTATAAACACTAGATTTTTCCATTTCTGATAAATTCCTCTATGAGAGATATCTCAATTACACCTATCACGTTGAATGCTATGCCTACGTTCGCTGTGATAATAAATTTTTGTATGTATTGTCTCAGAATTATCGCAGCACGAATAGATAGTCAGATTCAAGCTTGTTAGCATAAGCTATATATGTAATATAAATCTAATCAAATATAAGATAAATGAAATAAGAATAATGCATTATTATAAATTACTCCGGTTTCTAAATAGTATATCGAACAATTTTGAGATATTACTGACATTATCATGTTCCGCAATAAAAATCGCGTAATCGCCTACCGGTTGACAGTCCTGCGGCTCCATGCATGCCTTTATCTGCGAGTGGATCCAAAGGGTGGACCGCTCCCTCATCGAGCTCAGCAGGAAGGCCTCGAAGTCGAGGAAGACCTCGTTCTTGCGCTCGCGATACCTCGCCGGCTGATGCGGAATGATGGACGCAAAATCGCGATTCCTGCAGCCATCCTTCACGAGGACGACGCTACCGGGGGCGTGGGGCTGATCTGGGTCGGGGCTGACCGTCACCTCCAGCAGCTTGATGTAGCCCCAGGCGCTGTCCGGGCTGATGCGGGCGCGCAGCTGCAGCTTCGTGCCGATCGGCACCGCCTGATCGACCGTCTGTGAATTATCGGACACGTTGCCGGTCGCCTCACGATAAAGGGCCACCTCGTACTCGAGCCGGCCCGGCGTTTCTTCCACTACCCCGGACACCCTGGCGCCGTGCGGACTGAAACGATTAACCCTTTAAAGCAGACGCGCGTCGTCGTTTCAGCACGTTGCGTTCTCTCTTGCTGTTGTATCAGCTATCATTAATTCTACATTTCTGCCACAAATCTCTCTCTCATTTACGCCCAAATTAAAAATACGTATATATTACTATTAACGTTTCACATGATGATTAATTTACATGTACAACGTGTTGCCTTCAGTTTCGTGAAAAAATAAAAGTATTTTTGGTTCTTGTAGCATACCGTGCGAGAATAATCATTAATTCTACATTTTTACCACAGATCTTTCTCTCATTTACTTACTATTTAATTAAAAATACTATAAAATTATTATTCAATTAAAAATACGTATATTACTTCCTTTAACATTAGAAGTATCGAGCGGTCATTTCTGACTGTTTTTTTTCTTAATTAATCCTCTATTTCTTGTGTAAAAGATAGGATTCTGAAATTTTATAATTTTTCATCAATCATTTCCTTTATTCTAAAGTTATGAAATTTCAGAATCTCTTATACAAGAAATAGGATATTAATCTCTAAAAAAATAAAAACGGTCAGAAACCGCTCGGTACTTGTAGTGTTAACGTTTCAGATGTTTAATTTAGATGTACAACGTATCGTCTCGAGTTTCATCGCAAAAAGATGAAGGTATTCTTGATTCTTTCTAGGATACCGCGATAATTCGTCCAAGCAAGCGATAAGGAACAATTGTGATACGTCAGAGTTCCTCCTTTCGACGGTACTCGTACATCTACATCACCATCGTGAAGTACGATAATTAAATAAGCGGATAACCGTTTCCCCGAGGCAGGAAGCCTCGCGCAGAAATGCCGCTCCGCGGCGGACGCGAAACGCGAACGGCGGCGTGGCGTGGCGGAAATAATGCTCATCCATTACTCGCGAGATTTCGACGAGATATCGCACGCGTGTGTGTGTACGCGGAATGCGTGTGACTTACAAAGTGCCGGCGAAGCCGGCGGCCTTGTGCCGCAGCAGCGTCGGCTCGGGCGGTCGGCACATCAGGATCAGCTCCTGGTCGGCGAGCATCACCACGCCGGGGAAGGCGGGAAACCACACCCTCAGGTGGATGAATCCCTGGTGGCACGACATCGATCGAGCGATAATAATAGCTGGTTGTATGCAAGATTGATTAACAGCGAGGGAGCGGTTTGCGAGTTACGGCGGTCCAGCGAGGATTTTTTACAAGGACGTTCCGGCGAGATGCCGCCGCGCGGCGCGAAAATATAGGGCGTTCGTAGCAGCGAAGCGCGGAATTATACGAGGAGTACAGTTAAATTCGCAGAGATGTATCAAGGAGAGCGCGGGCTGATTCTCGGTGCATCGTCGTCGGCTATCTCCTCTCGAAATATTATAACGGCACCCGCCTGCCTGATACGATCCGATTGGACGCACAAAGCGTTTCGCTGTTATGTGCAATAAGCAGCGAGAGCTCCTCCAGAGGGAATCAATTGCGAATTAGAATCACTATCTCGACCGATCGCGATCCGCAAAGACCGTTCCGTTTGTGCAACGTCAGCCAGCGAGCCCCGAGAACGGAGCTTGTCATCGTGGGGGTTCCCCTCCTTCGGTCCTCCCGGTAAAAATCGCGTTCCGCGTAACTCGCTCCGATCGCCCCGATGACTCACGTTTCTCTTGAGGATGCCGCATCGGGAGAAGTCAGTCACCTTCAGGAAGTAGTTATCCTCCTGCGGATCGTTCGGGTCTGGCCTGATCTGGCAGTGAATGTCAGCGAGCGGATTCGCCGATCTGTCGTCGGCGAAGAGCGGCGCGCCTCTGAAGCCGACCGGCCTTTTGATCTTCGCTGTCAGGAGATCGGCCGCCGATCCCGCGCCGCTGCACTGAATGTCCGAGACCTCATAATCCTGGGCAACGGCAGCGGCGACCTAAAACGCGAGCCGGACGATGGTATTCGCGGCCAGAGACGAGAGACGGGCGGCGGCGGCGGCGGCGGCGGCGGAAAGATTTCAGGGCTCGGTGGAATTGCGCTACCCGCGGCGAGCGCAGTTTCTTTCTTTGGTACCGATCCCTTCTTCCCCGCTTCTCGAATTGTTTCGTCGCTGTCGAACAACGCCCCGGAGCAACATTTTCTCAACCTTCCGCGGCAGCGAAACAAGGTTTTTCTTTTTTTAAATCGTGTCTGGGAATTTATTCTATTCGATTCACTGTGCGCCGTCCACCTCGCTCACTTTCACGCGATCGTCTTAACGATCGATCGTAATTGGCGAAGGAAAATTTGCGAGCGACGTGCGCCAGAACGTTCCGCGCTGCATTTTAATGGAATAAAACTACCCTTTGGTACGCGTCCTCGGTCTCGAGATAACATTTCAAAAGCGTCCCGGTACGCTCTTTTGCAAATCGTTAGTTACCATTTCGTTAAAGCGATGTTACAGCAGATAATCGAGAGCAAAGCTAGTACCGTATCATAAGTACAGAGCGGAGCGATAACGTACGCGTAACGCATTCGGCTCATAAGTGGAATCGTGAATTATGCGGAGCGAACTCGCATAAATAGCGGCTAAAACCTAACAACCGTATTGTTCTATAACTGTTATGCAGCCAACATCCTTTTTTTCACGGCAATTTACTGCTGTTCAGTCGTGCTCGCGGCACTATAGCGGATCGCGCATTATTTTCAATTTTAACCAGATTTACTTTCTACTTAGAGGAAACCCCGTTGCCCTGGTTTACCAAAATTGCATAAATGCTTTAATCGATTTGAATTTCTTTCCGCGTAGAGCGGCGCGGATATGGGGTCAGGAATGATAGAGACGTAAATCGTCGTTCGGGACGACGTGGTCATTTAAATCTGAAAGAGGAGGATTCTTATTAAGAAAATAAAACTTATCGGGACCGCAATTATTTATTAAATTATTGAAACTGGCCGAGCTCTCTTGTAGATTATATTTAAAAATAAATAATAAGATTTAAATTTATATTAATCTGTAATCTATAATTTATATTTGTTTTGTATTATTAAAATTTTTAATTGAAAATTAGATTTATATATATATATATATATATAATCTTTAATGCTTTACTGCTTTAATATTAAAAATTAAATTTTATATATTCTGTATGAATTCTTGCATTGGACGTAAATTTAATTCAGATATTTGCCATTAATGCTTCCCGCAAGTCACGTTATGAAAAAGACTCATTACAATTTGTCTTAAGCTAGCTACTTACAAAAAAAAACAACGACAGCTTATGTACAATGGACAATTATCGATTTTATCGTCGGTACATACCGTCGCATTTATTCAGGAGTTTCAATTATTTCACTTAAACTCGCAGCACCATCCCTACACGAGCAATACGAATGTGCGAATAATTATTTCCCTTTAATCGCCTCTTTATTGGTACTTTATATGTATTGCGCGAGCTGCCTTGGTCGTTTGCCTTGCATAAGGCGAAAAATATAGAATGGAATATACGTTTATTATACTTCCGGGGCCTTCCTCGCCAAGTACGCGATACAATAAAAGCGATTAAGCGTCCAATTAATCTACGTTACGATACCCGGGACGTCCGCCTTTCGTCGGCGGCTCTCGCATTAATTATCGTCGTGAAAAGGACCTGCTCGGTGACTCGGGAACGACCTCGGTGGCGACGACGTTTACAACGCCATTACGTTGCCATTGGTAAGGAACAAGGTGACCAGCACGCGACCAGAACCGAGAACCCACTTCGATACGGTTAACGGTGTAAGGAAACGCTCTGGTGGCCGCGTAAGATATTCGTTATGTGCACCATACACATTATATAATACATGAGCGCCCGTACATTGCCCGTGCTCATCGTGTGGGTCACGGTAGGCCGTATTTTTCGAGATCGCTTGCTCGCAATCATACCATATCGTGGATATCAGATCGGTCCGTAAGCGCATCCGCATTTACCACGTAGGCGTGTTCGCCGTGATCGGTTTCTGACGCGTATATGAATTAAACGGATTGTCGGTCGGAGCGGCGAATTGCTGACGATGCGAAGAAGTATTATTGATTGAAAGCACGAAACTACGTTTTATTTTTCTCGGTTTTAAAACTCCGCAAAAATATGCATTATGAATCGATTTAATTTACGTATTGATTACTGATACATATTAATTATTGGAGCTATTTATAAATGTCCTGAATGTATCATATTTATTAAAAAATGTATAAAACCAGAACGTCGAGACTTTAATATTTCCTATTTAAACTGTATGCCATTCAGAATAAAAGTAAGAATTTTTTTAAGAAATAAAATTTTATCTATTAAAAAATTAATTAGAGCAATTTTACATAACATATTATTAAACATTTCAATTTTTATTGATTAATAAAATTTTTAAGGATAACATTTGACATTTTTTACATTTCAATCGATTAGTTAAGAATGTAAAATAATATTGTAAAATTATATTAATTATAAAAGTATTTTATTAGAATTATCCAAGAATATAAAATATTTTAAATTTTATGGTAGATAGAAAAATTTATATCGCTATGTTTACAAGAGTATCAGGTTCACAAATTCATGGTTGCATAGATAGCTAGGGCAGATTAAATTCGTAGACATGTAGATGACTCAAGTCATAGATCGCTAGATTCGTTCACCGCTACATCCGCAAATCCACAGATCTACAGACGTGCAAATTGCTTTACACATCGCTAAATTTGCGAATTGTTAGTATCTTTGAAGCTATACAAATTGTTGGAATCGCAACATTGTCCCCAAATCCCCTGATTGACAGACTTATAAATTTTTATTTTCATAAAATCTTGTTTCGCAATAATATAATTTCTCTTTATTTATCAGCTTAATCCATATCATGTAAAATTTATCAATCAATTCGAGCTCTTTTTTCGTGCTTTTCTTCTTGTATCTCCGAATAACTTTGCATGAATGAATAAAATCCCAGAAAATATGAATGTTTTTGAAGTCGTTTACGAGACGTCTTCAAATTTTGAAGACTTGAACTATTAAAAATATATGTGTCATTTTTAAGATTATGTTTCAATTTATGATATCTTTGAGACAACTTTGTTTTATCTTATCTTATCTTTGAAATCAATTTTAATGTTTTGTGGTGAATTACATAGTTAGTAATGTATGAATAGAAAAAAAATAACAATGCTTGTTAAATTACATGCTCGTACATGACAAGGTTAATAGTTTAATATAATTTTAATTCCAAGAATTTTCCAAATTTCCAAAAATTACAGAATCACAATTCCCGGCGACAGCGTGAATCGCTTTAATTAATCTTGAACGTCAAGTCAAATTTTACATGTGTAATTAGTCAGCTTTTGAGCTGAATAGTCGCGATCTCTAATTTAAACGTTATTTTACGTGTCTCCATTCTGAGTATCATGTGATATGCTTTTAGGATAAGATTTAATAACGACGATTTAATAACGATATAAACTCTAATAATATCCTTAATAATTCATTCATTCTCATTTCGCGCAATATGAAATGAATATTGTCATAAGCATATTGTGTCGATTACTTCTTCATAATCTGATTTTCCACGAGACGATTATTAAAATCCTTATTATATCCCTTCAATTAACAGATTAAAGCTGTTTCGCATTTTGTGGCTTTTATCACATTTAACAATATAATGGAGCGTTTAACAAAGCTTTATTATTTTACATATGCTAATACAACTGGAATATATGATAATCCGTGCTTTGCGACGTGAAAATATCAACGACCAAGTTAAGAGACAAGCTTGCCCTGCAAATTTACATTCGCGCTTTCACATTTGTCAAATTCACAATGCTCATTACGTTGGAGGTAACGTTTCTCTAAAACTGAAAAAACGTCTTTGATTTAATATTTATTAAAGACGAAACGTAACATGCGGATTACGTCAACAGTTGGAAACGGCATTTTCTCATTATTTTTTATTAAAGGGAAGATCTATAGTAAAAGAAGAAAGAAAGAGAAAGAGATGCGCAGCAGCTGGGAAAAGAGTCTAGGCGATTAATCCTTACTTTTCAACATAATCTTAACTTTGGGGAATCAATTACAGACTTTAAATCCTCGTTTTAACGAAAGTAGTTATTTCGTGAAAATATTTAAAATTCGCAAACTTTCTGTAAATTAAAACTTTTTTTTCAGAAATTTATAACGTAATTGTAAATATACTTTAAAATATATTTAAAAAATCTTTTATTCTGAAAAACTGAATTTAAAGTAAAAAAAATCTGTAAATTTATTTTAATTAATCTATAAATTTTGTTTACAGTGTATAGTTTTTGGTAAAATCTAGCTTAATTGAATTAATTAAAATTCCTTGCATTTCGTTATTTTTAAAACCTTTTTGTTGCTGTGATTATCTTTGTAAACGGGGAAAATAAATGACGGTAGACGATTTAACTTATTCGCTAAATCCATTAAATGAACGGAATGCGGGAGTACGAGAGTAGAGTATTCAAATAAAGCAATCGACGATTGTCCATTAATATTTGGAAACTCTTCGTAATGCAGGCACAATATTCTTAATGGCCTCGACGACAAGCAATTCCTTTGATCGAAATATTTAGAAGTTGAGCGTCCGGTTGCGCGCACGTATTACGTCTTTTCAATGAACTTTCATCGAGATGCTATTTTCCCGATGAACTTGGTCCCGGATTGATAGGAATTGCGCGACTTCGATCGAGCGTGTTGATATGATAGCTCGAGAAATTTGCAGGACGGGGAAAGGAAAACCGACTTGAAATTAAGCTAAAAGCCGAGTGATTAATAGCGATAAATTAAAATGCGAATTCCCTGGATTTTTGCACATTAACGCTACCGCAAACAGTTTTCTTGGTATTACCATATTTCTCCCCGAACATTACAAAATTTTACTTAATACTAATGAGTCAGATATACATACGTTTTTTTCAGATGTGTTTGAACACTCCTTATTGCATAAAAATTATTAGATGAGGAAATTAAAAAGAACGCGAAAAAAAATACAATAAAATGTATATAATATTCTAGTTAAATATATTTTATACAAAAATTTATATTACTTTGTAAAAATTTTTTAGTAATATTTCCAATAATTCCTTATAAAATATTCAAATCAATACTATGTGAAAAATTTCATAGTCGAAATTAAGTCCACGACTTCTGGAATAAATCGAATACCTGCTCACAATAATTTCTTTTTAAAACAAGACAATTAAGGAAGCGACATATATGTACGCAATCAGGATTTTGTTTTTTATCAAGAAATGAGCAAACGTAACGGGAAAGAATGGAATATAGCTCGAAATCTGCCACGCGAGACGAAGCGGCTACGATTGGCCAGGCAGAGCCGGCCTTTTATTTCGGTCTCATCCGAGGAGAACCGCAATCCTTCTCTTTATGACTTCATAAATCCCGTTTTTTTTTAATGCCACTTTAGGATCACGGTTCGTTCATCCGGTATCGGTGTCGCTCTTGTCACCGGTTACAATTCGACACAGCTAAATCTTTGCGCGAGAAACAAATCTATCTGTCAAATTAACCGCCGAGACATGGAATTTGGCCACATAAAAGTACGTTAATTGATGGACGTAAAACGAAGGATATAACGCGAGGCACAGTACCGAAATGTGTCATCGTATCAAAGAATTTTATAGCAGTCAAGAAGTGAGAAAAAGAGAAAAAGACGGGCGAAGAGATAGGCTAGAAATGAGATAAACCTGTCAAGAAGTAACTGTACTTAAAGATAATAAAATTGTTGCGTATTGAATAGTTCATTGAGATGTAAACCGTTTCTTAGAATGGAACTCAACTAGAAAACATAGATTTTTAACCCAAAAATGAATCATACATAAATAATAAGATATAATGGGATTATTTCAGGAGATACATGGTTGTAAGATTTTTGCATGTCGCATCAATTAGCGCGATATTAATTTTAGAATTAACGTAAAAATTTAACAAGTATAATTTTTCCAAAAATCCTTTTTCGATAAAAATATCTTCTCGCAAATAGAATCGTAAAATATTAATTCTATTAATTCTATTAATTCTATTAATGAAGATATACTGTTGTAGGATAAATATAAGGATAATTCTCTTTATATTTTCTCCAGAAGAATGGAATATCGTTCAAAAACAAATCCTGCGAGAATTACACACAATTTTGGCATCTGTAACTAATTCATCCGGTATTCAATCGTCACATAAACGTTACATCATCGAATACGACGGCATCTTTGTGTTGCCGAACTCGAACAGATTGTACGCATAATTAGAATTTTAATCGCCTATAAACGGATTAATTTCAACTCTAATTTAAACTTTAAATCGAACGTATTAAATTTCAGTTAAACTTTGCGACGGGAAATTGTTTTCGGGTAACGCGCGGACGTTCTGCGGATCGACGACGCGGGAATAAATAAACATCCGTGCGATATATTTCAACGAGTCATTATAAAAATTTTTCTTATCGTGTCTACTAGAGAGCGCACGCTGTTACGCGGTATTGCATGTAATGCAGGTATATTGGAAAGAATGACCGCGCGATATACGTATATGAACCGTTTTGACGAAGGAATTATGATGATATATACATAATCCTCCCGATACCTTCGCGCGCACGTGTGTGTTAAAGTATTCCGACATATCGCGCTTCACGGCGAAATTAGTTACCCGTCGCGGGGAGATGTCCGACACAATTCAATTATTTCGTCATTTGGGGAAGCCATTAATATTTCAAATGTATCAAACGTGTATCGGCCGGCCGGTCGTGCGATTCGCTTTAAATTGCCCGTTATCGTATTTCGTCGCCTCGAATGTCACGTATTAATAGGGTGCATTTTTAATTATCCTCGTGGCGAAGCCACGACGCGCACCCCCATTCGCGTGCACGCCCGCCCTTCTCTTCTGTCCTCCTCTTCCTTTCGCGCGGGGGTTTGGGAAATTAAAGTGGATCGACGCGAGCGGAGCTCCGCGTCGATGGCGCATTATTTTCGACGCGGCATGATTTAATAGCGCAATATAGAAATACATCGAACGATCGGGGGTTTTTCGCAAAATGGAGCATCGTTCCGCCTGGCCGTCCCGGTTAAAATGAAAACCGATCATTTCTTTAGCACGAAATATCTTCGAGGTCGCGCGCGCGCGCACGGTGGCCTCTTTCGTCGACGGAAATTAATTGAGATTGTCATTATCGGCAGATATTTCGAAATCACGGCGGGTTGCCGCGCGGAAAAAAACGACGACGAATTCGACGGGAGCAGATAAATAGGGAAAATGACTTGGGAGTTGCACGGAGTGTTATTAAATGTCGTAAAACGAGCGAGACGAGATCGGAGATAAAAACTGATAACTAATGGCGAGATCCTCCTTTTCTGCCATTTCGATAATGTCAACTTTTATCGACAGAAATCGCGACTCCTCGTTCGCAACGTGTTCATAATCGTGAACTGAATTTTACGCGATATTTCCAAGCGCTTTTCCTTTTTTAAAAGATTGCGTGCCGCGCGGTTGACAGGAGTCAATAGAAGGGATCAGTGGCAGTCCTTCGATAGAACCAACGTTTTCTAAACATTGTGTAGATTCATTGCGTGACAAACTGTCATCACGCGATGTCAAACAAACCCCTGGCGCCGCGCAACAAACATAAGTCACCAAGAACGGATGATATGGAAATCTAGCGGTCGTCCATCATTCACGATCGACCTGATTTATCCGCAAGAGTCGTCCGAAAAGCTTCACGTCGAACTTTCATGTCGACAAAGATTGCAAGGTGTGCTTTAACATCCGGATGGCGAGAGCGCGAAACAAGTAAGAATAATTGAGAATTTAAATTTAAACATTTCATATTTTTTCACTCAATGAAAAATTCAAGAGTTTAGTTCTTTATATGATTTATGCCAAGCTGTTTGAAAGAGCGTGAGGAAAAAGCTAATTTTAAATTGATAAAACTAAAATTAGATGATTTACTTTAAAACTTGAGGAATGAAACTTGAATTTACTTTCGTAAATTAAAAAAAAAAAGAGAATTTGCACTAAGCCCTTCGTGCCTCATGACAAATTTATGTAAAGGCAGTAGCGGAACGGTGCAAATCAAATAATCAGTAACTCGGTTCTTCAAAAGAAGCTTGCGAAGTTACGGTATCACGGACGCGCATTTTCAAAGTACTTTAAATAAATAAATAAATATAGTTTTAATATATTATATATATAGTACATTAAATATATATTAAATATGTAAAGAACTTTTTACATTTTATATGGTTGAAAAATTTGTATAAATACATTTTATTGTGATTGTGTAACATTTATTTTCATTATTATTTGAAAACTAGCAATATAATTTTTTCAATAAATAAGAGTTCTATATTTAATATATACATATTTTATATTTAATACATACATATATTAAATATAAAAAACTCTTATTCATTTAAAATTATTACTAGATAATTTTTTAAATAATAATGAGAACAGGTATTATACAATTTTAATAGAATTTTTAAAATTTTTATTTTATCTTATTACTTGTATCTGATAGAGCTAAAACGAGATGCAAATATGTATTAAAACCAATTTTGACTTAGATCAACAACTTCGTTTCACCTTTCAATAAAATATCTAACAATTTATCTTATTGATAGATTTCTTTTCCCATGTTGTCGCTACAGAAAGAAAAGAAATCATTCAGATCTATATATACTCGATATTAAAAAAATCTTTAACTTTTATGGCAGATGAAGATATTCCCGACATCATCAGCACGATTAACCCCGCGCCGCCACTAGACTCACCGTGCAAAATCCGGCGATCAGGACTCTCCACATGATCTTGCCGCGGCTATTTATTTCTTCCTCACGTCGCCGCGTTCACTTCCCTTCGTTAACTCGAGAGAGAAATGTTTACCAGACACTCGAGACACTCTTTCGTACCGGAGGACTTCGCCGCCGGCGAAGGGATGCAATTTTGACGAAGACCTTCGATGGACTGAAGGCGCGTGTACCGAGCCGGGGCACGCGGAGGACTCCTTTCCCCCGATGTGTCCAGCTGGAGGCACACTGTCGTCTCCCCGGCGAGAAGGGGCCGCGACGCTGGCGGAGACCAGGGGAACCGAGAGAACCACCGCCGCACCGGCCCGTCCGGAGTACTGTTAATGCATGCTCGGTGCCTCCACTAACAACCATCCTCGCTTCGTGCCGCTCGCGCGCTCCTCCAGCGGCGGCCTCGAACGCAACACCGCGCGCGACTTCTGTCTTTGGACCGGGTCCGAGGATTTGACCTGAGAATGACCAGACGTCCTAGTTTCCGAGAACATGTCGAGGCTCTCTTCAAGTCGCGCGTGTACGCGACCATCCTAATCTCATTCAATTTTGCTCGGGGTGTCTTTCGCGCTGCATCTCTAATTTCCTCGTTCTATTTCCCTGTATCGTATCAAACGATTGATCTAGCTTCCTCCTCCACTCTTGTATCCTGAAATTTTATTAATCTATCATTCTTCCAGCGTGACAGCGTAAACTTTAGAATAAAAAGGCGGTTCCTCGTTATCGCTGCGTAAGTTTAATTTTATTTCGGGATAATTATTGTGATTTACGATTCATAATTTTTCACGGAACTTCCGTTCTAAGAGATGCGAATATATTTATCGCACTTCATTTACAACAGCGCGATCGAGAAAATAACAAGGTATTAATAATATTTCGCTTAAGAATGTCTCTAGAAGCGGATTCGCTATTGCGCGAGTGAGAAAAAACATATATTTCTAAGATATACTGCGCCGCTTCATCTTTTTACCTTATTTTATGAAAGGCGTTATGGTTTACGATTATGGTGTCTTGCTGCCAACGTTAAATCAAGTTACGAGGCTGATCTATAGTCGCGAAAGAATTTCAACAATTCTGTTCCCTCTGCTTGCGAATGCATTTCGGGCTGAAAAGACCAGCGGAACCAGCGAGTTGCGAAATATTATGCGATTCTGACACGCATAATAGGCGAATTGCTTAACCGGTTATTGACTTCCCCTTTGGATGAATTCTGGGTCAATATTTACCCCATCGATTGTAGAATACTATATTGTACAGAATATTATATCGAGGAAAGAGAAACGAGAGGGAATTTTAATCCTTGAATTGTTTAAATATTTAATGCTATTTTTATTTTTTCTTCTTCGCTGAATAATAAAATTGAAATTCCATTGAAACTGCAGTAATAATAGATAATAAAATTTAGATTATTCGAGAGAGATGTCCAAGTGCTTGCATTAGACGTATCTCATCCCGAAAGGAAAAAAGAAGAGTTGAAAACTTTTCGAAAGAAGGAAATAAAAATCAAGATTACAGACTTTCTTTCGTCTCTTCTCTTCCTAACTGAAATTTACGTCGCGATATAGCGGGTAATAAATTTTATCTGTTTTTTTTTAATAATTGTGGCCTCATTTTGCGAAAATTGACTCTTTGTGTTGCGACGGGACGCTCTCTTCGCGAGATGTGATATATCGCTACATGGAATGGTGGATTAAGTGCTTATCGACGTCATGCGCTCCCGTAAAAAGTGAGAATGACGGTCCCGGCGCCGAACATTCGCACGGACTTTACTGTACTTGTCATTGACTGAGTGACTGATAGAGCACGATGCGGTGTCACGCATTCTCAAAACGTGCGTAGTAGTAGCGGCAGTCCACTCTGGGAAGCGAAGAAATTGCCTTCCGTTATTTTTCGCATGCCTGCCCCGGCGTTTAACTTTAGAGCGCACGGCTGTTTTATTTTACTATCGCCAAAATAAATCGTTTATTCTCATTGCATACTGATATACATACGTTGATATCATCAAGAGAATTTCTCGCATAATAATGGCAAGTACGATGATCCAGTTTTTCAGGAAGGCACATCCTGCTTACTTAATTTGCTTAATCTGCTTACTTAATTCACGTTCTTCACGCAAAATTTCAACTTTAAATTATTAAATGTCTAGTAATAAATTATTATTAAATACATTATTAAATTATTTAATACATATTAAAATGATATGCATTATATTTCATCATTTTATTATTATCTATCACCAAATATATATATATAATATAAATTATAATATATATATATATATAATATATATATATATATATATATATATATAATATAAATTATAATATTAAGAACATACATGAATATATAAATCATAATATAACTATAATTTTTTGACTCTCCGAAACCACAGGAATTTTCTTATGACAAATTTAAACATGATAATGATAATAATAATTTATTACGTGAAGGCAAGCTTTAAAGACAAATAAATATAAAGAGCATAAATGGAGATAATTTATTGTTGCTGCAACGCGATAATATATAAATAAATCCTTTATCTCTCTTTCCTACTTAAACTGCATTTTAATAAGCAGGAAATGTATATGTACATTTAAAATATTTAACTTAAAAATTAATATTATTTGTGTGTTTCTCCAAAATACTCATGCTCTTCTTGTTCAACGTGTAACATATAAACTCAACGCGTCCGATGTCCACGGTGTCAAATGAATTTTTTGCACAATGGCAACGCGAAAGAAAGTCGATCGGCGTGTTCTCAATGTCCTCGTTCTCCGCGGCGGTCGTCGTCATCCGCGATTCGACGGCGCTCGTTATGGTCCGTGACGTTAGGAAGCCGCGCTGCACGCACTGTTACATCAGCGCCGACGTAACAGCGCCGGCGAGGCGCTAACAATTACGTCGTTAATCGTGAACTTGCACGTGAGCGTGCGAGCGAAAGGCTCCGTCGATCGGAAGTCCGACGTGGCGAGCGAATTCTGTTAGCGCGCGCCTCGCGGAAAAGAAGAACGCGGGGGAACGTCGCAAAAAATCCTCCTCGCTCGCGCGCCGCTGACCTCGGCCGCCGCGTGTCCGAGCGCTTTTTCCTCACGCAGCCTCACGGCAGTCACGGTAAGATTCATTCGCCGCGAATTCGACAAGAGCGAGCCGCGCGTTGACCGTGATGGATCCCGACAGCGAAGCTTCCTAACGGCCGAAACCGCGAAACGCAAAACGGCGCCTGTCCGTTAGCTTAAATGAAAAGTTCCGAGTTAATAAAGAAGTTCCTTCAATATTTTACGGTTATATTTATTTATAAATCTACTACTCTTGTTAATTAGAAAGAAAGATAATTATGTTCTGTCACGTTACAACAATCACGTACTCGTTAAGAAAATTAACAGGCTGCCTGGAATCTGAAAATGGTTTCGCAATTATTTGTTTATCAAGTTAAAATTATATATTTCATTATATTTGCCATCGACTCGAGACGGTTTTTAATTTTACTAAAAAGAGTGTTTCTAAATACACTGAAAAAGAATTCTGGTTAAAAATGGACGAATCAGAAAATCTTGCAGGCGCGATCAAATATTCTGGTTATTATTACAATAGAAATTCTGGTTATTATAATAAAATTCAATACTTTATAACTTATAATAACCAGAATATTTTTGATCATGTCTACAAGATTTTTCTAATCCGTCTGTTTTTAACCAGAATTTTTTTCAGTGAATCAGTAACAAAACCTTTTGCTCACTGTAATATTACATTTCGTCAATTATTTGTTTATTTATTTAAGCAAGTCATTTTTTTGCACGTTCAATAAAGCGTTTAATTTCCTCATATCGCTGTGTCGTTTCCATCAAAGTTGATGCAGTCTCGTACGTGCCTATCTAACTATTAGATTAATCAGTGTAAAAGCGTAACAGCGGTTGCGACTGTACGAACAACGATCGTTTTCCATACCACAATTTGCAGCGTAAACAAATACGTTTATTGATCACTCCACTTTCTGCATTTTGTGCAGTGCGCATTTACTCGGGTAAGTAAACAATTCATTTCCTTCCTCGTAGCTACCGAAAAATAACAGGCAAATAACGGATATTAATGATAAACTTTCGTGAAACGAATTTTCACCGTTTCAAATTTGTACCACTAAAGAAAATCTCTGTTAATTTACCTATTCTTTACAAGGCCGCGATAACTCCGCGGCGGAGTTGAATTCAATTTTCACGTTCATGAAATATCATTACGGTACTTGTTTTCGATCGTTAAAGTAAGTGAGCTATTTTATTTTCAGATAAGCTATTTTATGTTCAGACTGCAAGCAATTTAACAAAATATCTTAAAGGCCGCGCATTAAGCTTCCATTATACAATTGTATAAATGTATCTGAGATAAGTTTGAGATTATAGCGCACAGTTATCGTAATTTAAAGTTTATGTAGGCTAGTAGAAAAAAATTCCAATTAAAAGTGCATTTTGATGGTGTCGATATATTTGAAATTTGCCGAGATATTCAGTGTTATTTTTAATAACTAACAATATTTATGTAATAATATTTATGAAATTAATATATTTAATACTAATACTTTAATATTTTATTTAAAAATTAATTAGCAGAATCGCAGAAATTAAAAAATGCTTACAATAAAAGATTGGATTTAAAAATCAAAATAATTACTTGAACTTTCCAACATTATCTATATATGTATAAATGCACTATATTTTTAAATATCTCTAGGCGTGAATTTTAAAAATATGATTTATTCTGGCTTTTCAATAAATAATTAAAAAGTTTTATTTATATACTATGTAAATACTATGTACAGTCAGTAAAAATTTCAGTAAAAACTTTCAGAGTAAAAATTTGAATCTCTTCAATCAAGTGTCATGTAACGTTGCTAACAATCAATCACTGTTTATTTTCTCTTAAATTTATCTTGATCATATTTACATAAAAAAAAGTGAAACGTACATATTGGATATCGTTTGGCAATCGCAAACAAAATACGTAATGATTCGACGTGTAAAAAGAGTTTAAGTGTTGGAAAATAAAATGCAGCCCTGCAACTCTAATTTCTTTCCGGTCCATTCGCACGACAAAGAGATACGGTCAATCTGCGGGAGACGCCGCGGCGCGAATCGCGATATTGTTTCGTCTCATCTGTCTTCCCCTTCATTAGGCTGTTGGAGCGAGGTAAGCGGGGCACGGCCGCGTGGCGGCGGTTAGCCAGCGTATCATTAATTATCCCGATAGCTTCGGCGCTGCGCGCGCGTTATTATCAATTAAGGCGGCCCTCGGACGCGGCAATTTCCTTCGCGCCGCCTGTTACAGCGGCGATCGCGATACGAGCCGCGGCTATTTTGCTCGCCACGCTCGGCCGTTCGCGAAAAGAAATTAGACAGGATGAAGGGCGATCGCCCGATAATCCCGTCCGCACGCGAGCGGATTAAGCCCGTAGGGACGTTATCGAGGTATCGACAAATGCGTCGGTGTATCCGGATATTTTATGTACGACTTGGACGTTCATTGTGTTCCGCGATTATTTTCGAAAATCACGCGAAAAGTTGAGTTTAAACTAATGACAACTGTTTCATATATATCAATAAGATCAATCATTTTCGTAATTTTCAATAAAAATTAAAAATTGTAGAAAAGGGCATGTACAAGATTCCATCTGAAAGAAATTGATTCGAAATATTTAATCTTGAAAAATACTTGGAAATCTATACAATTCCAATTGTTAATGCAGTTACTTGTTACTTTGTATGGCAGAATAGAGGCATTCTTCTTAAAACGGCGTTTCTGCTTGTACGTTACTTTTTCTCAATTGTTAAATAACGGGGAAATACAATGCTTTTGGCGGTTCGTTTATTTCTAACGTTAAATAAGAGCAAGGCGGTCGGCTAAGATACGATTAGCGTCTTCGTCGAAGACACCTAGTACACGTGTGTAATTGCGGGCGCACGATATAATTTTCTCTAAAGGAAATTTGCATCCTAGACTGCACAATTGCACACGAGTGCGTGCAAAATTACGAAGGAAGGCGGGTTGTAAGCATTGCGCAATAATGACGCCGAGTAAATGAGCGTAAGAAAAACACAGTAGTATGCTAATTACCTATCGGTTAGATTATGCGCGGCCCGGGGCAGAGGGGATCTCGCTCGTTTTCTGAATTCCTTTTCGTGCATCATTGCGCGGCACGATATTTTCCATTATTAGTATCATCGTTAATTGAGATAACACGTATAGAGCATGTAGACGTTTTCGCGTTCATAATGATCCGCTCTTGCGTGTAACGCATGTTAATGTGCTGGTTTTCGCTAATTTCGCGATGCTTCGAATCCGCGGAAATCCTCGTAGATTCAATTATTAATATCAATTCGTTAATCCTAAAACCCTCCAATTAACATTAACGTCTATGTCGATAATCGCTCGGAGCGGAGCAACAGCGAAATTATGCGATCGTAATCACATCCGAGATTAATCGTCCGAAATTCACATCCGCTTTATGCGCGCGGCCCTCGACTTCGGCTACTGGAGATGTCATTTATTTTCATCCAATATTCTAGTTCGTGGATCAGGAGATATAAAAGATATAAGTGCCTTTGTGCAAACTGCAGAATTTGGATTCTCGTTTGCTAAATTTTTTTATATTTAGAAAAATTTTTTCTTAAAATCGTCTAAATTAAAAATCTAGAAAAATCATGATTATTCGTAGCATAAAAAAGTATTTCAGGTATAGAAATGATTGTTGATTAAAGACTGATGCGACAAGTATGTACAAAAATGCTGTATGTATCTTCATATCTTCGTAATTTGTTTCACTTTAAAGGAGAGATTTTTATATTTATTTTTATCATTTGTTTCTAATTTCAATTTTTTTTTCTTTTCATTGCACAGCAAAATTTTAAAGCGTTCTCATTATCTACCGTAAAACTTTTTAACTCGCTATCCTCTCTCTTTCTCTCTCATATTATTCATTATTCTTCAGCTTATTATTTCCGACTAATATTAATTAATCGTAATTTAATAATTAAATAATAAATTAATATTAATGATATAAAAAATACTCTAAGAATAAAAATAGAATTAAACCGATTGGAAATATAATTTACAGAATTAAATGCTTATTCATTTCCTATTATATACGGCATGTAATAATGCTATCATTATTACTACTGTATAAATATAGAGTTGAAGAAAATTTATTCGTAGCTTGTAGTACCACTACGGCTTAAAGCAACGTATGATTTATGGAACTGCTATAATACGGAATTCTCCATGAATTCCATGTGTTGCGCTTCGTCCCTAGTTCCTGGAAATGTTCCGGCTACTACTATTATATCATTACTGAACGGACTCGCTCAGCCATCGAAGGGCAATGATAAAAGTCGACATTTTACGCTTCGCCGAGTTACCGCTGATTTCCGGAGGATGTGACGGAGCTCCTTCTTGAGAGAAGTTCCGTCCACAGAATGGTATCCTGCTGGCAGCGGCATCGGACCACGTTTTGGAATGTGCTTTTTTGCTTGTGAAAATATATCGTTACTCTGAAACAGCGTCAAAATCGTTAGCAACATTGTCGCTTTTTTATTCTCCGGGACACCACAAATTATCGAAAAATCTTTCATATGAAATAGTAATCTGAACGTAGTGCCACTGAATACCGAGTAATATTAAGTTTTCAGAAGCCATCTGCATAATTTAAAATATGTAAGTGCTTTTTTTTCCATCCCTTATCCAGGCAACCTATTTTCGAAGCGTGCGCGGAAATGTGTATTATTTTTTAGTAGAAAACTCACGTTATCTAAAAGCATTACATGTATATGGAGATATGAGTTCATTTTATAAAATTTAGATATTGCGTTCTGATTTACAGAACGACTCATTTTTATTCTAGATTGTAATTTCAGTTCACATTTTAGATGTGGTGCAACATTCATGTTTCCCGAATTAAAAAAAGCATTTGATTTCTTGAAAAATTTATCATACAGATTTGATAAACTAAAGAGAAGAGAGAATCGGTTTTTCACGTCGCAAAAATAACTATTCATTCTTTACGTCGTCACGTAAAATCCGTTTGTACGCAGCCGGAGATGCCGACGTGTACTTCGATTGATGCTTGGATACCGGAATTAGAATCGAGCTTCCTGTATATACACGAGGGATCTGCTTTTTTCCTCTCCAATCGCGCAGTTACACGTACTCCAGACGATATCAGAGGGGGTAGAAAAAAGTTGCGCGCGAAGTTACAGAACAGTACTCCGTCTAATCGCCGCACGTGGAAAAACTCAATTTTCTAGCCGAGCGCGTCGCGCTCGCGCGGATCAGATCTGATCTCGTCGTGCCCGTCGCCCCAGACGAAGGACCGCACGGAAGAATCCCGCACGTGCATTTGCGGGAAAAAGAGCGTTTCTGGAATTCTCCGCGCGCGGCAGCGAGCTTCGCCGTTTCACGCCTCGGGGCGTTTTGGCATATGGCATGGAAATCCGCGTGGCGGATGCGCGCAACGGCCCGCACACATATTTAATTCATTTCCGCTTTCTCCCCCGGGCTCGACCCGCCAAGGGGGATGAGGGAGGAACGCGGGAGATCCCGCCGCCGCCGCGAGCCGTACGCAACCAGCGTTTTCCGTGGCAGGGGGGACCTCCTCGTTTTTTCCCTCTGCGCCGCTAAGTCCCGTTAAACTCCGGTGACTTTTTTGCTTATTAAGAACTTTACCGAACCGCGCTTAAATCCGCGGTAGTCCGGCGCGTGTTTGCCGAACGCCCCTTCGCGACTCACCGCGCCGTGACGCGCGCTCGTCGCAATTAATAAGCGCCGCGTACTCCGCGTGGAAATAAATCACGTCCGACATTATGCAGGTAGCGTCAGGTATAATCTTCCGCCGAGCCAACTCCTCCGGCGGAGAATCTGAAATCCATTTCTTCGCAGCCGTGATTCATCACGCGAGGCTTTTGATTTTCAATGCTAATTATCATTGATTGTTTTAAACGAGTCCGCGTCACGGTCTAATTAAAAGAGAAAACGCTTCATTTATTTTATATCCAGGTGTGTTTTTAATGTTCTATATTTAACGCTAAACGCAGCCGTTGGATTTTTAACCGAAGGCAATATATATGCAATATGTCACGAAGGGGCGAAATTTATACGAGTTTTTTATGTAAAATAAATAAAACTCAAAACCAAATGGTCAGGTTTACCGCTGAAGCTGAGGCACGGATGTGTATAACCCACCTGACGAGATTTGATTTAGTAAAAGTACTGCATTTATGCAGCATCGATCCGACGCAAAACCGAATTCACGCGTTTATAAATACGCAAATGTTACAACTAAATTCGAATCTTTATTATTCAATGTTCATACAATGAGATCTCACAGCAGAAACGAAATTATAATTATTGATACAAAAATATATATCTCTCTAATACTACCACACATGCGTCTCGCGCGCGGCTTAAACGGTAAAAAGTAGAAAATATCTCGTGCACACTACTGTACACATCGTGAACTATGCGGTAACGTGCGCGGGTCCGCGATATTTCCTATACCTTTCACACTTGGAGCAGTCTATTAAACGGACGCTCTCGCCATAGTCAGCGAGCGTACGAATCCTCGGGATAAATAAAATAAAAAGAAGAGAGGGGAAACAAGAGCGGAGGAGAGAAAACAAACGAGTACAAAATTATGAAACGACATTAAATATCTCTGCGTGTAACAAACTAAACGTCGCTTAACGTGTTATTTGTACATTTCAGCTAAATTCGACGGCGTGTCTCACAAGAAACCTGTCTTTCTTTTTTTAATCATGCCGGCGTACCAGTGCGAACAAAAATTTTAAAAAATAAAATAAAATTAACGAAAGGGAAAAAAGAAAAAGAAAGATACAGAACACTGTAACAAATAACACTTGTCTCTGATCACGCATAACAACATCGTCCGCTGGACGAATCGTAAACCTTATCCTAATACGTTTACCCTAAAGAACTACCGCAAAAAAAAAAAAGAAAAAAAAAGAACCGGGGATCACTTCGCAGCTCTTTTCGATTGAGAAGCGTAAATTTAGCATACAACACGCTTTTACTACCGGTTAAACGCAAGCTGTATGACACGTTAAATCTACGTTCGTCATTCGCGTTACCTATCAATTTTATTTTTCGTCATCCGCGACCGTTATGGCAACAAAAAGAAAGAAAGAATCGTTCGCCCGAGTCGAACGAGCCCGGCAAGACGGCCGCGAAGTACTCCCGGTTTGCGGCACGTAAAAGAGAGGTGTCAGCGTCGTTAAACGTTTTCGGCACACGACTCCGGCGTCAAAGTGCACTCCTCGGACTTAACTTCGACATCGTTACCGTTCATTTTAACCGGGGACCCGGACGTCGTGGTGTCTGGGCTGTCGGGGCTGTCGTGGCCCGAGTCGCTCTTGTTGTTATTCTCGTTGTCGTCGCTTAGCTTTTTCTCGATCTTCGACTTGACACTCTTCTTTTCCGGCACCTTCGCCTTCGGCTTCTTCTCCGGGTCGAAGTGACGCTCGAGGATAATCATCAAGTCCTCCATCTTTTTCTCCTCAACCGTTGGGAGTTTCTCCTTCATCAAATGCTCCAGTCCGTCCTTCTTCGCGTTGGTCCACGCGTCCTGAAATGCGCATTACCGTGAATGTTCGATAAAAAGGCCGTTTGTTCAATTGTAAATCGAGTCTTCCGAATTGTGCGTGACACAAATTAGAGCGCTTCTATCAATTCAATGATTTTTATCGATTTAAAACTCCTAAATTGAATGTTACTTCACTTCTGGATGACAAATTAAATTGATAATCTTGATAACAAATTAAACATTCTTACAGCGAAAGCAAGAAACAGCAAAGTCTTGGTTCATGTCGCGTGACATAAACGGGCCTGATTACTAGTACCTAATTAATCATGTATAAACACACTCACCTGTAGCTCTGAGTACACGATCCCGGCTTCAGCCAACAGTCGCCGCAGGGGACTGGCGTGTTGACGTTCGCGACGGTTCATACGGAATAAGGCACTGAATATGGGCCGTAGGTTGTTCTGCCGCTCGAAAATCATCTTCAATTCTACAACGAAAGTTATACAGCACGCTGGCTTTTCATCTCAGTGCTTTACTTTCTTGAAAACTTGGCTCTCAAGTTATGACAAATTTGGTTAAGTTTAAATTATTCATAAAAGTTGTGGGGAAACGAAACGAAACATAAACTAAACGTAATGCTGAATGTGAAAATATGAAATCGTTTTAAATCTAATAAATTTTTCTAAAGTAGAATTATGTAATTACGCCGTCAAAAAAAAACTTAATATAAATATACTTTATTAACTGTACGTTATATTGTTGTTGCATTACTTTTTAAATTAATTTTTATATGTTAATAACAAAATAAAATTATTCCGACAAAACAAAATTATGCGAGTCGTTGCAAATTCAATAATATACATACCGTTGTGTTCCTTTTCCTCGACGTCAACAGGTTGCGCGAATTCTCGAATAACTTCGACCGCCTTTTTCATAGGTTTTTCATCGCTATCTCCGTTCTCGTTCGCATCTTCGGTCTTGTCGTTGTCGATCGAGCACAAGTATTGTGCTATTTGTAACGCCAGCGATGCTCTGTGTTGCGCATTGCCCAGATTCGCTTCCTTTAAATATATTCAAAAATATTTATCATGGAAAAATTATGTATCGCTACTTTATATCTTTTTGCAAAACATTTATAATACATAAATCAAGCTATCAATTGTATGATGTCTCGATTCGCGAAAAAAAATTACGAGAATTATAGAAAGGCGTTTGATCTTTTTCAGGCAGATCGCAATCAAACATTATTGTCGACATTTTCCGAACTGTATATAAATGGAGAGAAGAGTCTCATAGAAAAAATCATTTATCAGCGATTTTAGTTATGTTATTCATATATAAATATGTCGAATTCTTTTATATATTAATCAATATTAAACCAATTCCTACACAATTTTCGCAAATATTTATTGAATTTTATATCAATATTATATTAATTACATTAATTTTTGTATACAAATAACTTATTCATTCTCTGAAAAATAAATATTTATTCAGAATTAAATTTTCTATTTCAGAATTGAAAAAATTAAGAATTATTCGCTCTGTTTTGCTAAATTCTATTAAAGTTTGCCATCAATACGTATATGAGATTTTCTCACCTTCTTTAACAACGTGCGCGATAAAGTACGAAGAGAATAGATGTGTGCCGAGTTCGCGCACTTATCCTCGGCGATGTTGAATCCGTTCGCGAATCCTTTGACCGTCTGTTTGAATCGGTCAACCAAATCGTACTTTTTCAGCGACTCGAGCAGCATCGCGGGAATGACTTTGCGTGGCTCGTGATA
Source organism: Tetramorium bicarinatum (assembly GCA_928718305.1). NCBI lineage: Eukaryota > Metazoa > Arthropoda > Insecta > Hymenoptera > Formicidae > Tetramorium > Tetramorium bicarinatum. The sequence continues at coordinate 5,665,238 of OV788322.1, read as the reverse complement.
GACTAAAATTACACCGTCCGCGGCGTTTTCCTTCACGGTCTCCAACCAGTTCAGAAAATCCGTAAGTGCTGATACTTCGCTTTTAGATTTGATTACCTAAAGGGCAATGAGAACAAGTATTTTATATATTTTATAAACATTATAAGAAGATATGAATTCAATTCTTTTTTTTCGGCATTTAATAGAATCCTTTAGTATCCCAAAGAAAAAATACGTTTATATAATTTTTTCTTTTATAATTAGAAACAATTTCTCTCATGTTTGCGATTTATTATAAAATGTTTAAAATTATTGAAGGAACTTGAAATGTAATAAAAAAAATTATGTATTAATTATTAAAATATTATTTCAAGACCGCTTTCGACATGAATTCTCTTTTCCTCGTACGGAAAGAAAATCGTAGAAATGTTTAGCATCGCGACCTTGCTTCGTACCTCGTTAGTCTTACTGTTCCTGAGCACGCGGAATTTGCCATTGGTTACGACCTTCATACTGTGACGCTTTATGGCGGTCGGATTGAGATCCTTATACGGCATCACGTACTGTGAGTAAGTGGAGTTAGGGGTGTACGCGGCTATTTGGCAGATCTCGTCGATGACCTTTTTGCCAGTGGTGTCCATGTCCCAGCCGACCAGGCGATAATCTCCCGGCGCAATGCCCATTGCGCCGCATGATTTTTTCACTGGGCTCGCTTCCGTCACTGTCGAGGATACCATCTTTCACGGAGTCACTTTCCTGAAAAGTGCAAACGTCTGCGTATTCCTCGGCTTGATTGCCTCTTTCTCCAGCGTCGTCTTTACGTCTCCCGGGAGCCCCAGGGCAAGAAGACTCTCCGAGACTCTCGCGATGTCGATTAATCCGGGAGAAATCGTAGATAAACGCGCGGGAGCAAAAATGATCTTCGATACAGATACGAGAAGATAATGTTTATTTCAGATTATCAGATGCCTGATAAAAAGTCACGTAGAAAGAAAAAATTAGGCTTTTATTGAGAAAAGATTAGAAGAGCTGCAGATTTTCATTGGAAACAGATTTAACGTGAAAGTATTGTTTTGCCTTCTACTAACGTGTTGTTACTACAACGAATTATTTTATATTAATTATGTATTATATTAATTTCACATTCGAGGTAGAAGGTAGTTTACCATTTCGATAAATTTCGCGGTGTCAGACGTTACTCGGCGGATTTAAATTTTTAAGGAAAACTTTCTACAAGGTCGCTTTTATTTGAGCATATGATCGATAGATAACAGCCTTTGTCACCGTCGGCCTTGAGGCTCGCAGCACATTCCGCGAAAATATAAACACTGCCTAATTGACGAGAAGTAATATCGAGACGTTCGAATTTGCCATCGAGTACCGTTATAACGATACAAATGTCTCCTCTTCAACTATCTTGGCTCGCGTCCATCACAAAACGTCGCATCGTTTTCCGCAAATTCCCACGTATTCCGTTACATGATTTGTGAAACCATCTGTTAAATCTCGAAATTGGAATTGCTTGAGAGTTCGACAACACTTGAAAGTTCGCGAAACACTCTGCCTTACGCTCCGCTAAATGTCCGTTTTTATATAGATAAATTAAAATAATTTTTTATTATTTACACGAACATACTATTAAATGAAAAGGACAATTCCAAATTCCCATTTTAAACAAGAAATTATATTACAAAATAATTTTTATATCAATTTTCATTTCGGTGACAAGAAACAATATATTTATAGTTAAATATTTATAAAAGCGTCTATATGTTTGACCTTTTTAATATTGAATAAAATTTAATGTTTACATGCCATTTTCATCTCTAATGATTTCCACATAGAAACTTCCAGAAATGACATCATCGATATACGTCGAGTTTTATCACAAAAGTTAATCATTTTTAATTATCTTTAAAGATTATAAATTCATTTCCGTCCAGTGCAATATGATAAACGATAATGAAATATGCAACGTATGTGTTAAAACCATTGTCGATGATTTTATCTGCGAATTCTTCGATCAGTCTTTTCGATCGATTCTTTCCTCAATACAAAATCCAGAGGAATCGTCAGCTTTCTAAGTTGTAAGCGGATTAAGCATCGCGGACAGATATCGTTAAACCTTGTTCCGAGTCGATTTTGAATCCAACAAGACTCTCGTCAAGAATCATTTTCCGATCGAAGGAAAAAAGAAATCATCATTTGAAAAGAGACTCGAGAAATTTTTTTCGAAATGCTTTTACAATTACAGGGAAACAAGCACAGATTGCGAGAAGAGGAGAGGGAAGAAGTGCGTGCAATAACGAGAGTAGATCGATTCTGGAAAGTTCTCGAGTACTTTCTTTCTCTGTACACACGATTAAGTGTGTGATGCATTACGGAAGTGGAAAAAAAAAAAGAAACGAGATATTTTCGTACCCAGATTTGCGTAACACGCTCGCCGCTCTTCTCCCTCACGTTCACGTTCAGATGATCCCGGCCACTGTGTGATATGTGGATTCCGACGATGCGGAACACGACACGCGAAAGGCGTGCGCACGATTAAAGACCGCGGATGCCGATTCGCAACGTGGCGAACGCGGACTGTGCAACGCGCGGAAAAACGAAAGCGAGAGCGGTTGAAGAGAAGCTGAGAGCCGAGCCCGAGATGAGGGGCGAGAAGCGACGCGAGTGACAATCGACGATTGCCTCTCACGGCCACACGTGGACGTCCTCTTGCGCGCTGACAAAAGATAGCGCGCGTGCATGCAGATTCCGCCGCTGAGACCATTCTCTTGCAAGCGAACTGATAACAAGAATGTGCAATGGAAACGCGTCGTGTATCAGACATTTTAGCCGATGGGACCGAAGCCCATTTACGTGCTCCCAGAACGTCTCGGTTACATTTAAATAGACAAATATAATGAATTTCGGCAGCGTCAGCTGTAATCGGAAAGGAATGCACTACATTGGCCCGTGAATCCGAGTTGGTGGACAAATTTGTATTGAAAAATGTCGATAAGCTACAAGATCTTTTTTTTCAAATCGAATGCAAGACATTTAACAGTAGCACTATCGCAAATTATGGACTTTTTATTCAATCTTTGTGCGGATCTTGATTAAATTTTAATTTGTAAAATCTATTTCACATTCCTAAAAGAGCTTTCTCCGATGCTAGTTTACAAAGTCGTCGGTCAAACGCGAAGGTCGAGAAAACAAGGCGAACGAAGTCGAACGTTATTATGTTTATCCTGTTAGACCTTCCGATATACAATTCCATTATTGCTGATTCACGGCAAAAACGCAGAGGTTAAATTTATGTAAATAAAGATACACAAGATCTATTTCCATCTACGCGTCGCGAAAATTCATTTCGAATAACAAGTCACATTTTATTGAACGTCCGTAAGTTCGATACACCGAGCGTTTGTTTTGCGCAGCGATGCTTTTGCGCATTTCCTTTTTTTCCTCTCTGCGATTGAACAGGACGATCTATGATCTATCCGTGGGATATCTAATCACTCGAGATGCATTTTATGCGGACGATAAAAACGTGCCGCTGCGCGTTTACTCGGATCGCATGAAAAGACTGCCGTTCAGATCACTGCGGGCCATATGTTGCCAATTAACGATCGCGAACTTTCTTTTAACGGCGCGTAACAATGTCGCAAGGGCAGTCCGCTACCTTTTCTTTTCAAATGAGAAACTGCCGGATTACCGTCCAGCACCAACGCGACGCGGTTAAACCATTGTTCGCCAAAGCAATATGCAATCCAACATAGATTTTCAAAACAACAGATAGCTGTTTACCTATTCGCTATTTGAAAGTCAACGACATGGCCTACCAGATTACCTTGATTACCGTGATTAACGATCAGCTTCGTCTCTCTCTCTCTCTCTCTCTCTAATATTTGAAACTAAGGAGAGACGGGAAATCTGAGGTACGATTTATCTCTCTGATAACGCGTGCCACTCCTCCGTCGCGAGTCTCCACGCGTAATCTACTGTCGCTATTCCTCAGTGAGCTGCGTTTCTCACCGTCGCGGAATACCGTTAGCCGCAGCCGCGCTAGAGTGTACCCGCGATTCGCGCATTCCGAGCGCACGTGGTCATCGCGCGAGCGAGCGAAATACGCGTGCACGGATCGGTATCCGTATATGTAACGACAAATTACACACCCACGCTCCCTTTCTCTCTTTCTCGCGGATTTTAATATCTTTAAAGAGTCACGAGATCTCTCTGGACCCTTTAAAGTTCTCCCAAAGACTCACCGATCTGCTGCCCTGCAGCTTTCCTAAGTTCCTTCCGGCTTTCGCCTCGTCTCGTCGCGATCTCTACGAAAGCACGCGTGAGCGAGTCGCTTGAGTCACTTATCGGTCGCGCGAATGATACTGCGAGCGATCGCGGGCGGCACGGGCCACGTGCCAGAGCGGCGCGGCGCGGCGCGGCGCGGCGGCGGCGGCCGGGAGCGTGGCCCGTGCGTCGCAGTGCGCGTGCTCGCTGGATCCCGCAGGGGTCACATGTTCCCGGCATTCGTTCGCCGATTCGGCCGACGCGGGTGCGCCGCGCCGGATCCAACACGCCGCGGAACGCGACATCGGATCAGATTACCGTCGCATGAATGGAGTTTTCTGTTAAACGGCCGCCGATCATCGGCACCGATTAGCGTGAGAGATGCAACGTGATCGATCAGTTCCTTGAAACAGGAACGATACGAAAACGAGAGTGAGCTTCCACGGAAGGCATTTAGCTTGATATGAAGGGATGATTTTAGAAATACGAATGTTTTGTATGTAAAATTTCGAATAGAGATAATATGATAAAAAGAAGAGAAAAACATGAAAACTACGGTTTATAAAATTCGTTCTAGAGTAGATATATAAACAAAAAGATATAAAAGATTAAATAATATAAACATAAAAATAGCCTTATCTTTTTTTATAAGATAAAAGCTATCTCGAGTAAAAAAAAAGTAAAATGTGGAAATTTTATTGATATTAATATCAAAAATAATTCGAAAATAAACAGCATCAGAAACAAAGAGAGGAAGCAATACATGTTTATCTTTGACTTACATTTGAAGCTAAATTTTCTTTAAAAAAAACTATTAAAACAGTTGTAATTTGAATAGGAAATTATAGCCTAATTTTTAAATAGTAATAGATAATAAAATTTATTTTTATTATCTATTATTATTAACGAAATTTATATTTGCTTTATTCTCCATTTTATTTCGATTAAACTCGCTTTAATGCAGTTTTGATTGTAAAACTAGTCTACAAAGATATTTAAAACAGTGAGTGGAAAGTTGTGAGAAAAGATGGATTTTAGCTCTAAAGAAATTCTCATTAAGAAAAGATTGATTTTAAGGTAATTAAAAATTTCTGGCCAAGAGATTTAGAGTAATCCTATAAATGAGATATTAACTCGATTTTTTAAAAAATGTGCAAAATATCGAAACTAATACTGATGTATTAATCAACCGATTAAATCAATTAATCATTAATTCAATGTTAATCTATGATAATATGACTAAGTCGCGCATACATGCGATGATGCCAATTAATATATAATTCCGTTAAAATATTTACTTGTGAAATGAATATTATTAATAGAAGCACGCATTAATAGAATATTTGGATAATATACTACTGTTAATATAGTTGTAATGTGCAACATTAATATTATGTTAGTTTAATAATTAGTTAATTTTGTAAGATTATTGGATTATACACACATAGATATAGATATAGATTATTTCTCACATTCAAATTTTATCATCGTGTAACTTTCAATGTATCAATCCTCTTGAATGGTAATAATAATTATAGCATCATTTTTCAATAATTATAGCATCATGTTTCAATAAAAACAAATTATAACGTTAAATTATACGACACGTTGGAATCTTAAGAGATATGAGTTATAATTTCTACACTTTCGAGAAACAGTATGAATGATGAGGTATGTAAACTTCCATCGTGTTCTAAAATTACATTTGAACTTTTTCAAACTACTGTTTGTACTGCTTTACGGGTTTGCAAACATATTCGTTACAAGTAACACACATTCTGTTTTTGTTTGTGCGACGATGACGCTAGGTCGCCAGATCGCGAACCCGTGTGGGCGCATATATTAATTCTTATCTTATTCTTTATCTCGGCAATTACAAGTGACATAAGCCGCATGACAATCACTCATCGAGCAACTAGTTTCCTTTCTGCAACCCAGGGTATCTCACTTCATAAATATCGCAACCGTGCAATAAGAAGAATGCAGACGCACGTAACGTTCAATTTCGCTGCGAAGCATTTCTTTTGATTCGCGATATCGCTTCCTTTTTTGTTCGTGTACTCATCGCAGAAACTATTTTCGCTGCGATTGCAAAGTATAGAGTGTCTTGCGTCTACGCTCAATGTGGAAAAAACTTTTTCTCGACTACTCGTGATTTTTAAATTATTTATAATTGAAGATGAAAGGCTTTTTAAAGATTAAATTTCAAAGACACAAATAAATTATAATTCAGTTGGTCAATCTCAAGCTTGATCTCTAACAATTTTATAATTCATGAAGATTATAAAAATATGTATTCAGCACAATTGTATTTTTTTTCTTAATAATTATTAGCTAAGAAATAATGCTAAGGACTCCAAATTAATATAAAAATAAGTATAATGGTTCATGAAATACTTTATATATTAATCTTTTTATATAAAGCTGCAACTCACAAGAATTCTTAGCAGACGATGCAATCATCCTTTAATTATTTAATTTTTCACATATATTGCTATATTGCCAAATAAATTGAAATCAATTCGATGAATAGACTCACTATAGTTCTATTGGCTGTTAAATGTGAAATAGACACACTCATACGCTTATTGGACTTTCTTTTTTTAATGCGAGATAATTATTTTTGTTAGCTAACTTCTACGTGCGTGTGACTAGAAAATCGGATAATTAATCGTCTTAATTATCTGACATAATGAAACATACTTTAAACATACATTTCTTGATGAAAACCTCGAAATATTAAGATTCAATCATTAAGAATAAAGTATAATTTTTACAAATATGAGGTACATAAAATTAATTACTGGAAAAGAATTATGCTATTTGTTGAGTGATCTATGGCCTGTATATTTTATACTTATATAAAATAAATATAATACCTGTAATATTAATATAGTAATATATGAAACACTATAAATGCATAATGAGATATCCATAATGCAATTTTATAAATAATACATTTAATATATTTTTATTACACTCTATATAATTTCATTTTTTATTATATACCGGAAATCTTAATTTTCAACATGTTATTATATCTATATTGTTTTCTTCGCAGGTAAAGTGTTTAGTTTTACATCACTCAGTCGATTGCAGATAATTGCAGCATGATTATTGAACGTGTAAACTATATTAGATGGGCGTCGCCGAAACCACTGCACCGGGAGAAAGTGTACTATGTTACATCATGTCTAGGACGGTCGATTAACATGGTCGATCCAGTTTGCGAAGTGCGGAGAGCTGATAAAAATCGACCAGCGAAACGTGTCTGGTCGCGGCAGTCTTTCGCGAAAGAGTCGGCGTGTGCTCTTATCGGAGAAACGTGCATATCGTCAATAGTCACGGAACTGCATTTTTTGCGAATTTCAATTACGTACACGAGGTGTTCGACAGTAAGCACGAGCATGGTGCGATATTTTCTATTGAAAACTGGCTTCTTTGGAAGCGAGAGATTTTTCCATTAATTGGCGAAAGTTTTCTCAAGAGTGGTGACTACACATTAAACAGTAGTAATTATTTTCAGTCAAAATTTTGTTAAATCTAAAATCGGCTAAGGAATGAGATTTTAAGTATTTTATATTCCATAATTCTTCTGACATCAATTCAATAACAATTCAAAAATTATTTATAAACGTCTTCATATTCTCTATTAAAAAAAAAAAGATTGTTTTCATTTTTCGACAAAGAGAAATATCGTCCATCATATTACATTAAAATTAGATTCTCTTTTATGAACACATATTAAGACACAAATCGAATGAATAGCCAAACTCGATTAGAAAGATCAATTTCATATCGTTTGATGAACATTCTCCATAGGCCTTTTATATTTCGGTGAGGGGAGCCTAATCCCTATTACCGTGACTGGACCCGGGAATTGGATCCGGGACCTCTTGCTTTCCGGATGACTACTATTACCGCTAAGCTACACACCCCACACATTAATACTCTCTGCTAGGAAGTACCTAACCTGGGGATCGTAGTAGTCAGACGAACAAGAGAAACATGAAGGAAAGAGAAAGAAGACTAAAGAAAAAAATGGCACGTGCTTGAGGATTGCGTTATGTGTCTTTCACATCTTTGTTATCCTCTCCCAGAGGATAATAAAGAACTTAGTTATTTGGCAAGATCTTCGTGGTCGAATACAGCAGGTTCTCTCGCGCGAACGTCGAATAATCTTTGTTTCCTAGATTACCTGTCGGTGAGTTTCACGGCGAGTTGCTTCATAGTCGTGACGGTTTTTATCTCCGGAAACTCGGCAAGTTTATACCCGTCTATAACCACGTCACATTTTATTATCCCATCTTTTACAGGTTTTTCCGAAATTTTTTTAATATTTTTTTTTTTTAATTAAAATTTAGCTTCCATTTGGTTATCTACATTGCGTTATCTTGGAAGAATTCTTTCGAAATTTCTAAATACTTTCAAGCTCCCCTTTCATCTAGAAAATTTATTATATTATAATTTCCTTAACAAAAATTTTCCTTGAGATTATTACGTTTGCTTTTATCTCTCGTGTTCTAGGAATTTCGGTTTATAACGAAAGAAAAGAATCAACAGTTTACAGAAGACAAATAATTAGCCACAATAATAATAACAACAATAGAGTATAATTATCAATATTTGTACATAATCTTCGTGCGTTTATGATTGATATCACGATAGAATTACAAATTTATGTAAAACAAAAACTAATTGTATTTAACCAGAAAGATTTATGAAGAGAGAAAAAAAGAGAATGTTTTAGAAAGGATGAAGATTTTTTTATTTCTAAATATTTTCATAATTAAAACTCTGCTTTATCATCAACAGAGAAATGAAACACTCTCCCACGAACGCATGTGGTATTTCCCTGTGAGTTAACAATACTCCCGTTTATAATCCGATAAGATAAGAGAGAAAACACCCAGAAGTCAGATGTATGGTGCAAGTGGAAAGACCGATGAGATAAGGAAACTTTTTTCTCTTGACAAAAAGCACATACAAGAAGCGAAATATACCTCACTAATGAACTCGGCCGTAATAATGCCGTAAATGATAGTTAATTAAACTGAATCAATTTTAAATGTACATATATCTCCACGTTTCAAGAAATCAAGTTTTTTATCACTAACTTGTGCCTTAATTGAGAAAATGTCTGTTTCAAGTATAAATATTATGTATTGGTGTGAAATTACTCTTTTACATACATGCTATTAATTCAGAGAAAAAGTTGTTCAACATGAAAAAAGACATTTACTACCTAATTAAATGAATGTATGCATTCCGTTAATCGCGAAAAGATTAATTCATTCCTAGGCGACTACGTAGTAGTAACCAACCGATTGGAATTCAACGCAGGAAATGGAAACACAGGATTATCCTGGGATCCCTTGCCCGATTAGTTAATATTCAAGCGAGTTTCCGCAAACACAATGAAGAAACCGATTGGGGTGACGTGTTGCTTCCGCGATATATCCGCACACACGGCGATTTCCCTTCGCAAATAAAAGAAATTCTCGGTAATGTCGAAAAGAACTTGAAAGAACTCGTTCTCAGTAGTTCTTACTAGATTATTTAATACGGCTGTCATTGTGAATTAATCTTTGAAAAACGAACCTTTTTTTAATTTTTAATTTCTTAATGCAGAACGACGAATTCACATTTTTATTTACATTATGTCTCACATTAGCTAATAAATCCCAATTCTCTGATTCATCTTGTAAAAGGATTTAATTTTAATTTAAGACCATCAAGGATTTTTTCAGCTACAAATAAAAAAAATACGATGTGATTTTAATAATTGTGGATTTGTTTCATTTAAATATTAATGAAAAATGTAAGAGTTAAAAGTAATTAAATTGAAAGGATGCAAATAGATAAAATTATGTTTTCATTGTTGAATTGCAATTGTATCATAGCGATTAGAATTACTCGGAAAAGCAATAATTAAGAAGTATTAATCGTAACTCTCTTAATCGTAACTTTATTTGACTAACTTTATCCTATCTATTATCTTGCTGTCGATTGCACAATCAACTCGTCTTTCTAGATAGCACGAATCGACACGAAAATTGTCCCGAACCGGGGAAAGACATTACAAGGGAAAACAAGGGAGAACATACCGTGTGCACGACGTGTTACTTCGATTTATATCTGCCGATCGACTTCGGAAGATGCGCGTACTTCTTGCACGTCCGATTTACAATCTTTCTCCAATATAGATCGCCGATCGTCGGTCGTCTTGTAACCCTTAATAACTTTTGCCTGCTCCCTTACTCGCGGCTGGACAGGCTGAATCCACCGTGTATGAATCTTCTTACTCGTGGCCTTCTCTATCGCGTCGCGTACGAGTCTCGATTTATCGCCCGACAGAAGAGCGTCGTCGAGATTCGATAGTCTCCTGTCTGGGTTTCGAGAGTCTTTTTATGCAGGGCCGCACTTCCAAATCATTTGCGTTATCTTTTGAAATTTACGAAATCGTTGGAGAGAAAACCAGAGAACTTTTGCTAAAGTTGAATTAAATTAACCAATGGATAGGAACTTGAATCAAATCATATAAAATTAAAGGAATAAAATGCAAATAAAAATAATTAAATAATAATCTAAAATCTTGATATTGTACTGATATCTTCATGTATGTATACATATTGGAGGTTCATTTTATCATGTTTCGTATCTTGAGATAAAAATGGCTAGGTTCTAAAAACCTTTCACTTTAATGAAAATCTAAGTTTGAATTCATAAGCGATATCACTCGCTTTTAATCTTCAGTTGCTTTATCTCCAGTGAGTCGGTTTTTATTGCGCGCTGCCGTCGTCGCCGTCGCGAACGATGGATTTAGCATTTTTGCATATCACTCGTTGATAACACAATTTGAATGCAATGTGAAACTCGAATAGATTTAGATTTCAACGCCCTAGAACAGAGGCGAATGGTAACTCTTAGATCTGATATTAATAATTTTTTACGAATCTCGATGAAAATAAAAACAAATGTAATATAATAATTCTACAGTATTACACTATAAAAATACTACAATTTTATTACGACACAATTGCACATCAAGTATTATCTTTTATTATTACATAGAGTGTGACCGTAATATTAAACGTGATTGCGCGACGAATGGCAATGCGTTTCCACGAAAACGTATCCCTATTCGGACAGATTGCTCGGCTTTTAGCAACATTAAAATACCTCCATTAATCGCATACTTGGCCGCGCACCTCCCGGCATGCATAGTAATGATGCGCGGATATAAATATACGTTTTTGGTTACACGAGAATTTCGCGGCAATTGGTAATACGGACGATATTGCAAATGTGAAAGCAAATGTTTAGTTAAACCGGATTTGCAATTCAAATCGCTTCTTAGACGCACCTTTGCACGATCGCTAAATATATAAATTAAGTTGGAAATGGGCAGCGTAGCTCATAAACGTAAAATGTATTTTGAGAAAAAACTTCTTCTCCATTGATTTTCAAAAATATGATTTTATTATTATTGTTAAGAATATAATTACATAAAACTATGTTATTATTCACAGAAATTGCTTGAATTAAAGGAGAATAGAGAAGTGAAATAAAATCCGTGTAATAAAGTTGAATAACCTTTTGTGAATGTCCATAAATTGCCAGGATATTTGCTTAATTTCAAAAGTCTAATATGAAAATGCCAAGTGTTAGTTTCGTTTTTTTTTTTTTTTAGGAGAACGCTCGCGTGGAGCGACAAACTTGACGTTCCAATAAACAAACCTCGTTCAAAAGTAAATATCTAGTTGATCAAACAAATTACACAATTAACAGTGTAAATATTTAATCGATTCAATGATTGCGATTATTAATGCAACTGCATCGGTAAAATTTACCGTTGCATAAATGCGTAATTTGTTCAATCAGCTTGATATTTGTTTTAACCGGGACAACCGCCAATTTTGCTCGACAAACTGTCTTTCTTTTCTATGAATATGTGCTTTTATCTGGAAATGATACATAATAAAATATAGAATAAAATTCTCACTCAACGTTTAAGAAAAATTATAGATATAATTAAAAATATTTGTGAACATTTGCGAATATTTTTTAAATAAATATATAAAATGTTAACATAGATATCTCACTATCTTAATTAGTTTTAGTCGAGAAAATCTTTTTACTGTTAAAACACGTATATTTCTACTGAAAGGTTTAATTTTCTTAATGTAGGGTTATCATAAATCAACAGGTAATGTTACTTCGGGCGGACAAGGTATTCAGCCCCGTTTGCTCGCATAACTGGTTCCAAAAGCCCTGGTCGAGCTGCCCAACATTACTCAGTTATCCCTGTAGACTACACAAGGGACACATAGTAAACATGTTGTTAACTCACCCTACAAACAGCGCATGGATTTTACGCGACTTTATGCGCGCAATTACCGCAGAAATCTGTGGCCCCGAGCGTGTAGTATTTAGCCTTGTAATTAATCCTTCGTGTCTCTTAACTGAGAGCAGGAAGGAAATAACAACTTTTTATAGGCAGAAAGTAATTATTATTAAGAATCTTTGATTTAAAAGACTTGAAATGAAAGAAGCTTAACGTGAAAGTTGAAGAAAATTCTTAAAAAAGTGATATTAAAAAATTGTTTCGTTGATTAAAATTAATTCAAGATGTTTTTCTAGATTCAATTATTAGATATAACTTTATTTGCATCTTGTGGGAAATGATACAAAAAAAACTATAATAGAGACGTGTTTTATGCAAACTGAATCTGAAACTCTAATACTTTTTCTCCGAAATTTACTGCTTTCTTATTTGCAGAAGAGCACCATTGCTCGTTTCTCAAGAATAAATGTGCTCGCGCGCGCAGTCTTTTTGTCCCAGTGCGATTATCCGGCCGCAAAAATTTGCGGTCTGCCTGCTTGATCGCACGGATTAGCGGTCGCTTCTTTGGCCCATTAATTCCCGCTGGCGAGCTAGCTCGCGTTAGACGCTTTTTCCGCAGTGCGCGACGCGACTTGCGCTTTCCACGTATCGGTCGTTACTTCGACAACGACGACGGCAAGACGAGGCGTGCTAACGAGGCGGAAAATTCAGTGCTCGACGCGACGTCGGTCGAGATCGTTGTGACTTCCTGTCCGCATCGGGCGAATCGAATAATTGGCGGTAATTTCCAGACGAGAAACATGTGGACCCTTCATGTGGCACGTGGACTTGAGCTTGCGGTTGCGGCTGACGCGCGAGATAATTCGCGCGCCGTTCTCGGTTTGCTTGCCTCGACCTTGGCCGCGATAATAAGGGATCGCGCGGTATCCTTGACCCTTACATTCGAAATTGCCGCTATTGAGAAGTTCATCAATCCTCTTCTGGTTCTGTATTATCTCACGCGTTCAACTTAATTGAATTAATTTTACACATATCTAATTGAAAAACTATACTTTTTTCCCTTCTTTTCTTCAGACTTCTTCAGAAGTGATTAGATTTTGAATTTACAGCCTTTCTTAAAAAATATTATAAGGAATATGAATTATTATTTTGCTATAATTAATAATATTTTATTCTTTTTTTGTTTTTTTAATACACTTTGTGAAAAGGAACGAAAACTAATTTGCCTGTAAAAATATGTCTCTCATAATCGTTGAAAAGAAAGAATTTTTCCGAGCGTGACGTTTAGAGCGCCAGCATTCACAGGCTAATTTTCTATATGGCGACTTCAGCTCTGACAATCCTTGATATCATCCTCTCCGAGAGAAATCGATCTCTCGTATTATGCGATTTCATTCATCGGCGAACTTGCCGGCGCGCGGTGACGCTCGAGAACTGCTTTAATTTAAAGTTTTATTTACCATTTAAACTTTCTAATAAGACGCTTTACCAACGGCAGCAATCGCCCATGAGAACGCGACATCGGATTCTGGATCTCTCCATACCTTCCCAATCCACCGACGTAATCCATACCACCCCTCGTCCCGCGAATGTACGTTTCAGATTTATAACTGCAGAAGTTGGACGTCGTATTTTACGGGTTCTCGCTTACCTCTTTACGAGCTGATACGTAAGCACATCTTTACGTATACGCGTCTTGATCTTCGTCTGTCTTGACAGTCGGCCAATCTTTGATACAAATCTTTGATCATGATACCAGCTAAACAAACTTGATTTTAATAGGTCGCACTATTTTATTAAGATTTCAGTATTTTTTTCGTCAAATATTTTGCGAGACTTTTTGATATCTTTATCGAAGTAATCGAGGTAAATATTAAGAGAGAAAGAAGAAAGTAAATAATAATAATTTTATTAATAAATAAGTTAATGCTTAATTATGATTTTATATTGACATAAGCTGAAGAAGTAATTTAGAAAGTATCCTATTTATGGATCATTAAGTATTAAAAAATTCTTCTCCGTTTTCTTATCTCGTACTTTTACGAAATATTTTCAAAGGATTGCTTTTCATAAATACAATAAATATTTATTCTGTTTTACTCTGCTAGTTATCTCTTATCTGTTTTCGCTTTCCAGAAAAATTCCGGTGCATTAAGAGTTTCCAGATTACAGGCGATTGAAGATGAACGGCGGTCTTTCCGTGAATCAAACATTGCAGGAGGGATAGAAATAGATAAGAAATCAAACTTTATTTTTCATTTAGCTTTATGCGGACTTTAACAGAATTTCAATTTTAACTTTAATTGTTAAAATCTTTACTGTTGGAAATTGAAAATTGAAATAAATAATTAATTGCTTCGATATTTTTCTAAAGCATTTTTATTTCAAATCTAGATAAGAAACACGTCTTGATATTTCATATAGGACTTGCAGAGTGCCTTCGTATTCGCGGAATGAGTATGTACAAGTTGATTCAATCGTTAGATTGTTAGAACATCAACAGAAGTAAACGTGACTCGGTTGTGTAACCGAACATATAATGAATCTTATAAATATAAAAAGATATAAAGAGAATTTTACAGAAAGAAGTTCTTGAGAAATAATGCATGATTGCGTTTCAGTAGCATTTCGCTGCTTTAAAAAGACGTCAAACGTGCGATGCATCAGGTTTTCTATGGCATCAGCGCTGACATCACTGCCAATTCACGCGCTGGTGATGTAAGTTTTCATTCTTATGTCATCGTCACATTCGCGCAACAGTATCCTTTTGAACGTAGATTGCTGTAATCGGCAATACTGAACACTGGTTATTTCTTACATCGATATATCATAATTAGATTTTATTCGTACTATTAAATTTAATATTACCAAAGTAATATTATTCACGGAATATAATATTGTTATATCCGCAATTTAAATAAAAAATTGTTAAATCTCTAAAGGCGTAGGTATTATTATATAAAATGTAAAGAGGTATTATTATTGTTTATGGCTTTTAATTATTCTTAACAAGGCATTATTATTTCGATCAGGGTAATATCGATATCCGTTATATACAAACAAAATACGAATGTGTTGCCTCAAGGATTCACGAATTGAGCGTGAGAAAGATCGGCGCACTAATCTTGCAATCAGTTCGCGCTGAAGTAGACGGCATGTTAATTACGGATTCCTGATCGAGGGAGCTTTATGTGAGCCCCCAATGGAAGGTGATTTAATTAATACGACTCTTTGTGCGATCCGATCGAGAAATTATCCGCGCTACAGGCGATTTACGAGCGCGTTGAAGCTCATTTCATCTGCGGAATTCGGTCGAATCGTTGCGTTTGTAGCGTGTTATTCGCCACTGTTCCTACTCATCGTAGATATGTGAATGGTGCGTTTGCTGCGTGCTTTGGAAATTTTCCTATTATTAACACCAAAGAAGTATATACATTTGAAAATACCAAAAATACAATCAGAGAAAATATATATAATTCATCATCAAAATGTCCTATAATTCGTAATATTTTATTTTTTGTTAATCTTTCTATTTATTTATATTTATCTTTCATTTTTAGAGAGAGAAAGAAAGAAGAGGTGAAGGAGAGAACGGGATATACATGTACATATATATAATCTTCTAAAAAAAAATCGTACAATCCCTGATCAAGCAGCTTTTTCTTCAAAGTTGCATGAAAAATATGGTAATGCTGAATGCAAATCCGGCTCAGTTTCCATCCGTCCTCGCGTCTGTCTCGCAATGTATCCCGTGCTCTCTTTCGTGCCCTTTCGATCTAACGCCGAAAACGGATCGCGTCCCAGCGGTGGAATTCGAGCCGAAGTCGCAGGGCTTTATATCGGCTCATCTGCACGTTACGCGCGCCGGGGCCGCGGCGGGGGCATTAGGGGATCATTTATCTTACTTACGCGATAGGCGATGAGCCTGACCCATTACGCGGTCACCGGGGACCAAAATTTCTCCTCTCTAGCGCGATGCACCGCCTCCTTCCGGCTCCGAAATGGGTCTCGTCGGTTAGCGCGAAATCAATATTCATTAGGTGCAAGGAGAGTTACGCGCGCACATGTTCTTGTACGTATAGATAATATTTAGCAACGCGTTGATTGACTGATCGTACGCCGCCGAAACTACTTAATCACGGGATGCCCAAATACGGAATACCTGCCGTTGAGTCCGGCACTCGAAATGATTTAGGGGGGCCTGCTTCGATCGCTTAGTCCGTTCGCGATCAATTTTCCATTCTAGAGGTATCGCGATGGAAATAACTATATTTGGGAATAATTGATAACGTGAAAATAGCCTGACGCTAAAAATATAAACAATTCTTATAATATGACTCCGTTCTATTTAAATACACTGTTTCTCCGTCAAGATTACATGAATACAGTTTGAGATGTGTATATGGTATATATCCCTAGAAGCGAAAGGATTAACATGCGGATTTTTTCCCTCAGAAAAAAATTTATCAAATTTTTTATCTCTTTTTTTTTTGTGCTTTTTATCGCGTAAGAGTATGAAATATTTCAGGAGGTATGAAAAAATGTACGAAAATGCAACAAAAATGACGCGAGCCTATGTGATGCATAACTCAGTTTGCAGCATTGTTAAGCCGTACAACTGACCGATTAAAGTGTTATAAATATTAACTACAAAAATATTTTTACTTTAAATATTTTTAAAATTCAAAATATAAATTAGAAATTAAATCATAAAAGAGAAGTTAAGATATAAATCAGTTTACGAATTCTCTTTTGGATAATACAAATAAAATATAAAATGATCGTCAGAGAGGGAAATCGATCTCCGAGGTTGATCCGTGAATATCGTTTTACGGTACGTTAATTACATCGATTGTGAAAATAATGCAATTATAATGGACGTTAAATGAAGGTACGCACGCGGGTTCTTTGACGCGGGAGCGCTAATTAACGTCAAAACGAATTCATTCATTTTCTTTATAAATGCCAATGAACGTTGCGCGCGAAAGACGGAAGAGATGGGGAAACGGCGGCACGGCTCTTTATTATCTTTGTGGTATTCTCATCGAAGGCTATAATTTCCTCCGGGCTGGAACGTTTTCTCAGGAAGAAGCGCCGCTGTGCGAATGTCGGTCGATCGATACTCATTAAAGGCGAATCCCGATAAGCCCGTTCATTCGTTATATTTAGCGGAGCCACTTGACCGTTTCTGCCGCCGCCCGCACGTACTTTCGGAAGCATTCGCACATTATTGGAAACAACGTCGCTAATTAGAATTGCTTTGTTGAGTTTGACAGTGGCGATTGCAATTAAGTGAAAATTTGCCGGAGACAGATTAATATTTCTTCTTTTATCGAGAAATATTTGCGATCGTATTCCTCTCAACTTTCGATGAAACTTAATACATTTGTATAGAGAGAATGGCACAGAAAAGGAAGGTTTATTAATTTTTTTTTGTAGCTGTAAAATTAAAGTTATAATATAAGCTAAAAATCTCTCATACTCTCACGCAATTTTTTTGCGGATTATAGATATATCTAGCACACCTAATTACCTAAATATATCACGTACAAACTATACGTGACATACATATCTCATGTGCAGGTGTGTACTTGAAACAGTTTGTATTTAATTGCCCGTCACGATAATCACAGTTAGACGGTCTAACTGATCGTATTGGCTGTCATGTAAACGGAATGCAATAGTCCTATCGCGAAATCGATATGATATGCGGTATCCTGATGCTTGTTTAGTGATAAGTTGCCGTTACATAAACCAGATATGCCTTTTGATATTCTCGGGTTTGCTTATAATTTCATATGATAATCGCATAAAATGATTATATAAAATTTTATGTCAAATGGATTTCATTCAATTTATTAATTTTATAAGATAAATCACGTATATCATTCGTACGTAACATTTTAATGTTGCACTCGATGGCTGGCCCATATTTCTTTGTGTTTATATTCTCTACAGAAAAATTGTAGTTTTATCTCGCCATAAATATTATTTTAAATAAATAACAGAAGGTGCGAAAGATGGATTTAAGACCGAACCTACACACACATACACACACACACACACACACACACACACACACACACACACACACACACACACACACACACACACACACACACACACACACACACACATATATATATATATATATATCTATACGTTTCATATATCATAAATCTATCGAGATGACAAACGCCGATTATTGGCTGCTCCTTACTTCTTCGGTACGGTGCGATTGAAATTTATTTATCGTTTCTCGACGCGGGCGCGGGCGTGGTGCGTTTTCTCCCGTATAAATCTTCGAACTCCATCGAACGAGATGCTAGTGTGTATCGGGGTTTAGAGTCCGATATCAGCGAGAACGGGGGTGCACACACCAGAGAGAAAGAGAGAGAGAGAGAGAAAAACGCTGAAATAAGAGACACCTTTGAACCGCTATATAAACGTCGAGCGGAATTCGTGCCATTTGGCTCGTATAAGTTATAATGCGAGATTTCTCGACTCCCGAAAGTGTACACCGTCGAAGAAAGTCGTATTTATCCGCATTGCTGTTTGATAGAAATCGGATCGTACTCACTGTACACCACTGATCCAGCGGTCCTGTTTTAAAACTCTTGTTGCGCGCTGCGCGAAACGCGGTTTCCACCTATTATTTCTGTTGTGCGATCAACTTTGATATTCGATCGACATCGATATGCAAACATAGGGAAACCAACGGATGTTTCTGCAATTTTTGTGCAAAATATTGACGATTTTTATGTTTCTATACATATCTGGCAAAAATATGTAAAAACATCGACGTAAATTAACCACAGAAAACTGTTTCATATAACATAACACAAAAGATACGTGATAGTATATTAAATCTTTTTTTAGTGATACATATTATACTTTGTATTATGTTTTATTACATGTCGTTACAACATGGGGATCGATTATTATTAGAATCATTATGGATGTTTAAAACATGCAAGTGCTAAAAAATAGAGAGACAAGAATATTTCAATTTTAAAGAAAGTATTGAATTTTTATAGCCTATTTGCGTCTTGCGTAAACTTATTATGTTTTTTTACGTACCTATTCTCTTCTCTGTTGCAGCTTTAATAGAAATAATATCTTAGCCGCGAGGTATTACTGTTTCTCTGTTGTTCATAATAATATTAATTAATATTCTTATAAAACAAAGTTCTTTCCTCGTCTTGTCGACTTCGTTGGGAAATTTTGATATTAAATATCATCGTTACAGATATCGAGGCACTTTTGTGATATATGTCTCGAATTGCATAATAAAAATGCACAAATTTTTATTCGTTACATAACTATATAGAATTACAAGCGTTATTGACTTGATATACAAATAAATCAATTATTGGTGAAAAAAATCTGTTTTAACCGCAACGTCCGAAACCGATCCATTTGAGATTGAATTATTTTTCCGCTGTGAATCGCGGTTATTATATTGGTGGTATTCGGTACCAGGATCTAAAAGCCATATTACATTTCCCGCGCCGCAGACCGTATCGCGTGATACGCGCGGAACGATCTCGCGTGAACTTCCGCCCGTAATGGAGGATCGCCGAATTTTCGCGTGTAAGGATCGTCGGCTCTCCTGGCGAGCTTTAATTTCTCTCCCGTTATTCTTCTCCTATTTTTCCTCCCTTCGACATGCACGAATCTATTTCCTGTTCAGTCGCGTGCAGGAAATCGAATATGCATCGCGATCGGTATGAGCACTCGGCGATTCCGTCGCGCGATCTCTTTGTTAGATAATTTCCCTTTTCTTTCCTCACCTCGCCGTTCGATTCTTGACGAAGTGGGCTGATAGAGCCGATCGCACTCTTATCGCACCCTTAACCCTCGCAGCGAGATTACCCGGCATTCTGATTGCGGGCTTTTCTGCTCGTCAGCTTTCTTGTTTTTCCACGAGAAGAACTTTCTACTTTCATTCTCTCCACTTCTCTCTTTCGATAAGAGTGTGGAAAAACTGTTAGGGAGGTACAAAAACCTATTTCGCACGAATAAGTTTTGATATATAATAGTATTATTTCTATTATCATTATAATGTAGTTATAATTAAAATACTAGAAAAAAATGTTAGTAAAATATAAATAATTATATAAGAGAAATAACGACATGATAATTATTACAGAATAAAACATTATTATAGTAAATGTAATCAAATCAAATTCTTTTAAATATTTAAACTATGACTTTTTAAAATAAAGTTTCAATATAAGAGATATATAAAAGATTAATTTTGTCAAACTTAGAAACTAAATTTAGAAAAAGCTGCACGAGTCTTTCTCGTTTCTCATTAAAATTACATTTCATTATACGTTCAAAATTACATTTTATCATATGATATAATAATTATCTATAATACAGCAATTATCTATTATATTCTCATTCTGCAATTATCGTATTCGGTCGCATTGAAACTGCGCCCGCATCAAAGGGCGATCGTGAGCCATTGATATTCGCAAAGGAGAAAGCGCGGGTGGCATAATGTATGCATGCGTGAGAGATAGATAGAGAGAGAAAGGAGGGAGGCAAAGAGAGGGCGAGGGCTTAAACAGCGGAACTTCAATTAGATGTTGTCGATGCTATAATCGGATTCCCCGCCGTCGATTTGGCCATGACGATGACGATCTAGGCCTCGCGGAAAGCCCACGCAAGTTTCCGCTCGATGATCAAAGCCACTCGCGAACGGATGGCCTCTCCGCATTTCGTACGGTTAACTAAACATCCTCGGACACGCATCGGGGCGCGTAACGAACCGCGGTGTTCGTCCGCGATTGTTTCTTGCCGAATACTGATGGCGATTGCCATCGTTGGTGCCAAGCAGGCGGAAATAATCGGCCGTAGGTCTCTCTTGGCGCGTGACTCGATCATCGAGTCCCGAAATTCCAGAAACGTCCGGATCTCGGCGGATGTTTTTCTCACCTCTCGCGACGTTAAATATGCGTCGCGCGTTGTTTCCTGCAGACTGCACAAACCTATATGAGGCGCTCAGATCCTAAATAAATCCTTTTTCCTTGGACGAAGTACCAGATTTTCCAACGTACAACCATATTTCGTGGACACATATATGTCGTACTAGCGCAGATTTTCTCCGACTTTTTTTTTTCCTCCAAATCCCTCGTGCTCGACGTTCCTTTTTTATCAAAAAGACAAAAGAAATCTCGGCTTAGAAGGATTGCCCGGGGGAATTGAATTAATTACAAGATTACGTCGAATTAATGTTCCTCTCGTGAAGATGAAAATCCATTTCATGTCATTTTCTTTTGTTATATTTTGTTAGTTATGTCTGCCTATTATATCTCGTTAATATCCATGTTTAATAATTATATAACTTTACAACTTTCGCATAAAAGGAAGTTATCCGTAGAATGTTTGCCCTCGCTGCTTTCCGCAACTCTCTTTTCTTTTCTCGTGAAATTTCGCCGGGATAAGAAGCCATGCGCGAATTTCCCCGAGTTCACAATTTCTTAGCCGGTGTTAGTGGATGAAAGGACGGAAGTGTCGGAGGATGAAAAGTTTGGGAATGCTTGATGCGGCGTACAACAGACACGCGCGCGTGAAGTGTCGCGTGAAAACGTGTGTGCACGCGAGGAAATATTTTTCCGGCCATCTCGCCGCGCGTCGCACACGAAATTTCTGACCCGGTTAGAGATCTGAATAGTTTGCTTCTACTTTTGATATGCAAATCGCCGTCGTTGTTCACGACGTTGCCGTACTGCTTTGCCGTTGAATTTTAAGCTCGCCCACTCGATGTCACGCAGCCTCCGGCGCGGTGCCTTCTTACCGGAAGTTCAGCGTCCTGCCGCGGTCCATTTAGAAAAGAAGCAGCAAGCTTACGTGCTTCTCACCTCGACTTCTATGCAGATTTACGTAGTTTGCATTACGCGCTGCGCTACTGATTTAATCTGCTGCTTTATGACCAGACGCGGTTTAATCCTTTCATCAGAGGTCTTTCGAGTTAAGTTAATGCGTTTTATTCAATCTTTCATAAATAAGAATTTTTCATCTTTGCTAAGTTTTAAATAGCTCGATTAATCAAAGAAAATACGGGTTGCTTAATTTTCAAGGGTGATTGTAAACGATAGTGAAAGATATTCGACTCTAACTAATTTACTAATTTCAGTTTGTCGAAAAGTCACAAGTTGTAGAATAGATTACAGAAATTACACAGATAGAGAATTTTGCGTTATTTCGAAATGCGTAATACAAATGTTTTTTATCTTCTATAAAATAATTTTACCTGTACATTCTTTTTTTTTTTAATTATTGTTCTCTTTTCCTTCTTCAAGTGTCTACATTCCTATCCATCTAGGTTGTCCTAAGAAAAAGTGACATAAAAATATCTTCTTAAAGATACAGAGTTAGTTACCTATTGAAATTATCTATAATCCACGTCGTAGATATTCTACCGTCTTTACAGGCAAAAGAAGAAGAAGAAAAAGAGGTTGTCCGTGGTGTCAACAGCCAGTCTTTTTGCGGAGATCCTGGCGGGCAAGGTGGTGTCAGTGGTAACGGAACGAGTCGGGTCAGACACGACAGGTCTCGCTCTAACGAAGCGAATTTCTGCCGTTTTATCGAAAATTTTGCTCAGTTCATTTGATTCGTTTGATTTCATCGGCTGGCGCTCGAAAGTGGAGCGCACGTGTAAAGGACGAGGAGGGGGTGTTTGGAGTGCCCAGCGTCCTTTGCACGTCACTCAAAGGGGGCCTCGTTTTTCGTGTCGGTATGCGATATCGCGCGCGCACGCGCACGCTTGCCTAGTTTCGGCAAGGTAAATAACAAAGGGCACACATCAAAAGGAACGTTGAAAAATCGCTTTATTCCTAGTCACGCCTGTCGCGATTAATCCCTCGCTAATAGAGCCGAATTCGTACGGCTTGCTCTTGACGGAAACGAAATTATAGAATTGTCCCTTTTGCATCGAACAATTCCCTTTTTCGAGATAAACAAAACGGGCGACGTAGAGAGAGACTCGATTCTGTGTATCTTCTTTATTAATTTTTATGTACGTCCTTTATTACTGCAACGATAAAAGCATCATATGATTTTGTTAGTTAAAGAAGCAAATGAAATGTGAGGGAGTATTAAGTTTCACGACGTAATAGAGTTGCGCTGGTGTACCTACCATGCAATTCCACTAACTTCTACTTATTTCAGTTTGTAATTCAAATTTATTTGCAATCAGATTATTCATATCTGTGAATGTACGAGCTACTTTACGTGGAGCTTTCTAAATTTTATAAATAAACATAAAGCGTGAATTAAAAAATCATAATGTAGTGACATAGTAATATTAATTTTTATTTTTTCATTATATATACGCTTGACAGCTTTAAAGTACGAGAGATTAATATAAAATTTATCCTATTCACAATGCGCGAGAAATATCGTAGGATAATAACAGAAAGCTAAAAATTTGTACTTGTACTTTAATCGTAATTTCCGTAGAAAGCTCATTATTGGCTGATTAACGCTCCAACTCCCGGATTGATTGTTCGATTCACGTTCATGTAAATTACATGCAGCGGGATAGCGTAGCCATGTTACGCGCGCGCGCGAGAATGAATTATTCTAAGGACGAAGTTTCGCCGGTATTGTGTGATAAATATAGAAATTATCTGCAAAACGTACCCTCCCTCCCGCCTCCTCCCGACTGAGTGTCATCATCAGACTGCGCTGCATATCTGGGTTGAGAACGTTACTAGTTGCCGTTACAGCAGTTAGTTTAATCCCCTAATCTGCGCGTATTAATTATGATGCGTACACACGGCTGCGACATGTAAGAGCAATTTCGCATTCTAGCGTAGCGAATACGCGTTAATACTCTCGTTTCACGTACTTTACCGCTAAGCGCGTAACAGCTTTCCATGCACGACACGGTCTGCACGGCTAAAGTTTTTTAAAACTGCCCTTCTTTGTCCGAGAGAGCATTACTGCACCTTTCTGTAGGATTAAACATATATATATATATATATAGATGAAATACGTCTCACTATTGGCACGGACTTAATTTTGATAATGGATCCTTTTTATGATTCTCGAATTAATTCTTTTTTTCCTTTTTCTACGAAGCTTTTAAATTTATTACTTATTTCAATTACGCATAAGCAATATACCGTTTTTATCACCGTTATTTCTTTACGTGTTTTCGAAACATTAAAAATTTATGAAGCAAAACGAATTTGTGTAACATTCGCTTCGACAAAAGTGTTAGGTATGTTCTCAGTCATTTCGTATTTTCACAGTGCCAGATTTGCTTGCACTGTTTCGAATAGTCACGCTCGCTCCTAATCAAAGTTTAGCACATAGTTAGGAGTTGGTTCTTTAGTATGCGAGAGACCGGAAACATCAACGGTTAGCTATATGCCTACGTATATACATATATATATATATATATATATATATATATATATATATATATTTACATGTGGTTATTTTGTTAGAGCAAAGTCAAACGCATGTGGTTGAGCAATTCTAATTAAGTCCGACAGTACAGCGCAAAACTCAATTTAATTAGAGTGCAAAATAATTCACACTCCAAACCGGAAAAGAAAAGAGGAAAGAAATAAAGAACATTTTAAGAAGTTACGTGAGTAATTGTCAAGTGACCTCGTAATTTGTGAGTGCAGAAATTGACGCACGTGCCCGTTGCAATAATAATGGCGTCGTAAAATTATGCGGATCTAAAAAAAATATAGCTACATGCACATTCGCAGCAGATATGTATAAAAAAATATGTATATAAAAGTCTGTACAAAGCACTTGAAGAGATAGAGTGCTTCAATATCGAAAAATACTTTTCACATTGAAAATAATTGAAGCTACTATTAGCAAGTATAATTAGTAAGCTAATTCAATAATGGGCATGAGCGAGAGAATCTCCGGATTATTTTTTTCACGAAGACTATTACAGAATGTTACACGTACGACTCGTATTGGAGTTAGCGGTTTGAATCATACCAGACACACACTTTTTTCCCTTCAACATGAGCTATGCGCTTTTCATCCAAATGCACCTCTAATTTCCCTTCCCTTTGCGCCCGTGTCATCTGTGTGTTCCATTTACGCTTTTGTGAACGCAACGGCGGTCGCATGTCGCCCGGGATTCGGGGCGGCTTGTAGCGCGAGAGACGCGACGTCTCTTAAAAAATTCACCGCATATATCATCGGCGGATTGTCGTGGCTTTGCTAGGTGTAGGTGGATGCGCATAAATATTCATCGGATTCCTTCGGCCCGATTGCCGCGTAGCCACTGCCGATGCCTGCCGATTCGACGCGCTGCGCCTGATCTCGCAGTACTTTCCCGTTACAACCGGGAAAATTTCGAACTTATAGGATAAGTTTGGAGCCGTTACAGAAGTTTTGTTTTTAACGACACCGAGAGGTACTTTATTTTCAATTTTATTTTCTAGATACGAATAAACCGATATTGATATCGCGAGAATAAATTTAAAATTCATGCAGCGCGAGCTTCCATTAAAATTAAAACACAAACTTTCGGTTCGACAAGTTTCCGCTTTTTACCAATATTAAACTATTAATAAAGCTATCGGCTAATTCCGATTATTTTCATTCCTGGAATTATGAAACAAAATTCACTTACCTTATTTTCGGAATAAACGGCCCGAGTAATGGGGTCAAATGGAGCTCGTCGCTCGGCGTCGTTTCGGAGATATTGAGCAGCTAAAGGAAATTAATCGGGCGCCATCGTTATTTTGCGAGGATGGTCTGCAAGTGAGAGAGACTTCATGAGCCGAAGCCGGGGATTCTTAAATATCCCCGACGGGAAAAGTTCGGGAGCGCATCGGGGTCACGGCTATCGATCTTCGCGGGCCATCTTCTCGCAGCCGTAACCATTAGCTCCGAATTACCAACCATCCGAGAGATAGACAAAGATCTACGTCGTTCATTTGGTTTAAATTTCCCTATTATATCGGTTATGTCCTACTGATAATTCTGATAATGATAATAAAATAATAAAATCAGCCGTCTACTTGTGTGGAAATCAAATATTCTCTTCTGTTCCTCCTCATCGAGATAGAACGTTTCTTAATATATCTGATCAGCAACGTAATCGCTGCGGATAGGTGACGCGAGAATGAATCGAAGAGCGTTGTGTGGGTAATTTATTTACAAGAGTAAAACATTATGTACAAGAATGCGTTTTTTCGCGCAAGAGAACCGTGTGAAAACAAGACAGTGAGAGAAGGGTGTGAGCGGGTGGGAAACACAGTTTTTTTTCTTTTCTTTCATTTCGGGCTAGTCGTGGGTGTAAATCATACGAGCCGTAAAGTCGCGTGGTTTACATACATTTCTCTACTATTACCTGTACGTGTGTGTATGTGTGTGTACGCGTGTCATCCGTGTCTTCCTTTAAGTTTTCATTTAACACTTATGCCATAAGTAGAAAGTACTTCGCCGCCGGTGGAGATCGGTCCACCCGTTTTTATTACATTCGCTCTTCGGTTAAACTTGCTCGTGACACATTTATTTTACACTTAACACTTTCCTCACTATAGTCGGGAAAGGGCGCGGGGCGTAGTCCTGTTTTATCTGCTCGCTATCCCTCTTCTTTCTAGCGACACTCGCGCGCTCAACTACGTCTCTCTCTCTCTCTCTCTCTCTGCGTCAACACTCACTGCGCGCGTTATCATTAATTCTTAACGTTTGCATCGCGTTAGACATCACGGCGCAATTATCCTAAAAATTTCAACGGCGATAATGAACCTTTCAAACCTTCCCGCGAAGCGCGTTCTTAATTAAAAACCGTAAGAACTCTGTGGATCTCTTATCGCCGCTGAAATTCTTCAATAATATTGACAACGTCATTCGCGTCTCATTCGTGGATATGATAAAAATTCTCGACTGCTCTGTCATGGTCGTACGAATCGTTGCTCAACGCGTGCCGTATTATTTCAATAATAAACCGTACCGATGCTAAGTCACGAAGCATAAACTAATTTCTGAGCTAAATGAAACAAATTTCTGGCTAATCAAGTATTTGCGAATAGGAAACTTTTTATTGTTACTTTACTTCGCTTATCTATGGAGATATAGAGTGCAAAAGAAGCTTATCATGCGAAAATAACTATGCTGGATTACGTCAATGGTTTTGCCTTTAGGATTATTAGGATTGTTAGAAATAAATCGGAATTAAATCTAGCAATATCGTGTTGCGATTGATATCATTCCATTTTTTTTTATAATGGACGTGACTAGATGTGTTATAGATTGTAAAAAAAATTAATTAAAAATATTAAATAAAAAATGTTTAAAAAACGATATCGTTAAAAGATGGTATTTGTCGAAACGTATGTCAAAATGCACGTCAATTAAAAAAAAAATAAACAAAATCTGCTTGTTATTTAAAAGAACAATCATTAAATACGATGTTTTAATTATTAATTTTGGACGCATATTTTGGCAAAAATATTGTTTGTGCAGCATGCCAATTATTGGAGAACATTTTCGAGATAAAGATAGGTACCTCGCCGATTACGCAGCTATTTACCGTTTTACACGTATACAGCTCGACTGTAAATATTGTCGCTGCATTATACAACAAATGTACGAAAAGTCCATTCTTTCTGGATTCATTCTTTCTCGCGGTTGGGAAAAGTCGACTCAAAAATTCATCGTGGAATTCATGCTTCTAAGACACCGTGTAATATGACTGCCTCACACTCTGCTTAACCCTTAGGCACAAAGCTTCCCTTTTATTACGTAAGAAGAGCTGTCTCTTAGAGATTATCTTTGTATTTCTCACCCCAGCGGCCAAACCCACAGTTAAGTTTAAGATAAACGGAATGAGGATTTTCGCGTTAGATTAAAAGGAATGAGATAATCGCTGTAATGAGAGTATTTAAAGCACGAGGCGTAATTACAGTAACATAACGATTCTTAAGTTTCAAATTAAAATTTTCGCTTCGAGATAAATAAAATTGAAATAAAGTTGAAAAAATTATAATTTACAATTGATAGATTTCTATCACTTCGTACGCGATTTCGACGATTTTGAACAACTAATCCCAATAAAATAAAATGATAAATACGATGAGAAACAATAACGTCAATAATGGCGAATGATATGATATCGCACCGATTATCTTGAAATGTTATTTTTAAAAATCAATTAATCCCAAAAATAAAAAAAATCGCACAGTTGAAATCAACCAACAATTCTCATAAACGATTTCATTAATTAAAATCTCATTTTACTTACTGCATCACTATGCATTATGTAATCCCGTAAATATTTGATTTTTCGGCCGCTACGATGAAATTAACCGAAATCTAATCCAGGATGGTTTATGCGGAAGGGTTAACATTTAAGTTGTGTAGGCGATCATGTTGCGTCCATCGATTTTACGAGTCTCGAGCGACCTTCGTGTACACGCACATTATCTCAGCTGGCCCAGAAGGAAGGCGAGCATCACTAGGACTGTTTTGGAGTTGGGCGAGCCAGCTGCCGTGTTTCCGTGCTGCATCGCGGCCGGATGTTCACCTGAAACAGAAACAAGCGCTCGTAGAACACCTCTCCTTTATTTTTAGCGATCCGACGGTCTCAGTGGCACACAGCGGAATGTAGCGTAGATGCAGTGGGCAAGGAGGTTGTACAGATATAGTGGAGACGTAAGAATTTAATTTTTCACGGTTGTAATAACAACACGGACGGTTGTTATTACAATAATTCATATCCTAAAAATAAACCGTCGCTTGCAGAAATTTAAACCAGAAATTGTTATAAATGTGAAATTACACGGCATATTATGACTCGATCACTTTTTCGAATATTTATTTTACGATTCTTCATATTTGCCTGTTTTGGAATTTATATATTTTAAAGAGTTTTAATATTTTACGAGAGCGTTCGGATTTTATTAATTTCTGCTGTTAGATCCATTTATTCGCAACAAATTAAAAAATGTTAACTTTTTTGCCTACTATAATATATTGCGAATATTGTAATTGTAAATTCCATAGCAGAATAATAAATTATAATATAAACGATTTTAATTGTTCAGCTTCCTACATTTGCATACATATGCCTTCCTACCCCTTCATACCCCCCTTTCAAAAATATTTAAAATGTATACATTTTCAAACTTTGTTCTGATATTAATTTACGATTCTATATATTTATGACAAACTAAAAACGTTTTTAGCGTTTATCCACATGAAACGTTGTAAAATCGTAAATTTCACGGTGTGCTAGTAAATGGTGTCATAATATGCTTCTAGGCCATTTATATGGGTAGGTGCGGGATCTCCAGGCATAAATTGTTAAAGAACCCTCACCGTGGAACGAAACGGGTATTTCGAGGTGAAATAGTCTCAAGTTTGACGTAATTCTATGTCGGCCTCGGGAGCCTCAGCGGATTTGTAGAATTGGGGTCAGTGTAATACAGTAACAGTACAGGGGAAGCATGTTTTCCGTGCGTCGGGGCATTCGCACCCTCGATTGATTTCTTGGCGAACAGTACTGGAATTGGAACGAGCGTCGCGAGAGCGGTTTGCGCCGCCTTTCTTCCTTCCTTGGACCGACAAACGGCAAACCTGAGTACTTTTTATTATCCCTCCAGTAATGCCACTTTTGGGACAAAAGATTCGATCTTGAATCTGACATTCCGAAATACTTTCAAATATATATTACTGAGAAAATTGATTCCATTTTTTAAGTATTCATCTATCGTCCAAGTAATTTCTTAGTTGTTGCATAATTTTATATCTTTATTTCATAGTTCCTTATTTTTTCAATTCGAAGCTGGATACTCGGAAATTCGCTTAATCTAAACCTAATTGTTTGACAAATCGCACAAATGATTTGTGTATCACTCGCAACGCTGTATAAAAGCGCATAAGTGATGCATTGCGCGAAAAATCAAATCAAGCGGTATTATAGCCTTTCTCATTCCTCGTTACCCCGTACGCGATTACTGTCGATTAATATGCGTCGTGCGAATTCACGAGCTGTTACGTGCATTTTTTAAATAATCGTCCCGCAGTGTACGTTTCTATTAACCGCGTTCATTTGTCTCTGGCCGCACGATCGGATTCGTTATTTGGTTTTATGCGAACGTTTCAAATGGTTATCATATTTGCATACATCTCATCCACAACACACATGCTGCCGAAGATGATTTGACATCGATAATCGAGTAATTATCTCAAGAATTGAATTGTCACAACCTTATTGATGTAATTTTTAACACTATTTTTATTCTGTTATTAAGATAAAAATTTGCGACAAAACACGCTAATTACTTGTATAATTGTCTAAAATAAAATTATATATATATATATATATATATATGTATTCATATTAAAAAAATCAAATTGTTAATTATTTATGCTATAAATCATACAAATATAAAAATTTTTGAAGGTTTGTTCCAGATATTTCTTTAAATGAAATAATCTTCCATAATAGCATTCTAGAAAGCTGTAAAATATTTTTATAGTGAGTATAAATAAAAATTATATAATGCGTTAAAACGATTTCAGGCTTTATTGACAATAAAAATAAAAAGCGAAAGCTTTAGCTTTGTCTAATAATTTTTACGTTTTTAGTCTCTTTGTGCGTGAGACCAAATGAGAGTGCGCCGTGTCGTCGCGCAACGAGAGTGACGAAGGACTCGTCGGAAATGTTCCGCGAACGACATGGGACTGTGTAATTAACTGTGTAATTAATCGAGAATTGAAATTCAACGGAATTCGTCAGCGATTTCGCGCCACAGCGGAACAATGGAGAGTTATTAATACATCCGCATAACGCGCACGACAACGGCAAAGGCATATTCGGCCCCACGAATCTCGTGGCGGCGCTGGAGAATGGGACAAAGTATAATTAGCCGAATATGCGAGCTAAATGAATTTTGCATCGCCGTTTAACGTGCGCTCGAAAGCGGAGAAAGCAAGTCATGATTACTACAGACAGATAGGATAGATATAGATGGGGTGTACGAGATTGTCGAATTTAATGAATAATTCAGCATAAATTTCGATAAAAGGGCTCGGCCAAACTGTGGAAATTTTTGTTAATCCTGCGCACCGCAAAGGAGTCCTTCCGTCGCAAAAAGTCGACATTTTCTCCGCTTAACAAGATGTAACGTTTAAAGAGGAGAACGTTTAATAAATAGCTTTCTCGTATTGAATTTCCTGTCCGGCGTGCCTTAGGGCCCTTTGAAGAATAGAAGAATGTTACTGTTCTTTCTCTTGACGCACGCTCATATAATTACATTCTCGCAAATACGACCCGGTGCTATTTGGCATTGGAGAACGGGCCACGGTACTTGGTGAAATTAATGTTCTTCTAACGCGCGACGGGCGCTGAGTCCCGGACGAAAGAAATAAGTTGGCGGACAAATCGCGGCCGCGGCGCGCATTCGCCTTGCCTCCTTCCTGTTATGCATATCTGAATATTTATCTTTCCGGAGTGGCCGGCGCGGCGCGCGCATTCATCGAGCATGGAGAAGAGATGAATTCATGCACTTCGCCCGAGATAATTGCACTTCGGCCGAGGTCCGCAGCTCATTTGCACTGCCGGAAGAAATGCGCTTTTTTTTCGACGATGAACGACGGCACTTCATTCGTTATTTGTATCAGTTTCCGCTCACTATCCGCCATTTCCGCCTACTAAAAGCAGCTCCGCAGCAAGCTGTCCAATCTTTTAAAATCATCATGCTGTTACCGAATTTAATAGAATAAAGCAAGCAAGATAACACGATAAATAAAGTAATAAAGTTAAAGTAAAATTTTTTCATTATACACTACGCGCAAGAAGAAATAAATAATCTTCTTTAATATTTGTGTAAATAGAATAAATATAATTTTCTTTTACATTCAATATTATTCAAATGTTTACGAAATAAAATTTTGCATAAGTTTTACGTCGTAAACGCAAAATATGTTAAAATTTTATATGTAAATGCAAATACAGATTGTTAAAGTTTATTGCAACTTGAAATTAAAAGATTTCTAATAAATAAAAAAAAATTATGCAATCCTAGATTATATCACGACTTAAGATTTTAATTTATTTTAATTTATTTAAATAAATGATTAGATTATAAAAATATCTTCAAAGAATTTCAAAATAAATTAAATAAATAGATAAGTTTGTGTTCCCGAGAATCTGTTCATCAAAATTAGAATTGTTCGTGATACTGCAAATATGCTTCTGAAGGCAATCTTATTCCCGATGAGATTGCTAGATGGATTCACAAGAAGAAGGAATTTTCTTTTTGTCACGTCTTACAGTTTCCAATGGATTTCAAAAATTGGATCGCATAGTGCCTCTCTTTGTTTTTATAACAGAACGAAAAAAAAAAATATTTCCACGTTGTCGAAATAAAATAATAAAATCATATATTCAGCACGTTAATAGTAATTTGTAATAAAATACACGAAATGATATAAAATTATTTTAAAAAGATTATAATAAATCTAATTAGATACTCGCGCTATTCATTTATGCTAATAAAAAATCATAATATCTCATTAAAGTGATCGTATTATAGACGTAAAATAGTGCAAATTGAAAATATTTTATTTATGCTTCAAATGATTTAATTGTAGAGCAAATGTAAGTCTTTGAGTACGCGATTCTTTTTAATATACACGTCGCTGAATAAAGCATTCGGTTGACAACGGTAGAAACTCCTTCAACTCGCGCTTAATGCCGTATTCTGATTGTCCAAAGACGGTACATTACGCTTTGCATTCCGGAAACAATGTTGCAACTTAATGATGACAGTCCGCTTCCGTAAGAATCTTAATAATGACAATATTTCTCCTTGAAGTTGCTTTAAAAATACCAGTGGATATCATACTATATTTCTCTCTTTGCTATGGAAAAAAATGTTATAAAAAACTATATACCCGTATATTAGTAAAGTTCTACAAATTGCTTCGTTATTTTTGCCAATAACGGCAGCATATTAACGCTTTGTATAATGAAAAGAATTATCTGCGCTACTAAATGCAAAAGCAAATTTGTTAAGATATAATTAAACTGTAGATAAATGCACGTATATATCAGAAAGCGTTAATAAACTTTATTTAAGATATTCTTTAAGAAAGAAAACTATATATCATTTTTGCATTGTTGCGTTACTAATTGTCAGCTGTATAATGATCATTTGCAAAGACCGAGTTTTAACAATAATTGACTTATATCTCGTTCTTTCATAAATCATAATTTTATAATTGTTCTTCCATATATTTTAAATAAAAAAAATTCTAATGCATAAAGTTTTTGCAAGATTGCAATATTTGGAGTTTTTATTTATTATTTCCCCCTTTTTTTCTGTTTCGACTTTAGTTTTCCTAAGTATGCACGAACTGAGAAAATATAATTTTAAATTCTAGGAAATTTGTCATAAAATTTTAAAAATACCTAAGAAATTAGAATTTTTGAAACTTCTGGCATTTTTCGCCAATTATCATCTCCTCGCTCGATGTAATTGAATAACAGTTTCGCGGTCGGCTATCAAATCAGGTGAATCGACCGGCACTATAGAGTCTCTGAAGCTGTCGCTGATTTCTGATTCGACGAGGAGTCGTTGCAAACGGCGAGATAACCGCGGAAGGGTAATGTGATGTCGAAATTGGTTGCACTGAGGTGGTCGACCGCGCCACGGAAAATTACGGTGGTAACGGCGCCCGGGCAGTTGCCGCTGAAACAACCGGAAAGATCCCCGGCTGTCGAAATACCGCGAAATTTCCACTGTTCGGTCGCCGCTGCGGCCCCCCTCCCCCCCGCCGCTCGAAAACCCCTGTAATCTTTCGCGCACGAAGCGTCGCGTAATTAACGCGCGCGGCTCGATCGACCGAAAAATTTCCGGGGTTGTGTCAGGTACTGGCACGATTGCGATTCAGGACGCGTAGGGAGCACCGCCATTGGAACCATCGACCGTGCCCCTTTTAGTTACATTATTCACACGTGTATTTTTTGCCTCTTTTTTGCTTTAAAAAACGGGGGTATTGATGATAAGACGTGTTGAGGAAACAAGATTTCCTCTGAAAGGATATTTTACGCTTTCATATCTATATACATAGAATAAAATGTTTGTGTGTACGTTCCCCTATAAACTTTTAAATCCTCTGACCGATCTAGATCGAATTTGCACGATTACTCTCGAGGACTCTGCGGAAAATATGGCTTACCGTATTTGAAACCTGGATATCTCTCGCTCTGATTTCTGTCTTAAGTGTGAAATATAAAAGAATTAACATATATACAATTTGTGTACATATAAAATATATACAAACGCATGCCGAAGTAAAATACGATGAGAGATAATCAGGTTTTAACGAAGCTTTGCAACACATTAAAGAGAACTTGTGAGAATAAAACTCGAAAAACTTTTTCGTGACCTTATTTCTTTTATCTTCTTAACGGTGCTCTTCCTTTTTATTTTTCTAACGAAATTAGATTTTTAATTCTGGAAAATACCGTAAAGGAAAACGGAATGCTTTGTCCGCGTAGAGAAACGGGAAACCTAGAGAAACTTTACGATTCTAGCAATTTCTTTCGTCTGCACACTCTGAGAAAACGTAATCCTCTTCGCATTTTTTACACGCATTTCCGGTGGGAGAACGGCCTAATTCTTCACGGCACGCGTTATTACCTTGCTCGAAAGGATACCGAGGGCCCTTGTAAAAGATGCACGATCGCGACTGCGAGAGCGAGGGGGAATAAACGTGGCTTGCGGTAACAAAGGGTTTAAAGGAATCTCGTCTCGAAGGAAATCATCCTACGTTGTCGCCGACTGTCGGATCCGTATTTGAATGTACGCCTTTACATTTTTCATGATTCGCCGGACGAAGATATCTTTGCGTCGGCGATGAATAGGACACGGCCTCAAGAATGTCGGGAATTATGCGCAGGGAATATAATAGAACGTATCTCTATCTATGCACATCGGTACAAGAGTAGGAAAACTTTTCCGTATTTTTACTGAAGAAATATGTAATGCTGAAGGATATAACAGAGATAAATTGATAGCTGGCATAAATTACATAATACAAAAATATAACGTAGGCATTGTTTATCTCGTAGCACGTTCTCGCGGAATTTTCAGCCGAGAAAGACTCACGAGATTAGAAAGAGATGATTCATTTTCGTAATCGCTAATGAATTGCGGTAAACTGGGACGATGTGGGATAAGCGTGATGACGATGTTTAAGCAGAACTCTGGAATATCCCATTGCGAAAGTTACGACCACATGGCCAAAACGGCAACTAGACACTTAAGCAACTCGGCGCGGCGCCTGAAACTGGGTTACATGACTTACATCCGTCATAGGAGTTTGCGCTAACGTTACGTGCACGTTGCAGCGGCAGCGGCAGCGACTGACAGACAGTAGTGCAGTCCTTAAATGCATCAGTCCGCCGGCATGTTGAATCAGTCACCGGTGTACCCAGTTCCTTCGGCGACACCGTCTACGTAATCGGACAACATTCGCACAACGGCGCGATCAAATATTGTGCGACGACGTGCGAAATACGTTTCGCATTTGATCGCGACGCACTTCTCGCAAATATTGGCCGAACGTGCGCCCCGCATTCGCGCGGCTCTTTCGATGTCGGCGGGCAAATAATGCGCGCTTTATGAAAATCAATTAATTTGAAAAAATAAATAAACTCGATTGGAGGGGAGGGAGGGGGTTGTAGGCTTGCACGCACGAATCTTCCAATTCGCGAGGGAATGGCGATATTTGGCTTAGCTCAGCTCGCGGCTCATGCAGATTTTTTTCCCGCCGTATCATGGTAATTGGCTGGAATTTGGCGTTCCGCTCGAGAAAATGTTTTCTCAGCATTATCAGTTCGTGATACTTCAATAATATATCTTCTGCACTCTCTTTCGTAATGGATAATATCCATAATATCCATAAGTTTTTAAGTAATCAATACAATAATAATTGCGCAGGAAATAATATTATTCGCCACAATCGACGTTTCCGGAGAGAACTGCTATAGCCGTAATATCTCGCAATATCATGTAATAAATCATTTCGTCGATTATATTTTGTTTCGCCGAATGTAACACGGAGTGGAATTTTATTTCCAGCCGATGATCGATTTGTACGCCGGCTGGTTGCGCGGTCGCGCGATTTATCGCCGACAATAATTACACCGCGGAATTACGGCGCATTACGCCTGAGTGCAATGAATGAGACGCGGGCGTCGAAAATGCATTCGGGTTCATCTGCAGAAAATTCGTGCGCTAGTGCGTGATAAGAGAAACGTGAATTAAATGCACGATACGACAATTGCGGCTTAAGCGGGGCTTGGCACAATTACTTTAGATAATTGTGTATCTCGGCGGCGCAATGCGAGTCGTTTAGATACCGGGATCGCCGCTGGACGGAGGAAGAATGATAAATTCGTGATAATGTTCGTGCACACGCGAATAAAGACTTGCAACAATACAAAGACCGAGTTACGTAAAGTTACAATATAGGATATTTTATATTCTCGCCGAAAATACTGTTTTGTAAACATTTTTATAATTATTAAAATAATAAAAAATTAAAATTTAATTAACTTTCATAATGAATAGTAATTATATTTCTAATTATATTTCAATTTTAATTCTAATTTTTTATTTATTTTCATTTACAATTAGATAAACTAAAAATCTGACTATGCACGAAAAATGAATATATATAATAATAATGGAGGTAATTATATGTACAATTTTTAAATAGTAATGTAAAATTAGAGTTAGTAATTTTGCTTCCATTCGGTACGTTCTGTTTCGTTCGGAAATCTGTTCATTATTGAGTTTGAAAATGTTTGGTTAACACTGATTTTGAGCTTGATCGGAAACCAGCTCTGTTAATTCCGCTTTTAATTTTGGGGGAAACCGCGTGACTCCGCAACATGTTACATCAATGTTGTCGTTAATTTAATTTTATGTTACAGGCGGCATGTAAAGTGGTTTTAAACGATTAATTGGTTACAGGATGCTTTAGTCGCAATTCATCGCGCGCAACTGTTTTCGAAACATTACAAGCTCTTCAAACTGGTATTTTGTTTTTTTTTTCTTTCCGCTAAAAGCGAGATTCTTGCGGGAGAATCCGACGCTTTGTACGAATCGACGGCTACATCGGGTTCCTTTTACCGCGCTTACACACGCGCGCGGGGGATCTTTATCTATGATTAATGGAAACCGCTGAAATAAATATCGGAAAAGCAATCAGGTACCCCGTTCCCTCCTTTCCTTCACCTCGAAAATGGAATAAATAGAAGACGATTTTCCCTCGAATCGTTCGAACGGGATATATCAGTTCCCAGAATTATAGTTTCGGTACACAGTACGTTCAAGAGCCTA
Organism: Tetramorium bicarinatum; assembly: GCA_928718305.1. Classification (NCBI taxonomy): domain Eukaryota; kingdom Metazoa; phylum Arthropoda; class Insecta; order Hymenoptera; family Formicidae; genus Tetramorium; species Tetramorium bicarinatum. Next base: position 5,627,273 of record OV788322.1, on the reverse strand, counting down.
TTTGAAAGAGTGAGAAAGAACGGGGGAGAGGGGAGAGGAGAGAAAGAACGGACGGTAATAGACTATGGTAATGACCAACTAGACGAGCGCTCCTCCGATTCATCTCCAGTCGCGAACGCGATCGCGGTTTGGCAGTTTGCCGCTGTGCAAGTGCACTTGACCCGGTTCAAGAACCGCGATCGTCGTGGCGTGGTGTCGATACGAAAAAAAAGGGGGCTCGACGAGAAATCGATTGGCGGGACCTTCTTCGTCTCACGCCACGGTAGCTCGACTCTTAATGGATTCACCCGAATGAAGAGAATATCGACAGGAATTAGCCTCTCCACCTCGTCGTCACGGTGAATGCTTGATATTGCGGAATTAACCCGCTAGCTTGGAGCCGTCGTTTTTCGCAGACGAGAGACCCGAGATTGAATCTTAGAGACTTTCGTCGTGGCGGAAAATAATAATTGAAGTTGTCGTAAAGCGCAAACAATGATTTAATTAAATTGCCGTTAATTGAAAAACGAGATCTCATAAATAACGATATTGCAGTTTTAATTTTGAATTCAGACAAGAAGGCTCTATTATAGTATTTCTCAACATAATGTTAATAAAAAATATATATATACGTCTAATCTTATTTTTTAAATATAAATATCTAAATATTATCTAAATATAATATTTTATGTTGTTACTATAATCAATGTAATTAATCATTGTAATTTTGTTACTATAATTAATCTATCTTTTTAGTGTTACAGTATCTAATGTGTTTAAAGTTAAGTAGAAGAATTTTTTTATCAGCTAAAATCCTTGTAGCTTACGTAAACTTTTTACTATACTAAATCATAAATCTTGATCTTGGGGCTTCTGGAGTTAATAGACTCTGAAATTTCATCTTGTTGGAGAATTAATAGAAAATAGTGCTCTGCGCGAAATATTATATGAGAAAATTTAATTATGCAATATTGACAAGTCGTGGAGAAATAAATATTTATAATGCGAGTACCTAGATATGTGTGTATGTGTGTGAATTATTTTGACGTGAACTCAACCAAATGAATTTAAACGTGACAAATTAGTTACGTCGTGTACGCGTAGAGAGAATTGATGAAAAGAAAATATTGTATGCACAAAATATAATATACAGGTATTCGTGTTAATTTCACGGAAATTCAGAGAGAATCAATTATTCATGATACATGTATTTGCATGAGTTATGAGTATCTTATATATATGTATATACATATATACATATATGTATATAAATTGATAAACACTGTAATGAAGGGAACTTTGTGCATTTGCATGATGTGATTCAATAGTTCGAACATTTATCACTTTGAATTCAGATTTGCAGAGCTTGATTTTGGTATCGCTTTAAAAAAATATTATTTAGAGTAATAATCCTGTCTGCCAGACACTTCTAATTGCATTCGAAATCACCGCATGAATGTTTGTTGTGACTCGTTACAACGAAGTGCTAAACCGCAGAAAGGAAAGTACGAAACTGAGGGCACGCATTAGTTTAGATTTCTAAGGTAATATATATTCGCGGGAAAGTGAGATGAACGTTATACAATAACGCGCGTAGCGTTGTTGTAAGATCCCATTAAAGAACGTGACGTCTATTTTCCCCATTTATCCATTGTAACGATATCTCATTTGTTTCATGACATGGGCCGCGTCCTCATGTCGCCTCTATATCGTGGTTAGCACGGGTAAAACCTAATTCGATCTATCGCAATGTCCCAGTTACGGCGCATATGGCATTCAGCGTCTCGCTTTTCCGCGGCAATTTTCCCTTTATTTTTGACTGATGATGTTCACAACGGATAAAAATAGAAACGTCGATATCATTCGTCTGTTTCGTTGCAGATATTTTTCACAATACTCCAGGCATAAAATTCTCCGTTTTGTTTTCTCAATAAATGTAAAATAAATTAATTACATAAATATTTCAATTTTTAACATTAAACCCGATTATAAAAAGGCAAGGCAAAAAAAACTCATCTAGTATCACATTAAGATTTAGTAATTATTTAAATTTTAATTTTTTTAAATCTCTCAACTGCTTTCCCTCTTAAAAATTATTTATGGTTAAATTTTAAAGCAATTTCCACGTTTCTCAGTTTGGATTTCGATCTTAATTAAAAAATATATGCGAAACCGCGTCGGGAGGATAATGAAACTCGAGTACGTTGCATTAACAAGTAACGTTATAATAAAGCAAATTTTCATTTATTTTTCATCTTCATGTATGATAAAATGGTGCAGTATGTCTGCTATTCGTGCGTAAATTAAAATGCGCCAGCGCAACGCGATTACGTTGTGCATTTCATTAAAATTAAAAAACGCAATCTCTTGTTCTGTCACGTACACCTTCGTATATTTGAATATGATTGAATATAAATCATTATCTTATCGACATGCGACACTGTATTGCGTGGTATATGAAACAAAAATGTGTTATACATTTTGATAGTATAACACTGTGGAATGTAGCGTTTGCCACCAGGAAAAATTAAACATAAACTCGAAAATCTTTTGATCTGTGGAAACTGTGGAAAAAATCGGAGTGCACGTTTTTCGCGCGTCATAAAGAAAGAAATTTATATTATATCGGCAAGTGCGTTACGAGAATGGATGTATCCGCGGTAAAAGACGGGCACGGTATCGATTATTTCGTCGGCCGACACTCACGTTTTTTACCACAATTTAGATCGGCTCAGCATTTTTACAAGTGCCATAAATGAAAAGTCCATAAATTGCCGACGACCGATCTCGCCGCGATTTTATATAAACGTAACCCGTTCGCTCATATTTATGAGACCACATTTATGCCGCCACACTTGGTATTTCCGCGGGTTAATTCGGTCATAAATATACGTAGACGCCTCTACAGCGATAATCGGTATCCTTTATGTGCATATATGTGTTTGTTGGGTATGTTGCACATGTGCCGAGCACATGTGCACAGGATATTCCAATGCCAATGAACGTGAATAGTGAACTAAAATTATGTTCTACGAAACGTACAGATATAAAGAATAAATATGAAAATTTTTATTTTCTTGGAGTGAAACTCATTATTTTTTGTAATTGTTATAATTACGCTGTTATGACAAATTTTTCAAAAAAAATGAAACAAAGGGCGACAAAAATATATTTCAAAAAAATTTAATACGAGGACACATTGATTTTTAATGAAAATTTAAATTAAAAAGGAATAGAAAAATAATCTTGATAAATTTGAATTGAATGTTGCCAGAATTTCAAATTTTATTCTTTAAAAATTATACAGAAAAAGGAAATAATTCAGAGACTATGGTCAGAGACTATAAAAATACCATAAAAAAATTAATGCAATGTTTTTAATGCTTTCTTTACATATCTAAAGTTACTTAGATGTATAATTGAAAATAACCGTAAGAGTAACTGGACTCTCCAAGCAATGCGTACTGCTTGTAATGGTGCGTTACCAAGCTTACATGGCAAACATAAATGGTAAGCATAGGATTACGATATGCAGGTCCATATTTACGCTGATATTAACACTAGCGCCCATTCATCCCAATAAGCGCCGTTAATGCACTTTGAGACTTGCGAAAATCTGTGCTGCATAATGGATGGATACGTCGACTCGCATGTTATAACGTTTGTACGTCAAATAACCCGGTGATTTAATCGTGAATTTGCATTCGCTTGCTTAATAGACGTTTTGCAATTGTTGATTTATGATAATAGCAACGGGTGCCAGACACATAACTGGCATAAGTAATCTAATTCTGGAGTAAGCGTCGAATTCATTTAGGAACTTCACCGGAGTAATTGAATGTCTCGATATTGCATATGCCTTATAAATAAATAAGATATATAATAATTTCAAGACATATTCTTATATATGTATAATAAATTATATATAAGAATTTAGGATGGCGCGTCGCTCTGTGCTAACGCGAGTGATTATTAACGGAAAGGTCTGGGTTCAATCCCAGCGGCCCCTCATCCCACATTTTCAGTAGAAAATCACAGAACTTTCTAGGCGACATTAGGGATAATTATACCTATTTACCCATCTTGTACTATAAATTATTCGAAAACTACTTTCTTGTTTTCTTACCTTTCTATCTATTCACATATCGACCATGCGGTCTGCCATGTGCTTGGTTGACTCTTCCTGATAGCATCTTTTTTTCGTATACAGAAAATTTTATGGTTCATTATACCAATATGAATAATCTTGATGAACTTTCGCTATGTTGAAATAGAAACAAACGAGAGAAACATATACGTACACAGTCTAATATGGAAACATGTGAAAAGAGAAAGATAGAGACTCTGAACAAGTGCAGTTAGTATGGCTAGGCATTAATGACGTCATGAGTATGTATCTTAAGTACGAACTTAGTAAGAAATAAACAGTGAGAACTCTATTTTTTTATATAGGTATATAAGAATTTTACGACAAAATTAGCTTTTTCTAATTTCATTTACATATAAATTGTATGTATTTCTCTATCACTCTAACAATCATTTTATATAAATTTTTGAAGATATTTCTGTCCTATATGTCTCTCTCTCTCTCTCTCTCTCTCTCTCTAAAGCGTTTTTCATTATTATATTGAAGATTGAAACAACATGAGATCGATAATTGCATAGTTCTCTAATCTGGCACTAATTTCGAAAACGATAATCTTCGCGAGGAATCTTGCGGTATTGGCGGGAGAATTTTCGTTTCGTGGCAGTAAGATTGCGGAAATTAAGTCGCTCAGAGAATTATGCAAATTGCGGATCATCGGGAAGGCATGCCGATGTGATATTATCGTTTCACGTTCGAACAAGCCAGCTGCCGTTGGCCGATCCGCGATATTTGAAATTGAAATAGAAGGTTCCGCCTTTAATCGATGCGACTGGAATGGCCCGGCCTTTTTCACTGCCGCTCGTCTGTTAATGTTGGATGATCGAAAACGAATCAATCCGCATTTGGGAGAATTTATTGGCATCTTTCAAATCTTTCCCTGTGTCATCTATAGTTACGGATAATCGACAGACAATAAAGGTATTTAAAAATTGTGGCGAACGATCTAAAGTATAAAAATCTTTTTTCGTTATTATTGCAATTAACAGCTAGTCTTTTTTTCTACTTCTGTCTATGTTATTTTTTCTCTGTTTGAAATTATTTAAAAAATACGTATTCAAGATACACACATATATGCATATTTCTTGAATACCTTTCAGAAACGTGAGGCGTAAACCTCACGCTACAGGGATTTAATGTGTACCCTCCATTTTGGATCTGTATTATGTTGCAAACTAGTGAAATCAGGTTGAACTTTATTTATTCTCGACTGTTGCTACCAGTCGACGGTTAACGACAAAACGGCGGAAGTATGCTCCTTATAGAGGTGCTCCTAAGTAATTACTGAAACATTACGTGCCAACCGCAGTTGTTTGTTATTGTTGGCTTTGTTTTGTATAAACAAACAGCAGTTATGGTTTTGTTGCCCCTCCGGATATTTTTGTAATATTTATACCAGTCACACGGTTTTTTGCAATATTTCTTGCACTGATTTTTTATTTAAATATTGTATAGTTATTAAAAAGCGTGAAAAAGTATTTGTTGGAAAACTGTGTGACACGATAGATATATCCTATTGTATTTTTGTAATATTTGAACAATATTTTTTGTACGCGGGACATTTTATATTTATAACTATTGTATAATTCTTATAAAGCGAGGGAAAGTGTTTGTTAGAGAATTGTGTGACGCGACAGATATTGCATTCAGTTATTTATCTCATATTACAATGGGAACTTTTCAATAGTTTTCGTATTATTTTTAGAAGGCAAAGATTTTTCATTTCGTAAATATGAAAGATTGAAAATATTTCGTAATGCACGACACTATAAATTATTTAATAATCATCCATCTTTGGACATCTGTAAAAATAAAATTCTACTTCTAATGTTCTTCTATGACTCTGAGCTTCCACATCATTCACCTTCTTGCTGCACGTTCATATATGACTTTCGAATGTACCGTATTCGATCAACACAGGAATAATAATATCGATTCACATTTCACAGTACTATTTTGTGAAATTTCACGACTGAGACGTGTTTTATTACTCGATAACCGACTTTGGGTTCGAGACGTGTGTAAACGTCGACGATGTACGCGCGGTGTACGTGCGGCCGCTGTTGAAACGTTTCATAAATCAAGACGATCTTGACTCGCTGCAAGTATTCCATAAATCAAAAGGATCTTGGCTTGGTCGCGAGTACCAGCGAGCGTGGTGGCGGCACGTATTCTTGTTGCGTATCAGTGCTCGCGCTCTATTTTGTTTAGCGGCTATGTCTCGCGCCAATAAAACTCTATGGAAAATCGATAACCCGCCCGAATTTTTCTTCGGCACTGAAGTAATGTCAGACAATTTTCGAACGAATGCTCGATCGATGATTACAGTTGAGACAGATCAGTGGATTATGGAAAGATTAAGACAAAAGTACAGTGAGAATAAATTAATACAATCGGTAAAATCTTTATGCATTTTTAAAAATAAATTTGATACGATGTGTCTATACAATATCTCTCTTAATTTTGCATTTATGTATGCATTGAAAATATCTTCGAGCATTGCTCGCCTGCATTTGAAAAGAAAATATTTAATCCTAAAAAGAGATAAAACAAAGCGTAGATAAAATATATTTGAAGAAGGAAAAAAATAGTATAATATCTCAAAATATAAATTGTATTTTCTTAATTAAGCGTTTTATATATAATTATAAACACTAATTTATTTTCACTTAACATCTAGTTCCGATTTTCATCGTCCATGAGATCTAAGCAACAAAGTCCAAAATTTAATCCACTTATGCACTTGATATTAAAATTGCCCAAATAATGTTATTATATCTTGATGGTATTCCAAATTTCCTCAAAATTCTATCTGTGTATAGAAGATCGTGCTCGGCAAAAAGTGTGAAAGATGATAATATTTTTACCAGATTTGGAGACGTAATATCTCTTTCGTGAAAATCACTCTATCATCGTTTATCACTTTTTACCGAGCTTACGCGAAAATAAGTAATCGCTCCGGCTCTGATATATATTCTATCATTTTTATTATTCATACTTGCGAGATTGCCCTATAAATTTCAAGCGACTGATGTATCTCGCAATTAGTAGATATTTTATCGTATAATAAGACGTCAAAATATGCTAATAAACAATGCGTCAATATAATGAGTTTCATTATAAAACTTTTATGCGTGCATACGAGTGCATCCTCATATGCACGATAGATAATTATGTATGCACAATGCAGAATTAAATATTAATATACTGGTCTCTTTTTATATATTAATAATGGTCTCTTTTAGTCCATCCATTTTAAAACAATGCATCTACTTAACACAAGCTTCACAAATCCATTACCTCTTAAATCAAAATTTAAAAAATTTTATTCATTGATATGAAACATAACAGCAAAATTCAAATATAAATTACATTGACATAATATATAAACATATTAAAATTGTCATCTGGAACCCATTCATTTTGTTTATATTAAAATTGTAATATGTATACAAATTAAACATAATTAATATTTCAATAATATTGTGTGCATAAAATTATTATTAGTGATTATTTAATACAAATAAAATATTAAATAAATTACTTATTTCGTGATCATCCCTATGGTTATGTCGTTTAATGCTTCTCCCCTTCGTTTTTCTCTTTCAAGCTCTTTTGTAGCAAATAATATTTACATGTAAAAACATTTTTTTAAATTGCATGTGGATTAGTTATCGGAATATGACAATCGCATTTTGAATGACATTTCCGATGTTAACAAGATGCGATTATTTATCATTAGACCGATTGATATGTCGCACCACTTCCAGTCATTTAAACTATCTAAATTGATAGTTCAAATATATGTATTATTCCATATATTTTAAATTTAAAAACAGCAAATAGATGAATAAATTGAATGAAATATCTGCTTCAAAATACAATGTTAAGTCACTACCTCGGGTCGGTATTTGTTAAAATTGTCGGAAATTAGTTAATCGCGTGGATTAATTAATAATAGCATTTGAAATTCCACGATACTTGTGATGATTGCATTTCGAGAAATAATATGACACACAGAACTACTTTCCCGGTATGCGAATGATAGCACGGTGATCTAGTGCGCATAACAACACGGAGACAACATCAGCAACAGCCATATGATGTAGCACCGATTTGTTGTTATTACGAAACATACAGTTTAACACACAATAAAGTAAATGCAGAACATTTTGTTCTTTGCGTTTCAAATTGAGTGTGATAATTCAGTGATAATTGAAACACATCGAATATTTATTTGAAGAATAAAATTTGCTTTAAACAAGTAACTAAGTTAATTAATTATTACTTTCTAGAAAATCTTTTAGATTTAAGAAGAATAAAATTATGCAATTTTAATAAATCAAGAATTTTTTCCTTGTGATTTTAATAAATCAAGAAAATGGAATTAAACCTGTGCGAAAAGTGAGGGGACTCATTTTGTTTCCTTAATTTATTAAAATCACGCAATTGAATTCTTTTGGAGATGTAAAAATTAAAAAAAAAATAACAAATATTATATAATTTTTCTAATTACAAGATAAATTCTAAAATTTAAATTTAACACTTATTAATATTAATATAATTTGATAATCATTTTTGAATGAGGTAAGTAATCATCTTAATTTTCATACAAATAAAGATTAAATAAATTTTAATTATATAAAAAAACCAATATTATTGCAAGAGAGGTAGTTAATAACAGATGACAGATCGGTACGCATGAAATTAAACTCGCCGAGTAATTTCACTTATCATATCAAGAGAGATATCCTTCCGATAAAATTTTTCTGAAAAATCTTGATAAAGAAGAACATTGACCTCAAATTCATTGACGTATCCGCCATTAAAGTATTTTTTGGTAGTACCGAGTCTCTCTGTAATCAGAGTTTTACTTAACTAAGAGTTTTCAATGCCGTCTGCATAAGAGGGGATCTACGATTCGTTGGAAAAGTTTTCGATCCATTCTTTTCACGCGCGGTGATTTTAGAGAGCGCATACTCCTGGGAAATCGGTAGGTTATCGAGAGCAAGACTGAGAGTAAACAGGCTACTATTGAATAACGGCCAGGAGAAATTAGCGAAGTTGCGCGAAGATTTAAATAAAGCATCCGCGAAGAAAATGAAGGGACATGAACTTTTTTTCTCGCTATCCCTGTCGATTTCTTCCCGCCGGAGAGATCTTTATTTATTTATTTTTTTTAAGAAAGCGAAGAAATAAATCTTGAAACTTTCTTAATGGAAAAGTGAAAAAAGATTAGAAGGGTCATGATAACGTTAAAGAGATCCAAGTACGCACAAGGCACTCACCGCGGTCTGAGGAGCTTATCCTCTACGTAGTTCGTAAAACTTTTTTTAAACTTTGATAGGTGCGAAATGTCACTTGTTTCTATTTATTTTCTTCCTCGAAAGAAAAATGTATAAGATTTGCAGAACATAAAGAATTTTTATACTTTTTCTACTTTCTCCATATCAGTCTAAATAATTAATCAATGCTGTTTAAAAAAAAAAATTTAGATAAAGGATATCTTCTAGAAAAATCTAGAAAGAGAGAATCATTGTCCAATTATTTTAAATTAACGTTAAAAATATTATAATGACTACGGTGACTTAATGAATCAAAACTAAAGAAAGACATAAGTAGCGTTCATAATGACTGCTTTTCTGTTGCGACTCTCAATTTCTTTTTAGCATTTTTATGAAATAAAAGCGAAGCTAAGTGAGTCAATAATAATTGTTTCCAATATAATCAATAAAATAAATACCTATATAAAAAAGGTATAGTTGTATCGAATCATTAATAACCTATAATGATGTTGGAGGTGTCACGATCGAAACAAGATAGAAATATTAGATTTTATATATATATATATATATATATATATATCGAAGCAGTACAGTCAATGTAATTTCGTTTCTAATCTACGGGACGAGACACAAAGGGTACAACGATTTCACCGTCATTTCTTTTCCCTTCATAAGAAACGAACACCTGGAAACGACTGCGCGGACGAATCCCCGCAGGGATGAACAGCGGGATATCGAAATCAAATCAGCGCCGAGTAGACAAGACGCGAAGCGAGGCGAGCACGTCGAGAGCGATGCTTCGAAGAGAGCATGGAGAAGATCCACACGGTTCTGCGAGTCGCACACATCCGCGGGGGTAATTTCATGACGAGGGGGGAGGGAGAGGGGGTGTCCGCGCCGTCTCGAATCTCGAATCGTATTATGAGAACCCGCTCATTCCCATCCGCTCGTTGCCCGCTTGCCCTTCTAATAGCAGCTGTCCCGCGCGGAATTTCACCCTTTACTTCTTCCCCTCCACCTCGTTTCGTCTGTTCCACATCTGGACCAATTATGCGGATGGCGGTGTACGTGGGGGATTTCGATTCATCGCGATAGCTCGCGCGCTCCGATATGAGCGATTTTACCTGGGGAATCCGGGAATTGGAGAAATTAACGCGACCCGATCTCGTTGAATGCTAGCTCTTCAAGCGGAAACTTCGGCTGGTCTTCGTAATTGAAACCTCCGGTAGCTTGCAATTTCTTCCGTGTTTATGATCTCATATATTTAAATTAACGATTACTTTAAATTTTTCGAGGGATGTTTATCATTCCTTAAAAATGCAGTATCACGCGACATAATTTAACATGCTTTCCAATCTTAACGATGCGCCTCACGAGTCGTAAAATTTCGTATTCCCTTCGGTTCGATTAATGGAAGCTGCAAGATCGTCTTTTCGGTAGAAAAAGTTTCCGCATCGAGTTCAGCTTCAGCAGGATCGGCGAAATTAGCGGAGATTGAAGTTTTCGAAGCGAGTCTTTTCCGCCGCGCCCGTGCCATAACCACCGTTTGCAATTTTTCGCTAAATTTGTCACGACTATTCCGGTTAGTCATCTTTTCTCTCTAGCCATCGTATTTTCTAAAACAAACCTCGAAATTACTTTCTTGGCATGAATCAACGTCATTTGTTAGAGCCCGACTGAACGAGCGAATTTACAAGTATAATAGTAAAATTGAAACTTTCTGAGATGTATTTTGGGACTTAAAATGACCTTATACAATCCATATAACTTTCTTATTGCTTAGAGAAAATATTATACATCAGATTACTACTTATTGTTCTAAATTACATCACGCGCAATTTTTCTATAAAAAAGATTTAGATTGTAATCCTTTAAGATGTCTTTTAAGCTTTAAGATAATCCCTTATACAGTTTACGTAATTTTTTGGTTGTTCAGAAAATATTATACGTCAGATTGTTGCACAGACAGATTTACTTATTATCTTAAATTACATCGTGCACAATTTTTAGATAAGAAAGCTTTTTAATTTAATTTTCAAATAGAGCAAAAAATAGGATGCGTCGCGTCTAGATTTCTCGATATCACAAGAATTAATGTCACAACGAGAGCGCCGAATTTTTGGAACGGTCCACGTTGTGAAGAGGGGCTGCCAATTTCGATCGGTAACTTTGTAAAGGTAATCTACCGGGTTTTAGTGCCGTGTAATAAAATCGTCGCGGATCGTTCCGTTTCGTGCGCGGCGGCGCAATTTCGCGCGTCGAATGAATCCCTCGGAGGAGAGAAATACCGCGGCGAGCTCTCCGTTCGGTAATGCAACTCGCGTTGCATCGCAACCGAACGTAAAGCCCATCCGATCGTCCGTCCATGGTTCCGCGATTGCGAAACCATCGAGCGTCGAATATGTTTGCAAGCGATTACGCGCGAGTTTTTTTCTTTTTTTTTTCGGATTGCGTTCGGATTCAGTCATATGGCACGCGTGAACGATAGAGTAACCGAGTTAAAAAAAAATCTGTGAGAGTGTCTTCAACCTGGACATTTATAGGTTTTATCCAACTGATGTTACAAATGCGGCTAAAATAATATACATCACATTCTTTGTCAATATCGCAGATCTGACGTAATTCAATTTGATCCGCAGTGATATTCTATATTGTATTGGAGACATATTCTCAGTATCTTATATCAATGAGAAATATCTTCTGTAATATTTCCATGGTAATGTTCTTTTCAATAATCGAAAAATCCAGTAACAAATCGTTTATCACAAATTGTTATTATGTTGAGCAATTTTTAATAATTAAGATATCGATAAGTATCCGTGATACACAGATAAATTTGTATATAGTATTCATCTTATAATATTTATACTTATGTTTACAATAAATTATTTGTACTTGTTTAATAATATTTTTAATAAACTTTATAATTAAGTGTAATGACATCTCACTCATCTATTAACAGTACATGATTCATACAGCTAGAATAGGTAAAAATTTATAAGCGATTGAATTTAAATAAATAATAAATTATTATAAATATTTCAATTTAAATATGCTAAAAGAATAAGTATAGGTACTAAGAATGACGAATCAATTATAAACGTAATATCTGAGATAACGTGACAACTCATCGCAATGTATAATAAAATGTGTGAGCGTCGTACGAAAAATGAAATAGTGTCATCGAATCTAGGTTAAATTCTTTCCTCGTGAAAAAAAGAAGCAATACTGGAAGTTAAGCAGATACCAAAGAATATTCCATGCCGCAATCTAGTCGCATTACACGTTGGAAGTATAATTAATTTTACGTGAGAATTATTTTACGAGATCTCTGAAAAATGTTATTATGCCGGCCTGGCTGTGGTAGCTTCTTGGAGATCGTACGAAAACATCTCGTTCCTAGCGGAATATGTAGAGCACGATGTACCCGGCGGCGACGTTATACTTTAGCCACGGATAAGACTTTAATTAAACGAAAGGTAATTTGCTTAAGTGAGTGCTGCGCTTTTCAAGACGCGCATACATCCTGGGACAAATACTATCGCACGGTTTCTTTGCAGCCTGGCGATGGCGCGTGCAAAACTAAGCGCTCAGGTAATAAAATGAAAATTTTATTCCATTTACACGTTCTTCTTCACTCCGTCGCGTTTTCTCTATTGTTCCATTTCTGCGTAAGAATATTCATGAAAGTCTTCACTTCGCGGCCTCGCTTTTCTGCGATTAAAAGATAATGTTTAACGCACTAGAACGCTTATCTGGTCCGATCCAATAAAGAAATATCTTCCAATTATTTATACATTTTCCCTACAAGGGAAACACCTCCAATTTTTAAAATATCGCTGATTTTACTATGTTTCATATACTTTAGGTCGGTTAAAATTAATTTAAATTGCATCTTTGATTTCAAAGACTATGGAGACTTTGATAAAAATACGAAAAAATATGAAATAATATCTATATTGAATTTAGAATTGGTTTTCCTCTATTATTACCGTAAATCTTTTCTGTTACTGCTGCTGAAACGCTCCAACTTTCCACCAGCCCCGTCAGCAATGGTGGGAGAAAGTAAGCAATATTTTGCATGTAACGGCAGATGGAGGAAAGTAAGCAATATATCCCGCATGAATATATTTTGTTGACTGACCGCAACGATACGTCAGGCTGGAGTTTCAACCGATGCGAAAGCCTCGAGGCGCTTCTGATATCGGAAGTATTTCGAGTACTTGGAGGATATTGGATACCCAAAAGGTAGATGTATACAACGTCTCGAATTACAAGTAGCTTCGGGATTTCGAGACCCATCCCGATGCTTTCCGTATGCATTACTATTGAAATACCACGGCGAATGTGCGTCTGTCGTAAACGTATGCGCGTTTCACCTTTAAATTTGCCCACCTTTAACTGCGCAACTGATCCGCGTAAAGCGATGATTAAGCAGTTCATTAACAAGAATACGATCGTAAATTGCCTGTTGATTTTTCGCATCAGTGGAAAGTATCAGATATCATTGTTAAAATAAGCAAGCTATCACTTACATTTAGACTTAAAGGAAAATTAAAAATGTATTTTTTTTAGATATTTAATATATTTCCTTGATAATTCTTACACAAGTTTCTTCTCTTTTTTTTTGCTCTTACGACAATCTCGTGAAAAAAAAGAGACGCGAGAAATCTTCTCCCATATTTATCTTAAGTTAAACGAGGTGAGAGTTGTTGAAAGGGATAACTCGAGCGTAACGCCCTTGTAATACTTAGAGGGTTAAACATTGCTTACGGCGATCGAGACGCGCGGTGCATCGACAAGATGCAATATGCGGAATCAGCAGGAAGTGCCTGGCGAAGTGCCTCGCGTGAATATGAGTGAGGGAGACAGATTGAATTAGAAATGTTGTCATGTCGGAGAGGTAGAAGTGGCGTTGGTGACGATGACAACGGCTGTGTGGTGACAATTGAGATGCTGCGGTAGCAGCTACTATTCAATCCGCTTGTCGGATGCATATCTGACCGATCGGATTTGCGAGAATGAGAAGGAAAAACGCTTCTTCGGCTAAAAATCAATACTCGATTCTACAAAAATATACGATGCGGTTAGAAGAAAGTATACATATATTGGGAAGTTATTCTGTGCAACTTTTCCTCCAAATCGAACATTCGTGCATGCATGAGCGTCCTGACGACGTGTCATTGTCGTTGGACCCCCGACCTTTCCGACGATTCAAAGAGAACGTCGCTACGCTGAATCTTTGCAGGGAAATGTCCACCGACGCTATCCGTTTAGGTGCCATTGAAAAACTTTGTAGTCACGGCGGATCCTTTTCTGCGACGCATAACCGGAAGAGTGCAACGACCCGCGGGACAAAGGCAACGAGAGTTGGATAAAATTGGAACACGGTAAACTGGATCGACGACTACGTCATTTGGCTGCCTCATAGGTATGCCTGCTTTGCGAGATGCGTTCCTTTAAAAGAAAGCGAAAAAGAGCGGAAGTCAGGAAATATAGAGGATACACTGCGCTTCACAATCGGACTTTTATCTATTTTCATTCCATTACGCGCGGACTGTGTCTTATGATATTAGCAATTTCATTCGTTAATACTTCATCCATGTTTTGTTGCGGCCGACGTACCTAACACGCGCCGCTGTTATTCCGCGATTATCCTGCGCGATCTCGCACACGCCCTCGCGGTTAATCCTCGCGGAGCAACGCGCGAGCAACGCCGCGCTTTTTATATCCCGCAGTAAGCCGACTCGTCTACGCGGTATACGATTAATCTGCTTTAAAGTAGAAAGATAAATCAAGAAGGCGAGATAAATGGGTGTCGCTGGCCGAGGGAAATAATAAAAATTACGCGGGTGAGAGGCTGTCCCAGTGTGTAGGGGGAAAGAAGATGCGGATTCGCGCGCGCGACTTTAACGAACTCTCGATTAAAACTTTTTCCGCGGTGAACAGTGCCGAATAAATACCGCTCCCGCGTATATCCACCCCGACGGTATAGTTGTCCGGGTATATGCGGTCCGTGTGCAGTTCGAAATAATTAAAATAATTCGCTTTTCCGTTGAAGGCAATTTTTCTCTACGTCTCAATTCTCACTTCCACCGTAAGCGCGACTTCCTGCTCCCCTCCCTCCTCTCCCGTTGTTCTCTCATTAAACGCGTCATTATAATAATAGCTGCAATTTCCGTTCGTAATGGCTGAAAATCTCGTGTCCCTTGGAAATAGAAATTTCATGGATTGGCATGTACGGGTTGTCAGAATGAAGCTATCGGACCTTGAATGAGTTCACGTAGATTGAAAATGGGCAGGGGAAGGTTATAATACTATTGAATGGAGTGGGAAATAATTACTGCGCTTAAGGCACTGCTATTACCTCGTTGCGTCGCATAATAACTGCACTTTCAATTTCGAAAATTAATTTCCTAGTCGGAACATATTCCCCTCTGTTTCGATTTTCAAACAAGGGAGAGCTTTCTAAAATGGAAGAGTGAAAGAACAACCATACGTTATAATAGAAGTAAAACGAGAAAATAATAATCATAATTATAATAATAATTATTGAACTCTTCGTTTAGCTATATTCACCGATATAGATTTCTGTAAATTAATTTTCCGTTGATATATTGTACAATATTGCGTATGTCGCCTTTGTCGCGTATGCCATATAACATTACTAGGACATTACATGAACGTAACAAAAAGATAATAAACATTTTATATTGTTAATTATGTTCGTTCTCGAGAGCCGTAGGCATGCGTCCAGCAGCGCATGTTTGTTACACATTGTAATTACCGTAGCCTTGGCTGCGATCTCGTTAACAAAGAATGGGCAAATGTTAAACAGGGAAAGAAAAGTGGAAAAGTAATATTTGCCGGAAGATCACTATGAATCATCAAGCAACAGCTTTCTCGCGTAACGCAAAATCCCATTAGCCGTGTGGTCTGATCCCTATGCGTTCTGTGGTGTTAACTCTCGCATTTACATACGCGGTGCAGGAAGCGTGACGAACGAAAGACGTCCAGCGAAACGGACATGCAGTAAATTACGACGAAACCTAAAACAAGAAGGTCACGTGATAAATTAATTAGCCGAAGAAATTAGCGAGCGTTCTCTCACACGGAACTGCTTGACGAATCCGCTCATTTGCCTCTGTGTGAGATTTTTAAAAGATTTTTAAAAGTTGAGAGCTTGAAAAAAATATTCCGATCAAACGTGAGTGTCTATTTGTAGACGCGAGATTGCAGAATATTATTGTAATAACTATCATATGGAAATTTTGCATGTGACAATCGTGGAACCATCGCGAGAATCTTATTGTATTAATATAGCCTAATCTCATCCGCACGTGTGAAGAGCTGAAAACGATTGTGCCAATGACTTCATACAATAGTATTAACACCATACGAACGCGGTTCACACATATCGCGACTATCTGGCGTCACCGCACAACTTTGACAATCGTTTGTGGCTTGGACTTCAGTTTATCGAGTATATAATGCGCGACAGATTGTACTGTCGCTCGGACATTACAGCGGATTCAAATGCGGATCCACAACGCGTCAGCACTGACACGCGATAAAGCTGATTCGCTAAACCGCACGTTCACTCGTCGGTTTCGCACACACGAAATTATCGCATTTTCTTTTAATCTGCGGAAACTCCTAAATGAAAACTCCTTAAGCTATATAAACGATTCTTCTTGTTAATAAAAATGTAAATGGATATTATGCAATAACTTTTTATACTTTTCCATTACCGTTATATAAATAAATCCAATTCTACGAAAAGGAATCAGCAGATACTAAAATTAAAATAATCTGAAATTGAAATTCTCTATTTCTGAAGTTTAAATATTCTTTTGTCGCCGTAGAAAATTGGAAGAAGAAAATATCAATAATTCGAGTCATCTTGCAAAGTATCTGGATGCTTTTTTTATGATCGTAATTGTTATGTGAAAAATTATGTTTTGGATTAGATTCAAATTTCATTTCCCTGAATTTCGATGAAATTCATGAACGAATATCAATCGAACAATTGAATTTATCCGTTCGGTAATGTAAGAATTAAAGTTCCAATTACAAAAGGCATTACTATTCAGGATGCGGCTCTGTGGGATTGGCGATACGGGATCTGTAGTGGCATTTGTTACTCGAAGCGCAGGCGAATTGTGGAAAACCTATTATGGTCTCAACCCAATGGTGTACATACGTACTTGGTGGTTGTGAACCAAGAGTTCTCAAACTGCGAAAGATAGCAATAGTGCTTACAATTAGTGGAGTCATTTGCCTATTATGTGATTTTAATAGACTGTAATACTTCCTCATCCTCTCTCGCGCTACGTAAATTATTTCAATTGGAACATCTGTAGAGAGAAATAAGGCGCTTTCTTCTTAGTTCAAGGTATACACAAATTACACAAACTTTACACGTAATTGTAAAAACGATATCAATCTAGTCTTACAAATCTTTCGCGTCTCATCGATCGTATTTGCTTCATTTCCTTTCATAATCTGCTTTTAAATTTATCAGAGATTTACTATTAAGCATAAAAAAAATTCTTCAGTCGATAATACTTTTGTCTTGTGTATATTTTCGATTAATGCCAATGAACGTAATTAGTTGCTATTCGTTAAATTCAAAATAGTCAATCGTACACGATATTCATAATAAGTTTATTGATCGAAGAACGGTCGAGAGTAACCGAAAGCGCACGAGTCCACATAATCCGGATTAATTCAAATTTACGGGAGTTAATGCCGCGGTTACGGTTACCCGACGTCGCACCCGAAATTCAATGTAATTATATCGCGCGTCCCGTAAGAAATTACGCATGCGTTATAATCGTTTTATTGAAGACTCGAGATTGTCCCGGTGAGCTTTTTCATTTATTCGCTGCACGTCACGAATAATACCACGAATAAATACGCAAATGTGAATCACTTTGTTGCCAACGAGTGCAAGAACTCGAGTTAGTCATAAACGCATACGTAATTTCTTCAGAGGCATGGAATATAATCAGTTCGAGTTTTCGCTCTTGTTAATAACCCACCGTTATATATTTCTTGTAATACGATAATAATAATCTTTTTAATGAGCCAGTCGCGTTGCATCGATTCTGCAAAATTATTAAGATTCAGCTATATCGATGAGAGCAAAAATCGGACCGATCATGCGTTAATCTTTCATCCTCGCGCGAATCGAATTTATTTGCATTTCCTATCTGCGCACGTATCGTGAACATTCTGTGCATTTGGCGCAGCTGAGGTGATCGATATTGAAATGATACGAAACGGAACGAGCGATGTATTAAAAATCCGCTCGATGACTTGGCATGCGATGTTCAAACGGGCCCATCGATGGATCAATACTGATCTTCGATCGATGATCGTATTTGCAGAGGTGCAACTTTTTTGCGCGAGTAGATCAAGCGAGTACATCAAGCGAGAATCTGTCCATTCGCTGATCTGTCGACATCGAGTAATGAAAGAATTTTGTAGTGTAAAACGCGAATCGCTTTAATCGGTTTTGCGTAAAGTAATTAACTTTCGCGTTGATAAAAATTATCAACTATGTCAAAAGTTGATCGAAAAGTTGATGCAATTCTATTGGGGACGGATATCGTCGTTGCTTATCATGTGTGTCAAAAAATTCAATTATCGTGTGCTCAAAACAAAAACCGTAGTTTATATAATAATGAAAAATAACAAAATAATAGTTAAATTGTCATTTTAACACGTTTTTATGATGCATGATAATGTTATAAAAATCTATCTATCATATTTTCTTGAAATTGTGACAATGAAGAATTTATGCGATAAACGTTTCGAAGAAGCAGATTCTTTATCGTTATAAAGAAACAAGATTTGTTAAATTCTAATTTCTTATATTTCTGTTAAAAGTTACTTATTATCTTTTATGAATACACACCGCAGCGACAAAAATAGAATTGGAATTTAAACGCGATGACCGCGACGTCGCTTCCGTCGAGAATCGATCATATTTGATGAAAGAAAAAAACCGTCGCTGCGATAATAATAACCACGCGCAATTTTCCTATCATCCTACACGTCTGCCGCATCTAATTACTTGACGTGTGCGCGAACTGTCAGCGAACTCTGCGCGTTTGCATTCAGAGCGCACCTTATAACCGTTCGAACAAATTCGCGAATTATTCAGCGCGGCATAGCTCTCACCCCTCAATTTCCATGTAATTGACATTTCATGCTGATTCCCTTGAGCAGTAGTTGGAGGTTTAACGCAAAAATCATTAAACGCGCATACATTTGCGTTTTGCGAAAATCTGCGCGATGTAATGAATAATGAAGGAATGAAAGTAAATTTTGATAGCGATGTAAAACAATATAAAACTTACGTTTGTATTTTACCAAATTCCAATTGCAAATATTCCAAATAAAAAAATAAAAAAAAATAAGATATTCTATTAGCACCTTTTAACTGCGAATTGAAAATTTTCACTAATTTAAATAACGTTTGAATAAACGTTAGATTTCACGATAAATATAAAATGTACTAGATGAAATATAGATTATTATATTATACGTAAAGATGAATATCACTTCATTGTACGTAGATTTGTTCGAAATCGGAGATGGATTGCATTAATGTAAGTCAATTTCTCTACATGTAATAATTTGGTTAAACTAATATAATGTAAAAGTAATGTAAAATGTATTGAACGATAAGCGAATAAATATTATTTTAATGATTTGCAGTTATTAAAGCCCTTTTAACTGCGTCTAAGTTTTATTTGCGGCTACGATAAAATAAAACGAATGTAATTTTATTATGATTTTAGTACGAATTTGACGAGATCAAACACCATTATGATCGCATAAAACATTGAATGCGCAATATAAGTCGTGCTATAAAAATTTTCCCGCGAGTGAAGGCGCAAATATGAGAGTTTTAACGAATGCACATAATTCCCGTCCAACTACAGATAAGTCAAACGTAAAAACGGATTATCTTCTTTTTATAAACAGCCGGATTCTGATTGAATGCGCACGTGCATCTAAGAGCGCTATACAGAATTTCAGGAAAAATGCTCGCACGTTATATCATACAAAGCATTAGCAATTCACAGTCGGAAGATACCAGTGTAGCAATAAAAAAATTGTATAAACGTGTCTGATTTAATTCACTTAAGTAAGCAACATAAATTCTCTTTGTTTTTTAATGAAACGAATTTTAAATCGTCTCTCGATTGGCCTTTATGAAAAATATTGCTTTTCGAGACAAAATTGCCTGAGAATTATTGAGAGGCAAAGAATGGTTATTGTAGCTGGCCTACAAGTTGCATACAGGTTTAATCAAACTGCAGCTTCGCTTAGGCAGTAAAACGGTTTATTATTATATCTCCGCATTGCGCTCCGCACACAACAAAGATGTCGGCACATTAATTACGGTTGCATTAATGTAAAACACGCACATTGCATTGTTTTGAGTCCCCAGCGAGCCCGTTGAAATACGCTTGTTGAACGATTCGGTGATATCATAAATTTCCGATTGCCGAGCATAGCCACGCAATAATATTCGAAGCAGAACATATCAAAGATTCCCGAATAATATCTCTACAATCTCGTTAAGTAAGTAAATTGTTTCAATTTTATGATTTATAAAAAAATCTTGGAAAGAGGAATAATAAATTCCCCGAAATATATTCCACAATGTCACATATATCCTTCATAGCTTATCGTTCAATTAGTCTTTAAAAAATAAATTTTTAAAATATGTATATTCTACCATGTGTCATTTATGTCTCTGATATTTAATCATATTTAATCATTGCTCTCATTGTCGTGTATTATCATCAATTTCGACATGCTAATTAGCAAAATTGCCTTCGCAATCGTTATTTAATATTATCCACTTTAAACGTTGGTGAAGCAGCATTTCACGTAGCGTTCAAAATTTCACCGGTAGAGGATCTCGTTTTCCTTCAGATTTACAATAAAAGATATGAAATAATCACGAACGGGTAAAGCTTGCTACAGAAAAATATCTGTTACGCATACAGTACGTGCTCCGGGATGCAACTCCGGGGACGGTATCCTTCGGGGATTCAGCAGGATGAAAAGACCACCGCTGAAAGGGCGGGTAGACGCCGAATGGGTCGAACCTCGGCGAGGAATTGAATTACATTTCGCTAGAGCTGGCATAACAAAAGGAAGATAATGGTCAGCGGTAAAATGGTACATCAGGCGTAGCTGATACCAGCAATGGTCTGCCTGCAAATTACAGAATCACCCCGATCTCTCGTTTGTCTATTACGTCTATTTCTATTTACGATACTTTACGTTGATCAGCTCGACAAGTACTGTCTTGAAAGAAGGAATTTCTTTTCGTGAATCTTTTTCCTAATTGTAAGTTTTATTCTATGTTTTCCTTTTCCCTATACATGTACAACAAAACTAACAAAGCAAAAGCTTAATATGAAAAGAAACATGATAGACAAGGTTGATGAGTAAAATATGAAAGTTTCTTTTTTATTTAATTTTACACTAAAATGCAATGTTTAAAAGCGATTAATCGCGATAATATTGTAAATTGAGATAGTTGTTTAATTATATAATTTATATGATTATAAATTTTAAAATAATTATGTCAAGATAAAAATTAATTTAAAAAAAATAAAAAATCATTAAAAAATAGAATAACTCAATATTTTACCATTTAACTTAAATGATTATTATTTTTCTAACATGAAACAATTAATCAGCATCAAATATGATCGAGCTTTTCTCACAATTGACTGTAATTCGAGTTCGATTGCTTATGAGGCCACCAGAGAACGCTTTTTAAACGGCCTGCACGTTCTGCCTTTCATCTTCGCGAGTCTTCTTCCCGCTGGATATTACGCTTTTTTGTAGACCCAGCCAGAAAACGCGATGCCGACGGCGATATCGGACTATTTTTATACGTCGCCAGACGATCATAAGGCAAACGGAAAAACGTTCGCGAAAAACAACAGTTATGCAGATAATAAGCCGACCACGTGTGTATGATTTATGTATAATTCATTAAATTATCCGATTTCTTCAGAATAGAATGAAATTTTTTTGATAATTCTTTGATAACAATGCGCATTTATAATTAAAAAAATATATAAAAATGTTTGCTGTAATAACTAAGATTCATGTTACATTGCAATCAAATTTGATGGAGTTAATTTTATTAATTCTTTTTAGTTCCCTATTTTGTAATCATATCTTTAGTTTTTATTTAATATATGAAAATAAAAGTAGAACAAAAATAAAATAAAATAAAATTTGCCTTTGTGCGTGTATCTGCTGTAAAATAAGCCCGTAAAATAGAACACAATCGAATACTGACATCAAAATTGTTCGATGAGAAAATAGCGATCGTTTAAATTTAATTTACTTAAGCGATCGAGAATTGAGATTTATTTCGAGCGATCTGATCCGAAGTATCGTTTTAATATTTTAATTTCCTGCACGCACGTGTGCGAGAAGATTAAATCGTCAGTAAAAGGATATGCCATGCGTGAAAGGGTTAATGCACTGTGATAAACAAAGACCGGGTGTATCGCAGCTACCCTGGGATAAGTGATCGACGCATGTACAGGGATTATCTTGTCGCGTGGATCAGTGTATGGCATTTCTGACGGACTTACCATTGATCACGTGCACGTTGACACTCGCTCTCTCCGCCACGGTAGGAACGCAACTGTAGTTTCCGGAGTCACTGAGCTTCGCATGCGTGATCCTCAATCTACCGCACAAAAGATAATATAGTTTATTGTTACGTTGTATGTACATACGTGGAACATATACATTACAATGCATATCTGATTTATGTAATCGTCATTAATCGGTCACGGTAAATGCAATACAAATGTAATAGTTGAAAATTTCTAGGTAACAATTCACGTCACGTTATTTCCAGTACAAGAACGTCATTTTCGAAGAAAACAGCATTTAGAGTCATAAGAGAAATGCTACGTGTATACAAAGTCATGTCGTTTTCACGTTATTATATAAATAAATTTGCATTTTATTGCGTTAGTGATAAATATCAAGCATTTAGGTGACATAAAGTTACATTTTTTTTCGTATCCAACCTATCTATAGGGCATGTTGGCTTAATTAAAAATGTGACTTAAATTAAAATCGGAGAGTATTAATCTTAATCAAAGGGGAAAGGATACAATAAAAGGAGGAATGACGAGCCAGAAAATTACTACTCGGTCGTTAGGGATGCCATATATGGAAGTAGCTCTTTGAAGCTTACTCTGTGAAGGATTTTCCTTCGTCTCGCGTGCACTATCAAAGAAAAGTCATTTTCCGAGATATAAAATATGAAATTTTCTAACAAATGACAAATGTAAAGTAACACATAACAAAGTAATAATTAATTTGTTATTTGACACGTAAAGTAAAAAACATAAAGTTAATTGCGAATATGAATATTTTTATACATAAATTCGAGTTTAACAAATTTGACTCCGCTGTTTTTAATAGAACTAAATGTACTTCCAAAGATTAATTTTCATATGCATAATACTCTAAAACGATCACGCTTTCCTCATTTTATAAGCTGCCTATATCATGATATAATTCTGTGTTATTATAGAATATTTAAAAGCATTCATAAAATTTATAACAGGATCGTTATCGCGCTGTGTATGCATTCTATGTAATCGTTTTGATGTTGCGTACGTTAGTGGCATATAGTTTCGTCAGGTAGTATAAAGTACGGGATCATATAAAATAACTAATGACTTAACTAATAATAAAGTATCGTTAATTTAGTGATAATTATCCACGACATTATTAGCAGCAGCGGTCCAATTACCCATTCTCCTCTCTACACAGTGTATCGTACATACTTTTGCAGAAGATATCTCTGATATGCATGACGCAAATTTTATCACGAGCTTCACGATCTCTAAATACGATCTAGAGATATTTCTGTATTATTAATTACATCGCGTAATATACATATAAATATGACGCAGGTATGTAATAAATATACAAAAGTTGCGTATTTCAAGAACATATTCATTACACAAAATATAAGATACGAAACGATAACAGATAATTAAACAAAATAATGTAATATATTATAATATAATCAAATAATAATATATTATTATATTGTTCTAAAAACGTTGTTCGTGAAATTTATAACTTGTAATAAGAAAAGATATGAACTATTTGAAATTGATATAAAATGATAATTATTTGGAATATTTAACAAGCACTGTAGATCATGGTGATTTCTATTATTTTATCTTGTCACAGGTGTCTGCATAGATATCAATTTTTATTGGCCATATATCGTAATAGTCGGTCTCTCACTCGGAATTTACATTGTATTCGACCAAACTTCAATTAACTCGTTCAGCGATAATAACCGAGGAAGATGGAGAGAGCAAAATATTTTTTTTTTTCATTCTTTTTCCATTTTGTTTGTTAGACACTCGTTACTGTTATGTAGTAAATTGAATTGATCGAACCGATAGAAACCGAAACGGACTCGAATTTTCATGGCGTATCGCATATCGGAAGGCTTTTGCGAGTGCGATGAGAATGTAGTTTCTCAAATATGAATATTGAATCGATCTGAATGCGTGGAATGCAATAGAAAGAGAAAATTGTGCAGCTGGACTCGACGCGGAGACGCGTTAATAAACCTCGCACGGTCGCGTTGCGCTAATCGCGAGAGGGATAAACACGTAATTACGTCCGAGAGATAAAGTCGCGAACACGTAAAAGTTAATCGGCAATTTAACGGGAAACTAACTGGAAAAGCAGCTCGAATATGCACCGAGTGATTTCATCGCATCATGAAGAAATTCTCCCGTGATTGTTTGTTAATCGAATAAAAAGCTACTCAAAAGTTTTCACATTTTTAAATTTAATAATTATCTTTGTTGAACTTTCAATTTGAACATACCGAGGAAGAAAGAGTTGCGGAGATTTAACTTAACGCGTCTTTCTCAATGACCACGGCGGGAGATATAGATATAAAAGTTTTAGAAAACTTTTAATTATGTCATCAATACTGCAGATTGTCGAGTAGAGATTATTATTAGTTACCGCCTTTCGTTAATTATCCTCATTGGCGTATCTCTAATGCGTATCTCGCGTGCTATAAGTTATTGTTTTTAGATAAGAGGCGATACACAGTTTTGTCGGGTACGAGGGATATATACGTGGACAACAGGAGTATCCGTTACGCGATATATAACGTTGCGTGAAGAAGTTGCGCCGTTCCCAACAGATTATCGATTACTCATTTACTTCCCGCATTTCAGTAGTTAGCTTCATCGCGCAACGTCGTAATGCATCGCACTCGTGGGACCAATAACCGCCGCTTAAGGCTACGGTAACCCTGTCCCGCATGCGGTTACGACAATTCCGTAAACTGAATGCACCGCGAAATAATTATTGCGATGTCGGTGCCGACGACGAGCCATAACAGCGGACTCGATGGAGTCCGGAGGATAATGAAAACGTATAGCGACGCCAGACTAAACTCCTCGACAGGACGAACCACCACTTTCAAACAGTAGGAAGGTAAGGTAATCTCGATGCGACGGAATGAAACGATATCCGGTTACACACTAATATTATCGAGAGCCCGAACGATTTATGCGCGCGGAAGTTCCAGGATTGAAAATCAGGTTCGTAGATTAGCTCTTCGCTTTAATGTGAAATTTGAATATCTCTTTATGAACGTGAATAATGTATTTACTATTCTGGAAATATGTGGGAATATTATTGCCGGATGGTATAATATTCATATAAATTTTGCGTTTTTATTTTCTCTCTTTAAATTTCAACTTGACTGATGTAAAAAAGGAAAGCGAATTTTATTAATTTCAAAGAATTTAGGAGAAAGCGTGTCTTTTAACATTTGCAAATGCAACATTAATATGAATGGGTGCACATCGAAATTTATCATCGACCGTGTCACATTGGCGACACCATCGCCATGGGAACGTTTCACTCGCGGTACTTTCAGACAGTCCCGTCGAATTTACTGAAAGCGGACGTATGCATGACGGAAGTCGCGGGCCGACAGCTGCGCGACAATTAATTCGCTTCTTGAGCCGCACGGCCCCGTAAATTTGCTGACGCGGTGTGTAACGGCATCGCCGTGACAATCGTCAATCACGTCCAAAAACGGACGCGCGACATCGCGCGGCGGACACAACGGCGACGGCGGCCGCAATATTCGGGCCGACACAAGCGACCTGGCTCAACAGCCAGGTCGTCCGAAATGCGGAGCATGTCCGATGCGTCTTCACGGTGCGCGGGCCACGTGACAAAGGACCCTGTTGTCTCGGATCTGCCCGAGACAATTAGAATAATCAGACGTCATGCGACGCGACGCCGCGCCGCGCCGCGCCGCGGCGTCTCGATGTCTACTTCTCTCCCTGGTCTCTATCGAACAACTTCCAACGGGCAACTTTTATCCCGAAATTTAAGAAAGATGAAACAATAATTGTATACAAAGAATATAAAGTGACTATTTTTACTTATACATATTCTTCAATATAATTAATGTTTATACTTGCATCTCAAAGTGCATCTTTTTGTACGTACAAATTAAAAAAATCTTAAAATATCTTTTTCCATGTTTAAAAAATTATAAAAAATATGCATACAATAGGGAGATGATTTTTCGTTACAAAATATGTATATTGTTTTATTTTAAATATTAAATTTCTTTAAATATCTTGCTATTTCGTGTTTTTAACATTTAATAATTATACAACATTAATATAAAATTGATATGCGTATAAATATCTTAAAAATGATATGAAAATAGATTTACACTTAAGCCGATTTGAAGCATCTAAATATTGCGAATGAATTAACGTTTATATTATCGAGCGTGTAAATGAGTTATAAATTTTAATGAATGGAATAAATTTTCAGTCGCCATTGTCACCAGTGAATGCTTTAGCGGCGTGCGTACGTAACGCGCATTTTTAAGGCGGCCCTATAGAGTCGCGGGTATCTCGAAATAAATTAATTTGAGCGCGGGATCAGTTTTTCAAAGAGCCACGACGACGTGTAGGACCGGCGGGACAACCACCTAGCACGCCATTATTTCTCATTATTTCCCCTGGGCGCGGGAGGGGATAAGCGGAGGACCATTTATTTATTTCGCCGGCAGCTCGAAAAAGATATGGTTATACTGTGTGCGATGAAATATTGTACACGCGACGGACAGTTCGATGAAAGGGCCGTCGAGGGAAAAAAAAATATTTTGGCGAAGAACCAACTGAAACCAATCGCGCTTGACGAATATTTACCACGCTTGATGAAGTCGCAAGAAAAAGAGTAGCTGAACGTGATTGATATATTTACATTTTAATACTTCACGATAGTTTTTCAGCTGCTCGTAGCTTGTAGGTTGAGCTGATTTCAGCGTGGCATAAGCATGTTATCGCGCGTCGCGAGCCCTTCACTGAACAATTTTACAAAATTGCGGCTTGCATATCGTTCAGGGTGAAACGCGCACCTGGTCGCGTTGTAGAATCCAGCTTTTAAAACGCGTCGCAGAGATGCTGTGACAAAAATTGAAATATTTAAACTGCGTTAAAATGTGACGGCCGCAAATATATGGCGCGCGTGATCCTTATTTTTTATTTATTCGCCGTACCCGCCCAACTGGAGCCGGTGTAAAAAATTAAATAGCACTTCGTATAACAATATCACGCGGGTGTGCGCGTTTATGAGAGTTTTCCCCGTGCGGAAGCGATGACTCTGAATGTGCGACAAGCATGACGAGCTTTTTTTTTTCCATTTTGTTCATAGTGCGTAAACGAGTTTCACGTTAACTAAGTTTTTGATATTTAAAGCATAAATCATAATACACGCTGCCGCGAGAGAGCTGGATGCACCGTCGCGAGTGAACGAGGTTTATTTAACGCTCGATCATGAAAACGATTGATCATATCGGCAAGGTTTTTGTTGATTTTCACTCGGATGTTATTTATTGCATGCAAAAGCAATTTTATTATTATTGAAAATATTTGTAAACTAAGCTTAATTATTTAAAAGGCAAATGGCTCAATTATTCATTCGTACCTCGACGTGAGGGCGTCGCTCCACTCCGTCTCAACGGTTATGCGGGGCTCCGTTTCGATGTCATTTTCTGATCGCGGTGATGTCACCACCGCCTGAGTTCCTCGGTACCAAGCTACCGTTCCTAGATCGTGGGGACCTTGCGACATGAGACACGTCAACGTCAGAAGACTTCCGGTCTTCACGTAGATATCCGCCGTGCCGATTATTCTGGCTCGCGCTTCTGCAACAGAAAGCAATCTTCAGTTAGATGGTACAGTAATTCTAAGAGTATTACTTAACGCGTAAATATCGATTAAAGATTTGTTCAACAAGATTCACAAAGTTTAGAAACATCTCGGGCATGTCTGTGCACACGCCAGATTGAACATTATTGCACCTGCTTCTCTTCGCGCGAGAAATTTTGCATCACAAAGTGCGAATGTAATTTTACAGGACACAGCGGAGCGCGCAAACACATAAAACAGCGGCATGCGGGGAAAAATAAATCGGCGAGAGACAGTTTTAATCATCGGGCGTTCGTTTACGCGAGTTTACACGTGTTGCGTCGAACTGCTCGATAAAGCTATATCGCGATGTAATAAAAGGTGCGTGATTAAGTTGAAAAAAATTGATGGCCAGCCACAGATACGATGTTATTGCTGGTGGAGCGGTGTCCGATTAAAAGCATCGATAATTGATAAAATACGACCGATTACCTACGAGCGGTTTTATAATAGTTGCATCTCTGACGAAAGAACATTTATATTCGTTTAGGAATATTCATACGAATGCGGTATACTTCGTATATTTATAATCGCGTAATAATCGGTATTTCCTTCTCTTAAGAGCAAGCTTCAATATCTCAGCAATATTTGAGTAATATCTTAATGATAGGTATCTCCTATGATATTTTAACATTGTAAATATTCGCACAGTACTTAATTTTTTTTCTTTATGTTTATATAAATCGTTCTTCAACAGTGAATATCAGTGATCGATTTGCAAGACGCATCGATGCATCATTTGCATAAAGAGGCACTTTAAAAAATGACGACAGTGCACCCTGACGATGTTCGATCGATAAGTCACACAGCACGACTGTCCACCTTTCATTCGGTGGATTCTCCTCGTCACGGTTGGCCGTTCGGATTTTATATCACATTGCGATGACCGGGCGCATTCTTGCCGAGCTGTCATCCCGAGTCATAGAACCGCGTCTCGATTCTATCGCAAGCGGCAAAATGGATGTGTCGAATTTGAAGAAGACGCGTAGTTCGACCTTGCGAAATGATAAAAAGGGCATTCAAAGGCAAACCATCATCCTCACGAAAAGCGATCAACTTTCGTTCCCAACGTCACAACATTAATACTAATTCTGAAACGTCGACGTCGAATAAGTGATTGACCTAAATAATTTTGTACTATTAATAAATCATAAGTATAGTCAATATGACACAAATTAATTAAAATACAGTATAATATACAATCGATTTATCAATAATTCAATAAATCTTATCTGATTGAAGCTTAAAATATCTATTGGAATTATTTATTTAAATTTTATTTAAATATTATTTATTTAAAAGTAAATTTTGACGACAAATTTTTTTATTTAAAAGAAAAATTATGTAACTGCTGATTTGACACGAGTATGGGAAAAATTTGCAAGATATCAGAAATTTCTTCGAACGTTCACCGTCAAGGAAATTCTTGCAGTATTTGCCCTATTCCTGTTGCTAGACATCATCAGCACCATACCTCGCGAGTGTCGTTGACGTTTGGAATACGCTGTCAAAACCTAGAAGACGTAGAAAATCTTCACGGCTTCCTTTTGGTACTGACAAACAAAAAAAAATTGCAGTGCCTCCTTTTCTCCTTTTAATTATAAACAAATTTTATTTTCTTCAAAATAGATTATGCATTAAAAATAAATCTTTTATCGTATTATTCTTGTGTTTAATTTAAATTAGTTCATAAAGAATATATAAATTGCACATTTTTTTAAATTAAAAAACACTTATTTGAAGAACACATTAAAAAATTGAAAGTACTAGACAAATCTTCTCCATAAATGAATGAAGCTTTTATCTTAATCAGAATCTACATTACACATTCTACAAGAGAGACGTACAAGTCGTGTTTAAAGCGATAACCTTTTTCACGTCATGAACATCTTACCGAAAATCTTTTATGAGGTTTCGATGAGGTCCGACCAAGTTTTACTGAAAGATCGCCGTTTATGATGCAAAAGATGCGCTGACCGTATTCCGACAGGTCGTTTTTTCCCGTCTCGAAAGGCTATCAGCTTTACATTACGCTGTATTGGAGATTAGTTTCTTTGTGACCCAGCGGCGCATCTATCTCTCGTTTCCTACTGTCTCCTACATGGTGTTTACGCTGTTCTAGATCAATAGTCTACGATGGTATTTTGGAGCAAGGAAAAAACGATTGTGCTTCTTCGAAATTTTTTGTACGCAATGTGCGATTTTCAATTTTCTCTTTCTTATGAAAGGAAATTACACATAAAAACAAAAAATTTTAAGTTATTTTTATTATATATAAATTTATTGCTAAAATAGATTGATCTTTTTATTAAATTTAAATTTTTTACGTGAGAATTTTCTAATAGTAGCCTGAATACGTTTCACTTTTAAAATTCTAATTTTTCAATATTTAAAATAGAAGGCATGTATAGCAAACGCTGCAATATTTATAACATTCAGAGAGAAAGAGAGAGAATATATACCGTATTTTATCTTGTTGTTCTTTGACCAATTTTTCATTCACCGCATAGAAAGATAATTTTAACAGAAACCCAGAAAGTTACGGTTGCTTCAATGTGTATCTAATTGCACCCGCGTTACAACTGTCAGATACATAAACACAGCCGGCTGGCGCTAATGGAAGTTCAACGTGGCAAATAATCGATTCCAGTTTGCGGAACATTACGATGATGTAGATTACACGAATAATTCTCAGTTCAGTTACGGATCAACGTCGGCCGGCGTACTTGCCAGGATAATTACTTCGACCAACTTGTGCTCACGTTCATATAATAACATTGTTGAATTAACGCGTTTATGTGGAAGGTAATAATTATATTTGTATATACATATGTGATTTGATATATAATTTGCATATATTATTTTATAAAAAAAGTAGCAAAAGAAAAAGTAAATATCTTAATTTCTTGATTGAAAAAGCCTTAATTTTTCATTCTTATAAAAATTCAAGATTTATACGAATGATTGACACATTCGGATATTAATATTCTCATGTCTAATTCATCTTGAATGCGAATATATTCAGTAATTTAAAAATTATAAAATACATCATATCAAATTTGTATATAAATTTTATGTTATTCTGATATCTGAATAAAAAGTTTTTAATATTTAATATACGTATAAGTAACAAAATATTTTCAAAGTTATGAAATAATCAAATTCGCCTTGAAACTGATAAGGTAACTTGTTCACATTTCACGAGCTGTATGTCTAAGAGGAGTTGTTTTAAACATAACGCTACTTTTACGACCAGGTAATTGTTAGCGACCTTTGTTAATCGCATATTTCGTTATAACTAACATTATTGTAGAGAGATATGCAACACTGCGCTTCTCTGTTCAAGATTACGCGTTTCACGATCTCCGTTGTAGCTTTGTCTCCAGGTTGTTCATGCACGTGCTTACTATTCACTAGCAAGGAGAAATTGTGTCGGGTCTGAGTGTCAGTACAGTAATAGAGAACAGATTCCAATTTACAACGCGTAGGAGCAGGGAGCCCTTAGATGCAGCTAATCCGATGTACGGAACGGCGTACACGGATATATCAGCCGTTTAAGCTGCTTAACGTCAAAGTGACTCGAGATGCCTTCAAGTAGTAGATTCAAGTGGGTGTAACTTGTTTCATCGTATGACACGTATTATTCAGACGGTCGCAAATAGTACGCTAACTCATCGAATATTCGTTGTTTGAAGTGCGCGATAATACCAATAAGCAATCACCATGGCAATATCGCGAAACATTGCAGTAATTTCTAAAAATATCGTTTTAAATTCGTTATAAAAAATTGACGACCAAATTTCGAAAATTTTCTACGGAATATGACCTCAGAACGTTAACGCAATTTTAGAAACAATATTACGCACTCGATTTGATGACGATATTTAAAACACGCTAAAATAATAATAGATAAAGCCACGATGATACAAATATACTTAAGATTAAGAGATAAACGTGCTAAGAGATTCGTATATTCGAAAGAGGTTGGCAAACGTTGATATAGTTAGACGCATGCAATGTCTCTCACCGGAAGTATATCTGGTGGATCGACTTATCATTTCGCGCGACGGCAGGTTCCTGGTACATTTATTTTATTCTCCACGAAATCTTCAAACGGTGAACCAATAAACCGGCAAAGTTCCGTTCGACGAGCTGAATCGCGCGAGGAATGGATTGAGATATCTGTCGCACTGCAGCCCGAATTCGTCGCGAACTCGGTTAAAGTCGCACACGATAGGCAAGTTTTCTTGGACATTGTTAAAGTTGAAATCGCAATAAATCCGGTCAATCTCTGATAAAACGTTTTTTTCAGTTGTCCGGAATCCAGATGGCCGAAATCAGCGATATTTTTGCTACTATATCGATGAAAAGTTAATGAAACTAATTCAACAATAAAAACAATTTCATTGCATAATTGCGCAGATATTTAAAACAATTTATTAATATCGTTTACTATTGTGAATTAAAATTATACATTTGTTATCCAATATGTTTGAAATTTAGTTATCTAACAATCTTATGTGAAATAAAATCATGATTACAAAAATTAATTAAGTTAATATATAACATATTAGTAATAGTTTTTGTTCCTTTCTCCTTTATTTAATTTTTGATTATAGTTTGAAAAAACTTATGTTATTTTATATATTTGAGAAATTAATGCATAAGAGAAAAAATAAAAAGATTTCCCATAAACTATACCAGAATATAATAAAATTTAGAAAAAAATTTTTGTCAGACAAAAAAATATTTGCTTTTTATGTTGCAAAAAAAAAATAAAAAACGGAACTATTCACCTAAAATGATTTATATACATGTGTATGCAAAAACTATATTCCGTTTGCTTGCTTTAGTAGGCTATCACCTGTACATATCGCTTATGGAATATCAATATGAATCTACTGGCTTTTACACATGCGTTTTATTTAATTTTCGTGTCGGCGAATTCGAATTACGAGTCCGTTTGCCGTTCGGCATTTCGTCGCGCGGTGCGGCGGTTATTGTTGATAAAAATACACAAACGCGATTTCGCCGAATACATTTTCGATGCGCTCAGCAAATGCGATTTGTCGTAGCAAATCGTAATCGCTTTACTTAACGTTCATAAACGACACGTTTGCGTCAGCAGAATTAGGACTGTCGCTGTTGAATTTTTAAAAGCGACGTTAATCTCATTTTTATTTCATTTGCGTTATCGCTGATTTTCGAGGGGGTGCGCGGAATACCATCTCACGAAATGTGAAATGCGCGAATGCGGGCGGAATTTTCTTATTTTCCTCGCGATGAAAGATGTAAGAGAATCACAGAAGTATTTTGACTTCGGTCAGCGGCTACGATTTATTGCCGCCGATGCGGCAATAAATATCTATCGATTCGCGCCGCGATTGCTCCGTTATGACGGTACATCGAGGGTCAGAGACCGAGAAGCTACCCGTTCACCCCGCGCGCATATCCACGTCGTAAAATTTGGAATGCTGCCCGGATATCTGAGTTAAAGCTCAAGTCCACTTTCAGTGGACTCCGTGGCGGAAGCGCGGAAAGATACGCGGCATCATTTACTCGGCGACGAGATCGCATTCCTACTCCGGCACCGGAGCTGCTGCGCTTTAATCAATTTCGTTCCTTTCCACCGAAGCACGTCGCATACCTTCGGACAATAGAATGTATACACTCTCGACAGAAGTGAGAAAGGTATGACCTTCAGATTGCATCTGGATGATCGAGGAGGAGACGGACCGTTATTCGTTGTTGTCGATATTCTTCTTTCTTCGAAGCTATTTCGTTGCTCCATATAGAAGCGAGCCATTTATTTCATTTTACATGCAAAATAAAATAACAGAAGAAAGTGTTTTTAACTGGTTATATAGATCGACACTTAATCACATTTTTCTAGAAATTAATAAAAAATTATTTAGCGTGAGAGAAGTAGCTTTTCTCTTATTTATATCTTCGGTATTCGCGCGTAGTCTGCTTTTTTTTTTATTCTTGCCAAGACTTCGTTTCACGGAGAGCGATGCGGCACGGGAGCCTGCGATTTTGCCCCGTCGATTTATCGGCCGCCACGATAGACGCGCGTTTCTCTTCTCGAGATAATAAGCCGCGTTGGCCGTGTTTCTAAGTTCGCACGGCCACGATTTAGCAGCGCGGGATGAATTTATGCGGAAGTCCGAGATGGGCGTAGTGCCGCGGGAAGTGAATTATTCGACTTCGGAGAAAGCAGGCGGACGGTCGGCAACTCCCGGCGAAGGAATGCGAACAATCGTCGCTGATGAAAATCACCCAGGCCCGATTCGACAATGACGCGGAGAGAACTCTCAGCGGGGGAGAATCCCGCGAGAGGGAAAGCGACGAAAAACTCGCGACCGAGGACGTTTCTCGCAGTTAAAGCTAACGCCTTGGGGCAGTTTGCTAACCAGGGCGCAAAACGTCACGAGTGTAACAGGGAAAAACTTTTGGGAATTTCCAACGATGATGACACGACCGCGCGCGAGACGCGCAGGGCAAAAACAGCCCCAAGTGCGCTTTTAATGTTTTCGCCGCCAAGGACTTACTTACTGTAAATAGTTAGCTCATTCCCGTCTCCAGTCTCCACTCTCGCGATAAGGGATTATCACGTTGAAAACCGGGGAAGATCCTTCAAACGGACTATATTGGTATGCAGAATGCTTTGTGGGAGATTCATAGCTTCGTAGATTCACAGATTCCGCCAGATCCGTAGATACGTAGATTTATAGTGTCAGAAGTTACCGAGTTATAAATGCATGAATTCATGCAGACTATATTGACATTTCAGAGCCGCGGTTTTACCAACCGTTAGATTTGTAGACACACGTATATACGCGAACGTGCACCCCCGGTTTTTCTATCCTTCGTTTGCGCATCAACTTTTGAGAAATGTACAATTCTCGCCGCGTGATAAAAATTTATCTATCCGATTCTTCTTCCAACATCAGAAAAACTTTATGTAATTTTGGCCGGTAAGCCAAGACTTTAGGACCACAAGTTATCTTTTATGGATTAATCGATATCACTAGCGCAAACTGCAGATTGAGAAAGAGAAACTTTTAACTTCCTCTTAGAAGACACGCACACATACACATACACGTATAGAGAAGGAGTTCTTATCTTTTATTTACACAGGGAGCGGGTAATAGTTCTTCTTAAACTTCGCTTCTCAGCGATTCTTCTTCGCTAGCGTTAATTTATCCATGTTCACGGGCTCACGAACTGTGGCCGCGCGATCGAACGCCCGGACGATTGGGGAACCGTTCCTCAACCATGCAACGCGAGGGTGGAACAAAAGAGATGTCGGCCGACCCTCGCGGACAATATACGGGGTGGCGAATAGCGGCCATTAGAAGCAACGAAACAGTAGGTAAATGCATTCTGGCGCGGGTACGCGTTGTCCAGTACAGAAAGGGCGATGACATATACACTCATACACACGACGCACGCACCATCGCTTTCTTCCTCTCTCTCTCTCTCTTCCTAGCGCGCGCGCGCTCTCTCCCCTTCCATCGCTCTCTCTCTCTCTCTTTCCCCTCATCAACGTTTCATCCCCCTCTCCGCCTCTCTTGCCTGAACAGTCGTCCGTGTATTAATTATCTCGTTATGTCGCGCGTTCCACGGCTGGTCCGTAATTTATGCGATCTATTCCAGCCGCGTTCACACTCTCCGTGTTGTCACACTGCCATAATCTACCCCCGCAATTCGCGGATTTCTTCGGAATTTTTTCGAATTTCCTGGCAATATTCGTATTAAATCATCGATTACCGCTAATTACAACAAAATTAATTATCTCTTCCATAATAATGAAAGATACCATAATAATGAAAGAAATACATACATCTAACATGAGAACTTGTATCTATTTTAAAATTTAATTTATCAAAAATGTTACAAAATAAATGTAAAAAGAGATTATTCATATTATTTATGTTATGCATATATCACCTATAATATGCTGTTATATTGCTATATTTTATGCATTCATATTACTTTTTCTCTTTTAACTATAAAAAACTTTTCTTTTTATGTAATTGAACATAATGTACTTTTAGAAATGTATTACATTAAAGTTTAAATAAAATAAATTGAAAAATAATCAAATTGTTTGTTTATTTAGTTTACTCAATTTAAAGATAAATGCTAAAAAATGATTTCTATTATTACTAGCTTACTGCTTCTTAGGTCTGTAAAATTGGTACCCTAAAACGAATTTTTATAAAATTGATATGACATTTGATTGTTCACAATTTATTCATATTTGTCCATAAGTGTTTTCGTCCACCTTGTAAAATTGTATTAAAAATAAACAAGAAAATTTCATAATTAGCACTTCAAGTGCATTTAAAAAAATGATGAGAGTCACAAATCAATCAAGTTAATTTAACATGATTATTTCAATTAATAACCTGAGATTGCTTTTACTGTTAAAACCTTCATATATCCTGTTCAATCTTAATTAGCAAACATTTTCCTGTCCTTGCTGTAAACTGCGTTTTAAAAGCTTCAAAAGCGATGCTAAATATTCTTCTTGTGCGCAGTTAAATCGGCAATTAAACCTGACGTTAAGCACGCACGCCTCGCTCGTTTCTAACTTTCATAGGATGGTCTCTCACTTTTTTCCGCTCGCTACCAACTTCCGGCTTTCAACTTTCCGTAAAAGTGTCGAGACGTGGGTTCACTTCTCGCGCAATCAAGGAGAGACGAGAAGCGATTCGTCGGATCGCGGCCGTTCTCGCTGGCAGTGATATACCATTTAACGTCCCAATTAGACGAGTTTACATTTTTAATTGATCGCTTAAGTTCACTCTCGTTACTCCTGTCGTCGCTGCTACCAAGGCAATCAGCTGCGCAAACAAACTCCACTGAATAAAACTGTATGATGGCGCATGGATGAAATTCATCGTTTCGACTCCTTTCCTCACCCTTGTCACGTCTATCTTTATCGCCGTTTCCACGATCCGCCTTGTGGCTACTTGCAAAAAGGTTCTTTCAAAGGCGCTTTACCTTTTCGCGCGGATTTACTTTTTTCTCACGCTGCGACGATCGTTTGTCGATTACATATTATATTTATCGACGAGACGTACTGATTACAACCGATTGCAAAAAGCTTCCCGGTTGAAGAGTAAATTGCGATATATTTTAATTACGCGCTAAGAAATTTGAATTATATCATAGCGCTCCGTAAAGAATTTTAAATCAAAATATAATTTACGGTGAATTTAATAAGTACGTGTGAAGTTAAAGATATTTTAATCGTTATTATTATATTAACTTTCATAATCGTGTAATCTTTTCTCTTGTTCCCGTGGCAGCAAGCAATGCGCTCGTAAAAGGAACCTTTTACGAGGCATTTGTCTTTCCCTTTGAACAGATCTTTCGTCAAAGTATTCCTGCACGTTCCTGCCATTAGCAGCGATTATACAATAGCTAAACTTATTACGTTGTCCATTAATTCTAAGCTTTCGACTTTATACCTCGCGGAAAATCATGTTGGATACACATGTGTAGTAAAGGGAAGAATAGAAGATGTCGGTGGGGAGTAGAAGAATGGGAAGCTCGATGAAATTACGCTTGGTCACGTTGCCTCACGGAATTACGTGCCGTTCACCGACAAGAATGATGAAAAATTGAGTAAAGCGATTGTTCGATACGCCTGGCAGTCAAAATTCCACTTCGATTTTTAACCCTACCGTTTGTCAGGCAGACCCTTCGAGCGAGATTAAGGTCAAGGGATCGACATGAACGAAATAAAATGTTTATTTTCACTTTTTGTAAAAATTGAAAATATATCGACACTGTGTTTTCCGTCAAATGGCGACGGTTCGTTAACACAGAATATTACTTTTTAAACGAGCTACGTCGTCGTAAATGTCAGGACAAGAGGATAAATTCTACAGCAGCAGTCGTTATGGCGCAACGTCGTACGATTATTTTATATGAAAAACGATTTTAACGATATCTAACGAAACGGAATATTTAGCATCCCATCGCCCGGCGAAAGCATCGTTATACCAACGCCAAATGACTTTACAGCAGTCGATTTACGATTGTTTGTCTCTCGTTTAAATTGACAGTCCTTCGTCATCACAGTTATTTACTTATGTACTGGGCAATATGTTTCCTCTATATTCGACACATGAAAGGTATCGGCGTCGAACAAATCGGTCTCGCTGTGTGCCAAGTTAAATAAAAAATAAAAAAAAAGAAAAGGACAAAAATGGGAAAAAACGAGGACGGATGAAGTGTGGAGTGCATTCACATCGCGTGCTCTTATTTAAAAAATATTTGTTTACACGTAGCGTAATATTTCTCGTCCGCTATTGATCGCAATATTGAACATGAGTGCATCGATCGCGACACACTGTCACTTAACAATGATAAAAAAGATTCCCTTGTAGCAAAAAAGATTCGATATCTTAAGAAAAGATAATAAGATCTCATAAAGAAGCAAGAGAGGAGAAAAATATAATACTTAAATCAGAAAGAAAGAGAAGAACACAAAGGAAGAGAAAAACACGAAGGAGAATAAGAAATAAAATTTTTAAAAACTAAGACATGTATATAACATTATAATTAGTTTCTTCTAAAATAATTTTATACATTTTAATATTAAATAATAGAAATCGTTACTCGACAATTTAAATATTTCTCAGTATAAAAAGAGAGAAAGCAATACTTAACGATAGTTAATAAAAATTGTTGGAATATTGAAATATGAAAAGGGATGCATTCTATGATGACAGAAGAGACACTAGAAAAAAAAACAAAAGAAATCGGACGCGTAATTTCAAAGAAAATGCAAGCAATGCAAATGTTGGTTATATGCCGGGGTACGAGGAGAAGAGAGACGAGAGACGGGGAATGCGAAAGGAGACGGTGGAAGCGAAAGCTTTTATGATTCGTCAGCTGCAGTCTCCGAAGTTGCGCGACGAAACAAGACTGACTTTCATGACGGCATTATGCCCGAGCGCAATATGTGCATCGGTAGTTTACGGGCGCGGTAACGCCGGCATATCTTAATGCGCGCTGTAAAATGAACTTTCAAACAATTTCCGGCGGATGCATCTAAGTTACGCCCGTTGCGCTTTTATTCGAACACTCGAGATATTGCGTTCTGGTGTTTATGGAGAACGCGCGCGAGCGATAATAAAAAGTGTTATGCCGTGTAGTAGACTCGAACGTATCGAGACGGATTGAAATATAGATCTTGGCTAACTTGCTTTATCTTTTACGCTTTGCGTATCAATAAAGGATGCGTAAAATCGCATAAGATAAACAGCACTCTTCATCGCGTTGCAGGATACTGTGCACATATTGTGCATAAATATATAACAATAACTATAGCACTAGGTAATATAAACAATAACTATAGTAATAGATATTACGGAGATCGTATGGAGGCTCGTATTTCATTAAATAAAATATCGCGCAATGTTTTATTAAAAGAGAATGAGATTATTATTTGTTTAAAAATACAAGTTACATGAGCGTTGTCTTTGACGCGGTTCGTTTCTCGCGTGACGTGATATTGGTTTTATGATTTCATTAATATTTATAACATGCAGCGTTGATTTGAAAAGTTGCGTCTGTCGACCTGTTGCGTACACATTGACACGCGGACGAGGGAGCGCAGTAATGTGAGAATGGATGATTTACGAATACTGTACGATATTTTTCTTGACGCAATTGTATAATCTACTTTACGAGGGATGTAAAGCGGAAATCGGAAAAAAGAAATATGAAGCAAATGAATTCAATTTCCTGGTTGTACAGTAACTGCAACATCGAGAGTTGTAACTCTGTCAACTTACATTCCATCCATTATTACATTGTTCTGGCATATGACTACTCAACTTGTACAGTGTAATATTCTATTTACATTAAATGTGAATAAAATTATCATATTAATTTCAAGTAAACATTTCAAACTCAATTTCAGCACAATAAAGATAAGGAAATGTATAATTAATTATCCCATTGATAATAAAGACAAATGAAAAGAGAGAAATGAAAATTGAAAAACAAGAGATTGTGTTAAAATTAAAAACAGAGTAGTGAATAAAACGATCACAGAAGATAAAACGTATAAAAAGGGATCGTTATCAGCAATAATTATTAAATAAAGGTAATGAATGGCGTATTTAGCCCGCCAAAGGCTATCAATTAAAAAAGATCCAGCAGAAAACCAATTTTAGAATTCGGTAACCAATTATAAGTATAATTATTTGTGTAAACTTTAATTAGTGTGTGTGTCGCGCGACAATCGCATCCCAAACTTGTATTGACCATCGATTGTAATGTACAATTAAATGCGATCATATAAAAATGTTTTTACATAAATACAGTACAATATGCAATAAAATTTTATATAATCGATTTAAAAGAATTCCAGCTTTCTTATCTCGTCTAAAATTTAGTATTCGATATAATTCCTAGAAAATGCAGTGTGTAGTTGCGATAAATGTGAGAAGCTATAATAAAATGCGACCAAGAAAATCTCAATAGCCCGCGGCTCACCGAGTTCTACTGGCGCGGCCAGTAGTTGTAGTCTACGGCTCGAACCTACGTAACGGCGGACCAAGAAC
Organism: Tetramorium bicarinatum; assembly: GCA_928718305.1. Taxonomy (NCBI): domain Eukaryota; kingdom Metazoa; phylum Arthropoda; class Insecta; order Hymenoptera; family Formicidae; genus Tetramorium; species Tetramorium bicarinatum. The sequence goes on along the minus strand of OV788322.1, from coordinate 5,585,926 downwards.
GACCGTATCTACTTTCTTGTGCGAGTTCGCGGGCTGGTGGTCGATCCAGGTCGTCTACACCTACTGGTGCGTTTTTGCGATTCGACCCGGATATATGTACGATATGTACGCATTCAATGACTTTCAGATTCGTACGTTTTTGTCCACATTTGCGCTCGCAATAGAGAGCATTATATGGGAGAGCGCCGGGGAAAATCCTCACACACGTTCTCCGCTTATCTCTTTACATTTATCAGCCGAGAAACTTCTTGTTACGATTTTGCTACCAATGGGATTTTGCAAGAAAAATTCGTCTCTTATGTATTACTCGTTCGTTACAAATTAAATCTGTCGAATAAAAGGTATCAATTCTGACATTTAACCTGAATATTTTAAGAATCTTAAGAAGTACTACTATTTTAAGAAAATTATTTTTTTCATACTTCTTTAGTTGGCGACTAATTTGTCCATTTTGACTAAATGCTTTTACTGTCATTATATTTTTATTACTGTATTACCTATCATTATATTTTTATTACTGCATTAACGTCTGTATTTAAAGATATTTGTTGTCTGAATGTGAACGTACGCAATCTAATTTATCTTTCATGTCAAAAAGATACGATAATGGTATAATAAAAGTACGATAACCATAAATAAGTTAAACGGGAAAAATTATGTATTCAGTGACACTTGCGTTCCATTTCGCTGTCATAAATTTCGCAAAATGTTCAAAACATCCTGTCGAAAGGACACCGTTGGATTCGTACGTTACTAGATAAAGAATGCTCCATTCTATTCCCAAGAGCTATTGACGAATGAATTTCCAAAGTGAGAAGTGCGGAAGTTCGTTTTATGTTTTACCACGGCGCTGTTAGGACGACGCTGACTCGAGTAAGAAAGATCGAATGTTCCACTGATACGAAAATAGATGAGAATAAGCGTCTCGTTAAAAATGGGATTTGAAAAGTTTTTTCGTCGCGACGGTCTCGAAAGTTAAGATCAATAAAATTTAATTAACAGTTATACTCTATTAGTAATGGAAAGCAATTATCGTTGGAAATAACGGAAATGTAACGAAAATAAGTAATATTATCGCATTAGTATTCAGGAACGAGCTAAAATTATATTGTACTGGATATAATCTATCGTTGTAATTAATTTGTGTCATATTAAATGCATCATTGCCAATGAGGCAACGCGACAAATTACTATAAAATTTTTAAATAACAATGCGCTCTTTCATAATAATACGATACATCGAATTAACATTGCGAGGAAGATGGATTACATTTTAAATTGATTTTGCATTTAATAGTGTTCTGTATTTGTGGATTTTGGAGTTTGAATGGAAACTAAATGAGTTGTTCGTTGCTAGAAAATCGCTGATCCATATAATATACAATAGATGATTCATACGGGACGATCAAATGAAAATCACCGCGTAAATTCGCTTTAACATATCTATTCGTGGAGGCTACGGCGTATAAGTTTGCGATATTCTTCCGTGATTACTTCGTTCAGCCAGTGTCTTAAGGAACATATTCTTTCCGCGTCGTTGCGTGATACGATCAGTCAATGCAAGTCGTGTCCGGAACGTCTTTGCGGCTCGTTAATCTCTTCTCGGTGGCGAGTTAAGCGGCGCCCGTGGAAGTTGTAAGATTTCTTCTTCAAACACATTTCCTGGCCTCTTTCCTCGCTCTCGCTTCCGCGCGGAAGAAAATTTCCTCACGCAATATCCACAACGAGTTCGCGCGAGGATGCGATATAATTTTTACCGCGCCATAATGCGCAATAAAATATTCCTTACGTGGGGTTTCTTATCTGGAAAAGATACTCGCGGCGTCGAATTTAATAACGTCTCGCCGTCTCGTCCGGAGAAATTTCGCGGAGACGTCGCATTTATGCGCTTGGTCTCACAAAGGAGCCTTGCGACTCTAAAACGAGATTCGATAGCGAGGACAGGACATAGATATATCGAGGAGAAAAAGTTTAGACCTTGCAGCATAGAATCCGCAACGATACGAATGCGCAATAAGCACGTTTTAATAACGATGAAATTGCAACGATTCGCATTAGCATGTAAGCTTGGATCAAGTTTCGATCAGATTTCACGTTTAATTAATTAAATTGATAATTGAATCTGGACTTTGAAAGATATGCGATATCTCTGTTATTTAGAGAGACATTATACGATATTATACGATTTCTCTATTATCAAATTGTCTATACTAATTTTTTACTCCCAGACTGCATACCATTCTATTAATTTTTCAATATAATGTATTCCTAGCTTAGTCATGCAGAGAAGAATATTTTCTATCGGGTCGAATTATAAATCTTACGTTATAAAAGCAGAGAAAGAAAGCAGATGGCGATAGATATCGAGAAACGCTTTGCTTCGTAATATTTTCGATGAGGTGGAAGTGGGTTAATGGCTAGCTTTTGTGAAAATTATCATGGCATTTCTAATTGCGGTCATATTGGCGCAAGTCCAGTGCTACGATACGATTCTGCCAAAATGCTGATTGTGCATCGTGAGCGGTCATATGTTGAACAAATATATGCGAGAGTGTAGATACGTGTGGAGATTGCTCCGTCTAGTATCTGTCACATCTGCTCGTGAGATTTTGTGAAAATCTTGGCAAAAATCTCTCTGGCCATACACGTTTTCGTTTTATCGTGAGTCTACATCACAAACAGAATTAACATCTCGGACTTTTTATTCTTATGCTAAAAAATAAGCGACCCGATATCCTTTGTTCCTAGTTGCTATGCTCGAACAATATTTCTCTTGACGTATCATCCGGATGTATTCTGGCATTTGCAACTTGCAATTGCGGATCCTGATTCCTTTTTAATCAATCTCATATTCCTGCTGGCTCGACCACGTACTGGAGCTGCACCGCGTAATTTAGTTGGACGCGCAACGAGCTTTAAAAACTAACTAGGTCAGTACGTGCAAACAACGCTGATTTAGAGGAAAAAATATTAGAGGATGAAGTGATGTAAACTATTGTGAATTTTCGTACGTAAACAATAAATAATGGAAAATCAATGCGGGATAAAATACAATTTTGCACTCGGGAAAGCATATTCATATTAAAAAAATAATAATTAAAGTAGGCGATCAGTATAAAGTGTATATACAAATAAAGTGTATATACAAATAATAATAAAGTGGCGCTTAATCTTTAAAGAAATTGGGAAAGTTGTTTTAATGAGGTACATTTTATCTTTCTGGGAGTCACCGGAAGTTTGTGCGTAAAATGAGGCGTCTATTAAATTGCAATATGAGGAGAAAGACTTCACTACCTTAAGCCAGCGCTTAAATGTGTTTACCTGCGGCAACTTCTAGGTGCACGGATGAACTCATGCAGACTAAGAAGAGAGTTAAATTCAGCACGTGCACGACGTTGCTCTTTGACGAGTGATCGTCAAAGGAAAGACGTAAGAGAGGTTCGCAATTCACCCGTTGGGCCTTCGTGAGCCTTCATTGTGCTTTGTAAGCCGCTCTAACTTTAGTTGATATCCGTCGCCAACAAAGCATTTCGCGCGTATCCCATTCAGAGAATTCGACGAAATTGCGATTGGGGCGAGAGATCTCTTTCCTTCATCTCGCATGTATATATATCTGAATCGCAAGCACGGATAAATTTAATTTAATTATTATGCTTCATCAAAAGAGACTAACACACGATAGAACTGAGGTATTTAAAGTTTAAGCATATTTTAAATAGAAAACATTTTCCAGACATACACAAACTATAAAAGAATTTGTTTTAAGAGAAAACGACTCCATTACAGTAGAGAATAAATATCATCGCAGATATTCTGTAGTTTGTACAATTCTTTTTATTTCTTTTAAACTAGCAATGTCATAATCAAGTAATCTAAATCTCGATTAAACGTTAGATAGAGATGACAAAGTTCATTCGATTTGTCTCTTTGCGAATCCTAAGCTTCTAATGTCCCAGACCGTAGCGAGAATGCTGAGTTCATCTGTCGACTCCCGTGGGGCGCATCCTGCGAGAGGATGTAGAGGGGAGGGTGGTTTTTGATAAAAAGTGTCATTTAACGGACCGTAGTGGCGCACCGTGCCCATAAACTCACTCTCGCGTCTTGCCAAGATTCGTGGCTGCACAATGACGCTCACGAACGCATTCATCGGGGTTCTCTCCGCGGAAGTTCCACCCCGCCGGAAACTGCTACGTCGCGCAAAATGCCATGTCGCAGCTCCGACAACCACCTCATGGCAATCATTCACAATATCGTCGGGTTGTCACGTGAAAACAAATTACTGAGATATGATTTATCGTCATGTAGAATGTTGTAATAATGATCGCGTGGATCTCGCGGCTTGTAATAATTAATTGCGACAATTATGAGCGTATGTTAACCAGTGGTCGGATAAGAAAGAATATTGAAAGAATATTTTTCTCTGTACAACGCGTTTAATGTCTAGATAAATGTTACCATTGCGTATTGTTGCATATGGATATTTTTTCAGGATTTAGATTATCGTTGCAACGTTTACTCGATATATTACGGAAGCGAAACATACGATACGCATACGTTCAGATCTGGATGCTAAATCGTAATGCAATAATCACAATGCTGCTGGAAAACTAATACTGACATAATTGCGTCTAATTAATTTCGCACACAAATGAATCTCAGTGGCGTGCGCTGCATTAACTATTAGTAAAGTAAATAAACCTGAATACGGAAGTTGCGCGCACATAATGACAAACGGCAACGGCTTATTACTAATCCTATGCGTGCACGCGGTTGAGCTAATTACGTAATCGTATTTATCTTTTCACGATTCTATTAAATGACGCAACAGAGAGAAATCGCCTTATCCAAATTCACCGCACAGCTATTCAAATAGTAATACATGTCAAATCATTATCACGCGCTTAATTTTTTAAATAAAAGCATTAAAGTAAAAAATTTTAATTACACAAACGTAGAAATATGTAAAAATTTCATTAAATATGTATCTTAAAAAAAACTGCATATAATAATTTATAATATTTATGCATATTATTTTGAACACGTAATTATGCGTTGAATCTTCTATGGGATAAATCGTTAAGTAAATTCAAGTTAATTAACAATAGAAATAGAGTCAGTAATTAAAACGTTTCGTTATAAATGCATGCAAAGAATGCTATTGTATCCTTTGTATGCATTTATAACGAAAATTGTTTTCAATTTGCGATATAAAGTGATACGGTGATGCGCTTTACGGGATGTATATAACGAGAAAGTAAACGTTCGTCATTGCTGTTTTACGGGTTTCGCAATTTAGAATCATGACGCGATACATTCGCAAATAACAGCCCATTATTGTCGGATGTAAAACTACGCGTGCGTTAATAATTACTCGCATAATTTCGGCAGCATTTTGAGAGGCCCACCCCCTCCCCCTCCCCTCGATTTAATCGCCGCTTATATTATTTATAGCGTGCCATTATATAGTTTCTGCGGTAAATTGCGTCGCTGCGTGATTGCGTGCGACAAATCTCGCAGCACATTGACTTGAACATGAGTGATTTGGAGTGACGATTTCGCCGGCGCATTCGCGGTTTCAGCCGCGCGTTTTCCGCGTAAATCTCTGCATAACGCGAATGCTTAAATCACGCTTCGTAATCATCGCTGCGACCATTACGAGCACGACTGTTCGTATACTGTGGTTGGGGCTCGCTCGCTATCTAAAAACGGCTCGCGTGACCACTCCAATTTTTCGTCGGCACACAATAATTGACTATAGCCTCTAGGAGAAATAGAGAATACGAAAACAAAGTTTGCATTCTTCATTTTTCTTAATATTAAGTTAGGAATACAGTTTTATTCTTATATGTATATCCATATTTCTCACAAACAAAACATGTCCAGTAAAAACAAATAATTAATATTTTAAATTTAATTTTAAAATAGAAAAATGGAAATATTTTACGAAAAAATTTTCTTTTCATATAAGAACTGATCGGAAGTCTACACTTTTTTCCAATTTATCACAAATCATAAAAAATAGAAAATTTGAATGTATATTCTGCACTTTTTTCTGTGTGCACCCTTATCTAAATCTTTTAAAAATAACCATTTGGAATTAAAATAAAGTAACAGAAACTGACTTTATTGTTCGCATCTCGGGTTTTTTCAGTTGAGACTTGTAGAGTGCCCGGTAAATCGCTGTAAATGAAAGTAATTAAACTTTTTACGAGAAGCAGAAACTTAACTTAAAATCCAACTGTGTTCTCGCTGGTGCCGCGAGAATGTCGACACTGTGAACAATTAAGAATGACATTGGCTTGTCGAGAAAAAATGTCATGTCTCAGTTTTAACATCATTATTCGACAAATTGTTTAATGGTTCGATTACGGTTTTAAAATCGTTTTAAAAAAGTAATTAAATATTTCTATTATATTATTCATTATATTATAGAACATAAATATTTTAATAAAATAATAAATTTTTTAATTATTTCTTTAATTAATAGCTAAAAGATTAAAATACTAAATGGTATAAATCTTTCAAACCCCCATAATTATCTCTGCTATATTTTTTATTAAACTCTTTTTTTTAAGTTTCGTTCACATTTTTGTTCATGACAGCTTCGATCACGCGTTACAGAACGTCAATTCCAGTCAGAGTTAGCGCAGGTTGATTAACACTCGAAACGAGCTCCTACGCAATTTTTTGGGAAAGCCGAAAGGGTACTCGATTTTTGGAGGCATGATACGGGGGCGCAGGCGAAACGAGAATGGCGAACTTATATGCGGAAATTGCTGTGGGCACGTAACGAAATTTGTCAGGAGATGAGATTTTCAGCGAGGGCAGTTATGTACGCCGCGAGAATAAATGGGGGCTCGGTGGAAAACGAGTTTTCTGTGGCTGCTAACAATAAAGACAGAAAGAGAGAAAGATAAAAGAAAGGGAGACGGAACCTGTCCGTTCCGCGATGGTGGCAGAGATTCCTGAATAAGTTCTTAAATTTCCGCCAGTGGAGGCGTTTGTGAGCGCAGAATACGAGAGGAACTCTCTCTCTGTCTCTCTCTCTCTCTCTTCATTTTTTCCTCTTTCTCTTTCGGTTTCGGCTTTCATTCAAGTTCTGATCGGATTTGTAAAATAGCCGGATGGCAATTGCTTCCGATCTGCAATAATTAGTAACGATACTACGAGAATGCTAACGAAAGAGAAAGAATCGCTGTGTCGACTTTTAAACATTTTAACATAGTTTTAAGAAGATACGGAAATTAGACTTAAGTGTTTATACAGATGTTGAATATACTATATGTATATGTAATAAATATACAATAAATATTATACTATTTAAAAATATTTATCCATTTTATTATTATTTATTTCCTACGTATATTTTTTGAGCTTATACATATTAAACAAAATGTAAAATATATTGAAATATCTTAAGAACTACTATTATTTTTATTTATTAGTGAGTTAAAAATGCTAGATAAAGTAGAAAAATTAATATCACGTATCATGACACATGATACGTGATCTTTTAAAATCTAATAACTATAAAAAAAAACATTGAATTTGTTTAACTTATTGTTAGATTTTCATTACGAATTTCTTTTCAGGTAGAAATCATTATAGAAATTTCTTTGTTGAGATAAGACGCATAAGAATTAATAACTTTTGCCTTCCCGCGGAAACTTTACAAAGATTCATTAATCTATCGTCAAGCACGGTTTAATCAAACGCCGGAATGGCTGTTTGATAATTATCGTTACATACCGTAGGATTTTATTACCGTTACATACCGTAGTATTTTATTATAGAAGACTAGTTTGTTACACCGATTAGAGAAGAGAGCCAATGACCGAATTAAGGTGCTCCGCTTGATGTTTGTTTTACTTCATAACGGGAGATTCGATGCTTCGTCTGCATTAATCCTTTATTCCAACATCTTTAATAAGCCTTTAAGAATTACGGTAAGATGAACGGATCGTGTAAGCGTGGCACACAATACGTTATGCAAGAAGTTACATGTTATAAGGAACGACAACGAAGTTTTTACGGTATAATGCACTCATTAATAATGTTCTTATAAAGAACATACCGTCATTATTAAATGTCAACGTTATTTCAATAACGTAAAATGCACCCATTCTCTTTTCAGAGAAAGTTTTACTGAAAATTTTAGCTGTTCCCGAATTTAGAAGCCTAGATGATAACTTCAGAAAAAAATAATCAATCGAAAAACGTTAAACAGATTTTCTTTCATATTTGTAAATAATATAATCAATTCTAAGTTTTGTAATTATTTATTAATTAATAATTAATAATTTATATTTCCCTTGATATTAGCATTATGCATATAGATTTCTCTTTTCGAATAAGATTAAAAGAGAATTCATCTTTTTTAAAGTAAAAAGAATTCATCTTTGCGTTTCGTAATGGAGGCGTCGGAGGAAGTAAAATTTACTTCACATTTTCGCATCAAGCGGACTTTAGTCTTTGTTCAAGAACTCTCGTGGTGAAGCGTCGCCATCGTCAACAAAGACGTTGTATTGTTATGCAAAAGGTAGATACCGTGTATACTCAAAAAAGAGTCGCGCGCTTTAACGTCGTCCTCTCCGTCGAGTTATTAATCAAAGAGTTTTTTCTGAGGTCATTGCATAGACGATCGGCTGAGAGAGAAAGAGAGAGATGATAATTATTATACCACCTTCAGCCGATAACCTAGATTTTATTGCGCGAGTGCTTTATTAAATTGATTCGAGGAGGAAAGAGAAAAGATGCGGAAATTCTTGCACGAGCATATCACGCCATTCAGAAACTCCATTCGCTTAAAATTGCACTGTCTCGCGCAATTTGCCTCATGAATGTGCGAGCGGCGAAGTGTCTGACCCGCTTAAAACGGGAACTCGAATTTTTTTTTCCTTGCAAAACCGACGGCTCTAGGTATTTCGCTGAAGGATGACAGAATGTCGATAATGAAAAATCGAAGATAGAACGGACCTTATAAATTTATCAGTGTCTTACAAAATTGATATTTGTACAGTAACGATAATCCTGGAAAAATATGTATTAATTTCGTGCCGATTGTGTGAATAATAGCAATGACGATAAATATTACAGATAAAAAATTCCAAGAAGTATTTAGATTCCAAATAATTCGAAATTCTCACAATCAGATAAAGATTTCGTATCGTCTTGTTTTTAATTTATTTAAATGATCAAATATTTAATTTTAATCCCGTAAACTTTTATTTAGTTATGTTATTTTTAAACCAATGACATTTTTTACAAGAAGCACGACTAATACAGAATATATTGTAAAACTTACGAACAAATTCTTGCCAGCGGAATTGAAATTTACACGATTCTTCATAGGAGTCAAAAAGATCGAGGTCAACACCGTACGAAATTTCCGATATGAAAAAGGAAAGGTTATACTTAGATATTAAACTGGGAGACTTAAAATTCCGTAACTTATCTCCGATATTATAACAGGAAGATAACTTCTACGTTATTATCGCGATGCTTAGACAGCACATTATCTTGAGAAAAGTAAATGTCTTGGATTTAGAATTTATTAGAATTTAGAATCTACCTATTAAGTTAAATTTCTCTTATGAACAAAGAGTGACCTTTGTGTGCAGGTATTATTGTATTAGTAATATTTTATACAAAAATTATATTTTTCGAACCGCATCTTCCGATTGGGAAACAGGAAACTGCACTGCTGAAACAATACCGCCACTCGATTCGTTTACTTAGCTTTACTTTACTTATTGCTTTATTTATTTGCTTTACTTAGCCTTATTTCATAGCGTATTTCCTTTTTTAGTCGTGGCAGAAAATTCCCAACTGATAGCGCGCCGCACATTTTCTGATTAAGAGAAAGAGCCGCGGCTGGCGATACGCTATCCGATATGATATTTTATTTCGACGCCTTTTTTCAGACATCGATTTCAAATAGAAAGAACGGAGCTCTTTTTTTCTCGCATGCAACGAAATGCTTTTAACTCGAAAGATGCGTTTAGCGATACGCCGATAGAAGACGATGTTCTCAATTTCGCTGAAAAGTCAGAGATTACGATCTGATATTCTTACAAGAGAGAGGTACAATTATTATGAGGAAGAGAGAAAAGCCTTCCGTTCCGCAGTACTTCGCGAGTCTTCCTTATATTATTGCGTCGACTTCAACTTTGCGTTGCATTCTGCGTAGGAACTCGGAGGAACCAATGCAAAAAACGGAAATGCTTCGAGTATCTCGCGACCTATTTTCCATTAACTCTCTAAATGGAATTTTTCTTCAAACTTTTCTACGAAGAAGATAAGATATAAAGATAGATAACGTCAAAAATTTCCGTTGAAGAACATTTCAGAAACATACTCGTATATATCTCCATTTCGAAGAAAAGAAAAAACTGTCTTAAATGCATCTCGCAGGAAGTTCTCTCAACTGCCTCCGGTAAATACGTCAGTCCTATGTTTAATATTAATGTGTCATCAATGAATAAATATTAAATAGCAACGATAGTCCTAATATAGATATTTCTGTGTTACTGTTCCGAAATCGCTCGAAAGAACCAAATTAATAACGAAAATCGTATTAATAAATACAGAGCGAGGAGAGTCTGTGTCTTCTAGCACAAATATTCATCGCATTGATATATCTACGATACAGATCTTCGCGTTGACGTATTTTTGCGCGACAATATATTTCTCGCATCTTCTTCCGGACTTGTCAGGATAATTTCCGCCGACTGACTGAGATATTCATCCTCGTTTTCACCCTGCGCGATGTCGCCCGTCGATCGCTGATTACTCTTTGTACCATTTCCGACACCTGGCTGAATGACGGTCGATCGGCAATGAAGACGCGCGAACGCCCATAGGCCCCGCGGAATTCGCTCCTTTGTTGCAATTTTTATGCTGATCCGTCGATGGATGAGGCTCGTCGGTCGCTTTGCATGTTACGCGGAATCTCTTCTTGTCATCCGCCCCGTCACCCTCCCCCTTCACCCCCCCCCCCTAGCACTTCCGAACTGCGGGTGAGATGCACTTGACTATGATGAGACCGGCTTTATGCTACAGCCCCGGCATAAAGACGTCTACGGAGCGTGACTTGATTCTACGATGTCTTCAACAACTCGGTTGTACCGGCGTGCAATGAACTCAACGGAGATTTAAACTTTTGTAGATGCTACCACGCTGCACCGCGATACACGAATTATTGTCGGCGAAGTCTGAGATGCGGTCGATTTCGTAGCCGATCTCTACATCGTGAGTTCGAAAGAACGTGATCGGTTGTCGCTTCGTAGACCGAAGTGAATCGCACGGCGCGTAAGCACTTACGTAACAAATGTAAATAAATATGTTTCCGTTAGTCGCTACGTCTCGAAAAGACACGTTTATGACGAAGAAACCGACTTTCCGTCACGTTTATATCCCAAAGCCGCCATCAGAGCGTGACTGGATTTTATGATGTTGAACGATTCGGGTCAACTTACACCAGGCAATTTAAACTTCCGTGCTATGCAGCACGTTGCACCGCAAAATAATATCGTGTTTCGTAACAAATAAGCGGATACCTGTTAACTCAACTTTGTATTGTTTCAATTTCATAGATAAATTCGCCTCAAATTTTAAATACAATTTTAGTTTGGCGCAAAATCTTGCAAATGGCAATAAACTATTGAAAAATATTACCGTAAAAGTTATAAAATTATTATACAGAAATAAAAAAGAATTTTGAAATAAATTTAAAAAATAAGTAATTTTTAGTGGAAAACATTTTTGGCAGATATATTAACGATATATTTTTTTTGAAAAATTTATTAATAAATAAATTGCTCTCGATTTGTAATTGTATAGGTATGTCGAAAGCAGTTTGATAGTTGTGAAAAGTCGAGCGAGAATCGGAGCAATAACTATAGTTATTTCATAAAACGGGAATAAGAGCACGTACTTGTATTTTTCGAAGATCCGTTGCCATTTGCAACGCCGAAAAAGGCGAGTTTACAGCTCGAAGATGAACTTTATGCGGTACTTATATCATAAAGGCGCCTTCAGGGCGTGACTGGATTTTACGACGGCAAACGACGCGGGTTAAGTTACAACTTCGATGAAGTACGGAAATACGTTGCATGCTACGATCGAGTTACTGTACAATAAATAAGTTGCCGCAACCTATATACTTCTTAAAAAGCTAGTTGCCTGGCATCAACATGTTTTCTTGTCGCCTAATCTAATTATTGCTTTCGCGTGCAATCTTGCGCTGTTTTAACGATGTATGTGTGGCGAAAAGACTTTTTCTTCTAAACAAAACATCGGTTAGCCGCTTTGTTAACTTGTTGACAACCGATGATGCGCACATACATACACGGAATGGTTTTCTTTTTATAATTCTATTGTGTAAAGTACTATTATTATTAGAAAATATAGAGCATATGGCCAGCTTTATTCTAGCTGCGCTCTTTCTCCATTTTCTCACAGTGCGCTGAATGATTTATTCTTTAATATCTCGATGTCACGCGGGGTCTTCGATTTCAATAAATCCTTGTATACGCGAGCGGCTGCCTAGCGCGATATCAAATTTTCGGGCTACTCGCGAAAATAAACGGGAATCGGCGGCGTGAGTAAACGTAATTTGACGATTCAATGCACCTTCAGCGCTTGCATATAAAGTATATGCACGTAGTATATCCGCGCAGCCGAGTGTACGGAATGCAGTCACCTGTTATCGACGTAGCGGGGTAGCTATGCAGTCGGTTAGCGGAACTATCGTCAACCTTTCCTCTCCATTCTTCTTGCGATTTCAGAGCCGAAGCATTCTAGAATATCAAAGTTTCAAGCAGTCGCGTCGAAACGTCGTTCATTTCACGCCATGAAGAAGAGATCGATTCAGCAGAGCGCACGATGACCCGAGAGTTCTTGTTTGTAACGCGACGCGATGACGATCTATTTAGCTCCGATCTCACGTGTAAAACCTCAGCGACTAATTAAGAGATTGAGATATTCGGGAACGTTCACTGATTATATGCTCCGTTAATTTATTATAAATTTCATCAAGATCAAGATAATTTTAATAAAATGTTAATATGCTCCCTCTCTCTTATCTTTAATATTCAATGAGATCTTCTTTTAAAGACAAACTTTTGCGCTTCTCGTAAAAGAAGATATCTGAGATACCAGATAAATATGATAATAATGCTTAATACCTACGCAATAATTCAGACAATTTATCGAATAATTCACGCATTTTTAAGCGATTATTGCGAATAATATTAGGAATACTTCAGCAACCATAAAAATATGCAAAACAAAGTTCATTAATAGTTGGCAATCCCTTCAAATATGCTGTTAAGTTTAAGAATGCAGATACTTTCACAGTATATAACAAGATTATCTGATAAATAACTAAACTTAACTACTGTGTACCACACAATGCTAGAAACTTGCCTCCATCTAATTGTAAGTCAAAATCCCCGAGCGACGGGTCCGCGAAATTTCCCGGTCGTCTTATAAATACTAATTCGTCCCGGCAGAGAATACATTGTGTACGCACATGTACTACATACAGGTCGCGTACGACGTATCTGCTTCGACACTATGCGGTGACGAGAGTCAGCCGGTCACGAAACTGCCACGAGAAGCTGCGCTAATCCCTCCCGCGTTCCTCCTCGAGGTAGCATGTCACTCGCCTCGACATCTCTCCTCTCGCGCGCTTTCCGAGACCGAGTTTCGGCAACTCAGTTTGCAGCACCACCTTTGTGTGTTACGGAACGGCAACGACGGCACGGACCTCTCGTCTCTTACGTTGTCGCCTCGACCCTTCGCGCCCTTTCATGTCCATCGCCACGAAACTGGATTTTAACGAGGCCAAGTCTCCGAATATGGTCGCTGACCTACATACAATTCCTGTCGATATACCTATGTATATGAACCATATGCAGTGCCAGGAATACAGAGGAGCGATCTTAGCTTATTTGTAATATTGCATCGCATTTTGATCGAAATGACAGAGCAAAGCAATTCTTGAAGAATTGAACGACGACAAGTTTTCAATAAAAAGCTCCAATAAAAATTGTATTTGATTACAGCCGCTTTTCCTTGCAACTTTTTTGCGCAAATTAGTCTATACACGAGTTGATATTTCAAAAAATGGCCCATCTCTCATTCGCTTCAATAAATATGCACTATGTGACAATAGTTCATTCAATTCTCCATGCTTTCAGAACGGTCTAAAAAATTTTCGGTATACGCCTATGGATACAATCAGCTGATGGCCGCAGTCTTGTCAACACGCGTTTGACCAACGAGATCTATTGTGTGCATGCTTTCAAGTCGATCAAATAAATTTACTCTCGGCTCGTTGTGGATTCTCTTATATCGTCTCTGTTCCCCCTTCCCTCAGTCTTTTTTTTTCCTCACAATACCAGAGCGGTTCATCGAATGTTCACAATGCACTGTTGACAATTGCACACGCGCGTACGATAGAGAGCTCGGCGGTATTTAGCACTCCGCACTCAACGGAAACGAGTGCGGAGAAGCAGGCATCCGGTTGCTGTTTGGCGAGAATTATACGAGAACCGCTAAATACATCCACTTTCATTTTGGCACGGGGTGTAGCACGAGCGGTGCGAATAAAAGCCACGTAAACAAAACCGTTGCCGCGCCGCGAGCCGCGGCGGGAATCCACCGCGGCGATCCCAATTTCTGCGCTCGAGAGCAAATATTGGAGCCCGACGCCCTGGCACGTGCGGCGCGTGTCAAAATACGCGTGCGCGTTCAATTAAAATCCACCACCGCAGGCAAAGCGGGCAAGCCGGTTTTTTCTGTACGCGACCGCAATATTTGAGCTTGTCTGCCGCTTATACACGCTCGAGTTAAGTCGAGTGCGCATATCGGCGAACAGCAAGTGATAGAAGTTGTAAGACGATGCATATATGATGAGTTTACTTTTAAAATAAAATTTGCGCAATTTCCAACAAATTTATTTAGTGATAAGCGATAATCGACATTTCTTCAAGACACTTTGGAGTTCAGAATAGGTTGATGTCGAGAATTACTTAGAGCTTACCCAGAACTTACCTACGCGCATTTTTTTTTTTGTCATCTGAAGCAATCGTTGAATTTTTAATAGAAACGAGACCTCCAACTTTTCTTAAACAAGAATTTCGCATCAAATGGTGAATTACAACAAGTTCGGTATTACAATTGCATTTCCAGATAATGTATAGGGAATCGCTTGCCTTCGTAAAGAAACGTTCGTGGCAAACGAGCAGACACGGCAGACGAACAGACGTGGAATCCCACCAAATGTTCCCGGGAGTTAATAAAAGGCCGATTCGCCGAAGAAGAAGCTACCTGAATTTCGCACGGTAGCGTTATACGGACTTGATTGTATCCCCTCCCCAAAGAAGGAAATTGTAAGAACTCTCGACTACGGGGCGGAACAAGCGAGCGAAGTCGACGAAACTTCTTGCTCGTCGATAACTCCAGTTAGAGGCCGCAGTAGGGTATTAACGACTGGTAAGCCGATAAGATGGCTTATGAAGAGAAGAAAGAATTTTCGGATATTGTCCCTCTCTTTCTCTCTTCGGTCTCGTCTTATTCCACCTTCTTCATTATCTTCCAAAAGGAGTCCAAAGACGATAAGAATTGGATATACTGTATACACAATATTGGGTATATATGCACATGCAAACACATACACACAAAGCTGAACCAATTTTCCGCACATAGCAATCCGCAATAGCGACCTGTTTACCGTCCTCGCGGTATTCCCCGAACGGAAAACTTAAGCCCTGTTTACAGTGTCGATCTAATGCGAAGGCACAGAAAGGGGGGAAATCTAATAACGGGAGAAAAAGATGTCAGATTAACTCTGAAGAGTTACTAACTATCGCTAGACAGCTTCATTATTCGTGTGTCTTGTATATCCTTCCCTGTCTTCTTTGTTTTTAACGATGATGAAGTAATCCTCGTGCGTTGCGCGCGACAGAAGGGATTTCCTCGATTGATAAACGCCAAGTGAAAACGTAAGGGAGATTTGTTGACTAGACTGTAATAATTTCAACAACATTTCGGACTATTTGTTACAAAACTATCCTAATACTTTGTAGGAAAAATTAATTTTATTGTTGCGAATCCGATTTTAATTCCTTTAAAGTTTTAGCATAATGTCTTATTGTTTTTTTATGAGTTTGCAGTTCTTGTCACTTTAAACTTTGTCTGTTTTGTGTCCAAAAAAATATATTAAATTTATTATTATTTATTACTATTAATTTATAGACTTGTATATGTATAAATCGAAAAACTATTATGCCAGTACCAATTATCGAGTTATTTTATCAGTGGTGAAAACTTTCGAAAGTTTTAATTAAATCGATATCGAATCAAAATAGACTGGTCAATATCAATAAAATCAAAGTGCTTCTCGGTTTTTTTAACCCAGATGATATAAATCCGAAAGCTTCGCATGCATTCACTCTGAACGAGGCGCGAATTCCACGCTGATGCATACCAATTCAAAGTGATCGGTCGCGGATTCCGTTTACGAGTGTAGCGACGCAAAGTCATTTGCCAAGATTCGACGCGCGCCATTGTCCGATTCGAAATTCCGGGCATTATCCCGTGGGCCACTGCCGGAATTTCACGGTATCGTCGTCGAATTTCCGGCGTGCACGCCCAGACTTGCACCAGCGTAACTAATTCGAGGAAGAATTCTATCGAGCTGTGCCAATGCTTTCTAAAGAGACTCCAGGAGTGTCGATTGTCTTGCGGCACAATGGCGCTCGGAAGTTTCACCGATTGTCCGTTGTCGGTTTGTTCCGTTGGGCCGATGCCTCGTCATTCGCGAGCTTCCGCGTGTGAGAGAATCGAAATAATTAAAGGAACCATCGTAACCGGATATAAATAAACCGAATATAAAAAGAATCTACACTAGTAGAACAACTGGGGGGAAAATATTTATTTAATTATAATACAGATATTAATACTTGAATATTGTATCGGCATATAAAATATTATGATACGCGGTATTTTATCAACAAACTCTTTCTCGCGCAAATATATTTCATGCGTTTTAATAAGAAATCGTTTTGGCCAGCTGTGTTATTTGCCCACGTATGCAATGTACATGCGTTGTGCATTGCGAATGCAGTGCTTATTAATGTTAATAAGTAATGGTACGACAAATATTTAACGCAGTAGTACTCCGCGTGAAAATGAGCATAAATAACTATTAGAAGGTTATCTGCTAGATATGATTTTATGCACTCAACCGAAATTTCAAAATACATTCGCTATTGAAACGACAGCTACGCGTATCTTTTTTTTCCTCGCATTCTGTATTCAGCGATGCATTTCCCTCTTCCAGCTTTGTAAAATCCGCAATTTTTATTCCCACGAAAAGTACGCTTGGAAAATAGTCGTTCTCGCAAAATAAAGAATCCAACGCATTCTCGCGTCCCTCGCGAAAGAGAAACGTTATTCGGATATAAACGAAAAAATACAAAAAAAAGTGCATAGGAAAACGCGCATGGGAGCAAAGCAATATAACGGTTTTTTTTTTACTGACCGACCGCAAAACTTTCTTTTCCTATTTACATTACGATAACTTTTGAAGTTGTCTCAGCACGACAGTGATTCCGCGTTAGTTCTACGTGATGAATCAAATATTCTCTGTTTTATGTTACTATCAGGATAATAATCTTCTAAAAAAAATTAATTCTTTATTATGCGTGATGTTGAATTATATAATTTTAATGACTATATTTATGTACGTGTGAATTATGTATCAGAATATATAAAATGTATCAGATTATTTATAAAGTCAAAGCTTATAAGCTACATCACTTCATTTAACGTCGCTTTTACTTTGAATCTCGTAATCTACTAAATCTGAATAATTAAGGCCAGTAGTTTTTATTGAATTACCCGCAAATGTGATAATAAAAATTGCACGCTTGTTTCGTTTACGCCAGATAAAGCGTAGAATTCTCGCCGCCTTTGTCGTATTTTCCTAACAATTGGCCAGTTCACATAGTCGATACGAGCCAGGAATCGGCGTGCGATTTGTCGCGGAAGCAACGGGCCGGGAAAGGTCCATTTCGCTCCGAAAGCGGCGTTTAAGAGCGAAATGTTGCACGAAATGGCAGCCGGGGTCGGAAATCGAAGCTTGATTGTCGTGGCTGGACAATATGCCCGGTAGAAGCATCCTCAAGAGAAATGGCGAAATGGCTGCTGTTCTCGCTCGCATGACGCGGTTTAGACATAACGTCTTCAGGTCGCTGCTAATGCTCTTAGCTAGTACGACTGGCAATTTCATATATAAAGTTCAATAAAAGCTTTTCAATAAATAACAGAATGTACGTTGTTAAATAATAATGTTGAGTTAATTACGGCCATGATAAATATTTTTAATTACGTTAGGTATTTATATCAGATCAATGTATAAAATTTTAATTTTATTATGCAATCTTTTTTGTATATATATTGTATATATATATATTTGTTTTTCAAAATGTATTAATTTAGTAAATAGCTATAAGAAATTTAAATAATTCTAACATTTTTAATGTCTACGTCGATGTCGTTAAAAAAATACGATACTTGGTTAATAATAATTTTATTTAACAATAAATTGATCAATGATATTTTTGTTAAACATAATTTTGAATGCTAATGAAAACAACATAATAGATAAATTACTTTATCCACTGCTTATATTTGTGTGCTTACATTTGCTGTGTCTGATTAATATTGAGTTTTACTACTGTCAGTATACGCAATTATTGAGCGAAATTTTGTAGATTCTCGGTTATAATCACGATACTAATAAAGATTATTCTTATTTTCACGCTTAGCAAGTTTGAATATTAACCTATCATCCGAAGAGTGTGCAACATCGTAAAATTAGTTATTAAAAATTCACAAGGTTCTCCCGGGATACCGCGAGCCTTTCCCCGCTTTCTTATTAAGACGACAACTCAGTCGTTAATAATCCTTTCCTCGTGGTTATCGCCGTGAAGCGTGACAATGCAAGTCGCGTCGGAAGTTGGACTCGCTCAACGAAACGAGTCTGCGAAAATAACAGCGAATTAACGTTCTTTGATGCGGTTTCGGGAGGTGGTCTACGAAGAGGAGGAGTTACGGGCGGCGTAGTCCGTAACCGGGAAAAAGTTTGCCGCGAAAGTTTTCGACGTGGGAAGTTATCTGCTACAAGATATTACAGTCATGCAGTCGGTATTGCCGAGCTTTACGAAAGATATTTTTTTTCCCTCCCCGAGCGTCGTGCATTTTTCACGCGAGAGCGTTGGAGAAATCGCGATCTTCAAAGTGCTTCAAAACTTGGTCATGGGTGACGGGTATAAATTGCGCTCATTAATAAGTGACATTGATCCTTCTGAGGCTGGAAAATGAATGAGCGGCAAGGTTCTATCACGTTCTTCAATAATGGCAATGCAGCTGTGTAACAGTGGATCTAGGCTCTCGCTAATGTGCTCGTCACTATAATTGTATTTTATAATTCTTACACGATTAATTCCAAAACGTTATATTTCTTTTTAACATCTATTATATTAATAAAAAAAGGTTCAAACTTTCGTTAAATAATTCATTAAATAGCTTAGCAGAATGGAAAATATAAAGATAGCATGTTCGGCTGGAATTTCTATTAAATATCAACGAGATTGATTTATTCAATAATATGGAATTAATTTCGTCGAGATTTTATTTAAAATTTCAACGTTAATCAAGAAGATTTTATTAATCCATTACTTCTTTTTTTACCAAATTGTTATTTGCTTAGAATTTTTTTATATCGATTATATTGTAAATTCTATTGGAACGCATTTCAGATGAACACACATTAAAGGGACACAAAATCCTTTGATTAGAGAGAAGACATTCGCATTTTACGTTCGCTATGGCGTATAGTTCACTTGAAATTCCCGCATATAAAGATATTATCTCGCAGCACGAGCGTTCTTGCCATCAGATATAGAAGTTCACCGAGTGCTGTTCCACTTTGCACGCGAGCGTTCTACTTTGCATATCAACTTCGGCGCGCAGGAATGAAGAGTTAAACCGACTCGTTCGCGGAGGAGTGAGCATTTCCGCATAAATGTCGAAAGGTCTCGCGAATTTATTCTCGCACGTTATCCCTTGGGGAAAATACCAACGCTTAATTCCATGGCGAAGCAAAAAAAAGGGCATTGCAACGCAAGAAATAATCCAGCGGAATTAATCTTTAAACTCGCCATATCGGTTTGTGGGACGATTTCCACCGACTCCTACCTACTTTCTTCTTTCATTTATGTTATTGCCATTTCATATATTATTTATATGAATGCCATTTCATCGTAAGCTTGCAATCGTTGTTTAATAGCATTTACGAATACTTTTGTGTCTTTCGTGCGAATGTAAAAGGATAAAGAAATGAATCAATGGAGTCAAACGTTACTTCGGCGTTTACGATTGCTTTTTACGAGAAAAGTGTGCGCAAGATTGTGAATAAGCTATTGCTTGAGTTAAAGTATCGTATATACTGAATACAGTCAAAGGCAAAATGTATATCGACGAAGCGTGAAGTAGTAGGACGAGCGGTCAGGAAAATGGAATTTGCGATACTTGTTGAGCGAGCCTCGCGTCGCATTGGCTGGTTTTAACCGTTTCACAAACCACCCGCATCGATGGATCATTATTCGACGTTGATTTCTTCCGTGTCGCGTGTGCGGGTTTATTTGATTTCGCTGATTGCCGTTCGGTGATTCCGCGCCGCGCCGGCCGTAACATCACTGCTCTCCATATCGACGAACAATCTATAATGATTCGCGCGCTATCTTGTTTTTTACGTGTATGCCGATGTAACGAGCGCTCCTACGTTAAAAAAGATTTACCCCGGTCATGAATATATATATATTCGCGGAACGCGTAGATGCACTCAATATTATTAATGATGACAGTAATACTGTTACTACTGACCATATACACGAATCTGTTATTCAGAAGCAAATTAACATATGTTATTAATCAGAGGCTTTCCAATTATATCGCGTAAACGATTACAAATCAACGAGTGTTTTTTGAGACAGAAATAATAAAGTAAACGTTAATTAAGAGGTTGTTGTTTTCGCTACATATCAAAACTCTTTATTAATTATTTAAATTGCCGCTGTTTACCTTGGAATCGTCGGAAAAATATTATATGTTGTGGAAGATGAGAGAGGGAGAAATAGCGCAAATGCCGAAAGAATTTCGCTGTTTTTATCGAGAACGTCCAGTCCATGCATGACGAATTCCTTCCCTCTCGCCGCTTCTCTCCCTTCAAACGAGTCTCGAAATATAAATATTTGCAAACGAGACTTCGCCCAGCATCAAACATTCGCCACATCGGACATTTTTACGCCAGCATCATGACGTTTATTCGCATTTACTCCTCTCTTTCTCCTCCGTACAAAATCGGTTTTCATTTTTTTTTACAAAAAAATCACTTATTTTAATCTCGCTGTATTTCTTCCCGGAAAACCGCGTGATAAATTTAAAGAGCGATTTAAAACGCATTTAAAGGTATGCGAAGTAATATTATATTTCGGGAATCGGTTACGGTTCGGATATGTATCGATCTTGTGCTTTATGGACGATCGTAAGTAATAATTCTTGTATATGTTATGTGTAAATATATATATAATGTGTAAATGTGTGCAAGCAATATCTTGATAGGTAGAATCACATTTTATGTGGGTCAAGAATGTAGCTGGCGCGTAAAATCCACAGCAAATGGAAACTATAAGTCGGTCGCGACGTAATTTCATATATGATAGTTACGACTGTGCGACGAAGAAACAATGAGAAGGAAATGATTTAAGAGACCAGATACGACGGAAATACATTGAAATGGAAGTCCGTTGCCTGGCTGAAAGTGTTTCGTTTCAAATTCTTTCTATCATAAAAACAATAATCGACAATGTTTCATTGTTATGTCAAATTTTTGAAGTATCATCAACTTGCGCGTTGTCTTATCAGAGCCTCAGTTTTCAAAGCGCTGCGACAATTTATTTTTAAGGAGAAAGATATTGCTTCTCAGACGCGAAGGGAAAGAGATGCTCAAGAAAAAAAATTAAATCTGAGTATAACATTGTAAAAGAGGTAAAAAGAGTATATATGTATATAAATATCTTTTACTCTTTTGCACGTTTAATGTTCTGTGAATAATTATTTTAAAAAGTAATATATAATTATTTTCCACAATTAAATTAAAGAGGTACAGGATGAAACATTTTTTATAGAAAGGACCGCAATGATGCTTGCTATTTTTCTTCGCATGAACACTAGAAATGGCAGTTAATTCGTTCAGCTATGTTCAAGATTGCGACACATGAAATTCAATAAATATATTTTCCTACGAAAGGAAATCCAATGTCGCCTTCGCCATGCGGTACTTTAGGGCGCATTCCAATTTACCTTCCACCACCCCGTAATTTTCTCTGTGTGACTGTTATACCGCATTTATCGACATGCCGTAGTATAGCTCATCCTTCGGTTGATTTCTAGCGCTTTCACATCGGCGACTTTCATCGGGAACGGCAGTAACCCGGATGACCTGAGTCTCTGATACTGCGGTTAGAAGGTCTCTCTCTCTTTCTCTCTCTCTCCCCCCCTCTCCCTCCCTCCCTACGCCTTCTCTGTTAGTCCGATATTGTAGGAAACGCAAAGAAAACACTATCTATCCTACCGGGATCCTTGAAGAATGCCGAGCCTGCGCGCTGGCGCATAAAGTCGATCGGTTCGCCTGGCGAGAAAATAACTCAATATTTCGACGTTGCAGCCACGCCGCGATGCAGTTCAAAAACAGTGTTAGAAATGGATTCGTCAAACTTATTTAGCTCAATAATGATGAACTCGATAATGAAGGATGATAGTTGAGGCGAATGAGAGATCGATACAATTTTACCGTGGATACGAATAATGATGAGCCAGAATTTTATCAATCAATCTCGGATTTCCAGAGTGAATAATGACATACATTCATAATACAGGATGTTTACAATAAACGCATTTGGCGTAATTAAGGCAATACTCCTGATTAAAAACAATAATTTTTGAAATATTAGAATTTAGCCAACATACTTTGCAATTTCTAAAGTTCTGAAATAACTTGGTATGTCTTAGTAATTTTATTGAAAAATTTTATACTTTAACTCTTGAAACTCTGTTCAAATATATACGAACTTTGAGTTAATTAAAAAATAAAATTTTATTATACATTACATTTTAAAGAACAATTGGTTACAATTTTTCTTCATTTTTTAATCAATTACAATTCAAAGCTACTTGTTATCCTTCACATTTTTATTGAGAAAAATATCACTTCATTTTTCAACAAAGAAAAAATTGCCGCGATATTATATGTACGATAATCTTTATAGAAGTAATTTAAAATAAAATTATCTGATTTTAACACTGAGAGATAGCATCCGTTAAAATTAATTTCAATAACGACATGCTTACGGAAAAATTGACGATATCATTATGTGGCGAACAACAAGACGATACTATTGTCTCACATGTTTCGTCGAATAAAAGTGAAAAATAGTCGTGGTTAGGAAAAGAGCAAGAGATGGCTACACCCGGCTCTCGTTGCGCGCGAAGGAAGGGGGTTATAAATTGCATTAATGAAGGGGCTATTAATTAACGGCCGGGACAATTAATATTAAAGCGGAGACGCGCCGCTGACGAGGCCTCTTCGTTTCCGTCCCTTGACAGGCGAAACCGACGGCACGAAGCGCGCTGACACACTCCCTGTCATGCACGTGTGTGCCACACAACTGAAAGCACCAGACACGGAGAAGAGAAAGTTGTGATATCTTTTAATATAAAAATTTACAACGCCCACAAGTGAATATACATGCGCTTCGACTTCTTCATGACCGCGCGAGCTTTTTTTCCGTTGCTCCGCAGCTTTTATCACGCACGGGTTTTCTAGCCAGGGATTCAATTACGGCTTTTACGACAGTTGCTCGTGCTCCTTTTTGGACACGTTGACACGAGCTACGAGCTATTTACATTTTCGGATTTCCATATGAAATACTTTCAGCCTTTATTCGATAACGTAATGTATAACTCATACGCTAAAATATCAAAGCATTTTCTTTGCTCAAAGCTCTTTCCGCATTTATAATATGATTTGTTCATTTTATCACAAATAAGCCATTGTTTCCACTCTTAAAAAAGGCATGTTAAATTGATACTCGAAAGTATTGTTGCCTCTTTTCCACGATGCTGATTGATTTTCTCGCGGGTTCTCTTCGTTCACTTCGTATTGCGAGAGTAACCAATAAGACATGAAAATCATTAGCTAATTTTTTGCTACTGTTTGCTTTTAAAAATAATTTTTTTACTTTAATTTTTAAAAAGTTATGAGAGGCTCAATATTGAGTTACTTTTTAAAAAGTAAAGCAAAAAAATTATTCTAGAAAGCAAACGTAGCAAAAAATTAGCAAATAATTTTCATGTCTTATTGGTTACGTTCTGATAATTTGGCTTATTGTTAGATGGCTTAATATACAGGTAGGTATACATATAAAGCTATCTGTGCCAAATTATCAGAACAAGAGAAAATTCTATTTTTCGCGGAGAATACATATGTACTATAATAGGCGCAGTTAATTTTTTCGTCGATCAAATTCGAAAGACGAGGCTATAAGATCGGTGAATATATATTAAATATGACGTGCATAAACCTGCAATTTTAATATCTCAAGCCGAAGCGAACGTGAAGCTTGATGAAAGTAGAGCATAAATACGGGCGTCGTTATTTAATTTAGAGCGCACCCCTCGTCGTCGCCGGCACTCCCGCGGCCTGATTAATTAAGTACGAAGAAATTACAGAACACCGGGAAATATGTCCTCTCCGCAACTTCGTGACGCTTTTCATAATTTACCGCCCGCGTGATTTCTTCTTGCATGCGTCCTGCTATCCCCGCGGTGCAACCTGCTGCAACTCTCCGGCGAATGACATGGCGAAGAACAATTTAATAGATTCAAATAGACTAATGACATCGTTAACGGACTGCACTTCTAATTTGCTATTTAATTTTAGCAATTTTTACTAACATTGTTATACATAATTTTAAACTTGTTGTTAATGAAAGACAAAAGATATTTCATTTTGTGTAATTAGTTGAAACTATACATTTCCAATATTAATTAAGAATTATAGCATGAAAATTTATCATATTGAGAATGTGAAGTATTGTCATACTGAAAATATCATTAAATACAAAATCGATCGATTTTATCGGTAAAAATATGCAGATTATTTGAATATAAATATATTGTTTCTTAATGTTTCAAATTTGCCAGTAAATTCAAAATCATAGATAAATTGAGATTGTAGTGAGATTGTAGCAAATATCGTAGTTGCAAATATCGTGATATTTTCGTTTAAGTCCATCACGCGCGAACATACCGCTACGCATATCCGTAAATTGGTTCATAAACATAAACGAGATGAGGAAGGATAATAAATCAGTAGTGAAAATTGGCTGTAAATTTTTCGCGTCATGTCGAACGCGTGTCGAAAGTACATTATAATAAGTGATTTAGCGGAATTATTGCCATTATTACGCGCGGAACTGTTTTACGGTTATCAGCATCGAAATTAACGCCAGTGATGCCATACACCGCCGCCCATTAATATTATTATACCCATTTGTTGTCAGAATAATCGCGAACAAACGAGATCAGGATGGTACGAGTAGAGAAGGAAGGAAGAAGGAAGGGAGGGAGGAAGCCAGATGTTGCCGAACGCGGTTCTCCGATTGATGGCTGATACGTTAATGAACATTCGATCGCCCAATAAAAAACTAGGGCCATTATTGTTTCCGTGCGATTAATGCCGATTTGAATCGTGTGTTTTGCTTTAGCATAGCGCCCGATAGCGCGCGATTCAATCAAGTTTTATTTTCTTTTCGATGTGGAAATTTCGTCAGCTTTTTACAAACGGCGTATTCTATCTAATTTTTTTCAATAATGTGCATTAATTTTCGTTGATTGTGATTTCGCTCCAATGTATATTTATTGATTATTTTAATATTGTGTAATTAAAATGCTTTATTTATTATTTCTGCATTTATCAGAAAATAATATTTTCTTAATTAGGTCAATTAGCATATTTTAGGTAATCATAAAATTTCTTCACCAACGTTTTTCACGATTGCGTGAAAACAAAGATGAAAAATATACAATAATTTTATAAATTAAAATAATAAAAAAACAAATTATTTGTTATTCTACGTATTTATACGTATTACTTACTCATATTCTTTGATATTACATCAATATGCAATAAAAATTCTTTAGTTTAATCAAATTTTCAATGTTGAAAATTAAAATTCTACAAATTAAATTCTAGGAACATAAATAACGAAATAATGCCTTTATGTTTAAGCTCTGTAAAGTTTCTTTAATGTAAAAATTCTAATTTAATAAAAATTTTATTATTAATTTTTTATAATTATTGATTTTTCGATTATTAATATCGCTTTCATCATTTATTAATGTTGCTTTAATCATATAATTAAAAAAAGCTTTTAAAAATAGTCTTTAAAAATAGTTGATTGCATATTTTTATTATTATATTTTACTTTAAAAATACTCCATTTTAAGCGGCAAAAATTTTCGGGAACATTTTCTCGAAAATTTCTACCGGCAAAAGAAATTAAATTCGCACCAACGGTGGCATTGCACCTCTTTCTACAATGTGCCGCTCACAATTTTTCAGTTGCAACGACATACGCGTCGTGGCACAAAGTAATGCTCTTTATGCACTTTTTAATGAGTTCTTTCACATAACAAACGAAATGAAGACGGTAGAAGAGAGGTTTATAAACGATATACCGTAGAATTTCAACACGTCCTACTTCTTTGATTACGATTTGTTGTACTTGCTTTAATCGAACTGTATTTCTTGGAAAATATACATAATATATAAAATTATTCGCGAAGTTTCTCCACTTGATGTTTTCCATTATGCCATTATGACAAACAATAAGAAAGGAAAAAGTTATATTTCTCTCAAAGATTTTTTTATCTTGATATTTTGTTCCGTAACATCAAATCAACAATATGTCTGTACTGTCGTTAATAGTGACGGCAATAATATATCATTTTCTTCCTCTCTGTAGCTAAAACGGATAGGGAAGCTTCCGCAGTTGTGGGCTTGATCGCGTGCTACGGGAAATTTGATCAGGAAGTTGCAGTGCACAGTTCGCGCGGTTAAATCAGACGATATTTGCATCACTCGGCCCAATGCATTCTCCATGCGCATCTCGGATGGGTATCGACAGGCGAGATATTGCGCGGGGTGCCCCGCGGGGTCTTGCAGTCTTATTTCATTCGCAGGCGCGAAGAATTGCATCGATCAACTTTCGCTCGACCGCCAGATGCCGACTGTCAGGGGTAAATTCCTTCCGGGGCTGCATACGAAATTCCATGAGAAGCAGAATCGCGCCGCTTTTCTCCTCGAACGTGTCGCACCGGTGCGCACAGATGCACATAGATGCGCCCGAGCGATTTGCAACGATTGTATTGATGTGAACTTTCGAGCCAAATACGTGAGAGTTCGCGCGACACGCGTCGCATTTTAATTAAAACAGCAAATGGGGAAAGTTTAGACAAACTAACGATAATAGAATAACATATTCTATCAAATTTTTAAATAATCGATACGATTAATAGTTAATAGTTGATATTATACAATTTTCTGTGGATTTGTTTACGAAGAAAAGCATTGCGATTGGCGTGTAATAATAATTGTAATTTGTGAAAGAGGGGGTTAATGGACTCAAGTTAAACAGGTCACTCGTCAATATTGTGCCGACGTTTGTCTTATCGGCGTATGCAATTGTCGATTCACGACATAACTCTCCGTACGACGCTATTATGCCATTGAACGTTATGCCTCGTACCGTTCCAAATGTTTGAGATTACAGACGACGTATTGGATCTCGCCATGTGTATCCTCGCGATAGAGACGAGATATTCCGAGTTTTGTGCCGATTGTAGGTGCCCCACTTTGCAAAGCCCGATCTCCTCCCATTACGATTATCAATATTCCCGTTTGCGTTTATTATGCATATGACGCTCATGCGAGGAAATAGCCACGTGAAGAGCAGATTACAAATTTCCCTCAAACATTTAATCCCATTACGTTGCATTTTGTGAGACACTGTGCTACATAATTTTCAACTCTATATTTTTCTTCCCCGTTTATTTATACCACTTGTGTTTTAATCGCGTTAAGATAGGGATTAACTATATTGATAGACTGTAAAAGTGCAAAAAATCTACATTAAACTAGTTAACCTGGATACAAGATTCTTTCTCGTTAATGGCACTTGAAAAGCGCGTTTATTGGAAGATATATATTTTATAACTTTGACATATACATACCGAAGCGTAGCAAAAGCGAGACTATAAAAGATGAATGTGAGTAACAAGAGATACAAAAAAGGACTTCGGCATTAAAGCGTATAGTTCTGAAACTTCAAAACATTGTCATTTTAATATACTGTTGCAATTACGTAATTAATATACATAATTGATATACATTTATTAAAAATCTGTAAATTTTACAAAATATTATCAATAAATTTCGTTGGAAATATTTTGGAAAATATCAAAACGCGAGATCGGAAAACGAGATGATTTAAAATTAATTTAAATTCTGCTTTTGCTTCACTACGATTCGCGTTTTATTACGCTTTGCTATGTCGACAATTTAATTCTCCTAAATTCTACGCTGACGTGTCACTCATTGGATCCTCATTTTCCTAAACGTTGTAACGGATCTCGGTTATTCCGCATTATGACATAGTCGCGGCTATAATGGAGGAAGTGTCGATCGGAGAACAGGAGAGATGTGAAGCAGGTACGACGAGGGGGATGCAAGAGAGGATGCAGTAGAGATAGAAGCTTTCTAATTACCGGTGCATCCTCGTCGAGACGCTAATTTCCATTCGCTCGCACTCTCTTGCAGCGAAGAGGCAAGGGTGACGAAGAAGAGCGCAGAGGGTGAAACACAGGAGTAGATCGAGTCGGCCATTGACACGACACGCTCTATATGTATACACGCTCCTTTATTCGCGCTGCAACATTCGAGAGTTAAAAAATTTCCGAAGAAGCCGACACGCTTTATGTGATTATCTTACATCTTTTCGTATCTTTAATTCTTCAGTTTTTATGTTGAAATTACTTTCACTCGCGCTGTGAATGAAAAAGACAGATTCGATAACGTCGGAAATAAATTTGTTAAAGAAAGGAGAAAGTTTCTATATACTCAGGTGATATATTAGCTAACACGCAGTGACACTTGGTTAATGAGGGTATCGGATAATGCGATGCGCAGTGACCTTTTGACCCAGTTGTAACGTTCCGTTCCGCTATCCTTTGACTTTACATTAATCGCATAAAAATTTTATAAGAAGTGGAGTAGAAGTAAGTTAATTATAACACCATTGTATTTCTTAAAATAATCCATAGGAAGAAATAATACGTCCGTAAATTTTCTTGCTTTACGATTCATCAAATATACCTTTGCATTCTGTTTTCTTGTCAGATATACATCGTATAAAGCTGATCAAGATCCTCCAACAAAATCATGTAACAAAATGCAAAAGGAAATAAACGAAACAACATACAGGAATTACTTATTATTTCTATAAACGCAATTGCGTACTGGTAAGATACTAGGTTAGCCTTACGTACACATTTTACGCTCAACACGAAAAGTCTTATTGAATTCTCTGTATAATTATCTCGAGTATCGTTATCTCATCCATGTTCTTTCCGTCTGCAATTAGCTATGATTTAAATTCTACTAAAGAACGCTGAATGATGCTTCTGTTACACGTATATTGCCTTTCATCCAAGTTGTTACATAATAACGAACGCGAATCGTAAGTTGCTACGTCCT
Source organism: Tetramorium bicarinatum (assembly GCA_928718305.1). Lineage (NCBI taxonomy): Eukaryota > Metazoa > Arthropoda > Insecta > Hymenoptera > Formicidae > Tetramorium > Tetramorium bicarinatum. The sequence goes on along the minus strand of OV788322.1, from coordinate 5,555,976 downwards.
GACGCAATGATAATTAAAAAAATTATACTATCGAAAAATGAATAAACTTGTGCACTATATTCTATCTATTATTTTGATTTATGTCTTGCCTATTTACCGGGATTAATGTTAGGTAAACAGTGCGACGTTATTTGTCACACGTGTAGTCGTCGATTTATCGCGTGTACTTATTTCGTCCGTAAATTGTGCAAACCGCGAAAGAATGGGTGAGTTATGATGATTCTTTTTCTGTTTCATATACTCTGTACTCTTGTATTTTTATGTATAATATCAAACAAAAATATCTCGCTAAAGATCGTGTGATCTGTGTACACGATGAAAATAAAGTAATAATTTCTTCTGAAAATGTAATAAAATTGTTGATGTATGTAATATTATTGTACCATTGAATTTTCATTTTCTGAAAATTGAGAAATGCTGGTCGAGATAAAGTACATATCGTCGATGTGCATCATAAATTAATATAGTATCGCGGCGCAGTATCGAAGAACTATGTGTGTAACATGAAAATTTGAACTTTGGCAGAAAATCAGATTGGTTATCACGGCGATAAAAAGAGCGCTTTATTTCCCAATTGCATTTTCCAAACTTGATGATCTGTTAATTTTTCTCCAGGTATCCGCTGCCCGTTTCAGTCTGACGGAAAAAGCTGTCCGGCAAAAGCGGATGGTGAAAGATCGTTATCGAGAGGTCTCGTTATTGATCTTCCCTACTAACTACTGACAGACAGAAATTTTTCCGGAAGGGCTTTGATCAAAGTTTCCTGCGCTGCACCATGGATCCAATAAATACCGCAGGAGAGCCTTTCTTTCTCTCCATCCAGAAAATATTCTATACGAGAACCGAATGTCAACAGGAACTTCATCTCCTCGCAACTATGTCGGAGGCAAATTTTTTAACAAAAAAAATTTTTTCCGAGCTGCAACTATAAAGAGCGAGAGAGCGAGAGAGAAAGCGAGAATAAATGTAGACGATACAGAAAGGAAACGGCAGATCGATAAATGTCACAAGAAAGTCTTTGCTCTTTCTTCCCACTGTCTATTTCCTTCCCCTCTCATTCTCTTTGTACACGCGTTTCAGCGTGTCAGCACATTTTTACTCTATGTACAATAAATGAGATTGTGAAAGAATGAGAGAGAAGTGTTCTTTCAGATCAAATTGTTTTCTTTAATTTTGTATCAAAAAATGAGGAAAGACGATAGCTCATTGTGGATGCGATCTGTTCCTTCGAATGACACATACAATTGTATCGATAATATTTGTACATACATAAATCGTTAAAAAAGAGACAATACATACATACATACATACATACATACATACATACATACAGACAGTACATACATAAATCGCAGAAAAAAAGAGACAAAAACGTGACAAAAAAAATTGTTGAAAAATCAATGGATCACACTATCAAAATCGCACAGTTTTGTTTCTTAGCATGAAATTATGCTTCGTTGTAGAAATTTTTTTCGTTAAATTCGTACATATTGCTGTCTGATAGGCACATATACTTATGTGTTATTTCGTTCGAGAATTTTGATAATATTAATATACGAAAGATTAATGTCGATTACGTCTATGAAATTTTTAAATATTATTAAGAGAATGATATGCTTCAAGCCATTTTATTTCGAACAGAGCGTGTTTTTTCGTCGGTTGCGCGGATATGAATAGAAATACTACGCAGAAAACTCGACTATGAAGACCGTATGTACATTTTAAAAGCAGGAGTATCATGTTATTGTTAATACAATATACTCGTCGGTAACTGTACTTTGCTGGCGATAGAATAAATAGTAGGGTAGAGCGAAAAACGGAAAATTTTCCGCAATGCTCATTGTAATAGTGCAGAAAAGTTATTTAAACGTATGAATTTTAAGCAAAAAAGATTTTCAAATCAGTTAATATTCCGCTCAGGCATCGGACTCAAAACTTAATAAATTACGTTTTTTAGTTTCTGCCTTTCATTTTCTTTCGTTAATGATTCTTTCAGTGCTTAAATAATTTTTACATAGTAAAGAATTTCTTTAACGTATTTCTGTGAAACTTTTAATTGTGAAAATTTCAATAATTTCTGAAAAGACATATCCAGTAGATATATTGTGTGTAGAAAAAAAAAACAAAATTTTACGAAATACAATTAACCAGTGATTCTTTCTCAATAAATGTTGAAATAATAATAACATTGTGTATTTATTTTGAGTATCTGAAAATTTTCTCTACGCTCTCGTTTCTCCTTCTATCGCTTGTTACGCCTGCCATCATTCAAATATGAGTAAACTACGGGGCAACTTCCGTCGCAGGGTACATAATCAAGATTCTTCCACTTTGAAGCTCGAAAGCCAATAACACCGCGAATAACGCTCGCCCTAGCAGTGGCGAGTTTGTTTTTCAATATTCCAAACGGAAATGAGGGAGGGAATAAATATTTCGCCATCGACAACTCTCTCGGTTCGTATTTCCGCATGCCAACTGCAACTTTTTATCGATCCGTTACGCGCGGTGATAAATTTTCTGATCACGGTTCTAACTTGATTGTTTTTCCATTATTTATCTTTCTTTAACAAAACAGTAAGTAGCATGAAATCGAAAAAATATATAAGTTGTCTAAATATAAATTTTTTTATTTAAAATACAGTCATTTTTTCTCTCTGCCTTCTTTTCTCCATGAAACCGCATTAAATTCGTATTTTTTCGCAAAATGGAATGTATGTCCGTATTTTTATTTTATATACCAGATAAAAAGCAAACTAAAAATAGTAAACATAAGTTTACTAGACATTTAGTTTTATCTGTATTTTTGCTTGTATGTGCTTTTATTAAAAGCAAAAGTGAACGGAAAAAAGGGAGAAAAACATACTTCCGATCTCTTTTTTTATTTATTGTTGTTGTCGCTGGAAACCTGGGCTCTTAATAATCAAAGTCGATAATTTCGCAAGAAGTTTCTCGGCGGACTATAATTGCAGTGGAGACTGTTTCTTTGCGCGGGTCGCGGCAGTTCGAAGCTCCCTTTCGCAAAGCAAATACATTATTCATATTTACGGGTCTTTCGTCCCTCCTTTCCTGTGGCTGGCTCTCCAACTTCCTTTTTCTGAACCCTCGCGGTTCGTAAATAATCTGACAAGTGCTTTAGTCGACCGCGTATTAAATTAAATGAGACTTGTATTCAACTATACGTTCTCGGTGAAAGTAACGCGGGACAAAATCAACTGAATTTCTTGCAGTGCACGAATCGTTGAACTCTGTTTCACTTAGATCTGGTATATACGTTTTTGTCGACGAGGGTTTGTTACAAAGCAATGTTGTACAGAATCAATAATGTTCACTTCACGGGTAAATGTCGATTCGAGCATCGCGGACGCATTTCCAACCAATTTCATTATAGCGACCTACTTAAATTTTAATCAATATTTGCCGCAATAATCAGCTCACGTTTCATAATTAACGTTTTACGATTCGCGATGAGGCGCTCTTTAATATCCCCTCGATTGATGACGACTCACGTGCTACTTGATTCCTTTCCTTCTTTCGTCCTCTCTTAACCGAACACGGAAAACTTCTAATAATCTTTTTTCGTCGACTTTGTTAGCAATTCGTTCCTCTTCCTTTTGTGCCGATAATTGGTCGCAAATGGTCATCTAGATCCGCAATTAGGGTCGTGGCAGGAAGGACTGTACCAATATTTGCGCTCAGCTAAATAAATTGGATCGAATTGTCGTAGCGTATCGAAAATTCGATATTTCCCGACTGTTCCCAGATTGTCGTACACGTCAGTGATTTCGAAGCCAATTTAATTAAGACTGCTTGTCGAAACTTTTAGGGATTTGCAATATGTATATTATTTTATTTTATCTAATGCACGGCATACGTTATTTGTCTCGCAGGTGTAATTTTATTCGAAAGATCGTTTGCCGGAGTCTTTAATGATGCGTAAGCTTTCAGATAAGTCACTATGCATGATTCATCAAAGTCGCGTCATTCGCGCGCCGTCACGTCCCGACAGAAACGCAGGTAATGATTGTATCGTCATTTATCACGTCTTCTGCCGCACGAAGATATCGTGTACGTGTTTCGAATATTGTGTTTAGTTATCTTTCCCACGAGACAATTTATCACGTTCGATCCCTCCCCGACTAGCTTCTCACGGGGCATGAAATAAGCATTTTCCCTTTAGCATACACGCCTAGTAGAAAATACAGAGCATATTTCCCGATATCTATTTGCGTCATTCAATATAATCTCTTTTTACAAAATAATTTTTATAAAATAATTTTTATTATTTGACAAGGAGGGATCTATAGATCGTATTAATGTATATGACAAATGAATTTTATAATAAATTTAAATAAATTTGCAAGAATTTGGTATATTTAATTTAAATAACTTACATTTTTTACATTTCTCTCCGTAGGGAACTAATTTCGTCCTGTAATATTGATAAAATCCGGAAATTTTAGAGCTGAAAGCATTTGAAAACAAAAATTCTTTTTTCTTGTTGCATCTCTGACGTTGAATTTGTGTAGTAATATTTATTTCACTTATATCAATATAATTTTTTCCAAATGATAAATGTATCTGATTCGACAACGTTCCTCGCTTTAAAATGTAGAATGAGAAGTAGGATTAATATTATTTCAGTATAATATTTAAATGGTAATATGTTGTACCTTTACAGCAAAATTTTTCATAGTAAAATACAAATTTTCCAAAAGATTTCGTCAAGCACGTTATAATTAATGATCCAGAAGCGTTTGAATAAATTCAACATTTTATATACAACATTATAAATTTTAAACATTTTGTCAAATATTATTTTTTCTTTCGAAATAAATAAAAAAATTGACAAGTAGCGTGTGCGCACATGTAGTTATCTAAACGTTAGAGCTATGAATCATGAAGCAGAGAGCAATTAAACGGTAAACGTAATTTCGATGAAGCACATTTTTTTATTTAGAATTCTAGATGCATTCCGGCCGTATGCAGTTTGCGATGAAAAATTTGCGCTGGCGCTTTAATAGTTCACTAACTCGGTACGCGATCATGCGCAATCTGATTAATTACACGTAGATGTGTATGTCAAAGTTCATCGCCGCAGGAAATTATTCATAGAAGTGGCGTGCAGATAACAGGCATAATTAACCGATGTTTCATAGCCGTAGAATACGATATAGTCGCAACGTTTGCTAAAGTTATTTCGTACATTTAGTCGTATAGTCACATTTGATAAAGCATAGGCTATTCGGGGGGCATATACGCGTAAATCTGTTATTGCTACTGTAAGTTATCATTGTTTTGACTAACAATCGACTTTGATGAGATTGATGTCTATATAGCTGTACATTTATCATCTCATTGCATACATACAATGTATTTCTATCTTTCTAAATCCGCTGTGTTCAAATTTTTGTTTTAAATATTAATTATTTAATTTATATAAAAAATATGTAAATAGAAAGCTTTTAAAAAATGTATAATATTAAAAGGCATAGAAACTTTTATATCTGCAACTTTTATATCACATATACATTTTCACCGAAAAAAAATCAACACTATATACATATATATTCCAATAGATTATACCAATCTTGAGAAAATAATTTATAAGATATATCTGTAATTTACGCCGTACATGTAAAATTATATTGATTTATTCAATCCATAAGATGAGTTACCCTAAGTCTTCATATGCACGTTCTGCGCTCCCTACGCGTTTTCCCGTGGGTAAATTTATATTCGTGCGGATTATGCGAGGGGAAGTGATGCATTAGTGTTAAATTTGAATCCACCGAATATGGTGCTAGAGTCTAAATAGAGGACGGTCCGTTGGATCGTGTTTATGAATTATAATCGCTTTAAAGCGAAGCGTCAGGGAACGCCGCAGAACAACGCTCCCATAATCTATCTCATATCGAAAGCAATTATTAATAAATCCATGCATATAAGATTAATTGAGGAGAAGAACATATTTGCACAAATTATATTAAATTAAAGTTTAAAACTGAAAAGTTACAGTAAATGATAATTCAATATCAAAATTTTGTTATAAAATATAAAAAAATTTGTTATTGGAACTTGTCGTAAGAATATATCGCATATTCCGTATATAGATTTATAGTATATAATTATCGTCAAGGGTTCCCTATCCGGGTATCCCAGGACATTCCACGTAATTTCCGAAACCATGTTCAACAAACGGTACTATCACCAACGGGCCGTGTTTCTCAAAGTTTCACGAAGCGCATGCGACACTTTGCACCAGCAACTGTGTCGTTTAGACGGATACAGTAGCGCGCTTGCGAATCGTTTTTCTATAGGAACGTGACGAGACGAGGCGAGTTCGAGCGTGAAAAGTTTCGCTACTCGTAACATTGTCGCGTGGCGCTGAATATTTATTTTTTGCCGGGAAATTTCACGCCGAGTTGGGCAGTATATCCTGCCTGGACATCGTTCTAAAAGCCGCAGTTTTCCTACTACGCAGTTTTCCTCTTCGCGCGAGATAAAGTCCACCGAATAATTACGCGGATGGAACGTGAGATATCTGTTGAAGATGCCGCGAAAACTTATCCCGTGATTGCGCACCACATGTGCCATCTCATCGTTATGACGTCGTTCGCTAACTATTGTCTCTATTATTATCTTTCTTGTCGTGTTGTAACTGTCAGTTACTACTACTACTGACACTAAAGTAGAAATGTCTGGCATAAAGTAGAAATAATAAAGTAGCGCCCAAGAATAGTTGTATCCTCCTCGTATATACGTAATTTCTCAGTTACAAAATTTCATAAAAAGACTTCTTTGAAATACAATTAATAATCACATTTTTCATATCACTCGATCATTAAATTTGATATAAAAATCCTCAATGATGCAAATTGTCCAGTACATACAAACAAACAAAAATCGGAGAACTGATATATTCGCGATTCCAATTTACACTCAGGAATCTATCGGTATGTTGAGAAATTATCGAGTATTAAAAAAAGTATGTTCTCGGTTTATGGGAAACGTAATCCCCGGCGGCTTCCCTATCCTTATTACGTCTTAACATCTTCCCCATCGAAAGCTTCCGGCACCTATATGCCTCTTACTTCTCTCTCGCGTGATCCCTCTACTAAAAGGTGCTCTCAACGAAACGTCATCCGGTCAATGATACGATCGGACTCTCCACGCCGCACATAACAGTCGTTTTCGTCGTATATTTGATCTCGAGTTTCCGGCTTCTCTCTAACGTAACTTTCCCATTTATAGAGAAAAAAGCAAACAAATTCATATCATTTTTATACGCGTACTTTTATGCCAAGTTATTTCATTTTTTAACTTTGCGATCCTTCCTCGAGGTAAATGTGTCGCAACTATATTTAAATGTAAATTTATGGAATAAGATCTCAAATAAATTATAAAAACATATATCTCTCTCTCTCTCCCTGTAATTTTGTTAGTATCATTATACATAAACTGTTTCAATAATTCTTCATTAAAATATCAAATCCGAAATTAAAATATCATCTATAAAAATAACATATATGTGAAGAATTGCAATAATTCTTCATTAAAATATATTCAAAATTCGATATTTGTAAAATTCAAATGTTTATATAAAACTTTTTGTAGCAAAAATCTCTTCAATTAATATATATATTCAATTAAATCCTTTAATTAATTTTCTACTGATTTGTGAAAAAAGCGCAAACAAATTAATATGTATTTCTGTATTGTTATACAAATTATTGTTACACAAATATTTGTTATACAAATTAATATGTATTAATATGTATATACATAATAAAGTGCCGTGTTTTTACAAAAAATATTGGATCTATGTTTCACGTAAACGCATTAAATCAATGATATAAACAGATCATAATCAAAAGCAACGTACACGGGGATGAGGTCGCCATTAAAATACGAGTTATCGGAGACTTGCGAAAGTTTGAAGACAAACACGATCGTAGCCACGTCGACAAATACGCTTAACTGATTGCACTACTCGACGATGGTGCTCGATTTACTAGATAAACACGATCCTTCTGACCTATATCGCATCGGTCAGTCAAACGCACATTGGCTCGATACGTCCCATCAGGTTCAACGAAGTTACCTACCTAGATTCAATCCGACGCCGTTAAATTCCGTGGTAGTTTAAGTACTGATTATTCTGTTGGAAATTCCTTCCTCTGTAAAACGCTCGGGGGCGATTTGTGGGAAACGTGCAAGCCCTGTTTGTTGCAGAATGCATAAGATCGCGCAGATCGCGGAATCTGATTGAAAGCAATAGAATAAACGAACAAAATTGAAGCTGAGATAGAACAAATCGAATCAAACCAAACTGATTTAATTTGCCATAAATAAAATGAATAAATATAGCGTCTTAAAAAATTAAGTTTTAAAAATAGTTGCGCCATCCTTCTCGTTGAAAATCGAACGAACGAAATCGTGACCGGAATATTTAACAAGAAGATCATCTTTCTTATGAGACTTAAAGCAATTGCCGTACTATTACCCAGTTATTACCTTATCGTGTTAATTCGCGCGTCATCAGGCTCGACTGCGCTCCACGGCGATCTTCCAGACAGCGCGGAAGTTAATGATCGATTTAATGCAACGTTGACGCGAAAGCTGATACGCGCTAAGCTACGGTACTTACAGCTTAATCTGAGCTTTTCCCGGCGACACGCTTGTCGATAGAAATACGTTTCGTCTCCACGGTCGTTAATCTCAGTCGCATTTTGAGCGACAGCGCAGAACGATCAAACACAAAAATAAAATCGAGCCCTCCGAGAAACGTCGATTGCGAATTGTGAATAATATCATTGTGGAATTCAACATATCGTATGCTAATTTTAGTATCAATATCACGAGAAAAATGTAAAATGAAATCGTACTTTTATATATGATAAATAATTCCAATATTTTATCATTAAAATGTTATTAGTAACATTTTCAATACAGTAGGATTTTATAATGCCTTCAAAGTTTTTTTCTAAGAATTTCTTGAATATTCAATATAATAAAAATTTCAGACATTCAGAATTTTTGTGACACTTTGTGCTATTTTATCGTGTAAGTAAACTCACGGATTACTGTGTTCCACAAAATCTTATGACAAACATAACATAAAGTTGCATGAACTCAGGTAAAATACTAATGAGAAAACTTTGTTCTCCCTCTCTATCTTTCTCCCTCCTATGATTAAATATTTTATTTTATGATTGTAAACGTTCAATTTGCAACAAAAAGTTTTTTAGTATATTAACTACGTATTAGTAATACGTTAACTGTTATCGCTGTAAATAAAACGTAGTGTGTTAAATGGCTAAATTAATATGCAGTTTGAACGATCGGAGATTTATTGTGGCCTGCGCTCCGTGCTAGTTGAAAGTTTCGATTGATCGCGCGAAGTGATGTTGATACAGCTGACGCTTCACGTCGCGCATTGTTTTTCGAGCATAAATTGAAATATCAGAGGAGAAGTGTATATGAAATTTCCAGATTTGCACGTTATCAAAATAACGTATAATAGCAAAAGCGAAATTAAATTGTTTAAAAATGCGCAATAAAATGATATTTATAATAAATTAAGATTTAAAAGTTTTTACTCAGAGAGACGTATATTTTTTATTTTTTCTTAAGCAAATTGTCCTATTGTCGATAGAGACAATATTACCATGTCCAATTTGACCCAATCTATGACTGCCGCCATCGCTGTGAGAATAGCGTTTTTAAATTCGAAAATAAAAAGTTCCGCGAGTGAATCCGGCTGCAATGGACGCGCGACAGCTGCGTGAGTCGCGCTCGTAGAAAAGCAATTTTAACGTATCGCAATCGGATGAAGAGGAAGTATTTATAAAATCGGTATGAACGAATGAATGAAAGTATAGAAGATGATGAAAAATGTGTTCGTCATAATTACGACAGTGAAAAAAACGTCACAAAGCAACACGGTCACCGCCAACGCATTTGTTCACGGGAAGTACTCCGTTACGAGACGGAAAGAAACTAAATGCAAGGATGTGGGAAACAATCCAGCGGAGAGCAACCCGTGCACACAGGAAAAAAAAGAGTGAGAGGTTACATGCGCTTTATGCGAAGCGGAACGCATTTAAAACGCTATTGCTGGAAATAAATTCGATATGCAAGAACGCTTCTCGACGAGTGAACTGTTGCATCAATATTGATTAATATATTTTTTAAATTTATTATATTTATCAAATTAACGAAAGATATTTAATTATAAAACGAAAAGTATAGAGAGAACGCGAATCCAACTGACGGAATTATAAATAATTGTATGAGGACCATGCAGGTCTCCATTTTCTCTGCAGGATTTCCATTATTTCGGTCACGAGGGGACAAGAAAAATCGAGGCGCGACAATGCACGTGTCTCGCGAAAAGCACTCTCAGTTTCCAGTCATGGAAACTGAGCTATGGAACCAGAAAAAGTTCGAAAAGAAGGCGCACGGAACAATTCCTTGAAAGAAGCCCATTGTTTGATCTCGGTATGCTACACAACCAACTAAAATCAAAATGGAGAAAATGATTATATATGTATAAATACTACATGATCAAACTAGTTATCGCGGAGAATATCATATTTTCGTTAATTTTATACTAACAAAAATAAAAAGTTCTAAACACTACGATGAGAAGCTCTCGATACTTTCTGCTCTGAGTGCACTCGATTTCTTCACGGAGTAAAAGTAAAATTTACTCAGAGATCGTATTACACAGCGGCAACTTCATGCTGCGCTTTCAAAGAAAAAAAATTACATGCCCACTCGAAAAAGATTTTAAATCATTATTTGACAAAAAAGTTGCCTCTGATATTTTCTTAGACAAAACTTATCAAATTAGTTGATGTAAACTTTTTAATTTTTTTATAATAATTTGCGCAACAATAAAATCTTTGTTAGACAGAGTTTGCATTTATAGAAAGAAATATCATTAATTATTTTAATTTTTAAGGCTTAATTTATTGAATTTATATAAAGTTTGTTAACTTCCGATTGTGCATACTTATCGATGCGGAAAAAGATTCTTTTAATGGTAATTGAATCTAATCTTTAGCAAGACTAATACTATCGTCACTTCATCAACGAGTAAATACATAACTTCCTTCTACTTTCATAAGATTTAATGTACAGAAAGCCATGTTTAAGATGCCAATATCAAGTATCCTTTTTTTAAACTTAAAAGAACAAAGGATCTCGAATCTTAATGAAGACTGAATGAAGCAAGAGCTTTTATTACTGCGCCGTTTACACTCCGTTCTTTTCTTTTCTTATTGCTAGAATTCACAACTCTTTTTGAACTCCTCCGATAATAATACCTACTGGATTTTGCGCAACAATTACTAAATAGAAATGCGCCCGTTTGCAAATGGCATCCTTTCTTCGTCGCTGATAATCCCGAGGGCGAAATACGACAGGACGTGTAGCGTGCACCTTAAGATAACAGGAAGGCTCGAATGGGAGAGCCGGGAACAGCCGTAGCCTGTGTGGCAGCTTCCCCACAGGAAGCACTCGGTTACGAGTCGCGGAGGAGAGGCAAAGGGACGAGAAACGGCAGCGATGGAAGAGAAAACGTTGTGATGGTATACATCCGCGAATGGGAAAGAAGAGCGGCGGCAATACCAGGGACTTTGAAGGGGAATAAAGAGGCCAGCCACGGAAAAGTAGAATAGAACGGCATGGCGTCGACTGCCAATCGTCTATGCGAGATCAGAATCGCCTGGGATCTCTTGCATCCTGCCTTTGTGCCGCATCGTGACGATTTCATTGCAAATCCCGGCTTTCTGCCATTTTCGATCTTTACGGGGAATTCATTATTGAAGGCATCGCCGCGTGTATATACCCGATTCGCCTGCGATCGAATATCTATTCGTACCGAGATATATATGATTATTCTTTTTAAATAAATTTATGTCATACGCATATACGCTTTTGATCAATATCATGTAAAATAAACTAGTTTAAAAATCTATATGTAATTTTATATCATGCTATTTTTTTTATCAGATTGCATAATATCAAAAGTTTCTGCTCCGTTTTTAGCTGATATTATTAGAAAACCAGTCACGATTTATCGCATTAACAAAATGAGAAACAATGATCTTGTACATATTTTATGCAAACATAATTCTTTCTCATTTTGTTATAAATTAATACAATTACTATTATTACAAGTCTGAAGTTTGCTGAGGAAACATCGGAGACATCTAATCCGTTAAATCATTAAACATGACGTAACGCGCCGCACATGTAACCGGATGATAGCATTGCTGCAGATGGCATGCAACTTTTACATTCTATAAAAGTTTTTATTCCGCTCGCAATGCATGTGCACACATTGTCCTTTCTCCCCTCTTGTATAGCAATTACATTTTATAATTCTCGTTGCGTTGGATATTCCAGTGGCCGGTGTTTTAATTACTGCAATGTCGTTTTTAAATGCGACATAGAACTCTTTCGCTGCTGTATAAGCCATTCCTAACGTGGACTCCATCCTGCGTTTCCGTTGCGTAACGTACTCAAGCTTTTTACGATACACGATACGAGACCGATATGGGTGTCATGGAAAATTTAGCGTGAAAAACTCTGACGCGTATGTGACAAAATCTCCAAGTATTATGTATCACATGTAAAAATATAAAATGAAAGTTATAAATTGAAAAACATTTAGATGACAAACTAAACAAATTATGTAATATATTATACGAAGCATGCTTTCAAAAAAATTGAAAAACATTTTGAGCTTTTCTGAAAATTCTACTATATTATAGAAGCAAGTTTTTTAAATATTGTCTTTGCGTCTGTCATTTCATTAATATTTAAATATGCAGTAAAATACACATTATTTTAAAATTTTACAGTATATATATATATATATATATATATATATATATATATATATATACATTGTATACCATTTAACTAGCAAATTTTTAATGTGTAAACACAAAAGAATTTGCTTCACGTAAAATAACTGCAATTTCTTTATTCCTTTATCTCATTAGCTATAATGTAAGCAATTATTATAATAATACTATTCCCTCAATTGCGTAATGTCGCATACTAAAACGCGCCGCAGGTTAATTTATATACAACTTAATTCGGTTTGTGACCTTTTACACAATGTTTCATGCATAAAAATATTTCTGACTGCAAGTGATTCTGCGATAGAAGCATGCATAATTGTTGTAATCGATTTAATCTATTAATAACATCGAATTTGGTATACATATATAATTTGGCTAATAATAATATTGCTCTTAGCAATACTATGCATAAAATAGAATAATACCTTCCACATGTTTAAAGTAAATTATACATAATAATAACGGATAATTATCACATAACTTAACATGGATTATGTATGCGTTCAGCGTTCACGTGTAATCGATACTTGTTTTTTATTTCTATCTCATGTCGCTTCAAGTATTCCGACATTGCAGCTGATCGGGACGTGCTCGTCGAACATTACGCGCGCGCAAGCCAATGTTCGATCGCGTCTACTTAATATTTTATTGCACCGCTCGACGCTGGAAATCGTGAACGGAAAGACCGTAATTTCGAGATCACGACGTCGTAAATTGCAAAACGGCGATCTACTTTTCGGCGAAGAGCGATACAGAATTTCGGGACGTTAAAGACCATTCTCGCGGCAACTTAGCCTGAGTCGATACTGGATAAATATTCAATGCAGCGGCGCCTTCAATAAATCTTATGAGCTCGCGCCGGCGTTTTCATATGAACGAGCAACGAAGAAACCATCATACAATCGCTCTGCCAACTTTGTGAAATAATGTTTTAATATAATAGGACCAAAAATAATGTTTTAATATAATAGGACCAAAATTATGACATTTTGAAGTTTTATTGTCGTATACTTAAAAATAAAAGAAAAGAATCAAAAAGAAAAAATAGATATATTAAATGATGGCCGTCATTTTTTAAAATAACCACTATTATCAGTTATTAAGGTAATTAAAGTTAAAAGGCAAATGAAATATTAATTGTTATTCATAATAGATAATTAATAACTGCAGTATTATAATCACAATACGAATTGAAATGATGTAAACTGAAATTTCGAAATATAATGTTACCAATTAAGCAAATATAAATTTCAAGAATAGAGTAATGCATAAATAATCGCACAGTATGCTGTGACAAAATTCTAGTGCAAATGCAATAAGTATGACATGGCTGGCAACGCCACCGTGCGCTCTTACTTAGAGATTCCTCGAATTACACCGCATCATAAATTCTCGAGCTCGTCGGACTCTCGCATTCATCGGAAATTCTTACTGTGCAAAACGCAGCGGGTATGGTCGCAAACGGATGTATGTAAATGGCGCCTTAATAAAGTCAAAAACGGCAAGAGCGAAACGCTAAATGCATGTACGACACGGTGGACTGCAACGCGTACATCTCTTTGATATTTTCAGCTGACGTCGTCGCATAGAAACCGCTTTCTAGTAATTGCATTCATGCTAAATTGTAATTAAATGTGCCAACCGCAATCGATAGCATGAGAATAGATTATGTTGCAATAAATTGCAATAACAATTAAGGCTGAATAACAAATATCGATGTTAATAACAATGAGAAAGACAAAAAATATATAACAATAAAATTGGATTTTAATTTAAAAACTCATCCACTAACTCTCTTTCGCGCGCACTTCCGCTTTTAATATATTCTACTAATTCTCTTGATCGTCAAAAAGATAATTACTTTTATGGAGCACAGATTTTTTTACTTTAATCTGATTCAGCATTTAATTTTATTCACCATCTACTTCCATAATAATAATAATAACAACAATAAAAGTTCATTGTTCTAGAACCACAGCTCTCTGGAAATTTTCATTAAAAAAAATAGTTATCTCGCTATTAAAAAAAACTGTTAAGTATTGAATTTGCATACACGAAGAATATTTGTCATGCGAAATTCAAATATAATATAAAAAAAGTAATATAGGAAAGTTTAAAAAAAGCGTTGTAGCACAAACTGTTGAAAGAGAGAGAGAGAAAGACTCAAAAGTTTGACGACTTCACAATGCATGCATTGTGTATCTTTGCAACATTAGTAGCCAAAAATATTGAGAGTGTCATGTGTCACAAAGCTCTCACTAGGCACGGGTATTGAAACCTGGGGAAACTTTTAAAGCCGATTTTTCGACCGTAATGTCAAGTGTGTCATCGATATCTCTCGTGAATGCGAGACATTCACTCTCTTACTCTCTCACTCATTCTCTCTCTCTCTCTCTCTCTCTCTGTCTCTCTCTCTCTTCATATACATATATCGTACGAGACTGATTTTTCATTGTAAAATGTAACAAAATCGCATTTTAGCAAAATTCGATGCTTTTCGAATTATTGATAAATTTGTCGTTAAACTTGTTTTCAAAATTGAAAGTCGGAAAATTAAAACGGTTTCCAATTTGATGGATATCCTCAGAAGTTAAAAACCTGATGGAGGGAAAAGAGGAAATAGAGTGAATGTAGTTTTTTTAAAACAGAGTATCCGCAAATCGACAGGATACACAGCGTTATTGCTTGTGAAATACGAGGACTCTTTTCGTTCGCAGCAGAGATCGAACTTTTAATAATTTTCCAGCTATTAAGACTTTGTACATCCTCCTTTAGTTTTCACCGTTAAACTAGTGAAACAGCTGTATTTGCAATACACAGGAAACAGTAATTAGTGACTGATTACACGTATATACAGCTGCATTATAGTAAACAGTATACTACTAATATCTGCGGTTATTAATAATTCAGATTCATGCCACGTATAATAGAGCAATAATTTTATCATCAATGCATCGGTTCTGTTTTACTTTTCAAAGTAAATTTGAAAACAACGCGTAATCAAGAAGAATTGTACAAGTAATCGAATCACTACAATTTGAACCAATAATGGAACTAAAAGCTAAAAATATTAACTGATTGATTTACAATAATTATATTCAGATAATGAAGCATTTTCGCATAAACAACATAAACATAGGATGCAGATGCAAATGCGACATCAGATCATTTCATTTCGTTTGTTATGAGAATTCACATGAAATCTCCAGGCATAGCACCATTCACGATGTTTTGCACGGTATATTATTGGCGCGTCATTTGCAGGAACACGACGATACCGCCGGATTTCATTTCCGGAGGTCCAGAGCAAAATACGATCAAGCGGTAGTGAGGGGCACACGTCCGTACATCGTTGGTAATGCCAGAACGCGACGACGAGCTCGCGTGAATAGGCGCGGTTTAATCGCGGATCGAATTCGCGACGAATCAGAGCCGTATCATCGCGACCCGGCACATGTTGCACGCGCATTGTATCGCGACGTCGACACGATCGTAAATAGCCTTACGAAATCGCGCCCGATTGCGTCGCTAATAAATACTAATGCGGAATTGAAAACGCGATTACGACTAGTTCTTCGGACAATTGCGGACAATTTCTGCGTGATGGAATTATCACCATCGCAGTTGCTTACTCTCGGTTTGTTATATTATAATTTCGACAATTTCATATTTCGACGTTTTGAAACGTCGAACTATATAGTTTGAAATCCCGACGGTTTAATGGCCGTAAGGGAAAATATATTTAAATGACAAAATTCTTTCGAGCTTTTCTATCACTCCCACGTATCTCTTTCTAAAACCAAATCCGTATTGCAATATTGATGGCTGCACAATAGATCGTTGGCTGAAATCCGACTAACGGCAAGATTTCACGTTATCTGCGAAAAGTTGAATCCGATTGTGCTCTCCGGTAAGAGCACAACGCGACGTTTCCAATGAGATTTCATCGGTATCGAAAAACGATGCAATGTTTTTAGTAAAATACGCTGCATATGCGAATACATTCGGAAATTCTAAATACACGATATTGACGTGATTTCATGTCGCCCACGGGACTTGGATATATGTTTTATTCGGATTTTACGCGCGATCTCATTACCGGAGGCATCTTCATTCCCCACCGTTTCCGAAGGATGTTTATGGAATATCGAGATAACACCGCGTTGCTGCATCCAGTTGAACGGCACGTTATGTTCACCGCGAGAAAAGTTTTACATAAATATTCCGGATATTCCTATTGAGACACGAATATTTGCAACATAATGTGAAATTTACTATCCCTTTCGATTTTCGATTTTCTATTATCACATTAAACTTTTATCAATAATAAAAAGTTGTGAAAAGTTAAGACCATTTACGGTACATATTAATTTATAAAATATTGATTGAAAAAAATAAGAATTTATTTTTTAACTGTTTAAGATTAATTTTCAGAAATGCAATAAATATAACATTGTTTATTAGGTTTTTAATTTTAAGTATGTCTTAGAATTGTTATTTTTGAAATTTGTTTAGATATGTGTAAAATGTTGACTATTAAAAAATTGCAATAAATATTAGATCTAATTATATTTATAACTTGAGAAAAGATCGATTTTGTATCACTTAAAAAAATTAAAATAAAAAAAATGTCCTGGAATATATATCTTATTCATATAAAATCTATCGAATGTAAAAGTAAACTTTCGGAGCACAATACATTAAACAAGATTTTTTGAAGTTGATTATGAAAATATTGAGCAATGCCGCTGACAAGAAAGATAATCAAATTTCAATGAGAATGTTTGAAATAATTCACATCTTCTTGACGTTTCGATCAATTTGCAAGTTGGCGAGAGAATCGAATTAAAAACATTCCACGAGATATTCTCGAGAAATCCATAGAGAAAAATATATAATCGACGTATCGATTCCTATCGCGAGCAGCTTTGTTGATCTAATAAGAAACCTGCACCGTGTCGTAATATTATTTTCTGTAGTAGGCATGTCGTATCTTTATACGAAAGTGGAAACCCCTTGAGCTTCGGTTTTACGGTAACCATAAGTACAAGGGTCTCGTTGTGCTGATGGGAAAGTTACATAAGCCCCGTTGATCCCTTTTAAGCCCTAGCACGTGTTCAAGGAGGCATTCTTCTGACATTGATTTGCAGGTATTTAAGCCAGTTCGCATATAGAAGATTCCTATCGCATGTGTCTTGAATGTCGTAAATATGGCTGATTAAATGATATAAGAAGAAATGTACGTAAATAAAATTCTTTATACATAATAATTTTAATAATTATTGCACTTTATCTAAAATGTATATCTTTCTGTTTTTGTATATTTTATATAGTTTATGTGTATAATTAATTAATAAGAGTAATTATAAATGTTGCGTTTTTAGAGAGAGTTTTCGAAAAGAATAAGACCAAAATTTATATTTATATTTATATTGATATTTTACAAAATATTTCGAAAATAATGTAACATGTAATTCAAGAATATTAATTATTTAATTCTCATTATAGAAAGCGTCAATGCTTACTATATTATTTAATGTTAGAAAACGTATTTTAAACATGAGTGTTAAATGCCGGCGAAACGAAGAAATTGCATTTAAGATTTCGTCAAAGATTTAATAAACGTGCCGGTTTTAAGAAAACTTTAAAGGAATTTGCTGTAGCTCCAAATTAAATGCTACATTAAATGCTAAATGTTAAAGTCAAAATAAAATTTACTCTGGTACGCATAAAGAATATATTTATTAAGCAGGATTAAATATAGAGATCTCTTATAGCGATGTATATGTTTCTTTATAAAATAGTCTGGAATTCTTGCTATGAGAGAATTCAACAATGTTTATAACACAACAAGTTTGCACGTAGAATATGTTGGATGTTAAAAATCATGCATCACTTTTGGATGGTCACCTTTGAAAGCCTGCATGCTTTTATCGCGGACACGTTAAGAAAGTCTATTAACCGATTTGAAGTTTCTTTGTGCATGTGTCCTCTGTTAATGGACCGGGTAAAAGGCTCGTGAAGTAGCATATGTAGATGTCGACATCATGCAGGCTCAAAGGTATTCATCGAATGTAAAGAGCGGATTGAGAACGCGAATTACCCTTATTCTTTGATATTCATAATACGGTTTAAGAATTCACATCTGATTTTTTCGCTCGAAAATAACAAATTAAACTATGTACTACTTGGCTACTAAACTGTATTTTCTTATATCGGCAACGTACCTCTTTAAATGATAACATTGGGCAAGAGTGTGAAGTAAAGTTTGTTGAGGTGTTCGAAAAGGACACTCGTTTGCGAAGAATGTGCAATCGGAATTAAGAGCTCTGCGGTAACGACAAGGTAGGTTCGATAAAGTCGAGTTGTGGAGTTTAGGAAGAAAGCTAAGACAACTGCAAACGAGGGTTGTTTAACCCAACCATTGTGCGAACAGAGAATCTCATATTTCGTCGACTGCGAACAAAAGTAAAAAGAAGAAGAAAGAAGAATTTTTACTTAAAAAAAATATGAGTTTTCAGATGACTAACTTTAGAAAGTAATTTACAAACTTACGATCGCGGCGATAAAATATACTTTCTAGTCAAGCATGGTGCATATTTTCAATAGTGCGCAATCCCATTTTTTTCATTTAATCATCGTAAGTAATATTGGACATAAAAGTTTGTCAAACGTCATACCATGCTTACGTACGATAACAACTCTACCGTTTTTTTTTTCATCAGCTTTCTTTTTCTCTTCCCCAAAGACTAATATCTTACCACGGATTTCCTTGCGTTTGGCGATTTTCCAATTATCGGTTGGATCATCCCGATCATGCATTTGCATTCCCAGTTCTATCCTTCAGAACTTGTTTCAATGCTAATATGCCGCGTCGTTCATCTCCCCGTCTCTATACGTGAGCCGGATATATGTGGGGTGCCTCATTTTAATAGTCGCGCGGATATTTGCGTGAATAATGAGGAAACGAGAAATTGATCGGAATAAATGTCAAAAAATAAAAAACGGAATTTGATGTCTTATGAACGAAATAAATTCTTTCTAGGAGAGAAATTTCTCTAAATAAAACAATAATTCAGTTTATAAGTTTAATAAAGAAAATAATTTTAAAATGCTGGTTAATAAAATTATGCATAATCTGCAAATAAAATTCATATTGTTTAAAACGCAAATTGAAATCTAATTATAATATTTTCTTTGAAACTAAAATCATATTATTTATATATGGAGAATTTAAGAACAGATTCTAATGTACCCCTTTCTATCGCTTTATTTGCCAGTCGTTTTGCCTCACGAGAGAGCTTATCGGCCAATAAGCGTCTATCATATTGATTTCATAAGCGAAACTTCGACTGATGTTTCCTTATTCTACCGTAAAATCAACTTTTCCAACTTTCACCTGTTGGCGCTGGAATTTTCCGCACCCGTTTCGAACTAATCCTGCCGCCACGTCGCCTCTCGATTCCGCGCGCCGTCATTTGCATCCAAATGCGAAGAAGTTCCTCGCGAGATTACGCGCGACAACGCGGTTTATTAATATTGAAATTATTAAGCGGCCCTGAGCGCTTATATTATTTCTCGCGTCGTTCTCGGTTTTACATTTATCGCGCGAACTGATATTCTCGGTCGTTTTCGCGAATATCTTTTGAGAAATAAAAAATTAAATAAAAATGATTCGATTATCGAAGCTATTCGAAGAATTGTAAAAGATTGATAGAAAAACAAATTTTAAAATGTAATTAAAGTAATATATAAATATACGATTTTTAAACATATTTAAGAATAAATAATAATTATATATATATTTTTGTATCTTTTATAAAAACAGAAATAAAGCGCATAGCATAGCATTTTGCACTGAATTAAATAGGTTACATGATTATTTAATACTAAACGCTTCAACTTTGACATAATTTCTATATAATTATTACGTTTGCACCATTTTAAATTTAATTAAATTTAATCAAATATTGACAATTTCTCTCTTTTTCCTAACATCAAAGAAGTACAATTGGACTTTCAAACAAGCAAAATTCATTATATTAATTGAAAGAATCTAATGAAAGATTTATTAATCTACCTTATTAGTACGTTATTTTCTTGTTAGTTAAACGGGGGATTTTGATAAAGGAATGGAGGTTGAGCGAAGACAGCGCGCAGTTACTCGAAATAAAATTTGCAAGCGTTATTTTGCAAAATTTATTACGCACGCTCGAGTCATATTCCCGTATATAGTAAGAAAAACGCACGTACGGCACGTACATTATATGCAAAGTGACGAATGGAGAATCACAATATCAATTTCGTCCGGAAATCGTTG
Source organism: Tetramorium bicarinatum (assembly GCA_928718305.1). Taxonomy (NCBI): domain Eukaryota; kingdom Metazoa; phylum Arthropoda; class Insecta; order Hymenoptera; family Formicidae; genus Tetramorium; species Tetramorium bicarinatum. The sequence goes on along the minus strand of OV788322.1, from coordinate 5,534,778 downwards.
TGAAAATTTCACGAAGCCCGGCAATGGACGTACCTCGCAATAAAGGAAATTACGTGCAGCGCGAGCTTCTCGCGCGGAAAACCGGTCGTCGCAAGTTTCGCGATCCTTTCTGATATTCCGCAACGGAATTTATTATAGTTGTCCGCCGCTCGCACGGGCGTTTTCCCGTGCCGCAAGCGAAATTCGAAACACTTCGCTATCTCCACCTCTCTCTCTTGCGAAAAAATATTCGCGAAGCAAGTTTCGCTTTTCGCTGCTGCGTAAGCACGGGAAATCCATATTTATGCGGCATCGAAAATCCGATATTACACCGCGTCGCAGAAATGTTTCGCGATCGTGTCCAATTCAGTTTTTCCGAATATTATATTCTCGTCTGTTTATGATTCTCGTTTGGCCTGAATGACCGTTATTTTTACGATCAAAATTTCGGCAACTGTAAAAAAAGCGGTTAGCCCAAACGGTAAAAAATTTCTTTCATAAAATTGCCAAATCGTCATTCGATCAAATGCAATATGTCACATTTCAAAATTAAAGGAAAAAATAAAACTGGCATAAATGTGAAAATAAGTTTCCTCGCTTTTGTTTTATTGTTCTGCGAGTAAAAGTGTAAAGTAAATATCTACTGTATTCTAGACATTTTCTCTGAAATCTTTAAAAATATAAAATATAATATTAGCTGCACTATCGAAATGATATTGGAATATTTTCTTCAGTTTATTGTTATCTTGCTTTTAGCATTCGTACTATTTATCAAATTTTTGTGCTTTATTGCACAAGTTTCAATCACAGATGCCAATCAAATTCTCGACGGCAGCGACAGAACTTGAAATATAGTAAGCGAAAGAGAGAAAATAAAGATCAAACTGCGAAAGCGAAACGCACGACGTAAACAAGTGAGGAAAATAAGCTTTCCTCCGAATGATGAAGAGAGTCGCGACAACAGTCAAAGGGTACTTTTCCCCATTTGCGGTTACTCACTGCATCGCTAGTCAAAGCTTGCGGGCGAAACGCAGGATGGTCGCTAGAGACACAACCTCGCCTAGCCTCGTTCTTTTCATGCCCCGTCACCATTACACGATTGCGACGCCTAGTCCAGTGATCAAAGTTCCTCCTTGCACCTTAAGCATTCTAAGAAGGTACGATCTTCGTAACTCAATCCGACAACGGTAATTTGGCGCACCGTGTATACATCCGGCCGGCTTGCGAGAGCACGCAAGCGAAGGGAGAACGCAGGCGATAATTCAGACGAAGTTGTAAAAAATTTATGAGCGCGTACCTTACCGCCCGTTAAAAGTTATTCGGTCCGGACGAATTCACGGCTGGCAGCTTTTAATTAAACGATAGGATCGCTCTTGAAGCTGACACCGACGTGCGTAAAGTATATCCTGCGAGCTTCGCTTCGTAAATGGTTTAATTTGGGACGTGGAATGTATATGTATGCAGCTATCAGAATTGCCGATGGCAATCAGAACTTTAAAGTTTATGAAATATCAACGTTTATAGCGGAATAAATTAATTACACTAATCTTTTTTAAAAATAGAAACGTTTCTTTAGACAGCTACTAGTAGTTCTCTATTACATTTTATACACTGTATTTTTTAAATATACAAACATTAATTCTTTTAACTGTAAATTAGATAATAACTATAACTGCATGATTTTCAGCTAATGCACCATAATATAACTTTTGTAAATTGTTGTAGAGTGTTTATTATAATTCAAATTAAAAAGTAAACATTGTAACATGACAATAAGGAAAAAATATTCATTGAATATCTGTTATATTATTATAAACTTTAATATTTTATAAGATTTCAGATTATACTATAGTGTACAACAGATTGAGTATTTTGCCGCGTTTATTCATTTAATTTTATGTCAGGTATGAAAATGGAAACTTAACTCAATAAAAGTTTACAAGACTGTGCTTTTATAGCTGAAATCAGCGGGTTACTGAAAAATTTCCATTGGCTGTTTAGTGGCAAACACCCAATGGCAAACTCATAAAACAGCACGTAAGCAATAGCAATTTCAGCATCTCGTCTTTCCGCCACCTATAAAAATCCGATCTTAAACGGCACTTTTCCTTCGCGCGTTGTTAAGGAAAAGTGTCGCGTATTTAATCTTTGATAACGATTTTCTATAAAAGTGATTAAGCATCAACAATTACAATCACTTGAAAAAATCACGCTATTATCGTCCTATTACGAAATCGAAGAAATGTGTGAAACAATATGAAACATACTCGACAATTTACTAACAGATTTATAACAAGTTTCCTATTACATGTTTTAACATTTCGATATTGCATGAATTGTATTTCAAACAAAGTTCATGAAATTATACAACATGTGAAAATATACTACAAATATAAATTTTATAGATACCATAAATCTGCGTGTACTCAAAGAGAATATTTAGAAGGCAAAATAGATTTTTAAAAAGGCTATAATATAAATACGCTTATAAATCTATAATCATAAAAATTGATATCGATCCAATATTTATGGCAGAATAACTATAATAAAACGCACAAGAAATTTATCACAATTTTATCATTTAATGCCAAATAAGAGAAAAAAGAAGAACATGAGAAGTTTCCGTGCACGCAAAAGAGAAATGAACTTTAAGATAAAAAACATTTTTAGATATTCAGTCATCAAACTCTTAATTAAGTCAATCACATATTTTTAGATATTTTAATAAAATGGATTTTATTAAAAATTGCAGCAATATTATGCGCATTAAAAATGTATCTAATTATCGAAGGTATTTCCAAGTTGCTGAATACACGGGAGTTGTATTTAAATTACTAAAATGTATCAACTAAATACAAAATTGTTTATGTGCACTGAGAAATTTACGTAATTAGCATATCATTGTTAACGTAAATGTAATGCATAATTATTCGTACGTAATGAAACATTGAGCAAAACTTCACAATGAGGTTTGAATCGTAACAGGATTTATCTAATCTGATTTAACTAAAAAGTAAAGGGATCGGACACTTCATGCATTGTAGATTCTCAAGAGCTAATTATTATAAATCAAAATTATTACGTATACTAATAAAAGTGAAAAGAGTTATACATTGCAAAACTTGTCAACTTAACAGGATTATAATTTTACAGTAAAATTTATTATCTGTCGCAGTTTGAGAATGTTTTGTTTCTTCCAAGATATAACTTTGTCACGTATATCCTTGAAACTTTGATAACCATAGTTGACAAGTATTATAAATTGCTAATTTTTAGTAGAATTAGCTACTATTTAGAAAGATAAGTTAGTGAGTAAAGGATAAAATTTATTTTGTCGATAGCAAAGACATATAGAACTTTCCTTCATATATCTTCTCCAAGTAAATTTACCGAAAATGACATTCTATTTATCTAGTAACATCTGCGTTTAATTAAGTGCCTCGCAAAGAAAAATTTCTTCGCTTCATACTCTTAATACCACCTTCGAGCTTGTATATCGGGTCGCGACCAGACCATTACTCTTCTAACGTCGATTACGGATCGACTTTAACAGCTTAGGAAGATAATATTTCTCATCGCCCGTATGGAGTAACTTCACTGTTTATCCATTAAGCGCGAATCTGATCACCTTCTAACCCGCAAACTATCCTAACTAGGACACTATATCATGTCGAGAAAAAAAGATCGGTATTTTATTACACGTACATAGTTCAATGCTATTGGTGATACGCTAAATCGGTAGTTTTATAGAAAATTTCGATTAATCATTTGTTCTCATCAAAATTATGAAATTTCTAAAATTTTTAAATTGTTATTAAAAGAAATACCGACAGCACAATTAAGCACCTTTATTAAAATATAATTTATATATTCTGGACTACATCTATTTACTATTATATTCATTTCCAATGTGTTTTATTTATTTGTTATTATTATGGATACTATAAATACTTTAATTTGAAACATAAAAGAAGAAATATTTCAAATATCAGTATTTATATTTTTCGAAGCATTCTTTCTATTTTATTAATATTTAAATTGTTAAAATGCTAGATTTAAAACAATGAATCTAAATAGTAAAAATCGAGTAAAGTTGCTATCAAAGAATTTAAAATCGTAGTAATTTGTTGTCGCTAACGTAAGTTAACGTTGATTAAATACATATTTTTTAATTTTAGGATAAATATTTTCTATGATATATATTGTTTATGACAGTTTGCAAAGCAATCTTTTTATAGCTACAATCTCAACATTTTGTATCCTTTCTTTGGTTTCTGTTCGTAATTTAATTATCCTGATATGACAGCGAATCGGCGTACCTTTTCGGGCAAGCTAGAATCGAACTTCTGGCGTACGCGAACGTTGCGAGTGATCCATTACGTTCTCTCGGTTAACTTTAGATCTACTTTAGGAGCTTAACGAGATAACACCCCTCAAGGGTGTAGAAGGTATCTATTTATTAAAAAGTAAAGTTCCTCGTAAAGAGACGAATAATTTCAAACCGTAATGCTAGCTGTGCTTGTTAAATTATTGCTGTCGGTGACCGCGTGTAATAAGTAATAGAATAGAGTTCGGTGACTGGAGTTAGTTAAAGTCGTTAAAAATTACAAAGATTTCGCGATAACAGGACATTAAAGAAGCTTTGTATCCTACTTTTTGAAACTCTTTCAAAGCTGTGTCTGCGTATAAAAGCTCTATTAACGTTTGCTATATCCTATGAAAATTCATGAATTTTTACGAAAGAAATTCCAATTTTCTTGATTACATTTAATAAAATATATTAAATTGATAAATTTCTACTATACAAATATCATTTGCACATGTGATAATCTATATTTAGAGTGTAAATGTATATCGCTAAGATGTTTAGCATCGGAAGTATTAAAGATACTTGTCAGTACTCCGTTCGCTCTATATATCGCATATACTCTTTCTCTCTCTCTCTCAACTTCCACATAAGTTCTAAGAGGAATCTTTGACGATCTATGGGGAATTGGAATTTCCGTCATCGAGCGGCTAGGTGCATCATGAAGATGCCTTAGTAAGCCGATACTGGTTTCGCTCGCGGCACTTCTCTCCATTCGCGTATTTGTATCGATGGGTCTCAGTTCACCGCATTGACTACATAATGTCGTATAGATTACCGGGCCTTCAAACGCTACCCCGCAGCGACTCTCTGTGTACCCAGTTGCATACGCCGCCGAATTATAGAGACGCGTTGCACCCTACTGGATAAACAGGGCTCTTACGTGCCACGTAATGTATACCAAATGTCCGTGCGCTGAAGGATGGATTTCCTAACAGGTACAAAGTACACTTCGAAATTCGATTCTTGCATTATTTTAGTCAAAGATTTCATATTCAGGAATTTAATTTTTAGGAGAATTCAAATCTAGAATTATTAATAAAATAAAAAAAATAATTAAAAAGTTCAATCAATTGCATTATTTAAAATATATCTAAATATATATATATAAATATATTAATATAAAAATAAAATTTAAATGTTAAAAAAGAAATAAAAGTAAAATATGAATATTATAAGAAATTGGCGTATAAAATTATTGGAAAATCGCTTAAGTTGCTGGAAATTCCGATGCAATTCGCATGTGCGGACAGCAAGCAAAGAAAATTACGCAATATGCAATGGCCTATGCAACGGACACATCGAGAATCGATCGTTCGGCATGACGGGAGAGAAGAAAAACTCACGGCGGAATATTATTGCGGTTGTTTTCGTAAGTTGGAACCAGGTGCATTGGCTCCAGGCAATTCGGAAGGAAACGCATCCTAATCACGTGCAAGGCGGAAAGTTCACGACGCCACATGCATTAAATATGTAATTTATTACGCACGAAGGGTTTCTTATGTGCAGCGCAATCAAAACATTTTTCTCAAGGCCTTTTGAGCAATGCGTCATGTATATGATGTACAAAAGTTGATTGATAAAAAAGAAAAAGAAACAAAGAATTAATTGAGAGCTATCTTGCAATATAAAATTAAGACAACTTTTGTAGATCGTAAATCATTATATGATTCACTCGTATTGTACTGAAGTTATAGTAAACAACATTGTGTTATTTCGTTAATTGTATTTAGTAAGCAGAAATTAATTAACTTCATTATTACCTATTTCTACGAGCTATTAATACTCATATTATCCATAATTTACTATAATTTCAATTAAAGGACCAAAATTTGTATCGTTATTCACTCTATTTCGGTTGCTAATAATAATTATTAGTACAAATATGCTATGCATTATGTATCTGTTAACAGTATTAATGTTCTAGTTTTTATTTTGAAAAGAATAGAATATTTATGTTCGTCAAAATATTTTTCTCAAAGAGAAAATATTTTTACCTGAATAATTTGAAAGTGTCTCGAGACTACTTTAGACTTATCCACGAATTAAACTTTCTTTTATACTTCGTATAATTGTATAAAGGCCCTTATATTGATATTTGCTTATCAAAATATCCGTCTAACAATAAACGGTGAAACTTTTAAATTGTGAAATACATTCGATATTTCCGTTCGGTCATTGCAAAAGAATACATGGTGATGTATTAGCACCTACTACGGCGTGACGTCAATTTCACTAGTGTGACACCGAGTCTCTCTTCCGCGGGAAAATGCAATTTTATCGCGGTGAGGTTTGTTTGTTGCGAGATAACGCCGCGCCGACTGCTGCTGTCGGTTGATTTCAGAATGGAGGATAAAGATAAAGGAGCTTTCCTAATGCAATATAGAGCGCACCCGCGCGCCCATACTTTATCTTTCCATTCCTGTTGAATTATTCACGCGTGAACTCCGCGACGAGCATCCCCAAGAATCGTGTGCTGCAGACTTCAGAAGACGCGCTAACTTTGTAAGTCATGTCCGTTAGCTTATGAGAATTTCGTGTAAGCACGCGTTTCTGGAAGATAGAAATTTGACCTTAATTTCAAGACAGCTCGACGTATCAGAAGTGACACCTCGAACGGGGCTAATCGTTAATCTGCGAATCCCGAGATGAGCATTGACGCAAATTCGCTGTTTTTGCAATGTTACGTCAATAAGTGATTACTATTAAATATGTAGGTATGTAAATACCATATATGTAATATTTAGAATATAAATTATGATTTTATTATTTTAAAATTTATTTACATCACAGCAATTTATTTATTTTAGTTTTTATATTTAATAAATTTTCCAACTATATTATTTAAAATAGATAAAGTTTATATATTTTTTAATGTATAAAAATTATCAATCCCATAAATACTTTCAATTCAGACTGATAGGATTTTAAAATGAATTTTGAAGTTTTGCAGTGTTATTATTGTTTTAAAAAAATCATACGTATATATCTGCTGCAGTTGGGAGAGCTATGAATTTTTGGTATAAAAGCATATAATCCATTTAGAAATAAATAATACCCGGACATGACGATGAATTTAGCGCACGTTAAGCCTGTTTCAGTTGTACGTTTGATCAAAATGTTACGCTCAAACAAAAAACGAGAGCCGATACCGGGATTTAACGACATCAATCGAGACCGCTGAAATGGCAACATAGAACCGTTATATAATCTATGGAGTTAAAATTTATACATCGTTCTAATTCATATAAAAGCTCGCGTCTCTGATCATGCAACTTTTATGCGTTCGAACGTGATCTAATCATTTTGTAGGGATCGCCTTTCACGTGATGTAAATAACTAAATTACGTTTAACATGGCAGCGCTGCAGCAGCTTTTTCGGAGCTTTTTACGAAAAACGCAGAGGCGAAAGCTGATAGGAAAAAAGTTTAGCTTGTCCTTCCTACTTTTTTTTGCAATGTCGAGTGCACCGTGGCATTTTTTGTAAGCTGATTATTTTGAAAGTACTGTAATTCAAAATTAAAAACCTAATAAATTTAAACTAGATACAGATGAAAATTAATGCAACGCATCTATTTTAATAAAATTTTCAAATACCACCTTCATATTTCGATAACACTTGTCTTTCTTTCAAAATTTCTAAATTTCTAAAGGATTTAATCTTAAGCTTCACTTTTGATAAAAATTATATTATTTAAGTTATGTATTATGGAACATTGCTTTCAAAAATAATTTTCAGTGTAAATTTACTTATATCGGTCTAGCTTCATAACGTAATCACGACAGTTCAAAAACATATGAACAAAAAAGTGTCATCTATTAGTTTCTTTAAAAATACAATTTAAATAAATTACAAAGTTACAAAAAGTTCTGTCAAATTAGTAAAGGCAAAAAATTAGAAAATAAAAATTAGAAACATCGTAATATTTTTTTTTCAATTGAATTAATATTGCATCTTGTAAGGCACTCTATAGACGCCTGGAAAATATTTGTAACATACGTTGACTGAAACTTTTCTCGCGAGATTTTACCGTAACGGAATGTGAGTGGAATGACACGGGACAGCGAAACCACAGACTCGAGAAATGAAACTTCATTCGAAAGCAACGAGTAATACAACGTTCGACTTGGCGAAGAGACGTCAACATCTGTTCGAGCCGGTGAGTTAGCTACATTTAAGCAATCGTGTTAGAAGTGGCACAAGCTCTATTAACTTTTCAAGGGGAAGCTGCAAACGCGACTGATTTGTATTAGGCGTGTCGCGCGACGTTGCATCGTGGTGTGCATACGAATGTTACAAAATGTATTTCCTCCAAGAAACTTCATTTAACCAAGTAAAGAAGTTGACGTGTTGTTGTGCGCGTTTTCATGATGTTTCATGATATTAAATCGAAAAAAAATTGAAAAGCTGATATTAGAAAAAATCAGAAATATTTTATTGTGATATTTCTATAATATAATCACGTGTGATAAAGTTTTGGATCTGCATTTTTATATAAAAGCTCTCCTATTTTATCTTTCGAGCGTATAAAAAATGCGCTTTTAAATTTTATCGACTATTCCATATAAAAATTGTAAAGTTAATTAAATATATATACATATATTGCATATTAGGACTGGCATTTTATGTTGTATGTTTTCTCTGTTCACATGTAGTTACAAATAAATCCACATAATCCTCGGATTTACGGAATTAAAAATATGATTTGATATTTAATCATATTCAAAGTATCACTCGTCGGATTCTTTTCTTTCAGCGTATAAACGCAGATTAAGCATCGTCGCTTTTGCAAGGCAACGAGGTTATAAAAAGCATTGACCTAAAAAGTAGAAGAAGCGATAAAGAAAAAGAGGGTGGAAAACGTAAACAGGTCGAGCGTTTAAAATAAAGTGTAAGCGAAGGAAAGTCTCGACGTCTCCATGAAATCAAGTTGCGGAACTTTTATTATTTATTTGTTAGACAAGACGGCGCAAATATCACATGGCTGACAGGTCATCTTAAGGTACGCTAGAACTGTCAGCTGTCAGAAACCTGAAGAGACAAAGCATAAGACAACCGACAACTTTTCCACTCGAATTAACTATAACAATATACTTTCACTTCCGCAAGAAGATATTATATGAAAATGAGTAATTTCGTTGATAATAATTTCAAATTTATGCTTAATTTAATAGAAACTTCTTGAAGCTTAATAGTTCTGTAATTCTTAGCTGCCGTGGTTTTACAATATTTTTTTACGCTTTTTATAGCACAGTCTATACTTTTAAACTTTTTTATAATTTAATATAAATAACTATATATGCATTTTTTCTTTAAGCTGATATTATTAAAGTTTTATGGAATATTCCATTTATCAATTTATTTTAAAGATGTATGTTAGCGGAACTATTTTTGATGTATAAGTAATTGTGATTATATCATAGAAATATCGCTTATCGCAGTAAAATATTTCTATTTTTTTCAATTTTATTGATTTAGGACACGTCCACGTGTAACGGTACGTTTTAATTATATTAATTAATAAAACATTCATTTTATAATATTAAATATTGTATTATTATTCAATTGTTTTGTTAGATTTTAATATTTTTATATTTAAATATATCTAGTTTATTTCAATTATTTAAATTTAGTAAAATCTATAAAGTAAAACGATGTCAATTTAATCTGATAAAACAGAATTCAATCAGAACTCTCTGAGTAAGCCGGAAGAACTAAGCTCTCTTCTGGTTTGGTAAAAAAAAAATTACTTGGTGTCCTTTCCTGCCTTTTGCAACTTTTCGTTGAAAAACATCAAGGCTACAAGAGCTTCCTTGATCAAGAGAAAAGCCCTTTCTGACTTTTCTTCAACTTGCAAAAAGCGCGAGTCATGAGTTCGCAGGGAGCTTCGTATTCCTTGAGAAAAATGTGGTAGCGATTCGAATTGCCGATTTCTTCGAATAGAATTGCCTCGTCTCGACTACGCAGTAGTGCGATTTTTCCGAGGAAGCTCGTAAGCATGATTTTCCGCCGAATGCGTCTAGCTTCGATTCGCAGCGACACCCTCCGAAGTGTCGTAAAAGATTCGCGATTCCTCGAGCGGATAAATGAAGTTTGCGGTTGGCGGAACAAACCGAATTGCGATAACGGCGAAAGCAAAGGGACTACTGGCATATGGCTCATGAGAAATGAAGTTAAGATAAAACATGTGTCTTTAGATTTTTGAGAGATGCTATTAAAATGATTGTAGAGTAAGTTTTTAGAATATATATGTGATAAGAGGTCAAATTGAATAAAAAAATATTCCTATTTCGCATATCTATACTGATGCATCATTGGCATTCTTCAACATCAACAAGTATTCAAAATATAACCTTCGAGTAATAAATTGCTTTTCGCTTTTAACATATCAATCCTTTTCAAAATAGCATTAAAGGTCTAATTAAATTATATATTAATTATAAATTATATAATAACTATAATTATAAATAACACAGAGAGAGAAAGAGGGAAATTTGTTTACATTAATATAATAAATTTATTAAGAGAGACTGCGTATATCGTTTATTATCTTCATGATATTTCATGAAAATGATATTTTGAGATATGCTCTTAGCAATGTAGAAATAATAATCTATGTGTATTAAACGTTACTCATATTTAAATTTCTATGTTTATTATGATAAAGACACAGATCTGTATTTACATGCCGCACATTGAAAGTTTAATGTTCAGTTCGTTAAGTATAAATTTTACATAAATTTTTAAAGTAAACAATCATATATTTGATATTACATTTGCGACGAAAACATGAACTAAATATATAAATTTTGTTATTACTATAAATTAGACTTTACGTTTGATTTACTCAGATTTGTTTTAGCAAAACTTATTTTATTGATATAAAAAATTATCGCAATAATTAAATTAAACTTTTCCTAAAATAATAAATTGCACTTTAAATCTCTCTGTCTCTCTCTCTCTCTCTCTTATTTACATATTTTTTTTAAATGAAATTTTTGATAATGTTATTACGATATTGATTTATAATACCACAGTTCGTACATATTTTCGCTGCAATGAGGAATTTTCAAACATCCTATAGTACTAAGTTTGCGTAATTTAAAAAATAGAAATATTTTATATACTGTGTATAAATAATTTGTATTTTCTTTTTTCTTTTATAATTGTATATATTTAATTAAATATACATATATTAGTATAAAATATCGCATATGTACGTACTAAGGTATTGCGTAAAATTTACTACATATGAGCCCGTATTGCGCCTGTATATATCGATTTATTTGTTATTTAATTTCATAATAAATTGAAGACGATTAATTTCATAATAAATAGAATAATAAATAATAAATTGCTCATATCTTGATTTTTCTACTATTGTCTGATACCTCCCAAACCCTCTTTTTTCTCCTTCTTTTGCCATATAACATTTACTCACGAAAGTACGATTGATTACGATCGTGCGATACTTTATCCGGCACTCTCAATGCTAATAGCGTCCATTTATTATTAACAAATCATCGATATATTATGGTTTTCTCTTACATATATCATTCGCGTTGGCGTGTATTTGCCATGTATTTGACACAAAAAAAATAACTGATAAATTTTATTTGAATTTATGAATAAATTTAAGTATAATGTGAAGTATATATAAATTCGTGTATTAAAACAACAATCTCATCGCCTTAAACATTATAACAATATAATTATTTGCAAGATTTCCATCTCTTATCGTTTTGATCTTTATTTCGAATAAATTACGAAAAAAAAGATACTTGCTTCAATAATTAAACACTACGATATCCTCACGAGTCATTGATTGCGAAAGCTGATAATAAAGTAAAATGATAAAGATTATTAATCGTTAATTATTTATAAAATGGACGCGTTTTCTATTACTCCTGCCACGACAATGTGCTGAAGAGTAATGCGACGTTTAGAGCAGTTCGTGCCCGCTATGTCTGCTCGCGTATCACGCGTGTTGCGCACAAACACAAAGTGATCTTGGCGCGTCGTAAGCTGCGCAAAACAAACATCGAGCATCGCGTGCCAACCGTTACGAAATATTTAATACTTTACAAAAGATATAGCTTGATGCCAAATATATTATTTCGTGCACTCCAAGAGATTTATTAATAAACAATTGCTATATCATGCGCCTTTACATTATTTGAATTATTTGTATTATTCGATTTAACAATTCATGTCCTCCGTCGTTCTGCATTGAAAATGATAAATAATTATCTTTCAATCAGCAAGTATCAAAGTACGATATGAGATGTATTCGAAATTAAGCAATGGCATTTAATAAAATAATTATTATATGTCAAAAAATAATTACTACCTGCAAATGAAATAATATGTAATTTCCATTATCTCTATTGCTGTTGTTCCTATTATGAATAAATCATGCAAAATATTTTAATTGTCTTGATAAAAAGATATTATTTCGACACATTTATAAGTCAATCACACAGGCTAATAATTGTTACTCGTTTAAAAAATGTTTACGTTGCGATCAATAAGACAAAAAACAAAGCTATTTACGACACTTTCTATTTCGGTTCGAGATTCGTCGCATGAATGGCATTACAGTGAACTTGTGTATGTAACGGCGCGCTATATGCGTGAGAAAAGTGTCGCGCGCTACCGAAATATTTAAATAAATGTGCATGTAAATCGAATATTATGCTTCTTACATTGCAAATTAATTTCAATGAATAGACTAGTACTACATATTACGTTTAGCGTTTAGTTGAAGGATAAAATTTACATTACTTTGACCAAAGAAGTCATTTATATAAATCAATTCATCTCTATTATTTCTCTCTCTTCCTCTCTATCCCTTTTCTTTACTATATTTTTATATTCTTCGAGAGAAAGATTATTTTGTTAAATAGATAATCTTATTTTTATAAATTGCAATAAGTAGAAAACGTATATATATATATATATATATATATATATATATATATATATATATATATACATATATATACAAAGTAAGTAAGACACATAAGAAACCAACAGACAAGATCAGTTAAGTAGTAAAGATCAATAATAAATCACACGTCAACATAGTTACGAGTCAGAGCGATATTATTGATCAATTTAATCGTTTATAATCTCGAAAAGTGTCAATTCTATTTAATTGTCATTTTAATAATTTAATCTCTCAAATATATTATTAAAATAATAAACGAAATTGTCGACATGCCATACAATAATTATGAGTTTACATTCATAAACTCGAATTTATATGCAATCATTTTTATTCTTTCAGATTGAATAATATTTTCCGCGTATATTTTTAAAGTGTAATTCTCAATCCACAGCGCTAACATTATCGCAGCAGAAATAATATTGATTCTAGTAGTTCAGAATACGTGTGTGATCTACGCAGGAGTGCTTTTCCGCAGAAATCTACGATTTTTGTTCGTAGGATATTGCAGATATTCTACGATCATTCACCCATTGTACGCGGTTATCCAACAGAATGGAATATTTTGTCTTTCCAGAATGAACCCGACTATATTTCCTATCATTGTCCAATTTTTGTGAAATAAGGGATAATGTTACTGAATTGTAACAGGATAATAATAATAATAATAACAAGTAGCGACAAGTGTTGATCAAAGAGTTAAAATTTAGAATAAAATTCAAATATATTGAACATTTAAAATTACTTTAACATAAAAGAGATATTAAAAATTATTATAATATTGCTTTGTTTGAAAATAATTAAGCTTAAATCGTTGTTTGTAAATGTTCGAATATTATCACTTAAATGCAAGCTAATCAATATTAATGTGGATAAAATTTGGCTCACTTAACTAGGAATTCGTAAATAGTATTTGATAATGTCATAATTGATCATAGATCATAGATAAATAACACGCCCGCGAATAAATTATTGCTTCTTTATAACTGATGCTATTTCCTATATTACGCACAAATAGTCTCGCCCGTAACTTTAACGTGATAATTACATCCTGAAGTATTTGCTCCTGAAGTAAATGTAATTTGACGTTTATTATAATGCAACCAGTCCGCATTCATTATGGTAACGTTCATTCAACGATATATTTTGACACACATATGAATCCGTTTATCGTCGCGACCCGATGTGACCATATTTCACCAATAAATTACTAACCCATAGAGCAAAATCTCTCTCATCTCGACAAGAACATAATTCCATAATAATAACATAATTATCCCCGACGTTGCTGTACAAAGAGCAATTTACATTTCCTTTCAAACATTCGAAATGGCCATTGTGATATAATTGCAACGCGAAAACTCATTTAGTTGTCCGTGTGAAAATAGAAATTCTATTATGATTTATATTTAATAATAATTTAATATTTTATTGGATTATTATTAAAATTTGTTATCGGCAACATGAAATTTTTTAAAAAGACAAACGGAACGAAATAAACATTGATCAGGAAGCAACATTCGTAACGCGAATGCTGGAGTTAATTAGTTATTCCTCGTCCGTCTTCCAGCATCGTGCGTGACTCGAGTCGCATGTGGCGCGATGCACTTGCGTAAGCCTTCAAAATTAGCGAAGTTCGCGGGTTGCAGCTGGGACGCGCGGAGCGTCCTTCGTTAACGCTGGAGCGTGCAAACTCGAGCGACGTGGTTCATTACACGCGTATTGGGGATTACCGGAAATAATCGGACAGCGACCGTTGCAATCGGATTAATTCGCATGCCGTTGGCGGCAGACGCACGCAGACGCACGGTTCGTTACGTCAACCGTTCCCGTTTGTTTCGTTTCTTCTTCATCGCCATTCGCGTTCGACTGCTGTAATCTTTCCTTTTTAATGAACACATAACAATGCGTGCCATCAAAAAAATTTCATTTATTGCCGCTTCTAATGATCGAAACAAAAGAGATAATCTATCAAAATTGTCAGTGTGATTATAAATAATAATTTACATATACCAGAGTGAACGTTGAATTTTTCTATTTAAACCGAATTAAAATTGTCATTTTACGTTTTAAGCCAAAATTTTTATCCGACAAAAATGTGTTAACCTAATTAAAAGCCTTCTACTATTTCTATTTCAATTTTAATTAATCGTCCTTAATATTGAGCTCTCGAGCCTCTCGTAACGTTTTAAAAACTGAAGCAAAAAATTAGTTTTAGAAGCAAAAAAAATAGCAAATAATTTTCGTATCTTATTCGTTACATTATGATAATTTGGCTCAGATAGCTTAATATATTTATCTGTTGTTAGAAAATTAATAAAAAAAACCTTTACGTTTCTGTACAATACACCATTCATTTAGATTAGTTTAGGTATTTTGCAAATTTAAACATAATTTTCATTCAAATCCACTTTTGGATTTAGCCGAATTCTCGATTACTCTTACTTAGAGTATTCTTACTTAGAAACAATGTGAATTTAAATTTTATTCGAATTTCATTTTAACTTTATTTATATACGATTCGTGTCCTATTTCAATTTTATACGATTACCATTAAACATTTTCTCAAGTTTCACGATAACTCAATTTAAGTTCGAGTTCAATTTATTAATGTCGCGCTTTCTAAATTGTGTTTCAACAAATTCCGTTTCAATTGCATTATTAAACATTATTAAACATTATTATAACATAATAATACATTTAAATATTTTAACTACATTATTAAATTTATTAATTAATATTTATATTTTAAAGTTTTGAAGAGAGAGAGAGAGAGAGAGAGAGAGAGAGAGAGAGAGAGAGAGAGAGAGAGAGAGACAAATCAACAAGTGCATATTCTATAATTTTAATTTAATTTTTAGATTAACAAAAAATTGATAACTTTACGATTATATGAAAAATTTACTTATTCGAGAATATTAGATAGATATTTCGACATGCCATGTTAAAAGTGTTGCGAAATCTACTGTGAAAGATGCAAAATGCGGCAAAAATCATACAACGTGAAAATACCGACGTCATATATTTCATTACTATTAAATGTCACGCATTACAAGAGCGACGCATCGATGAGGGAGATTTCACTTCACTACGAATGCGTTAAAGCGTACGAGTGATAAACGACTCTTGCGTGATATCAGTGGCATTTGAAACATTTGAAACGTTCGTTTCGTACATTAAAGTATTCAATTATCATTTTGATGTCACTTTTCGTCGTGCATAACATGTAATTTTTTGATGGGGCCAATTATTTGTACGTGTAATGTGATTCAAAAGTAAATTTAATCGCACTCACACGCACACTAAAAAAACTGTCTACTGGTTTTACATCTACATCGTAGCTATATCTGATTGCGCGACTAGATGCAAGTTTCGTCTGTAATTCAAAGCGTTTGAGTTTTTATGTATACGCGATGTACTCTTTCCATTACATTTAAATTTTCACTTGGCTACATGTCGAGATACATGTCTATACAGCCAAGCCAATTATATTTTTCCAAAAATTATAGGTTTTAAAATTTGTTAACGAATGCAATTTACGATTTGACGAAAAATATATTAACTTTTTTTATTGCTATTCTAAAGTCACGTGTTTCTATAATTAAGTTTTAATTAATTTTTTTTAATGTAAGATCTTTCTATATTTATACTATAAAAAGTAATATTCTTAAAATTTTATTAAAATTACTAAATATTTTTATATTTGAGAAATATCAGTCCAAGATTTTATTTTTCTGAAATATATTGCACAATATTGTTCAGAAATAAATGGAGCTATTTAAAAAATGTAAAAAGAATCGCGAAATAGATTTGCCCTTTTACCGACCTAAAGTGTCGTTCCTCTTTATTGCGTACTTAAAGAAAATAATTTGGTTGGAAAGCGCTTAAATAATGGTTACTTTACTTCCTCTTTTAAAAGCGGCGCTTCGCGCTTTTAGTGATTCTTCAAGCAACCTTTAGCCAACGAATGGCCCACTAAACCTACTTCGTTTAAATTCGGAAAAGTATAACGCGCAAAGTTTCGTAGAAGCGAATAAGGCAAGTAGAATTGGAATTTTTGGAGTAGTTTCAAGATAATGTAGCTGAATACCTATTTCGTACTTAGATTTTTGTAACTGCAGTTTATCCAAATGTTCTTTATGCTTTTCGATCGTAAACGTTGAATTCGAATCCAAGCTAAACTTTGATCGAGAGAATTATAAAAGGACGGATTAATGCAAAGTCGATTTCGAATTGAAAGATAAATCCCGAATGTGCAACGATTATTTCTGGAAGTTCAAATGTAACGGGGAGGAAATCACTTGAAAAATTCTCTGCAATCTATGGATGATGCGTGATGACGTTTGATTACGACATTTAAAATAGTAAAATTCAATATTCAGACTGCTTATTACAATCTAGCATATAAAGCTTTATATCTCTTTGTACTTTATATGCCTGCGTCCTCCTCATCTTATAGACGTCCATATATCCATCGTCAAAACTCGTCAAATTGACGATATACGATACTAGGAATGATATGTCTGCAGTAATGGCAATAAAAATATAACATGACAGAAAAATATGATAGTCATGATATTAATGTAAATCGAAGAAATTCTTCCCAATTATTGGAAAACTGAAGAAAGCAGTGAACCGTTACAGGTAGAGGGAGAGGCGGATAGCACTTTATCAAATGGACAAGCTTTTCCTTTTTCTTTTTCTCGGGGAGAAGAACACGTAAGATTACTACGTACCGCAAGCAGGTTTATTTGTAACGGTTATTCAACCGAGTGCTAATGAATCGATAATGGCTGCATCGATCGTACAAATTCGACGAGATCGCACGGTTTATGTACGTACAGAGCGATTTCATTCGGAATCGTCGTTAGTCGAGCAAGTTTCCTTTGTATTTTGGCGTTCTATCGTTCGTATTGTTTCCTCGTGTTCCGACAAGCGTGCTTAATCCGTTCGGATTATTTGGATGATGCTAGTAAAAGATGTGCTTCTATTTTTCTTTAACAGTTTTGGGTTGCGTATAGAATGTTTATACGCAAGTTCGCAGATAACGGAGAATTAAAAACGATGACGAAAATGCATTATCATAAATATAAATTTTTATCTTTTTTAATTATTTGATTAAAAGTATTGCTATAAATAATGTTACTATAAACTGAGTAAAGAAAATGCCGTGAACCGGAAAAATGATGTTCCCATCTAAGGTAGCTAAATTTAAGCTGCTTTATACCTCACCGCTTTCAAATACTTTACATAGAGCTATTGTATATACGGGGTTATCGTAGGTTAACCCGATGTTCACCATTATACTCTTGAAAAAGCCTATCGAGAAATTTACTGGCTTTAGATATCATCTCTTAAAATAAAATCTATTTGTCGCATCTCAATTTAGTTGTCTTAGTTGTCTTCATCAAGAAATTTGCAAATTCAGCAAAAAGCACGGTTTATTAGGATGAGAAATCGATTTAAAATTGATACAAAATAGCGTCCGTTTTATTTCGACTGCACGATTTAATGTGTACTCGATGAGATATTTTGAATCATGCTTGCTATATAAAATATATATCACAAAATATATATACTTCACAGTGAAATCGAATAAAGTTTAATACGGATATTCACAGCGGCAAACGTTTATTCGAGTATGTAATTTTATAGCAAATTTGATGGAATTGCTACGAGTTAAACCTAATCTACCTGACGCGATAACGATAGTCGTAGGACCGCGAATGAGGTATACATGCGTTTATTCCGCGCGATTAAACGTGCAAGTCATTCACGACACAAAACAGCACTTTTCAAAATTCCTTACTTCTTGCATAAGAATATTTATGATTTGATGACAAAATATTTCTATTTCATCTTAATATATAATATTTTAAATAAACTTGAAAAAGTTTGTAAAGATTAAAGTGAACGTTTAGCATTAATTAATAATAAATATAAATAAAAAACCAATTAATATATTTTGCAGAATAAACTGATTTGAAAAAATGAATTTTGGAAAAAATAGTATATCAATATTTTACATTTTGTTGAGATGTAATTAGTAATGAGGTCTGTAAAATTGGCACCACGAAATGTGCGAATTTTTATAAATTTAATATGGCATTTGATTGTCCATTTGTTCCACATTGTTAAATAATCTTTTTTAATAATGATTACATGACTGATTATATTTCTATTGCTCAATATAAAGTCACTATGACAGACTGTCTATGTAAGATAAATTTTAGTAAGATGTATACCCATTGGTTACAATCAATACTTCTCTCTCATTAGGTCGCGCGAAAGGACTCGTTAATTTCCACTAAACTCGAGCGCTTAATAAGATACCAATAGATGCGTCTAATCAAGGACCGCTTTAATTACGAGTGTTTAGTGTTTGTTTAAGAACAACGCTGGGCAGAACCTCACGTTTGCCACGGTATCATCTGTCACAAGCCACCCGTGAAATAATTAGCCATTATCCAATCCTTGTGGTTCGTTGCTGGGTATTCTGGGGCAACCTCGCGAAAAGTTGGGTCATCCAAGGCAAACTTAAAGTAGAATACTATATAATACGGCGCACACAAATATCGTTGCAACAGGCGCAACTTAAGAGACGGCGTTTAATTTCGCTGCACTGGCACACGGGCGATCGGGATCGGCAAAGTGCAATTGCAACTCTCTTAATTGCAACGGTAGATAAATACGCCGGCGTAAATTAGGGAGTTTCTGGAAACTTAAAGCGTCGCGGCTGCCGACTAAATTGAGCGATTCAGAACTGGAAGGAAATCATCTCGGAGCATTGTGCGACTGCGATCGTCAAAGATCTGTAATGACTCGCAAACTTGAACACGGCCGTTGATGACTCGCAAAATGCACTTCACGGAATCGTATGCTATTAATTCGAGTGGGGAAGATTTGCTATTATTCGCGATTAACGCTGCGATTGAACGTTGTATCTTTTCGCATAAATATCTATACTTTACATTTTCGCGAGCTATATTCTAATGACTAGGCACGAGAGACTATCGTGTCTCTTGATAAAAAGTAAAAAAATTCCAGAACAATAAAAAACCATTACAAAGTTAGCAACAACGTCAGTTAAAAATTATTACCAACGACATAAATATACATAAAATTAAATAATTCATAAAAATAAATAAAATAAATCAAATTCATTATAATAAAAAAAATGAATTAAAATCAAATATATAATATCTTATATAACGTAAGTTGACATATAAGATGTTTTACTATATATTACATAATATAAAAATTTTTGTAAGATAAGATTTTTCTAGTAAGATACGTAATGCGGGAAATATCATATAAAAGGCGCCTGGTGTTCTAAAAGGTTCGCTTCTAGATGATATGGTCCATTTAGCACAATGGTTGAGCCAGTCCTGGCTATGTTGATTCACCCGAATCCCAGCGAGACGAATTTGCGAGGAAAGGGGACTGAAATAGGTCGCTTTGGATGCGGAGAGATATCGCCGCTTATAGATCTGCACATGTATCTTGTGGCTGGACGGAGATAATCTAACTATCATAACGAGATGAACGATCCTAGGAGAAACCATAATTGCCATAAGAGTGACAAATACTCACATCCTGTTCCCTAGAAACTGCATTGTGATAGTATGACGAAAATTGAGAGGGCTCGAAACAAGTGTCTCATCCGATGCTACAAAATTGATTCTATTTTGTCATGTGTATTGTAAATTAAAATAATAATAAAAGACCGTTAACTTATGGCTGTGAGTTCTACCGTAAAATTAAAACAATATCTATTTTTCTTGCCAAAAGTAGTCGTAAAAGTACGGACAGAGAATAAATAAAATAATAAATAAATAAAATAAAGCAATTCTCTAGAATTGATCAAAATGGCAATTTATCTCATCGATATTGTACATGTATTTGTACATGTATTACAAGTAGAAATATTTGATGAAACATTTACATAATACGCAATAATGCTGCTTTCTACTTTAATTCAATACATTCTCAAAAACTCAATCAGTAACCAATTAGTAAAAAAGCTGCATTAATAAAAAATGTTTTTAATTAAGTATTCAAAACACAATGATATCTTAATATTTTCTGTAATTTCTTATATAAAATAATTGATAAAAAATTACGTTACATTTTATTTCATTTTTGTAGGTAGAATTTGGTCGGATGATAAATGTCGGATTTTAAATGGAACCGCCTGTCGAATGATGGTACTCGTACACAATTTTGGAGCTGAAAGTTGTACGGAAAAAAAAGGAAAAAAACCTAAAAAAAATGATCCGATCTGACATAGATATCCGTATCTACACCGATTTTGAAGGATCGTATTGCTTCGTATATGATGGCCACGAATTTCGCAATTGATTTGTGGATGCCTGGCTGCACCAAGGACGGTTGCAATAGAAAGGAGGGAGAAACCAATTAAGCCGTCAGTGCGTTAACGCGTGTCATTCGCTCCCATATTGTAGCCAAGTGTGACCAATCGTGACAATGAGACTTAATTGCACGAATAATAACGACCATTATTCTGACGCCGCTTAATATTATTTTGTCTTGTGTCATTTCGCTCATCGTTTCGTGTCGGACGCGGCATATATTATTACAAACGAAGAATGACCACAATTTTACCTGCGTGGCTTAACGTCAAATAAACAAATATTATTCCATTGCGATATTACCGCATTTCGATGTATACATGTATGCATGTTTCAAAACGAATATGACATTGCAATTTAATTAATTCCGGAAGCTATTTACATCTGCGTCATCATAAAAGTAAGCTTGACAAATCAGGAAATTTCTGCAGTTGAAAATGATAAATAATTAGGAAATTACGCAATTAAATCAATATTCAAAACACATCATTTAACTCGAAAATCAATACATGCATACAATGCACACATGTGAGCAAATTAAACTGTTAAGTCAACCATTGCGCGTATGTGTATGTGTGTGTGTAATTTATCAAAACCTTTTGTAAATGTAATTAATTATTGTATCAATAACCCCAACAATTATCCTAATATTGTCTATGATAGTCTACGTTACAGAGAATATAGAATTATTTTCTGGAACACTGAATTAAAAAATTCATGATACGTAACTTTATTTTATACGTATTCTATTTCGAAGTTTTCTACAAAGTTCTCACCAAAGTTACCTCTCCCAAAATTTTACACGAATTATTCTGTGGATTCCGTGAACTCCTTTCACAACGCGGACGCCCTTGCGTCTTGACATAAAGGCTCTCCCCGTCTCGCGTAAGATGAAATATTTTGGCTTACGTAAATGCGAAAGCCTGCCTCCGAAACACGCGGTTATTACACGCAAAGGAGCGAGAACAGGGAAGCGAAGGATGCAATAGCGTGGGAATATTGCAACGATAATGAAAACATCACAGAGTAATTATTTCTGCACATCTCTCTTCTGAATATCAAAGACTATGCATGCGCGTTTGTTGCGATGAATATATGTAGAATATATTTCGTTGGAAAATAATTCGACAATAGATTCTTGAATTTGCAGTCGCTTTTCTCAGACAAAAATAAAAATTAAAAAATTAAAAATTTTTTCATCAAGTAATTTTACATCAACTCCCGAAATCTTTAGGCAAATTAAATATTACAGAAGCTAATAATATATAAATTAATAAAATATAAAGCATAACGAAGTTTTTATTTTTAATAATTTTTAAATTATCTGTAAAAATTTTATTTATGTTAAAAGATATGAACATATTCCAAGCGTTCTTACAATGACTGAATTATATAATAACTAAAACAAGTGTTTCGATAAATGAATGTTCGATCAAACTTAATTAAGGAAAAATTAATCCCGAACTTCGCCAAGGAATTCGTTATTAAAATATTTCACGATATTACTGTGAAGCAACTATACATGAATTACTGCAAAAAAGATTCTGGGAGTACGGTATTATCCTGCCTTGCATTCCATCTTGAGAAAATTTAAGATCAAATTTGATCTTATCAATTAAGCATTTATTTAAATTTTTCTCAAGAAGATGGAAAAATATTTAAGATCAAATGTTAAGATGTTTTGAAAACTAAAACTTTTCTTAAATACTTCACGTAAATAAATTTAATTATTTATACTAAAATGTCAGAAAAATATATTTTGAACAAATGCAAGACTATTTTGATCTTTGCTAAAGAGAATTCGAGTGTAGATTTTTGAAGGAATGAATGAGTAAATAAGAATAAGAGAGAGAATTAAAATCTGCTTGTTGTACAGAATATCTAATTTACTGCAATATTTTTTTAAAATCAATTGCTTACACAAAAAAATATATATACATATGTAACTTTCAAGTAATGTTGGCACATACAAAATTTTAATGACTTTTATAAACTAACAATAAGTTTCAGGAAAAAAAGTTAAACAAAACCTTCAATTAATTTCAAGCAAATTTTCTTCAACAAAATTTTAGCTTAATTATAGAGATACCAAGTTAATAATAAGAAAGTTTTGATAAAGACAATCATCCTCTTCTTTGATAATTTTACTGAACATAGACTAAAGAAAAAACTTTGTCATTATAATAATGTAATATAAATAAAAAACATTTTAGGTACAAGTTTTTTTTACGCAGATTGAAATTTAATTAAAGTTCCTAATAATAAATTTTGTTTATTAATAATTATTATTAATAATAAAAAGAAAAATATATTATAATATCTCGCTTAAATATAAAAGTATGTAAAAATTTGCTTTATTAGAAATAAAGCATTTGATTACACGGACTTTCTAATTTAATTACATTAAATATAATATTGCACGCGTAAAATCACATGGAAGGAGTATGTCAAACATATGTATATATGTTAAACAGAAATATGTTAAAGATTTACCAGCATCTCTCTTCAAGAGAATTCCACGCGCTCTTACAAAGATTGAATTAAATTTCATTTTCCGCGAGTTTCGCGTAATTTAAAATCACTGTCCAGCGGTAGTAACCATAACACTCACTGTCCGCGGTCTTATTTATGATTGTGCCGTGTCTGGCATTCTCGTCTCGGCAAGAATGACTTATATCCCTCTTAATTAAAAGTCTGATTAAAGCGAATCTCTACGACGGAACATACAAGGTCAAAATTAGTCTCACATGGTCGATTTTACGTTATTTCTCACCTACATTATTCTTTTTTTATTATACAATATTAAATATTAATAACGCGTCCAAGTATAATAAAAATTCATTTTCTTTCATGCTTTAAAGTTCGTGCTTTAACGAGAGAGAAAAAGGGAGAGAGATTATTTTCTTCCTTCATAAATACAACCATTTAAAAATTTTAATATTTTTTAAAAAGTTGTTTTAAACTATTAACATGAATGACTTACAAGATTTTAATTTATAAATTTGCAAAATTTGCATAAAAAGTAAAAAAAACTGTCTTTAAAAATGTATTTTCTTAAAGAGAAAAATGTTCTTCTTCACTTTCTTCAGAAAAATAATAATGTTTGAGTTGCGTTACTTTTCAAGCAAAGTGCAAATATAAAAGTTTAAAACACCATATAACATGTATGTAACCAGTCATATTGTTTGTATTTTTATAACATTCTTTAGTAAAGATGAATCTCCGCATATGATTGTACTATTTTATTCATATTTTTATGCCTTCTACCAATATGTGCCAGAATCCCATTGCTGATATGGCCATTTTCGAATGAAACATCAACAAGATTTTCAGAATCGCTATTCACTAATATAAGATCTTAAGGGGACATGGCGAACATTTATAAAGCCATTTTTCATGTTTTTTTTTCAAATGTCCGCCATTTTGTTAAAAATTAATTTTTTCTTGTAAATTGAGGTCCAAATAGAAGCTACTAGTGAATTCTACAAGAAAAACTTTGGTTTGTCTGTTTCAGATAATTACAATCAACGCCAGAACCATCACAAACAGAGACTTCAAAGAAAAATGCTTTATTTTATTATATAAATATTTAATTAATTATAACAATATTCTGTTTGAAAAAAAATTTTTTTATTAGGTTTGATTAAGAAGAAAGTGTCCTTAAAATTTGAAATAAAAATCTTCAATAGGTTTTTTTAAAAAATTCCCAAAGTTGCATTTGATTTAGCCGTTTACATGAGGAGACCCTCTTAACATATAATACATAATGCAATACAGAATTTAAACATCACGATTATTAAGGCGTGAGAAAATAATATATGAAACATACACTTTCATTAATTGTATTATTGTATATATTAATTGTATTAACTACCACATGTAATAATAAATGAAAAAAAAATCTTAATTAAAAGTGATATATTAATTTCTCGAGAATGTTGATAATAAATTTTGAAAATTATCAATTCTCTTAACTTAAATTTCGAAATAGTGCTAAATTTGCTAATTGTGTTCGAGACGTTTTAACATTTATTATATACTTTTGTTAAAAAAGGTATCGATTCTTATCGTCAATAGTGATAATGGAATACGAAATGTACAGAGAACTTCAATAATTGACTGAGTACATCAATGTTTATCGTGCTCCATTATGGCTCGGTCGTTGACACTGTTGTTGCCTAGCAAATCTTTGCCGGCCAATTATCATTTTCACTCTCTCGTCGGATTTGCGATTACGTTGCTGATTACGTCAACCAAAGCGCATTCATTAACGTGCCATTGCAGAACAACTAGTATGGAATTTATTATAGTATGTCGTGAACTAGGATAGATTTAAACCACAATGTTATTCCACATTCAGTATTAAATGGGGTTTGAGTCATAGACTTTCGTATAAATAACAACATATATATATATATATATATATATACATATATATATATATAAGAAATATCAATTATTATTATATATATTTATATATGTATGTAGAATGTTCATATTAAATTAAGAGAATGTTTGCAAAATACGCATTCGCGTATGGTTAAACTTTAATTCCATTTAATGCAATCTCTGTAGTTAATAAGCTTGCTGATATTACTATTATATTTTTATTTTGAAAATATTTTAAATTGTTATTTGTAATAAATTATAAGCTGTTTTATTTGTTTAATAACAAAGTGATCACGTTTGCCAAGTAATGAAATGATATTGTATTCTTTCGAATTTTATTATTGAAACGCAAAGTGTAATTCGGGCTTTAAACCAACACAATCATGTGAGAGCTTGCGTAAGGCCAGCTAGTATCCGAGACTAGAATTCGAGAAATGGGTTCGGATTTATTTGACAGGGGCAGGACGAGACGTTTAACAAACGCACGGTAGCAAAAAAATGCATTAGTGGTTAATTCGGATGTATTTACATCGCTCGGCTAGGCGAAAACATGTTGCAGCAAAAAAAAATGCTGAGTCAAGAATATATGTATATGCCAGAGTGGTGAGATTGGAGTTCCACCCGTTGGCAAAATTTTATTATCCTCGCGAATTTTGGTACGAGAATTATTCTCTGTAGGACACGTTTCGACTTGAAAGGCAAAAACGGGAATTACGAGGAATTTTAACCCAAATCCCTTGTATTCAGCAACTTTACGTAAAACTCACGAAAATTTCAAACGACTACTTCTTTTTCTCAATTCACTATAAAGATAAAGTGAGAAGAAATATAACTGCAACAAAATATAATATATAAATATTATTAATATAAATATCTTTAATACATACATTTTTATATTTCAAGCAATCTACCATAAATAAATTTTTTACATATTTTCTTATCTGTTATCAAAATAGACTTTTCTGTTAAATATCATATTTTATTAAAGTTGTTACCTTTCAAGCAATCTGCCCTATTTTTTCTGATATTTCTATCGATATTTAGATTCTCAACCGATCTTTATAGATCTATCAGTAAACAGCCTCTTTTCTTCCCCTTCTACCAATCTCTAAAGTTACTTCATACCCCAATGGGAAATTTCGATCTGCAGTCAGCAGGGACTCTCGCGTTTCCAGCTTTTTGCGGAATGGATTTGTAAAATCGATCTCGCCGTCGACTTCATGTTTTACGATTTTACGAATGAGAGAACGTGCGAAAGAAAGACGATTTATTTCGCGCCAACCTTCCCTCCCCGTTTCCAGACATAAACGCTCCAGACGGAGTAGATGCACCTGCATCGATGCGCTCGTAGTGCATAAAAAGGGGAGAATAAGGATGGGTGGAGGTTGAAAAGGACTTGGTTCGTCGACGTGTTTCCTCCAAGCCGCTTATCGAGCACGCCAGAGCTCTTACGTTCTCCACAGCGCTTCGTACTCTCTCCGTTCCCTGCCCTTCACTTATTCTTCTCTTTAGCAGAGTTCAAAATCAACGGTCGCGGTCCTACATGAAATTCGCAAATGGAAGCGAATAATTCTATGCCGATTTTTAATCGTACTCATCACGCATGGAAACGACAAATATGGATAACGCGAAGAAAAAAAACATAAATCTTGTCAATATCGCTCCATTTATGTAACCTACAATTTTTTTGTTTTTCTTTACTATCTCATTTCATACTACTACTACTACTACTTTCAGCAAGTTTCAGTTGCTTTTTTATCGGTGTTTTACATCTCCGGAAAGAAACTAGAAAGTTTTTCTTCGTATTTTAATACGACGATCTTATATAGATCTCGATGGCAAAATTTACATAGGAGTTGAAAAATCTTGTAATCGAAAAATTTTAGGCATCAAGAACTTTGTAATCTAGCAGTAAGATTTTAAGACTCAAACAATTCCACGAGTTAAAAAATCTAAGAAATCGTAAGAATTTTAATAATTTAATAATTTGAAGATTTAAAAATTAAAAAAAATCATCTCAGAATTCAGGAATTTCAAATTATAAAATTAAATTTGTTACAAATATTTTAGTTAAAAATACCGTAAGAAATCCTCGTAAAATGTAAAAATTTCACGAGGATTTCTATTAATATATTTTGCGTCGAATTCATATATAATTTCGTTTTTTTTCGCGAAAATATTAATTTTTTATATTTATGAGATGTGAACAATGAAACTTATTTGTGTCATATGTGGCAAACGTCACAATAAGCGCAATTAATTTCATGTAAAGGAAAATGAGGTACATACAATGCACCAATGTTCGGCAAAGCTAGCGGATGTTTATTACGGCTGAAGTTTACGAGAGGCGAATCGCGAACTGTAACAGCGAAAATGTTGAGTTTTCAGCGCAGCAGTTATGCCAATATGAAATTCTTCCGGATTGCATGTACAAAGTTGCGTTGTTTATAGTGTATCTTAGTTCCAACTTTCGATGGCAAAATAACTCGTTCTCTCTTGCCCACTCTCGTTGCTTTTTATTTGGACGACGACGCTCGCAAATGGAAGAAACGGAAGTCGTGCGTTATCGTTGTCGTTTTCCCTAATGTTCTCAGAAACTGCTGAAAGATTCACGAACGTAAAAAAACGATCGCAGAGACTTCGCCTAACTAAATCTTACGGCGTGCTTGCCTTTAACTTTAAAGAAGACACGAATACTGCTCTCACTGTATATCTTGTTACAGCCACGAAAATTGCATTTCTACTCATCGTTTGCGAACGCGGATCATATAAATCACCGCTAAGTATATTTAATAATTATTAATATAAATAAATTAATAATTGATTAGTAATTAACACGTTGATTTTTTTTATGTCACATGACATTATATAGGATTAATTATTTTCCTGGGAAAACACATCTGCTTCATAACTGTATAATGAATTTTATATATAAGGAGATGCAAAATGATATTTGATGACACACACGCACACTTGTATCTGCATGAATATGTAATTGTACATGTCATCGCCAGCTGTATTGTGCAATCGGCTTTCGTGATGGAATTGAGATCCATTTTCAAACGCGATACAGCTGCAGAGAAATTTTTGCATCGTCATTAAGTAATTTATTATTTATCACCATTATCATCATTATTATATTAATAATCACATTGCAATAATATTAAATGTTACAAATATGTCAAACATTATAAACTGATAAAATAATACTCTGTAGACAAATGACAGCGTGAGATATACGTAATATTTATAATATTGCTATTTAAATTCGAGTATAAATTATTGGTCAACGTTAATACGTTTTATAATCTGTCTTTTTGAAATTTTCTAATGTTAAAAACTATTAGACGGATTGGTCGAATTAATCAAAGAGACTAAAACTCCATAATAATGTATAATGTCTTTTCTTTCATACTTGTTAGATGTCAATGTCGATGGCGAGTTGCAACTCGTTAATCCTTAAACGATGGGGATTTCAGAACGCGACGCGACATCGGGAGGATAATCCTACGACGGAGCACTTAAGCGTTTAAACTTTAACCCGTTCGATCCCGCCAGCCGGCTCGTGTCGCGAACAATCTTTTCTTCGAGACAGCAGCCGATCGAGAAACGGCCGTAACATTCGTCTCCTATCGAGGAGGAGACTTCAAGCAGAATCAACCCAAGGCCGCGATTTACGTAACCGGGCCAGACATGTGAATAATTCAGATTACACTCACCAACCACGTTGAGGCTATAGTTGAGCGACATCTTCGGCTCGGTGCTGACCTGGCACTCGTATACGCCAGAATCGCGCTGCTGCGGCGACTTGATTTGCAGCGTCCAGTTCTCCGACTTGTCTGGATGGATCACTTGGAACCTTAGGTCCGATGTGTACATGAGGATGCCCGCGCTCAGGATATGCATGTCCCGTTTGCGCATCCAGGACACCTGCAACATAAACAAAACAACCTGTACTCGCACGTTCTACGCAAGTTTCTTGCAGTTTGCTGCAACTTTAAAAAATCTAAAGCCAACGACATCCTCAATGCTTCATCTTCAACGAATAATAAATTTTTGAAGAGTATGATATAATGTTTAGCACATATTGTACATCGATAATTCTTTTAAATAAATAAAAGTATGTTAATGCTTGCAATTTTTTTTAATTATCAGTTTTTATAATATTATTCACGCATTAAGAAATAAAGGATGACGTTATACTTTTTTTTTTTTTTAATATAACCATTTTATCTCTTAAATTCGAAAATAGTGAAATAATCGGTAAACTGTCGAATTTACATAAACTTTGAATCGTGAAGATATTCAAATTCAGGAACACGTTATAAATGTTTAGCACCGGAAGTTCTCAAGCATCAACGCCTCCGCTGCTACAATACTGGCCCGGGGAGCCTGCAACGTCTTGGTCGTGTTAGAACAAAGACCACGGAAAGCATCCACAGCATCGTAAATCCCCGGTCGGTCGACGTGTGTGTCGCAAACGATCTCTATAGTCTCTCATTGTTTTGCGCGCGAACATGTCTGCCGGCTATTTAATGCGCCGTCAGAGTTCCGGGGCGTAATTTCCGAGCGCGCGTTGAAAACGGCAGCCAAACGCAATTATCAGACCTCTTCCCCCTTGCAAAGACTTTTCTGTGCACTGCAGTTTGAATTTCTTTACCACGAGAGCAGCATTGAATCCGTATAAATTAGTTCTCATGCAGACAAGTATGGCTTAAGTGAAGATTTACGATTTCTTTGATAAAGAAGAAATAATTTGTTTTAGAATCCGATTATTTTCCTCTCCATGCATTTAATCCTAAACCAGTCTAATAAAACAATGTAAAATATCTATAGTAGTGAATTTTAGATATTTTTATGCCGTAATATCAATAAAAATTAATTAATAATATCACTTGTATAAATCCAAAAGAATAAATATATATTTCCATTTGTATTACAAGTTTCTATCGTGATCATAATAACACATTTAACACATCCAGAAATTTTTCGAGTTTTCTTATTTTCTGATTTTATTTCTTAAAAACCTGTATTGGATACCTTAAGTTGCTTTTAACGCTGTACAGGAGTCAAAGAGGCAAGTGATCTAGACAACGTTTAGTATAGCCATTAAACGGGAATGAAAGGTAGAAACCTCGATTTAGGCAGGCAGCTTTAGCTACGCATATTACGGCGGCGTACGATGCTCTCGCATGATTGGATGATACCTTTGCGAACAAACGCCACGGACTAATTCGCGCAACGTGCTACTGAATCGGAGGTCAGCCACCAGCAATAGCGATCTAACCCTGCGGGGTAGTGCTGCATCAAGTGGATTGATTGTCTCCTATCTCGCAACGATCATCATCGGTCAACCATGAATTTCATTTTGCAAATTGAGTTTCCTGCCCAAGGTAGCCACTGGAAGAGAACTGAACGTTCAGTGCTAAAAGCATTAATGTACAACAGTCGTCGGCACTGTAAAAACAATTGATTTTTGATGAACCGTTGATGGAGATTGATTATCCCGCCTTGTCCCGATCGATACATTGATGTTAGTGTCCAAGTACAAGCCAAAAGCACTTTTGCCTTTGAACCGTAGGAATTCTATACATTATCAAGATATCAAAGCACTTTCTGACAAACAATCTAATCGATTTTGATTATGTATGATAAATAATATAAATTATATAGATTCATGTACATATATTGTATATGAAATTTGTTAATGTAATTTATGAAACTTAATATAATTTATGCTTTAAAACGTTAATTAACATTTATAATTAATAATATTTTATATAATTATAATATAATTAATAATACTTATTTCTTTTAGAATACAACAGACTTTTTCACACTCTTTAATTTTATGCGTTCTCAGTAAAGTTTTTAATAAATAATTATTTTCAAAAATTTCTTTCTCGATGAGATGTAATCGTTAAATAAAATTACGTTTAATTATATTTTATTTTGTAGCCTTTAATGAGATATTTATTATGCATACTGATAATTGTTACGATAATTATGAAAGTCAAAATACGTTTACAAAGATATGGATTGTATGTTGTAATTCTACAATTGACAGAAATAAAATATTTATTATGATCTAATTTGGATAATGTATGCATTATGGCGAATCATCATTACATAATATTGTCATCGTTTAGGTATCACACGATATCGGGTACGTTTGCTATAGGATCGTTATTAGCAATGCCTATTAGGCATTAGTATAGTACAATCCATACCGCAGTTGCACCAAGAGTGGATGTTTCGTGTGTTCTAATGCAAACGTATGGATGCAAATTTGCTCAGTTGCCAAATTTATCTCTCTCGTAAATATAGTGTATGTAAATTACATATTTAAAATTTAAAAACTTTACGTATTAGTGCATTTATAGAATTAATTAATAATTTTATTTCTATTTTATCCATTATTATCTGTGTATATTCTTTCCTTCACTTTCCCTTTTTTCTTTCTTCTTTCTTTCTCTTTTTCCTCTTATCATGAATTTATATTTTAGTAAAATAATGATTTCATATATTTTCTTTTAAATAATTCTTTTTTTTGTTAATGTAATAATAAATTTTGTTAGCCCGGCATTATTAGCAAGTCGATATAAAATATTTTTTATTAGAGAATTATTATTCCTGAATTAATACGTTTCATTTTTGCAATATTTCTGTTTTTTTCAATAAATTTGGTAAATGTACTATCAAGAGGTACGGTAGTAGTATCTCGCGCCAAGTGTATACACACAGCGAGACCAACCGTGTATCTTTACGCGAGTTGATTAATTGAGATATATATTACATTGGTAGCATATTTTTCAAGTTAACACACTTTTAAATATAACTTTTGTCTAGTTTAATAAAAAAAGATACTACTACAGATTTCTCGTACAGAATGCAGCATCATCATATTTTTCGTCTTGTTCGCTAAATATTACAATTTAAACTTTGTATAGATTTTAAGTCTAGTAATGGATGTTCAAAATTTAAGCGATATCGGTTATCATACGATATAATGTATAATATTTTTATACAATCCTAAATAAGTTACGCAAAATAATCTGGCGATATTCGATTAAGAGAACGGAAGGATATGAAGATATAGACACCGTTGGACATCGTTAACCACGTAAAACCAGCAAATACGCCGCACAACACACACGGTTTACCGCGATGGCGGCATCTGCATGCGCTTCATTATTTATGAGGTCGCTGAAATGGCCTGATCGCCGCTCATTGGGGATTGACGGGTATCGATTTCGCTTGTCGCAAGTCCGTGACGACGATTACGCGTCGATCCGTATGATGGATGTTCGTTTTGCTAGCGATGAGATGAAAAACGAGGTCCGGGAACACCGCGAAGACAAAGCTTACGCACTTTCGGTATAAAGTCAACGGTGTTTCCAGTCGACATTACGACATATATTTGAATAGACATTTTCAAAGGTGACTGCCATATTTTATGGTACGCAAGCATATACTGTGTCAGAGTTAGTGAATTTTCATGTTAATTCTTTATTAGTGATGTGAAAAAAAATGAATGCGAGATTATTCAACCGAAAAAAGTAATTAATTAATTAATTTTATTGTGCTTTAACTCTGTTGTTGACACAGCTGGCTCTCATAGAGTGTAACAAATCGCATTAAGAATTCGTTTAATTATCAAAAATTACTTTTGAAAAGTTTGTATTTCGAATTAGAAAGCTAATAATCTGTTTTTATACAATTATTCAATGCCTTAATTAGGATGGCTACACTCTCTGAGCATTGAGCCTGTTGCGATGCAACTCCCGCGAATTACTTAGACAGTTGTCAGAATAATGGACGATATTTGGATATAGAAGCTTTCCTCAAATACCTAGTGAACAATAGACACGATGGTCTGCCGAAAGGAGTTGGTTTCCCGGAAACTAATACTCCGGTTGCCAATCTCAAATTTCATACGTGTTTGACTTGCATTGGTGCACATTGACTTTAGTACGAAATGCGCATGAAAAACTTTCATGATTTGCAATAGTTTACTTTGTCGTGATCCATAAAATATGAAAATTTAAAAAATTTTTGAAATATATAAATATGATAACATTTTCATTAAAAAATCTGAAATCTCTTTTTTTCTTCATTTTTCATATAAAAGTCTGTTGTAAAATATAATATCAAATGTATATCACTTGTAACAATGCTTTTTAAATGTGATAAAAACAAATTACCAAATTTGAAAGAGTTATAGTCATTAACAGAAAATATTAAAATTATGTAAATACGCGTAAATTGAAATATAATTCATCAAGTGTGGAAGATAAAAATTTTTTTCTTTCTTTTATAACTTGTTTCAGGTTATCCAGAATTTATGTCGCTATTGTTGAACACACACGCACATCTCGCACTATCTCGCAAAGGTTTTTTTTAAGCTATCCAGCGGCTACATTTTCACAGGTAATATTTTTCGTTCGCAGATGAAATCCACTCGATAGAAAAACGTCAAGAGTTTTCAGCCTTTTGAGATAAGTGCTTGCATTGTGCGTAAACTGTGAACTGTGCGTTACAAAGCAGCGGTTAATATTATGTCTTCGGGTTAAATTGCCCAATCAAAACGTTTTAAAACTAAGTTCTTATAAAATAAGCCATATATAAAGATATGTGTTTTGTTTTTGTTGTAAAATACATTAGCAGATATAACTGTAATATCTATATTAACAGATATAAATTGTAGTTTAAAAAAAGGACAATCAATTCTAAAAAATTTTTTCTTGAAAATTTAATTCATATGATTGAATATTAAAATAATGTTTCTTTAAGTATACAAGATATCTCTTGCGCGCATTTGTCCCGTCAGTGGAAAGCTTACCATCGATTTAAGTAGTAACGAATGACTAATTTTAATTATACTTTAAGTATTTCACAATTGTGTCAAACAATACTCTCGGCGCGCGATTAATAATGACACCCGAATTAAAATAGAAAATGCCGTGCGTGACGGGCGGCGTGCCGTTGATGAATTTTAATTACGCCCGACACATGCGTCCCCGCACCACAGGAATAGAATTTATAACGTTCCGTTGTAGCGCGTGGACGATTTAATTTAACAGACTAACAATTTAACGCCCGACATTTTTCCCCACCACACTCGCGCGTTTATTAATCCATCCGGTCGCTCATAACGAAATAATTCTATTTCTCGCGTGATCGCTTTCACGATATTTCGCGCGTTAATTGTGGTCGAGTTATCGTCGATAGCTCAACTATGCATACGTGGATTTATGTGCGAATCTCGTGATAACTTCTAGGTACTTCATTTTAACATCTCGTCTTTACAGTACTAAATGTATCTAATAATAAATATCTTCTTATATTAATTGCATCGAATGTCAATGGGCTAAGAATTTTATGCAATAAATTTTTAATATACGCTTACTTAAATTGCTTAAAATTCCTGTAAATGATGAAAATTCATAACACAAATTAACGCAATAAAAATTTGTTTTTTTTAGAAATGTTACGTTCCTCATATAATAAATATAAAAAACGATTCAATCGATAAAGAAATAAGACCCTGCCATTAATTATAATAATATGTTTCGAATAATATCTCCTAAACAGCAATAATATCTCATAGACAGATTACACAATGCAGCTAATGCAGTAATTTTTATTTCGTTAAAATTTGTTAAAAAAAATTTTTATTCGAATTTAACAATTAGTTTCTTTCATTTATCAGAGATGAAAAATTAACTACTCGGCTCTCTCTCCCTTGTTCGCAGATTTTTTTGGGATGGAAGAGAATGAAACACGGACGTCGGGTCAAAAAATCGCGATATTTGTTTACCTTTTATATTTGAAACGATGTGATTTATGATTCATAAATGTGGCCCAGTGTGTAACGATTTCCATAGATATGAGGCTAACGACATTGTTGTGCTGAATGGACATATGTAAAATACCTGGGAAGTCACATTTCCTTTTGACGCATCATTTCATAAAAATATCAAAATAGAAAAAATAGTATGATCTTAATTTATAAATAAAAATTTTTTAAATTATATTTTTTTAATGGTGATAAATTGGCTGGCGCAATTTTAACGTATACTTTTGCAGCATACAGTGTGTTACTTCATACGTGCAATATTGTACTCATTCATGTGCGAATAAGAAATGGGAATTTTATATTATTTCAGTGCAATATTTAAGGGCAGCAATTATTTCTTTAAAAATCAATAGTTATTTTATTTTAAATTTTACATGTGTTAAATGATTTTGTTTTCAAAATAATTAATGAAAATAACTTTAATTGTATTGCAAATAATCATTATATTTGACATGACTATTGGATATAGAATTTCTCGCGTGATAATTAAATTCAGTGTACTAGATACAAGTGATTTTGACAGAATATAGAATTGTCGAGTGCACGTAATAATGTACAGCAATCATATGTTATATAATGTTGAAACAACAGTAATTGTTCAATTAACGAAATTGATTCTTAACAAAGAAAATTAATTCATATTCTATATTACAATTGCCTCAAATGTAACGAAATTTGTACAAAGTAAAGTAAAGATGTGACATACTTTGTTATCGTAGTATTAATGTCAAACTTTCATCAATTTTTTGTCATGCAGTTATAGGGACAAGTTTAAAAGCCAAGAACACGTGGTAATATATCGCCGTTTGGTTTTAATCGATATCGACATCAATTGCGAATTTGACAGAAAATGACAGATCATCCAATCAATTGCGGTGTCGTAGTGAAAAAAAAAAATGCGTCAGGAAAATCTGCTTTATATTCCACATAGTGAATTCCGTTAATTAATTGTGCTGCCAAAGATTATTATGGATTGTTTGATGCGCTAATCAAATATTGCTGTTGTTTGCATGTCAATACTTATTTTCATTTCAGATGAACGAGATAAATAACATTTGCCATTTAAACATTAACAAAACTCCGTGCAATCTAATAAAATTGGGAAATTATTATTTACATAGTTCTATTTTCAGCCATAATTCTAACTAGTAAATCTTCTTTTTAAAATAAATTATCATTTTTTAAAGAAATTCTTTAACTTCTGCTTTTTATATAACGCAGAAGATTGAAATGTCATGGAATGCCAATTATTTACAAATAAATATATGATTCCCAAAAGAGAAACAGACAAATCTTGGCGTAATATTTTCTTAAGGTAAAGCGCGAAAAATAATTTGCAACTCGCGGCGATACGTGACCACGCGGGGCCAATTTGCGGTAACGGCGCCGTGCACTCCGCGGCAGACGTGCCTGGGACGTCGCGCGGGTTTCGGAATCCATTCCTCCTCCCAGAGAAGCACGAAACGCGATAAACAAACGGAAATTACATTGCGGGCCCCGATAGAAAAATAGAGGCGCGTACCAGCCTTGCGGCAATTCTCAAAGCGCGGCAAAGCGCAGGCCATAGTTTGCTCGAAAACTTTCGTTTCTTATCTCGACAAGGAAGAAAGAGTTATATGTATGTGTGTGTGAGAGAGAAAGAGAGAAGGGAAAAAGAAAGAGAGAAGAATCTATGCGCGTCATTTCGGGCATGCGACGCTTCCGAATTAGGACACCGCAATGCCCCAACCGCGGGGAAACGAAGTCGCTTTATGTACCGC
Source organism: Tetramorium bicarinatum (assembly GCA_928718305.1). Lineage (NCBI taxonomy): Eukaryota > Metazoa > Arthropoda > Insecta > Hymenoptera > Formicidae > Tetramorium > Tetramorium bicarinatum. The sequence continues at coordinate 5,497,105 of OV788322.1, read as the reverse complement.
TGAAATTTACATCGATGCAGCTGCGTCGCGCGCAATTTGCAAATGCACCAGGAGTACCTCCGATGTGAATCTTTCCTTAGTTGAGACACGAGTTTTGCGCTACCGGAGACTGTATAGATAAGAAATGCGATTCATCAACCATATTGCGAATGGCTTTGCGAGCGTTCGAGAAAAGAGCAAGGTTCTTGCTTCGTTAGTTAAGTATTTAGAATATACATATTCTCAAAAGGAATTACTTTACAAACTAGTTGGTCTTTAATATTTTAATAAAGAATATCTTTTACTTTTTTAATATTTTTATGCAAATTACTAAAAATTACATACACACTTCTAAAAATGTAATCATAAATTTATATTATATTATACGAGATTTCGAATACTATATATATAATTCTCATAAAAAAAGATTTGCGTTGAAATATTTTGCCAAGAACTAAAGATGTTTGTATATTTTTTATTTTTTGTACATTTTTCGATTTTATTAGTATTATGTATAGTCAAATCCTTTCGAGACTCTATGTTGCTAGATGTAGTAAGTTGTTTGAAACTCGGTTGATAGATCCTTTCGGATCATGTCTGTATTTGCTTCTATATATCTGTACAAGACAAGCGAGACGAGTAGATACGTAAGAGAATACGGATAAGAGAATGAAGAAATTTTACGTTCACGGATGATTTTTCGCCGCGACATGTTTCGTGAATCTACCGTCGTAGTATGTATCGCGATGAAATGTAGAAAAGTACGGCTAGGACCGAACAAATTTCTCAGGGAACCTACTTTCTCGAATACAGTCGGTGGAGATCAAACTCGATACTGATATCATTACTATGTTCTGACTTTTCCGAAAATTGAAAAAAATTCAGCAAAATGTCAATTTCAGAGGGTAAAAACAATTCTCTCTTTTAAGGGAAATTAATATATCCTTATTAAATTTCGAGAAACACAATATTTCTTATTCTATATTGAAAATTATTTCGTTGTATTATACTGAATTTAAAGAAAATATGAAATCTATTTTTGTAGTGCTATCCGAAAATAAGATATCTGCTTCACTTTTAGTGAGCTTATATAAGGAAAAAGGCAAAAAATACAAAATAATCTTGAAAATATAATGTATATCAAAAAAGTATTTTATATAGAATGGCTTCTTCTCTTTAAATTTTATAATTAGATAGTAAAATATCCTTTCTATATGCATATATGTGCATATGTGTGTATATGTAAATATATAATTATACATAGAACTGGAAGCAAATTAATATGCTTTTTTTTCTAAACGAATATCCAGCAATATTTAAAAAATCAAAAACATCTTTTCAATCTTGGCATAGTATTTCAAAATATTTCGCTTGAAAAATTTGTCAATTTTAGCCAATCAGTAATGATACTTCAGCCAAATTGATATTTGTTCTGTTTGTTGTTGTTACATGTCATTCAAATCATACATGAAAAATTATAGCGTCCGTCCATCATGTGATATGTAATATGAAAAACAATATTTTTTGAAATATTTTATTTTGGACAAATTACATAGTATGTTTACAAAAATTAATAGTTAGTAAACTTTCGTTAAAAAAAATTTAATTTAGTTTTAACTATAGATATATATTGAATGCCAAATTTTAGATGGAATTCGCTGATATTTGATAGCAAAGATTGTCGTTTATTCATAAAACTTTATGTACTTAGATATATATATTTTATTTTGTTGTATAGTTATTTAGATATTAATTAAATTATTTTTTTCAAGGAAAAATACATTATACTTAGCAATTAAAATAAAAAGTCTGTAGCTTTATATATTTTTAAGTAATATTTCAAAACATATTTTTATCGTTAAATTTTATTAATGAAGTCTTGTATTCTATCTTTGCAAAAAAGAGCACATAGAAATTATTCAAGTAATTTCTATTTATTTGCATATTTTAAACTATAATTAAATACTTTCCATATTAAAAAAATATAATAAGATTATAATTTATCATTATTTAGGATTACTCGTTTTTCTGAATGATCTGAGCACAAGAAGTTATCTAATATTTTATTCAACTGCAACACGACAATACGCAGAGAAATTTTCTCTAGAAATTTATATTTTCATGTGAAATCAGCAAAAACCGTATATAAAAATGTTATTTTAAATTCTTGTGCAATATCAATTCAATTGAAATGAAAAAATTTCAAAGCTGTCACTATTTTTCGCAAAGCTGCTCGCAAAATTCTTCTGATTACACATTTGTAATACTGTATTTCTGTGATAATCTCTTTAATCTATCTCATAACTACTGAATTGTATCAGTATTCATTTTCATAGATTTTATAAAGAAGGAAATATATAAAAATATTTGACAATATGCAAATTTTTTTTCGTCTCTTATTATTATATATATATATATTACGTACTATTTTATACCACTACTCAGCTAAAAAATTCCTATAGACGCAATTATCAATCTCGTTTTTTGCAAATTTCGCAAAAAATAAAAGATAATTAATAAAAGCAGTTACAGGATAAAGTTGTAAGAAAGAGGAAAGTTATAAAATTTCGCTTACACTTGAACTTCAGACGTATCCACGCCAACAACGAGAACGGTAAACAGCAAATTAACTGTCTAGTGCAAAAAATTTTCTAAGAAGAAACTCACTCTACAACAAACCGATAATTTCTGACAGCCTGTCCCAATAGAACAACGTATCATAGAAAGTAGTAACGAGAACGCACGTAACAATATCGCAAATGTTCATATATCGTCGCGTAGCTGAACAAAGCAGGAAAATCTTTCCGTTTTTTGCTCGTTTTTATCGAAACAAAAGTTTCTAGCTGTGCCATCGCGAATTTTCCGCTTATATGGCAATATATACATCTTTTCGTTTGCCATTTCGCGATATTTCGCCGTAGGTGGTCAAATAAATGCGTAGCTTTGCTCACGTTTCCTCTTCGTTTACAAAAAATGCGGAAATTACAAAATACGTATCTATTGAGATGTGCCAATAAAGTTTTGAAAATAGATAGGAAAGATCAAAGAATTGGATGAAAAAAACAAGAGAAATCAATTTTTTAAATATCTGAGTTATTTACCATTTTTTCAATAATTGTGTTATCAATTCATTCGAGTATCGTCAAAACTCAAATATGCTTGATATCTAACATGATGATACGTACAACGGAAATTGCAAAAACAGACTCATCTGGTATTTTTTATAAAAACTAATAAAATTAACTTTTATTTTTACAATAATTAAAATGTATTATCGACATAGCTTGAAAACGTAATATTTTCTTCAAGCGGAAAAGAAAAAGAGTTAATAAATTATATAAAAATATTTACTAAAATTCTTAAATATAATATGTATAATATATATATATATATATTTAATAATAATATGTATATTTTATTTTTTATTAGAATTTTAAAAAATTAAATACTTGTGATGTTTGCAACGAAGCAAATCTTATTATGTTATTATGTTTTTTATAACCTCTATAAAATAATTTGTCGATTTGTGAAACTTATTTCACAGTTATATAATTCTAATTTAACACACATAGATGCAAAGAATGGTAGTCCATTTTCCAAAAACTATATTCAGCGCCAGTCGACAAGTAAAAACACAGAATCAACGAGTAGTTGTTGCGTAAAACCAAGAAAAAAAGAGCATGAAAATTCTAAACGCAATTTTCTTTATTCACCACTGGCAGAACCGCGGGGTGTGTGAAGTTGGCACCCCAACATAAAAATTCCGTAGTTCTGATTAGAATTCTAGCTCCCTTTTGAAGAGTTTTGAAGTTCTTTATTAAAGATTAAAAGAGTTCCGGCGATTAACATAATTAAAATAGCATTTAAAAATTGAAGTGCTAACTTCACACTCGATTTCAAGATCAAATAATTCTGAATAGCCTATTTGATTCATTTTTTTGTGCACTAGAGTTCTTGACAAATAAAAAAGATTTTTGACATTATAAAAAAATTTTGTATTAATTAGTAATAAGATAATTATTATATAATTATTATATAATAATTATCTTTAGAAGGTTTAAAATAAACGTGCCAAGCATATATTCTAAAATTGTGTATACATTCTTAAAAATATTAGGATTAAGATTAAGAACTTCATGAATGGCAAAAATTTTAAAAATGATTTTGTTTGCATCCAGCTCGAGATTCATGTTAATAGAAAACATTGGGGGCAAGTTTCTAATAGTCGAGAAGAGAAAACATTTTTAGACTTGTATGAATCGGCAAAAATTACGGACAATAACAGGGGTGAATACGAAGCAAGGTAAATAGCTAGACAATAAAAGAGATAAAAAAAGACAGGATACATACAAAATAATCTTATCTCTTTCTTTCTTTTCTCACTGTCTACCGCTATTTACCTTCAAATAGAAGAAATACATAGCACGAGACAAATAGAATAAAGTAGTTTATTTGCTTTTTGGAGTCGTGATGTCTCCTTAGAGCAAAAGGTAATTTCTGCGATAAAGGGCACACGTAAGCGTATCACTGCAAAAATGGGTTAAAAAAGCATAGCATAGTCACACAAATTTGTTTGCATTTGCTCTGCATTAACAACTTTGTGAATATAATTTTAATGTAAAAGTTTAGAACGCAATTCTGATAAAAAAATGATAGATAAATTAGATATTTCAAAGTATTTTAGAGTAATACACATGTATATGTATATTTGAAAGAAATTCTTTATAATTCCAAATGCGCTGAATATTGTATATTAATTCAATAATGTCAAGCATGCAGAATTATTACTTGCTCTATTACTTGTAGAAAATTTCAAAAAGTTTTTTAATACATGTAGTAATCGTTAATATATTGTTCACATAATTATAGATTGAGAAATAAACCCCAGAAATGCTTGTGGTAACGACATATCTTCTACAGTTGCGTATTAAGATAAAAGATTCTGCTAATACGGGTAGAACTTTTTACATTCATTGCTATCCGTTCTGCTCTTGAGACTTTCAAGAGCAGAAGAACGCCTACGGCCAGAACTTTACTCTACCGTCCAATATCGATATTGACTTTCATGATGCTTTTTGATAAGTCGTTCTCAGGACAGAGATAGGTAATAGAATGAAGGAAAAGAATAACGGATTTATTTTTACTTTGTACGATAGAACGGTAATAAACTGAGAAATGCATAAACGTGCTATGAAAAAAGTGCATAAAATATAAATAAAGATTGGAAGAAGTTGAATAAAAATTCAATTAACTCATTAAATTAATTCAACAAAATATCTTTTTTCAAATTTCTCTCAAAGTTTATTTGTACCATAATCTGTATAGAGAAATTTAAAGTAATGATCTCTATTATTTAATTATTCTTATAAAAAACATGGATGTTTTGCTATTACTGTCATTTTTATTACTTCCTAAAATATTGTGGACGTACTGATATTTCATTCAACTGTGTTTTTATACGTCGACCTTTTTTAACGAGACAGTGACTAGTACCTTGCCCGACGTAATCGATTCGAATGACACACGCGCGGACGAGCGACATGGCAGGAAATAAAAAGGAACATACACGCGACATAGGGACACGATGCAGTAGGACGAGGCAGTGGGAAGTGAATTTTTGTCGGTCACATGGTACACGGGAAAACGGAACGTCGCTCGCAAACGAATATCGCCAATAAACTGCCAATCCAATTTAGCTACGCAGAAAATATCGCTACCCCGCTTTTACGATCTGCCACCAGCCTCTTCCTCCATATACTTGCGCCGGAATTTTCGTTCCGCGCCAAAGAAAGCTCACCCCAGCTCATCGCTTGAGTCGATTTCTTTGTCGCACTTTTTGAGCCTTCTGCAATCGAATTTTCCGCTGTTCTCTCGGTAACGACGGAGTAAAATGCAAATATCATCGCGTCGGATCCTTAAAGATTCGTTCCCCTCGGAGAATTACATAAAGATCCCGATAAAATGCTCTTTGATGATGAAGAGAGACAGAGAGAGAGAGAGAGAGAGAGAGAAAGAGAGCAGGCATTCTGTCACTTTGAACGAGAGCGCAAATATGTTGCCGTAAGTTTCCCCTTTACGAGTCGGATTTGTCTCTTTAACGCAGCTATAAAAAGTGACATTCGGCGCGAAGAATTCGGCCGAATATTGCTGCGATATCTCAACGTTTCAGTCATCCAAATTGTCACGAGGGAAAATCCAACATAGATTACTTGAAAAGCTAGCAAATGACAAGCGATACATCAAGATTTGAAATATTTTCTACTACTTTGCTTGTTTGAAATAATTATGAATATTCGCGCGTACATGTTTTGCAAATAATTTAGCAGAAAATTATACGATGATACATTCTATTTTTACAGATTTATTCAGTTAACATGCAAGATTTTATTTCACAACTCTTTTTATGAAAACAACTTATGTTCTGTTTACTTAAAATGATTATTAATCATGAACATTGTATTTAAGTACGAAAATATTTTTTCTATAACATGTTATTGATATAATTTTCTCCCGGGATTGAAAAAACTGTAATTCATTCTGTACTCTTGAGAAAAGGGGACATAAACGTCATACATTGCTGACAGTAAATTTTCATTATTCCTTGATCCTGTATCTAACAAATCTGAAGCTATAAACAATAACGACAGTCTTTCTCGACGCTATTCTGCTTGGTCAGAATTTCACTTAACTACATCACAGTATCCTCTCGTGGAACGAGACATTTATTTCAGCGCAAATCTTTGTCAGTAGAAAAAAAAACGACGAAAGAATGTTTTATGCCCGCTTTTTATTACCAGCGTCGCAAGATGTACGTGCGAGAAAATTATAGCGTCAGCTTCGAAGTGTATCGATTTGCTTTCGGTTTGTCGGACGGGACCATTGGAAAATATCGCGTAGATGTTAAACAATATCGATAACATTCATACGGAATCCGGCTGTTGGCATAAAATTTTTATACCGTTTTATGTAAAGTTATAAAAATCTTTAGGTTTATATAGGTTTTTCTACGTGGTTTAGGTAGATATGCTACGTGATGCATGTACGATGATATTGCTATCGATATTTATTGTTTATCATAAAATTATAGAATACTAAATAGATTGTTACTAACAGTAAGTTTCTTAGCACATCTTTAGATACTCGATTTTAAGACAATGCCAAAGCTGCACTATTACTGTTTCAGAAGAAAAATAACAGCTATATTATTCATGAGAAAAATAATTTTAGCTAAATTCTTAATTTTTTATAGCTAATTATGATATTATATTATATAAGTCATAATCTTTATTTGATTTTAATTAAATTGAGCTTTAAACAATATAGTATGAATCAATGAAAAAATATTATTTATGGACAAACATTTATAAATTGTGGACAATGAAATACCATATCAATTTTATAAAAGTTCGCAAATTCGGAGTGTCAACTTCCAATAACCTGTTACATAACTTACAACAAATCATTACTGATATGAAAGTAAAGGGAGAACCAGCATATTAGAAATTCGAGCGTTATATTGAAATATAAATTTGTAAGGCAACGTTCGTTAACACGATTAAATGAAACATTTTCAGATAGACGAACTTCACAACACGCGTTATATAGAAGGCTTATAGCAGAATTACGGGAGGATTAGTATAGATTAAGCTTGCAGTCAGTGGATGTCTGTAGTTTCTATGCTAACCGCGGCCTAAATACATATCTCACTTCTGGCTTCTACGATATCCGCCTTGCTCTTATCTCTATCGTCCAACATAGAGATGATCGAACAAGAAAACGCTACGGAAAAATATTTTCTAAATCGGTTTCTTGTAAATAATGGATACATTTCAAGAAAACAATAGATTAAACCAATTTCATGAAATTTAATTGATTTATATGTTCTGAAATTACTTAAGGAAAGAACTTTAATACAATTTTAAAATAAGAAACTCTCTAGATACACACAGAATTTGTATAAATGCCATGTAAATTTTTAATCACAAATAATACAGATTTTTGCAAGTTCGATAACATTTTCAAAGTAAATAATTTCATGGGCGATGTTGAACAATTCAGTTATGTTTTATTATTACTATATCAGTGGTTTATAAAGCTTTTATTTCGAACGGATGAGAGTAAATAATAAATATTGTACGCAACTTGTTAATTCCGTTACAAAACATTTTAAATACGATAATTATTGTACGGAAAAATCTAGTGCGATCAAACATAAATCATGATGTTATGGACAAAGAATATTCTTTGTGTATCTTTCAAACATTTTATGTCATAAATATCATAAATTGTTCTTAAGCAATTTAATGAGTTTTTAAGCAATGCGTATATTGTTACGCACATCACTTTCTTTAGCAATGTTATTTTTTGTATAAATAAGATGTAATATAAACAATTGTAATTATGATAATGAAATAAATAAATGTATAGCTCTTCACGTTCAGTTCCAATATATCATAATTTTGAAATTATAATCACAAAGAATAGTCAATATCATGGATATATAATAAATAACGCGTAAGGATTTAATACAAAATATGTGTATTTCACGGTGAAATAATTTGATACATGGCATAAATATAAATTATACCGGTACATAATTGACGCGGCAGCGTAATATAATATATGAAGTTGTATTGACAACGTGCGGGCAGGGAATTAAACATATTGAATATTCCGAGAAATTAAATTGAAAATTTAATAAAAATTAAAAATTGATTATTTTTAATTTAATTTTTCTTAAATTGATCCATTTCGTGTTTCATAAAAATATTTAATTAATTTTTTAAAATTTTTCTTCTGCTTCCTATTCTTTAAATTCATCTATGTGTAAGATATAAAATATTTTTTTATACAAGAGTTCAATTTTTTTTATTCTTAGACAAAACAATTTAAAATTTATTACAACTAAAATTTTCTTTAGACAGAGACAAAAATAAAAATATTTTGTAACTACTTGTACTTGTGTTTTACAATGAAAATTAAGAAATTGTGATATTTCATGTTTATTGAATCGCTTACAATCAGACTTCTACTTGTACTTGCACAGAGATCCAATTGACTATCAGCCGTTTAAATCTAACCCGTCTTCTTAAAATTGGGGAACGATTTTTACCAACAGTATGTCTTGCGCTTCGTGCGGAACAAAATGAAGGCAAACCTCTAAACCGGCCGGTTGGAAAATGAAGCGAAACAAATAGAAGCATCCGTATACGTGCGATGCACTTTTACGGCATCATCAACGGTGGATGTTTGTAGGACTGCCGTATCAGTAGGAATAGTTTTCTGTGCCCGGAATTTTAAAATACCGTGAATTACATTTGTTTTTCATAGTCCGTCCCACCACTCTCCTCTACATAGTTACAGGTAATATAAAAGTACAGTGTTTATCTTAAAAACAAAATGTACATACTATAACTATATTTGATAACTGTATCATTCGTGATTAAGTTAACAATTTTCTATGTTTTCGTTGCAATATAAATTATAGAAAATATTAAATGTAATATTACATATATATATACGTATTTACGATAATAATACAGTAATAATTAATTTACGAATGACAGTTACAGCGTTTTCAACATTGCACTTTTATATTAAATAAAATGAAATAACGTATTGCGAGAATGTTTAATGAGAATAATTAAAGCAGTTTATAAAATGACTTATAAAAATAGTGTACTATGGAATAATAGTGACAATGCTTTCTCAGATTATCTAATGTAAAGACAGTTAAAACTTATTTTCATTTTTTTCCAAATGGATCAATATTCCAGCAGCTAAATCTGACAATGAAATTAATTCACGTTCTAGCGTCTTGGTTCAATGAAGAGAATTATTGAAATTTCCTAACAAATCTCCCTAGAAGTTGTACGAAACAACAGATTCAACCGGACGTTACAAGCACTTTACGTGCACTTCGTGTGTTCAGCTAATTAAATTCTCCCATTGTCTCATGCAAGAAAGAACTACATCTTGTAATTTCCCGATCGATTGCACTATCAGTTAAAAGCAGGAACATAGTTCACAATAATAAATAGTATTGTAGAATGACGATCGGATATTAAACAATTGCAATTTTTTTAAAATGGATGGAATTGAAAATGTATATCGGAAACTAGAAATAATGTTTTTAAAAATAATATTAACGATTAATTTTAGTTTTCAATTTTTTCAAGTAAGATGTTACACTTTTCATATATTTTCCAATTAAAATGTTACCCTCATATTTTGTTATTAAAATAAAACGTATAATGTTTGTAATTTCGTAATTTTATTGAAAATGTTTCAAGTGTTTACTATATCTGTTAACATTTGTTTCAGACGTAATACAATAATATATTTAATCTCGGAAATATGAAAAAATACATCCCTTTTTATTGAGCTTTATAATAGATTATAAAAAAATTTACAAAGAATAAAGATATACATATAAAGACAGCGTCGTAACTAATATCTTTTTGTCATTTATATTTTGATAATTAACTGTTTCACGATTTCTTTCATGATTTGTAAATTATGTACAAGCGAGATATTTAATTAACAAAGATCTCATTTATTAATTACTTTGATTTTAACTTTGTTAGTCTGTTTAAAATAATATTAAATCGTAAAGAAAAATGCAGCAAAGTAAATTCGTGAAGGGACACAAATTTCTCTCTTTCTTTCTGAATTTCAAAGATGCAATTTGTATTTATTTTGCCCTTAATTAACATTTCTACTTTAGGTTCGAGTCGGACATATCATTGACATGATATGTCCGTCTCGAACACTATATTACGAACAAGTTGACGAACGTTAAATGGCATAAAGCTTGTTGCTCACGACAGGTTTTTCGTTTGATCGTGAACGTTAATTACGTTTCGTTCCCATAGGAAAATGTTCTGCCTTTACAACGTGAAAGTATCGCATCCGGCAAACGAACTGGATGTCATATTTGTATCGAACTAATAAATCTTAGGTCTCTCGTTGAAAAAGATCATCTTTAACGTATATTTTGATTTTGGGATCTTAAGCTCTCCAGCAATGGCAACGAAATTGTATTGCAAAATAAAATCTTTATTGTAATTTTCAAACAACAGAATTAAACTGTTTACTTTTTGAAAATGTAACAGATTTTAATAAAATATAGATTGAAGCGGCATAAGTTGAGGCGTTACTTCAATTTTAATAAAATTCTTTCTTAAATTTTAGAATAAAAAGATATGTTCTCTTTCTCTCAAATCAAAAATCAAATTCAAAATATTTTCTTATTTTACGCTACCATTTTTTACTCTATCTGTCTGATATGTTTAGGTTACTATTAGGTATGAATGGTCAGAATAATTACATTATAACGTAAATGTGATTTGGTGTCATGGGTAAAAAGTGAAAATTGATATATGATGAATATGTAAAAGTAGAGGTTGAATGAAGGAATAACGCGCGCTTGAATTAATGCGCAATGAATTTGTCGGGGAGGATTTAATCTGAACCTTAATAGAATGTTAATTCCTTGCGATCTGGCTTTTCGTTCGATCGCGTGGCCAGTGAAAGTAACGGTATTACGATGAAAATATTTGACTTCGACATTAAAAGGTCTGCGTAAACATCTAGTAAGGGAGCATAATGCTTTAAGAAAAGAGTGGATCGAGAAAGAAGCGTACATATTTACATTAGACGATATCTCGACGGGATACCCATCGAAAGAGAATGCTTTTGTGGACGCGGCGATATATCCAGCCGTTGCACTGACAGTTATAAATGGTTCGGTATTGTAAAAGAGAAATTTCACTTGCTCTCGATTCTAAGCGCTCTTTTTTTCTACAATTCCGATGAAATCCGACGAATATTTCTCTTATCGAAAACGTGTAACTGATTTTGGCGTTTATCCCATCAGCATGTCTTACAATTCTCAAGCTATACTACTTCGTTTATCTGGTATTTATTGAAATATCGATATCTACTATTAAAGTTCACAAAGAAAAAGTTATTATAAAGCTAAAAATCTCCTTGTTCAAAAATATATCATTTTATCATTATTTTGTTTTATTAAATATTTCAAAAATAAATTGAGACATTCATTTAGAAAAAAATACATTGTATTACGTACATTGTTATAATTGAAAAAGATAAAAGGTCTTTTAAGACAATTCCTCATCTAGAAAAGGCTAAACGAAATAATGCGTTCTCTTTTTGTGATGGCATTTCAGCGTCAAAATTCCATTTCATCTTGCAGAAATCTCTGCAGGATTCAATCTGGAAAGTGTAGTCGTTCATAAGAAAGTGATATTTTGTTCAACGAGACTAAAAACACGAGATACCGCAAAACGTAATGTCACATCGCATTGGATGATCGGCAAAACTTCCGAAATATACCAATATATACATCGCATTCGTTGAAACAGGTACAAACATAATTATTCTTGTTTAGAGAGTGAATATAAACCGATGCACCTAACATCTCGGCGAGATAGCAAGAAGCGTGTCGTTATCATTGCAGTCAGCCAACCCATGTAATTATCCAGTCACCGTGCACAGAGACGCACATTTTCCCTTCGTATACGCTAAAATCTCGAGAATTCGCGAAGCTGGATAACAGCAAAGACGTTCCAATTAACGCAGATCCAATTAGCGTAAAAAATTCCGTGCACCTTGATACCTTGATGATAATTTACTTAGACTCGACGTGGTTGCTTTTGCACGCGAAAGCAAGATTATATTAAATCGCGAACGAAGCAGCTTGCGTTATTTCGAGAGAGCAAACGTGCTCTCTTTCTCTCCTATTGGAAATATTTGCAATGACAACATGTATAACGTGATCTCATTTCGAATTACTTTCTATGGAAATATAATGTTTATTTCGTAAAACATTAAAAATCAATAGATTTGCATTTATTTAAGGGATCAGTTTCGATCGATTATGGTGCAAGCTTATTTACAATTATTCTTTTTTCTCTTTCTCTTTCTGTATGTTTTCATAATTGGATTATTCATAAAAAAACAAAATAATATATTATAAAACAATCATAAAGATAATATGAAATAAATTTCGACTGTTTCACAATTTATTTAAATGGGATACAAATAAATAAATACGCAAATAACATTTTAATTCTTTAGCTGTTTAATTAAATATCTCATTGGTTTTAACAGAATTAAATTAATCCTTCAGTTGCGTAATTAATATTTTGATATCATTGACTATTGGATTTGATCAATATGTGAAGGATTGTCAAATTTGTAAACAAATTCCTTTGAAGCTGTGAATGAAATTTATATTTTGTACTCTACTCTTAAATGTGTAATTTTTTTGTAACGTTCTACGAGTATTTTTTAAATGTTTAATGACTGTTTCAGGAATCTTAAAAAAATATTTAAAAAATTCTTTTTCACTAATTTGAACTTAATGAACCTACTCTAATGTGAACCTGCTTATATACTACCTATTATTTTGAACAATGTGCAGAGAAAATTCTTTGCAACAGATGTGCAAAATTATACGTTTTCAGTTCACAAACTTCACGAAAGGGAGAATATATATTTGTAAAAGACGCTTTGCGAAGTATATATGTAAAACTGCACATAAACTTAAGAGTTAATGATAAGGAAAGACAATACGTAAGATGGAATATCATAAAAAATACCGTTCTATTTGCTTTTCACGAAAATTCCATTGTATCATTTTTTACAGAACGAATTTCATTGTACAAATATTACGTTGCAATGCAACTATTGAACGATAGACAGTTCGTCTAACCCCAAAAAGTTTATTTTATTTGAAAACAATTGTTAAAAAAGCAAAGATCGCCGAGTTTCATCGCACACGTGTACCTTTCCGCAAACTTCGCTGCGTTCGAAATCAAATCAACTGGTTAATTAATGAAATGAAATATCGAGAAGCGCTCTCTTCTACGTTGAAACTAAATAACTCATACACGCCATTCGTAAATGTATTTGGCAGCACGTGAGATCTTTACTTTTTGGAACACGTTTGCTCGTTAACACGATCGCGTTTTTCAATTTTTCAGTTTGCCCTGGAGAGTCGAGTTACGAAAAGAGAATCAAAATCGCTCTTCGTTTTCGAAGAAATTCAAGAAATTCAATTTATTATTCTTGTTATACTACATCCGATATCCGAAATTGGAAAATATAAATCAAAAGCATCATTTTACATTCAATGAATACTTTTATACAATTTTAATATGCTGCTGTGTACTTCTTATTTATTGTTAATTATTTTTAAAAAATAAATTAAATGTATATATATATATATGGATTAAATATAGATGCATTTTAATCAATTGAGAAACAATATATTTTCGTAAGCAGGTTTTTATTATCGTGAAAGCCACTTTGAAGCTCTTTGCACAACTTACGTATTCCATTTTATTCTTCTTTTCTCAGCACAATGCAGAAAATTGTAATACTTGGTAGAAAAGATATAAATTTAAAGAAGCAGGGGAGCAGAATACCGTACCCTCATTTAAAACAATCTTTTTTTAAACTTTCGAAGAGGCGGCAAAAAATAAATAATGTGCGTCAGCAAATCATATCGTCAAAAGACGGGAGCTAAATTTGATTACGCGTAATTGTTTTCCAGCTATTTTCATTAGCGAATTAACTGTCTTTTGAGCGCCCGTGGCGAACATTTCAATTCGATTAAAAGATTCGAAGAAAAGATTCCAAGCAGACTGTAACTTGGGCATAAATTTTACGTTTGACTTAATAGGAAACGAGAGACAGAAGCTGTCACCATCGCGTCGAAATTGACAGTTGTAATGGCAGTGGCAATTACACGAATTAAACAAACAGTAAACATACAGCTCTATTATTAATCAGAGACGGCAAAGTGTGGTTGATGCGGGAACCGCGTGCAAGAGTAAAATAAACATATACAGGATGAATTTTAAGACTTCTGCCACCGGTCGTAGGGAGATAGAAGGGACTGAGATAAACAGAAAAGTTCCATACCATTTTGTAAAATTCGCAATATTAACCGAAAAATTAATTTTTTAAGTTGTGCGAATGAGAGCGCGCCGTGAGGAGCGCGCGAGCCCGCCCGGCGATAGCACGGCCCAGCATAGGAAGTATTGGCTTGCTAGCGCGCCGAGAGGGCAAGGGGGGAAGCGCGCCGCTCGTGCTTACTGCTCGGCCCCTCCCACGTCTCACCGCACCGCTTCTATACTTCTTATGTTGGGCCGTGCTATCGCCGGGTGGGCTCGCGCGCTCCTGACGGCGCGCTCTCATTCGCACAACTTAAAAAATTAATTTTTCGATTAATATTATGAATTTTACAAAATGGTATGGGACTTTTCTGTTTATCTCAGTTCCTTCTATCTCCCCACGACCGGTGGCAGAAGTCTTAAAATTCACCCTGTATATTGTACCACATAAATTAACATTTTTCATTTGATTACAAATATTTGCACAAATGTATTGAAATAAAAAAAAAATGTTAATTTCGTACGTTAAATCGTCGTAAATTCTTGAAAAAAATATGTACAAAACTATCTTGATAAATGATCGTTATTAAATCTCTCTTACGACAATAAAATGTTAAGCATATTGTTTTGCACGCAAGAAAATGCGTGAAATGAAGTATGAGGTTAACTCGCGATATTCCCGCGTTTGTAATTTATATCACTTTTACAAGCGCAGTCGTTTATTTTATTTTACTCGCAATCGCGATGTATATAATTGCGGATACAATCCGGTTGCGCGAGTGTAATGTATTAATTTACTTACAGATTGACGAAACGTTGGAAGCCTCGCCGTTGACTCCACTGTTTCGGGTTTCACTCGTGGGCGCAAGTCGATCGAAAAACCACGGCTAATTACTTGTCGGCGAGGGGCACACAACGATCGCCCGTTAACTCACACGGCACTGTCCCGATATTTCCGCGGCGGATACGAACGCGGAACGAACGGCGCGCGCGCGCGCGGGTGGACGATTTGAAGTGGACCGCAACACAGTTTCGCGCCAACTTCATACCGACGCGCTCCTTTCCGCCACCTTGTGACGTCATCGCCGCGACGAGTCTGGGAAATAGTCATTCGCGGTCCGTAAATTCACTCGACACGCTCGATCGCGATGCTTTCAGCGAACAGTGTCGCACAGAACGTCCACGATGCGTCTTACGTCGCGCATCTTTCGACTCGACCGATGGGAAAATACGCGGAAAATGGCGTGAGGCGATTCTGAAGCGTCGCGTCGTCGCGCTCTCACTGCGACACTCGCGAAATATTGAGAAACACAGTCGATCGCGATCGTACCAATGAATTAATTGTAATCGTACTAATTAACGTCTTGCACGATGACGATTCACAAAGTCCGAGGCTCGGATTCACTTTCGGCACGACGGATACGCACGGAGAAGCGGAGCGCTCGCGCCCAGGCGCTCCGACTCGTTCGTGCGCTCGCGAGACACTGAAGCGTCGAGCGGGCGACCGCGCTAGTCAAAATCATAACAACAGCTCGCGCTCGCCGAAATTCCTGGAACTGGCTGGCTAGCGTCGGGCGTCGAGCAAAAAAGAACAACATCATCGTCGTCGCGTATATTTCAGCCTAATAAAATGTACTATTTTCTGGCGGTTCCTCTAACATTATTTTTGAATTTTTAATCCGTCTCCTCTCTCTCTCTCTCTCTATATATATATATATATATATATATATATATACAGGGTGTTCAAAAAGTCCCGGATCGGTTAAATAACTTGTAAAGTAGGCGTCGCACTGAAGAATGATCAAGATAAAAGTTGTAGGAAATGTTCCTGGCTATCCGATGGTGACCATGGCTGTGACCTTGACGTTGACCTTCAAGGTCATTTGAAGGTCAAGTCGATTTTTTTAAATGGAACCCCATATTTTTGATCCCGGAAACGAAAAGAGCGGAAAATTTCACGTTCAGATATGACCTTGACCATTTTTTTTAAATTTGACCTCTGATGGTTGACAAGGCTGACACCAATCCCAGCCGGCTAAGGCAAGGTTGGGTGATGTCCGGCCAGTGAAGGCAAGGCTGACATCAATCCCAGCCAGTTAAGGCAGGGAAGGGTGAAGCCAGGCAATTGCAGTAAGTTGGAAGTTATTTATTAGAGCAAATGCTCAAAGTTTTCGCCCCCAGCTGTCTGGCAATACGCTATGCGATTATAAAATGCTGCAACCGCTTGGCGAATCATGTCTGCATCAATGGCAATGATTTCATCTCTTATTCTCTGTTGAAGTTCATCGAGGTTTGCTGGTTTCGTTCGATATACCCTATCTTTGAGGTAACCCCACAAAAAATAATCTAGTGGTGTAAGATCAGGGGATCTGGCTGGCCATTCTATAGCTCCTCTTCTCCCTATCCACCTTGCTGGAAATACTGTGTTTAAGTAGGTACGAACATTTCCGCCATAATGAGGAGCTGCACCATCTTGCTGAAACCACGTCTGGTGAAAATCATCGCCCACAATTGCCTGAATCGCCGGTATGATTCTATTTCGCAACATGTCTTCGTACTTCACCGCAGTAAGATTTCCGTCAATGAAGAAGGGCCCAACTATTCTGTTATTAATAATCCCGGCCCAGACATTCAATTTTTGAGGATATTGAGTATTGCGAGTATCAGACATCCATCTTGGGTTGTTATCGCTCCAGAACCTAAAATTATGCCTATTGACATTGCCATTAAGTTCAAACGTAGCTTCGTCTGAAAATAAAATTCTATTCAAGAAATTTCCATCAGCATCTATTTGGGCCATCATCAATTCACAAAACTGAAGGCGTCTATCAGAATCATCTTCAAACAGTTCATGTACAAGTTTAATTTTGTATGGATGGAACTTTAATTTTTTTTTCAAAATATTATGTGTAGATCCAACACTAATATCATGTTGCTGATATAATTTCCTAACCGTACTGTGGCGATGTTCAGTAACTGAGAGAGCAACATCCAGCTGTTTCTCTGGATTAGTTGTTGTAACAGGGCGACCCGATCTAGGAAGATCCTTTACACTTCCAGTCAAATTGAACCGTGCAATTGTCCTTTGTACAGTCGACTTGGATATCTGTTCAGCTCCTACCCTAAATGTTGAATAAAATCGTTGAATAAAATCTGTACATCTTCATTAAATCTCGTCATATTTCCATAGCCTTTCATCATAAGAATAAGTATTCGCTCTCGTTCAGTGAGAGGAGCCATGTTATCTTAAAATTACAGACACGAGCTATGAAAAAAAACAGCTCTATCACGGAAGAAAGTCACACTTTCTTGAAAGTAATAATGAAATGGCAGAAGCAAGTAGAGTACTCAATGATGAACATTCAAATTGATGAACTACTTGTCTAACTAATTGTCGTCTACCACTTTTGGTACGAAATTTGGAAAAAAGCCTTGCCTTCACTGGCCGGGCATCACCCTTTCCTGCCTTAACCGGCTGGGATTGATGTCAGCCTTGCCTTCACTGGCCGGGCATCACCCTTCCCTGCCTTAACCGGCTGGGATTGATGTCAGCCTTGCCTTCACTGGCCGGACATCACCCAACCTTGCCTTAGCCGGCCGGAATTGGTGTCAGCCTTGTCAACCATCAGAGGTCCAATTAAAAAAAAATGGTCAAGGTCATATCTGAACGTGAAATTTTCCGCTCTTTTCGTTTCCGGGATCAAAAATATGGGGTTCCATTTAAAAAAATCGACTTGACCTTCAAATGACCTTGAAGGTCAACGTCAAGGTCACAGCCATGGTCACCATCGGATAGCCAGGAACATTTCCTACAACTTTTATCTTGATCATTTTTCAGTGCGACGCCTACTTTACAAGTTATTTAACCGGTCCGGGACTTTTTGAACACCCTGTATATATATATATATATTTTTTTTTTCTCTCGCACTACTCTTGTTTATCAGTAATAATAACGAAAGTATCTAATTAAAAGCGCGAAACGAAAATAAAATTGAAAGAATATTTTTCACGGACTTTGTTTTCTAGCTTTCGACATTTATTTTTAGATTTATTTCCTGGCGTTTCGTCTAATATTATTTTTGAATTTTTAATCCATCTCCTCTCTCTGTCTTTTTCTCTCTCGTTCGTTCTATTCTTGTTTACCGGTAATAATAACGAAAGTATCTAATTAAAGGTGCGAAACGAAAATAAAACTAAACAAATATTTTTCACGCGTGCTCTTCACGAACTTCGTTTTCGAATTTTCGACACTTATTGTTGGATTTATTTTTGCTTTGGACTATTTGTGATTGATACCTTGGCTCTGCAGTCTGATTAATGCTTTATATTTCTATATAGAAATGTGAACCGTGATTATAGAAATGCAGGAAATATAATTAGAAATACGATACATTTGGATAAATAAAATGAAATAAATCCGTATATGCTTATCCATTGAATATTTCGCGTCATCGTAAACTCTTTTATTATTTGTACATCGAACATTCATCGTATGCAGATCTTTTATTTATTTCTATATATTCGATATTATAATCCTATCAACATACGGAACAATATTTTCCTTTTAACATTTCATGCTTTTAAACTACTATATTAATGTTACTGTTCTACATACATATATTCGAATTGTTGTTTCAATCTGTTTTCAAAAAGTAATAAGAATTTGTATTTTTGTTTTCAAAATATGTATTTATTAAACAAACAAACGCGAAACGCGTATTTCATTGAAATGATTTTAAATTTAAATTTATTAATATTCGGAGATTCGAATAATTAATTTATCGAATTAATTATCCAATTACTTGCAGATAATTCAAATATTAACATGTGAAAGATCGAATCTCCGTACATGATTTGTTAAATCGGATTCGCGTGCGCGCGCAAACCGTCGCAAACACTACTATACAAAGTAAAATAGAAAAATAATTGTTAAATTAGTCGAAACTTATTTAGCTATTTTTTTTTATTTTGAAAGAATATTTTCCACAGCGAAAAATATCGGTACTGTTAAAACTACCTGAGCATGTAAATTAATTGCTATTTCTTTATTAAAATCAAAAAATGTTTAGTTAAATTCTTTTCCTGAAAAATATGTACGTTAAAGCAATTTATATATATAATACTTTATATAAATATATAATAAATATACATATAAAAATTATACATGATATTAAATTTTGCATTTCGTGTTTTGCAATTAGCTTTGTACATAATTTTTAAATATTCAGACCCCACGTCGCGGATACACTTTTAATATATTATATTCCGGATTATTTTGATAATTCGCGAGCATTTGAATTTGAATAATCACACATTAATTATTTCGGATATTGTGTATATCATTCAAATTTGCGGCCCTAACTGAAATCTATTTGAACTCGATATTAAGCAATACATGCGAACGGACGCGGACAAAATAGCAGATTTAATCAAGTTTATAAGTGCGAGCGATAATAAGTCTGTTTATTTCATCTTTGACGCTCCGCGTTTCCTTCTTTCTTTTTATATTTCTAAAGCTTGAATATTTGCGCGTGAAATTTCTTATTATTATATAATGAAACATAATTTGTATAAAGATTTAAGATAAAAAATTTTTAATTCCTTAATCTCTTTGATAACTTAACGAACTGTCAAAACTATCACACATCTCAACGCTGCGAGCTACTCTCACA
Organism: Tetramorium bicarinatum; assembly: GCA_928718305.1. Taxonomy (NCBI): domain Eukaryota; kingdom Metazoa; phylum Arthropoda; class Insecta; order Hymenoptera; family Formicidae; genus Tetramorium; species Tetramorium bicarinatum. Next base: position 5,476,530 of record OV788322.1, on the reverse strand, counting down.
GTATGGAATGAGAGATGAAGTGGTTGCGCGCGAGAAAGAAAGGAGACTGTTAAAACAGATTTGAAAGATAATTTTTCTCTTAATATTCGGCTCATCGTTGGCCGTGCAACCCGGCCATCTTGTGCCTTTTGATTCGCGTAGTCTCGAGTCTCGAGACGCGAGCAGATTCCGGAAGTCACTTTCTCCCCATCATTGCCTCCTAAACTTTGCCCTGGATTTGGAAATTCCCACGGCACAATATCGGCACGAGCGAAAGGAAGGAGACAGTCGAAAGAAACAGATTTGATTATATAAAGAGAAGTGTTTTTTTGCTAACTGGCCGCCCGGGCGAGCCGAAGCTTCTAGGAATTTAGGCGCGAGGCGCGCGAGCCGATTCCGAGAAGTCGCCTTCTCCCCACCACTCCCGCCAAAACTCCGCGTTGAGTACGGAAAAAGGCTATATAGCACACCAATTACAAGACGGAACAGTAAGGTTTTGACCAATCGCGTTACTCGATTCAGACGGTCGGTCGAATCGAGCAACGCGATCGGTCCAAGCCTCGCTACGGGGTCGCGCGAGTCGGCTATAGCTGAATCGAATAACGCGATTGGTCGAAACCTCACTGTGACGGAAAGTCCGTGCGGAGTATGCTGTTTATTCTGCGTAATTGCGCGCGAACGAGCGCAGTAAGGAATCGGGCGCCGATGGGGATCGTCGTGGCGCGCTATTTAGGAGCGCGCGATCGTTCTCTCGACCGTCGCGACGTAGTTATACAAGTGAAATAGTTACACAGTGCATACATAACGACGCGTCGAGGCATTCGTGCGGTACGCCAACATCGCCGATCGCGTTACTTCCCCGTCGGCACGCGTCGCGTCGTTTCGCCGTTCGAAACGGGATCGCGCGGTTCCGCATCTTCACGCTCTTCGCTCCAAGAGCTTCAAACGTGCAGTTCGTCGTTCTCAAACGCGTGTCGGGAGTGTCGGCAGTGTCGGGAGGGTGACGACGGAAGTGTGATTATCGTAATGTGCCGGCTTAGCGCGCGCAGTCGCGAGTGCGCGCCTCCGCCATTAATCGACGCGAGCCGATTTCTCTTCCGTGCCGTCGAAAGCAATCAGATCGTTTTTTCCTCGGGTTATTCATTTCACGCTAATTACACGTCGAAAGAACAAAGTAAGTGGTGCGGTCGTACCGACGATATTGAGAGTGACGACGGAAGCGAGATTTCAGTTTCGTAGTCGTTTGCGATACGTATTGTAGATTGTTCGCGCCGCCATGTTGCTTTTGTCGCCATTATGTTTTCTTCTAAATTTTTTCAGTTCTAGTCGAGACGCATCGCGATGTGCTACGGAATTGGCGGACAGTGTATCGTCGCGTTATTTACGCGCGCAAAATGCCGAGTGACGACTAATTAACGCGCGCGATAATTAGTCGTGTTTTTTGGTTCCGAGGGTGAGTGATTTCCCGCCGACGACGAAGGAGCAGGACGACAGGACGACATCGGCGGGTGAGTGTTTTTATGCTTCATCATTTATTTCTCGTCTGGCCGCGATTTTGTTCACTTTTATTTATTGACGATTACTTGTAATTCCACGCGATGTCGTAGCGTCGCGGTAATTACGATCCGCTTTTTTCGATAATTTTCCGTTCGACATACAATGTTGGGAGTTTTCTTCTCTTTCGTTTTATTGGCTCTTTTTTTATATAAATATACTTTATAAATTACTGGCTTAAACTGGCATTGCTTCTTGTATTTAGAATTTGTGGAAATGTGAAAATTAATCAGTATTATATTGAAATTAATTCTCAGTGATATACAACTTATCTAAAATTCGGTTCTTTTATTTGCATATCATTTGTATTACAATGTAATATAATTTAAAACTAACTGGCATTCTTATTAATTATTACGCAATGCTTATATAATAATGCGTTGAATTAATTTTTTATTTTTTTATTACAAAATAAGAGTTAAGAAATCAGGGTAACGTGGAGAAAAAACGATTATTTGTAGATAAAAGTGGACAAATTGTGGATAATCTAATATCAATTTTGTAAAAATTCGCATTTTGGAGTACCAATTTTACATACTTTAGGATGTCTGAGTTTTGTCTGTAGTAGTCTATATTTTTCACAGAATTTTAGAGAGTAACCCTACAAAATTTAATCCAGATCGATCAAAGGGCTTAGGAATTAATAGGGAACGTACAGACAGACATTCTATTTTATATAAATAGAAGAAGATAACGAGAGTTGCGTACAAATCAATCGTCAAAGATGTACAGGTGTTTTGATTTTATGCCAATTAGCGGGATAAACTTTTGGGGCAAACAAATAATCATTGCTACAATTTTTAATTAATTTCGAAGCTGCTGGCGTTTGCACTACAAATATATTTTTTTCAAGTGTTTTTTTTTTTTTTTATTTACAGATGGATACGAGGCTGCAAGCCTGATTCCGCGCAACGTCTTGGTAAGCGATGTTTCATTGTTCTTTTTATCGCACAATTTGCTGGTTCGCGATTCCCTTCGTCTCGTGCTTCGGTCTCGCTGTAAAATAAGTCCAGCATAATTTGACACGGATTTTTAATGGGAGGCATTTGTTTTTCTCGAAATTATATTGCACGTGAGAGATTCACAAAGTTGGGTAGAGAAATTATATCTCTGTTAATGTAAACCAGACTTACAATGTCATAAAGAATATATTAATACGCAAATATGAATCCACGTGCACCCGCGACCCATTCTCTTTAATTAAATTTTAACTCAACTTCCTTCACGGTATTTTAACATTACTGAGCGTTACACGCGCGCATGAATTATGAGACATTTCATTACAAGACTCTCGCAATTCCCATATTTTATTATATATGATTTTCCCCTTTCAAGTTAAAAATTGCTTGCTAATGGCGCTTCCTGATAATTTTGCGTGATAACGGTTGTGTAAAAGCATCGCGTATCGTTCATTCCACGCTGCGATTTAACATCGTTATTGGAAACACGAAACCAGCAAACTGTCGATAATCATCGTTTTTTAATTTTTTTTTCCCCTCCTCATCTTTTTGCACGACTGTCCGTATCTCGACGTTAACTTTGTTAACTCGGGAACAAAAGCGGATACAGTTACGATCCGACGAATCGGTGTATTATGGTTATCGCTAATTAGCTCACGCAGTGTATTACGCGCGGCGGCGGCGGCGGCGGCAACGGGGAATTTTATTTTTGACATGATTGCGCGCGTCGCGCCGGGCGTTACCGGCGTGATTCATACGCCGGGGCGAAAATAATTTGCGGCGGCACCGGCGCGGCGATTGCGATTGTAATTGCTCGCGCGTATCCCCGGTATATGAAGTCATACGTTTCGAATGTCCCCATAAAGCAGTTATATTAAATTGAGAGCGATCGCATGAATGTCCGCTGCTCGCATCCGCGGGCACGCGATCGGCCTCGCGATCCCGAAATTTACCCGATGCTGTACACGCCCGCTCGGAGATTCCGTTCGCGCAATTTTTCGCGCGTTGTTCACACGCGGCTGCGTTCTTTCAATTTGCTGCCGAAATTCTGCAAATTTGTCACAAATTTGGACGCGCGCCAAAATTTGAGTCTACCAGCGTCGATGCGACTATCAGCATTGGTAACGAATGTTGTGCATACATACGCCGCCGGTCGTGAAAAAGTTATAACGATGTGTTATTTTTTTTCCCCCCGCCCCCGTGAAAAGTTTGCGATCGTTTCGTGGGAATTTGCAAATTTTCCCGGGAGTAATTATGCAATCCTCTTTAATTATCTGGCTGAGAGAATTAATTATTTCTATAATGCTCAAAATAATAGGATAATGGCGTTCGCGACTTTGTGTCAGGAACCTTGACAATTTAGGAAAGAAGATTATCATAAGTATGTTACATTGACGGACTGGGTAATTAGTCATTTGAAAATTGAAACTTGTGCAATTACGAATCACGTTATTCATGAAATTATCGGAAAATGTCTTTAGTAAGCAATTCTCTTAACTCAAAACGTGAAAATCATTCACGGGTATTAAAATATGAGCTGTAATAAAACTCATAATCTGTATGTGAATGTATGCTTAGTACGTTAATATTAAATATCCTGACGGAAAATGATTTAAAAGTAACATTAACATATTCCGATATAATTTCACTTCATCTCGCGGTATATAATTTGATCGATACTGACAATAAGTACTGTGTAAAGTTCTGTACGCTCTTCTTATTCATGAATCTTTGGCAAAATCAGATATTCTGCTCTTGTACTTTTTACACATCTTATTTTCTAATTTTATTCTCTCTTACAATCGCATTACTGTATGTAAATGGTTTTATCTTATTAATCGTGTGGGTTGTACTTTTTAATTGCGAATAATTGGAGGTGGCGTTAAGGTAACGCCTTTGGCCATGTTAAAAGTGATCATATCATGTTGTTTTTTCGCATTCATGTCGACGTTCGAATGAAAGACAACGTATTGTACGAATTTACCGCGGGAAAGGTGGCGAACATTATTCTCGACGCGTTTATCTCGCGGAGCGCCGCAAAACCTCTATGAGATGCAGCTGTTCTTCGCGTTCTCTTTCTGTTGCCCATCGCCGTAAATGCCTGAAACACCGCTTTTGTTGATCCGTACGTTCGCTAGGAAACGAGCCCGCGGCGCCGTTGCGGATTAAAGCGCGGAAACGCTATTCTGACATCTTTCTTGACTCCGCTTTGTCCCGCGCGCGGCTGAAGCTCTGCGTGCTTTTACGCGGATCTTGAGAGTCGGAAAGAGAAAGAGAGGGAATATACACCTGGGACGCGGATGTTTAAAAGGACACAAGGCGTTCATCCCGTAATGAGGAGTGCCGTACAAACTCCGACGAGAAATCGTTAGCGCTATTCTCGTTAGGACGGTTAAACTCGTAACACAATTATCCCAGTTATGTACAAGATCTTGCTCGTTCGCAGTTCACATCGAGTATGTTAACTCGTGTGCTATCGTGTACGAAATCGAGCAATGTTCTTGTTGTCGTTACGTCGCATATTCGCGAGCGCGGATGTCTTTAGGGACTCGCTTTCGCAAGTTAGAAGGTAGCCAATCATAATAATAAATCGCGACGTATGATATATTCATGTATTGAAGTTCTGATTATGAGAAATGAGATATTGTAACGCAGAATTGTATCGTATCCGTGGAGATGATTATGCACCATAATAAGTAATGATTTTAACATGACTTGATATCCAGCGAAATAATTTATGCAGTTCTTTTTTACTCTTGTCACGATTTCTTCTCTAATTATTTCCATTATATTTAATGTAGCAGATAGAGAAAGGGATTCGTATTCCGCATTGTAAGGGAATTCGCGATTCGCAATGAATTATCGTGAGTAAGGATTGGATTTAACGTGGATGAAAAACGTGTTTCTCGATAAGGATTACGCGGCACTAATGAAAATTGGGGAGATTATGAGAACGCGCGGAGGACATCTTAAATATGTTCTCGTAAACTGCGACGACGGAAAATTTGTGTCGTCGTGCTTGCGCAGTGTCTTTGTAACAACCGTACCTATACTAGCGATCGTGTACACGTACACGCACGCGTGTACATGTGTGCAGTCGTCTTAAGGTACAAACCCCGAAATTTATCGCCACTAAACACGACACCCTGAAAACCCGCCTCGGTACCTGTTCGCGAAATTGCTCCAAGTTCCCGTAATACGTATCTCCCCACGATGTAGAAGCTCTTTATTCGTCCGTGTGCACGTTTCAACGTCAACGGCAAGTGAGACAAGCGAACTGTTGCCGTCGTTACGGCACACTGAATTGACACTGTTGCCATGAGAGAATTCCGTTCGAGATGATATCAGCTGTAAAGAGCGTAGCATAACTGACGATAACTTTTCTTTTCAAGGATAATTAAAAATGTTAATTCATCAAGGCAGAATTATAGATTGCAATATGAGATCTTTACAATTTTTTAAATTCAAGTTTAAACTCCAATACATCAGATGCTACATACACATGGAATTATACATTTGAGAATGAATAAGAAATAAATCCGGAAGGAGCAGCAGGGTTAAGTATATCATACATATTGAATTATGCCTTACAAGGATAAATGAGTAGGGACCTATCATCTGGTTGGTACATCGTGAATGTTGTTTTCGTAAATATTTAACTCGATACTTCATTAACGAGGCGTCTAATATTGAACATTGGGGTTGGCAAATAGAGTCGACAAAGGGTTAGCAAATAGGAGTCTCATGCTAAAGTTACCCACTAAAGTACAGTTAACTTCAGTTTTCTCCAATAATAGGATACTGTACGTTTTGCTTCTCACATAACTTGTCTACTTGCCGTAAGGTGACTAATCATGCTGTCCTTCGAAATATAGATAATTAACAAATTCAAACTTGAGGAAATCAAAGCGCTTTCGTAAGAAAATCGATGAGGCTTGACAATGAAGTGTTTTAATGTTCAAAGGTTAGCTAATAAATTTTCGGTTTAAAAACTCAAATTTCGGCGAAGAAAAACGTCGCGAAATGAAAAGTGAGATTGATGTGTATGCCGAATCAAGATTCCGAAATAAGACTCTTCAGCTGTTCTACAGCAGACTAATACCTCTCTGCAGTGAAATGACTGCTGTTTCTCCTAGTTCGGTCCGTGGTACTTTCCGGTTGGTAGACTCAAGACATCTTGCTGCACATACTTGACAGGCACGTATATTATTTCCCGTTTGCCGAGGATTCGCTGCGCGAACGCCAGACGCGAAATCGTACACATCCGTATAATAATGTTGATGAGTGTAAAGGCTGCAGAATGCGAACAATGAAATCGCTGTGGATTGCTCGAGCGAGCAGCTCCCGCGACGTAAGTCCGGTAATATTTAGTGATAAAGCGATGGAGGTGAAATGAAGTGAACTATCTAAGGTATTCACAATACGTCCCGTGCACGTACAGCCGTAATGAATTATGATCTCGCGGCGTGCGCGTCAGTAGTTCTCAGCGCTCCCACAGGACTCCTCTTTACGCTCGGTGTCGGCACATTTTACGTGCGCGCGTTCGCTGCGCGAATTGCGTAATCATACAATTTCTTTGGACTTTTTTTTATCACGGCATTAAAGTGCGCCGGGGAGAACGGGATCACCCGCCGGCGGGTGAATTTTTATTATCTGCGTTGCACTATGCAAATGGTTCTACAAAATGGCCATTTAAATGTAGTTTACTGCGAATGAATCTGTTTTAGTGCTGTGTGAGATAACAAAGCAGTCACGATTCCACACATTCCACTGTTCACTTTGCAGCTCTCGCATTTGTCACTTAGTTTAATCGGTTAGAAGCTTGCAAATTGATAATTTGTTACGAAAATTCGATGAGCCAATTCACATAGCGTATAGCATCTTGTCGATTTTACTGGATTTGTTGATGAATTTATTGGATTTATTGGATAGAATAGAGGGAAGACTTTTATTAATTATCGAAGGATATATTTGTACGAACTTGTACTTTTACGATATGGTTATAGCTAAAAATGTAGATATCTATACATGTATATGTGTTACTAGTTTATTTTATTTTATTTCTCATACTTTAGATGCAATGTGGAACTTCAATTAATTAAATTGAACCCTTCGTAAATTTTGTTCGTTAATGAAAGTTAACGAAGCCATGAGATGATAAATTGCGATTGAGCACCACGGATCATCCGGACTCTTCCCACGGCACTAATATAAATTCCTCTTATGCTTGCTTTCTAGCGCACGGTTCGATATCTGATTTAAAGTTGATATAGGTCGACCGTTAATTTTTCCCCATTTTATCATTTGACGTTTCTCGAAATAAAAGATACAGAACTTGAAATCCAATTGCAATTCGCGAGTGCCGATAAATTTCCAACTTGATTCGGAATTATCATTATGCACGTTATCTGATCGCTCATTGAAAATAAAATATATAATTTCTTTAGTATACCTTTCACCGGAAATGACAAAACTATAGTGCGCAAAAATTTCTTTCTGTGCGAAAAAATCTAGATTATTAATTGATTGTATATTGTTGAATTTTACTGATGTTTCACTTTTCGATTTACATGTTAATCATGATTTTCATTATTTCTAAATTACGATAACGGATATATACAGATAATATAATTTGTTGTTATAAGGATAAATGTTATTTTAATTTATAAAAGGCATTTATTTGTGAAATACGTGATATTTTAAAAATAAGTGTTTAATAGTCATTTGTAAACTCATTTATCGTGGGAAAGCGTAAATACGTAATAATGTAGAATTTTTATTGTCATTATTATTGGTAAAATTACTTATTGAATCTTGTCCTTATATGAGACATGAAAAAAAGCTCATCTCTATATAAACACGGTGTATTTCTCATTGCATTGCATATTGATTTTTTTTATGACTTTCATAAATGTTATTTTTTGCATATTGCTGTTATAATGCATAAATGCATATTTATATACGATAATAAAAAAGATTAGTGTCATGAATTTAAAACGGATTCTCTATAATTCATTAAAAAATATCCGAATATAAATCTGTATCTGTAAATATTTTGCTCTTAAATTATATCAGCTTTTTATTTTTAAGCAGTTTGTCCATATCAAATTAATCATTTTATTATTTAAATTATGATAAAAATATGTGAAATGTTTTTCTTGCGTTAAATGTTTTGATAGCTTGAAAAGATATTTATATTACTTTATATCGTTTGAAAACCAAACTTTTGTAAACACATGTTTACATTGCTTGGTTGTTTTTTCTTTTTTAATTTTTTAACAAACATTGGTTTTTCCTCCTTCCTATTACGATTACGTTTTATTTGCATCGCTTTATTTTTGCAAATTGCGACGAATCTAGTTAAACCGGTGTACACTTCACACTGACGCAAAAAACAAGAGGAAAAAAAAAGTGAAAAATCTAGTTAACATATCCACTCGCGTGGCGTCCCATCGTTAAATTCGCCCGACGGGCCGCGACGAGACTGTTATCCGTTTGTTTGCTTTCTATTTACGGGCGTCGCCTCGCGAAATTAAGAGAAATCGTTTAGTTGAGAGCATGCGTATACAGAGTGTTTCGTAGTTTTCTGTAGTTGAGAAATGTCAATTCCACTTTTCGTTTCCTAGCTCGTAATGTATTTTTTCCGCGAAGAATAAATATAATTTTTTCCAAAATTAAACTTAAACATAAATAATGAATTAAAAGCTTTTAATGTTACGTTACATATAGTTTCATTATGAACATTTAACGAAGAGATCCGACAAAACATATCGTACGTATGAAATATCTGGCAATTTGGCAGTTTTATTATTTATTATTCGTTAATTCATATTTTTGGATAATTCAAGAGAGGCTACATGTAGTCTCTCTTAATATATCTTCTCTTCCGACTGATATGTACATTCTTTTAAAATATATAATGTATCTCTTGAAGAAAACGTTAAGTTACGGAAACGATCGGACGAAAAATGTACTTGTTTTTCAGTCAATGCGCGTCGCTAGCAAGGGGTAAATTTGCGTCAGGGAAGAAAATTCACGGGTGGCGTCTCGTGGACTGAAAACTTTCGCGGTTCCCCAACGTGTCGTTTTGCACGGTCGGCGCCGAAAACAAAATCCAGATTGTGAGGGGGGTTTAAAGTTCTTCGCGACGAAATCTTCGGTCGAACTGTTATATCTGGCGATGTCGGGTAAATGCAGTCGGGACGACGGCATGTCGTTGAGTGCCGGTGGAGAAAAGGCGACAGAATCACACAATGGGAGTAGCTACAAACGCGGGAATCTTCGTTTTTAGATCTTCGATCTTTATAAAGACGTACGAGCGTTCGCGTACTTTCGATTCGTAGGAAGTGAAGATAAATGTCGACAATTCCTCGAGTAATAAGAATGAAAGTGGCATTGTTATTCGTATCACATGTTTTATGGGCAACCAATGGAGAGTGTGATACATAAAATGATTTATTAAGTCCTATATATTGATAGCGTGCTAATTATATAATTAATAACGCAATACTTATAAAACAGTTTATGTAATATACAACAACATATATATATATGCAAGAGGTAAAGTTCCAATTAAAAATTAAAAATAGTTCCGCATTGCTAATTCTTCTCAAATTAACAGACATTCCTTATAAATAATAAAAATATTTGGGTTATTAAAGCACTTTATTTTTGCAAACAATTTCTATTTTCCATTATGCTGTATATCGTGTAATATATGTATATATTCAAAGTCTTCTTAAAATAAACTATCGGATCAACTTTGTAATAACGTCAGAATTTTTTGCAACAGTTTTTACGCGATCTATGGATAAAATTAGAACAACTATGCTGTCAGTCGGATAGAGATGAATTTATAAAATAGATATTGACATTACCTCGGTTGAAACATTTTGGTATTCAGATTCTAAATTTATTTACTTCACAGAATTATCTTGAAATGATTGTTAAATAAATTACTCCTTATAATCTATTTTTAATAAGAATAAACGAGAGTACAGAAGTAGAATTAAAAATACTGTAATATTTTCAGAGAATTGATAATATACTACGCGGATTACATTTTTTGTCTATTTATTATTAATATTTAATCAGCAAAAGAGCACACTTGATAAAAGTGTCTTTGTTTTAATATCGTCACATCCATCTTTTAGAATCGATAAAGAAACGGCCACTGCAGTTTAATGGATGCATCTCCATTACTTGGGCATTATGTACTGTTATGCGATATCATATCAAAATAAAAAGTCAATAAAAGAACGTTTAAATTAAATAACAGACAAAATTTATATAAATTGAAATATCCGTGACTGAAGAGCGGTACTTGATTATTCAAGCATTCACTGAGTATTATATTGCAAACAATTTTCTCCCATGAAACTTTCAAAGTTTCGTCGTAATTGAGAGTGATTTTATATGCATCCTTTATTAAGTAATATGTACATGAATTAATCACTATAACACGTCCTCTCATAAATTATTCCATTTGTATTTCGTCGAAGCTTCATTTATTAAATCGAACTAGAGTATCGCATTAGTTTATAACGGATGTGAAAAGTAATTAATAGCCACATTATTACCATATTACGGTAATTAAATCATGTAATGAAATTGTGAATGAATCGTAGCATCGCAATCCCAATTAATGTTGCTTTCACAGTTCTATCGATAGAGCTTTGACGTGATCTCTAATTAAAACTTTTGTACGTTGATAAAGTGGTATTAAAACGTGCGGTTGTATTTTCTTCCTGTTCTGATGAAAATTTAGAGATCATGTTAAAAGTATATTATCCTCATAAGACTCTTAAATTATGATAAGTGAAATTTACTGAAATTCTATAAAAAATAGATAGTATCGCGATATTTAATATTAAATGTGTTTTACTTTATTCATTTTTTTAAAACGAGAGACACGAATTTCCGGCCAGACGAAATTAAAAGGAAGTGAAGTCGAGATTGCCCTCGAAGGGCGCCTGTTGGTAGAAGTTAAGTACAAACGGCAAGTTCTTTTTCTCCGTGAATGATAGACCGTGAATCTTAATGCGATGCAAATCCAGGCGTTTCGCGGGAAAAAGTTTCGATGCAGTGGCGCCATAAATCAGGAACCCGAGATTCAATTTAGTGACGTTGGCGCACAGCATAGTTTCTGCAGTTAATTAATCTTCATAATCTTATGACGGGGCCACGATCTCGGGACATTCTTCTCCAGATCTCAATTTGGAATGGGCAAAATATGCAATTCCTTTAAAGAGACTGAGGTCAATTTCGTTCTGTCGAATAATTACGTGAATGAGTCGGAAAGATAGAAAAGGTGACAAAAAGTCGAATTTGTATAAACATATGTGTTTGAATGCTAAAAGAAATTGTATATTGACGTAAGGTTTTTAATGGAGATAATGGAAGGATTCTAAAATTTTTAAAAATACATATTTTTTTACATATATTTTGTAGCAGACTCAAAATAATACGTTAGTCGTTGCAATTAATTTCGTTTTGAGTATATTTTTATATATTTTAATTACATCGCGACATTTAATCGAGAGAAAGAAATATCGTATATTGGGAAAAAGATATATTTTATGAAATATTAGTAGGTTATCGTTCACAGGATTTCATAGACTATTCAATTTTGTGAGACTAATATACTTTTTTTTTCTTGAAAGTTTCGTACTGAATAAATTTCATTTTATTCGGTTAATATATTTCTCTTTTAGAATATAAATCAGTGTCTCAAAAAATATTCATTTAGTAATTTTTTCACGTCAGTAAGTTGCACATAAAAGAGAATATTACATGTAATTTTATTAGATTATATAACTGTACGTGCTTTTAAATTGATTAACTACAGAGCTTCCGACGTCTATTCCGAAACTGTATTTTTTCTTTCAAAGGAATCTCGTTTCGAGATCCAATAAAAAACCGCTAGCAGACCGTATAGACCGAGTGTTTACGTACGAAAGGCGAAATTGAAGTGCGTATCGACGCGCGCGCGGAAATTTTTTATTTTGCGTTTGAAATGCATTTTCACTCGTTCGATAACAAGAATTCGGGTTTGATTTCAAACGGACCGGAGTTTGTTTCCAATTTTATAGCTAATGTTTCATTGTGGTGTTATTTTCGATTGGTATGCAGCCCCTTTACAATATATATATATAGAAACATTTTGCATCTATATGAGACTAATCGGATCCTAAAGATTCACAGGAATTAATTTCGGAATCCATATAAAATTGAGATTCAATAGAGGCCAATGTGAACATGTCCGATTTTATAAAAAATAAGAATTAATAATACAGTCCGTTGGTATTTTTTGTTTATATCTGTTTGTACTACGCTTTATTTAGTTTGCACCTCAAATAATAAAAACAAAGCGATTAAAAAATGGCCAACTTCCGATTTTATAAGGATAATTTTTCTCTATCGATTGAATTCTAATATACATAATTATTTATTTATACGCACAAGATAAATGTTATAAGTATATTCTCTTATTAATTGTAAATAATAATTGTTAGATGTCAAAGTATGGCATATATTACATGCAGTAATAAGAAATTGCTTCTATTAAATATAAAAAGGAAAAGTTAAAACTATGAAAATACTGATTTTTTACAACTACAAGCAGAAAATCCTAGCTTTTCAATCTGGGTATTATTTTCATTTATCGCGGTCGTCTTGCTGAGAAACCAAAAAAAAAAAATGACGGGCTAAATTACTATTGCGCGTTTGACACATCAGTGTCGGCACATTCTCGGATAGGTTAAAAGTTACCTCCGCCGACCTTCCAGGTCGGCATCATATTTGCATTCGGTGGTGTTGCGTTACGTAAAAAATAAACTTCACTCCAATTACGAGATCTCGGAAGGACTTCGGAGGATTCAGTGCGTCGTGCATGAATTCCTTTCACGGGAAATTGTTGGTTATGTATCGCAACGGAAACTTTCGCGATGTCGGAAACGCAAGTAGGTAGGTTTTGCCTGTCGCGACGTCGCTACGGCTTGCATTCTTCATCTAGAATATTGCCGCAGCCGGCGGGACTTCGTTTAAAGTTCGGTCCCATTGTCACGGAAAAACTTGAGAGCATCTACTTCCTTGTATCAAAGAACTCGAGAGATTGCGCCTCGTTAGAGAAGAGAGCATCCGAGCATGATATAAATTTTCACTCACTCGGTATCTCTCCCGGAGTCTTCGAATTCGCGAGAATTAAACGTATTTCGCAGACGAAGATCCAACCAAATCTTTAATATGAGTAGAAGATTCGGTTTGATTAGTTTGTGGATGAGATAGTTGAAGACGAACATGGCGAACATGGAAATCATTGTTAACTCTTTAATTATAGGAAATAAAATACATAGAAGACAATTATTGAATGGAGTAATTTAAACATGAATGCAAGAATTGTGTCAAGTTATTGTTTCATAATTTACTTGTAAAATTAATCCTTTGATGGGTTATTTAATTTTAATTTGTTAAAATCAAGCATTAATAATATTATGACGAAAATCGTAATTATTTAATATTTATGATGTGCATTCGACTTTCGATATAAAATTTGACGAAAATTAATGAAATTTGAATAATTAATGAATCTTGTTATATCGCGGCTATTTAAAAAATCAATGGTCTTGATAATGGAGAAAATAAAGTTTTTGTCAAATAAAATATTCGATTATCTCATTAATGCAATACTTAAACTTTTGAAGTCAATGCATCGACATGTTCGCTAACGTTAACTTTACCATTCAATAAGTTGCCGACAGATTTCACGTTAAAACTTTAAATAAATTAGATTTAGATCCGGATAGTGAATAAATGAAGGCAGAAACTTTTCTCCCGCGATCACTCATGCATATGCACTATGTTATGTACAACTTTACTTTCTCTTCCAATCGATCGAGCAATGCGTACAAAATAGTATTGATTTCGTTTCTAGATTTTGGGAAATATATTAAAGAAATAAATCTTAAAGAAGATATATAAAAAGGAAAATACGAAAGAAAAGAAATTTAAAAAGTTTTAAACACACACAGTTGGAAAAAGTATCGATTTTCAGTCGTGTAATCATCGCTTCGTTTTATATAATCTAATAAACCGGATGAGGTTTATCTTTTGTAAAAAGAAAAATTTTAATTACGCTTTCATGATCGGGCATTTCTTTTATCTGCTTCCTTTCAGTAAAAACATTTTTTCCTTTAGAGTCTCCTTTATTAGCCTTCTCTTTATTAAATGTATGAGAATGCACATTTATGTACAATCGAGCTTTATTCTCGGTAAATTCGGAGGTGCGGGAAATAGTAATTGGATAAAAGCTTCACAAGAGCTTACGGGTTGGCAACCACTGGCGCGAACTATTATCAGATTTCCGATCGGTTCGTATAGAAAATAGACGCTTAAAGCGGGCCGGCGCGGTGCGGTGAATGGGGTGTAAATAAGCGCGAGTACGTGGTGGATCATGCATATGCACCGTGTGGTGTGTGTCCTTCTCTCTGGGTGGTTCCACAGTTAACTTGGATCACGAGCGCAGCATGCCGATGCCACCGTCGGCCACGGCTCCCGAGGGTTCGGCCTGCAATTTAAATGGCCGCGACACGCAGCAAGTGTCTCCAGGGGTCGTTGGACAACAGCATCGGCTTACCCGCAGCCTGATCTCGGTCGGGTCCAGCGTTTGCCGAATATGTCACACGAACACGGCGAAGGAACCGCTTATTTCCCCTTGTAGGTAAATGCATACTCGCTCTATCACAGCTCGATTAAACGTAGTACTATATAGACGAAACCTCCATTTTGGAGGTTTATTTAAATATTTTCATGAAACGATAGCATAAACAGTATAATTAAATACACAGTGATTAATTAATGGACAAATAACGAAATTATAGTTTTATCCGGTAGTACTGTTACGTCGTATTGTATACAATGCGCGATGATTTATGAAACGAAACGTTAGTTATTTATAAAACTTAACACGACAGTGTTAAGTTGAGTTTGAGTTTTGATACAAACATATTTTCCATAGCATTTCTAAATTAAATTGGAGATTGAGGATTTATGAAATAATTTGAAGAAAAAGGAAAATTTATCTTGTCCTCTTTTATAAAATTAAATGAAACTCTACATCGTGTGTATGAGTTTGTGTGCGTGTATATAAAAATATAGTAAAATATACGTGTATGGATTATAATAACCCAATATCATATAAAGGATTTGGAATTATTATAATATATTAAATTCATATATGTATTATAAATCCATATAAATGAAGTTCACAAACGTATTTAGAGAGGTACAACGCTAACTTAAGAACCGTAATTGGATGGGTTTCAGAATAAGCTTAGATTAAATTGTTTAATGACGTTACTGATTGTATTCCACGTATACTATCAATTCTCTAATAAGGTTATCCTCAAAAGAGAGAAATACAATATCTCATATTATACAAAATATTATTTCTAATTTTAAGATAGAAAGTTCTCTCAATTAATTAATTATATCATTTTACATATACATGAAATATTCGCTTGTTAGCTTGCTCTAAAGCTAATATGCTTGCAGCAGCAGTTAAAAAATATTTTGAAATTTTATATTTATTATTTAAAAAGATATTGTGTTGTCTCTTTCATACTCAAAATTAATTCATAACGAAAATAACTGAATGTGCGTACAATTTTTTCTTCTCAGTAATACTGAAATGTTTGTTCGTACACAAATACAAGTAATTGTAACTTCTTCAAATACGTAAACAAATTTTCAAGTTTAAGAAAAAGATCTCTTGTAATATATATATGCAGAAAGGATGCAGTTGTGCATTTACAATTTCGAAAACTTTATCGCCATGGCAAAACGATATGTATCATCCATATAGCTATGGTCCGGGATTTAGGACAGAATTCCGCCATCTTACGAATGTCCCATCTTTCATACTTAATAGGATTCGAGAAAAATGTGGTGCTCACCGGAACGGGAAGTGCTTACGTATTAATGGTGGAACATCGCGATATTTAAATCCTGCGGATTCAGCTTCGGATATTTCTGTTAATGCGTTTAAACGATAGATGGCAAAAAAAAATTTGCGTATATTGCGGCGTATGCGAAAAATATAGAGGAGGTGCACATGAAGTGCAGTATTTTACAATGATCCTTAAAGATACTGTAATAATTAAAACAGTTACAACTGCCAGAATTAAAGCGGCAGTTTTGGTGTTGAATTATAACACTGTTGAGAGTTTAGTAAATTTCACTAGTTTAGATTTATTTAGTAAAGTAAAGTCTCTTAAAATAAGTATAAATTGAGTAAGTCTTCATTTCAGGCTAATTTCAATGACTTTTACTTTAAATGAACTTTAATGTGAGAGACTTTGTAACCAGTTATTACTAGGTATTTCAAGCTGGAAGTTTAGTTAGTTGATGGGCATAGTCAATTAGTGATATATTAAATTACAAAACAAAGATATAGGATTACTATGAGGCGAAGAAAAGCATTTAATTGCTTTGATTCCCAATAGCCTGTTCTTCACCATCTATCACAATGTACGTTGCGCGAAGCGACAAATGCTAATTTTGCAAACATGAGACAGGAGACAGACGCTAATTAATTAGCGTTAAAGCTCAATTAAGCGATGATCATCTCGCGCGTCACCCAATCACCATGAAATATCACGAGAGATTAGCCGTTATATACTTGGAAAGCTAAAGACATTCAGAATATCTTGAGTTGAGTTTCTCATTACTTTGAAAACAATATTACTGTCTATCATACGTATAATGAATTTACGTGTTACAGAACTAGATTTGAATTTTACAAGATTCGAAAAAACTGATTCTAGCGAACGTTTCTCGTGAATTAATTATAATCTTATTTTCTCTCATTGTCAGTCACAAATGACGAGCTTTTTTTATAGCTTCTTAAAAAAAAAGAAAAGAAAAAGGAGATGGCCCAGTTAGATCGTTTTTTAATTTTAAGGTGTGTTCACGTTTACTTGCCTTCGCAATTATTTTATTTAACGTTTTGGTAAGATCGTGCCTTCTTATCGTTTTTGCGGAGAGACATCCGTGCTTCCCGTCAACTTAACGATCTGAGCCGCGCCTCTTCGCTCATAGGAGCTTAATTCACGAGGACCGTGAGAATTCCCGATTACGTGCTACGCTTATATCTCGTGACCCATTCCATTTCTTTTCGCGTTACCACGGCAACATTAGACGCGTGATGGTAAATGCTGTATCCAACGAGAAATCTGGTCGACTCGGTGCATGAATCATCGTGAATTTTGATGCGACCGATTATTTATGGTGGAAAGCGAAGTGGTTGCCCCTCGTAGTGGAAACATCTGTAGTTTCGTGGATTCCGCCGCCAAATGCAGGCGTCCTCGCATTCGAGAGTACAAATGCCCGATTTTACCTCTCCCTTTCTTCGAGTAAGCAAATCTGTTTTCTTACCCCTGCCCGTCTTTAGTTGAGGGAAATGGAGAGTGAAACTCTTGTCAGGGAGATACTAAATCTCATTCATCTATTTACGCATCTTGTTTACGCTCTGTTATATGTATGCAAAAACTCGCAATTATTAACTGAGAGATGAAGCTACGTTGCAACTGCAGCGTTATGGTGTTTAAAAATGTCGGTAGGAGAGCTAGCGGCGGATAGGTGGTGGATTGTTTAAAATGTTTCATTATCGGAAGTTGGGTTGAAATTTTTCCGAGCGATGCCAGCAACTTTTCTAGCGGTCGCTCGCGAATTATTTCTCGTTTAATATCGTTCCTTATATCGCACTCGACGCTGACGGAGTATTCCGGATTCTGCTGCATACCGTGCATTGTTCACCGGAACAATCGCAAAACTGATGTCATAACGCAGCAGCTATACTCCGCAGCGGCGAAAGAAGAGCGGCATAAATTTCATCGGACGATAACTGTTTCGCCGGATACGCGGGCTAATCATCGTCCATGTACACCGTCACGCTGCCAAAGGGAAAAGTTTATGACGCTGGTGAGCCACGGGGCAACCAAATCATATAAAAGAGAATTATTTCGTTCGCTGCTATGCGCATCACTTTTTTTTTACATAGCATATTTGCATCCGTTGAGAAATATTCAGTTACTTTAAATTTATAGACGATGTCTTTAATATATTTGAAAATATACTGGGTCAATTGGATACTTATTAACAAAGTTTATTGTGGATATCTTTGATCTGAAATTGAAGTCTCGATGTCTTCACGTTGACGGATAAATAGTTCAAATAATTAGAGATTACCGTACATGTTAAATATTTTGCCATCAGTCACTTTTAATTATCTCTTTTATTAACAAGGAGATCTACGTGAACATCACTTTAACGAGACTTTAACGCATAAACTTGTCTTTGGAATCACTATATTACGTAACAGTAGTAGGTTTACTGACTACCGTCTCTCGTTCGAACTAATTTGCACGTTGCTGCATACATCGCAGACGTAGGATGCGTAGGAAGCGAGGAGCATGTCGTGATAGTTGCTGGTGCTGTTTATAATAACGAGATTACCTGGCGAACAGTGGTCGTTTAACACGGCTGACAAAGCGAAATGTCGTGACTCTATCGTCGAATGAAGTATATTCCGGCTCGGCACCGAAATCGACCTCACGTAGTCGCATAATTCTCGCGTTGGCTGTGAGATGGAGAATCGTGCTAAGGAGGGACGAGGGACGAGACGTTATAAGAGGGAAACTTCTTCTCTTTCGCCTCTCTTTTGCCCTTTCCCTTTCTCATTTACGGCCCGGTGCCACCGAGAGACGGTAGAAAGGCGTAAATGAGTGAATAGTTCGAGGAACGTGTTCCGGCGATTAAGGACACACAACTCGTGCTTGAAGAACTACGTGAAAACGCAGCGGGAACGTGCGAAATGAGAGCGGCCCGCTGCAAATCTCCCACGCGTTTACCTTCATAATTCTCGAACTTACGGAAATCCTTTTTAATCCGAATATTACTTTGAAGCCATAGGCATTCGGTCCGGAGTGGCAGAGAATAATGAGAAATCGGATATAACTTATTTTTCTTATGCTCTTGATTGCGGAATGCATTTTCCGATTATGCGCTCACGAATGCGCGAATACGAATTAATAGATTTAATATTTTCTATATGATAGATCCTGTGGAATGTAATAATGTGCTTTTATTGTAAAAATTTTATTTCTACAAATGTATTCATGCGACAGAAATTTATAATATTAATGTGCTATATGAGAGTACAGTACATTAATTGCTAATTCAACAATTGCATTTTTATTTGAAAATTATTAATTTTACTTATTAAATTTTATATATTTAAATCATTTTATAAAAATTATATTAAAATTTAAATGCACATCTTACAACAAGACTGGAAACTTTTTTCCGAGTGCAGATTTTAAAAGTTGAGTCTAGTCGCGGTATTGCTATGTCTTTTGCATTTACTTGGAAATAGCTTAGCGAATGTATTTGAGTGCGCAACGAAAGAATCAACGAAGCCACTTAGTTTTTATCCTTTACAATCCTGTCTCAGATTGCTTGTCTAGACTCAATTCATCGAGTTTCTACGACTTTAAACAATACAAATAAAATGCGTCCGTTTTTCACAAAGAGGTACGCCAAAGAATCGCCATTACGTTATTTTTTTATCTTTCTCATGATAAAATTACGTAGCATTTTTTCGTGTATATTACGGCAATACGTTACGACATTGCAATACGATATGCGCGGCTTGTCTCTTCCAGGTGCAAGGGCACGCTGGCTTACGTGCACTTGTCCTGCCTGGAACGATGGCTGAATCAGTCGTGCCGAACTTACTGCGAATTGTGCCGGTACTACTTCAATGCCGTGGAGACGCCTCGTTATCGATGGTGAGCATTACATTTATCGGGTTAGTGCGGAAAGGGCGCACTTTCAAGCCAGATGTAATTCAAGCACCTGAATGTACTTCGATCTCTCGCACACCGGCGCGTTTCCTTATTTCGTTTTCCGCTGCCGTGCCCATTATTCTTCTTTCTGCGATGAATTGATCTCGGTCATATCCCCTTTTTTTCTATTTTCTTCTGTGCAATTTGTTTCCTCACTGTGAGTCGATCAGGTTGCAATTTGAAGTTCAACTTGAACATCAAAAATGATATGATCGACAAATTGTTCTAGGAATCGACGATAAACCGCGACGTTCTGCATTCTGATTTACGTGTTAAAATAATGTACGACGCATCATTTTAAATTTGCAATTTGATTGTTGGAATTAGAATAACAACTTGGTTTTTTTTTATAAATTTATCATCAAATAACATTAGTTTTATATTTCATTATTTTGTCTTTTTATTCGTTTTATAGTTTGAAGCAAGTGAAGCAATATTTTTTATTTTTACATAACTGTTAAAACAAATTATATTCCACGATTCTAATATCGCGTTGTGTAGTTTGCCGACAAGCATTTTGTTCTTCGTGTAGAGCGCCTGATTCTCTAAGGATGAATTTTTTAAGTTTTTATCTTAATGGCCGTACCCGGCCGCGCATAGTTATCATTTTTATGAGTACCTGCAGGCCAGAATCTCTGAGGATATGGATCAGCCATCCGCGGAATCGTAGGAATATAGAATCAGACTTGCTCATCTTAACGTTACTCACTATCGTTACAGTGGGATTGGCCGCGGTGTGCCTTTTAGGTGAGTGGTATTTTTATATATGATGGAAATGGTCGTCCGTTATATATAAATGTTTATGATGAAGCAAATAAATTGCCAGGTATCAAGGAACATCCGGAAATCTTTTAATGCAAATATTATTATTTAGTACATTATTTTGTATACATTTCTGAAATTTGTTCAATATATTCCGTAATGAATTTGATTAGAAATTTGGAAAATGTAAAATATAATTACCTCTTTGTAAATCACTAAACTAAATCCATTTATTACAAAACGCATTTAGAAAAAAATGTCATGTATTTTACGTTATACATGTATTTTTATTCTTTAGTATTAAAATTTGATGCTCAAAATAATTTAGCGTTAACGAATATTACGCTGTATATTTATTTATTACTCATTACTCGGTATATACTTGATACAAATTTCAAACTTCTTTTAAAAGTATAGAGAAAATAATGTCACATTGTTACGGAATAATGCGGAATAATGCCACTGCGAAAGAGAATTCAAATCGTACGTTGACAAAGTCTCAGGCAATCTCACTTCCGTCCGATAAGCGTGCCACTTTTGTGACATTACCAAACGTTGTACCAAACAGAGTACGTACTTGTTATCCGCTGTAACTTTGCAGGTATGCGATACTTTATCATTGAGGGGAAAAAGATCGGAATTTCCAAACTTTGGACGCGAGGAGCGATATGGTTTTTTCTGACCGTCGTGATATTAGGCTATGTCACCACAGTTTACCTGCTCTGCCGGGTAATTACTCTCGATTTATTTCTCCTTTAGCTATCTAATCTAAGGCCATCAATCTAATATTACCGCTAGGAACATACGCTAGGAAGATTGTATTTCATAAGATCACATTAGAATGAAATCAGAACAAATTAGTTTAAGAGAACAATATAATCGTGATAAAACAGGGCTTGATATTATTGATTTCTTTGAATTAAATTGTAATCGGGACAAATGTGTTTTCATCATTTTATACGTGACTCTTCTATTGTTTTATATTCAATAGGAATACGTATATGCGATCCAACTGGACGCATTAATTAGCTTAACGAAAGATATCGCATTAAATAACTTAATAATACTGAAATTATTTCATTAAATGTTTAATTAATTAATTATGTAATATTACAAAGATATGAATATAATATATTTCGTATTGATATTCTTTTTATCTGAATACATTGGAAATGTTTCAATACATTGGTGTGAATATCTTATCAAATTTACATGGATTAGTCCATCAAAAGCTAAATTTACAGAATTATCGGTTTATGTTATACGCTGACGGTGGATATACATGAAATAAAAATGGAATTATTATGATATTGGATATTTGTGAAGTGAAATTAATATTTGAAACAAAATATCTAACATGTTTTTTTTTCAAAAGACTATGTCTTTATAGTTAGTGTGAATAACGTATCATTTTGTGAAAAATAAATGCTGTAAAGCTTTTTGTTTCAATGAACATAAATTGTATCATATATAGTACGATACAAATTAAATGAATTAATTCTTTTAATATAACCAACCACAACATGTAATTTTTGTAAAATAATACGTAAATGTGTTAAGATAAAATTTGCGTTTATTCAAATGATATTTATATTTAATTTATGATATAATTATGAAGTAACTTTTGTTCTGCAAAATTAATATAATAAAAAAGTGTCAATATGTAAAGTCAATAATTTTAAATTAATAATAGTAGAATTGTTCTCTACATCAAGGATGTATTATTTTATCAAAGCTTTTGTTAATTTGGAAATGAATAACGCCTCTAACATTCTTTTAGAAATCGCGAGTTAGATGTGTGTATAAGTTTCCCTATACTTTGAACACGTAGATCAATATATATCATAATACCCATAACTTAATAACTATTGACGCTCCGAGTTTGAAACAATGGCCATTTTTCTTAGTTTAGACCGTACTATCTTCGTCTGAAAGGTTACTCGATAAGCTAGGACTGTCTTATACGTAACGCGTGAGTTATTTACTGCATAATATCTTTCAAAGTATATATCTGGCCGAGATGTATACACGTGTCGTAACGTAAGAATATAGAATCGTAGTATTCGAACTTTTGACTAGTAACGTACTCGGGATAACTTGCATCGGTATGCATCCTCTGGGCCATCGACTTTATGTCGCATCCAGCAGAACTTCGTGCCGCGGTTTACGTTTATGCGGCGCGATCTCGCTAGACCAGATAGCGACGTCCGCCCGGGGCGGACGCATTAAGGCGCGGTGCAAGGGTGAAACAGGTGAACGGCGTCCTGACGCTCAAATGCGCGGGGTTATAACGTGGGGGAGCGACCCGGAACAAATGTGTCAGAATGCACTCCGCGCCGGAAGATCGCGAAAAATACACAACGCTCTGTTGTAAAAAGAATACGTACGACGTAAGGTGTGGTGCGAGCAAAATCTGGCTGATAGAGGCTTCTCCTCTGAAAACTTGGCGCGTACTTTAGAAAAGATTACATCACGCGCACTTGTATATTTTTGTGAGAATCGTTTATTAATTTTTCTTTATGCTATTTTAAAGACAGGATTGGTGATAGAAAAGTTATTTCTGTTAACACTTTTTTTTTATAATTAGATAATTGAAATGTGATTCGCGAATTTCTATAAGGGTTAATTTTACTATATAATTTGCTTAATCGTTAACTTTTATTTATAAATTTATATTACCCTTCTTGGTGGAATGAAGATCATAATCTTTTTATGACGTTGGTGTGAATTAAACGAGAGTTTCGTTCATAACCGTTATGGCGAGTATTTATGGCGATTGTTTATATATCCTAAAATGCTTGCTAATGCTCGTTAAATTCAAATAGTTAATTACCATGGAGCCTGTCAGTATATGCTGGCTTTGATTATGTTGCCCCAAAGCTGTTACTAAATTAATTGTTATTGGCATCTCTCAAACATGAATATGGAGATCGTTAAGTTTTCGTATGCAAATATGGGAAATTGAATAAGATTATCTCGTACCAACAACATTCTTGATATATTTAACGAGAGCTTTAATTAATTTTTAAAATAAAATTAAATTTTGACATTGAATTAAGAAAAATTTAACTTAAATGTTTGAATATATGATTCTTTTTTTCATCACTCTTAAAAAAGGCGTGTTAAGTCGATACTCGAAAGTATTGTTGCTTCTGTTCCGCGATTGATTTTCTCATTTAAGCTTTGCTTACTTCGTATTGCGAAAGTAACCAATAAGACATGAAAATTTGCTAATTTTTTTGTTTTAGTTTTTAAAAAATTACTTAATATTGAGCTATCGAGTCTCTCGTAACTTTAGTTTGAATGAAATTCATTAATTCATTATGTTTCACAGCATTATAAAAGAGTGATACTTTAATTAAAAATTTTATTGTTATTTTATAATCATCATTTATGACTCATTTAGAGAAGCGTAATTAACATACATATTATTATATCTTGCGCCAGTATAACTCAAGAGAATATCGGCAATCTAGTCACGTAGTATACGTATATTCTTGGTACGGTACAGATCAATGTCGTCGATAAATCGAAAGATTTATCAGCCACTAGAATCTATAATACATTATTCCGCCTGGAACAAAGTGCGCCTTCGATCCAGGGAAGAATTATTCATGCCGCTTAACGTCTCTGCTGTACTATTGAAACCAGAGGCTGTACTAAATGAGGATGGGCGAGCGAAATGATTCGTCTGCTGCGCGATATTTCGCCCGGTTATCCGAAAGCAGTCTAACGAATCGCGCGTCACCGAATGCCCTCGTTAATCCTCGCAGAAGATCCTGCAACCACTTTGAAGCGCAGAGTGCACTCTACGTGCGAAAGATAGGGGGATGGTAAAGTTTTAAATAAAACCCGTCGCGCTGTAAATCGCTGCAGTTGAATCGAAATCGTCGGACGTCGTGTTTAATTAAGAATAATCGCGAATACGCGCCACTTTCCGAATCGCGTCTCTCCCGTTTTCGATTGTACCTCACTCTCTCGCGCCCTCTCTCTTTTTCACGTCGGAGGGCACTCGAGGCGCGTCACTCGAGCCTGATTTATCGAGTGGACTGCCCTTTGCCCCTGACAACTGAAACTGCCCGGATAATTTAAATCGGCGGGAAAAGGAACAGCCGTGACCCCGACGGCTCTCTTCATGCGCTCACATTTGTCTCTCCTTCTTCAGGATCAGGTGTCGCCGTGGTACAGGTGGTGGAAGAGCACCGTCAATGTCAGACTTGTCGTAGACCCTCAATTGCTTCATCGCCGACCCTCAGATGAGTCCCCTCAGGACCACGAGAGTCACGACGAGTCGAGGGAGGCGGCGACGTCTACGGTCAATACGTCATAAAGTAAATGTGTGTCGATAAAAAAATGAAAACAACCTTGGCTGACATGTACCAAACTGAAAGTTGGACTTAAATCACGAATGAATATAAATAAACACGAATATTATTTAGGCAACAAATGTATCGTATATATCTCGCGCTAGTAATCAAGCTTTCAGTTATTTGTCGTTCGTTGTGTAATTATTCTGTACAGTCTGAATTTTAAGTCTGGTTCCTTAGATCGCGTTGGCTCGATTTTTATCACGCAAATTTACGTAGTAAGCGTATTTTCTCCGAAACCTTTCAACGTTCGGCAGAATTCGATCCTGTTCGTCTTCCGGGCGTGAAAAAAAAATCACGTGACTCGCGCGACATGTCGACGAATGCAATCGCGGTGAATTGTTTTCCGTTTCTTTCACCGCTGATTGTTCGTGTGCCTCACGTACATACATATGGTGTCCTTAAAAAAAAAAAGAAAAACTTTTCGCATTTCTCATGACGTGCCGCGCGCGAGATTTAATCGTGCAAATGAGATCTGAACGCGCGCGCACCAGGTACATTAAACAGAAATACTTCGCGAATTTAAACGCGTGCTTTCTGCCAAGAAAAATTTAGCTAACCGGCCAAGAGCTCGCGGTGAACAAGCGAAGGTACTGCTGATCTAGCAATTAACTCATCTGGCACAACGCCAACTATTTATATTACGGCGTTATCGTATATTCTATTCGTTGTTCTCTCGTCTGTTACTGCTAGCTACTGTTTCTTTCCTTATTTAAACCAAGAGAGAAAGAGTTGAGGCACATGATAGAGTAAAGAACTTTTAAAGTTAATTTGCAGTGTATTCGTTGGTATCGTTAAATATTCGTACGAGCTATTTTAAAAGCAATATAAGCCGAAATCTGAAATGTTATTAAGTTAATTATGTAATTGAAAATTAATTTCATTCTAATAGCCTTCTAATATAATGTGAAATGTATAGTGTTGAAGTAGAGGCAAAAAAAACGCGAAATTAAGTTTTTCTATTTTAAGAGAAACCGATATTTGCCAAAGAACTTCCACTCTATCGTCAGATTGAAAAAACGTCATTCTCGATTTTCCCCGTACAAATCTCCCCGCCTAAAAAATGGACATATGCAAGCCAATTGGAAAGAAATTTTTTAACAATTCTGCCTTCTCCACGTCCGTGACATAAATCCAGGTAAATCGAAAGTCCGAAGCCACGCAATTAGCAGTAAACATCTCGCCTCGCCTCGTAGCGGTAAGCTCCGCTTAAATGCTGGCGTTACCGGTGACTTTATCCGGTAGTTAGTTAAGCTGCGACAAACCAATTACAGTACTCTGCTGGGAGGGAAGGGGAGAGGAAACAACAGCATTGATATCGTCTGGTCAGTTCTGAAACGGAGAGTGTTTGACATTGAAGGGGCTTAGTGCTGCTAGTTCTGTGTTTTAATTTTATGAAAAATTTAAGATTTTTCTTAATAAAATTAATGCTTTGGAATAGACACATGAAGAAAACAATTACGTGATTTTCGGCAAAATTTTTCCATCGTGTTGTATGAATGCTTAACGTGTATTTTGATAGAAATATATAGGAGACTTGTATATTACATATTTGAGCTTATATTAATAATTTGCGTTATTCGTTGCGTAATATTTTTAGCCTACCATTATTTAAAAAAGCTTTTACACTTTTTATCAAGAATATTAGCAAATAATACGACCTAGTTTCATATTGTTGTTCATTTATGCGTGCATCTAAGCACACGTATTTTCTCGTGTAGCAGAGTAGGGAATATGTTATTTTCCTTAAAGCAACATCAGAGGATCAATTACCACGATTTTCATTGCACACACGTTAACGGTATGCGAGATAAGGTTTTATATTTACTGGGAAAGTAATGCTTTCCAGCGACGAATGTTGAGAAAATATATCGAGAAAGATCAATTTTTCTTCGAAAAATATTTATTGTAAAATTAATTTCCACGTAGTACCTTTGAAGAGAGATTGATCGATAAAATCGCATCTATATTAATGAAGTTTTATAATTGTTAACGAGTTATAGTCACAAGTTTTTTTATTATAAATATATCGCGTACGTATAAATATATACGTAGCCTTTTCTTGAATGTTATTAGAAATATTAATAAGAATTATATCGAATTCGTTAAAACGTAATGTTATGATCTAGCGTGAAATTCGTTAATTGTGAAGGAGGATCAAGATAGTTTATTCAACTAGAAGTTAATTTTGTGTGTCTACAAAGAGTGGAATAATTTCTAGAATCGAGGCCGGCATGCCAACGTGGCCATTTCGTGAAAAGTTTTCTTTGCTCCAGTTAGCACCTTTTTCATATTCATTTCAGCTTGTTTAATTGCGGAGAATCGCGTCTGTCCCTGTTTGTCCGACACTGGGGAGATTCATGATATTAAGCGCCTCCCAACTGCACTGAAAAATGAAGAACCTAGCCCAGTGTCCTGACCTACATTTAGTCTCATTTGTTACCAACGTCTAACGACTTTATCGGAAGTCGAACAACTCTCTAGAATTTCTAGATAATCGAAAGTTAGGAACAACTTATTTTTCAATTGAATGCACAGAAAAGTTGCAATATTGATATTATAATCTCAGTTATTATAACACATTCGAGAATTTTAACAGCTACGGGCAAAGAATACGAGTTGACGACTTTTGTACTTCATATTTATCATTATCCGTCATATTCTATCAATATTTTTCTGGCGAAATAACTTTGAAAGTTCGCGTTTCCGTATCGTAATAGAAAACGGCATCAATTAAGTATTTCTCAATGTAACGAAATTATTGGAAGTTTTTCCTTTAACTCAATAAAAACGTTATTAAAGAAAATGATGCCGTATTATATTAATCGTATTGTAATAATTTGGAACTTAATTGATGACAAGAAAAATCAATTTTAGGTTTGCCAAATTTGTTAAAAAAATCAAAACAAAGGCTTTTTTCCATAAATTTTTTTAAACTATGAAAATCTATTAAAACTTTTGTTTAGAGACAATTTAGCGAAGGACAGGTGTTGAAAAATAAATCATTACCGTCTTATAATGCGACCTAGTTTAAATAAAGATGATATCTGCAACGAGTCCTACGGGAGACGACTTTTGCAATCTATCTGTTTAACTGGCCAGCTCGGGATGCCTAGTGACCGAGCACATATCCATAATTTAACTCGCTAATTTAGAAACTTTAAATTATGTCGGCCAAAGTGCGGATCAGTTACACTGGTCGCTCGCGGCTACGAGAATAATGAGAATTTCAATATTCATATCTGATCTTAAGATGGCCATGATAGCAGACTTTGTCGAAAACAAAAATTTTGTTTAAGAGCATTAGCTAGATTATTTGGAAAATGGTTATTCCATCTGATTAAAGCAGAAATTTCTCGCAGTTATACATCGCAGTTCATCTTGAGATATTATTTCATTTATTTCATTTAGAGATGAGGAACTGGCAACTTCTAAAATGTGTATTTAAACTAGGTACATGATATTTGTAATTTAATATATAATTTCATATTGTTAATTCGAACTAATAATTTTATTTATCTTTGTGATTTAATTATAATTCTGAATTAATTATAATCTGAAAGATTAATTTTTGCAATATTTTGTATTGAAAGGATTAGGACTTGTTTGAGGTAGATATATTTATCATTGTCATAAAAGGATATAACTTTTGCTCATGAGGGGAATTAAAAAATAAAACGCTGTTGTAAGTTTGAAAATATCTACTAAAATTTAGGACATCCTATAAATTGAGGTTTTTTTTATGAAAATTAAACGCCTTTTCTCGGAAAAAGACGCGAGAAAAGACGCAAGTTCTTGAATATATATCCGTTGGATTTTTCACGGAGATTTAACGCGATTGCTTGTCTCGCTCGGGTATGAGCTTCGCACACGCGACTTTCATATATCGTGTAAACGTGGTGGCACATGCATAAGTTTGGATAATTCAATTCTTTCCTTTTTGGCCGCTGAGAGTTGCTTTACGTTCGCAGTGAGAGCACGCGCGTTTTAGTTTCATTCGTTCGATATCGCGAGAAAGTATTATTTTTAAAATATTAGTCGGGAAGAAGCTTCAGATATCCTCGTAAAGTATCGATCATTTAGATTTTAGATCGAAGAAGCTACAACATAATTTTAAGTGCGCAATTTCATTGCGTAAGTTATAGGCTCGTGAAATTCGAGACAATAATATCCATTAAATAAATAAATAGAAAATGTACATTAAAGAATATTCGAAAGGAAATATTTTAACGTTTCTTAACGTAGTTTCTCTATTCTCATATTACTTATTGTTAGTGTGGATTATATATAATATCGTAATATTTTAATATTTTAAAATCTACGATATTTTTCTCAAAATCATATGTAAGAAAGGATTAAATTAATAAAAACAGTTTATTATTGGAAAAAATCTTGGATTGGTATATGTATATAATTCAAATTTTTCATAAAATTTAGTTTTAGTGTAACAATTATGAATTTTTAATTTTCTCAACCATAATATTTAAGATAATGTAATATATTTTATTAAACTCAAATGATAAATTACATTTTTTAGACGTATCTAAATTAACCTGAAGAAAGAACATTTTAAAATACTGAAAAATTAAATTTTAGTTTAAAAATCTACATAATTATAAAAAATACAATTAATATTATTGTTATATATTACTAGTTATGTAAAATACTGAAAATGTAAATTAATTCCTGAAAATAAATACGTCAGTTTTGATTGTACAGAAAATGTATGCGTACTCTTTCAACAAATTCGAGCGGGGATGTTCAAATGTAGGCTATAGATCGGAAAAGACAAACAAGCTTGTCTTAAATATTTGCTGTCTCTCGTAGAGGTAAAAATATGGAGTACGAGTGTAGCTATAGAACAAGCGCGCCTCAACTGCATTTGCGCGCATATATGCAACGTAAATATCCTTTCTGTTCTGTCAACTTTTGACGGGTGACGTGTGCTTTTGCAGAATAGCTTTTGTTACTGTAAAAGAATAAAGTATTTTTGACAGTTGCTTTGTTTCAGGTACGAATGGGGCGATTATTTTTTTTATGCATATTAATATATTTTAATATTTTACGTGAATATGAACATACGATCTTACAATTTTCTTGAAAATATCTCTTGTTATCTCCTGATAATTTATTTGATATTTATTTTATATGTATGATATTCTACAAAAATTCGTCTAAAGTTAAAAAGAATATAGGAAATTTATTTTATATTTGTTATTACAATATTAAAATTATGTTAAAATTGATAATAGTTATACAACATATATGTATAGTTATACACTTCGTAATATTATGAAAGGAAGCCAGATATTCAGAAATATTAATTATCGATATTGCTGACTATGAAATAGATGAAAAACGCGGCTGGGTTAGAACAAGCACGATATTCCGCGTTCGTGCTGACCAATGAAATTTTTGAAAAGCCTTGCATGCACGCGAAGAATTGGATTGTACGGACGGAGTCGAAATAGTCGATTACTTCGGGGTATGAGAAATACTCAGTCGGATCACTTGGTGAACTTGTTCAGATTGATCGCGAACGAATAGTAGCGCCTTACTTCCTCGCGATTTCCCTTATCTGTCATCGGCTTGATGTCGACGAGAAACTTGAACGAGAAGAATTTAGGATTGCAGTCAATAAATCAGAGTTACGAGACCAGGGTTGAATTTTACGTAGTGGTGGATCTTTCTTTTGTGCAGTACTTTAGTTGCCGAATAAAATAAACGTTTCTAAAATAAACGCGTTAAGAGTAATATAATGCTAATAATTTTTACTATTGCGTTTTTCATTTAATAACAATTAATATATTTATGTATTGTCATTTTATCTATAGGAACAATTTTTTTACATTTTCTTTATGAAATTATTTGCATTTTTAAAACAGTACAGTTAATATTATATATTATGTAAATGTTTATTATATATATGTTTGGAAAAAATGAATCGATGATATCAGTAGAATATTTGACAATTTTATGAAAATTTTAAATCGTGACGATTAAATAAATTGTGAATAGTTATTGTGCTTTTTTAAATAGATGTTTTAAATTTATACACTCGGAATAACGATCATTCTGTAACATTTTAAATCTCGTCAAGCGTGCAACAAAACTTTAGGCATTGCTCCTTTCTTGCTCGCTTTATCTACGACAGGGATATTGAAGTACTTTCTTTAAGGAGATCTTTCAAATTTTGAAAAGTGAACTTTGTAAGTAAATGAAGTATGTTATCAATGTTATTTCTCAGTTGATTAAAACAAAGATATTGGCAAGCAAGGATGAGATATTAGATCGTTATGAAAATATCGAAACAGGCGATTTATTTCGAAAATAACAATCTATCTCTTATTTTATTATCTTTTAAAAGATTTTGTAATTTTCTTATTAAATATACTCGTATATCAGAAATTAGTTATAATAGAAGAATAATTTAATCAATAAACAATTTTTAAATGCATTACTGAAATATACAAATATAGATATAAATATAAAAATTTTATTTCAAAAATTTCAAAATTTCAAAAATTTCATTTCAAAATTTCAAAAATTTCAAAAATTTCCGCATCAGCACGAACTCTTTTTTTTACTAACATTTATACTCTAACATTATATAGTTGCGTTTAGAGCTAAATGGGGTGAATGAATGCTTTATAGAAAGTGTCAGTCTCTTACAGGATGCTTAAAAAATCCATTCAATGATTAGACTAATCATTGTCAGTACAAGTATCATTAAAATTGATCCATTTTCCAAATTGCGGTATAACGTGCACGTGACAATTGCGAATACATTTCGTCGGTTGAATAGATTAGCAGTAGTAATACGATGAATTGCATCGACAGCTTGCGTTCGCTAACCATAGATCAGCGATTTGCTCATTCTATCTATATACCATTATTATTTCACTATATTTTTGCATATCATACTTTCTTTACGATAAAAGTAAAGAAAATTAATCTATAATTATCAATGCAATTATTAGCATTAATTATTTTTTTATCTGTATTATGTAGATAGGATTACGTTTTAATATATGGGAGTGTGTAAAAAATTATATATTACATACGACTCTCAATTTAATTTGTTAGTATAATAAAGTTATAATTATCTCAGATTACATTTTTTCTCTTTTGTCTCATTGGGCTAGGCATCGCGGGAACGTTTATTACTAACGTCAAATGTCACTTTAGTTTACGAGTGCGATATGCGGCTGGTATAAAAATGTCACAGTGAAAAAGAGATTTTATCGTGCGGCATTATCGCACTGGCGACTGCACGCTTGAGTTTTACGCATAAAGTATGCGAACGTTTTTTCATAGCTACGCGAGAAGTATCGAAGGAAGCTGGTATGCATTACAATAGCTTTTTAGAAAAATTACATGAACTTAACGTGAATATTTTAGTGGGCCGTTACAGAAATCGTTGGTCTCTCAAAGACAATTTTAGTATTACTACTTTAATTTTTAATATCCAGCCTTTAATTAATATTTTTATTATTTTAATTTATCATCGAAAGGTAATTAATTAATTTGGAATAAATTGAGATCCTGCGAAAATTCGTAATTTTTATATCAAAGCTTAAAATCTTAATGCCAGACAATATCGTAATTCCTCTCTGACATTAATTTATTTAATTTTCTATCGCATTCGCTAAAGATTCAAACCAACATGCTGGTCTTTAAAATCACGTGCCACATTCGAGCAGAAAAAGATAATTTTTGATATAATGACGAAATATTACAAAATTTTCACATAATGACATAATATATGACAATAATAATAGCCGTATTATTAATAATTATGACTGTCACAAAAATTTTGTGTATATACACATCTGTAATAATTCAATTTTTATTTTAATTATAAAAAGCACATTATTTTTAAATTAAATTTTATTTATTGAGATTTTCTTTTTATTGTAAAACATTTTTTATATTAAAATTATATCAGTAACAGTTATAATTATATTTTATTTTTTGTTTATTTTTTCAAATAAATCATCAATAGATTGATTTAATTTTATTTTATTATAACAACCAGACTTAAAATGAAAAGATATATAACATCTTGGCGGTAGATTAAATACACATATGTCGGATTCTGTCCGGATTTTCACGAATTTTCTAGAGTTCATTTTAATTTTTTAATCACATAGGAAGTCGTAATATATGAAGGTTGTACTTTTAATGAAGCTCCGTTCAGACGCAGGAACACGTTGCATAATTTCTTTCAACTGACTTATCGCGGATTCGACTGCTGGTCGACGAAATGAATTTCCTCACTTCCTGTCCGAGCGAGCCGGGAAATATGCTCGACGCTTATGGTGACGTATGGCGCGTATAAGAAGAGAAAAAAAAGAGTAAAGTCCTGACTGCTCCCGGCTCGATTTATCGCGGATTTTTTTGCCCACGAGCAAGCACGGGGGCGATTAATTAGCAGCTCGGCCGAAGCCATCAGCGCGGACTCGAAACCGAAGCTACGTTCGCGGATTAATTCGCTTGATATGACTTGAAACCGAGATTTATCCGAAGCGAATTGGATTACACACAACACGCGCTTTCATCTGTACTCGTCACGTGTAATCACGGACTCGTCAGGAGTTGGTTGATTGCTTGTTACATCCGTCCGCAGTATGTTGGCTTACGAGTTGTCTCTCAAAAAATATTGCTGTAAATGATTCGCAGTAAATAAGAAAAATTTGTTATATACTAAATTTATTTTCGTAACAATTGCTTTCATTTTTATTTTATACGTTCATTATTTTTTTATTATGAGATCAACAAGCTGTTACATTGATATGTACGCGATATATACGTAACTAAAAACATTTTCTCTGACAATTTTTATACATATTAAAATGTTAAAAAGGGGATGCAATTTAAATTCTATAATTTTTTTAAGAATTTGGCAAAATGTTAATAAAATTACAGTAGTATAATAGTTTCTTTTTGAGATTGGATTGTGTATTTTAT
The DNA here is from genome assembly GCA_928718305.1 of Tetramorium bicarinatum. Classification (NCBI taxonomy): domain Eukaryota; kingdom Metazoa; phylum Arthropoda; class Insecta; order Hymenoptera; family Formicidae; genus Tetramorium; species Tetramorium bicarinatum. Next base: position 5,442,036 of record OV788322.1, on the reverse strand, counting down.
AAATATACATCCAATACAATGAATAATTGCTTGATGATATGATTACGATGATATGAATGTTCCGATTGTATCATTGTTATTTTTTAATATGAGAAACTTTATTTAATAAAAACTTTAAACTACGCTTAAAAGAGTATTTGAAAACTAATCTTTTCGCGTGACGTGATTGCTAAAACATCAAACAAAGGTACACGCGTGCGATGATGTTCATAAATGTTTTACGTAAAATATATAGACGCAATATTACTTCACGTGGCGCTCGACCGCATCTATCATTTTGAATGATGTCATTTGTTCCCGTCGAGAGCAACGTCGTGGAAGTGGATTGGTCACATGTACTTGATCGCCGATTATCTCAGGCGACTTGCTTAGGGATAAGGACAGAAACTCTTTTTCTAGACGCGAAGTCTCCGCAAAATGCAGAAAAAAAATGTAAAAATAGAATGATTACTCTTTCTCTTTGCTTCATCGCTGAGATTAATGCACTCGTTGTGTAACTTATATGAAATGCGAAATTAAGTACGCGAAATAAGAAGTTGGGTGCAAAACCTTTGTATGTAACTCTACCTATTTTCGTTTGATTTAACGTGCTTCTTTCGCAGCTACGCACAAATGAGTAGAAAAATACGGTACTAAGTTTCTGCAGTCTACAGAGGATTTCTCAGCAGATGTAATAATTTCTCTGACTTTGTGTTTTTAAAGCTAACTTACATAATACTCTGAGATTTTAAGTTAGTGTGACTTTTATTTTTTTAATTAAAAAAGAATTGGATAAAGAGAGGCTTCAATATACTAAATCCAAATAGATCCTGAAAAGCTTTTGAAAATATCGAAAGTAAATAGTGAGATTTAGTATAAATTCATACAAAAGGGGTATAAGAAAACATTATTTTCTATTTTACCTTCATAATATTTTAGTGATTTTCAATACACAAGAAAAATATTGACAAGGCAGTATATACTTCTCAATTTAAATATCGAATTTTTATGAGATATACAATGTTCCTTGTCGAACCGAGTACTTTTTCTTCAGCGTCACGACACACTCGTGATCCCATAACACCGCGTTCTCGGTTCCTTGTATAAAGTATCGCGATGTGGCGCTTCGCGATAGGGGAATTCTCTGCAAAATGGAACATCCTCGGAATCCTGTTTCCGCTCGGCTTGACTAAAGTTGCGCCAACGCTAGGCTCGAAATTCCATCGTGCGCGAGAGATGCAGCGGCGTGCAAGAAGCGAGAGAATACCGAATTTCCAGCGAGGCCCGACCATTGCCGCGGTTCCGAAACCGAACACAGTTGCGAACTCTCGGCGCGACTCCCCATTTCGGCTGCGAGACAAGAAAGCGGCGCAGCTTGGCGCGGGTTGTATCTTCGCGAATGCATGGCGCACGTGACTTCGTCGTAGCACGTCTTACAATTTGCGGTTTGAAGTAGCATGAAAAGGCGATTGTTCGACAAGACTGTGCAAAACTTCACCAGACTTTTTATCGTTCTCGAATTCCGTTGTAGGAATTCGCGGCTTTCGAAATTGTCTTACAAAAGAGCTGAAATTCATGGCATACATCATTCACTTAAGTGGTGCGACTTATTTACCAGGTTCTATGTTCTTTCGTGCATTGTTTCGTCATTTTTCCACATCATAATGATCCTTAAAGAGGAATCTCCTTGTTGTATGTTCAGTTAGGTTCATCCATGTTAACAGATCACGCCTTAAAGAAATGTTAATTTATCATTTTTCAGTGACAGATTATTTACAATACTTATTATTTTTATATATTATAATATATTTATGATATGGATTCTTTATTACAGATTCTTAATTAGTCGTTAAAATTATTATTAGTTATTTAATGCGGTAAAACTGTTTCACATAGTTTAGATAAATTTTGCTCGACTATGCGATGATTTTAGTAAGAAAATGAGAGAGAATATAAAGTTTTAGACGAATCGTTGAGAATATGACAGTGGCTCTCAAATACGCGGGCGATTAATGCACCTCCCATTATCTCCCTCAGAGTGCATAAAGGACCTCTCCTGAAGTCCTCCACGTAGCTCTAATCGTAAGTGTCAGCCTGAATCGAGCTGTACCATTGGCTGTACTCAACGGCAATAAAAGTGAAATGTATGAAGGGAGACAATCCAATTACTCCCATCCACTGGCACGAATGATGCTTATCGACTTCGCCGGAGGTGGAACGTATTATTTCCTCCTTTGTCGGAGTTTCTGCAGCAGTCTTTTCCGTTTCGCATTTCTCCCGTAACCAGATCGCAACTCGTCATAAGTTTAGCATTCGAGGTCGGTCGGTGTAACGTAGGAAAGATTTTTATCCTTAATCGTTTCTTCGTCTGTGCGAGATATGCATTACGACTTTAAAAGATTCTCCAGAGTCCAGTGCCTCATCTTCGTTTTCCCTTTTGCATTTTACGTGAAAATATATCATAATTCTCATCCCATCGCGCGCGCGCGTGTTTGTGTGTGTTCGTATGCAGGAATAATAATTTAATGCTCTCTATCGCAAATTGTAGCGCGGTGGAATCGTTTCTGCCGTTTATGTAGACGACTTATTTCGAACAATTAGAAATTGAAGGTCGATCGCATATGCGCGTGTGCTAGGTTTATACGAACGGCAACGGACGTTTCTCGCAAGATCTCGTTTCTCGGGAATCTCAATGTAGTATGCGCGTGCGTCCGATATTGCCTTCGTGACCAATATTAAGTACTTACTGGGTAATTTGAGATTATTCGATATTCATGAGACTAGATGCACGTCGTTCTAGGCATTTTCTCGGAGTTAGGATTAATGTTGGTCTTTCCATTAGAAGCGAGAATGTAAGCAATTTCTGAATGGCTATTATAAACAAAAGTTATACTTAGATTTAAAAAAAGGTATGTTTTAAATTGTGAGGGATTGATGAAACTCTGCAGAATAGAATAGTTTTCATTTTATTCAGACTTTAAATAGAATTTTACAATTTAATTGGTCTTAAAAATAAAAATGTGCAGATATAAAATTTTATGTGAATCTGAAATAGCTTATTCATACGAATTGGAAATGTGAATATTTCTTATATTATGATTTAATTAGTTTTAGTTAGTCTTTCTGCCCGATTTCTTTTTAACACGTATCACTGTTTAATTAATTTAGAATAAAAATAATTTTCTATTCTTATTCTTATTCTTAAACGGACAGACTGGTATTAAAAATAAATAGGGTCTATAGTACGCGAGGGAAAAGATGAAATACATAAGTGACGACTGTATTAATCAGGCCAGAGGCAAGAATTGAAATTACCTCGTTGAATAATGTTACGCGCGACAGTAACGGCAATTTGAAACAGGTCAGACAAAATCAATAATTGGGCGAGAATCTGGAATCATTTATTCGCACAGAAGAACAGAATAAACATTGTTCACTAATGCATACATTGCCACCATGTTACTCTTTTTATTCCACCTCGGAATATGTTTGCTACTCAATTTACATAGAAATCGGAGCGTTTATGTGAGAGTTTAAATATTCATGCGTGATCTCAAATGTTTATAAAACACGCGCTTTCGGTTACTTCTCCAATTTCTCCGACGACGTGTGAAAGTCGTGTTTCGTCGTGAAACAGTCCATATCATTATAAATGTACACGACTAGGCAATAAAAATCCTGGGAAGGCGGACAATCGTACGTCGAAGACGTTAGGGAAAACGCCGATGTTCGTGCACCGCCGCTCCAACAATAAAGTAAAAGTCGAAACTTTTCTAATCAAGCGGGCTCGCGTGCAGAAAGAAATCGGTCCTTGCTTTAGTCACATTTCGATTAATCTCACCTTTACTCGCCGCTTAAAACTACCATTAAGCAGTTTCTTTTTTTGAGCAAAGGGAGAGATCTGTGAAATTGGCATTAAAAATGTTATGATTACACAATGAAATATTCCTTCGATAGAATCTTGACTTTTTAGGTATAGCTAACGCAATAATTTAATACTAAAATTTCGCTAAATCTTTTTAATTTTTACGAGTAATATGTTGTTCAATTTATCACATTTACTACTGAAAAGTCGATATATTATCTTTTTGTATCTCTTCCGAATCGCGATATAGCTATAATAAATAAAAGGTATTAGATTCGATTAGAAGAGTCAGCAAAAAAAAACAGTTCAGCGATTGCATATACCACTCTGTCAAAGCGCAACGTAACAAGCAAGCCGAAAACATGCTTCGTCAGTTTGTTTGAATACTACTACGTAAACGATGTGTACAGTGCGTACGATTTAAAATCGATGGGGGCCGGAGATGTTTTTCTTCGCAGGATCTCGATCGACGATTTACTGTGAGCTTCTCAAACACCGATTTGCGGCATACGTAAATGTGTATTGCACGCGGGTGTATTCGTCGTGGGTGAAATAAATTAAACGCCCGTTCGTTCGATCGATATACGACTGATGGGCGAAAGCGTACCAGAAAATTCTCACTGGAAACTTTCCAATCCAACGTCGTTCCGGCAACGCTCAGAGAGATCTTCGATTCTCGAAAATGTGCGTCACGGGAGATCGACATTTTTTTCTTAACGCCCCCCGCGGAAATTTCGTATTATTTGAGACTGGAGATTGCTTGGGGAACTTCGACTGTTCGACTTCTGCGACTCCGTGAAATTTCTCGACGAGAACTTGCGACATTACATTGATTGTTGCGGAATGTATGGAGATCCATTTTGCAAATGAAATTTACGAGTTGCACAGTCCTCATGTTATTCACTACTCTGGTAAATTATTTTTCAATATAAATTAAATGAATAACGTTTTTTTTTATTTCAACACATAACTGTATGTTAAATTTAAAATATAATTGTAAGGGAAAATATTGTTTTATGAAGAATTTATTAGAAAAGAATTATTTTATAATTATACTTTCTGTATTAACTTCAACTTTTTTTTATCATAATTAATCATTAATCATATTGAATATTCTTTCGGCGAAGAAATATGTTTTATATTAGATATTGTTTCTATATTAGATAAAAGCTAGTCCGTAAACATAAATCGTAATGTCGTTGCATCACCAAAAGCACAACGTTAAATCGCTCCTATTGATATCATATCATACTTTGCAGCAGTTTTCACGAACATATCGGTTCCGTTATCTCTATGATTTTGGTTCCGTTGGCACGGATTTTATACACAACGTATGCGTGGTTAATGGTTTTTGCAATGCTAAAAGGATTTTAGTTTTCGAGCGTTGGCAATCGCCATTAGATTCATCACGAATGCAGTTCCGTGCGCCATATCGCATCGATTGCCATAAATTAGTGGAACGCCCCGGTTTTCCAATTCCCAGAGCTTTTCATTATTTTTCGCGAGACACGCGTGTACATAACTGCAGATATCTTTTAATGGCCCGGCCATGCGGCTTTCCGGGATATAATTAAATGTAGCATCACGTGGTGTCATTGTGAAGCGTTATGTCTGTGACATGTTTTATTCTTTGTCCATGAACAATCCCTCTAATTAGAGCGTCGCGGGTTAGCATCTGGTCAAATCTGTCGTAATTGCCATATATCACTTCACACTAATGTTATCCGCTTAAAACAAAGGTGACGTAAATATAGTATGCGTTGTAAAATAAAAATAAATTATAACTTTATACATATTTAATTTATATATTCATATCACATTTTTATTGATTAAGAAAAATTTAGATTTAAACATATAAATCGAAATTACTAACAGTAATTAACAGTACTAGTTTACTCTAGTTTATACTGCTTGCAATTATGATTATATTTAAGATATAGACGTGCATTTTTTCATGTCGAAATTTTTATTATTTATGTTTGAAGAAAATTTTATTCGTAAATTAACGAAAATTAGTCTTATTGCTAAAACACATAATCTTTTTAATTGAAAATCAATATTTTAAGTTTTCTAGAATACTTTTTAAAATTATATGAAAGTGAAATATTAATTTTTTATTTATTATATTTTATGATCAGTATCGCATAAATTATTGAAAAACAAATAACAAAGTTTATCGGAAGAGTGAAAGAGAAATGCAATTTAATATGATAATAATTAATTGGCAGCTTTGTGAATACATGTCGGTGTTACGTCTGGCACACCGGGGCCTATTGCATTATGCTGTTACGTAACAAATGAAATTGTAGCTAGAATTCTGCGAAGTAATGTCAAGGAAAGTTTGTCTTATAGAAACTCCGGTAATTAAACTAAAGTAAAGCGGCGTTGGTGCACGACGCCGCGTTACACATTTATCCGTCTAATTTTGGTAAACTGTAATTTAACAACAGACGTGAGTGTTTCGTTCAACCGCATCTCTGGGAGTACATCTCGTTTCTGTTCGATAAACTTTCACACCGGAAAAGTGATACATTCACTGGTTGCATTAGTCACATTGATTACATAACGGTACATGTATGCATAATGCATTTGTAAAATTGTGTAAAGTTTTGTTCATCATAAGCTTTAAAATAATATCGACCGAACAAAAAATATCAAGACAAGACAGTAATTTATTTAATTTGCAATTGTTCGTTTGTATCATTTAATTCATTGAAAGTTCATTAATTTAATTATTCTCGAGAAGAATCAGTCTTTTTACATATAGGTATATTTTGTATCGTAGATTGTTGAATGGTAGATATGAAATATATAAATTATATTTGTTATTATTGATAGGTTGATGTTATTATTAAATATTATGACATTGCAATCGTTAATTGAAACGTATTGTTTGTGACTTGTGTCAAATTTTGACATACAGTGAAATAAATATTTTTAATTAGCAAAATATTTTTATATATAACTTTTTTTTACAATGTTAATAAATTTACACTTATAGTGATAATGGTATTGAATCATTTTTTAAAATGATATATATATATATATATATATATATATATACACATATAATTCTATGTCAGTATCAGCACTTTTTAATCACATAAATTCAAATTATGTCGTATCATTCAATTATGTATCATCTTTCATTTTTGCATTTTTGCATCACTTGCATTTTTCATGTCAGGAAGTACATCACTGAAATAGGAAAAAAGTCGAAAATATTTCACGAAATTTTCGTGCATTGGTCGTGTCCATCCATGTTTTGGCATATGATGCATTGTTCTCGAATTTTATTTCATTTCTAGTACATATTACAATTTTGCAAATAGAATTTTTAACCCATTCTGTGAAATTGTATAAAACAGCAGATTTTTAATTTAATATGGAAGATAATACGTTGTTTGTTTTATGATTGAACAAACGTTACGATTTTGAAAAGTTGCCAATATGTTTTGTTATACATGTAGATATTCTAATATTTTTTACTCTATTTTTTACTCTGTTCTTTTTTTCATTAAAATGTAAATATCAAATATTGTGAAACTTAGAAGACTTGCAAGACTGGGCAAACAAGCGTTTTTGTTTGAAAAACGTTTTTATGTAATTCTTGTTTATATGAGACATAGGAGTATGCGTTTCAAAGAATTAAAATCTTACATGAAAAAGACTTATTTGTAAAAAGATGAGAAAAATAATCAATAATTTTCAAGCTCAAGTGCAGGAGAGAAAGCCGGTATCAAAAACGATTCTTTACTGATAAGTTAAATTTAATCATGTGTTATACATAGGTGGTAATGCGATAGAGATAAATTCAAGTTGAATACGAAATGATTAATGCAATTACATTTTGCTTCCAATATTATCCTGTTTTCATAAAACGTTTGACTTACGGATTTTTTTAAATAATATGCTTCAATACGTCACCGTGAAAGAAGTTTCAGAAGATTGAAATTAGATCTTTCACTTTAAGAAACTTTGGCAAACGTTATCTCGAAAAGATTGGCTTATTAAATGATATCAATAGTTCTTAATACCACTTAATTATCCCACAAACAACATTCAAATATATGGGGTAGCCGCCATTGATTCGCGCACAACACGAAAATGCTCAACTAATTACGGTCGAAAGTGGGGTAATGGGTGCATCATTCTTTTTTATCCGGTGCATTCCACCCGCGCGATTCCGCGTTAAAAGCGAGAGAGGGATAAAAGCCGCGAAAGATAAGAGCTCACGGTCGCAAAGTCGAATGTCTTAAGTTTCCGAGCTAGATGAGATTCCGCATTATCTAGTGTAGAGGCCCTGATAAAACGCTTGCAAGGCACGCAGACAATAAGCACGAGCGGCTTTCCTTGTCGTGAACAAGCTATTTACGCCGTTAAACACGTCTCGCTGTGTTTTGTTAATCCTTTGTTACTAGAATAATCTTTTAGAGATTTCAAGCACAAACAAGAAATATAAACGTCTATGCTATAGCGATGTAATTTTTGACTAGTACGTTGAAAATATTTTCATTAGCTGAAACTAATGTTGCAGTAATATTTTTTCAAATTTTTCTAACATAACTGTAATGTAGCACACATGTGATGTAAGTTTTAACAATCTCATAATTATCTTTAAAAAAATTGTATTACTGTGTATATTATTAACATTGAAAAATAGAATACCGTTTCAGTTTTATAATAATTGTTCTCAAGCTAAAGTTGGCTAATACGTCGCCAATTATATAAAAAATTTATGCCAGTAAAATTAAAGCTCGTGTTATATATTAATGTAATTTAAGAATAAAAATAATCTCGTATATATTAGAATTAGTTGAAATTATGTAATTTATTAAAACATCGTGAAATCCCCTTGCCAACATCTTAATTATTACAAGTATCCTCTTTAGAGACTCCATATACGTGTTGCAATTTGCTATTAATCACATCAATATTATTTGATTAGGGTTTTCATATTTCTCCACGGTGCTAGCAGTCGCAATAATTATGACAAAGACATGTAACAGTGTCACAATTAGATTATACGACTGTCACACGCCTTTGAGTTTGAGTTCAAACTCTCTCTGATCAAATAATCCGTCCACCATGCAACCTTTGTTACCTCAGGCCTGACAATCTGCGGGCTTTGAGAACGAAGTCGATGGACAAATACTAGTTGTCGATGTATAAAATATCTTACTGAACAGAACTAGATGAAAACAAATTCAATGAAGAGGATAAAATATGCGCGAAGGATATGTATGCGCAAATATTAACAGAATGATATTAAGATCTGAAGATCATTGATTTAAATAGCTGATTATAATAATTATAGTATTGTAAACTGATCCGAACAGATCGATACTGGGTAAGTCTATTCAGAAGACGAGGGAAGTACAGTGCGAAATTTAGGAAAAGGGAGTGGTCGATAAACCGATGAGAGTAGATCTGCAGTAGGCGATAGCGAATAGAAATAAAGTGGAGTCAGAGGTGAGAACAGGTGGATAGACGACGAGGAGAACGAAAGAAAAAGAGAGAGAAAGAAAGAGTGAGAGAGAGAGAGAGAGAGAGAGTGAAAGAAGATCCTGGATATCAATTCTGGAAAGCGTTGGGAGAAGAGTCGTCCATGTTTTCACGGGGGATATGCGAGAGCGAGCAGAGTGCGGTCGAACAAGATCCTAGGGATGTCTGGCCAGTCGCCAGAAAACATGGCGCTATGGTGCTCGCTTATTCCACTCGGTTCGACGACGAGGTTCGCAAGGGCATAGTGCTCGAGAATGTTCCGCACTCTCGAGCTGCGGGGTGAGTCACTGGCGACCGAGCTCGGTCAGTCGGTAGCCGATCCCTGTTACTGACCGTTGGTAGCGGCGACGTTAAAGTCGAGCGATTGCATCTCGTGGGAGTAGTTCGTTTTCTCCTTCTTCTTGATCTCCTCGCGGTCCCGAGAGCGACTGACCTGGAAACGCCACGGAGCTATCTCACGTTTACTCCGTTAACACTTTAAGCCCACTTGCATTAATGTTGCCATGGCGTCATAAACTGGTCATCGAACCGACAATAGTAATTTCACTTTGCCGCGTTTGTTGTAAATTTTGCGATTTCGTCGCAGAGAAATTAATAGCATTGTCGATTTCTGTTTTGTTGATAAATGTTTGGGGGAAATTTTATTTAGGATTAATTTCGGTAGATATTTGGCATGTTCGCGATGAAGGATTTTTTTACAATATAAAAATTGATATATCTAGCAGTAATTTATATTTTACATTTGATAAATGGGGATTGTGAAATTACGAGAACAATAATAATTGCAAATACATCACGTAATATATTTCATTGAGTGAAGGTAAATGGTATACACATTACATATTCAATATTTTATATCGAAATCGGGTAAGCGGATGCAATCGTTTTAATTAAATGTCTCTCAATTTCCTAATCGCAATACGATATTATTGTATCACGATATTTATAAACAATGGAATTGGGAAATCAATCTTTTTGAATGGACGAAATAAAATTGTAATAAACACCCGGTCAGTTACAAAATATTGAATATTGGAACGTGCCTCGAGCGATGTTCGCATAGTTTTCGCCGAGCTTTCGAGGGAACGCGATTGTCTGCCGAATCATAGCGCAAATTCCAACCTGAGTTGAGGTAACTCATCCGTCGATCGACTAGATGGCAATTGATTCCATCTCAGCGATTACATCGGTGTTCTGAGGTAACTGATTACGTCTGACAAACAAGAGTCATGCGCGGATATCAGGAAGCATACGAGCATAATCTTGTATTCCGTATCTATACTCCGTAGGAACAGTATAATTCTTGGAGCTAACTCAAACTCCTAACTTGCTATATTTAAAGAAGGAGAGAAATGCAAATTTCCTTTTTTATTCGAGGAAAATAATATAAATAAAATATATTAAATGTAATTTTACTTATGATCAGATAGAATTTATTTAAAAAATTTACGGCTATTGAATGTGTATATAAAATATCGATTTCCGATGCTTATCTTCTTTATATTGTACGAATGTAATGATAAAATGGCTTTTAATATTTAACGATAGAGATTTGTATTGAGCATCCAAATAGTCAACCTTTCGAATACACACTTTCACGGCGGGCATGGGACGCGCGCGCTCTTATCGTTCAGTTTACCGCATTCCGGATCAAGGATCGCTTAAGCCAGTTCGATAGTCCATTCCCGTCGACTCGCGATTACATCGGGGTCGAGCGGTCGCAATCCCGGAAGAGATTTCTGCCGATCCTTTCCTCGCCTCGAAAAGACGACTTGGAAGTGCCGTCCGCACTTCCTTCCGTCCGCCTGAGGACCTCTTAACCGCGTCTACCCGTTAATTGCGTGAGCTTTATCCGATGAGGAGCGGCGAGGCTTAAAGGGGAAATTGTGGCTCCAGGGATTAAGCCGCCGCGATATCGGTCCTCATCTTGTCTCCCGCTCGCTTCTCTCATTACTCACGACTACGATATATGCGCCGGGAGCGCGGTCCACTCGGAAACCTGGGCGAAGTCGAATCGGTAATCTAATTCCGTGTTAATTGCGTTTATTTACACGGCCGGAAGATCCGCGTTGGGAAACCGTGCTCATCCCATGAGCGTACCCATTTGCGCAATCGTAAGGGAGGGGGGGGGGAGAGGGGGACCCAGACGAGGGATGCAAGAACCGCACAAAGTCCACTTTCACGATAAATGAGTTATTTACCGTTTAACGTTCGGCAAATAGTTTGCCCATCGTCCGATGCACGAACTAGGCATGTATCACTGCGCATGGTGAATAGAGCAAATTGGATTTGCCAGTAACAATTGTAACAATTCGAGATATTCATTTCTACAGTGATTTAAATATATTGCAGACATAACTGCAAAAATAAGATTTGTTTTATTTTCCTCTTTATTAAGATGGAAAAAATTACTTCACCAAGATGCGAACAATTTTTTGTTATTCTATAATATTTTAAAAAGCAAGCTTGCAATTAAATCAATTTACATTGTTTTTTTTATTTGATATTTATTTATTGCTATAAGTACTTTCATTTCTTGAGTAAACAAATACATATTTAAAGTTTATAATTGAAATGCCCGCACATCTAGCTTGAAATAATTCTTCAATTGAATATGTCAGTTATCCGTCCCATTTTATTGATTGAAAATCGAACAGATAAATCGCGCGCATGTTCGTTGCGAATCTTGAGGAGTCCACTTCTTCGTCGTTTCGAAGTCGTTCGGCCAGTCGGCCAAACTTGGAAATGAATTTCGTAGAAACTTTTGGAACGGAAAATCAATTTAAACTACGGAAGTAATCAGTGAAGCGCTGCAAAAAGTATCTGTCGCCTATAGAAAATGCGAGAACTATTGTCGGCATTGAACACGAGAAAGGAGCTCGGTGTCTGATCGTGACGATATCCGAAAAGCAGTTTTACCTTCGAAAGCAATACATTTCCGTTGCGCACTGATTTCTCTGCCAGGATAACGACCTGTATTCTCGTGGTGTATTTACCGTCGAATATGTTCGGTCGCGAATCGAATCCACGCTTTGCACGTACCGTCTATATATTACATGAGTAAAATTCAGACCTAGCTGATCGCGTTTAGCGTCAAGCGTGGCGGGATGAGAATAAGAGCCAATCTGCACTCTTGTCAAGTGAATCACCGCGTGTAGAAAAGTGGGTCAATTGCGCGGTTTGTAGTCGGTGCATCTGCGATACGTTTAACCAACAATATGCGCCAAAGTGTCGTTCGCACCGAGCGTGTTATTAATCTAGCGAGAGCGGAAAAAAAAGGATACCATTGAGCATGTCGGCAGACAGCGGTTAGAGTCATAAAACCGTCCGTCACAGAGCGATAAACTTGCGTGTCGTTTGATATTATTACGCGATTTACATGAGCATAAAGTTCGTTCCGCGATGAGCGTGTGCGCGAATAAAAACGAGGGTGAGGACGGAAAGAAGGTGGAAATGTACACATACACCTGTATACCGCGTTTTGATATTGCGAATTTTCAGAATTTTACGATTGGCTTAAGCTCAATTCAGGGCGAGAGGAGAAGTATCCAATAGTTCGGATTCGCCATTGGTCTGCAACATTTGTTACATTCGAGAAATATCTTGAATGAAACAAACTGTCTTTTGTCGGCGCGATTTTGACGAGGTTGAACAAGCGCAAAATCTCGAATACGAATTAGCAGACGATATCGGACGGGATTGGATAATTTTAATCGGTCGATCTGAAAATTATATTACGTCATCTTCATTCTGTGCGATATAGTAATTAATTTATAATATCTTATTTTAGTGTTTCATGCATGAATGTGTCTTACATTAATGGGGTTGTAGTAATAAGGGTTTGGCCTCGGGTTTGTAATTTGCACTGATACGCATGCTTGTAGCACCGCATCGTAGGAATTTACATATCCCAAGCATCAATTAATATCTATATGTATATACATACATATAGATATTATACATATATACATATACACTACTATTCCACTGCGTAATACCTAAAACGTTACACTGCCAACAACCTGTAATTCAAATCCAATATTTACGTCTTGCTGTAATCATATTATATATCCTGCAAATCTCATTTATGAATTGATAAAAAAGTTAAAACATTTTTATTAAAAGTTCAAGCTAAAATAAAGAAAAATGCTATTGTTTTGTGCAATTTATAGCTAATGCAAATTGTTTTACATTAAATGCAATTTTTATGTTTCATATTATAGTTTTTGTCTTTTAAATACTTTATTATAAATACTTTACGCAAATGTAATTTATGAATTTCGAAAAAACAGAATATATGTATAGATATTTATATTTTATAAAGATTTATTTATACACACATATATATATATATATATATATGTGTGTGTGTGTGTGTGTGTGTGTGTGTGTGTGTGTGTGTGTGTGTGTGTGTGTGTATGCAGGAATCTTAACAATATTTAAACGATAAATTTTGGAATACTCTGTATGTCTTGAAGGATTTACCGCAACAGTTCTACTAACTGTTTGTTTAATTACGCATATCAAAACGACATAAACATTCATAAGGCGAGTGTTAGTGCAGTACGGTTCATTTTCTCGTACTCGTTGCGCGACATTAGCCAAGTGCTTTTCAGCGCCGGCTTCGCGAAATTTGCAGTCACGCCAGGATGAAATATTAACCTCTTAAGCGAATACGCGATGATACTGTCCGCAATACCACTGAGTAATGTGCAATGGGTATCAACAGCGACGTGCATCTCGTATCACTCTTACGCTTCTTACGGAATATGAATACACTCGTTCCACCGGTTTCTCGCACATTTAATGATCTGTTTTCTATGTATTTTATTACATTTAAATATTCAACAGAAGTTACGAATGAAACGTGTACTTATATACTATATGGAGATAGACTTGAAATAAGATGTTGCATATTTTAGCTATTTTTAATATTTTACTATTTTGAAATTGGAAGAATATTCTTTTTCCTTAAATTTGTTAATATTGTCTCTTTTCTTTTATTACTGTCATGTATTTTTGTATCTTATAGTCTATCATTTTTTTTATTATACTATTTTTTACGCTGTTTGTCTTGATTATTATGCATTTTATTTTTAAATTATTTTTTCAGTTTCTGTTATTCGAGTTTTTAGAGTTTCTCCACAAACAATAACTAAAACATAATTATTTTTAAACATTTAACAAGCAAACATTTTTAGAAACTTTAACAGTCAAGATTTAAGAACAGAGTACAATTAAAATCTAGAAATGATGTTTCTAATGTAAACTAGTTATTTTTACCTAGTGCCAGTAATTGAAATTTAGCCCACTTATCCTCTTTCATTTGCGATTCGCGTTTCGCGTCACTCCGTTAGATGCTTCTCTATCATCGTGTCACTTGTATAGCAATCAATGATGTTCATATCAAGATTATTCGAAATTCCTAATCCAACAGGTCGATTAAAAAGAAAACTCTTATGCAACCAGGTCAAGTCTGCTGTGATCCATATCTAAATCCATATTGATTAGTTTCCCTTCGTTCTCTTCATCGACTTTGACATTTCGGCTTTTTTTTCTTCCTTTGATCATTGCTCGTATGATTGTGACTATTGATATGCACCACGCTTATAATCTTATAATTCGTTTAGTTATTATATTTGCATTTCCATGTAAATTAATTTCTTTGTCATTTTTTTGTATCGCTTTAATTCTTATCTTTTCTGCACAGAGTTAGTTCATTATCATAATAAGCTGACTCTCTCTTTTTTACATTATTCTGACTCAAGTTTTCTTCATCAATTTCTTCCTCAGTTAATATTTGTCTTTAATTTACTTTATGCTTTGTTGTCGTGATTTCATTGTCACGTAAAAATAATATTGTGTTTATCATATTATATTATATTTTTACATCATGACAATTGCATATAAACTGTTCGAGAGTCATTATACCGTGAATCAATTATTAATTCAAAGATTGTTCGATTAAGTAATTATTTAATGTTAATTTTTTTTCAATGGAACCTTGATTGAACTGTCATATTTTATAACTTAATTTTTAAGATTAAATATTTTTTTAAGAACCGGTATAAGATTTATCTTCACTGTGGAGATCATCGTGGAGAGATAATCTACACAATAGTAATTTCTATTTTTTACTCTCGCAGTTCTTTTTCCTCCAATTTTCACGTTGTATTTCTTGATGCATTTTTCGGCAGAAAACGCTACAGATGATGGCATTATATTTCGTGTGAAATGAGACGTGAGATGAGGTAGTTGGCTGTCGCTGCAATGCTTGACGCTGTGCTACACATGGCCGATAATGGTCAGTGGTAGTTCGTAAAGTGAGATTCATAGGTGACGAATGTGGCAAGGGATCTTGCAATCCGGTTGGAGTAATTGCGATGGTCAGAAAAGCGAGGATGTGGGATTTCTGCACGCATTCTTTGGTGGCGACGAAAATGTAGCACACTATATTTCGCGTTGATATTTTAGGCGGGATAAAATATGAACAACGAAAGGCCCGATTCTGCATCTTACTCTTTCGCGGTGCGATTCATTAATTTTAGTTGCGACAAATAATTTTAATTATTACGCCGGCACTCTATTTCCACTTGAAATGTAGAATATTCAACATAAATCTGTATCGCGACAAAACGTCCAATTTCATCGCGCGGTGCAAACTCGTATTACGCTGCTTATGACAGTTTAATAGTTTCACGAAGTATTTTTTGGCCACTCGATGGTCCATAGTTATAAACTACAAATTGCATTTTGTTTATCGGGAAAGGTATGTGAAACTTGAGCTGCGCATGCTGAACGATAAAGAGACACGAGCATAAGGGCAGAAAGAGAGATAGGGTGAGAAAGGGAGCAGACGAAGGGGGCCCCAGGGAGATCTGTAAAGCGGATTTCCGAATAGAACACACTTTGCTCGAGGTATCCCGCGGCTGTTGGATAGTCCGAGCCAGTACGACTAACGCGAAGCGAAAATACTTTTTCCTCTTTGTACACCGTTCCATTGCACTTTTAAATTGGCTCGTTCGTAAGCACTTGCATACGAGAGACCTGGACCTCATTCCATCCTCTTCACGATGTCTTTATGGCCGTACACGCGTGCGCGCGTACTCCGCGTTCTTTTCTAAAGTAATGAGGACTGGCGTAGCGTCAAACTAATGAGAATATAAGGACTCTTGGCTGTTTGACGTTTCAAACTTCAATAAATGCTTGAAAAATGCTATTAATGTCAAATTAGGCATCCAGTGGATGTTGAATGATTGTTAGATTATAGAAGTTTTGTTGATGTTCAAGATATTTAATAATATTGCAACTTGAGAAACTTGAACAATTTCTTTTGCAAGCACGGTATTTAAAGCTGTTTAGTAAAATTAATATTATTCAATAGCATGTTACAAGACAACTTTTACATTATCCTTTAAAGTAATCTTACATATTAATTAATCAGAATTAATAATCGCAAAGATTTAAAACCTGAAATAAATTCGATGTAATAATTATTGCTAGAAGATGAGTTGATAAATCTTGAAAGTCGCGGAGTCATTTGAAGTTGCAATACAACATTCAATAGTCTTTATAGAAGTTAAATATTTAAAACCGGACGAATTCTTACTATCGTTCGTTTTAATTTTACAATTTGATGTCGTTGGAAAAACTCTTCCATTTTGCAACCGGTTAAATGTCATCTATTCTGGGTTCAATCTCAATGTAGAGCGCTTAACTTCGACGATAACGATTATCGTCGACTCATCGCGTCATAATGGTGGATTTGTGCGCGGCGGTGACGATAACCTTCTCTACCAGCGCTTCATGAATACGAGAGAGGATTCTACAGCGCCATCGGAATAATTATGATGATCAGAAAAGCAGAAATATGGAATTCTGTCAGGCCTCAGTAGCCGAATGCATTTTGACAAGCGGTATTGTCTGTGAACACGTTATTAGATGTTTTTTTTGCAAACACATAAATTTAGAGATACAATTTAAATTAGTATTGCAATAAATTTGCATTGATTATGCTAATTGCAATGTAAATTATATTTTATTTTTATATTATTTTAAATTCTTATGTGATTTTATAAATACAAATAAATACTATAATTTTCTGATATTCCTGATCAAAATTTTAAATAACTTTGTTACTTTTTTAAAGTAATTTTTAATATTTTTGCTATTTAAATAAATTAAAATTGTAACGCGATCAATATGTTTGGTAAATCAAACTAATAGAACAGAAGTTTTGTTAAGATTGATCATTGTTTAAATACATATTGTATATTTTAAAATATTAATTAATATTTTATACTAATGCAAATATAATAAATTTTCCACTTTCGATTTTACTACAATCACGTATTGTTTTATCAAATACCTAATTCTTAAATGATACATACTTTAGATAAGTCCAATTTGATTAATGGGAACACGTACAGAACATAAACGAAATTCCGCGAGTAGCATGGTACTATCCAATTATTAGAATCGAGATTACAGTGATATGATGTTTGACCATCAAGATCTCATGCATACCAACTCGTCGCACGAATAACATGCATTAAATGCAGAATTCATAGAGATTACTCGGTTTGCTGTAACGTAACATAAGCCTATAGCTTTAATTCAAACGTAAAGTTCCACTTAACGACAGAGCAAAGTAGGTCGTATCAAAATGAATTTCAGCATGGCATATCCTACATGTAAAAAGGCTACGCTGCTGTTTTAATGCTAGAATAATCGCATAAATGGCAGAATATGGAACGAAACTTACAGTCTTTTGAAAGTTGAATTATGGATTACGACCATCTCTCCTCGGAATTATGTGGTCAGCTGCACGAATGAGACACTAGCCGAAATCTTCAAAGTTATCGAGCAATGACGGCAAGGGAACGGACTAAGGGGATGAACCAGCATTTAACCGCCGAGAGTAGCACTGCATGGACGCGATAAGCCGGGTGCGTAGTTAGAAGGGGAAGCCTTGAGGTCAACGAGGTACACTTTACCTCGTCACAGTGTACATCATGCTACTCTACTTGCCGTTCAATCTTTGGGTTTGCATTTCTGACTTACGTACATACAGACGAAGATATCGCACTTCTTTGTTTCATCTCGAGTTCGTTTCTGAGAAACAAAAGTATCAACAAAACTTTAGATAGCAAGTTAAATTAAATGTCAAGCGCGATAATTCAATTAGCGCGATAATCACGTCTCTAAATGGCCTTATTACTTCTTTACTCGTCAGTCTTATTTACTGATGACGAGTTTCTTGAGAATGAACGCGGGCAACGTTATCAGAACTGATCAGAAGAGTATAAAAAATCTATCACTTTTCATTCTATGAATTTCTATAAAGATTTATACTGAATTCTTATCATGAATCACTAATCGTTACAATAGGGCAGAATTGTAAAATTGGCATTTCGAAATTCAAATTTTTGTAAAATTGTTGTGGCATTTGATTGCCTATAATTTGCCTACATTTGTTCGTAAATCTCTGAAAAGAAAAGAAAATAATATCCGCATGAGATTGCTGATGAGATAAAAATGCTTTTTTTACAAGTAGGACAAACTACTTTTCAGAGAAAAGGATGCCTGGTAGCGATTAAGAAACAAAGTTGCAAATTCACTCTAAAATATTACGTTTGTGCGAACGTTACACTATTTATTAAAACGAGACGTTATTTAGGGATACGAATATCCTGTCAGGGCTCAGGACCTTTCACCTTCCTAGATTTATCTCAAGAAGTTACACAAGTTTGACCCAGAAATGTTCTAATCGATCAGTAATATTCGCTAGGAAGACGTCATAAAGTTTCTCGACAAAGATGAGAGGATATCTGGTGATTATGACTAAAAACATCGTGCCAAGCGTAAAGTTGCGAACCTGCCTTTCTCGTAATTAACGAGCATCTAACGAGAGAACGCTCATACGTGAGCGTGCGGAACCGAGACGAAGTTATAATTATTACTTTCACGCGCGCTCGCCTCGGAGTCGGAGTCGTCGGCGTCCACCGTACGTCAAAGTTGTAGGCGGATGTACAAATTCAGAGGATTATCGCTTGCCAGTAATGAGAAGACTTTGAGGGTAATATCGCACTCGCGATAGAAGTTAGTCATCGGCGCCGGAATACCTTATTGTGACTACTGCAAGTTTTAACAACGCCGACAACGTGGAAGCGGCGCGATATCTAGCTTCGCTGCCGTAATGAGTTTAATGCACAAGTCGCGGAGACACCATTCGTTCTCGATTTCCAACGATGAACTTTCTTTGAATTCTCTCCGTGTGACCTCTATTCGCGCGGCGGCCACTTTGTGAAACGAACTCCCCGTTTCCGCGATCCACATCGAGAGTTGCGGGGCTGATAAGAATTATGAGAGACGAACAAGTTTGAGATAACTGCTCGTCTAACGAAGACAAGTTACCCGAGCAACTATATCGGCGTCATGTAAAATATACGATTCAGTAACGATAACGCGTGAATGTGCTGTTACATAATCTAAGCGTTGGAAGGTATATAAATATTAATTGCAGAAATTCAAGGATCAGAGGATTGTGAAATAACAGGAATTAAGAATTCAAATAGAAATTTCTATCAAGATACTGTCAAGAATAATTGAAGAACTTTAAAACATTGATTTTAATATAATATTTAATTTTAACGGAATAATTTTAATCAGATAGAAAATACTTCTATTATCGTTATCATGGGCAATTAGCCGAGTTAATTTTAATCTATCATGCGCATTGATAAGTGCAGAATATAGAGAATGTACGATTAATAAAATTACTATATATAATTTTGCTTCTCTACTTTATATTAAAGGACGATCGTACGGGAAATGTACGAACTTAATATTAAACCTAATCTCATTCGACTAGTTCACTCGTTCGGTGTGTGCATATATGTACCTAAGGATTACGAGCAACGAAGCGTATGGAAGGCTTTGTACCTCGCATTCGGACGGATCGTAACTATACTTGCAGAGTGTACCATTCGGATCCACTGCCCGTCTCGACTGTCCAACTTGCTTTCACTTATAGTGGAAATACGGTCTGTATAAGATACACCTTGCAGCTGGGAGACAAGCGCACTTGAGATGTTTCGAATCCAAAATAGGGAACTTGGACCGCTTCGAAAGAGTCCTTCAGAATGATGGAGCACTTTCTTATACATTATATTTAAAGGAATCTTCAATGACAGAATGAAATGTAATGCTACATATATTTATGTAGTATTGTCATATACTTAATTTTGGAAGCAATTTCATGCATGCGTACACATTAATTAAGAACAATTTAATAACGATTTTTTTCATACAGAATATTAATATCAATTTCGGTTAAGAAAAAAATTTAATTTAATTTAATATTAAATAAGAAACATCTTATCCATTTAAATCTTTGAAGATCAAGTTAATTTGACAAATTATTGTATTTGATCTTTCAATGTGTTGAAATTCAAAGAGAAATCTTATAATTATGATAAAATAATATTACGAACATATACCTTAATTTGTAATTTTAGTTTTTTCTTTTTTATTATTAATTTACATTTATTAAATATAATAAATTATTTTGAAAACATTTCCGGAAATTTTTTTAAAAAATATTCTACGTTTATTACACTACTACTTACTATTTTGAGAATGTTAAAAACATTTATTTTTCAAAATATAACTTTTCCAGGCAAGTTGTAATCTAACTCCAAGAGTTGAAATATATCTCCATCATACAAGTACTTAAACATAACAAACTACTTTGAGAACATCTACATACACATTAATGTACAACCACATATATACTTGCATTTATATTTCTCGTAGTTACTTTAAATGTTTTTTAAAATTTGTGAAAATGCAATTACGAGATATCCTCGTTAAGCCGAGAATTTGTTTTCGTAGTCATCTAAATAGATGGAGTAAAATTTCCGTCTGTCGCATCGAAATTTCACGTTGAAGATCCATTTACATTCATGCGAGTGCGGCCGTCATCGCCGTGCGCTCGCTTCGGGATTAATTATTATTAGGCACGGACGCAACCGTGCCGCGATAAGTTATTTATGAACGCAATGGAATTACGGTTAATTACAAGCTCTGAATTAATCCACACCGAAATGCCAGTGGGCGATCACGTGCAACGCCGAAAATTACTTGGCACAAATTTCTTCGCCTTTTCGAGCTGGAGCGCGAATCGACGACGTGTCGATGGCTCGCTGTAAAAGTGCTATTTTGAAAATTGCGTTGAAAAGCCCGCCGCTGTATGAATTGCGTGTCACTAGTGCGTGCAAATGGTACAGCTCGAAGTAAAATCTACCGTGATAAAGTAAAAGCCTCTAAACTGATACAATTATATCCTCTCTTTTCTGACCTTTTTCTCTTGTAATGTCCTTTTAATAAATATAGCGGTTTCTGCTATATTAACACTAATATGTTACAAATGTAATTTGCCCATTTAGTCTTATTGTTAGTTAGTATCTGCTGTCATACGATTTTCATTTTTTATTGATCTATGTGTTTTTGTAGAAGCTTTTGTAGATAAAAGACCTAGTACAAGTATCGTTATCGCCGCAAGAATAAGACGGTAATCAGGATGAAATCTCGATATATCGGAGCTTATGCCTCAGGCATCGAATCTGTTAGCAATGAGTTTTCCTATCGAGATTTCCGGCAGTCATGTGGAAACGTGCTTGCCGGCGGTTTACAAAGATTAATGACTTGCGTGAGTGTATCGTGTCATAAATTATATGTTTTTCGAACATTGATCGAGCTCTTTCTTTCTCTTTCAATCTCCCTCACGTCTCGTGTCCTTTTTCTTCCCTGTCGTCTCGGAGAATTTTCTCCTGTTGTTGAAAAATGGGATCAAATCGATATCTCTCAGGTTCGATATTTTTCCGCGACCTTTGATATTAATCTTCATGGAGTTATGTCTGCGACAAATGCTCACGGGATTTGTGCATGTATGAGCAAATCGCAGATTTTCTTCACGTTTTAATAATATTTTGTGAACGCGCATCTCAACTAAATATTTACATTAACACCTCTTATAAATGATTTTAAATGAATACATAAATTATAATAATATTACAAAAATTACTAATGAGATATTAATAAAGACAAATACTGAAATTATATTGGGATATTATATCAACATATAAAAATATATATCTTTTTTATTCATAAAAATTACCATTTAATTCAATAATTCAAGTTCACTTAAGCATTCGCTAATTTAAATAATGACGCAGCGTCTACAACAAAATTTTACCTTGTAAACAAAACACGCTGCAAAGCTATATATTTCATATATATTTTATACGCAAAATGAAGAAAGTTAACTATAAGTACGTCATACTCTACATACACATAAAGAATAATGATCTGTCCTCACCCACTACATATACATCCGCGCGAAGGTCGTAAGATGGAATGGTTGTCATGTAACGTGTCAGAGGCCATACTGGTTTGAAAAGTATTAACGACCATCATGGTATCTGCCACGATCACATTGTAGCTCGCACAGCTCCAGGACAGCGGAATGCGGATAGCGTTCGTGTAGCAGCCGCAAAGTGACGACGAGCACAGGGGAGGGGGAGAAGAGAGGAGGGATTATATTCATGTCGGTCACGTATCATAGTGCCTCTCAACTGTGGTGTATCGTGTACCAAGGCGCTCCGATGGAATAAAGGTAAAAAAGAAGGGGAACAAATGATCGCCCTCTACCCCCCCCCTTCCCTGTACATTCTTGTCCGTGGCACTTGACCACCCCCGTTACACCCTCGCAGAATGCACAATGCGTCCAGCCAGCCAGCGAGCGTCGTCGTGCCCCCGCGGTCAACGAATTCGAATGCAATTTACAAGCATCCATCGATAATGCTATGTGTCGTGAACGAATGGATATTGCACTGCCGAATAAATAGCTCGTACTTATTGTTCCCCGAGCCGTTTTGTACGCGTATAAAATATCGCCGGAATGGTCCAAGCCGGTGTTAACTCTCCATATCCCACTGCGGCTTCGAAGTAACTTACCCGGGGTTTACACGCTGTGATACTCATCTTTCTCTTCTTTTTTTTTATAGCTTCTTAGCAGCTTGTTACGGAACTTACCACATAGTTTATTTTTGTAAGTATATGATAAGTCTACTTACAAACTTTTTATACGAAACTAGAAAGATTTAAAGTGCAAGTATTTTATCTTCTCTTAATTGCAAAAAAGGATTATTCTTTTTAATTAAAGAAAAAAATTCAAAAATTAAATTGAAGAGGGAAGATGTCTTTTAAAGGGGACGGTAAACTAAGAATCTCTAGACGTAAACTGTTTTTTTCGTTATTATTAACTCTATTCGTTTCGCGAGGGCAAAAAAGTGAGCTAGGAAGATTTAATCTTTGGCTAGGACAAACCGGGGATTAATAGTTGGCTCGGCGACAAATAATCCGGTTGTCATGCGTGCGACAGGCAAACAGCGAGTGTGTGAAACTTGAAAATATTCTCTCGGGAACTCTTCCAAAATATAATATACGTCAGATGAATTTATCGATCATGCGGGCGAATCTGTCTCGATGCGTTCGGTTGTTACAACAAAATATTATCCTTCGCTGCGGCGATTAAATTAAAGCCCGGACAAACTTGCGGATTAATGGTGGCAGATCGATTATTAATCTGGTCGTTGCGAGCGAGCAAAATAAACGCAGCTCGTGAAACGCTGGAAAATATTTTGCATGCGGCTCTACTAAGAATACACTGTCAAGAACCGAATTTATGGCGCATTTCGTCGATTTATTTCGCGGCGTTCAGTCGCGATGAAAGAATGATACTTTTTGCATGCGGGAAATAGGAGAAATTTAAAAGGAACCTCTATCTGTTTGATCATAAATAACTTTCATGTGATAGCTAACGTCCTGTCTTTTTCGCGACGAATCCATTTTCTCTTTATGAAAGACAGTTTTTATGATGCATTACGCGTTGTCAATCCTTCTCGTTCTTTTCATACGATATATAAAACTCTCTTTTATCGCTTCGCGATCTGTTCATCGATAAATCAGTGATTATCGATGAACAATCGAAGCTGCATCGACTTCCGGCATCGAGAGGCATCGGCAGATCTGGTAGCTTTTGGCGTGGTCGAATCAGTCCAGAACGGGCGATTAAACGAGCGGATTTAGCGTGTTTGCGTGGCACGCGCGGCATCAAAGCCTGGTCGCAATGTTGGCCTCTATCCGTTCATCCTTGGATCATCCCGTCGAAACCGCATATACCGACGTGAGGCCTGCCAATTGTATCGCGTCCTCTGTAACTGCCACCATTGTTACGTCGTTCAAATTTCGCCTTTGCCTTTCTCCGTTGTGATTTGCACGCGACCCCGATAACGTCACGCCAACAGCCGCATGACGATTTAATCACTGCGAAGACCACCGTTTGGTTATCGGCAGTTCTCAGATAAATCATCGACAGGCTGTGTGACACGCGTAACCGTGCATTTACGTGTGATTATCGAATGGATCACATCGAAACCGCGGACTATTTCGAACGATTACGCCGGATTATTGTTGGAACAACAATCACAAAATTAACAATTTGTAAATTATTATAACCTGTATATTTATCCGGAATTATACATGCGCGGTTTTGGGCATTAATTTTAATATTACACACTCACAATTAGATGCGATGTGGATTTTATAATTTTAAAGAGTATATCATGATATTTTTACGTATAAAGAGATTCATTACATAACGTCTTTTGTTAATCCAGTTTTGAGTATAATTTTAATTTTACGAAATAACAAAATTTAATTAGTGTAATGTAAAAAGTTGCACGAATGTTGAAAAATCCACATATTTTTGAGAACCAAGAATTACGAAAAGTGCATTGGCGTACGACGGGAGAAATAGGAGAAAACCGAGAGCACGACGCGAATCTTCACAAATCGTAAATTAAAGTCACGTTAGAAAGATAAGAGGCGGACGGAGACGCATCGTAATTCATTCAATTTCTTCCTCGGCATTGCGACACTTTATTTATTGTCGTAAACGATGCCGAGTGTCGACTTTTATCCCGCATTCAGTAGTGAACGCGAGACACGCCTTTTAAGGATGAATTTATGCAATGCTTTCGACAATTACTTGGAATAAATTACCCAGCGGGAGACAGAAGTAAGTCTCGTGAACAGCGTTCTCACAAAATTGCCTTCACGCGAAAAAAGAAATTGTGACATGTTTCAAGAGAACCGTTTTAGATAATCGTTATACTTATATTGTTATCTATCTATTATTCTTTATTATTCGTCGATTTTTTGGCTGGTAAAAACAAAAAGTAATATTAAACAAATGAAAGAATCGATGGCATTCGGACATATACATTGACTACTATATTGATTTGGTGTTGAATGTATTTCGACGAATACATTCAAACGAAAATTCGTTTACTCGACGTAATCATTTTGGATTGTAATAAAGTGTGAATCGTGTAAATTCGCCTTAACCTTTCGCAATGTATGATGGCATTTCTGGCGCGGCCTTTATCCCACGCTTTGTTCAGTCACGCTTCGCCTCCGATTCGCTCTATCAATTTCACGGAGCCTTTCATTGGCACCGCTATTCAGACATTTTCTCTTTATCCCGCTCGCCAAAGTCACCTTTCTCGTCGTCGGTCGTCGTTCAAATGCTCGCACGTCGTCTACACATCCGACGTATTCGTCAATGACGTTTCGAAGATTTCGTCCGAAAGTAGGGACTAATATCAAGCGCGCTGATTTAATCCTTTCTGGTGTCTAGTGAGTTATATATTTGGAGATTCAAAGAGAATATAAAGTGGGTCAAGCGTGTAATAACATTTCATATCAGGACTTTCGTAAAATCGAAAAATTTGAAGCACATGCAGAATAAATATCTATATAGAATATTAAGACTAACACTATTATATATATAAACATATAGAAAATAATAATAAATAATTAAAAAAGAAAAATAATATATTTCGTTCTTTATTTAAAAGAGCGAGGACCCGTCTGCCCAAATAATGACTATTACTACTGTGAAGAGAAACTCCGTTGGATCAATTGAACTAGCAATTCCACTTCAACATAGATTCACGTACGTCGCTCGAAGCGACAAACGTTCTACTTTGTGCATACTGAAAAAGCAAAGATCAAAGACAATTATTTTTAATTAGCGTGCAATAACATTACAAGTTCATAAGTATTCCCATTGCATAATTTTCAATCTTATAATTGTAGATGTACCTAGTCTTTCGATCAATATAACAGAAAATTACATCTAATCGACATCACCATCTTTGATCATCGAGAGTGCGAGGTAATGTCGCTCTTTCAGCATGCACACTAAATCAGGACGTACGTTTGTCGCTTTGAGCGACATGTGCGAATTTATGTTAAAACGGAATTGCTAGTTCGATCGACCTGGCAGCGTCTCTTTTCGCAGTAATAGTAACCGCTAGGTATATATAGTCAAATCCAATTCTCAAGTTTTCAAATAAAGAAAAAAATATTAGCTTTTTTTTAAATTGTTTATTCAGAATTGTTTTATACGTTCGAACAAAAGACTTACATATTACATATATATATAAATTAACTTTTAAAATTATTTTTTATTAAATGTAGATGTGCATTCTACCTATATAAACTTTATTAAAACTGTATAAAAGCATATTAAAATTTTGTTTAAAAAGTAAAGAGAACGGAAGTTGTTCTGTTAAGAATTAATTATCAAATGATACTTGGTATGTAACGTAATATATGTATGTAATGTAATGATATTTCATCGGAGCAATCGTCACAGTTCGATCGAAAGGAAAGATTCCTACGGGAAAGCGTTAATACTCGCCTTACGGCAAAGAGAATTGTACAAGTTCACCGCGATCGAGTGGCACAAAATATCACCGACATTACGTATCGGAGCAAGCGGAGCATTATCGTCGGTTAAACCGCGGCCGCAATCTGTGCCGTACTGGTCTATATAAAATGTACGCTGCCGATAACAAGGGACCACCTCTTGCTACGGACTAATGGTCTCTACCAGAAGTCCGGTCTGTAAACATACGTCAGTTGTGGAGTTACTCCAAGGGCGTTGATTTTATTAGTTTCTGCCGTACACAAAAACGCATTGCTCTACGGTATCTATTTTGCGGATTACCTGATTATTAGAGACGTGGTCTGTTTTTCTTTCTCATTTTATTTCCACTAACTTTATATTAATTTTAAATTATCTTGTAAAAATGAAAATAGAGAAATCATTAATGCACTAAAAGAGGTGATCGATAGAATAGCAATATTTATGATGATAACTCGATATATATTCAATTTGTTTTAAGAAATATATTAGAATGTATTGTTCTCTTAGCGAAAGATCATTCAAAATAATCAAATTTTATTTGGCTTATAAAAATAGAAAAATTCGTTAATATCATTACGATTGAAAGTTTCTTTTTCTCGCAATTCAACTGTCTAATATTCATCAGATTGCGCATTGCACATATACAATTAGGAAGCATGTAATTTTCTTCTTGCTCAAGGGTGTAGTTTCATCTCGTGTATATAAAAATATGATTTCTGAGAAATTGTCGCGTGTAACGTTGTGCACGATATCGGTCGCGACGACGGCTTCGATTACCACTTGCTCTTTTCATTAGGAAGCAAAAAGGGCCTCGTGCAAGAAACGATAAGAGCAAAATGCTTTGCAGTAAAATATTTGTTTTATTTTCTTATGTATATGTATATGTATATGAAGATGCTCAAGAGTATGCGTGATCTCTTTGGACTCTCGTGCTTTTGCACGATCGTGCTTTCTGTATAATGACAGTACTTCTTTGCTTGTGAAAGATAAAAGAGAGACGAGTGTGTAGATTTTAACATCATTAAAAAAGTCTTTTATGATAGGAAATATTAATTTTTTTATCCAAGTTTAATGAAAGAATAAATATTACAAAGTTATTTAACACGCAAATTGAATTATTTAGCCGAATTAAATTTCAAAGATTTAAATAAGTCTAAAAAAGTCATATTTTGATTCCGTTATATGACATATGAGATGTCATACTTTCTTTACATTTCTTTATATATGTATAATAATACAGTATCCATAAATACTAGAAATTATATAGAGATTAAAAAATGAATGCTTTTATAATAATTTTTTAATTTTCTGCAAATATCTGTACAAATTAAAATATTTGTTTTCATGACCTACATCGCACAACTTTAACATATATCTTCGAATGCGAGAGCGAAAAGAATTTAACTCCGAAAAATTCTAGCAAAACAATTTACATCGATTGGCCAGAGAGATTGGTAAGCTGCTTTGTTGGTTGAGCGACTCGTAAGCCGTACTTTAGTCGATAGGTATATCTCCGATGACCCGTGGAAAAAAAATAACATCCTTTTTCCAAGAGCCACCATCAACGGCTGACTGACGAGCGCGTGTCTCTCGACAGTCCATTCGGTGGTGAATTGATCTCTTGTTTGTTTCATATGATATATACAAATCGCGATATATATGCCAGAGGCAAGTGGAAGGATTTTAGCGTGTTAGTTGAGAGACGCTCTCTATAGATAGCCCTATACCGGCAGGAATCCACGACGCGATAAACAAATCCGCGTTGTTCCATATCTCGTAAATTCGTCGAGGCGGAACCGAGGTTTACCAGCTCAGGATGGCAGAAGGTCGGGGTAACGTCAGATAAATCTGGCAAACAGTCCCTCGGTTCGTCGTAATTCTCGATGTCATCTCAGTACTCTCGCGCCTCATCTACCCCCTGCGTCTCTATCTCCGACAGATAATACATGCGGTTGATTAATTTTGAAATTCGGCGAAGTAAATACTTCGTCGCGATACTTGCAACATACATGTAGTAAATGTCAGTAATTTTCTCTTCTCTTCATTTATTACTTTTACGCAAGAATGTCAAGTAAATTAAATTTAAAATTACATTCTTTATATAATTAGAACTTGGAAATTACTGTCTTATGAAATAGCAATAATGTTAAAAAATAATAATGTCTCATTCTTCTAAATACATCAAAGCAATCTGATTCATATATTTAAGAAAATATTGATAAATATACTTAAATATTATGAATTTATTATTAATTACATATTCTTCATATAGTTTTACTTATACTATTTATTTCTCTTTTAATTAATACAACATAACATTTAAATAAGTCAATATTGGTCCTTTTTCATCCATTGTTTCGCTAATCAATAAATATATATCATTTATCACAAGTAAAATTACTTGATTTTTATGCTTGAATTTTTTAGGAGTTAGTTACATGTTCAAAGGCATTTTTAGAATGCAAAATTAAAATACATCTTTACTTTTTAGTTGTAGGGTCTTTATAGTAGTGGTGGTTTCCATTTGAGAGATTATTCAAAGCGTAATTTACAAAGGGCTTTCTGCACGACGACGTAATTAGCACTTGCGCGAAGTAAGATTTAAAAGACATCTCTTATTTTCATCGCGCAACGTTAATAATCTCTCTCTTCCTTTCTTTCTCTTTCGTCCTCTTGGTTCCTCATGTGCGCACTATGCATATTGTTAATTTGACCCACATATTACCTGCACCCGGATGCGCATGCAGAAAGTAGCGATATAGAGAGACGTGTATCAGCGGTGCGGTACCGCGCACGCCATGTTACCTCAAGATGAATTATTCCTGCACAAGGCGACAGAATCGTATGGCTGCTTGCAGTGAACATTTTCGCCGGGGGCGGGTGCCCTTATACAGACTGCATAAGGTTTACGCATCAAACTTTAGCAAGATTCTCTCTGATAAATACAGATATGTTACTACTCACCTTCCTTCGCTATTTATATTTAAGTTTGCGTCATGAATTCCATATACAAGACCATATTTTGAATTAAAATTTAGAAGCAAAGCCTTCATAAAGTGAATTAAAAAATAAGATATCTATTTCGTTGAATCCTTGAGATAATCTCAATTTTGATGTTGAACAATTTCGTAATTACATTTTAAATTTGTGTAAATAAAAATACGAATTTATTAAATGATGCATAGAATATTTTTGTAGAAACATTAAAAGTTTAAACTATTTTTATTCAAATTTAATATGTTTATGTTATGATATAAAATTCTGTATAAAATAATATTTTTTTTTACATTTATGTTATAATTTCCTAATAATATATTGAAATTTTACATAAGCTTTATGAAAGAAATAAGAAATGCCCTGTATTTATCAATTTCTTAAATCAAACAAGCATTCAAAATATTCGAGCGACAAACGCGATACGACGACAAATTTCTGCCTTGACTTATATATAAATATATAAATGTATATGTATATATACATATTCTCGTCTATCATATTTAAATATAATTCTTTGTCGTTATCTCGTTCCACCCGATGCACCTGTTCTTAGTGTTCTTATGTTTGGACGAGTGCATGCACCTTCGCAATGCTTATTGTAGCTGAAAGACAAGGCGATTTGTAACGTCCAATTCCCCTCCGCATAACAAGATTTATATGTACCACTAGACAAGAGGTTTCCGAAGACATCTTGCAGAAATAAAGAACTATGACGGAGAAGCTGAACGAAAGAACGAAACAGATAAATATGATTCGATTTCATCCTGTTTGAGATATGAATTGCTTTTTTGAGACATACCTTATTATGCATGCATGTACTATAATTGATAAAGTAAATCTAGATGTCAGAATTATTTCCTTCTTGAATGATCGCAGCTATCCATTTATATCATTTTTAATGTTCGTGTATGCATAATAATTTTGTTTTTTTACTACAATCTATCATGTAATAATTCGGACATGTAGCATGCTATTATTATTTGACTAAATTATATAATATTATTGCTATGTTATAATTACTGTTGTAGCAGAAGCAAATATATACGGTGAACACGTGAAAACATAAAATAGGAATCCTTAAATCATTGTTAAACTATAGGCAATTAAAGTACTGCCGCTGTTTCTGGCGCAATCTTTTTACGCATATAGCTTTGCGGCGGAACGTGAAATCTGCGTAATCGTCCGAAGTTGTTTTGCAATTTTATCGGATCGCCGTGTTCCACCAATCGTTATGCCATAAAAGGGATGGGAATAAATAAATAAATAAAAGAGAGAGAAAGAGAAATGGAGGAGGAGAAGCGTTACCGCACAGCGGCAGCGCGAAAAGAGTACGGAGTACGAACGGCAGTATGCGAAATGTTTGGTATCGGAAAAGCAATTGTTCGGATTAAACGCAGCAGTTTTCGCGTGGTCCCTTTTTCATATCGTGATTTAATTTATTCCCCAACTATAACGCACGTGATCGAATCGCGATTATCGCCGTCTGATCGGGGATTTCGAATTAATTCCATCGATCTACCTCTCTAAGGGATTGATTTCAAATTGCAGGCTATTAGTATCGTCTTAATGAGGGCATGTCATATCCGTATCGACTAGACAGAAAGGAGTTTCGCGTGAACGTACATTATCCGTACAGTGAAGAGATGATCTTGCTCTAGAAATTATCACGTTAATTATTAATTTATCAATGTAAATCATAAATATAACTGCAAAAAAATCTTGTAATTGGCATTAAATACATTGTATTTTTCAATCTTTAGATTAGGATTTTGTGCTGTGATAAATTTTAGAGATTCATTACAGAGATGATTAATTTTTTATAGATTTAATTCATACTTAGTTTAGCAAAATAAAATGTAAAAAATGAAATATCGATAGATCAATATAATCATAGTGATTTCATTAATTTTATTGCGCCCTTTCATCGCCATGCGTATGACAATGCACATTTGCTTCTTGCATGTTTGCGCGATACATGTAACAATCGCGTTGCGCTCGTTATACTCTACAAAATTAGTTTGTTCAGTAACAGCCCAGCAGGGAGGTTTAAATGGATCCACCGAGTATACCAACGCTATTAAATAGAAACACAATAAGATTATTGCGATTTTAATGTGCTTAAGCGTACGTGACAAAATTTGAAATAAAATTGATCGATATTCACGTTAATATTGTAATCTTTTATATTTAAATTACAGTAGGGTTTATGAATCGGATCTTTCGTCTTTTAGCACGACAAATATTTTATTTCAAGGCAATATCAAGTTTAGAAGCAACAACATTGAACATATTTTTGTTTAGTCTTTTTATTTTTTCCTTAAATAAATTCTTCATTTTTCTAACATATTTTGTGCCAACAATATCTTTTATTCGCTCTTATCATGACAGCTAAAGTTTGTTTTTTTACATACCAGTCTACATATGTTTTTAATTTATTATGTAGTTTAAAAATGATGTAGAACGTAAATATTTTGAAATTGTTTTGAACGAGAAAGAGAATACAAAAGATTGATTAATGATTGATGATGTTTCATTACCTACAGTTCAATCGCTTGAGAACTATACTGTACTATATGATCCTTGATATAACTTTGTTACATTTTAGATGATTATATAGCGTTATTTCTCATTACCAACAAAAATAGTTTGGGACATTTTCGATACTCCACGTATCTAGCTTGTTAACGAAGTTGCAAAATGGCCAGGATCATCGCGCGACTCAAAGTAACGAAATTTTCGAGCGAGGCATCCTTAATGGACTATCAAAAGTATATTAGATTCTCGTTTGCAGGAATGGAAAAGGAGATAAGGCTGGGTGTCTCGTCCGCTTTTGAAGATTTCCTGATTTCGGCAGAGAGCCATTGGATGGCTCAGTGTCGCTTTGCTATTCAAACAAAGCCGCGTAACAGTGCTGATCGCTCACCTCGGAATCTAGTCTTCCCTTCTTGTTCGCAAGGTCGCGCGTAAATCTTCGGCAAGATTCGGGCTAGAAAACAGGGATGAACGCCACTTCCGCTCCCTGGCGCGATACTTATTCAAGCTCTGGGAGAAGAGCAGCAGACTTTTCCTCGATCGAATTACTGAACCGCTTTTTTCCGCTATTCTCGATATAGTGATGTCTTGCCGGAATAACTTCATCGTATGGAATTCCGAAGGAGGATCCGGCACAGATTCATTCGAGTTTATCTTCTCTCGAGTAAATCGATTCGGATGAAAGGGTCGTTTACACGATTGGATTATATAATATAAATTCCGAAGACTTTTAGAGATTCTTGACAAGAAATAAAGAGATTATATAAAAGGGAGAACATGAAAGTTTTCCAACTAAAACAGTTCTTCCTTGAATCAACTTGATTTATACAAACAGGATATCACTATCAGAAAATATTTTTACAATAGATTATAAAGCGAGCAAGATTGAGAAGAATTTGTTGGAAGTTGTTTTGATCTCAAGCTAACAAAAACTCTTAATAAATAAACATTTGTTTCATAAGTTTTGATTGGAGATTAGTGAAATTCAGTTTTAAGTAGATATTTATTTTAGATTAACTTTACAAGTACGATAAAGAAACGCTATGCTATAAAGAACATGTTGACTTTTTCTTTTTGGAATATTGGTTCGACTCAACAGACATGTTATGTAATACCACGCACGGAATTAGCAATGCAAATGTTGCGTCCCCATTTTACGGATGGGCACCCCGTATAAACCACATATGGCAGTATCAAGTTGCTCTTGGTGCGTGTGTAAATACAGTTAATATCCCGATTTTGAATTATATTGAAACACAGACGCAATGCGTCAACGTAAATACCACTTGTAAACTTTCGAAATGCATGCCGGGAGCGTCAGTAGAGCCCAGTTGATGAGCACAGTTACAACTTTGATTAACATCGGAGACATTGTGGTACTCTTACTTCCTGTATTATCTCTCGCCATCGGTAAACTAATTGCAATTACAACAGTTTACAGTTAAAAAAAAGTAAATTAGATTTACAAAGTGAAAATAATAAGAGATATAATTAGTTACAAAGTAATTTTTGCATGCTGTGTAATTAAGTAATCTTTGCGCGGATCAGCTAATTATTAAAGCAAAAGATTAAGAGCAGAAAAGAATCATGCGCGTGTAATGAATATTTTTTCTCCTTTGCGTTTTAATGTAACTTCTTCAACTAAACTTTAGGTGTTTAAAAGTTTTCTTAAGCATTTTATCTCGTAATATTGTAATGAAAAGAAAATTCTTAACTATTTAATCTTAATGTCATAATGATCTTTCTGTTTAAATAACGTCAAGCATTTTAATGTGTTGATTTTCAAGTAAATAGTCTTTCCGGTTTTTCGTAAGATCTGACAGCGTGTTTAATAAATATTCCAAGGTACGTTTTAAATGTATATTACATAAACGACGCATTAATGTTAAAAAAGGAAAACTGCGTGAATTTACAGCCTAAGATATGTTGTAAACAATTTTGCTAAAACAAGAAAGAGACCAACGCAAATGTCTCAGTTAGCTCCGTCAACTCTAAACATTTGCCTCGCGATAACTCCATACACGCTGCTAACTTTCTACAAGTCAAACCGCTGACTCTCTCAAGCTTAATGTGCGAACCGCAACGTTGCATCTTTATACTTTATTGCTCAACCTTCCTTACAGAGCCTTGCGTCATAGAAATTATACATTTGTAAAATCTATTTTGGACTAATAGGAAAATGGATAAAATGGAATAAAATTTACATTTTTGTATTATTTTTACGAGATATTGTATATTATACACATCTTAGTATTGTATATAAAAATTTTCTTTTGATATATTTTATTATACAAGGTGAAAAATTTCATCTTTATTTTTTATTTTATTTTCAATCATTGATTCTTATAATGTAAGAAAATGATTATTGCAAATTTCCTATTAATTTATTTCAATACAACAAAATAATTATTCGAAGATGCATTTATACGCATGACATGATAAGAGATCCAGTTAAGAAATAAATTGTAATTTTCGTGTATAATTTACAGTTCAACCGCCATTACAAGAAGAATATTTGAATGTCTTTTTGCGTTGCTTGAGAACAAAGTCCTTCTTTGTTTATCTTTACTTTGAAATCGGCTTGAACCAACATCGCTGTTGAGGAACTGCACGCGAATTTTCGTAGTTGATCTCCGTTAGATCTGTAATCCGTACACAATTGTTTCTCTCTAATAAGAGCGCCGTGTATCTGGTCATAAAACGAAAAGTCCGCGTGAGCAGCAAGTTATTTGTCTGATGCTTTGTGTTCGTAGAATAGTAGTCTCTCTCTCTCTCTCTCTCTCTCTCTCTCTCTCTCTCTCTCTCTCTCTCTCTCTCTCTCGAAAAAGCAGCAGCTGTGATTCCGACGCATAATACTTCTCGGTGCACCAGTGCAGCAAAATGTAATAATGCCATTCCCGTATCTCTCATAATGTTCGTAGTGCTTTTGTTTAGAAAAGAGTACTTCTTCGGCTGAAGCATCATTAGTTCGAGAGGAATCCGTAATTAATATATTTTTGCAGCGATTTAAATTGAACAATGACAACGACATAAATGGAAAATGTATATCACATTTTAACGTTTACATCTCGATGCAATTCTGTGCGTGACTCGCGCGAAGCTCATCGTTGCTCGGTTGCAGTTAGCTAGTAATTATTGGAATGAAAATACGGTCATGGCGTTTGCAAGTTATCGGTGATGCGTGATCGAGCATCCCTCGTCTCCGCCTCTCTTTCCGGAAATAACTGGAACTCACGTTATTATTGACCTGGCGGCAAATAACTGCATCGTTAACGAGTAATCAGACCAGCTGCCCCTTCCCATGATTAAGTAAGACATTTCGCAACAGTTGATTCAAAAAGAAAAAGTATTCTTCAATCAAAGTGAAGTTCTAGAAAGGATACAATAATAGTTACATGATTGTGACCGTTATAAATTATGATCAGTTGCTCAACGTTTTTCAGGGCACTTTTGATTTTTTAATTTCGTTATATTTAATCTAATAAAGGCAATATTCCTCGAAACTTTGCGCATAGCCACCGTTGGTATTTATTAAATTACGCAATATCGAGTCTTGTTATGCAGGTAATGTCGATATATTCCCAGGATGTCGTATATATGCTCGGCGAACTAGGCATTGGTTGAAACTTGACGAAATATCAAATCTTCGCATACTACGGCAACTCCTGCTCTCGATAACTAGAAGATTGACCGATTTGATTAAATATTAAACCTTAATAGGCTATATAGGAGAATTATGCTAAAATTCATCATGCGATCACTGTACGATGCATAATACACTCTATTAGTTTGCTATTTTTGACTAAATTATACCGTACTTCTTTTATTAAAAGTTTGTAAATTTAACAATAGCTGTATATACGCGCGAGTTAAACACATAATGCTCGCTTA
This sequence comes from Tetramorium bicarinatum, assembly GCA_928718305.1. Lineage (NCBI taxonomy): Eukaryota > Metazoa > Arthropoda > Insecta > Hymenoptera > Formicidae > Tetramorium > Tetramorium bicarinatum. Next base: position 5,405,425 of record OV788322.1, on the reverse strand, counting down.
ATAGACTACGAGCGCAAGCACAAAGATAATATTCGATAAAGTGTATGACACATTTTTCAATTTTAATTAAGTGTCAATCACATCCGCAGTCTCAGTCAAAAATTCGAAAAGATAATAGCCGCCCTTCATCCGCCTTTGAGCAGGTTTAACTCTTCAAACAGGCGTCATGCATATTCTATCAACGACCTAACCAGAAACCGCAGGCCAACCTTGCGGTAATGTTAACCCAGCAGCTCTACTCGGATCTATATAGCCTTGACATGGAGGTATGCCCGAGATTGAGGATTTTGAAAAACGATGAAGCAACCGTAACCGCAACAGCAACCTCCGTTCTACCTTTGACGCGACGAGAATATTACAAAATTGGTTTTTTTTCCCTTAATATCTATGCTCCATTTAAGAACCGTGACTAGAAAGTTATGAACCTTCGTGATCAAATAAATTTTTTAATTTTGCATATTGCACATCTCGATAAACATGTGCTACACACGTAGTAAACTCAAGATGTGCCAACTTGAATCTTAAAATAGAGTAATATCTTTTTTGACATTACTGAAATTAATGAAATCTATTTGATAAAATGATTTATACTGGATTTGACATTTACTGTTCCAACACGAAATAGTTAATAATGTCGCTTGATTCTTTTCATGTCAAAACAATTTATTTGTAGCAATTTATAGCATTCACCACAAATCATGTTGAGCTACACACAAGCATTTAGAAATTAAATATATATTAATCTATCTCAAAGATCTGTAAGCAAATTCTAAAGTAAGTCTGATATTTTGTTTATGTGATTGTTTAATCTTCGGTTTATATTATATTTGATGGAATTATAAAATGAAAATTACATGCGCGAGCAAAGTTTTCATCATAATGTTGTCGGACGGATTTGTTAGTGTAATTAGCGAGTTGTCTTAAGGAGGGGAGAACCGCAAAATGCTGGAATTATGTTGTCACTCACCTCCTTATCGCCCAGCTGATGAACTCTGCAGTGAAGAAAGGCGGTCTGACCGACTGCGGTAGTGACATTCCGTGGTACGTTCGTTTCGAAAGCCGGCACGCCGCTGACGTTGCGACTCCCCTGAACAAGACTACCGCTCAAAACTCTCTGATCGCGAGTGAACGTACCTGCGTGACACATAACACAGAAATGTCAGCGTCAGAAATTAGCATGTCCACAACTGAATCGTGAAATTCGTTAAGCGGCTTTAAGCTGAATAAAGCTTTAAACATTTTGCCGGCTTGAAATTGCGATTAAACGAAAATAATCGTGTAACTTGTCTTTTTTCGTATATTCATATTTCTAACGTTTCGAGTCAATTCGGACTCTTTTAATAAAAATTAATAAGGATTATTTCTGCTTTCAGATTGGAAACCATTTGCGATAAAAGCAGCTTGGTGAGTCACGATAGTTTTTTTTTTATAAAATTAAAATTAATATACACATATATTCTTTACGCAATTTAATAAGTTAGGTTGCCCAATAATTTAATTACATAGAAAATATCGTATTGTCTCTATTCTAAGTGCCACTAAAATGCTAAGTCTCGTAACTTGCATTCCGTGAAACTTGTCCTTGTTATTATTAAAACAACTTTACGGGAGGAGTTTATCTTATTGTCAGAATCACAACAGATACATATCAAACAATGATTCGAATACGCATTGTAGCCAATGTTAGTGTTGACGTTATCGAGGCAAATGGTAGGTTTCGATGGATGCCGCCAGCGTCTACTTACAATTAGTTATCGATTGTTAGCGGCGGAACTAGATAAGCTCGCAAGTTTGTATCTGATCTACAGCTAAGACATAGATCATAGATTAATCTGCAGCATGCGGATAGAGGAGAGCTGGAAATGGGCGAGCTTGCATGATCTAGCCCTTTATCCGTTGGGTTGTTTTGCGCATGGATCGCTTCAGACAGAGTATGTTTTGCGAACGAAACGTTACGTCGTGTTTGCGCACACCGACGATGGTCATTTCGCCGATATTAGCGTTAGATTACTCGCTAATTACCGTCGATATTCACAGTAGCCATAATGGCGATGTCGGAAGTTCCGCAAAGGTACCCATTTAAGAAATAATCTGTGTTGTTGCTTTTTTAATACTTGTTATATCATACGATAAAACATGCTTTAATATTATATAAATATTTTTTGATAAATTTTGTGGAAAAGAAATTTTCTTTTATCCTAGAGAATGTTTTATCATGTCATAGTAAAGTTTTAAATTTATATTGTAATTCAGATACATGAAACATAAAACATACAACATGAAAGTAAACATATGATTTCTTTAAATTAATAATTTACTATTTGCTTTTAAAAAATTGTTTTAGATGAAATATTTAATAAAAAATTAAGCTACGCATCGCTACGTTAATGCGAACATAACATAATGAAAATGTGAAAACGCTGAAGTTCAAAGTATCTCTAGGAATATTAAAGCTATTTTATACTTTTTATATGTTTTTGTTTGCATAAATGGATATGTATATGTAGAAATTAACAAAATATATTCAGAAATTGCATAACATTGCTTTTTACATGACTATATGAACTTCAGCAGCTATCTATGGTAGCTGAACATTTGAATAAGATTTGAATTTTGTGTATATAAAGTTTGTCGTTGAAACGAGTCGATTTTCCTACCGATTTGAATGCTTATGTTATTACTTAGAATATTATTTTTATAGTACTTAAAATAGAGTTTTATAAATTATAACACTTTAATATACTAGCCACAATTATAAAAACATTATTATTACATTTTATTTTTCATATTAAAATTTAAAAGATGTCTTTATATTAGGATGCAATGTAATTGAAAAATAAGGATATTTTCTGTTGAAGAAAGTTAGTTAATCGAATTAGTAACCGTACGAACACATTCATCTTATTACGAGGATTTATGTAAAAGAGAAAAGATAAGAATTGCATCAAGCGCTATATGTATATTTATACAAGCTACATTCGCATAATGCAAGCTGTAGTTTATTTATGAAGAACTTGCCTAGACCGGGATATGAATGCTGAGACTTTTGACCTCGTTGGATATTAGTATTCTTTACATAAGTGGTTTCGGACAACATTTGTATTTCAAGCATTCATACGTGGTATTGGAGAAAAGCTTCTTTTCAGTTAAACAGTTAGAAATGTAAAAAAGTCACTTCGTGACTTAAATTTACTTTGTAAATTAAATTTTAATAATTAATTTTATTAACCATTAATAAAACTATAAATTTAATATTCGGAAATGATTGATTATAATGTAATCGTAATTATTCGTATTAATCGTAATTTCCTCTATTTTGTTATTTGGAAATGTAAACCCCCATAACTTTTAAAATAATTTTCAGTGCATCATCTGAAATAATGAGAAAAGTAAATGATTATTATACTATCGCAAATTTATAATAAAAAGCAATAAATCATGATACTTTTTATTTTTATAATTAGTAGGTATTCAAAATTTTCTTAATTTTAAAATTTTAATTTTTTTAATGAATCTACATGAAATATTTCTTAAATCATTTATTTGAAATTCAATAAATTTTGATCAATTTTTAATATTCAATTATAGATGCCATTTAGATTCAGATATGTTCTCATATACACATACATTTATATTTCATATAATAGAAAAAGAAATCAGAAACATCGATATCGGTTATGACACATTATTTTTTTTCTCCTTTCTGTTACGTTATTAACGACAAATGAATCAATTTGGTTCGACGTACCGTCCCGATCCATTTAATAACAGATAGAACATGGGCAATCGATACGAGTAACGGTCCACCGCTTGCGAAGATGCGCATGCAAGCGTCAGCGTGATTTCTCTCTTTAGGTGTGCCACCGTAATTCGTATCAAGTTAACGAATTGTATTTCATCAAAAACCGATTGATTGACTGTCGTTTGCTCTTTCACAGTGCAATGACAAAACATCGTATTTTGAGATCCACATATCGGAATGGTTTGCGAACGAAGTACCGATACGCGCGTGTTATTATTCAATCGCAATCGGATGCGAGAGATCACAACTAGAAAGCAGCCCCGGAAGTAGACCGACAGAAAACGAGAATTTTTCCGTAACGGGGAAAATTCTCATTCCCCAATTCGTTTGTGAGCATCGCAAGATATCAGATTATTATCGGAAGCCGAATGGTTGTTCGTGCTATTGAGAGAGACAATGATATTATTCAAGATGTCAAGTAACGAAATGTGCTCCAATAATGGGCAATATTCAAAATATCGATACCACGGTTATCGGTTCCACGGGGGGATCGATCTTTGCAATTGCAATCGGCTAAATGCATCATATTCGATACGTCACTTTATACATTTCGTTTGAACTACATCTCTAAGGATTCCGCCATGGTGATAATATAACTTTAGAATGACTCTTATTAGTATTATAGAAAATTTTTGCAAATTCTGCAATCGCTTCGCTCGTTGTATATCTCGATTAACCCGATGCAGTTAACGGTAAAGCGCAACCGTTTTGTAGCGAAATAATTTGTCATCGTCGCAACGAGCGTTTCCATATTCCGCGACCGAGTTTTACAAGGGTGCCACGGTGATTCGCGTTGATCAATAACGGGGGAATAATAAATAACGGGCGGGCTTGTCGATAAAACATCGGGACCAAAAATCGCCACGCACAGATATGGGCAGTACGATGTTGGTAGTGCGCGCGATGCCTCGCTCGCAAAGTTATGACCTACGACCCGTGAAGCGGATTCACGGTAGTATTGTCGCGTACGTGTAGGTACACACCTGGCGTGTCCTGCGGTTACAACGCTGTAACTGCCGCTCGTTGTGCGAGGAACAACGTGCCGAAACAAAGAAGCGTGGGTTTTTGTCTCGGTTCGTATAGTGCCGTTCAAAGAGGATTAGATGAAGAAGCTGGCGCACGTTAGCGATTCTGCTGCTTGCGACGTGACAATGTGTCGAGCAGCTGCCATCAGAGTAGTAAATAGCGATACGTATCCATGTAAAATGATTTAAGAGAATAACCAAAAATTGTTCAGTTATACCGTCATCTTCTTTATGTAGTCTCGTAATTTTAACATCACGTTTTATTTAAAGCATCAATTATCAATGAATTATATCCGTTAGTCCGCTGATGCTTTATGTATATAGCTTATACACATAAATCCTATACGTGGAAGCCACACTATAGACATATTTACATATACACGTAATATATATAGTTTAGATATTGGTAGAGCATTTATTGGAAGTAGTTTATACTTTATTGACTCAGAGTGCAATATCAGTTGTGTAATCATAAACTATGTATTATAATATATTTGCGAGATGATATGATGTTATTATTTGTAGGTATATCGTATTGCGTGATAAACAATTACAACTAAAATTACAAGCAGATCTACCGAGTTTGGTATTAACAATATCTTTATTTTTTATTTTATTTTTGATCGGATCGAATGCAACGTGCTACGAATAGTGAAAATATGCAGTTTTTGTTCTCGAAAAGAGTAATTTGGGCCACTGTAAGGGTTACATTCTACTGGGTGAGGCCGTGTGTTGTTCGACCGGACTTTTGTCGCAAAAATTGACTCGTTCGGACGAGCTATATACTCCGGGGATTACGCTTCGAAAGCGCCGAAGCGAGGCGTTCGATGTACGTGACATATGGCGGGTTGAAAGGATCGCGGCTACAGTTACCAGCAACGGCTTGCTGAAATCTCGGCGAATCGATGATTTGATGGATGCGCGATTGCGAATGTTTCAGACATTTTGTTTGCCAGTTGCTATAATTTAATAAATTACGCTGTTATTTTGCACTTATTGCTTGATATATTTATTAGAATATCGGGACATTTTGCACGCGATTATGAGAGGTTTATGTATAGAAAATATAATATGCATAATTATAATATATTTCAACCTTATTTGATTATTTTCATTCAATTTAGCTTTCTTCTTTTGTAGAAATAGTTATATTGTATGTTTGAAATTTATATGTATTTTTTTTAGTGACTAAGAACTAAAGTTTACGCTTAATACAAATTTATTTGATATTTTATTGTCGAGATAATGTTTAATGTCAAAAATTGAGAATTCAAATAAAGACGTTCCATTAAATTGTCACAAGGAAATCGACAAGTTTTTTTAAAGAATATAAAAATTCTGAAAAACGAGAACAATGTTTGTGACTCGGATACAGAAAATGAGAAACATTGTAGATTTTAAGTATTCGTTTGCGTCGCAAAAGAATACTGATTATTCTCTCTAACTCGGGAACACTCTGCATAATCGACCCTAGTTACATAACTGTAGGATCAACTTTCAGAAACTTCCTTTTAATTCTACAATTAGTTTCAATCTGAATTAACGCTCGGCGCTTCGTATGGTCACGGGAAAGTTTTAATCCGGAACTGACCCGGCTCGGAAAACGTCGGCAGAATGTATTTTCGTTGAAATCATAAATTTTCAGCGCACGTTGAAATCGGCCGCCTCCCTCTGTAAAGCATGGCGAGTTCGAAACTGCCAATTCGATCTTAACCGCGATGACGCTGGTCGAAACGACCCGCCGACGTATGTTCGGGCGTGGACGAGGCCAACCCGGTTTCGTTGGATTACGTGGCCGCAGCAGCAGGAAATTCGAAGGTTGCCGGGAAATTTGTGAGACACGTGGGAAGACGCATAAATCAGGCTCCGCTGATTTCAGAGCACGGTTGCGAGAGATTTCTCCGCGAGTGATCGAGCGCAATTCAATCTCGAAAGTCGAGAGCGACTTTAATGCTTAAGTGCGGCGGTCTCTTTGTGAGGAAAATTTAAAAATTTACCAACTTTTTTAATCCCCTGACACTCTGCATCGTAATTTTAAATAAAATTCTCGCAATCTATGGCATTACACGATATTTGCTTTCGAGCGATTTTCTCATTGTTGTGATATCGTATAAATTCACATTAACCTGTGTTATATATGTATATATTTCATTTCATATCACATTTCGTTATTTTATGCTTCTTGCATTTAACATATACACATACATGTACATACATACAGCTATTAAATTTTTTTAAATAAATGTATCTTGCAATACAGTACGTAACCTGTATCCGTTATACGCATATTTTTATCATATGACATTCCCGATTAACTACAATTAACTAAATTTATTTCATTAGCACGCATTATTATGTCACTGGTATCAAAATGATATTGTATAAAATTACAGCACGAAATTATGCGGTGAAATTTCTGAGGTAAATGGGTATATAAATATCGCGGACTCGAAGAATATACCTCATCGTATCGCGGAGTAGTAAAACGAGAATCGCTTATAATTGCATCGAGAGGAATAATTGCGTGAGAGTTAATCGGATTTTCATTACGCCACGCGCAATTCGAGAATCGTCGACGGGCCAATACGAGCGAAAAGAGAGGCGGACAAATCAAACTGGGATTTTCATCGGCAATATCACGGCACGAAAGTGTTTATTAGAGCTTTGGGGGATGTTGTCACGTCGATATTTGTAAATCTGATTGAAGTACCCGGTAAAATGGCAAACGGTTCTTGCGCGGAAAGTGCAGTTACGTGTACCAGACTCGACTTCGAATGTGATCGATACGAAAGTAGCGTGTATCTTCGTGTTGGAACACGTATACTTTTATTATGCACTTTCTTTCTCATTTTCCTTGATATTCTTTGCTCAAAACACGACAGATTGAATGTATCAAATATTGTCAATATTTGAATTTTTCTTTTAAAATTATCTTTATTTTCCAAAATTAGTTTTCATATAAATTAAATAAATAATTTTTAGAAAGTTACATCTTGAGAGTTTTAAAAAAATATATATGTATTACAAGAATTCCATAATTCTCCACTCATAATTTACACAAGTGCATTTTCTTTACATTTTAATGTAATGTAATGATACAATTTAATGTGATAATAAAAATTGATTTATAAAAATTTAACAGAAATTACACGATATATAAATTTATTTCAAAAAGAACTTGGGAAATTCTTTCTGACATATGAAATTTTTGAATATTTGTGTCATTTCGATCTTGTTCACGATTAAACTTGAAAATTCGAGATAAAGCGACCGATGTGATGAGTATCCAACATTTTGAAGGAATTGGATCGCGCGTGCAATACCGCAAGAATAATCCGCCATAAAATATCTAACGGGCGTGATGCGGCGAGATCAGCTTTAAGTGGAGGGCGGCCCGATTTTGACCACGTTGACCTAAATTGCAAGATTTGTCTCTGACAGCTTGGTAACGAGACTAAAGGTTACGCCGCAATTTCACGGCTGAATTTAACGACGACACGCGCAGGAAATCCCCGGAATCCACATCATTCCGCGCATTCACGGCACAGCACGGAGGGGCGGTACGAAGGGAGAATCTATACAAACGTTATCACCGCTAGGACTGACACGTAATCGGGCTGGAAAACTAAACAGCTCATTTGCAGCGCGCGATTAGCTCGACCATTCGCGTTGGCTGGCTGGGGACGATCATGCGAACACGCGGCCTCTCCCACGTTCCACACCGTTTTCTCTTCACGCGAGCTGACGCTATCTCGTCGATTTGCTATCGTGTTAGCTGATACCTCTATTCTTAATTTACGGTAAAAATCATTATTGATGCGTTTACAATTACAACGTTACATATTTGTGATTTCGACAACATTTCGTATTTATTTATAATCATCGTAGCTTTGCAGTAAATTCTCATTATTAGTATTTGATAATATTTTTAACATTCACAAAAAAAACATGGGGCAAACACATTATAGAAGATTCATTATTGGTCGCTGAATCTCAACTACACTTTGTTATGATATCATTTGGAGCTTAGCTGCTATAATATTTATAGCTGAAAATTAAAAATAACATTGCGATGCACAAGATATCCAATAAAATCTTTCGTGAAGCGGAGGTTCAAATTTATTAGAGGATTTGCTACCAAAGTTCAATGTAAGCATTCTATTTTAGAACAAAGCGGTATAATCGATATTAAATAATCGATTGAGCCATAGAGCATGATTTCATTAAATTTGGTCTTCGTTGCATTTCATTTGTGGAACAACGGTGTGCTGCTATCGATCAGCGCATAATTAATTCATGTGCATCCCTTCGGTCGCAATTTTAGCACGGATGGAATTTTTAAAAATGTAGTGGGAAAGGAGCTATATATATCATGTCAAAGTATTCAACGTGCTCGTGCGGAATCGAAATGTCGTATTGAAGCGGCGAAATAAAGTCAGATCAGAAAGCTGTCAGAAATGATGGATGATGATGATGGCATATAATCTCGACGAATTATTTTCCCTGCGATAAATCTAACTAGGCAAAAAAATCCGCCCGTCGAAATTAAATAGAACATACGAGGACGGAAAACATTCTCATGTACATATAAGAGACATGCCAATTATATTGCGATATTATTGAAGTACCGAGTGCTACATTATTATTTCTCACTTAATATTCTAAAAATATCAAAATATAACTTTGTCACTGAAGAAACATCGCGAGCATTTAAAAATATTGATATATTTTTTTATACAATTATCGATTTGTAATCTTTAATTTTAACAAGATATCATTATTTTCAACTGTTCGATACACACCGTAAACATGTTTGGAATTTTTCTTATCGATAAATTGTAGTATTCTCGACAGTATTTATGAACTTTTCTGATACGAAAATATTTTGTCGCAATATAAGTTTTACTTGTTCCTCGATAGCCCGACCGGCTGGCCGGTCCAGCGTTTCATACATATTGATATACGCTTTCAGAGAAGAAGATTACGCGGAAGTTAATAAATCCTATTTTCCCACGTCACGTGCAGAAGCCCGTCGCTTGTTTTTCCATTGTATAATGGAATATGTACGCGAGTAAGTCCCTGGTTTTGACGTGAACCGTTCCGGGTGCGGGCTCGGGAGCTGTGCACAGATGGAGCGTGTATAAGGACCGGTGACACGTGATTCTCCCCTATTACGCGATGGAAAACGGAAAAGAGGACCGACGGTATCGATACACGTTTCTGGGAATTGGAGGAAAGGGGTAACGATGACGACGCGGCGCGACGTGATTGTTTCCGAACAGGAAATAGAACCTCTGGGAATGAGGCCGGTGATTTGATGTTAACACGTGTGAACACGTCGTTGTCTGTTTCCAATAAATGGGTTCGGATATGTCGGGACGTATTGCGCATCGATTTTCTATAATGTCGCTTGCGGCTAATAATGGAAAACTTTATTACGACAAAAATCATATGCCGGCTTAGTTGTCTTACAACGTCGGTGATAATACGTCCTGTCGATATTCGTTCGACCCGAATGCACGTAGCGTAGATTATATCGCGGACTATCATACTATCTGTCGTATAAGATCTCGCATTATGTAGATAACGAGTTTGCGACTTTGTATTCTTTATTTAGTGCAATGAGACTCAAATCCCTGGAATTATAAATAAACATTGAATAATCGATGCGATTTTGGTAGCGTCGGATTACACGTTCGACACGTTCGATCTACACTCGTCGTAATTAAAGAAATTAGCGCGCCCGCGACTCTCTAATACGCCGTCTATAAATAAAGATTACCGGTAATCTCGCTGGCTAACCGACCGACCCTTTTTGTCCGGTACTACAAACTGCTCCCCGGCGTAACAACGGTGGCGAGGAAAAGCGCTATAGCCGCGAACCAAATTAATTTTAGGCGCTTTAGTATACGCCGCGAAAAACCGAGGAAATCCGTCCGTGCAGGGAAATAAATCATCACCGTGCTATAGTATGGAAAACTGTATGCTTGATACAGCATGACTTCCGGATTGCAGTATTCTGTTTATCTTCTCGTAGCTGAGAACATTATGACTATAATTAGTTGCGGAAAATATTAATATTTTGGATATCCCTTTTTATCTTTTAAGGGATTGTTTAAATTCCGAGATACTCTGAAATTTATTTTTATCGGTAAAGTACTTTTATTTAATCATCTAAATTCTACATTAATTTAAAATAGAGACGTCGCATAATACAAAAAGACTTAAATATAATATGTTTCTGAAAATGTTAAACTCTCAGTAAAAGTTTATAAATAACTAATATCAATTTGCAATATATGTAGCATTACATTTAATCATATAAAATGCTGCGAGTTCCAATAACAGTTCGATGCATCAAGGATAAACACGACTGTCTACAAGTCGGAAGCACACAGAAAACACAGGATACGACGACGAAAATCTGCAAAATGTTACGTTGCTCGTAACAAAGCGCTCTCGTTTCTTTCTACGATCCTTCTCCTGGGGAAACCCGAAGCGGAACCCGAAACGACGTCCACCGTTACGGACGACATCGCGAACCCCGTCGTACGTCGTTTCTTTCCCTCGCCTCGCCGAGAGAGCGAAACGATCCGGGTCTGACAAATCGCGGGGCCGGCACCTCGGCGAGTCGCCGAGCTTTGTCCGCGTCGTCGGTCGAACGAACGCGTCTGGGGAGAAAACGCGGCCGCGGATATATCGGTGGGATTAATCGGATACCCATACGTGGCACTTGTCACCTGACCGCTTCGGAAAATCTCGAAAGCTATTCGCGGGACTATTCATCTCCGGGTGACTCTGGGAGACGAGCTACGACACCTTTTGGAGAAGCACGTTTCGTGCACGGGAGAAGGAAAACTCTCCCTGTTCGATTCGTGGCGTTAGTGGCGAAGAGGGTAGATCGAAAAGCAAACACGGTGTTCACCATCGATCTGCCAATCCTGCGACCTGGATCTTCCTCTCCCGGCTTAGCCTCTTCTTTGCCGAAGTTGGAGAGAAGCCCTCTAGAAATCGACTTTGTAATCGGAGCACTTAGCCTGATTTTATTCACCGTAATCCTTCGCGTCTTTCCCGAGTTGGCGAGAATTCGAAAATTCTCATACATCGTAAAAATGTTATTTGTGTTACATTACGAATTTAACTACATGAATTCTTGCAAGTTAACATGTTCTAAGAAGATCTACTATTTTTCTTGCTTAAAATCACTTTAATATTTATTTATTAAAGAAAAATTGAACGTCAATAATGCGATCCGTATATCTTTTTAAAAATATGAGCAGCAAACAGAAGAATTCGTATGAATTCATGAAGAATTCGCTGATGTGCGGACCATATAACAGGAGCAGGTTCATAAATCTAGGAAGTCATCTCCAACTTCGTAATGAGTGTGCGAAAAACATCTTTTGTTCCCTCAAAGATGCGCGCAACGGTGCAACGGCTGTAAAACGGCGCCTTTGTGATACCCGAATTGCACGATGTTAATAATAAAACTTTAGTAATCTTTATTGAACGAAAGTTCCGGAGTTACCCTTCGAAAGATGGCTTAACCCATTCATCTCTATGTGATTCGCGAAGACTTTCAGGTCGTTTTTCACGCGCCGTGAAAAAGATAGCGAAAGATACCGGCAAAAAAATGGTTAAGGACTTGATACAGGATACCGTTGAAATAAAAGATAATGCTGCCTTTTTGGAAGGTTTATTCTTCACGTTCGCCTTCATGGAACGCTGATGATTTAGGTGATCCGCCCGTCCAAACTTTCTCTTGTTTCGACGCGCGGCAAGTTTTTTAATTACTCGCGCGAGTACCGGCTTTGTATTCCACGTTTGGAGATCTTAACGTGCTGGAAAAGTTTCGTACCACTACTTCATCTATACGTCAGCTGCAAAAAAATAATCGGTCAGAGAAAAAAGCGTACGATCGATGTTACTACAAGGAATTTATTTGAACTTAAAAGATTAACATAAATAATATTATCCTTAAATGATTACGCAACATAAAGTTTTGCATACAGACAAGTATTGTGTTTTTTTTCGACTACAATTTATTTCAATAATTCAAAGTCCATCTTTTCCTCGTATCGATATCTATCAATATCTTTTTGATAGAATAATCTTTTAGGATAATAAATGAAAACATGTTTACATTAAAAACTTGTTTGTATAAATTCATAACAAGTCATATAACAATTGTACTATATGTACATATCACAGTACACATCATAGTCCGGGTAGCCTTAATTGCCCTGACACGAATATGGTCTTTGTGCATAGTAGCTTTCGTGAAAAGCACTCATCGCAGATACGTGCGGAGCACGATACCACGACCGAGGCGCGGAAAGCTCGGGGATGACACGAAATCGGGATGCATGCCGCGATCCCGTGGACGAGAGCAGCACTTTGTTACAGGCTGGTTTGCGAAGCAGTTCCTACCCCGGAGCATCGTTCCACTAGGCGGATCGAGTGACCCATTAAGAACAAGAAGAGCTCAAGACGCGGACGCAGCCTTTTAACGAAATGAGCGTTTCGCTCCGTATCTCTTTTTCCTGTAATTTTGCGCGGCTACGGAGCGGAGCATTGTCGTGATAACGCATTGCGCAAGGATCGAAACGAGTATAAAGACAGAGTCGTCCTGAGAAAATCTAATAGAGATCGTTACGAGAGCAAAGAGAAATCTTTAATGCGTCACTCCGAGATTTGTGTGAAAATGGACATGAAAATAGACGGTCATACAACATTAAATACTTGTCTGTTGTGAACGTTGCATTTTTTTATACATACATCTTTACATATACATATATACATACATGTATATATGTATACGTATGTATATATACGCGCGTATTTTTGCGGAATAAAAATACGAAACGATTCTTTTGCACCAGCATCTCGTATTTTATAACGCTTTACGTGACAACAACCGCATCATAAAAATTTTGCTGAAATATGCGATATCACATTTTAAAATTATAAATTAATGTAGCATATTTTTCGTTCACGTATGTATATACGATATAAAAACGTGTAATACATATATATATTTAAAGCATAATGTAAAAACATTAACGTCAAGGAATTTGAAAAATTACGAGAAAAACAGTCCTTGTGCATGAAATTGCGCATGCATTAATTAATTTACAGATGATTAATAATGATAGATGTTATTTTTCGATCAAATTAAAAACTTGCTTGCCAGAGTATTATACGCCACGCTCGTTCAATTTGAATAATTAAGAATTTGCTGCAAGCATTTTGTTATAAAATATGTAAAATCTTTTTCAAAATCTGCCACTTTTTCGCTTTATAAACCATCCGGTGATTATCGAAATATTAATGAGATATGAACAGATAAATAGAGCTGTTAAAATACACGTACACGGCGCAATTATCTCGCAAAAAGTAAAAAATTTATTGAAACATGCATTGAAATAATTATTAAATTACTGAATTAAGCAATTATGCATCTTTCTCTCTTTCTCTCTCTCTCAAAATATTTTCTCCCAAATGGAAAAGATTTTCAGAAAATTATAAAGATCTCTTGAAACAATTCAAACGAGTAAACAACGATGGTATTTAAAAATAATATAAAAGTCGAAATAGGGAAAAAAAATAATAACAAACAATTATACATGGTACAGCAGATTATATCTTCACCAAATTCTTAACAGTAAATTTTGATATAAATTCATCAATAGTACGGATTATTCCTCGCTTTAAATAATGTGTTATAAGAACATTAAATAACTTGAATTTTTCTCGTGATATTTTTTTCTTTTTCTTTTTTTAAACTTATCTTTTATAAAGATAAAAAACCACCTATGCATTTCGATACTTTTCGTGATCAGAGGGACGTTCAAAAGCCAAAGAAAAATTCGCAGAATCCAGAACATGCAAATGCAATGTAAAATTGTGCAGAGCTTTCGCATGCAATGAACACACGCATGCTTGTAGCAGCCTTGGGCGAATCGAATTTAGGCTTTTCTTTTAATTATGAAATATAGGTATATGTTTTTGGCATTATTTACACGTATGGGAGAAGGGCTTCATTTTTTTATAAAGTTAAATATTATTTACTATGCTGACAAGTGATTAGAAATTAAAGTTAATATTAATTATAAGAGAATAAAAATTTTATTTATTGATTAGTAATAGCAAATTTTTGAGACCATACAAAATATAATACAGTCAGTTAAATGGGATAAATTTATTGTTCGGCAATAAAAATATCATTGTGTTCATACATGCAATAATTATGACACTAGTGTAATAATTACAGCAGCAATATAAAATACATTATTGTATTCAATAATATATAATAATATAAAATTGTGTGTAAAGATGAAAATTTATATTATTTTATTTCTACGTTAGAATTTAATATAAATATTGCGTATATTATATTACATTACCAGCAAATATTTTATAATTGTTAAAATGTTTATTTTTTGAATATAATTTTAAATATCAATTAATTCTTTTGGACCTTTCATGTAAGAATTTCACGTAAAAATGGAAAATAAAAGAACACACGCTGCTATACGTATGTGTGATCTTATACTAGATAAAAATAAGACCGAAAAATCCCTTCACAGGATTTCGATTCCCTAACCATAAGTAATGTCGCAAGGAAATTCGACCACCATCTTGGGACTAGATACATATATCTGTAATACGACGCCCAAACGCTGAAAAATGCAGGGATGATGCTCGTATGCTGAAAGCTGCAAATGTTCTTTTCGATCTATACACACATGCGTGGCTTTTCAATTTTTATGCAAAGCAACTTCGATAACAGGGTATCGAACAAATTTATATTTGAACTCAGATTTCATTTTGGATTAACTATGAGTAATAATGATATTATTAATTGCGATTTTATCAATTAAGAGGCTAATTTATATCAAAGGTTTAAATTTGTTTAATGGAGTGTTAATTTTTCATTTAAATGTTACGCGGTATTGTCGTGCAATCGTATTGTTTAATACGTTATCCAATATTTAATGTGTTCCGATTTATACCTATACACCAAGCAATTAATGAAATAGATAATAATTCGATTCAATTCACGTTTAAAACAATGTTTTAATCGCTGAATTTTATGAGTGTCCACACTTTTAATTATTTTCAAAAAATATAATACATTTGCTATTTGTTCCGTACGGTTGTACGGTACACCGCATTTATGCGAGATCACTTTGTTATTATTTCATGTGGTGAGACTTGGGCGGGTAAGCAACGGGCATGAGATATTCTGTTACGGTGCATTACTCTTCAGAACGTCGTCGCGACAAGTAGATGTGATTATTCTTTAAGAATATTTGATAAAAGATTATTAATTTATCATGTAGTTATATTTTCACGGTTAATGATTTCTAAATGTGTGTCGCGATACTGACTATCAAAACAACTATTTTGCTATATAACTTATTCGTTTGAAGGAGTCGAAATGATAAACTTAGAATTGTAAATAGTGATTCTGTTACGATATTATTTAGTAATCATTTCTTTAATATTTGTCTACAAATATATTTCACCTTGTCTTTTCTAAAAACTTCTATAGTTTGTTTTTTATATAATTTACTCCATTTATTCAAACCAAATAATGCTGAGAATTTACATGGATTGCTGGATTACCAGTGATATAAACTATAATACATTTAATAATAAATAACTGCATGTGAATTAGCAACGATCATAATTAAATCGTATTTTCGTGAGTGATTCCTATAACAAAGGAAACTAAGAGGAAAAAATCTAGAAAGTATTGGGCAACTGCGAGGCAATCATAAGTGAACAATTTATCGTTTTATTTATTACGAAATTAATCGTTTATAATTATTTTATATACGCACAGTTATTTTTTCAAATATATTTTGGACTTACTACAAGTTATATATATTTATATTACTTATTTATGATAAATAAAATTTTGTTTTTATTCGAGGTAATGGATTTATGAAAAAGTTACATAAAAAAGTTGTATTAAAAGGATTTGAAGAAATTAAATGTAAATATTAATAAATTTCAATACTTCAATTAATATTATGAATTGTATATTTATACATTATCGCGTGTTACTAATTAATATCGATTATCAAGTTTATACATTTCCATCCATTGCATGAAATGATTTTCGTTTCAACAAGTGCAAATTCGAAAATCTCTTGCTTAACAATAACATATCCGTTAAGCCACATAAATCATGTGACGAGTGCAGTTGCACCGCCATTAGTACGCAAATATATATTCCTTATTGATTCAAACTTCTATGGACTATTTTATGATATACTTTAATCGCTGAATTTTTTTTACAATTACATATTGATATTAAATATATTGAGTCATATTCTTCCGCGCGTTTCATGTTTTATTTAGTATTGAGTTTTACTTTATTACATAATTTTGAATTTTAACATTAGATAAAAATTGGATATAGCTATTTTATACTTTTAGTTTTAAATAGCTATTGTATTAATATTGATAAAGAATACGGAAATACGATATACGATTGCAAAATGCTTCAGATATTTCATATTTTTTATTTCCTTAATATCTCAGTGATCGTAAAAACAAGTAAAAATTTCCAACTTAAATGTTAAGAGATTTAATATTGCTCTATATACATATATCTGCTCTATACACATTCATAAAGTTCATTTTAAAGATAAAAGCATAATGATGTAGCAATTATATTATTAATATACTCGTAGCAGGTAATATTTTATGAAATATTGCTGTAAAACTTTTCGTCTGAAATCGTATCTACTTTATGAGAAAATGGTTGTATCATTTTTAATCATTTATAATGATAATATAATTTAATATGGATGCTCTCCATGTAACAGTGAGAAAATTTGAATTTTGAGGTCTGAATTACGAAATTCTTCGTCATAGCAAATTTTATTTGAGAAACACCAACGAGAGGAGGCGGCGGTTAATTATAAGATTCGTCGGTTTCACGTTGTTACAAAGTTAAACGATCGTTTTGACTCGCCGTTTACTAATTAGTTTCTGAAAGTCCTCCGTGCGGACAGTTCAAAGAAACGTACAGAAACAACATTACGAGATGGGTTGTCCGCGATTGAATTACTTTCAAGTCCCAATGGATACTGTCATTTCCGTGCTCTAACTACCCGTTGAGTTAGAAGTTTCGCATTTGCTGAAACGGTGATATATTTTTGTAAAGATAGCTTCGTGTTTCGTTTCGATGTAAATATAAGGCTAACAATAAGTAAGTGAGATGTATGATTGGAGAAGTTGTTATTTCACGAGATTAATGTAATTACAGAAAGCAATTTAATGAAATCCTGTTACATTAAACGCAATTTATTTATATGTTTTATTTTTGGAAAAGTTAGGTATTTCCTTTAAATTGTACATTAAAGATTTAAATTGATTTCATACGAATGAATACACATGCAAATATTGAGCTGTAAATAGCTAAAGCAATCTTTATATATCTTCTCCTCCATTTTTATTTAGCTCTCTATCGTAATGGTGAATGTCAGTGTAACGTGAAAAACGTCGATCACGCAACTCGCGAGTATATTTAATAACTGAAACGTCATGGACGAGTGATATGACAGAACGGGGCGGCTTTCGCATCTGTTTGAACAAGGAAAATTGTTACATCCGGCAAAACAAGTCACTGGCTGCACGTGTATCACGCGACACGGGGTAAACAAGATTTCTGCAACGAGTGAAAGCAAATACCAATGGACTTTTTTCGATAGTCGCTGACAGAATGTTCTTCTCTGTTTCTAGAGCGACTCCTTGTCGCACGATCGTAAACCCAGCTCGAAGTGACAGGTGGATTGAATTTTTTATCAATGTGTCGACGCATCATGCAACTTGCAGAACACGACGCATATGTGAATCTGCATGATGTGACGATAAAAACAAGATAATCTTTTTACGTTTATTGCTAATAATTAAACACTTCAGAATACAGATCAATTTTAATATTCATAAGTTTTTTTTTATTTGCAAGCGATACACGCGAATATTTCTACATCAAATCTCGTGAAAATAAAATTTATAAAATTTACGAATTTTTTATATGAATAGAAATACGTAATATTGTAAAAAGTTAAACTATAATATAAATTTCATTTATATTATACTCTACTAGGATACAATGCAACATCGCCTCTGACGAGTTTCACATTCGACAAAACATTCCGTGTAACAACGTCGCGTAGGGGAAACGTGCATCCGCATTATAATTTCTCTTCCAATTCGCCGAGTCTTTCTGTCTCGTACCTTTCTCGAGTAATCAGCGGGCAGCAGAGATGTTACACGCGAATGTTCAACATAAATCGCGCGTGTTCGTTTCCCGCGGTCACCATAATTTTCCGGAACACGGTCCTTCTCTCGCCCTCTCTTTCTCCCTCGCCATCTTTCGCAGCCGCAAATCTTCGTGGCATTGTGCGAAACAAGATTTCCCGTCGTGTTTAAAGGGGCACCGTCCTTGACGAAAGTACTAACCCTCGTCACCCATCCCGCTGACCCTCACTGCTCCATAAAATCCTCCGACGGTGCGACCGCACTTTTAAGACGAACAGAAGTTAGTACGTCGCACTTTTATTGCTGGGAGATATCCCTGGTGAGGTCCGCGAGACCACGGAAATTGGGAAGAAAGGGAAGGGGAAAGGGAGAAAGCGGACGTGGGAAGATGTCCTTAGAGACAGTCTGCATCACGAGGGAGCCGCTTGTTACTACTTCGATATATCGACTTTTGAATTTCGTGAGAGTCGCCGCGACTACGGCTCGAAGAAGCAGTAGTATAGGAATAGGTAGTGATTGCACCAATTCTCGGTCAATATTTCACACATCATACATATATGTACATATTTGTACATAATTTAGTACGAATAAAAATAACGTTTTTTTAAATATGTATAAAGGATTTATACAAATTATACCTAATTGACATTTGATACAATTATCTTATTTATATAGGTTTTATATAAATTAATGATATAGCATATATGATATGTAATTTTTGCAAGTAATATTATTCTGCAAATTATTTTTTCATCAATTTTTCGTCGAATTTTTTGTATATTCGTGTATCTCGCGGAAAGATTAGTCGTGTAGTTGAATCAGTCGTATGTTTGTGCGCTAGACTACGCATCTTGACAGTATAATGAGTTGTACAACTAGTAAAAAAAAGAGACGAGGGACGGAGTCGAATAACTGTCTGCACAAAAAGCAGGAAATATTAAAGGGGACGATGCGCTCCCGAACCCGGCGACGACCCGACCCTAGCCTCGTACCTCGGCCAATGAAATTACCACGAAATGTCCCAGAATGTCGTCACGTACGTGAGAAAACTCAGGTCCCGGGCACTGCGCCCGTAGGGCTGTCGCGCGTTTCGGGATTCGAGATGACGTTTGGGAGATCCTCGATCGTGCCCGCAGTCCTGGCACAATGGGCAGTCGAATGACGGCGTTTCTCCGGAAAAATGGTGTCGAAGCGGATCTCATTTTACGATCGGATTGATGGGAAGGTAACGAGGACGTCGTAGTTTTTGAAAGGATAACGCCGTTCGAACCGCCGTCGCTCTATACCATGACACGGCGTTCCCTCGCGCGGTTGAAAATTTATCTCAAAAGAAGTGGACTGCCCTTTCACGGAGATACTGGGCAGCAGTAGCGATATAATATGGAGTATGAGTACTTGTAACGTTAATGGCAATTGCACATGGTTTAGAGAACACAATTTTATTATAAATAAAAAAATATAATGCGATATAAGAAATTATTACTAAAGCTGAATATTCTGCATTTTTTTATTAGCAAAACTTAATAATATATTATAGTTCTTTCTATAGTTTAATATTTTTTATTTTTTTATGGTATTGCATTAAAAAAATAATTCTATTTAAGAATAGATCCAAAGCAATTTTCCCACTTTAATCTATTAATTTTCACAACTCTGTATAGTCTAAATTTCTTACAAAGTACGCGTTTAATCTTAAGTTTCACGGGGCTGCCCAAGTATTAAATTGAGATACTTGCGTCTTGGTAACTGATATATTCTCTAATAGTTCATATTTCTTTAAGTCCAAAGTTTAATGACACTCAATCAACTTCGCGACACGACTGTCGGGCCACATGTAGGCGCAATAGATTTAGCCATTACTCACCATGAAGGCTATGCGACGTCTATACTGCCATTAGGCAGAGTTTCGGCCTCCTGACAGACTTCACCGCGAAGTTAGACTCAATTATGTACCGCGCCCGAACTCGACAAACTAATTCACTACTTGATCCAATATCGTCAATTGCTCCTTCACGCCTGAACCTATTGACTCTACTTGGCCTGTTCTTGGTAAATGTTTCTGAAAAGCTGGTGCAGAATCAGTCAGCACCGTAATCAGTACATGTATATATATATATTCAGCATTTCGCTAGACGCGTAAAAGTGTAGAATATACTGGAAAGTACGAAACGCGAAACGTATAATAGAAACATACAAAACCGTGCAGAATGAAGAGAAATGCAGCGACAAATTCGGGTAGCCCAGAACATATACGATAAAATCGGAAATACGGAGGATGAAGTCGGAAAAATTTGGACTTTCATAGTTCACATGAAGTTGGCATGTGTGCGAAATCTCCGCGGCATAACAAGAGTGACACGAATTTCCATGAAATCTGGATTTTTTCGAAAAACAAGCGACGATTTGAAGCAGCGGCAGAGTGCTGTCATCGAGAATATCGAGATACCAGCAAAGTAAAAATGGAAGTTAATCCGATCACTTCCGTGCACTCTTTTACAACAATAGAGAAGTGCACACAGTACTGCTTTTCAATTATAAATGATCGCGGGCGATTGCTTCGGGGTATCGTTACGGAAAAATCCATCGGAACTCAAGCAAAGCGAATGAGGATAAATAAAATTGCGCCAGTATGTACCGCTTGTTGATTGGCGTATGTCCGACTAAATCTAGTTTTTTTTAGAATAGATAGTTGTAGAAATAATTGAAACAATTGGAAAAAATTCATACTTGTTAGTTTACTTATCTTACTAATTGTAAGACAGAAACGTGTTATAAAATGCTATGTAAAATTCTTTGAGTTAACAATTCTTTAAGATTCTATAACTTGATGGCGTTTCTAATTGAAAGTTTAGACGACACTTGGTGAAATGCATTCGTGAATAATATCCTTAATTAATATCTATTGAAATTGAGTTTAAAGTTTTCCGATCATAGTAATGAAAAGATTTTAGCTTTCAGTTGTTCACAGCTTAAAGATCCGTTCACGTAGTTTTCATTCTATTAAGATCTTTCTTATTAGATTGATATTGATTTTATGTTATGTAATTTTCGGCTCTGTCGATAAATACATCTCATTTTACACGTAACTCTCAAATAAATTTTAGTTGATTCTATTCAAAACGCTTTTTCGAATTACAATTAATTACGATTAAGTTTATTAAGTATCAAGTGTCCTTTCAACGTCTTCATTATCATAGTTCATTATCTTTGACTGCTCTATCTGTGAAGTTTCCATTGCGAGATGTTAGTATCTTTCAAAATGAGATGCCGGATTCAAAGTTGAACGGGTGCACGCTAATTCCCATCGCAGCGGGAGCGCAGTTCTCATGAGTGGCGAAATCTGCTTTCGACTGACAGCCCCAATCACATAGGACGATTAAAGAAGAAGTTTAATTACAAGTTTAACTCGTCGACAGTTACCGCTAATTGTACTTGGCGAAGAAGCAGCGATTTCCACCGCTCGATCATAGCGTCGAGGGTGGATTGCAATTTTGACGATCGGTCTTTCATTGTCAGTCGGTCCAGCTGACGCCAAAAGAGCTCGGATCAGTAGCCTCAAGAAAATGAATCCGTTCGTAGTTGTTCTCTTTGTAATTATACGCGAAACTTTAATTCTATCTTCAATTATTATCAGGGTTCTCTTAATATCTTAGATATTTTACTATGTATCGAAATAAATTAAAATTCTATTTAATTTATGGTATTTTTATAATATTTTCTTAATCTCTAATTTCTAAAATAACTTGTGACGATAATTTTATATAACAGCGCAGAAAAACCATGTTGAAAAAAATAGTTGATATAAAATAAAAGTTTCGCTCCGAAGAATTGTTGATAAAATGATTGATTTTTTAACAGAGCACAAGTAATTCAGTGCGTTTCAATTGATTGACAGTTGAAGTCAAACAAGTGTTTCTTCGGAAAAGGTAACAGTGACTAAACAATATTCCAACTTTTCCCCCTGTCGAAGAAGAAAAAAGTTGCCTTCGATGACATTGGTGTTTAATAATGAAGAAACATCAAAATCACGACGTGCACGAGAAGCGCTTATTTATATTTTATGAAATAATGAAAGTTTTGTAAATCTTTTAATAGTTTCTGAAACCATCCATTGTCAGTGAAGTTTTTTACAAAAACTTTACTAACACGATAAAGCAACTAGCTTTTTTTCACGGAGAATGAAATATTAAGAACAAAGTATCGATTAAGTTATTAGCTCTCATTATTACAGGTTTATCTTGGTTCAATCTTTTTCTAATTTGTTATTAGCAATTATGAACATTATAGATATTAAGATTCTAAATACATAATAATTAACTAAAACTTTATATGTTAATATGAAAACGTTAAATCGATTAGATATTGTTAATGAAATTTGTGCCATTTTTTTCTACATTATTTTTAACTTTTTACAATTATATTTTTCATTATAGTATGCATATATCTTCTTTTTTCTTTCGCATCTCGTGTTTACTATTTCTCGTGTTTACTATTATTCTTCTACTTAAGTTTAATGAAAGTGTAATATGAAATAAATTAAGGAAGGAACATTAAGCTTAATAATTTCAATTTAACAAATTAATATGTAACGACTGCGTTATTTTTTATGCAATCTTGGCAAATTATTATTATAATTTAGCTTCGAATTTATATCTTTAACAAGATATTAAATTTTGTAACCCTCGAAACTTTCAAGAATAAATGAAGTTCGTCGTGGCTAACATAAAATTTAACGTAATTAACTTGGGGTAAAAGTTCAATTCACGAAAAAGAAAATGAAAATTAGAATAGAAATATCGCTACTCTCACGCGATTCCCATTTTTGGACAAGCAGCTATGACTGTCCGCATCGAGGCGTCTGCTTAATCTCGAGTTCCACCACTGCGTATGTCCCACCCGATTACGAGCTCGATAATCTCTCTGGCATTAGCGTTCAACTGTAACGGGTACTTTCATTTGCGCGCTCCCGCTCGCAAACTTTATGCGAACTCGGCTCGTCCAATCACTATCTACCGAGCTTGGCGAGATTTTTGCTCGCAAGACACAACGACGTGGCTACATTGTTTGTACGAGCTGCTTTAAGACGTCCGCTCGGCTTGATAATAGGTTGCTCAACTCGGCGCGTTGTGGGACTCATCCGTTAAACTGCGAAACTTCTGAATATGCTAATTTCACGGCTAATTCTAATGTTTCCGGGAAAGTGGGTCGCGATGCGCGAAAGAGGAAAAGGTCGGGGAGAAAGGGTAAGGTAGGTGAGATAGAAGAGGGACTGGGAAAGTTGAACGTTAGTCAGTATGGTCAGGTAATTACTGCAGCGCCGAAGTACTTAATGAAGTATTTCAAAGGCGTAAGTAAATGACAAGGAAGGAAGTCTGAGAAAACGGCTAACGGAGTGTCTGCGGCACGATCGTGACTTTCAACGCTTAAACTCATTTCGCGTTGCGCGCACAAAGTAAATAACATAAATAAATAACAAACAAACTGGTGTTCCAACGACAAACATCCATCGCAAAACCAGTTTTAATCGTCGTAAATTTGGCAATAAAAACATCGCAGTAAAGACTGTCTGATATTTCACGGTTTACAGTCGTGATGTCGATACAACCTGCCTTTATTTAAAATATTACGGCAAAATCGTTAAAGCGACTTTTATTTTCTGTTAGATGGAAACTTTTATAAGCAGGATATTTTGAGATGTCTCGGGACTCTTACAATCGCCCCGATTTTATCTTCCGAATTTCCTGCCGGTGACGCGACGAAGAAGAAGCCGTCTTAGAAATGTCCGTCGGTCAGCGAGAATTCCGCAAAGCGGTCTCGCGGTTCTTGCGATTGTCCGCGATATCGACGAACGTAAAAATCTTTGGCTTACAGCTGCATTCAGCTGCTGTTGAAGCGAGATGACGAGAGCGGCGGTTAGTGCGGGAGCAGTAGCTAAGAGCAAGATAGTTTCGATCATAAAATACGCGAGCAGGGATAGATGGCAATTTCTATCATATAATATACGAAGCGTATATAGACGTCGCGAAGAAAAGTGAGGGATATGATAACCCCTAGCGTGGAGTTCTTTCTGCGAAAACGTCGCCGTTGGCGTCTTCCGGTTTGATACAGATACAGATATATCGATATATCACCGTTACAATACCGCCCAATTTTTATGTGTTCCGTAAGAGGTGTATCATGTGTACGACGGAAAATCTTTTTCCCTTGTCATAAATCTTCAATATCAATAACCAATAAATTCTTCAGTCATTATTATGAAATATTTGATGCAATTAAATCCTACTTGACATTTATATGCAGAATAAATATTCTGAATTATTTGAAATATGCAGTAATATATATATTTTATATTTACATTTTAATTTAGGAATACATTTTGATTATGTAATTAACTTTTCCTTTTTACTAAAAGAAAAAAGTAAAAGAGATAAAATATATTTATAAACATATACTTTATTTGCGTCAGAGATATAAAATATGAATATTAAAATAATCCTAATTAATTTTATTAATTATAGTGCGTTACGAACGCGCGGATTTATGCTCGTCCGATCCTGGCACGTTCATTAAACGTCTAGAGTTCACGTTGTTGCATAACTGGGAAATCGAGTCTTGACCCAGTTACGCTGCATCTATTTTGAGAGAGCGCATCATTTTACTTTAATGACAAGGCACGTCTCATCTGTGTGCGATCGATACTGTCAGTATTTCTACCAGCGGCATCGATCGCACGACGAGACCCGCAATTATTAGCTTTTAGGCCGGACAAGGCTTCTGCCTTGAGATCCGCATGCGATTAGATTACGCTTCCTCGCTGATTATCTCAATTTGGATATGCGCCACGTGTGTCGTTGTCCAGACGCGTCCTTAGAGTGTCGCTATATATCACGCGCTATCCGGCTGGTCGAGTGCATCACGGTGATGAGACGATACTACGACGATTGCACTGTTCGCGAAATTATTGAGCCGTTTCCTGGATTTCGGAGGTACATCGAGAGAGGCAGCGAGAGAGAAAGAGGGAGAGAGAGAGAGAGAGGCAGGGAGAGTCGCGTGTGTTCTATCTCTGCGTGCCAAGAGAGATCGTTAGACGTGGCGGAATCGTTATATCGATTCCCCGCAGCCGGAATCGATGCGCGGACTTGGTCACGTACCGCCGTGTGCGGCAACACGTACGATCGGCGCCGTATTTTATGGCACGCGCGACAGACCGGATCTCAGCAGCCTGCTACTGCTGCTGCCGTTACCGCTGTTGCTGGATGCACGCCCCCACCGGGATACGTGATATACAGACCCGTAAAAGGATCTGTCAAGATTTCCGTGGCTGCGACAAGGATGCGGGTCGTTTCCGCCATGTCGTGTATTTGCTCGTTAAGCCGGTTGAAGAACGGTCGTGATGACTCCTTAGCGATGTTCGGCGCAAATCTAACTATAAAGTCACGCGCGATTCCGCCACGTAGCGGAACGCGACAAGAACGAATGATTAAAAGAGACATTTATATTACGTGTTGCCCTGAGGCATTTTACGTACCACGAATCGTAGTGACTTATTACTAGTACACATAAATGTCCGACATGGTTGTATTTTTCGAGCGTTTGTAATTATAAATCTGTACCTGTTTTTCCCGTGATAAATGTTTTTTTTTTCCATTTGTAGATTTGTGTTTCTAATGACTTCAATAATCGGCAATCTATCGCAGCAAGAAGAAGTAACTATCAAACTTCGTCTAATAGCATTCTGTGGTAATGCAGTTTGGATAAGTTTCCTATGTCTATTATTCATGATAACGTTTATCGAACGAAAGTTTCCAGCTGCGGATGATTCTAGATTTATATACGTTCCGCTGTCGATGCTTTAACGTGTGCGTGGCGTTTGATAGATAATATCTGACGTTATACTGATTGAAGTTATATAAAAATTGGACGAAGTAATAAATTGGTGTATCTCGATACACATTATTTCAGTAAAATGCATTACGTAAATCTCTCTTCGAAATTGCGAGTATAAAATTACATGTTCATCTAATTATTTTCTTTTTTATTACATGAAATTTTCACGATACGCGTTCCATTTAATAATAATATGATATAGTAGAATGCAATTATCATGTAATGTGACATAAAACAGTGATAAAACTTGATGCATCTCTATTTTAAATGCGCGTAATTAAGATAAACGGAAGAGATTACAAAGTTTTCGTCATACTCTCGTCGTACTCATGCAAAAGCAATATCACGTATTGCTTTTAAAACCGGCTGAGACAAAGCCTGTTTTGCGAATAGACGTCATCATGTGCAGCCTTTGAGCCTGCTCGCCACAAAACCGACTTTAAAATGCATTAAATTGGCGCACGATATATATGTATACAGCATGATTCAAAAAAGAAATTCGATGATTTCGGAGAGAGAAAATGTCAGTTATCGTGAGAAATATAATTCGTATTAATGTGTATATTAATTCTACGTACAGAGACAAAACTGCGAGAACAAAATTCTTCACATCTATCTATTACAATATTAATTATAGTGAATACTGATTAAAAGATATATTAATTATAATTATCAAAGCTTTAGCAAGACAGCATTTTGAATTGCATAAAACATTACATCTTTTATTTTATAAATGAGAGATGCCAATGTCAATATACTTTGCAATGCATACGTGAAGACGTTGTGTAAATTCATCTTCTTGGTACCTCTATATGAGTGTCAATATTCAAAATGTGAGCAAGCATCTTATTATATTTCATATATTTAACTTTTGCGTAATTAAAAGATAAGAAGGAAGAAAAAGAAGAGAAAAAGGAAAGCTAAATTTTCGTTACTAAATTTCGAAAATTAATAATTTTTTTCTATTTCGGTTAGGATCAAGTTTCAGTCTCAATGAGCGACAAAATCTCTTCATGAAACATCGACATTTTCTTTTGAATCATTCTGTATTTCGAACGAGAGTAGTGTAAGCTGATTACGTCACAGGTGACCACGTAAAGGGATGCGGAAAAAGACCGCACGAGAGTTACTCCCGTGTGGCGTCAGCCCGTCTTAAGTGGCTATTTTGGGATAAATGCGCGGCGCGATGCAACCATCACCGCGGAGGGCGGACGCGCATGTAACGTCGCACGTGTGGAAATTGTTTCCCGATCAGTCATTCGTATCGAATCTTTCTTCGGCGCTTACTGCGCCGTAGCCAGCAAAGCAGATTACGGTCTCACTGCCTTCCGCCTTTCCTACGCGAATGTCTCTCGCCGTTAAAATGGCTAGTTAAGATTACTTTGATGGATTTTCTAGACATGTTAAAGACTAATAGATGTGAATTACACTTAAGCTCTGACAGAGCTACCGAAATAGGAACGCAATGAATACATTTTCTTATGTAGGATTAAATATGAATAGAATGATTATGGAGCGACACATCAATTGATGCGAGTTTGATAAATAGCATTTAATTAATTTAGCAGATTAGGCACTAATAATATCTTTTAACATATATTCTTAAAAATAAAAATAAAAATACACTCGTATAATTATAAAAAATAATAGAAAAAGAATAATTAAGCTGTGAATTCTTTCTAATGCTTTATTGTATATTGTACTTCATTTGAATCAAAATCAACTTCGCTATAACAATCGAGAGAAGTAAATGCCTTGTTGAGAATATGTTTTAATATTTCCAACAATAAAGAAAACAAAATAATATAGAATAAATTTAAAAAATTTAAAAGGACAATAACAAAGATGATAAATGAAAAAAGATAAAGTGAAAATAATTCATTTCTTCTTGCCACGCCATTAAGAAAGCCACTTGCGATTTGCAATTTATTATGCGATTCTCCTTTGGGCGGTGCTTCTCATAACCGTATCTTATGTACATTAATTAACTATTAATTGAACCTTCAAGCTGTATTGCGATACACACCAAGGCGTAGGATTAATGTTGCCCTATATATCGTAGCCGTGTAATTACTCTGATTTCGATACATGCTGCGTCAGATTGTCTATTGATCACCGTGCGCCACTAGAATAGCTCACTAACTTCGAATAGTCGTCGGTGTATAAATGTCACTTGAAGCACTCGGCAATACTCGAGTCCCGGGTCTATAGAGATCGAAGGATCGCGTGCAATAGCAAAGGGACAATGATTTTCAAGGGACCGAGTGGATAGAGGAAAGAAGTAGTATGGGGACAATCACTCGCTCGGAATCAACACGAATTCGTGATCGCGCCACGATTCAAAGTACGAATACAAAGATACGTTATCGCTGCTATTGTATCGCGACGTTTTTCGTGCGGGACACAATCACGCACATCACTTGTGAGAATTTAATGCCGCAATATTACGGACGCATACCTTAATATCGGAATGTAGAATTCGCATTTAAAGAACAAAAGTTTCTTTTTGAACTTTTTCATTTTATGTATAAATATTATTTCTATTATTTATTTTTTGTGTAGCATAATTAAGAATTTGCATTAACGTGATTGAGCTTAAAGGCTATTTTTGTCTAGCTATTTTAATGTATTTATTTATAATATAACTGATTGATTTAATTTATTTAAAAATTATATTAAAAAATCTTTGAGGGTTCATAGTATATACATTTATACAATTTCATTAAAAGCTCGTCATGAGAATTTCTTCTGTTTCCGGAGGACATACGCGTCATAAAAGTGCTTGAAAGTCTTTTTAGTCTCGTTATTTCGACAAAGGACAGCTTTGCAGGACTTTTTTCCGGTGGGACCACGAAACTGGATTTTCGGAAAGAAAATTTATCCATCACAGACACACTCGAGAGGTAAAAATTTCCGGCGCACGCGAGATCGAATCATTTGTTTCAGGATTAATGACGGTCCGAAAATGGGAGTCAGGGGAAGGGAAAAGTGCCAAAAATCGATGCGGCGCCGGGGAATGCGCCCCGGCCGGGGGTCGATCGCCACCCGCTTTATCTCGACTGCGTTGCGTCCCCGTTATTATCGGCGCCAGTTTTTCAAGCCGCGGCACACCGCCGTCGTTCGACATTTTCGTTTGACAGCCGTATCGCGCGCGCGTCCGGCGAAAAAAGGCCGGGGCTGTGCGCGTCGACGCGCAGCCATGCTTTACCACCGCAAATCGCGTGCGCGGCGCGCGTATTTTCGGTGCTCGAGATTTGCTGCTCGCAAAAATGTGCCGTCGCATCGCGGTCGAGTCAATTTCCAAAAAAAAAAAAAAAAAAAAAAATCGCATTCTCGTCATCGCGCGTAAAACGCGCCGCGAGAAAGCGCGTGGACGAAGCGTGTGGCGCGACGCGACGGTGCGGGCGGTGGCAGCGGCGATCGTATTTTCAGAATTCGACGTGTAAAAGCGTTTTGCGCGTAGTCGCCTTTTGTGTTCGACCGACACGTTCTATCTCTCGCACGGAAATTCGAGAGTGTGTGCGCGATAGAAGATTCAACGGATTCGGGAACACGAGAACTGCGGAATGTGGATAAAAGTGCGCGGAAGTGCGATAACGATACTGCATTGTCAGTACATCTTGTACGCTGTTGATCTTTGACAGGAATTTACGCTGGACTTTTTTTCTCGCGTCGCTCTTCTCAAATCCCTCCCGCGTAAAGTTTCTCACGTATCATTAATTACATCGTCTCGTACCAAATTTCGCGATCTTTTTTTTCTTGTTGTCTATCCAGTAACGCACCTCAGTCAGAGGTAAAATCACTCGAAAACAATTTAGCATTCGCGAATAATGAATTAAAAAAAATTTTATGGAATGTTCGTACCGAGCAGATATTCGCACAGTATATTCAACGTATGTACTATCCATTTTCTCCGGCGGACGACGTCGGTACATAGACTGCACTCTATATAGACACAGCTTCACCCAAGCATCTAGGAAATGCTAATATTAACACTCGTTCAGTGGATAGAACATGCAATTTAATAACAGCCAATTGCAACTTTCTATAGCGAATCGCTGACACTTGGTGCCGAAGCACTTCACTTAAAATTATTCGACGTTCATCTTCTCTGGTATTTTCACATAGGGAAATAATTCAGTATTACCTTCGATTTTAAGTGAATTACTCAAATGTCTATAGGATAGATTAAATGATATCACTGGCGAAAAATCAGGATTAAATCATTTTTTGCCGTAAATTGCCGCGGAAGAAACGGTATTTTACTGAACTCTAATATGAACATTTTGAATGAAACTCGCACTCGTTTCTAAATTACTAAACGTAGTCTGATAAAACAGTATTTGATATTTCAAGAATTTACCCATCTTGAAATTTTTTAATTATAAAGTAAGCCAAGAATCGTATATAATTCACGAGGGATTTAAAGATGCAGTTTCTTCATTAAGATACTTTCTCGTTTGATATTTTCTCTCGTCGCAGGCACTCCACCGTCATATATCGCAGCTGGCGATTCGAGATGCAGAGATTAACTGGAGCCCCATGTGGCGCGAAACTTTTCTCTGTGTGTGCAGACTCGTGATTACGATGGCGACATGTCGTTCGCGTGCAACGACGACCTGTCGCGTGACGTTTTGCGGAGACGTGGTGAGTGTATGGCGCCGCGCTTTTCCTTCGCCGAGCAAAGTGTCAAAAGCAGGGGAACGACCCTAATTGAATCGTCTAGCGAGCACGTAAGCCCGCGGGGACAAAAGTTCACGGTGCAGCGGTGTGCGTAACACATCGCAGTTAAGTGCCGCGACAAGTTCGTAAAGACAACGACAAGCGTCGCGACCGAGGTCTGACGCGAGTGCAGCGATCACGTACATTGCGCATTTTATACGCCGACATAGAGACGCATCTCAAGGAAGTATGAAAAATAAATGAAGATCACAAACCGCGCAGATAAGAAGTTACAGTGAAAACGTAAAAGATGTTATCTCTAAAAAGATTATCTCGATAAATCTGGCGAAAAAATTTATCAGCGAATTTGACTGCGTGTACTGTATGTAAATGTTATCATTTATTACTTCGCAGCAAAAACATATTTCATATGAGAATTTTTGCGAATAAAAATGATGTATGAATTAACATTTTTTTTGCAAAATATATACCATATACTTTCATTTAATTCAAATATTATACTAGTACATGCAATTAAATTTATGATATGATTTACTTCGAGATGATAAATTGATAATTTGTTTCAATTTGGAAAATCATGTCATAATTTTATAAAGCTAAATTAACAGCTTTCTCTTAAATATAAAGCTTCTATTATTATTTAACTTTTTATGATAATCCGCGCGGATATGTTCGCAATCGCGGAGACATGCTGGTGTTCTTACAATTAGTCTAATTGATCTGCTTCGCGAGTTCGACACATGATTGTTTTTCTCGGGAAAATATTCCGGTTCCACGTTTATGCGAAAGCGAGTACATATGTAAGAGAGCCGCGGCAACAAGTGCGTAAAGCGTGCGTGTACACGCATGCGAAACTATCATAAGAATTGCTAGTATAGGAAGCGGAAAATCAACAAAACGCGAAGCGAGTCTACATCGAATATCGAGCAGAACTCTACGCAAAATGATGAAGAAGACGAATGCAGAATAATGCACGTAGTCTGGAAATAAAAAGTTTCGCTTGAAAAATTGCCAAAGCATTCAAGAAAAATAATTGTTCTCGAAGATAATACTTTTTAAAGCTTTTTGTTAAGAATTTTATTTTTCAGTCCTTCATAAAAATTTCACAGAATTTTATGACAAATTTCATAAAACTATTAGATAAAATATTTTAATGCAAATTTAAAAAAAATTTGTTAGATGTTAGATATTAAATTTAAATTTAAATTTAAATTAATATTAAGATTTAAATTAATATTGTCATATACAAAAGTAGTTAAATATATTTAAATTATTGATATTAATTTCACTACGTTTTATTCGATATTTAATAAGAAATATAGAAACAGTTTTTAAAAGTACTATACATATATATTTTCGTTCTGTGATGCAATGTGCAACCTATATTCGCAAAAACAGCTAATCTGGTTCAAAACCCTTTGACTCGAGAACATAAATGAATATTATTAAGAGCAAAAATAAAACTTGATTTTATTATGTAATTAGTAATCAAGCTGTTCAATAATAAAATTATCTCGCGGCAGTTTAACGGATAATTATTTCGATTTGTATTATGAATGTTTCTTTTGAATTTTATATAAAGAGATGATCAGTTTTGTTAGAAATGAATACTGCTGAATACGCTGTTTTCTTTCCACCGTGGTTTTATTCCGACGTTTTCCAATATAAGGCAACGATTAAACGAGCCACTATGGCTGATAATTAAAACCGTCGAGCCAGCAGAATATGGCGCAAGCTCGTAAGAACATTTTACTGTAGATAGTTTACAACAAGCAAGTACTTACATGTCCAAGTTTCATTTCAATAATCCAGACAATTTTACATGAAATTACACAGAATTACACGAAACTTATAATTAGCATTTCATAAGATTGATGTAAGATATCAGATTTATCTATCATATCAGATTTATAATTACAAAATTCTTAATACAGAAAATTAATTTGAACAAAAAAATTTTTAGTAACTATGTTAAAATCTTATTGAAGGGAATGTTTAAAAAATTGTGCTTACGTAACTCACATACATTACGAAGGGCTCGCTTGGTACATCCTATGATGCATCGAATCCTAGCGCAAGTATTGACTACGTGACTGGGCACATTATGAGCGTGTTTTGATGCAAGAGCACGACGATAGTAGCTCCTATTACACTGTATATCAGTGATAAATATGTCGGGGTAATGTTCTTGGTAATAAGAAAGCTATTCATCAATGAAATATCAATCAATAATTGTTATATAATAATTGGCATTATTAATTTTAAAATTCATTTAAAAGTATAATTCATTTGTGGGATGTTTATTATTAAAATTGAGCTATATTAAGATATTTATGATTATTGCATAATATATAAGCTACTTGTAAATAATAATTTAATATGTCTATTGCTTTGATTAATATTGAGTAATATTTTAATGAGATTTATCATGCCTCAAAATCTGAATCCAAGTAGGATTGAGTTTAGCAGAAATTCAAACACAGCAATAAAAGTAGAACAAAATACCAGATATATCAATAGCAAAAGGTCGTGACTAGTTGTTCACTCGTTAATTTCGTCGGTGAAAAAAAGATGAGAAAACGAATGAAAGGGGCTAGCGGGGGCACGCTTTTAACTCGAGTCACAGCGAATGGAGTGAATTTGGTTGGTTGGTGGTTACATTCGACCACGAGGAATCGGAACCGATTCGACTTAATGAAAGGCTGAAGGAGGATGGAGACGCTGACGAGGCGCGCGCCAAGCTTTTCTCAGTACCGCTTGCACATGGCATCGCCAGTTTAGGATGTTTCTGTTCCTTTTTTTAGAAGGAGAATTTTAATACGAGAAATTTTTGAGAGTAAATAGAGAATTAATAATATTTAGAATAATATTATAAAATGTGTTTGAAGATCTTTTCGCGGAAAATTTACCTCTGTATTTACTGTCGTATTTGTAACTCATTTCATGTTCAAAAAATTGAGAAAAGAATTATCAGCGAATTCTTTTACACGTTTAGGAAAATGTAGGAATATAATGCGACGTGAAATAATCTTTCAGAAAAAGTTGAAGCTCTGCTTCCGCGCTGAATCATGCTCAATCATCGCGAGCTTGCAGACAGTACCGTGCATCGCTTTACAAAAAACTCCTCCGTTCTTGGAAGGATATAATAAAGTGACGTGTTACGTCGCTTTATCGTAATTAATAGTCGGTAGAATCATGCGGACGCAGCGTCACGAGGACAAGGCAGCGTGATTAATATCGGCCACCCGTAGCTCAACGTTGATCTCGCGACAACCGGCTCCACGAAGCGTGCAGCGGTTTCTGGAGAGCAACTTCGGCTGGCCGCGGATCTTTCGTCATTTGACGGATCTTCCTCTCTCACTTTCTCTCTCTCCTTTTCTCTTTCTCTCTCTCTCTGTCTATATATATATATATATATATATATATATATATATATATATATATCTGTGCTCGTAAAGTGGAGTTCTCCAATGGAGAACGGGCAGACATCCGTACTGATGTTTGACAATGCGGAATATCTCGCGTCCCGAAGATAATTACATCCCTCTCTGTCGTATTATTGTTCGCGCTGGTCTATTGTTACCTGGCCCACAGTGGTACAATAGTTCTCAGCATAGTGTATCAGGCCAGTTCTATTGTTTCGTAATTTACGCCGTGATTTTACGACTTTTTCACGCAGCGGAACCGTCTCCGCGGAATCGCGCTATAAACAACGACATCTCGATTACGCATCGGAGAGAATCGTAAATCACGCCGATCTTAGTTTCCACAGGGCGTAAAATGAGTTTCTCTCGCATTTGTCCTCGAGTTCCGTAGGAAAATCGGTATGTGTGTTTACTTTATGAGTACTTTACAATTTAGAACTATGAAGGAGGATTATTTTCGATTATTTATCTCGGTTAACACGTGCTGAGTTACGGAAAAGTAAATCACGTAAACGATACTTTCATAGAGAAATAGAGAGTTATATCAAGCCGATGTTTACGGAGGAGCGGAATAACAATGAAATATTTTTGCGAGACGAAAGATTTTTACTTCGCACTCCATCGACTTCGCGTTCTTTTTCGTAAGGTAGCTGGGACAATATTAATATACGAGATCGCGATGTCGTCGTGGAACAGTTTCTCTGCGAATCGATGACACGGAAAGAATACCGAGGGCGGAAGAGAAAAAGAACGAGAACCGTATTTCACCCCATATTTGCTGTCGATATGAAAACATACCGGCGACGTGTGTAACGTCGTGCGCACAAAGGGCATCGAAAAATCTCCCTACGTGCGTTCGCGTTGCTGAAATTTCGAAGAGTAGCGCTTTGCAAGATTTATCTACATCTGGTAGAAGCCCCGCCAACGCGGGCATTTCATCCTGTATGGAGCACGTTGCAGCAACACGTAACTTACGCTACGTGACTGCAAAAGGGCTGCACTGTGCTTTAAACTTGTCTTTTTGATCGAATCACTGAATTTTTGACGCGGGAAATTAAACTCCCCTCGGTATAAGTGTGGAACTGGGAAATCGCACACCTCAAAAATTTCGATTAAATGCGTTTGCCCTCGCTATTTCTCCGATATGATTTTTCATCCAGTCGTCGTGTAATTGTTTCCGCGAAATAATCCTTTTATCTTTAAAATATTATTGATACTTGGAAATGGAGAAATTTTCTAGAGGAAAGATATTTTAGTTATTGTTGAAAACTTTTATCATTTCTCTCTTAACATATACTGCCACAAAATACCGCGCTATTGTGATACATATTTCTTCCTATGAATTTAAGAAAAGTGCACTTTTGTGGAAATGCATTCTAGAAATGTTACACGATGTTAAGAGATGTGAAACACACAATGTACAGTGAAATTAGCTTGATTCGAGTCAAATTTTCCAATTGCAAAATTATTTATATAAATTTCCCTCATAAAATAAAAATGATTTTTTTAAAATTCTAGAATTCTTTACATCCCAAATTATTGGGGTGCTAAAACTTTATTTTGCTGGGTCTCACGTATTCCTTATATTTGGAAATAATGTTTCGAGAGTTTATGCTATGCACAAGTACCTAGAGCCACTAGATTATATTCTTATCTTCGATAGTCCATTTACACAATGGCATTATGAAAATAAGAATATATTTTTCCGATACGTAAGAGTTTTTTTGCTTACCTCTCTGTGCGACGCGCAACAAAGGATAAGCGGAAGTCAAAGAGTGGACCATGGACAGCACGAAAGAATTTAATCCCCTCTTTTCTGCTATCTTCCTTACTGGGCGTCTGTTAATACGATACTACCGACAAAGCATAATATCTTGAAGCACGTGAAAATTCGATTGTGCTCGAAGCAAAAATGCAATAATACTTGTGAGGCAACAGATTTTGTAAAATGATTTACCACAAATAGTTTGCGTTAAATCAGATGTTGCTAATTTAAAAAGTTCATAAAGATATTGCAGATAAAATATCTAGGGCAAATATAAAATATATACATAACATGAAATAATTTCTGAAAGATAAAATGGTTAATAGCTTCACAGAGAAATTAAAACAATAAAAACAAAAAGAGAAAGTTAGAATTTCTTTATTGAATTTTTTACGCAGATGTACAAGAGTAATTTAAAAAAAATGCAAACAACGATGTACAGTTTATCTTTTACATGTTCAATAAAACAAACGTCGCGAACGCGGGACGAGAAAATGGAGTTTTCGCGAAACAACAAGGTAAAGCTGTGCGGCGCAGCGGTTGTTCCAATTCGAGTTAGAATCTATGCGATATACACGCGCGCGATTAACTCTCGAACCGAGCAAAAGGGAGGGACGCGCCGTTTCACGAGCCCATTATCTCGAGTCATCCGTGCCCGACGACAAAGGGTCGCCTCGATGCCGGAAATTAAAGAGCCTGTCGTTGAGCGACCAAGAGACAGATAGAAAGAGAGAGAGGGAGGGAGTGAGAAAGAGTGGAGCGGCAGAACTCAACTCGTGATTCCGCTAATAAGGCTTCGCCGGCAAAGTACACATCGGCCCCCGGATCTTATCAGAACTTGCAGGGCTCCCGGATGATCGAGCTGCCTCGAATTACGCCCCTCTGACATCGATCTAACTCGGCCTGTAAATAATCGTTGTTGTTGTTGCCCGTGGCTTACGACCAACAATGACCTGCGTCGATCGCGCCTTTGTTTTTCCGGTGGAACACGATAACGTTCTCGGTCGGTTGTCTGCCATTAACGATCACGAGACCCGTGCAGGATCCTTTTTAACGTAATTCTCTCGCGTACCTTTACTCCAAGCAAGAATCCTGGCCACTTCTCTCCATAAAATGGGAGGGAGAAGTGTGCTTATCTGACTATTCGGCTTCTCTTTAGAAACCAGCCTTTTGTGTGACATTAAATAACATTTAAGTGAATAGGTTCTTTAAAATTGATGTTTAAGAAATGCTTTTAGACCGATGTTAAATAACGACATTTAGAGTAACTAAAGTCTTTTGATAAGATTCGTAGAAAACATAAGAAAGTTTAACGAAAAAATAAAATTATGATCGCAGGATATTAATTTCAATTGTATGTATGTGTATCATATTGTGTATATGCGTATAAAGCAATAAATATTGCCTTATCATCAATAAATATTTCTTTTGTTAGAATTAAATGAAGGGATATCGAATTCCGATTGAACATACTATTTTTTAATTTCGTAATATAATATACAAATCGTTGTTCTCATTAATACACCTCGTGGGATGACTTATCAGCCGGCATATTTAAATATTCAATTTTGATATAAATTTATTATGATCTGAACATAAACAAAAACAAATTGCATTTTTGCAAATGGGCAGAGATAATCATTTCGTTCATAAAATATGTTTTGTATACGGACTATTGCGAGATAATTTTGTACTATATGATTCATCAATCTATGAATGAGAAATTTTTTTTACGTACAATACGTACAAAAAGATACGAATATAACATGTACAAACAAATATAAATTAAAACTTTATACCATACAATATGTTTGAAATTTTTACGGTTGAATTTTGGAAATGTATTTTATAAATTTAAAATATAAAAGGAAAAAGCTATGTAGAACAATTTTAAAAATCTAAAAATATCTTATTAATGCATTCTAGATTATACTTTCCTAATTGTACCATTAAGTTTCAATATTATTTGAAAATTTTTACAATCAGTAGGAAAGTATCACAAGATATAGTACAGTAACAGTAATTAAAATAAATGTGCTAAATGATTATTCTCAGGAAAAGAAAATAGTTATTTATCACAATATATATTTTCTATTGTACAAGCAACTTTGAAATACATTTCTTATAAATATACATTTCAAATAAAATATTTTTGTCGTACATCATAAAAATAACATATTTTAAAAATAATATTTATTATAAAATTTTCTTATTAAATTCACATTTATCTTTAAATAAAATGGTTATACGTTATAATTAAA
This sequence comes from Tetramorium bicarinatum, assembly GCA_928718305.1. NCBI lineage: Eukaryota > Metazoa > Arthropoda > Insecta > Hymenoptera > Formicidae > Tetramorium > Tetramorium bicarinatum. Next base: position 5,366,294 of record OV788322.1, on the reverse strand, counting down.
AGCATTTAGAAAGCCCAAAAAGATCTTAGAGGGTACATATAGAGTAAAACAATAAATTCTGACGACGTCTATGAGTATAGTGGGAACTATAGAAATTTTCGTACTACCGAACCTTGTCGATTTAAGCAAATTTTTCATGAGAACGGCTCGCCAACCTTAACGAATACATTTCGTCCATTATAACCCGCGGCACGAACCGTAAGAATGGCACTTTCAGATTCGGATACAATAGTCTATCGTAGGGCGTGCCGTGTCTGTGAAACGAGTTTTCAACTCGCTCTCGAACTCGTTTTCATAGCATATTACATTATAAGTATAGGTTATATTCATGCATATCTAGCTGGGTCATTTTATTATTATCACTTATACTACTCCGTTGAAGTTAAAATTAACCTTATTTATTGTTTTAGTTTTTGTCACTTACCGCATTATCTGAAATTAGATATTTTTCTATAAAAATTCCCAATTAAATATGATGTGAATAGATGTGAAACATGATTTATTACGAATTTTATACCATCAAAAAGAGGTGAAAATACCAAGATTAATTAATTTCTAAATTTCAAATATATAGATAGAACTTTCCTGAGAGATTTACTTCTACAACAACATTTAACTTTCATAGTGTTCCCACGCGGATGTCAATGAACGCCAACATTACGTCAAAGGAGAGTCAATGATGGCAGAACTCCATGGAGAATACGATGGAGTATCATTCGCCTAACGAGCGCGAACGCGTATGCGAGGGAAACTTCCTTGAAGCGTTCTTCTATTGAAGAGTTCACAGTGCTGATACCTCAAAGTTTCGTGCTATCTATAATCTTGCATTAAAAGTTCATCGACGCATTAGATCTCTATATATGTATAACCCGCTACATTTTATAACACATTAATCGACCACGTTAGATGGAAATAGCAACCGCATGCATGGCAAAGCCTTCAACATATCGAAATCCATTAAAAGTTGGTTTGTAAAAAAGAAAGGGTAAATCTCGCTGCGTTGTTGGTGTAATCTCTTCTCACGCGAGGCAGTGTAGATAGCAAGAATGAAGAATGATGTATAGTGTGCTATTTAACTCCTCACTCAAATCAGATTAGCTTTTTATGAATTTAATCTTCTACAACTTAAAACGCTTGAGAACGGTTTTAAGAATGAAAAAAGTATAATATACAATTTTATTTTAAAATTAAATACATATACATATAAATTATATATTTATGCTATTGCATCAAAAAAATTATATATAACATATCATCGTACAAGTACGAAAAACCAAAAATTTGTTATATGTAGAAAAAGAATTTATTTATGCGTATAGATTGCTTAGTCAACGGTTTTTAATAATCTATAATTAACCATATTTATAATATAAATAACAATTCAAATACATAAATGTTTATAAAAGTTTTAAATCAGATTTTTTAATAAATATAATTCTACATTTTTCAAAAATCCATGAATGGAAATAACTTCAGATGTAAATAATTTCAGTATTAAGAATTTGTCATTGATCATTTAGTACGTATATAGAAAGAGAGGAATTAAATCTCTAACAATAAGTCCGGAATATTTCAAGATGTGAGCACGTAATACTCATCTTCTTCTTTTAGAAATATAAAAATCTTTAGAAGAATCGTTCCAGATCTCTCATAAGAGGAATGAAGAGGGGTGTTCAACTTCAAATATTTGAGGAGGAATAATCATTTCGACGTTCGTTAATTGTAATTCCGAGAATTCGTCTAGAGAAATTATTCTCTCCGTTTCTAGGTACAACAATTTAAATGAGGCATGAAAACGATTAATTTTAACATTATGAATATAACGCGACGATTGGGTATGACAACGTGACGCGGTACAACTCGTCTCTTTTGGCCGCGGATTATTCCGATGTTCGATTATGCTCGACAGGACTCGCGAAACGTATTGAAAGTCCAACGAACCATTGTGCGATCCTGATGACATTGCCGACCGATTACAATGTTCTGTCAGCGATTTTCGGGCCGCCATTAACCTGCCGGAAAGTCCACGCCGCTGTTAACACGGTCGGATGAATCGGGCGGCGCGTCAAACGCAGATCGTACAAGTATGGCAAACACGTTCGCGCGTGTGCGCGCTCACCTCCGTAATTGAATTATCGGACAAGCCACTGTAGTCCATATGTCGAATGATGATCTCGACGATCGTCGAATGCGTTAACGTGCCCGCGCCACATTCTCGGGACGCGAACGCTGTATTTCAGCCGCGGTGAATTAATTATAGCTTCTTTGTGTCGTTAAATTATTTCAGATTATCAAATTTATGTTATTCATGTTAAACTTTTATTCAATGTCACATTGATCTGATATCTATATTTTTATTTTTTAAAAATACACTTATAGGGATGCTGAAAAATTTTATTCATTTTTTGCAAGATGGATAAGAACCAATTATTTATGGACAAATATAGACAAATTATGCATAATCGATCAAATGCCATATCAATTTTGTAAAAATTTCACATAAATTTTTAATTATTTTCAAAAGTTTTAAATTAGTTTGATCGAGCAGATTAAAATGATTTGAAAGCAACTTCCACGAAAACAAAATCTTGTGCAATCTTTTATTTCAAAATCTTCAGTTCAATTCTTTTTACTCTTTTCAAAGTTTTTATACAGTACTAATAATGCATGTAATATTCACTGAATGTGATATTAATTAATAATCATTTAATAGTAAATGTTTCACATTCTGACTTTATGAATGTTTCAGAAATTTTATGAATTGTAGTAATTTAAGATATTGTGTTAGGAAAACATTCCTTGCATATTTCGGTCAACATACAATATTGAAGTATTTTATGGAATGCGGAAATAAATACCACAATAATATTCATGTTATAAATATCTACCTATTCATCATCGAGCATCATTGATGACTAAAAATATACGAAAATGTTCTTAGTGATTATTTTCGAAATTTGATACAAATATTAAAAATATTTCCGTCATTTTCTATATCGGTTTATTATTACGCGATAAAATATAAAAGAAAATGTAATGAATTCGAGAAATCACGCGAAGTAACTCTCAATAATATATTATAGATGAAGTCGTATAATTTACATTCGATGCAAATGAACCGGTAGTATCATGTATTATGTATTTACTTCGAAGGGCGTAGTACGAAATGTAGATGTATGAAAAAGACGTGACGTTGTACATTTCATAAAGTTATACACGGATTTCTCACTTTTGAATATCGCTAGCAGCATAAAGCACTTTATGATAAATTTTTGCCATTTTGGACCATTACGTATACAAGTATAAACGATAGTGCGGACGTGCATATGCAAAGATTTGCTTGTAGAATGTACTGAAGATATTGATTTATGTTTCTCTTTCTATTACGAGTGGAATACGAAATTCGCTCATTCAAAATAAAGCAATATTTTAAACGAATATTTATCTCAATGTAGATTGTTAGAGTATTATTAGAGTAAATCAATTTTTATACATATTTTAAATATTTAGGATTTTAACATATAGAGAAAATATATAATTTATGTAATTTATAAATATTTTAATTTGTATTGCGGCTAATAATTTTTCAGTTGTTAGTCTTTTACGTGCAAATGTATAGGTACACGCTGTGTACCTATACATTTATCTAGGATAAAAAAACTGTAATTTCCTCCTCTTGCATCTTACTGTACATGCAATACTTCACTGCCGCGAAAACAAATCGGCGCGACATGTACTTAGTTGTTCTAACGGTGATAAGATCTACCGAACCACGCGCTAATTTCGGGGCGACAGTATCCGTAATCGGCCGACCGTGGTAGGCCAAGTTTACACAATCCGTACGTACGGCTTCCTCTCAAGAAACTTTCCAATTTCGCAACATTGCGAGGATGGTCCGCAGTCCATAGCATGTGCTACGGAACTCTACGATACGTCCTGCCGAGCTTAATCCTACTTTTCTCTGCACCCCGTCGCGCTTTCTAGAATAGGTGGGTTCTTCGATGCCAGCACCCCGTCGCGTCCGAGGGCGTCGTTGCAGTATCCACGCGTCCTGTAATATTGGCTGTATATCACGATTATACCCGGAAGGCCGTCCGATACGTCGGGCTTGCCATGATACTACGTATCCCCTTCGACGGTTTTATGCACGCCGTTAGCGAAGCGACGGTCCATTTTCCTTGCACGCTCTTTTTTCCACGAGAGCCAGGAGAATGGCATTTCTTATCGCAACGATGCACCGCGTGATCCCACAATCGTGACTTTTCACCAATTTCGGGTATATTTGTAAATTGATTCGCTCGAAAAATAGTGACAACTGAAGCGGAATTATCTTACTGTTAGAACTAAACTGCTGCAGAGAAAAACTATTTTATTTTTCACTTATAATTGTGATTCTAATTTATGCATCTTTGAAAATTTATTAATAATTTGCTGTTCCTAATCAGTTTAATGACAATTTAACTCTCTTTTCCATGCGTATAAATTTTTAAAACATATTCTACTAGTAAATAATTTTATGACTAATTATATTTGGAGAACTTATAATTGAAATTATACATAATATACACAAATATCCTTTATAGGTTCATAAATCTCTATAAATTTTATAACCAAGAGTAAGATTGTAAAACTGAAGTAATAATTCTTTCTGATTGAAATAATAGATTACCAAATGGCACTTAAAATAACTTAAAGCAGTGAACATCATAAATAGTTATACACTTATGCTGCAATCGCAAGGATCATTTCTTGAAAACATGTGATTGGTTTTTTGAAACTGCTTATGCTGCATTATACAGATTTATTCGGGACTCAACAACGTTATTGAGGTGGCGACTTATATTCCGCACTGATATTCTCTGGCACGTCCGGAAGGAAAAGACCGAAACGCATCGAGCGGCATATTCAATCCCGCGATAGCGGAACGCGGATAATGCGCTGGAAAATCGGGCCTGCGCCGGCACAAACTGATCGGAAAAACGTCGTACTTCCGACGACGAAATATGAGGATTGGTTGGGCGAAGTAACCGATATCGCTGGCTGGAGAAACAATGCAGCGTGGACGCAATAAAATAATTTTCACACGGCGCGCTGTGTCAAAAACGCAACTGCGTCTGCGGAGCTTATCGGATCGCAATGAAAAACGTAAATGACGCGCGAGCTGCGAACGGATTTAGAATGAGTCATGAGAAAAAAGTTTCGGGGCTTTTTAGAGAGATAATACAGCTCGGCAATGTGGGTCATGGCGTAGTATTATTGCCCTGGATATCTTTTTATACACACCACGGGAGATACAGCCATTAAATTTAATATATCGCCCGCTCATGTTTCCTCTTTTTCTCTTTTTTTTTTTCCGCCAACTTATCGACTGTCACGTCGAACTTGAGGCATGATACTGCGAGAGAGACAAACTGAAAGGAGAAAGAATTTATTAATACAATTGAGTGATTTTTAAAAATATACAATAATTTTAATAATATAAATTGTGTTGAAATATTAATAAATAGAAACGCAAACGTTTACAATAGCTGCCAAGAACCTATTTTGCGTTTAACTTGAATTTAATTGGAAATGAAATGTAAATTATTTAAAGTAAATTTCTTCGATATATAAGACGAATATCTTACGTTGCATTAAAAGCAAGCGAGTGCAAACGACGACTTGCTTCAATGAGTGTAAACACTGGGAACGCCAACACGGCAGCAACTCATTCGCATTTGTTCGCGCTCGCCTGCTTGGGCGGTACTCTCATTCCGCAATTCCGTTATATTTTTATTTTATCGCGCGTAATCTGCTTGGGTTACATTCGCTCGCGCGGATCTATAATATCGACAACTATCGGTGCTGTTTTGGCCGTCGTTATATGCTCAATCCCGTTCTCACCTCCACGAACTCCGTGGAAATAGGAGCAAGCGAATGCATGCATACAGCATGAATGTGCAACGATGCGGCAGCTGTGAAGGATGAAGTAATGCAACGGCGATATAACGCGGCGTGCAGCAGGATATGTGGCGGCCACGATGTGCCGTGCATACAGGTTTTCATGCGATAAGAAACCTACATTTTAGTCGTGATTGAATGCAACCGCTGCCTCGAGTTAAAGGAAACATGGTAGCTGCCACGTACGCGTATATGTACGCGCGGTGTGGGTTAGGTGGGCGGGATGCATCTCCCGCAGGTATACGAACGCAACTGCAGGTCTATTTGCATCTTCTCGAAAATTGGATACGCTTTACGGGAGCTCGCGCGGGCTTAAAGCGTGGCCTCGGAAGCCTTCCCAAGCACGCCGACGATAAAGTATCATGAGAAACGCGTCTCGCGGAGCACAAATCGAATCTTGTGGTCGGTTATGAAATAGGGCGCATCGGAAGGCGCGGAATAACATACTAGGACGATGTTTAGCATTTCGCACACCTGACGGATGGCTGAACCTCGCCATCCGCCGCGGTTGGAGCAGGATCTATTGATTATCGCAACTCGCTTAACTGTCAGACTATAATAAGCACGGAGATTTTGTCGCAATAATTATAATTAATAATAATTATAACATACATTTTAACACGTGAATAAACGATTATTACATTTCTAGTGCTGTGTACGGTGTTGGTTAACCAGATCGCGGCATGTTTTTGTCATTTTTTTTTATAAGTTTTATAATTTTTAAGTGGAAACGGTTCTCGCGTTTTTTTTTTCACGCATTGGGCGCAAAGCCAACGAAAGTTGGTGTAGTCGGCACAACGGCAATGGTGGTAATGCGGCGCGCAAGATAAATAAAGAGGGAAAGGCAAGAGAGGGTAGTAGTTCTCAACGGTTGGTACATCGTAGAGAAATGGAGAGGGAATTCTTTGGCGTATCTCTCTGTATGCCGGAGAAGCGGCAGCGGATGAATCGGCCTCACGTACACACAGCACTGCACTGCTCTCGCCAAGCATTTCGACGCCGACTATGTAGGGAAATTCCTCCGGTTTCTTTTGACTGGAACAAGCGGCCCGTAATAGAGTTGTTGTTCCATGCAGCGTACGCATTGTTTTGAGAAATACTCTCGACCCGTATAATGCGTTTGCGATGAAACTGCCGGTTAGGCTGTCAGATATAAGCAGAAAAAAGCGCAAAAGTCTCCTTAATAACGTCATTTTTCACTTATACATGCGTTTGCTAATAAGTTTTTACTTTTCAAAAGGCGTTATTTGCGAGAAGTAGATGCGAATTCTTGAACTTGAGAATTTTTATATTTTACTGAAAAAGGTCAATCCTGGCAGTAATAGATCTTTTTCATTTCTTTCGTCATTATTGAACTTTGCATATTTTAAAATATGATTGGTAATTCGTATTACTTTGTCATTATAATTCTATAATTTACTAGAAATTCTTTTCTTTTATATTATCGAAAGAGGGCGGAGGGGAGGGAGAGAAAGAAAGAGAGAGAAAGAGAGAAACAGAGAAAATGTATTTAAAAAATAATTGTTTTTATTACTTCCAATGTAATAAAATCCAATAAAATAAAATTTTCTTTCTCAATATTTGTTAGAAATATAATAAATAAATTTATAATACAATTTAGTTAAATAATATTTCATTGAAACAATAAATGTAATTATTTCTGGGGAAATGATAAATATGCCAAATGTCGCCAAAATATATTCTTTTTCGAAACAAACTTGTAATTAGTTTTACTTATTTCAAAATGCAACGCGAGAATAATTTTTTTATTATCATATTTTTTTTAAATATTGAAAATGAATTTAAATTATCATGTTCAATTTTTCCTGGAGAAATTTGCATAAATTTATTCAGCGATCGTTACTTTGCTGAAGCAGGGACTAAAGCTCTCGATCGACTCGGTCCTTAAATCAAAGGTTTACACAAAGCTTAGGCGAGTACGGGCACCGTACTCTGCTCAATGTTCATACCAGTCTACAGGCGCGTATAATCATTTTACATCCGCACGGCTCCATTTCGCTAATGCTGCGCTAGTTTATGACGTAATGTATGGTAAGCTGCGCAATTATTGGCCCTCGGATCAGTCGCCGTTCTTCTTCTCGCTGCTCTCTGCAGCGGAGTGCAGATGTTTTCCAAGCTAATTCGATGCAGCCGTACCCAATTTTCTCGGTCAATTCTCACATCGCATTTGTTTTGCGTTCTTTCTTTTTTACAAATATTTTTTTTATTTATTACGCTAGAGCTAAAGTATGTAAATACATACATGTGACTGTTGCATTCTAGCAATTCGGCATGATTGTGCGATACGCTAGTCTAGCTAGACGAGCCAGAATTGAATTACTATTAACAAATTCAGTGAGTTGAACAAAATTTTTCACAACTCATGTAATTTTGAAAAGCGCGGTCAGATTATTAACTGAGTGTGAAATAATATTGAATATCGGTATATTCAATGAAAAATTAATATATGAATAGAAATTGATATAAAATATTTATTTCACATATATATATGTGTGTATACATTATACAATTTATTAATTATTATTTTATATAATATTATATATATAATATATATAATATTAACATTAATGTAATAATTGGATAAAATTAAATCGCTTCGAAGATTATTAAAAACCGGAAACCAAAAGTACAATTAATGGAATGTCACATGTTGCAAAAGATATTATCTTTTGCTTGCTTGGTCTGCACGCGTTTGCGTTTGACATTCGCCAGTTAATCATCAATTGGCAAGTCAATTAATGCGATTAATTCGTGCACCAATTAAGCACCTCTTCCTGCATGACACTTCGTCATCGGCACTTGCATTCGGAGCTCCGCGTCCTATCGGAACGCGTCGTGCCATTCATGCGCTCGATGAAACGGGCGTAGGAAATATGGAATTTCAGATGTCGATTTTACACGCGGCAGATTCAGTCGCGGTGTCAAAACCTATTCATGCTTACGCGTAAGCGAACGGCATCGACTGGGGTGGTGCTAAAGGGGGAGCGCGATTCTTCAAAAGGATTTCGCCCTGGGAAATCAAACGGAGTCTCTGAAAGAAATTCACGCCCCACGCGCCGCGTAGAGACCGAATTTTTTCTACATTTTTCTTTTGCTCTTTTTGGCGTCCAGTGAGCATGAGGCGAGTCGACAAACGTCTGATTGCACTTGGCGTTTAACTTGTGAAAGAGATGTCGTTGATTACGAAAGCCTTTAGTTTATTGTATATATATCTTGTTTGTATACACATACAGTTTATACAAAAAGTTCTCGGACTACATCAATAAAAACTAAATTCAAATTTAAAAGTAAAAATATTTTATTCAGCTTTCAACGTATATTTCCTCTCTCTTTATATATAATTTCGAACGTTTATAAAGCCGCTGGAAGACTTGCTGGAACTTTTCCGAACACTATTTAGCAGCTTCGTCATTGTTACTTGAATATCAGAAATGCTATCTTTTTAACACTGTCTTTTTATGGAAATTTCTAATTAGGGAATAAAAAAAAGTCGGAGGTCGAATTTGGTGACTGTGGGAGTGATGGATAATTTACATAATGATAACATGAAAAAATATATAATGTATTTATATTGATGTAGCCTCTCTCTTTTCTATTTAATTTATTAGTTATTATCAATAAAAATGATATTAATGAATAAAATGATAAATATAGAGGAAACGATTAATTTAAATAAGTAGGCGTGCGAAAATTTTCGCTAATGTAATTTAGTATTAACTAAAAATGTGTGTTCTTATAAGAGATTAATCCGGAAGCTCATAACGAACTGTACGAATTCAGTCGGACCGAACCTAAAATTTAAGAGAAAAAGAATCCTTCCTGCAATCAAATTATACTCTCGACAATCATGAATTTTACGTTCATGAATGTATTTGAGAGCATAATCCAGGCCAATGTGGAGGATTCATTGCAATGGTCTACAATGCGTTTTATGACTCTTTATCCGACTCGCTAAAATGCTTTTCTCAGAGTGGATTTTTAAAGCTGTGCCGTTTACATATTTGAGTTTAATCTAAAAATTTATATTTTTTGCCAATATTTAAAAAACGTATGTTACATACATATTAGCTCGAGAAAAAACTAATTTTAGTTTTCTTCAATGCCTAAATGATACCCAGTTATAATAAAATTGAACGGGACAATTAATATTGAAACAATGTAATAATTTTCCAATGATAAAATCAGTATTTACTATAAATTATCCAAGAAGACAGTCTTGTTTAATCTTTGATCTTAAAATGGTTATAAGATGTATTGATTATTAATTTTGTCAATAGATTTTCATTGTTTTGCCACTTTTGTAAAGATTTTAGTGATTTATGTTACAATAAAATGAAAAAAGAAATGAAGGGAAAAAATATTTGTATGGTTTACAGTTTTTTTACACAAAAGATCTACAACTGTATAGGAAAATATGAACAAGCTTCTCCGCAATCAATTAATTCTTGAAACCTTAGAACAACATGTTTTCTTATTTTAAAACTACTTTACTAACGATACATCACTTGAATCATCGATCACTTGTGTGAAGAAACACTTCTGTTAGAGATTCTTTTTGCTTAAAAGTCGATATATTACAGAATATATCAAGTGATAAATAAACTAAACAAACTGAGATATATAAAGTAATTCCAGAAAAATTGAAAATAAATATGGTAATCGATTAAAGTTGCATTTAACATAAAAATCCGTCTAAAATTTTAGCTTTTAAACTGGTATTTTTTTACTTTTTTAATACTTTTTTTCTATTGCATTGTGCGGTAAGAACACATATTTGAATAAATTTCAAAGTGATGTAAGTTTTATTTGGATTTAACAGATTATAATTAATTATAATTACGCGTGCTTTATCTACATAATGGCTTTTTCTACTGAAATTATTTAAGTAGAAAAAGACGTATAAGTCAGGCGAAAAGACGTGGATATATATTTATATGAATCTTCTTTACCGCGATAATCAGAGGATATTTAACAAGATTGCAAAATAATCCGTATAAAAATCGCTTTGTTTCTTAGAACGTTAGAATGATGAAATTTGAGGATCACTGGCGGTATCACTGCGTTGACACGTTCTTAACTTACTGAGAAGTCGCCGACCGTCGCGACGCGCGCGCACCGATACTTCCGAACTTCGAGGCTCTTAACGACGAGTATTTTTATACTGTCATAACCTCGGATAACAAGTTCCCGGTTTCGCCGAGAGCCGTAGCTATAATTCAATGTCGGAGGCTGGCGGGGGCCGTCTCTCGAGGCTCTATATCAACTTCCTGGACAGCCTAACTCCTACGCCGCCTGCCCGTCCGTACCCCTCGCGCCGCGCCGCCGCGCCGTTCGCACGCGGCGCATGTTCGGGAGAGGGCACGGTTTACCCCTTCATACATACGTAAGACACGGCCGACCACTGAGATTACGACGTTCTTTTATTTATAACGTCTTACGGTGGTGCACGTTATGGACGGCACGACCGGGGATTCGACTTCGAGAACGCGCCGCATTGTCTTCCGCCACGACGAACGCGAATAAAAATATGATCAATCGTTAACGCTATCTCATTAACTATCTACAGAGTCAAAATAATTGTGTGTCTCGAAACGAAAATAACATCGTTACACGACTGGAGGTTGTTTTATAATTTGGACAAAACTTTTGCATACAATTTTTTTTATTTACTTGAATTTTCATATACATTCTAAATTTACTTTTAAATGTATATTAGATAAAAAATACGTAGGTACTTTAATGGATATGTGTGTATCTTCTATACATGAATCAAAATAATTGCTTTCAATGTAGGATGTATTACCGCATATAAGACTCTTAATCGAAACCCACGGTTAAATCTTGTCTCTAGCTAGATTGGAACATTACACAATTGAGGAGGTAGCCAGGTGATTGGGTAATTGGATCTGTCACGTTCTACCTTGTTACACAATCCGCTGCCCATTAAACAATGACAGGCTTGTATTTCTTCCAGACACAATTAAGATAAAAAAAAAGCGATAGTCTTCTCTCCATAAGGTTCGTTCACGTTTGATCTTTTTTTCCTCGCAAATCAATTATCGTGATCGTTCTAAAGGAAGCCATACGTTATTGTCGCTCGTGAGTATAAGCGAGACCGTGGTTAAAAGGCGAAGCCCGTGAAGACACGCCCCGTACATTCGATCCGCGCTTATAAACCATTTATTTGTCGGTAAAGATATTGCGGTACGTCGAGAGAAAGAGATACATGAGAGCAGTCGATTTCTCAGAGTCCACGTGACCACACTGTGACGTTGAAATGTGATCGGGCTTATCTTCATGATGAACGAGATGCAAACACTCATTACATCTGCCTGTACGGGGGAAGGTCTTCCCAGGGGAAAAAAATATATGGCGCTGCCCAGAGACTCAACGTAAAAGGAAACCTCTCATTTGCAAATTGCATAAGTTTTCTGATGAAAGGTCTTTCCGTTAGATCTTTTAAGGTCACGTGTTATAAATGGTTACATTATGTAATTGTTTGAATAAAGAGGAAAAAATTGTCGGTATTTATATCCACATTTTTAACGCGCGTTTAGCGTTTAATACAGTTTTCTGAATCTTTCCTTATCGACTGACACTTTGTTGATCGTGTGGCCCAGCAGAACGCTTTGAAAAAACGTAATTTTTCGTTAATATCTCTCGTATTCTAAAACCAAAAGGAAAATATATTAGCAATCACTCGTTAACTGCATAACTTCAGTTATAATTAATATATTATACTAAATTTCAGAATATAAATGTACGTCAGGATTAGATAGTTATGTTTTAGTGTTAAATATGATAAGAGCCAGAATGTCGCACTTTCTAGCAACAAGAGCTTCACTGAAACCGCTAATGTTGTTGTTGACTTACAACAACGATGTTCGCAAATTTTACCCTAAACTTGTCTTCAAAGTTGCAGCATAATTTATACAGCATGACGTATCTTGACACAAAATTAGGTGTAACATGCAGCGCTATGAAATTACGGGATTTAGTGAAAACCGCATGTAAACTTATGTAAAACACGTATTACAAAAAATATATTACTGTACTACTACTCGTTAGTTGAATAGCAGCAGGAAAACATATTAATGTGTCTCTCAATTTGAAAATATTATTATCGCGCATATGAATTGCATGTATTTAAACAGATCAAAGTAATGTGTCATTATTTTATTAATAAATTTGATTGTTTCGCACAAAGTTGCAGCGAAACATGCGATTAAAATCACATGATTTATGTAGCGTGGTATCGGGATCGCTTTACTTATTTATCGGACTCCAGCAGAGAGGTCGGCGCGGCTCGCAGACGTCGGCGAATGGCTCGAAATTCGAAGGCTTTCGAGAAAATTGCAAGCACGAGCGCCGCGGGGGAAAAAGCTCGTCTCTATGCGGCTGGGTCGCGACACGAAGTAGACGCGGTGGAAAATTTGTCAGGCTCAAAGGCAACAGCGGGCAAAAGTTCCATGTACTTCGGCAATTTCCTCGACACTCGGACGAGTACACGCATGGCAGAGGCATCATCCGTGCCCGGGATGAAACTTGAAGAAGTTTGAGGCCGTAGCCAAGATTGTTAGTGCATATTAAAACAGATACCGTACTTCTTGTAAATCGCGAAGTGTGTGTTAAATAATAAAACTCTCGATGAGCTTTAATTCTACTTTAGAACAAATATTTGTCAAGTACGTGTCAATTTAATTTCGTATGGAATATTCTATAGAACTTTATTTCACTTGCTACAAAGATGCAATTTTTCTTTTTTTTTTCTACAAGCAGTTATGAAATTTATAATTAATAGACAAAAATGTATGAACGGATATTTTTCGCTAATTAGTCGCGTTTTCGATAAATCAAATTCCCCAAAATTATATATATCTTTAATTTTTTAACTGGATTTTTCCACACTGTGGAAAAAAAGTTTATCCGCATAGTATCCTTTTAAGCATCTCCCGATTTATTTACTCGCAACCTCTGCAATTGCAGACCTGCCCATTAAGCACGTACCAGGGCCAGAGTAATGACTGTAATAATACAAATTCTGGACATTCTGGCCGGGTGAAACGAATTTAAGCGGATTATACAGGATGGTAACAGCGGATGTACCGGAGTTTAAATACGGACCGAATCCTTTTTGCATCGGCGACCTCGTAATATGAACATTTTACGCCACGCTTCGATTAATAATCTTTTTCGATAACGTTTTGCTGGATCGATTATCGATGCATTACGTATGCGAATCAGTTGCGTAAATTTTTCGTCGATATATGCTTTAATACGCAAATTCGTAATGCGGATTTGTTGCTTGTTCGGCAACACGTGATATTTGTCGCACCGAGTGCATGGACAACAAAGGTTTTTTGTAGCGGTTAAAAAAATAGTTGCTTGGTTGTATGTACGTACAACCAAGTGACAACATTTTTTTTAGCATTCGTTATCTAGACAGCTTAAAAATATAAACAAAGTCAAAATTATTTGCCAAGGTTTTCCGTGGCAAAAAAAAAAATAATAAATGTTTATAATATTCAAATTAAAATTCAATTAATTGTCTTAAAAAGTCTGAATTGTTGTTCTCATGAATTTTGAGGAAAACTGAAGTATTAAATGTAAAATGGTAGGATTTTATTCTGAGATGAAATAACATCAACATCACTGAAAGATGCGATTAGTAATGAATTCGCATCAATACTTAATAATCTGAATTATCTGATTTTAAATAATTTCTGTACCCTTATATTGATATTACTAAATATAATGTTAATTATTTTACTACGTGTATTAATTCCGTTTAATGCTAGTTTACTTTAATGCAATTTATAATGTATTATTCGACCAATTCGAGTCGCTGCGACTAAAAATTTTACACGTGACATCATTATGATTTCCACGCGAGATTTCAAGCTGCCACAGACATGGTAACGATGATCAAACTATATACAATGTCATTATATAGTTACGTTATAAGGTAACATCGATTCTCCTGCGAGAGAATTCTCTACAGGTAACCTTTAGCTAGCTTTGTGTTGCGAGCAAGTGTAACGTCTCCTCGTTAACTACTAATTACGGTAGGCAATTTAGTACTACGTCCGATCCTTATTACGTGAATTCGTGAGCTCGGCAGCAGAAATTAATTAAGCAGCTTGAAATTCGTTCGCTATCGGTAACAGATGAGTACGTGGATGACGTTGCTGATGGATCCCGTATAAGCGGTCTGAATTTTCAAGAGACGCTGTTGCAACGTTGAATTTTATCTGATTTATTATAATGAAAATATCGTTCAATTTATTTGTTCGAACAACTTTTTTTTTTCAATATTTTCAATTTCGCGTGGAATTTGTCGCGTTTATCTGCTGTCATTAACAGGAGACGTCATGTATGATAAAATACACCTGTATGACAGTGTGCTTTTTTTCGTCGCTTTAATGGACGACACAAAGAGCTGTCTCTCGCTCTAGCATATCCTCCAATCCGGATAATCCTCCGCAATACGATGACTCTTGTATTTTTCCTCGCTGCTAAATTACCGATGATTACATCCACCGCCGCGATAGAGAGCTGAATGCTTCGTTATTACGTTTCAATTAGCAGGTTCTGCTTGCGGTATTCGTGATTGGAATCAGTTATATTATTACGTGTGTTGGAGATGTATCGAGTCATGCATTTTCCTCGATCGTATATTACATGCTTATATTTTCCCATTCATCTATGTAATGAATTTGATAAAGGCTGTAATGGATTTTTTAGATCTCACAAAAATACTGTCTTGTCGATCGTATCGGAAAATAAAATCGAATGTGCATGTAACGCGCAACTACTGTGTTACAGATTGAACAACATAATCCGTCCATAATGAAAAAAATGTCCCAAGAGCGTTGGTAGTCGAGGTTTATTGTTGCCGCTTTTCCGCGATATTAATTGATTCTTATACTTGTTTCTTTTCGCACTGCGAAATTATTCTCGTTCACAAAGCTTACAAACGATAGATTATCGTAACAGATTTTTATTATCATAATATATGATATCGGTCGGATTTAAAAAGTAATTGTTTTTTTAGAAATGCTGGCAAGTTATAATATTTATGCAACGAAATAAAATTATTACAATTCTCTCGATAACTTAATAGTAAGCTATCATGCCTCTCGCAACTTTTTAAAAAGTGAAGCAAAAAATAAAAAAAATTTAGCAAATAATTCTCATGTCTTACTAGATACATTCTGATAATTTGACTCAGATAGTTTAGACGTATACTATAACTTTCCCTATTTCTTTATTAAAATGGAAAAATGTTCAAGAAATTACCTTCTTCCCACTACTTCCGCCAAACTTCTCACTGCATTTAGAAAATTCGTATGGCATAAGGGCACGCGAGAAAGGAAGGAGACAGTTAAAAGAGATTAGATCGAAACATAATTTTTTTCTTTCCAATCCCAGTGAGAAATGATGATCGAAGAAACATCGAATCGATGTCGAATCGATACGACTCAAAAAATATCGAATCGATATCGAATCGATTTAACCAACCATTTCTCACTAGGATGTCCATTTCTACCAATTAAAGTTAATCTGCATTGGTAGAAATGGACTTAAGAGTGGACTCCTCGCTGGCCGCACGTTTCGTGAAACTATTTGTTTTCATTCGCGTAGTCAATCTTCGAGGCACGAGCCGTCCGAGAAGTAATCATCTCTCCCCAAACTTCGCCCGGCATACGGAATTTCATACGGCGCGCGAGAAAGTAAGGGGACAGTTAAAAGAAATAGAGATTTGATTGACGGGAGAAGTTTTTTCTAACCGCGTGGCTCGTCACTGGCCGCCCGAGCGAGCGAGCAATTTCCAGGAATTGTTTGTTTTGACTCGCGTAGTCGAGCCTCGAGATGCGAGCCGATTCCGAGAAGTCTCCTTCTCCCCATCTCTGTTCCCAAACTCCGCGTCTAGTGCGAAATAAGGCTACGTAGCACACCAATTACAAGACGAAACAGTAAGATCTCGACCAATCGCGTTATTCGATTCGACCGCCGGTTTTACGGAAAATCCGCGCGGAGTGTGCTATGTCTATTCTGCGCAATAGCGCGCGAACGAGCGCAGTAAGGAATCGGGCGCCGACGGGGATCGTCGTGGCGCGCTATTTAGGAGCGCGCGATTGTTCTCTCGACCGTCCCGACGTAGTTATACAAGTGAAATAGTTACACAGTGCATACATAACGACGCGTCGAGGCATTCGTGCGGTACGCCAACATCGCCGATCGCGTTACTTCCCCGTCGGCACGCGTCGCGTCGTTTCGCCGTTCGAAACGGGATCGCGCGGTTCCGCATCTTCACGCTCTTCGCTCCAAGAGCTTCAAACGTGCAGTTCGTCGTTCTCAAACGCGTGTCGGGAGTGTCGGCAGTGTCGGGAGGGTGACGACGGAAGTGTGATTATCGTAATGTGCCGGCTTAACGCGCGCAGTCGCGAGTGCGCGCGTCCGCCATTAATCGACGCGAGCCGATTTCTCTTCCGTGCCGTCGAAAGCAATCAGATCGTTTTTTCATCGGGTTATTCATTTCACGCTAATTACACGTAAAGAAAGAGTAAAGTAAGTGGTGCGGCCGTACCGACGATATTGAGAGTGACGACGGAAGCGAGATTTCAGTTTCGTAGTCGTTTGCGATACGTATTGTAGATTGGTCGCGCCGCCATGTTGCTTTTGCCGCCATTATGTTTTCTTCTAAATTTTTTCAGTTTTAGTCGAGACGCATCGCGATGTGCTACGGGATTGGCGGACAGTGTATCGTCGCGTTATTTACGCGCGCAAAGTGCTGCGCGACAAAAGTGCCGAGTGACGACTAATTAACGCGCGCGGTAATTAGACGTGTTTTTCGGTTTCCAGGATGAATGCGAGTCCCATCGACGGCGAAGGAGTAGACCGATAGGAGCAGACCGACAGGACGACATCGGCTGGTGAGTGTTTTTATACTTCATTTATTTCTCGTCTGGCCACGATTTTATCACTTTTATTTAATGACGATTACTTGTTATTCTACGCCGTATCGTAGTTTGTATAATAATTACGATAATTATATCGGCTTCTTTCGATAGCTTTTCATTTCATGTGTACAATGTTGAGATATATTCCCTTTCCTCCATTTTATTGGCTCTCTTCTGATGATCTATAAATTACTAGCTTAAACTGTCCGGCGTTGTTTGGGCTTCTTACTTATTCAACAAATTACAATTTGTGCAAATGTAAAAATCAAGCAGTATCATATTGAAATTAATTCATAGTGATATACAATTGATCTAAAATTCAATTCTTTTATTTGCATCATTTATATCACGATATAATTTAAAATTAATTGGCGTCTTCATACCATTAGCATAAAAAAAAGTAATTTTCCTGCAGCGATAATAATTTTGTATCAGAACTTTGCTAATAATTTGCTGATTAAATGTGGCATTATATTAAAATCATGTAGTAAAAACAGAGTTTAAGCAGAACTTCTGCTAAAGCAGTCTTTGATAATAATATTTAAGACACGTAATATTTTTTATCTTCTTCAGTGAAATATTAGATTTGAAATATCTCTTTGTGTTTTTATAATTTTACAATGCTATTCTGGCGTAAAAAATATTTCACGTTTTAAGGAGGATTTATATTTTAGTCGAGAAATTGATTTTATTATAACCCGTTTTGTATTGTTAACGTAATTATTATGTTAAAAAGGTGTTGCTAACACAGTTTCGAATCGAATTTCAAATTGGTTTTATACGCAAATAAACATAATGTATCTTTGAAGTAAAGCTCACAAAACGTAGCTGTAATTATCACCCATTTGGTATTCACGGACGCTCAAAAGCGTTCGTTTACCGCTCTAGAGAGACCACACAGAGGGGAGATTTTCATTTAAGAGACGCGTGCATGGCAAAATTAGGAAAGTGCCGGTCGCGAATTGGATGCCGAAGCAAAACGTTCTATATTTTCTGCGGCTTTCGCGACGAAGTGAATTACGCGATACGAAACACTCTCTCGCATCGTGTAGGATATTTTTTTCGTTTTGAAGGAGAGTGCGCCCGCGGTAATGTATCGAAACGCTCGCGCGGAAACCTATTAGCAGCTGCTGCACTTCGGGGAAAGAGGAAAGGGTGGGGGAAAAAAAAAACCCGCACGGATAGGGTTGTAAATGACGATTTACGATCACACGCGAGCGTCGTAAATGCACGCGCGGGACAGCGCCGCGGTCTTTTCCCCGTTATACGAAACGCGCGGCGCGGAGTAGTACGTCCATCCTTCGGCTGATAATAAAAATGCAAGACGGGGGCGTATTCCGGCGGGAAATGTATGTATATGCTGCGCGCTAAGCTGCTCGTAAATAATAGCCGGGGATTTCGCGGGTGCCGCAGATAAGCGAGAGCGAAGCGATCCCTCGCGCTAATTTAATCTCGCTTTATCCCGAGTGTTTTAATACCGTGTTTAAATTTAATGGACCCGGGTCATCTAATTTTTCCAGGACGAGCGTGCTTCCGCCTGACGATAATGCTAATACGTATTTATTAGATAGTATGCTTTTGCCCGTAAGGCAATCTATAAGGAGCGTAATTAAAGGATCTCGCGTGAGATTCGGAACAAATCTCCGCTACACATACTTAACTTGCAATTGATCTGTCATTATAGTAGCATACATCTGTCTTTGTAATAGTATTATTCGACGAATCAGAAAATCTCGTAGAAATTGATCAAGTATTCTTCTTCTTTTAATAGAAATTCTGGTTATTATAACAGAACTCAAGATTTTATAACTTGTAGTAATCAGAATACTTGATCAATTCCTACAAGATTTTCGATCCGTCCGTTTTTAACTAGATTTTTTGTTCAGTGTATAATAGCATTTTAGTGATAAATGAGAGAACTTGAAGATCCTTTACTAATATATGACATAACATTGTGCACTAAGAATATGGTGTAACGCTGGTATACGTTTAGATATTTGAAAGTTTCCTCTAGATATCTAAAGTGATGAAAAATAAAACCGATAAATCTAAAAGACTGTTGAATATTAAGAAATATTTATTGGATTCAGGATTGAGATTCAGATATAAGAGAAAAATGAATACAATTATTAATTCAAAGATGGATGCATGCGCAGCATACAGTACCATTTTTCTATCTCTGCAGCTGCTAGAGATCGTCATTTATAGAAATATGAAAAATGTCACTTGTGAGTTTTCTCTTGAACACGAACAGTACTCTTCCACGTTAGCTTTTACAAGACAGGAAGGAAGACGGGGTGTATCCTCGGGTGGCCTTCTCTCGCGGGTGGGTCGCGCGCGGAATCGTTGCGCACACGTAAGCAGCGGCGGAACGTGTCATCGACTTACAGTCGCTGGCTCGGTCCAAGTTATGTAATACATAAAGCAGGACACGAGTTCGCGATATGAAGCTAGAAATCGTGCGCGTCAAGGCGCCTCGCCGCAGAATCCGCCCGTACCCCGAAGTGATTTATGACCATGAACGTGCATGATTACGGAGATTTTCTCATCGGGACGTGCGTGTATTTATCTACCGAATAGTTGGCCGCATTACGAGGATATTGATTTGCTCAGCGATTTTTATACACGCTGTATTTTTATCGTATTCTTATCAAGCCTCCAAGTTCCGAGCGCCTGACGATGCATGGTGCGGTTATTTGCCCTCTCATTAATTACGATAAATGCATCCGATTAAACATAACTGTGTTTTTGCGTAAGGGAAGTCACAGCTGTATAACGGTTGGTTAAATGCCTTTATTTCCGTACTTACTTGATAATAGAATAAAACAAAATTTCCTCGAAATAATAAGTGCTACTAGCTTATTATTTCAGCTTAATAGAAATATCTGATGTGTGACAATTAGATTGGGTTAATTTTAATTCTACTTTCCGCGGCATCTTTTGCCATTGAGATATTGTTAGTTTTCAGTACCTACGCTTGGATTTAGCAGACTGAATTGTAATTAAACTCCTGCAATATAATTGAATTAATTAGGATCGCAGGGAATAAAGACCGTGAGATGTTAGTTTGTAATTTCTAGGCAAACCGTACGCCTGGCAATTTCGTTATGGTTAATTAAACTTTGTTGAAACAGACGTTGATGCATGTGCGCAAAATAGAATACATAATTCACGTACGTTGCGCATCAAATTGAACAACAATGATCATGTAATATTATTATTTTTAGACAAGACCGGATTATTTTCAAAGTTCAAATGATGGAAATTATGTTGAGACGAATAAGATATGAAATAGATTTACTTCCTATGTTTATTATTTAATTATTACATTTGAGAAACTATATATACACCGTGGCGACAAACTTCTAAAGTTGAAAGATTTCATAAAATTCAATAACTTTTGCTAAAATAATGCGTGTTCAGTGACCCGCCTTTTTGTTGAGGCGTTAAGCATCGATTTCCATTAAACATTGTTAATAGTTGTATAATGATAATGAGACTGGAGGGTATCATTTTGAACACTTCTTGTAACAAAAAATTTTTATTTAAAAAGCAAATATTTTTCATTCTAATCTTATACAAATTATACGCAAAATTCAACAAAGCTAAAAACTGATATTACTAAACACACATGTTGAACTAAAGTTGTTCAGTTTGATTATATTTATCACTCCTTAAAATTTGTCAAACTCTTCGGATATATCCTACATGTACATATACATTGATTTTTCTTGCCATACGAGTATTATATTTTTATATTTAATCTATGCCGAAACGATTCATGTAACTCCACGGAATTTTCTTCTATAAAATTGCTTTCTTTACGTGACACGAGAGTGTTACGCGCGAAAATGGAAATGGAAATCGTACTGTGTAAACGCGTCTACGCGGCGTCTGTATATATTGCGGATTCGCAACACCGGAATCTTGTGTAACCGTGTCGGCAGCGAAAATTACGTGTAACCGCTGTTTGAACTGCTACTGCTGAATTTGACCGCTTGTCAGCTACTTTCAATTACAAGCTCTCCGCAGCGTGTTGCGAAACCTGTTTCGGTGTGAATTCAAGTGCAAAGCTATCGATTACGCCCCGGCAAACGAATTGGCACTTGAAGAAACGCGGAAGAGAAAATGAGCACTTTCGTGCCTTTCGATGCCAATATTTTCTTTCGGTTTTATTTTAGATGTAAAGGAAAATCCTCAACATGTTGAACCGCGCATTCTTAGCTTTCAAGTTACATGGCGATTTTCAAGTTTGCGTGTCGTTTATCGAGATAGAGATCAAAGTGTTGGTATAACGTGCTATAAAATCCCATCTATGAATCGAATGATTTTGGATCCGATACCTTTTCACGAAGTATGAAGTATGAAAATATTAAAATATATGAATTTTTCATGAATTTTTTTCATATGTCGCGTGTTTTTCATGAATCATACAATATGTATAACGCAATCTCTTTGTCCGCAACTTAACATCGGCTTTATTTTAACCGAAATATAATCTAGATTGTCTGATCGTTGGGTGTCAAGATATTTGCACGCTAAAAACATGCTAAAAAGATACGGCATGCAGTCGTATTTTCATTAAAGAAGAATCAATTACGAATTGATCAAAGATTCCGTTGATGAAGCTTCGTAGGACGCATTCTCGAGCAACTTGTATAAAATTGCGCACTGGATCGAGTCAAAACGAGCTGCTCCCCCAGCCCAGGCTGTCTCTATAATTACAGAGACTAACGACGCGATTTTGTGCGTGTCGGTGAAAAGCGATGTTCCCGCTCCGTGCAACTTCGCAAGATTGATTTTCTGCAATTAGAGGACGGTCTTAACGAGTTTCCGTTGAAACGAAGTACTTTTTACCATATCGCGTACACCTCGCGATGACGTTTCGCATGTCTTAATGGATCTTCGCCGGCTTTAATAATAATTTACGAAAAGACTGCGATCTTCTTGCTTATGTCTGGTTAATCATACAATACACGTCCAAGGATCTGTTTGATATGTATTAGAGAAGGGAGCGGTTTAAGAAGGGAGGGAAGAAACTTTTTCAAGTCCGTTCTCTTTATTAAAAGCTTGATATTTCTTTCCGGTCATTTGATCCCCAGGCAGGGAATGTGTAACGTGTAATTCTCTCTCAAAAGCGAGCTCATAAACGACGACAAAAAAATGACGGACGACCTGAATAACAAACCGCTCAAAGGGGATACATTTAATAAGTAAAGCGGATCACCATCTTTCTTTCTCGCAGTTTAAGACGCGATTTTCAGGCTAATTAAAAGCTCTCATGACTACTATCGTGATCCCAGTTAATTGCACGATTGCAATTACGCGCTGCATCCGGAAACGGATTATATTAAAAATGCGTGCGTCAAAGAACGGGGCAAATCGTGTGTTAATTAATTTACTTTTAAGCCGCTCGATCGAGTTTGCATTTTTCACGCTGATTGTGAGCCGCACACGATCTACTATCATTTCTGATCGATCGAAACACTGCCTTTACGACGCTAACTAATATAATGCACGTCGAATGCTTTCGTTGCTTACTTGTTTCACAAAATTTGCAATTTATATTTGCAAATTGCATTCGAATTTATATTTTGCCGAATAAAAAGTAGCACGGCGTTTATGTCACAGATTAAAAAATTTCATTGTGACATGTCAAATAGTAAATAACTCGCGCGAATATATCGATCCCAATGTTAATTGAAAACGCTTGCTAAATTTTGCGCTACAAATAGTTTCTAACGGTTCCCCGAATCGTCATTCATTGATTATGCTCTCGCGAGAAAGCCACATGCTCGCGACTCATTCGCATATACGTCAATCAAATCGGCGTTGAACTCACATTAGCATTAAATGCATACGCGTCACGCGGCTGTATCTGTGCATCATCACCGATCATGCAAATATTTCCGCGCCTGTTAACAAATAATTAGGTGAGAGCAAGAAAATTTGGGTGCAAATATACATACAGATTGATACAGATTGAATAGGAAGTTAAAGGAGTAAAGATTGAATAAGAGAGAAAGAAATAATCTCCACGTTATGAACAAGGAGCAAATGTAAAATACAAGTCCTATTTATTTCTAATTACTCTGATTTGGAATTTTGATACATTATAATAATTAATAACCGGGATATATTCATAATATACATTTATCGGCATATTAATAAATTCATATTTGATTTTCAAATCATATTTTTCTCATTATCTCCAAATTTCTTAAACGTTTATACGAGCTTGCATGTTTTATTACGTTTTATCTTTCGATGTCGTTATTAGCTCATTTTTCCCGGGATTCTACTGTTTTCTTTTTCTCCAATTTTTTGTCTACCATGTTACGAAAAAGATAGGCAATGCGCGTTATCTCTCGCGAAGTATCACATTCGGGCTGCCAAGCTCGTTTCAAAGTGGTGAAATCATGTCTCCCTTGACAAACGACGAAACAATCGCCGCGAGTGTTTGCACGTCGCACTCAATTACGTTCTCGAGCCAATATGCGCGGACGATGCGAAGCGAGACGAGTGCTTTTGTTCCGTCTGCGCGTCTCTGTGTATGTATACATGCGTCTCTGATACGTGCCACATTCTGCTGCGCACTGATTGTAAGGATTTCATCGTGTCCCGTAATCATAGGACCACCCGGTGATGATTGTACAGTAGATTCGCTTTAGTCGATACTAAGTTGCCGTTCGGCGAACATCGAGAAATCTTTTAATTATTCAAATGACGTTGTTGCGCGAAATGCCGATGGTGGCCACGCAATCTCATGGTCCTCGCCGTTGTTGTCGCCATTGTCGTCGTCGTCGACGTAGCATGGGGTTAAAGCGCGTACGCGAGGTAAATCCTCGCACGTGTTTCCGCGCATTAGCACGTATGCCATCTTCCGGTACATGGTCCCGGAGCGGTGCATTCGTACCCGAGCAGCCACCACCCGCGCAATTATCTTGGATCACTGACTATGAACCGACAATTAGCGGCGCGAGACTGAATGCGACCGCGGTGTTTCCAAACTCGGCATCGGCGAGTTCGCCGCGCAGATATTTCCGCAAGTTGGAAATGGGACGCCGGCGCGGTTCGGTCGAACTGACATAATCTTCACCCGCGTAATTACTTTGGATCGCTATGAGCGACAACCGGAGCGGCGCGAGTGAGCAAACGTTACGTAACTTCATACAATTTCACGTCAGCGCGAAAATTCCGATGCTGCTGGCATGCTTCAGGGGATATTTCCGGTACGATTTGTCCTCCTTATTGGTGAAGTGCGCATTCAATTCACTACACATAAATATTATTTGATGTAGCTCGTACAGTTAGACATTTAATTTAATAGGTAAAAAATTAGATGTGGAGATATGTGAATCTCGTATTCTTGCCTTATTTTTTTACATACTGTTGAAATTTTAACAGTTTGTAATTATTAGAATTTCATACATTCTCTCGCAGTCGGGAAAAATGTAGAGTGTTTCTGATGTTTTGAGATAAAGCTATGCAAATCTGAATAAAAATTCAAATCTTAAATTGATTCCAATTAGCGTTTGCGAGTTTTCCATGGGCATGTATTTCTCATTAATTCGCGATTAATAATGCAAGACTGCGCACGTTGATTAGAGGTAGACGAACTGCGGAAAAGCTCAACTTGCTTTGCGAAGGTTCCTTAAGGTTTCCAATATAGCATAATGAAGCAGAAATTTCTTGCGACGCTACACGTTTGATTTTATGGGACATTCGCCACTATTTCGCCACTGATTATGTTTTTCTGCTTGAACGTTTACGATGCCGTAGGTGATATAATCGCATTAACTGTGAGGAGGCGAGGGAATTTGAGTGATACTTGTGCGGAGATTATGCTCCGTAG
Source organism: Tetramorium bicarinatum (assembly GCA_928718305.1). Classification (NCBI taxonomy): domain Eukaryota; kingdom Metazoa; phylum Arthropoda; class Insecta; order Hymenoptera; family Formicidae; genus Tetramorium; species Tetramorium bicarinatum. The sequence goes on along the minus strand of OV788322.1, from coordinate 5,340,515 downwards.
CGCTGCATTAATTTTAGCAACGTGACAAGTTTTCTGGAGGAGCGCGCGAAAATGAAGGGACTGTATCAGTTTTCATCGCTGACATTCAATTAGGTAGATTAGTCTCGCGAGGGGCACGTTATCTCGAGTGTTCCCGCAAGAACGCGGTAAGTTTCCTCGGCGAAATCTCGGGCGTTCTCGCTGGACAAGTTAGTCGTTCGTTAACGTTCTACGGAGGATTTCGGATGAAATTGCAACGTACCTTGGCTGATCGCCTCGATAACCAGGAGAATACCAGCGAGTACCAGCACGGCGAGCCAGCGACACAGCATTTTTAACACCTCGATCGCTCGCTGCACTACCGATCCTTGCTCGTTAACTGTTACCAGTTACTCGCTATCGCGAAGTACGACGCGCGGTCATCGATCTTTTACGTCTATTGCCGTGTCCGCGCACTGTGCGATGTCTTCACCGTGTCGTATCTTCCACAATGAAGACGCAGTTTGGATTTCTCTTTGTCGAATACAGCGTCTTCTCGAAACGGCACAGACACTTAGGCTTTCACCGCAAAAATCATACACATGTTCTGTACTTCACTACAAGCAATTTTTAACTGTTGAACATGAACATTGGGGGTTCCGAAAGAAATGACATCACGATTAACACCTGGAGAGAAGATTAATCATCCACTGGGCATCCAACGCGGCACAAAGTCGCTAGAACCATCAACTCCGAAAGCTTCTCGAGCGTAGGACGCGCGAATGCGTCCGTGATATATCAGCGGTATTGTCAGAGGCTGTGCGCGTGTCAAGCGTAAATCCTCGAGGGGTAATCCAACAGTAACAAGATCTAAAGGTTCACGGGCGATGTCCCGCGGCCGTGGTGCACTTGCACGCGTCCCCGATGACAGCCGCGCTCACGTGGAGCCTCCGCCTGGACGAGCGTCGCGACGCGAGTGCCCTGTCTCAGGCGCAGCATCCTCCGGCTGCGTTCACTCCGGCAATCACGTTGATCTGCGCGATCACGTTTTTTTTTCCCCGATTAACTCGCGAAACTTTGCCGGACGATCATCATCGTACGCCTCTGACCGTCGTCCACGTCGGTCGCCCTTCGTCGTCGCCGTCGTCGTCGTCGTCCTCCCGCGCGACGACGTTGAACCCGCATGGACCAGCCGCCGGCGCGGATGAGGCCTGCCGCTCGGCGTCGCGGCGCGAAATGATCCTGCGGGGGACCCTTCGGCACGGCGCGCTTGCGCGATGACTTTGCTGCGTTCGCCGCGGATAAAGCGCGAACCGGTTACGCGCAGACCGCTTCTCTTCTCTTCTCTCTGCTTCTCGTCCATCTCTCCTCGTCTATCTCGCCGCGCGGCGCCGCGGCCACTGGGGGGATGACCGCTGCGAGATCGGGGGTGCACGGAAGCACACACACACACACACACACACATACACATCTAACGTTTGCCGAGGGTTCGTCTTGTTGTCGTCTCCGCGGCTGCCTCCGACATCTTCGTGAGAATTATGATGTTGTCGCTGCTGACAGATCGGCGAACTTTGTTCATATTAGACGTCGGTTATTAGCGGCTCTCGTAATTTTTCTTGCACCCTACGAATCGCCTCCCAAATCCCAAATGCAGCCTGGTTACATAATGCACCGAGAGAAAAATGTAGTTACTTTTGGCCTCAACCACAATTTTATAATATTTCTATCAATAATTATGATTATAGTTAAGTTAATCATATTTCGTGTTAGAGATATTATAAAATTATGGTTGGGCTAAAAGTAACTATATGTTTTTCTCTCAGTGTGCATTAAATGAGTTATTCGATGTAATCTTCCTCGTTCTTGATAAATTCAATCAATACATCATGTATTATACATATATTAATAGTATACACAGAATTAGATGGATGTCACTTATTTTGGACATATCGCATGTACTTGCTTATACATACATACGAACGTTCTCTCTTTTTCTCTCGCCCTTCTCTCTCTCTCTCCCCTCTCCCCTCTGCCCTCGTCTTCGCTTTTTCTTTCAAAGTTGATAATTTCGCGCGCTTGCACTACGGACCATTGAACTCTGGCAAGACTCAGCAAGTATTGCCAAACTGCAGCACATTGGTAGCGACGCGTAACGTGTTCCTGTTTACAGAAAGTTATCGACGTGAATACCGTTGCCAAGTATGCACCGCAGGCTCGCCCCTATCGACAATAACTGCTGTTAATGTTAGTGCGCGAGGTAGAAACTCTCGATTGCGAGCGTTATATCAGAGTAAGGGCTTACAGAGGAGAAGCCGAGACCTATGAGCGCTTTAGCCGAAAGCTTGTCGACCAGCGGAATTATAGATTATCCGTGGAAAGTGTTTTCGAACTACATATTTGTAAAATTATAGAATTAAGCTTTCGTGGAGGAGTAAGATTTCAATGATTCAAATTGCAATTTGTCGCAATGTTAAATGAGAATTAGCGATCCGAGATAATAATTTACCAGCGAATCCGTTAACGTAGAAGTAATTTTGACTGCCTTAATGAAAATATTCTATTTCCCTTCTGCATAAATCAATTGTGAATTAGCAGTCAATCCTCAATTTCTCTTGAATTCACGGATTAATCCATTGCCATGTTAATACTGGCTTTGATCATCGAGCGAGAATTAATGACATCATTTGGACGGATTTGCTTTCAGATCTTCCGAGATAACCGTTTATTGATTGTGCGTATGTATTTTTCATGCGGATATATTTGAGAGTTTATCGAAATTTCGCGGCGGCACGGGCGGCGGTTTGATGTCGACGAAACTATTTCAATGTAATGTTGGATCCGATCAAACCGGGTTTTGACTTTCTTTTAGGCGGATCGCCACTCTGTTTAGATCATATAACGGGCTTTGCCGGACGGCATCACGGGCTCCATCGAAACGTGTAGGCGGGCTTTAGCGATTCTAAAAGGATACGTGCCAGCGCGTGCTTTCAGATGAGACGGGATTGATCGAACGGATCTAGAGCAAAATGTTCCGCCTGTTACACGTCTATACGAGATCGCGCGGCAACGGCATGCCCACGGTGTAGCCTTCGTTGTTGAGTGGTATTTGTTCAAGCCCGCAGTCGGTACACCGAACACTCCGCGTTAACGAGAATTCTGCGTAGTTGATCTTACGAGCGGAATAATATATCAGGGATCTATTGAGTTATGGTCCTGATGTGAATCGGACATTGCTACATTAATCAGTCGCTACATCAATACGTTCTGCGGTATGCAACAGCATGCATCGTGGTCGTGGACAGATTCCGACGTGTATTGTTCAATTTTCTTCGTGCGTTATATAAATGTGTTCTAATGATTATTAACGTGGGTAATCAACGTAGACACAGAGAGATTTTCATTATCATTAATATTATGAATAATAATAATAAAATAATTAGTATTAATTACACACTCATTTCATATATGACTGTGTCATATCATCATAATCTATTCATGTTTAAAGGATTTTTTAAAAACTCGATTTAAGAAGAATTATTTATATATTTCTTCTTTTAATCATTCTTCAAACTAAAAACTTATTGTTTTCATTGCCAATTTTTCCAGATTTCTATTGCAATGTACGAAATATTCATAGGAGTTGTATTTAAATGCTGAATCACTAAATTGGAAAAAATTAAACGTATTTAGTTAATATATGTATAAGAGAAAGTTATAAAATTGTATATATATATATATATATCCATTATACCATAGATAAAGGAATCTATATTGTATTTTAATTAAAATGAATTGTTTGATTTATTTATTTACTCATAAAACAAAATTAAACACTATAAGACATTGCAAATATTGTAAACCTAAAATTATTTGTGGTGATATTGTTATTCTATATGCAAGGTTTCCTTGTTCATTTTATTTATCTATGTTAATTATTATATAGACACTCTAAAATTATCTGGAACTGTGAGGTCGAAATTTCAAACGGGTGACATTTCGCATACAGTATAACTTTACCAACATTTCAACTAAATATTTAGTCGACATGCATCTGCTTGCATCATAATACTCAAAGATCCATCCCGAAACCGCAAGAGTCGAATTCCCAACATGCGTGGAGCGTCGAATATAGGCTGCCTTGGTCTAATCCCTCTCTAGTGTTATGCACGTAAGCAACCAGTTATATCAACAGCATTCAAAACCATACAGTTGGATTTAGCATTAATCGCACGGTGTGAACATCGGATGTCCAGTGTGTTTTCGTGCAATTTCAGATCATTAGCCCGAATTTTCTGGAATTTCCACCGCTGCGTAGATTTAAATGGATCTATCTTTGTGATGACGCTAATGATATGTCCATTTTCGCAATGTTTACATTTTCGCAATGGCCAGTCGAGGCAATATTAATAGGATACTGAATGTTTCAATAAAATAGTGTATCGTGATCAAATAGTTTCCACAATCCACACAATTGTTGTATACAGCTATTGATAGGAATGTACAGCTCTCTCTCTCTCTCTCTTTCTCTCTCTCTCTCTCTGTATGTATAAGAATATTATTAATTCTATAATATTATTAATGATTTAATATCACAAAATATCATAAGAAGAGAATAATTGTTATAAAACTGTTAAAATGATGTGTGATTTTATGTGAAATAACTAGATAGTGTTTATTTTCTAATAAATTACGAAACTTAATATCTATTTTTTAAAACGTGCTGTATAACAGATTTTTTATCAAAATATATTTATCATACTAAAACTTTATAAAAGATATACTTTTGCGTCTAAAAAGAGGATGAAAAATTAATTACTTTCCAGAGTTTAAGCGATGATTGTAAATCTGAAGGGAATGTTAAATTTCTATCTATCTAAATTGTTCTCCATTCTATTACGACAAACTACCACATTTATTTAAAATATGATTCGTTTTGATTTTTTATCCAAACGATATTACAACGTCGTTATAATACCCTGAGATTATATCGACATGAATAGCGCAATAACTTGCCGAGCATATTTACGCAATCCCAGGCCAATGTATTGTGTTGGTAATACTCGCTTGGATCGCCTGTCCCATGAGTATAAATTCGGCTTTTATTTCGATAATCGTCGAGGAATTAAATGCTCGCAGAGTTTTAGCGCGAGAGAAGGCGCGGTATTAAGTCTGATTTTAGCATATATTATTTAAATAAATCGCCGCGCCGTGACCACTTGGTGGACGGAACAAACAATCGCGGTATCGCTTCGTGCCAGTCTGAATGCGTTAATGACTAATTATCTTTTATGGTGAAAAATACAGTCGCAAATCGCATTCGCATTTTCGACATTTGCGATGAATTTTGCAATGAGGTTAAAATAATGATTATACAAAAACTCGCAATTTCCAAATATCTCTCGCATAGGCAGATATGTACGCACATACACACGCATTTTCGTGTCATATCGTGCCGATTATCGACTTTAGTACGGCGTGAAACATCGTGGTTGAAGATTAGCATCGTTTGATCGCATTTACTGGGAAATTCGCATTAACCTATTATGTAATATCAATTATGTAATATAATATTCTATTCTATACGTATGTTTTGCCCTTATCGACTGTTGCCAATGTTGTTGATCTATTACAAATTTTATTTATTTTAAGATTTAACATTTATAATAAATTAGAAGAGGAAATTTTTCTTAAAGAATGTGAGATACGTATCTCTTGCTATAATTACGCCACTATCATTCTTTCCTTACATTTTGTAAATTGCCTTGGGCATTATGCTTATCGTTGTTCCGACACTCATAACGTAGATGCTATTTTCGCGTTGTCGCTTTGCTTTCGGTGTACTTAAAAACGCAATGGTCTACGAGTTCAAGGCTAGAGGCTATTCTTCTCATTGTCCCATCTCGTTTCGCTCTTATCAGAATTTTCCAAGTTTTTACGGCAGTTGATTTAGTGTCATAACGAGCTGCCCTTTGTGAGACGCCTCCTCATGCTAAACACCGCCATTTCACTACCAGCTAAGAAATCGCGGTTTAAGAACCCAGCCCGCAGGTTCCCACCGCATTCCACGGCTTCAATGCTGTGAGTGATATCGATTTTCTTGACGGGCCGTTTCCGCGGTATAAACGGACCATTACCTTTAGTATGTCTTCCTTAACCTGCGCTGCTTCCCATAATGGGTGGCTGATAGGCTTTTTGGGTTGTGAAATATTTTTAACAATTTACGTATACAGTGTCACCTTTTATTAAAGAAGAAATTACTCTGATCCAATTATGTCTGGATATTATAGTTTTGGTTAAATTCGTTCGTTTAATGGAAGGAACTTTCATTCTCTTCAAATATCCGTTTCGTATAGAGTCATACCTTTTCTATGCCTTTTTCTATGAATGTCACTTCTAATGAGAAGCATTCGCAAGAATAAGGTGTCAAAACGCTGTGAGTTTATGGAGCAAGTTTCAACCAGTTGACGGTCGTGAAGTGATTTATCGAAGCGCATTGGAACCGCGATCGGCGCTATGACTTACGACCGACTTTATCAATATTGAAATAAGATTAATTCGCCAGGACTTGGAAAGCAAAAATCCAGGACGAAGTGAATGCGCACAATTTAAGTTTTCAATGCGGAAGCACGAAGTAGTTGGGGTAGGGAGGCGGTAGAACGAAGTGCCCCGGATGCAGCACATTTAAGCTTAATGGTATATTAAATCGGGAAGGACTTCTCCGCCCCCTCGTGTAAGTGTATTGAAAAGTTTGATCGATCACCCTTAAAAACTGATGTACGACCGCGACTCGAGAGGGGAGGGGGATCGTTTATACTTTCGGCAATGATGTAAAGTAGTTCGATAAATTCTGCGGTGACTGCTCGCGCTCAAACGTAGATGTCACTTTCACGATAATGGATTGGAGATCAGAAATCAATGGAGCGCAAACTTGTATTATATTTAACCGGAAATCTGTGTCGCCAATATCGCCAAGCGAAACGGGACTCGTTTCCTTCACGCTTCTCGATGCGATTGTTTCATTTCCATTTCCATCGAATAAAGTTAATGTATCGGCATCGAAATCAGAGAGTTGCTTTTTAATATCGTTCATCATTTGCTACTTGGTTTCGGAGCATAATTGAATTGATAAACGTATTTTCCAATTATGATTCTCGGCAAAACATTCTCACTCAAAAAGAGGTTCGTAAATATTATATTTACAAAAGAGGCGTGATTAAGTGTACATTTACATTAAATGAAGTAATATCGGCGTAGCGTATATTTTAGCAGAAGGTACACGCAGCTGCTGCATAATTATGGGTCCAAAGCTCGTCGTTGCGTTGTTGACTTACACGTTCAGCCGCTTTGATGTTGTTCGCGTCATGGCCGAACGGGCTGAGAGCGTAAAAGCTGCCTGCGACAATGTATGTAAAAGCCGAACGCACAATAACTAAAGACGCATAAGCTTGGAGCAAGATCGCTTTGAAGTTCTTTCCCGCCAATTACGTCGTGCAGCCAAACATCTAGTATTCGATAACATGAGTGTATTGCAGTAATTAAGCCATCAGAACGAAATGTCGTATTATCGGGCTTAGTGAGAATTTTATTTAATCATTAACAACATTATTTTTTTTTAACTATAATTCCTATTTTATGAAAATGTATAAATACTTGTGTTAACGATTTATGGAATTCATCTTTTATTAATTTTTCAAAATTCGTGCAACATTATTAGTTCAATTATATTTAATTTTTTGCGTTGTGATTAATTTAAGCTAAAATATTACGTAAAAAGTAAAGGAGTACACGTGATGCTTTTTCTGGGAGAAAAGTTTTAATAGAAATCAGACTCGACGAATAGCAATTAAAATATAATTTATATGCGCAGCTAAATTTTATTAGAATTTTTTGCTCTGATATCTTGAGGAGTGATCAAAGCCGTTATCTTTACACATCTAATTTTTTCATAATTTTTTCATAATCTTGATGTTTTATTTTTATTTTACATCTAATAAATATATCATTAACGCAAAAAATTTTAATCATGTTATGCTACGGCTTGAAAAAAATGTAGTTACAATAAAAATATATGATGCCATATATAATATATCAAAGGCACGCAGTATTAAAGTTATTAAGTTGAAAGCTGAGAGCTATTAATTAAAATCGTTGCAGTTAAATTTATCGAGTTTATTAGAGTTCTTCGGAAATAACAATTCTATTAAATGGCTGAATACATTCTTAATAGAAAAGGATGTATCTACTTAACATTAGAATAAATTATCTCATTGTATTTAAATTCTTCAGTTTTAATTTTACAATTTTATATTTCCAGGTCCAGGAAAGGTAGTTGGTGAATCGTCCCGAAATGTAAGTAATTTTTTTCTTTTTTTTTTTTGCTATTCGTGAACGTTTTATCCCGATAACAGATACGACCGAAGAAAGTTCGACAATCTTACGGTTAAACATCGTTGAAAATACGGGCGTGACAAGCGGAATCGCATCCGACGCACAGAACAAGCGGGGCGTAATGAATCTCCGCAGTAGTTGCGCCCGTTTTAAATCAGACACATAATATTCCTCGTTTACGGCGCGCGCCACGATTCGGCCTGAACTCGCAATACAATCGTGCGGCGATGGTGGAAGCCAGTGAGTTACGGCCTTGCCGTTCCAGGCCAACCGTGTCGCTAATTCCGGTCGAAACTTCGCGCGGGTGAGCGGGCCGAAAAGTTGCCGGTGCTTCGCAAAAACCAGAGAATCTATCCTATCTTACCGCCACAAGAGGCTTTCGCGAGCGCTTTGCGGCGAGATGAATGTATTTTGGACAATGAGCCCCGAGCCTCGTACTAAACCGTAAATGTGGAAGTTTGCATTTCTGCCGTAAAGATGAAGTAACACGACCGCAAACGTTTAATGCTTCCCGATTAATAGGCATCTCATTAGTTTGCTGCACGTAACGCGATTATTTTATTTCTCTTGGTTCTCTATTTTCACGTCTTTGTAATAATGTACGAAAGAGTAAAGTGTACTTATGGATTTATTAAGCAATAGCATTACACACGGTATTATCGTTGAAAAAGAAACAAAGAAGCAAAGCGATATCTCCGTCTCCCCGCGTGGAAAAAGGATATAATGGAAATATCCTCCACGGAGAAAGTAATTCCACCGCATGCTGTAACTTTCTTCCTTTTTTCTCGCGCAACGGAAATAAATCTCCCCATGGAAACTACGTGCCGTTTTCGGGTCGAACAAAAGGCCGGCGCGATAAAAATCGTTTCATTCAAAACCTCGCGCAACCGGACGAATTCCGAAAATGTTTGTCAGCGCGGCGTGCACGAATAGAATCTGCGGGTTCAATTCTTCACGCGGCGCGCAGAGATAAGCTGAATGCAATTTAGAGACAGCGTCCGATATCGTCACGCGCACAGATTGAAGTTCCATCAAATTAAACTTTCCGTCGGCTGTAAGTCCCCGCGCGACGACGACGTCGTCGTCGAGGAGGACCGAGTCACTTATGGCAACCGCGTGAACAGGAAATCTGCATGTATATCACCTCATAGCACCCTTATTCAAATTATGTACGTGTGGTTTAACTTTCTCCGTGGCTCTCATCGCGTGACACCCGCGAGCAGCAATATGGGATTTCGAGGCCGCGAACTTGGCGAACATTGATCAACGAGGCAGATCCCGCCATCCGGTCTCCTCGGGGTAATAGTGAGAAGTGTATGTCCTTAGCTACTTCGTCCCGAATCAAATCTGAGAAACTCGCGTCGCCGTAAAATTCGATATATATATATATATATATATAACCGCAAGCGGGCGGTTCGCTTTAAGACGGCTGCCGCTTTTCCCGTGGTTCGAAGAAATTGTGGGATCAACGTCTTAATGTTGGATATCCCGCGGCTCTGTTGCGAAGCGGAATGACTGAGGATTTTCGGAACAATGCTGGCGTAATCGTTGGCTCGCGCGCCGCTTCGTGGTCTCAAATGCTGCGGTATAATATGTGAATGGCACTTGCTATTCACATGATAATATGTCTGGCGACGGTTAAGTGTAGGAATTAATTGCATGCGTCGGATGTAATCAAGAAGTGCATATATAAGCTTCGAGAAGTTCCGTGAAAAGCGTATTGTTAAACACCGAATATAAGTCACTTGGGTGGGATTTAATTAAAGATATTATTTTTTTAAATTCTGTATTAATTTCTTTCTTTATTTTCTCTCTATTGAATATTTTCTCTTGACACTTTTTGCTTCCTCCAAACACATTTACATATTTTAATAGACATTTTATTGGATATTTTAGTAAATATTTTTTTACGTTAACTTGATTTTGTTTTTACATCTATTTTAATAAAGTAAATTACTGTTATCAAATGTTTGGGAAGATGAACTGTGTGTTGGAAAAACAGAACTTTGAGTGCTTATCGTCAATTTTCGTTGTATCATTATACTTACCAGCTTTAGTTAACTTATTAACTATAGCTAATTTATTGTTAACATCAGTTACTAAATTTTACAATACATATCTGCTTTATTCTTCTTGTGAGAAATTCCATCCTTGTCGACATCCCCTTGCTCAATGCTTTTCTCCAACACGTACGGATGGCGCTGGGGATTTAAACTATATCTCAAAATTGCAATTCTCAAAACTGTTCAAATTTTAAAAATTCGGAAAATTTTTTATTTTGAGGGAAAGGGGACGAAAAAGAAAGAGATTGAGATGCATTTAATTGTTATTTATTTTTAAATGATTAATTTATTAATTTGAAGAGATATTGCATTAATTATTGCACGTATCAAATCTAGCAATGTAGATATAGGATATATAATTCCTTGAAGTTTAAAATTTATATTAAGCTGAAATGATTAAAGTTTCTTTTAATTAATTATATATCGGATGTCGGTACATTTCCTGCGTTCGATATCATATCCTTTAACTTTAAATCGTGGAAACTTTGGAATTGCCGAAGGTAATGGAAAAAGCTATTATTTCTACTTTGAATAACATAGTTGTAATGGATAAATATAATTTCTTTATAAAGTTTAAAGATTAAATTATGCTTTCTTTGTAAAACCTTTTACTTATATAAGTTTGAGAAGAAAGAATTTAATTAACAATAGAAAATTAGATTTCTTAAATCATTAAATTATTAAAGAAATTAAAATTGAATCTGTTAAGAAGCTATTATAATATTACAATATTAAATTATTTTATCATTTGGATTATATTTATTTAAAAAGTATTACATATATTTTGGGACAATTTTTACAATTTGTAACTTTTAATATTGCTATATATATATAATAATTATGAGCATCTTGTTTTCAATGATTATACTTGCGAGTTTATAACAAATTATTAATATTGTAAAAATTTCATTTAATCTGTGAATATAGTTTTCAAACTCCGCAAGAATCTCAACCATACAAACTTCACTGCCATATTTTATATTATCGCTTCGGGGTAAACCAATCTAAATGCTTGTTTGCGAGAGCTTAATTCCATTTTCCGGCTGTTCCTATTAATAAAACTTCCAATATCGGTAAAACCAGTTTTTGAAAAAGTTTTCATGATAAAGCTAGATATCTACAAGATTTAATATTTGCTATTGCAACATAATATATAATAATTTGTTTATCTCTATTATTAAATAAATGAAAACACAAGTTTACTGTAGGATGTATTATGTCTAATATAAAAAAAATTTTTTTATGTATATGCAATTATTTTTCTGAAATTTTATTTTGTATAAAATAAATTCATTAGTTTACGAAATAAAGGTCTTCAAATTTAGCAAATATTTTTATATGCAATTCAATATATCTTTAAAAAAAATATATTTTAGCAAAGATATTATATTGCTTTGATCTAAAAAATTAATGAATATATTAGTCGATATAAATTGATTGGTGTACCGAAAAAGCGACTTAACCATTTTGGAGAACTGCGTTTTGGTCTGCACGAAAATTTGTATAAAACTTTTCATGGTATGTAATCCATATGCTATAAATGGATCTCTCGTACTCGATTACACGATGAATACGTTATACTGTTTCGATACGCACTTTCAGAATTTCATCGATCACAGCTGAGAATCAATATCGTCGCGATGGCAGTGTGGTTATCACCTTTGATTAAATCTATCCCCAAGCTAATGCTAATAGTGGATAGATCGCAGGTGGCGGTACAATAATACGCCGTATTTACAGAGCGCCCTGGGAATTAATTTGTCGCGTTGCATCGGCCGAACGCATTTTAACCGGCGATTAATTCCGGTAGACACTTGCTTGAGTCGCGCTATACTCTGATGCTGAATTGCGCCCGACATAATTTCGACAGCGACGTTAATTGAAATTAAATGTCTAGCGCGATTGCTCGCTCTCGCCGAAAGCTGACGGAGTTTCATTTTGACATGATAAAAGTCTTCAGTTCTCGTAAGTGGCAGATCGTTAGTGGAAAATTGAGGATCACATATATTATATCTATTTCAGTTTCTTTTTATTTCTCCATATCGCTTTTGACAGCAAGCAATCTTTCTTAAATAAATAAATATCGAGAAATGAATAGTTTGTGCGATGATAGAAAATCCAGAGAGATCTTCAAAAATCAAACTTTTGACAATAAATTTTTAAGATACATAACTTGTTTAAAAGTTTAGTGTATTCAAAATTGAAATAAAAGAAGTTATGAAAATAGAATTATAAAAAAGATCAAAAATAGGATACACACAATTGGGAAATAAAAAATCAACAAGTGAAATGAAAGAGAAAGAAAATGTATCTTTGGTCAATGAATTTATTTTGATGAGTTTAGAGCTTATTAGATCGTTTAAAGATATTAAGCTCTTCAAGATTACGTATCCGTACATTGTTCGCGCCAGAGAAAGAAAGAGGGAAGACTCTTGCCGGCTTGTAGCGCATTAATGGCCTTTAATGAGCCTCTCAATTAGGGGCTGACCAATTAAGATCAGACGACGTTTAAATTCACTCGGGCGCGTCCGTCGCGGCGATGGCACCATCAAAAGACAGTCCATAAGTTAACGCTCCATCTGTTCGGTCGCTTTTCGGCTTTCACAGAGGAAATGAATAGGGCAAGTCTGGCAGTCAGCCAGACAGCAAGTAACTTATTATATCTGGCATTAAATTATTATAGAGCCACGGTCGACAATGGGCACGGCGGAGTGCATGGGAAACGATTAAACCGAATCTGAACCGCCCCACTGTCGCGCTAATGCGTCCCCGATTTCCACGCGTGCGAACGCGCTCGCGTGAGAAGTGCCCACTAAATGCGACACCACGCGTTTTCTCGCGATTGTGTCCTAAATATGATCCGGAAGTCTCTCTCGATGGTGAGACTAAACGATTCAATAGCGGAAACGTGACAGAATACTCGGAAATTTAATCGTGATTTGCAATAAAGCCGCTCTATTCCGGCACTGCGAATATTAATTAATGGGATGAAAACCGATTTGCCACACATAGTGTCGTCTATAGTTAAGTAATTAGATGCCAACAACGAGAATTTGCGAAAGCGTTAAACCGCTGCTCATTATTGATAATTAAATAAGAAGATCTTATTAGTGAGAGATAGTGTTTAATCTAATAATATAAAACTTAAATGTATAATCCATTTTATACATATAATTTAAAGGAATATAAAAAAAATTTTTCAAATTTTTTCCAGTCTTTATTTTTTACTGCTATAGTAAAAAAATGTAGACATTTAATTAAAATATAGACATTTTCATTTTAGTGCATGATTAAATGAAAAATAAATTTTGTCAGTGTTGTAATTTGTTCGTAAAATCGTTTCTCCTCTTTCTCTCCACTTCTCCCCTTTTTATAAAGAAGCAACTCTTTGAGTTTTAAGTTTAAAGATATTCTAAGAACCTGAAAACATAATAAATTCCATATGCCGTCTATGTAATGCATGCGTATGCAATGCATGTAGCGTGGCGGGCGTCCGACATTAATGCGAAGTCCGGGATCATTCGAAATCTGGAAATTCGTCGGCGTCCGTAAGACGTTTTAATTACGGCAATTTAAATTCAATAATTTTGGTATTTTGCTCGGGCTGGCGGAGCTGCACAGCTGTTCCGCGAATTAGCATACTAAACTTTATCACCAACAGCTCGACAAAGACGTGCCAAGACGGCTGAACTAATTTCGAAGATAGAATAAAGTTGGGAACGCGGCCGCGCGCGCGCTTCATTCCGACTTCGAAAGTGATAACTCGCTGGAATCGATACCGTCATTACTATTTAGTTTTGTGATTCTCGATCAAATGCGATACCATTTCCTTCAAAGACGATTGATCGCGCACTTGATGGCAATTTAGTCAATTACCTCGAATGAAGTACCCAGACTATAAATGGAAATGACAATTTGCTCATTTTATTTTACGTGCATCATTTTACCTGATTTGAAATACACTTAGACATATTGTAGATAATGATTCAAGGATTAAATTAAAAGATCCATATATACAATTTTTAATTTTTGACAAAAAGGATGCAAGTAATATTCAAAATTTAATTCTTAATTTAATAAATTGTAAAATATAAAGTACAATATATTTGTGAATAATTAAAATAAATGTATTATTTTCGCATTTACAATAAAATGACTGCACACAAGAACTTTTATAAAAGCTCAAGGTTACAAGGTTTTTATGAATTAATTAATGATTATTATCTGAAAATATATTAAAGTTATAACTTCAATCTGAATTTGTAGTGAGTTAATTTTATTTTCTTTTGTTTGTCATTAAAAAAAAAATATATATATAAAAGTGTAAAAAGGACAAAATTATCAATTTCATTGTTGGATTTTGCTTTGTTGTATTGTATTTTATATCTCGCAATGAAATTATAGATTGAAAGCGTTAATATTATCAGAAAATTGTACTGTCTCTTTAAGCCAGAATTCATGTTAGCTTAACCATGAAAATCTCTTTGATTAATGAATTCTTTTTTCATATTTTGCTATTGTATTGTTCTTCTAGCTTGCTTCTATCATTGTTCTTTCGCTGTTCTTTCACTATCAGAAAGCAATCAGGATCAATATTCAAAATATCAAGTTTTATATTTCTTAAGAAAATTATTAAGTACTTTTATCAAGTTCTCTCTAATTAAACTTTTTAATATTTTTAAATATAAATTAATTCTAATTGCAAATATCTGTAAAGGTCTTCTGATGTTACGTCTCTCTTAAGATCTTTAAAAAATGAAAGATTTGAAAATAAAAACTTAAGAGAAATTGTCAATTAAAATATTAATTTTTAAATAGATACGAGGGACACCAATATCTACAGGTACCACGATACATTCTCTCCAATATCAAGTATATCATCGATAGTTTTTGTTGACTCCGATGTCGATATCAGGTATCGGTACTTCGTCTCGATACAGCAACCCTCGGCGGTCCGCTTGAAATGGGACTCATGCTACCGTACTCGTTTTTATCGTCATTACGGCGAACATAATTTTTCGTATATCCACGACGGAGGCAGTAAGGCGCCTCCGTATTTCTGGTGCCGAGCGTGGCGGCGGCTAAAGAAAGACAGAGAAAGAAAGAGAGAGAGACAGGGAAAGAGAACAAGCCAGAAATTTGTATTCAATTTCAGCGGGACTGTTTTGTTTTACTCGGTTTCCCCGCATACATTACGCGGGACGTGCGCGGCTTCTCAAGCGATCTTTTATATTATCAATGTGGCTTTACTGGCCGCGAGCGGAACGAGCACACGGTTTCCGCTGCACGCGTGGCATTCTTAGTCGTCCACGCGTAATAAGGGGCGCGTAAAGAAAACCTCGTTGTGTCTTTCTCTCGATGGGACACGGGTGTGCGGCCCCTGCGAGAGAAACTGTAGGAGAGACGCCGAGAAAGGCAGGGGCATAATTAAAATGTATGTACGAACCGAGAAGCGCGCAACAGTACGAGAGAGATTCTTGGGTGGACCTTAATGCACTTCAGAGTCTTATTATTCTAATGTGTCGTTAGAGCGGCTGGCTTCAGTCCTAGTCGTGGGAAAGAAGATGCAAAAATTGTAAAATTTATTTAGGGAACGAGAGGAAAGTCGCTGCACAACTCAAAAGCTGTAATTTGCTCCTGCGAAATCGGATTAGCTGAAGTACCGGTGGGGGAGGGGGCAAGGGAGAATAGATATATAAAGATAATTAGAAAATGTCGGATAGTTGAAATTATTCCGTATATATAAGAGAAATATTTTGCCATATTCTAAAATGACCGAACGAAACAGATTGAACTGTTTTTTTTCCCCTTTGAGTTTGAGTCTTGCAAATATTTTACATGGCATACAGATGAGGTGGAGTCTTGTAAATATTTTACATGGCGTCAATAATTAACACCCAGCGCGTAGTGATATCTGTCGTGTGACGCGATAATCTATGTATACGGAACTATCAAAGTCATATTACGAATAAATAAAAAAATAAAACGCACATCTGGATTGTATACAGTCCCCTGGGTTACATCGTGATATATACACGTGTCAATATAGTATGCTATGGTTTCGCGTGAAACTTTATCCGGCCTGCTCTGTTTTATCGCGCGATGCAATTAATTTTGTCGATATAACACAACCAGCAGAGTGTTACTCTTGCCACACATATGACGTCGATATCTGCTGTCTCTCGACCTGTATTGCTTTTTACATTACAGTATCAGTGCATTCATGAGGTTTCAATAGTGGTCTTTCAAGAGCGTTTTTATACAAGTGATAAGTGTTATAAGCACCCTCTTTTTTTTATAGCGCCAGTTTCATTTTTAGTTGCTAGAAACGACATTACTGAAGAATTAATTTAATTTTTTATACATACAATTATTAATTTATTAAATGACATTGCTAATTCTTAATTTGAAAAGCAAAGTAACTTGAAGTCGTTTGATATATTGAAAAGTAAAGAAGTAAAATTAGATATGTCAGTAATATTATTGAATTATTAATATACATTTACTTGTACATATTATATATGTGGAAAAATTCCACGGTCTTAAAAAAAAAAAGATTACATTTTAACGCGAGAATTGATAATTGATGATTTACAAAATAACAAACAGGTTGTAAGATAAATTTTTAAGCACAAATTTATGAGTTAGTTGGTACAACAAAATGTACAGAATTAGAAGCGAATATAAGGGATTTAAACATTTACTCGTCAAATGCTGGATTAGTATTATCGCAAACTACATCATCATTATTTAGAACGTACCGCGTGCAATTAAGCACGCTTGATGAGGTTTAGTACGTTCATTTTAATTTTGAATATTATAATTGGTTCATAATTGAAAATAATTTTGTCAAAATTATAAATAGTTTAGGATATTTTGCTTTTAATAAATAAATGATTTATTTACGGAATATTTTATTGTAATATTTAAAAATTCCAAATTTCTCGTATATCATAATTTTTCAAAATACACAGGAATAGCGAAAGAAATCACATTACTTAAATTAAGTTCTATAAGGTAGAAATTTGTGGAAAAGGGAAAATAGTTACTGTCACTTATTACCTGTCGATTTATTGTCTTGAATCCATTTCAGCTACATTTTTATGCCAGAGAATATAGAACATTATGATAAAATAACGTTAAGCTTATGAATTTATAGTGAGTAGAAATTGAATTATTATACACGTGAAATTTTTATAATTTATTTGTTAATAAGGCGTATTTTTTCGTCGAGACGTATAATAATTTTCTCTATAAAAATATTGAAATGTCAATAATAATGACGTACGAGCACTTAAAAGAGTTAGCAGTTTTAAGCTTTAGGAATGCAAAGAAAGTATTATAATAGAAGTTTATGCTTCAGTTAATTTCAAGTGAAATTCTTTGTCAAAATTTTATCTCAAGATCAGTCGCGAAGACATTGTATAGCTTTAAAAAGTAAGCTCTTGAAAGCTCACATTCCCTTTAAAGTAAGTCATCCAGCTGTGTTTCGCTGGACGCGAATAGAACGGAATTCGCATTCGCTCTCGGGTGTATATGAAGGCGCCAGCGTAGATTTCGTGGCAATTGTGCATGAGCTTTGGTATATAATTGGGATGAATATTGAGAAGTTGGCGGTGAAGTTGCGAGTAAACTTGGATGCCTCGAGGCGACCTCGCTGCTTGAGAGCAGAGACGTGTTGCGGACAGCTCTCCTCGCCGTTTCTCTCTTCGCCTAACCCACCTTATTCACCTATCGCTGCCACCTTGCTGCAAAACTGTACGAATATTCTCGATTATCCGGCGTCGTGACAATGTCTCCGTTCCCAACGTCGCAGTCGGGCTTCCGCTTCCGCACGCGGAGAGGAAACCTGCTTCTTCAAGGAGAAATAACAGCGGCACGGCGTGTGGATATTAAATGCGAAAAAGAAAGAAATATTAGCAGAATGCGTGACGAACTCGTCGAAAAGTTTCCAAGAGAGAATACATCGTTAATCTCTCATATTTCCGCGATCAATACTCAGAGTGTACTTTAAATAAATTTGTCACTAATTTCTTTTGTGAACACATGGACGATATGTTTACATGAATGCAATTTATCTAACTTACACTTAACGTTCGTACGAATGAAAATATATATTAAAAATCACTAGCTTTTATCTCTTTGTTTTGTTACGCTTTTTTTTTTTAAAGTAACATTAAAACAATAATCTTTTTTCTTCGCAACGTCATAATATTAATACAACATCACTATTAATCTTGCTCCATTCGCATCGAGCGAAATCATTATGTGTGTTACGCGCGATCATTACCCGTGTACCCCCGAAAAGTTCAGAAACGGTCTTGCTGCTTGAAAGCAGAGACATGTTGCGGATAGCTACCACTCCGTTCTCCTCTCCTTAACCACGTTATTCGGCTATCGGAGTTCCCGTGCAAAACTATGCGAATATTCCCGATCATCCCACCGTCCTGATGGAATTCGTGCGCTTGGTGCGCGCTGGCGAAATATATCCGGTCGGATATCACGCCGAGGAAGAATCGGCGATCGAGCAGGCACGCCGCCACGCCGCGTGGGATTAGGAAAAAAAAAAAGCGTAACCGTACAAATTCAATTTTTCTTTTATATATAAAATTACCGTACAAATTATCGCGTATAAATTTTAAATATATATTTAATTAATGAGAAAGACAGTAAGGCTGCATGTGATTGTCAATGATCTGCATTTTCTTCCACGTTGCATATTTTTTTCTCTTTTCCTCTCTTTTTTATCTTCTTTCGTATTTTCACAGCTTTCGACAAAGCTGACTTTGACGTCAAAATATATCGCGTCCCGTTCGACCATGACGATATACATGTAACGCCCGCCAACGCTGGCGCGAGCAAAATTTCGAAAAAAATCAGGAAATCTCTCAAAATCTCTCGCTACTCAAATCTCGCGCTAATATTTCATCCTAGTAATGTCTTTTTAACACTGACTAAAATTTTTTTTTCTTACGACAGAGCGAGAAATTACTTGTAAAAGAGTAAATAATTCGCGCAAATTAAATTATAAAATAATCTGTCTTTGTAAGAAGATACATTGTGACTGAAACTTTTTTTCTTAATAACATTGTTTATACGCTATTAATTAAATTTAATATTTTTTTTAATATTCGCATGATACGTACATGTGGTTAATTAAATTATATGAAGGAATGATTCTACGCGCAAGACAGGGGAGCGTGTAGTCGACAGCGATTGTTGCATTATTAACTTTACGCGCGGTTGTTTCTTCGCTGAGCTTCGTCGCGGCTACGTAGTTTCTACCGAGTTCCGCGGGCGCATCTTTCTGCCTCCTCCGTTTACGGGAATATAAAGCTCAAGTCCTGCGTGTGATCGTTATGAAAATCCAGCGGTGGAGTCCCGTAATTCGACGCAAAAGGAAGCCAAGGATTTGCTTCACGCGCTCCAATTTCATGCTCTCGAAAAACATGAACATCGAACTCTTTGCGAGGATAATATTATTTTTTATAACCCACCACTTGCTAGGATTTTTATGTACTTTTCTCTGCATATTCGTTTTTACGGGAATTGCAGCGAATTTTCAGCGAATTTTTAAGCGTGATACTCCATTTCTTTGTTTGCCGAATCTCATTGAGAATATATTGTTTCACATCTTTTACAGTCTATCTGTTTTATCTATCAAAATTATATACAAATTATGTACAAATCTATCCTAAATGAGATACTTAAAAAACAATGTCTCAAAAATATCATAACTAAAGACATAAAATAATAATATTAAAGACGTCATGTAGACTTTTTCTAATAATTCTGTAAAATATTTTTAAACATTTAAAATATTTTTTTAGGACGTTGTAATATTTTCTGCAGACACTTTACATGCTTTTGAATTACGTTCACGCCTTCTCTCAATCGGAATGTATTTCGTTCAGTACAGTCCTCGAATTTTTGCTAACGTTTTGAAAATTTCATTGTAATAAAGGAAAATCTTGGTACGAGACGTTATTATTTGACTTACTGGTTTTGTACAGAAGCTAACAACTACATTAGGTTAACATGTTACGTCTCGTAACAGCCGCTTTTCATATCCTTGCCGTCACGAACGCATTCCGCATTTCGTAATATAGATGTAATTCGCTGAATAAATATATGTAAATTGTATAATCGAATACGATGTCTCTTTCATATGGAAGATGTCAAACATATTTCAATTCTCCACGCCGCTTAACAGCGTTATGATAATCGTGATGAAAACATTTAATTACGTTATAACGTAATACGTAAACGTAATGAGTGTCTATATTAATATAATTATGATAAAACTAGCTTTATAAAATTCAGCGTAGAGTATAAAGATATCTGTTTACAGCTGCTAAACTATATGCATATAAGTAATATATTATTAAAATGAAGTTACAGATATTTCACACGCGCGGTAAAATATATAGATATATTGATTATATTTTTTAGACATTTTAGACTCGAGTTTATTTTCTAAAATTTTATTTGTGTCACTTTTAAAATTGAAGAGATTGTTTCTCGCTTTTATATAAATAAAATTTTACGCTTACATTTTATGCTGTGGTTTATCGCTGTTTACATTTTTGTTTTTGTAAAACATTTTGAAAATAAATATAAAAAGTTAGAAGCAAAAACTTTATGGATAATACCCTCATATTGGATTGTTACAAGGGAATTTCTCGATAGATTAGTTCCGTCGTTCGCGCGCGTTATGGGATGTTACGTCGATCCTTTACATGCCGTTCCATAAGCGTAGCCGACCGAAGCAGCAAGGAGCTCGTTTAATAAATAATTCTCTGCGTCTGTGTTCTCCTCGGCCAGTCCGTTCATTCTTACAACGGCGGTTCAAGTATCGATTTCTTGCGACTGTAAGAAAAATAGACCGCGTTCCGGTAAATTTTTAATCCGTGCCGCCGTCGATGTCTAAATAAAGAAACTTTCTCCCCTTTTATGCAAAACTGGCGTCTAAGAAAGTTTTCGGACGTAAAGAACTGTACAAGACCAAGGGGGCCCGGGTGGTGAGGGATACGCTCGCTCAATATTTATGCGCTGCAAGTCCGTGCTCGCTTGCCTTTTCCTCTTATAATAGTGCCCCGTTGAACTTGTTGCTGAGTTTCAGTAGCAATTGTTACATATTATTTAGCGAACAACTTTTGAGCGGTTGAAAGGAAAAGTAAGTTGAGTTGAAAATCGATACTTTCGACAGAATCTGGAAATATGAAACTGATGCAAAATGCCGAAACCTTTTGATAGTCGACAAACTATTTGTCGACTATCAGGCCAGTATATTAATATTTATTATATCCGATTCTCTAAGATTCTCTTGATCCACGAGGTGATATCATGAGAAGTCGTATCATGGCGGACACCGAGAACAACCTAAGATTAAAATCTCTTGATGACTCGAAACGTACCTCTTAGTACGACATACTTCGGAGAAATTGCATTAGTTTAGCCGTGTAGATTCGTATCGCCGGCTGCTGACACCATTCAACAATATCAAGCACTTACGGTTATAGAGTTAGCCTGTCGGCTGAGCGCATAATTACCAACCGGAGCGGAGAATCTCGCGTAATTTTCGGGCGGTGAAAATTTCATGGCGAATATGTACCCGCGCCGCTCGCGCAAGGCGTTTTAACGAAGCGCGAGCTGTCGTCGTCCCTCACGAGCTCCGCTGTAAATTTGCAGTACGACGATCTGCTTTGCCTTCGTTGCGTCGAACTTTGCTGCGAGCGAGAAGAGAAACGCGAAGGTGGTCGGTGTACAGATAAACCGGAGGCGTGTGCTCGCCTTGCGAACGAAGCCGGAGCGAGTGATGTGCCAGCCCGGGCGGCAGACAGCAAAATCATTTGCCAACGTCTGGTTTGTAAATTATTACAGCTACCCGGGAGAGACTAAGTCGCCCATTATTCTGTTAAACGCTTCGTAGAACGAGATTCATCCCCAAGTCGAAGAGATGTACGTAAAAGTCCCTTAGCGAAGTTAGAAATTTTTTTTAGGAGAATTTCTTCCATCTTTAAAGAGCTGTAAAAAAAGTGCGAATAGCACAATAGAATGAAATAGATTAATGAAGTACGAAGATACGCGCACTCTTTTCATTAATGAATAGAAGCTAATGAATTATTATTGAATGTGGTAGATTAAGAATGTGTTTCATTAAAATTAATTGTTAATTATAGATAAAGGGAAAGGATTATAAATTGTAAATGTTTTTTGCCTGTATCATGCAATTATTAAAATAAGAAAGGACAAGGCTAGAATGGATTTTATAAAAATACAGGGAATTGTTGCGTATATGAGACAAATGTACTAGCCGTGAAATATTTCCTTTATTCGGAACGCTGCTAATTACATGGCCGCTTTGTGAGGTGAATTCTTTATTGCCTCGCAGCGAATGAATTATGTGTATAATCGTGCGTACGGTCGTTTCACCGTATTGCCCCGAATAAATATCCCCATATACACGCGTGTGAAAATACCCGACGTGTGCACGAAAAGTTGGCAATTTTCCCAGCATTTAAATAGGACCCGACTGTGAACCAGTAATAAGCAAAATTCTGAACAAATATATAAAATTGTAAAAATCATTGATTAAGGAATAAATTATTCTTGATTATTATTTTATTATTCTATTTTTCTAAGTAACGATTTTTTTAAATGGTTAATTATAAGGGTTGTTATAGCAAGGGTTGGATATGCTATTGGAATTGCAAAGATATAATCAATAATTTATTGTCTCTGTGTATAAATTTGTATGGATTTTGGTTTATTGATGCTTATTCATTATTTAAATTTCCTTCCATTGAGGATTGAGGATATTTTATGTTTCATATTTTCCTGGGAAAAATTAAGAGCCAATAAATCATTTTACGAGATCGATTTTAGTACTGTGATCCGCACGGTATTTCTATTCGACGAACAATTTTTTGGCAGGGTAAGGGGTACGGGTCTTCTCCTTGGCGAGGAACGTGCTGGGAGTTCTTGCGATTTCTTTGTTCGATTGATGTTCAATGCGAGAAATGTGACGGCCGATACTTCAACCTGGCCGCGATATTCCCAGGATAAATGTCGACGAAGATCGCAGACGAGTATTCGGGAGACAGATAGTCGGACGGCGATGCCCGTATTCTCGAAGGATTGTGAATTCCATGAAATTTTGCGGCTATTCTCTTTGGTTATCTCTTTAATCAATTTGCATTGCGTTTTGATTAACGCTTCGCTTTACACACTGCATATTTTTTATTATGTATTTAAATGTTTTTCTCTCTCGTATTTGTACAGTTTTTTCTTTTTCTTTTTCTTTTTTGTTCGTAAAAGTTAAATTTCCGGGAATAATTTGTTAAGGGGCTATATTTGCATTCGAGGCAGATTTTAGTTTCAAGTATTCTTCTATTTAATGCAATTATCCCGATATCTGTAGCGTTTGTAATTTAATAAATCTCACTTTGCGTATCACGCGTGTCCCGAGAGTGAAAAGGGGAGCTCAGTTACCCGGGGGTGGCATTGCATCAGGCACGGCGCGTCGGAAGATTTTCGTTGGCTTGGCTGGGGAAACTTTGCCGAGAGAGTCCCGCGGCGAACTTTTAACGCTATACCGTATACGCAGCCCGGAAAAGTTTCAACTCACCTACTTGCCATTCGTTCGCGGGACGAATCTTTCCCCCCTTTCCTGCTGCCGAATCCCTTTTTACGCGGGAGTGTCTTCTACCTGAGAAGTCGTTATAAACAAGGATTAGGGCTTCCGGACGTGCCGTATTTTTCCGGGCGTTCTTCGCGCGATGCGTTTTTCACATTCTCGTCTGGCGACGCGATGACAAATATTCGCGGTTTCGAGAAGTCGAGAGCGTGCACGCGCGTAAACGACGGAAAGTGAATCGTGATAAGGAAGATACGTATCGCGTTCTGGATAATAATGTCATCCGCATTTTGCGAATATATCGCCGAATTAAATGGATTAAATAATCATCAATTATTTTGTTCACTAACGAGAAACTTCGTATATTTCGCATAATATGTCCACCCAACTATAAGTTGAATCAAATTGATAAATTCCGTGCATGTCCGCAGCATTACATTCTACAAATACTTTAGAATTATATTCGATCGTTACGTTAATCGTTTGTGATTGAAATCTTTGGCATTATAATCTACATAATTAAAATAAATTTATTCAATATCACTCATTTATTTCTACTATTATAATTTGATGAGTGCATTAAGTAATATTCAAATGTCGTACTGAAATGCGCAATTAAAAGTGTTTAGAGACAAAAAAGAGTAATTACAGTGTAAACAATTTTAATGTAAAACGCATACATTGTTTGACGATTACAACGAGGCAATTAAATGAATGTGTATTACGCGTAACATAGTAACGAAGATGCACTTAAATGCTTCCTTACACCCCTAATTTTGCACGCGAGATAAACGTCTACTCGCGCCAGTTTTGGGAGCCCGACTGAACATTAAACTCGCTTCGCACATTTCTTCAATTTGATTTTGCGTGACTGCGTCGTAATTACCTTCGAGCAAGACCGAAGGTGAGGATATATATATATATATATATATATATATATATATATACATATATACATATATACAGAAAGAGAGAAATATAGGGAAGAGAAGGAAAGAAAACAGTGAGGGAATAACACAGAGGGAACACTTAATATTCTTCAGAATAAAATCTTTAAAGCGAACACGAGACGTGAGTTAGTAGTACTATTCGAATGCTAATGGTAATGAAAAATATAGCGTAAAAGAAGTTGAAAACTGGAATAACCTTGATTTGCATGATTAAATTATTATTTGGTCTGAACACAAGCATAACAATTCAAATGTTCTATCCTATAAAGTGGTACTAATGTGCTTGTCCCAATATCTTTGCTTTGTGTTGATAATTATAACAAAATTATATTTTAAATGCTACATTCATTTTTTAAATCCTTTCAAGTCTTTTCCGATTCTTTTTAAATATATTTATAATATTAATTGATTTCTATAAATACCTTCTACAATAACATTTATTAATTAACAACAATGTTTTTTAATGTAACTTATTTTTTCATGTTCATTCTCTTTGATTAAAACAATGTCAAAGTTAATTTGACTCGATTGATTAAACGATGTACATACAAGTGACTATTCCAATGAAACCAACAGAGATAGATTTAGGCGGGGGAGCAACAGAGACATATTATAGAGAATCACATAATTACACGCAGCCTTTAATGATTAGCATCATTACGAGGAAGAATTAGGCGTGCGAGCAGGGCGAGCCTACGTATCTATATAGTACGTCCTAATAGAGGGTTCACATATAAACGGCGGATAATAAGTCACTTACACGAATCCTGGACCAGGAGATTGGCCACACGCCAGTTCTCTGTCTCTCTCCCTCTTTCTCTCGCTTACTCTTTCTCTCTCTGTCTCTCTATTCGCGCTTCGGTTGTTCCGATCTATTCTATATCGTGCACGTCACACGCATGACGCTCTTAACTAAATTATGGACAAAGTAGTGCGATTCCCTGGCTTAAGGGGACATTCACAAAGTTCCGGTGCAGCCCCACGAATTTCGCGTATTCTCTTGTAGGGCGTAGTACCTGGTGGTGCCTATCATTTTACAAAAAAATGCGATGTACATATATTAAGCTTTATCCTCTTTTCCGTACCTGCAAAGGAAGTGGAAGACTGGCGTTCTTTGTGCAACTTGAAATCATATTGCGTTTATCATAAACGAGAAAATAATTTCAAAATGAATGAAATAATGTTGTATCTTTCTGTTACTAATTTTAAAGTCGGCGAAATATGTGCGTGTTATTTTATAATCACTATCATTGATGATAGTGATTATAAAATCAATAATTATATAGTTTTTGTTGTTTCGAAAATATTATCAAGACAAAAATTTAATCAATATTTTTCAATATTTTACTCTATTATATTCAAATGATTATTACTCTATTATATTCAAATGATTATTTTATAAACTATTTGCTTGGAAGCTTGCCTTGTATATTGATGAATAATGGCTTTCTTTATCTGCGGCAAAGGAATTACCGTATTCGCTAGCTATGCGCGGTCAGACACGATGGCAGTAAAGTAAATCGTGCAAAACATCCTTCGCCACGTATCGCATCCCATGTCAGCAACGAGTGACGGACGTTACACGCTGTGTTGTAAATTGCGAGCGTCCTCCACGGTGCAGTTAGCATGGTACACAGCTCTCGATATGAAACTGCGGAGTTACGTTTGGCATTAGTCGACCATTTCTATTGACCCATTGCTTCAATTTATTGTTTATTGGCCATCGGTAGACACACATTGCACGCAGAATTTGAAAAATTGTTGTGATTTCCTGTAAACGCTACATATCAATTAATTTAAGTAAAATATCGCAAGTAATTATACATGGTACTCGTATACAACAATCTCTCTCTCTCTCTCTCTCTCTCTCTCTCTCTCTCTCTCTCTCTCTCTTTCTCTCAAAAATAAAAATTAATCATAAATTGCTTAAATAACAATTTCGAAATCGTAAATTTATATCGAAAGCACAACTAAAATTAGGAAAATTATTATAATTGGTATAGATATTATATTATAATATTTAATTATTTATATCTTATATTTATTAATTTAGCATGATAAGCTGTTTATAAATTAGTAAGTTTAATGACTCTAGAACTGAGATTGAGACAATTATTAGATTATTTAGTAGCATAAATATAATTTCTTAAGTATCCTAAAAATGTAATCCATTTTTAAACATTTATCTCTAAATAGCTTTAAACATTTGTCCAACTACCTATCTATTTCATCTATATATCGTTAATTATTACTGATCTTTATTGGCAGAATCTCAATATTAGTAATCAATAAATGAAGAATTCAGAGCGTATATGGGCCAAACGTCTAATTTATAAAGTTTGTCAGATACGGTCCTATATTTAAAATGACCTGATGTGTAAAGGGGAATTTAAAAATTATAGTCTTGGTTTTCACTTTTGCTCTCAATCCGTCAAATTCTATTCAATCTTGTCGTATTCCGCGAAGTATTCTGTCCTCACGCCGTCAATCATATTTGCGGAGATAAAACTATGTGCAGATACGTTAAATCGAATTTAGGCAGCGATTGGACGTCACATCCCGAAGTATCAGGGCGAATTAAATGTTAAATCGTTGCACAAAGGACGACCAAAAGGATGGTCGGCGCGTTTTCGGCCTTTCGGCCAGAAGGTTTTTTTCACGTTTTGCTGGCCGGCACATTTGAATTTTTATAGCGGCGCTGATAGATTGACAGACGAATTAACTGACAGTGTCGACGTCGACACTGCTCCGAAAGAGAGTCGCGCACGGGCGAATGATTAAAGGCGAAAGGCTCACGGGTTTTGTTTTAAACGTACTATCGTAACTACCGAAATGGCAATGAAATAGATCCGCGTGTCCCGAGCACATGCAGTGCCTCTTGCAAAAGTGTCCAAAAAAGTGAAAAAATTTATGCACGATTACTTATGAGATCAATTTATATAATAACTTAATTATGTTTCTGCATGCAATCAGAAAGTTTCGGTCCATTCATCCAGGCGAGGCGAGAAAATATGCTGTACTTTTGTTGAAAGCGTTTCCCTGAGAAATCCATTAACATGCTTCATCTTACTTTCATAATTTATCCGAAATACAAACATTGACTCGCCTTAATTTGGGTCAACATTCTCCAAAAGAAAGTACGCGAAAGTTGTACAAGCACAGAAATATGGAGACCTCGGCTGTATTCAATTTAATTTCTCAAAGAACACCCTTTGAAAGAGGCGTTAAACGCGATACGATCAATTTTGCGAAATTTGAAAACGGAGCCTCTCGATGTTATTCACGCGTCAACTAGGAAGAGAAATTTGAACGATGCGCTATTATACCGGATGAAAATTTGGAAATGTAACCGGATAATTGAGACAGACACGAGGGGGACGTGCTGACATAATTACTGTCAGTGCTCGATTTACCGGGATAATTTCATGATACGTGTCCCGGCAGGGGTAATTCCATAATGCTCGGGCTCTCCGGGCACCGTAAATCTGAAAAATTCGCGTTACCGGCTGGTGATTAAAGAACGAGGCGATAATAATGGAAGGCAACGTGGAAATTTTTGTCCGCACGTTGGACGCGGTCCAATTATTTAACAAATATGTCACCGGTTGACTTTCAGTCACGTCATCTAAGCCGTGATATCGTATTTTTCTTCGTGTATTGCACTAACATGTATTTTTTATTTTTTAATTAATAAAAGCGTAAAAATTACCGTCGAAAGTATATATAAAAGCTATCCAGTTTCTTAAATCTAATTTTGCGAGGTGGTAGGAAGAATGTACGTGTATTGTGGTATAAATTATATGCTTTTACATTGATTTCACAGCTTTACACGAATATTGCAAATTTTAAAAGGTAAAAACAGATTAAAACTTGAGAATTTTACTCCGATTACCGCTTACTACATTTTTACATTCGAAAAGTTTCGAAAAATCGCCTCGCGCGACGTTTTCGAGTAACATCGAAGGGAATTTTTCAATCTCCTCAATCCGGATATGTAATGCACTTTCCCGACACCCAGAATGTCGACCGGCCGCGCCATAGAACTCGATGCAATATAAGAATCTCCAGAATTTGTACAATTTTTTAATGCCCATACCGTGCGGAGCAGGTTTCCTCCTTCGGCAAAATTTGAATGGCATGACTCCATATATGTAGGCGAGGACACGCTACTTTTTAAAGGATATTAAAAAGCTTTATTTTCTTAAAAAGGATATTTTCAATTTAAGTTGTATGCAGCTTTTCTGCACGCGTGTGTATGTACAATACAGACAGATTATTGATGCAGAGTAAATGATGGCGATCTAAGTTGGACGCATTAAAGCTGTTTTATGCAATAATTGCCTTTGATAAATGTATTTTTAGATTTACGACACAATTGCGCGAATTGAAAACTGGTAATTATTTTCCGCTCCCTGCCGCATTACCAATGCAAATTCCCGAGTATCGATATCGTACGAGGGCGCGCAGATTTTTCGTGAGAGCGTATTAACTATTTTTGCGCTCCATGAGCGTACCGGTTAAATCTGGGTTATTATTTCGGCGTCAAAAAGGGCCATTTAGCCGTGAAATTCGATTTACTATGGCGCACAGGCAAATTCGATAGAAAATGAACACTGAAAGGTTATTATTCTATATACGCGCACCGTATATCAAATTCCTTCCTTCGACACTTTCAGTCACAAAACAAAACAATGTAATGGTTTTGTAAAGAGGAGAGGGGGACAAATCAGATGGGCGACAGTAATAAATAATTTATGTAGCGCCCAACACAACAGATATACTGTTTTTTTAGACGATACAATTATAACTTGAAATATCTTTCACACGAGTCGTTTTACACATGTGTTTTTATTATCCGAGATATTAGCTTTTTTTTTATCTATAATGAAATATCTTCGACTAACTTTTGCTACTTGTAATGATTATCATTGGACAATTTAGAACTGGGAAATATTTTGTAATTTATCGAAGAAAGATATGAGAACGCGAGATTAAATATGTTATATTATCCGAGAGAAAAATAGTGAAATCCCCTCTTCCATCCTTTCTCTTATAGATGACAGGATGATGTTGTGGTTAGCCAAGAAGCAAGAGAATTTGTGGTCGTCCACTATGCAGGATATGAGCAGATACCAAAGCATCCTGTTTTTCAGTTTTAACCTTCATAATCCCGAACGGGAGGTCCATATGGATTCTGTACTATTAATGGAAATAAATGGTTCAGCTATATTCTCTCTACAATAATCCATATTTGACTGTTACACATTTTTATCATCGTGATTTTTATTACATTTGTTTCCATCTTTCGTACAGATTGAAAATTTCCAACATAACGAGATTTGCGGTGACTATATTTTAACAGAATTTACATACATTTTCATTAAATAAATCGAATCTTCTCTCAGTAAAAACATTAAAAATTAAATTAGACATATTGGATGATATAAACGTCATTGTGTATCTTTTCATTTTTCATAAGAGCGAACCGCACCTGTAGCATAATGAAACTCAGCCCTCTAATTTTCCAGAATCGATTACGCTTTTAATTATTACTCGCTGAAATTACCGATAATGATTTTCTCGGTGAACGATTGCGACAACGTAGGTTCGAAGCCGTACGCGATATCGCGGCCGTTTAGCCACGAAATTCGATTTAGCACGGCTGAGCGAGAGAGGAAGCTGGCGGGGGAGAGAGCAAACGGTACCGGCTATACCGCGAATAGTGTCCAGTGTCGTTGCTTCTTCGGTACTTTGGGGGATGCTCAGGATGCTGCGGCTCGCCGCGAGTGGCGACAGAATTTCGCGACTGTACAGCGAGGCGTGGCGTCCAGGGTGGCTACGCACCCTCCTTCTGTCAGCTCTGTCCGTGCTCACCCCCTGTAATTATCCGCTGCCCGTAATTTTCTTTAATCACAGGAGCCCGCGGCGCTCCACGTTCACTTTGACAGACTCGTGTCGAAAGGATTCGGCGCGCGGACCATGCCGGCCAAACACGTTGCGATATTCACCGGGTGGTGTCGAGGATAAAGAGAGATGGTAGTGTGTGAGATGGAGGTGCGGATACTGGGTAAGCGAAGCGGCGCCAAGTCCTGCCATAACATGAAAACGGGCGGCCGGCGATCGTGGAAAGCTAAAGGAAGCGAAGGGAATGGGCGCGTCCGGACAAAACGGCGAAAGGGTGAAACGGAAGTGGAACCAAGAATACCGACGGATCGAGTTTTCGCACGTTCAGTATTCTATATACCGCGCGGGAGGGAAACGAGAACACGTACCGTGCAGGGAGTTGCTATTAATGTGAATTATTCACGTCTAGATATTTTCATGGATGTCTGTCGTAAATATGATTATTCATAAATTGAAAATAAACATAGCAATCTAGGATAAATATAATTTAAAAAATAGATTAAAAACATATTGATATATATCAATTTTGGAATAAGAAATTTTTTACATAGTTAGACGACTAGTTACAGAAGTAACAGAATTCCACGCCGTACTTTGGTAAATAATAATTTGTTGAATAACGGAGAGACGAGGAGGATAAACGCGAGAAAGAAAAGCAGAGAAAACGGACCAAGTGTAGAGTCCGAGGATCATTGAGGACTAGAGCATGTGGATGAAGAAGATCTCTAGAGGGACAAAGAAAACGGAACGGCGGGGAGGGGGGGGGGGGCGAGAGTACACGGTGTCGAGAGAATTATAACGTACGGACAAAAGTTTCCAGCAGTATTCGACATGCGTATGCTGGCATGTACCGCCGTGGCGGCGTAGCGATGCGAGCGCAGCTGGAGGAACTGTTTAACGAGAAGAATTTCCATTCGGCGCACCGCCGCGTTGATAACATTTTCTAATTTGCCCTAAGTCTGCGCCGGGCTTTAGAAGTCCAGGCATTTCTCGAGGATCCGGCAACGGGAGATTCGAAAAGTCTACTTCTCGCAGCGCGCATTAAACCGGATTTACGCGAGATACTTTTCCTTGGTCAATCGACGGCCGATTGCAATCGGTTGCGTCTATAATTGTGTGTTTCTGGGAGATAAGAAAGATTCGCTGCAATTATGTTACGTCGATTGGGTATAATTATATGTCTGCTTTCTTTCACTTGTTCACTTGCTTTCTATTAAGATATTTCTTATTAAGCTTATCATATACAATGCTTCTCGATACAACGTTCAGGAACGAAAATTAAAAAATGCGATTTTAATTGTCTTACATTAAAAGTTATATCTTATAGATTTTATTTTTTAAGGTACATTATTGAACGTAGAGATTTTGTTTCTCGTATTATTATTGCATATATTACCTTTAAAGTGAAATATCTACATTTATAAGTTACATTTATAAGTAACTTGATAAATTTATGGAAACATATTACAAGTAAAGTTCTTACTTGTAAGCAAAACAAAAGTTTCATAGAGGGATTATTTTAATTATGTGTTGCAAAATGTAAAGATATGTAAGACAGTTCAGAATCGGAGTGTTTCGTATTCTCGAGGTATAATAATCGGTAAATACAAATAGTAATATCGGATGCAGAGCCGTCGTTGCGACGTTAATCCCATTTGCTCGAAACACGAAGTGCATCGATGACATCTGCGTGCTACTGTTACAGTCGGGTTGCTGCAGCAGCAACAGTTTCTGCAGCCGGAACAGCACGATTATCCGGGACACCTAACGTCAACCGCTTTCTGGAGCCGCAGTTCCTGCAATAGAATGACGCATGCGGAGCTTTCCGCATTTGGAATCCTTGTGATATCGAGCCACGCTGCGAGCGACATTTGCGAACAAAAAAGAGGGTTCCCCAAGTAAAATGCATTTTGAGATGCATGTGCGGTTAAGATCCTTCCTGCGGTATCGCGTTTCAATGCGTTGATGGAAATATTTGCGGGCGGCGTCGATTACTGTCGTCGCGTTTGTCGCCTTAATGGTTGCTCTTAAACTTTATACTTTGTCTCTTTATCGTCCGTCGCTCGTATTATCACATATTTATTTTTTTACAGCCTCACCGTGCGAGCATCGCGCGCTATTATGAAATCAAATATGTAGATACGAATAAAATTCTACAATAAAATTCGCGCGTATCAGTTTGCCGATTTATACCGGCAAGTTGCATGGAACATCGATGTCCAGCGAATCGCTCCGACCATAACTCAGGCAACGTTACGGACGGACCGCATAGATACACACCGTTATTTACGCACTTCCGATAACCGCGCGCAATGAATACCGTAAAGTTTCGTAAAGACCGCAAACATAAAAGCTGCGATAAACGGAGAATTGTAGAGGTTCATTGTGAGCTGCTACAAGTTTCGCTGCCTCGTCTCACCGCGACGATAGTTGCACAATTCTCGTTTCCCTGTCGCTCGTAATTTTCAACGGCCGGCATGGTGGCAGCTCCGTGTTCCGCGTCCAGCCAATTCTGGCAAACACACACGCCATGCGGATGATATTTTGGTGCCCGCTTTGGGTCCCCCGCCTGTGGCATGATAGAATTAAGCGCATTCTGGACAAAAATAATAACACCCCTCCGCGAAGCGCGAAACTAACTGGTTTGTCTCGCTCCCCGTTTTTGCCGGGGGCGCACGTGGTCGCTCGTAAGTTTTACGACATACGCTGAGCCTCCTTCTCGGGCGAAACTAATTAGCATCATTCCAGGGTCTCGGTGTTAACCGTACAGAAGGCTTAATCAGACCTCAAAGTATTACACGTGCCGACTTTACGCGAAGCTCCGGAGCAATGACATTTCTGTTGCCGAAAGCTGTGCTGGTGGCAGGTTGCAATTAAAAAAAAGGCGGTTAAGAAGGCGCCAGCAATGAGAGATAGAAGATTGCATAAGAATAGGAATTGTGGGAACAGATGTATGCGTGCACACACAACGACTACACTTGGACATTTTAAAGAGTCCAGAACGAAAGGATAACATTTATTTCAATTGAAAGTGGGTTACTGAAAATTGCGAAGAGGAATCGAACATTTCCGTGCTGATCAATGTCGGGTCGATTAATATGCCGTGCAGAAAAGAAATGTACATTCAATTTTAATTCCGCTGAGAAATGTTCGAAATGTACAGGGGGGGGGGGGGTGCGAGTAGAAATACGTTTCGCGATTCATCTCGCGGCGAATAACGCAGTTTCGCACTCTAGAGACGACGCCATCGATACCAATCCGAAGTTCTCCCGATCTGGAGCCGGCAGCAGCTGCGATCCTTATCACCAACACGTACACACGTGCATAAACGCATTCGCGCGCGCACGTATCTCGCACTCATCCGCATGTGAAGAAAGCCGAAGCATTGCGTGCGTGCACGATTCTCCTCGCGAGAGCGCCAATCTTCCGCAGAAGAAGCTGCGTTAATTAACAGTCGCGGCCGATCGCGATACCGCCGTCGAACTATAAAGATAACGGCGCGCGTCGGGTGTTTCTCCGGTAAATGGCTGCCGGGTGGGCGTTCGCAACCCCGTTCCCGTCGTTGCCGTCATCATCGTCGTCGTCGTCGTCGTCGTCGTCGCGCAGTGTCGCGGTGCCGTATCCGACAAAGTCCCGCGACACCGGCTGACTGTCGGGGGATGTCGGTCGTTGTTGTTGTTGTTGTTATCTCGAGCTGTTTCCTGGTAATTGTCTTCCCTCTTAGGCGGCTCGGGACGGGCTCGTTATCTGGTGAATAATTCAATAAACTGCCGCGGAGAGTTTGTAAAGCGAAAATTTCACGGTTTAGGGGCAAAAAGCGACGCGGGAGATGTTCCGTTTGTTGCGTCCGATTTCGTTCTCTGCCTCCGATTTGCGGACTTGAGCGGGGAAAGCCGCGCGATCTCTCCGAATCGGATAAAATCATTGAGTTACTTGCATGTTCTAAACTATTTGGGTATCTCTTGTTTTAAATTATTTCAAATCGTTAAAATTATTTCGAATAAATACTTACTAAAAGAGTGACAAGAGAGAGGGGATAATTTTATTTAGCAATTCTTTAAACATAAGATAAATTAATATCGATTGATCTCTCTTTCCGTCTATCGTAAAGTTTTACCTTTTACTGTAATCATGGATTTAGCTCGCAGTTGCGGACGGGATCCGAAACTGAAACTAATTTTAAACTCGACTAAATAGCTCTGCCAATAGATGAATACATAGCATTATTGAACGTTGAAACAAACGTGTTTTGCGCACGGTGTACGTAACCGAAACTATTACACACATTTGGGACATCCGATACGATGCAGCAGGACAGCACGCTGTGCTCTTGATGCACTTTGCCGCGCGCACTCGAAAAGCAGGTGTGCCTATCGGGCAGATATTTCAAAATATATAATACACTCGATAAGTGACACGTGCGGATCGGACGCCGATCACTCGACAAAAATACAATTTGCGAGCATCGCTCGCGCGCGCTGGCTCGCGATGCACGCGCTCAAAGCGTGTGTCGCGCGCGAGTAAATCGCGCGTTTATCCGCCGATAATTACACCGCCGCGGCGCGGCGCGGC
Source organism: Tetramorium bicarinatum (assembly GCA_928718305.1). Classification (NCBI taxonomy): domain Eukaryota; kingdom Metazoa; phylum Arthropoda; class Insecta; order Hymenoptera; family Formicidae; genus Tetramorium; species Tetramorium bicarinatum. The sequence continues at coordinate 5,305,041 of OV788322.1, read as the reverse complement.
GTATATAGACATTTTCCGGCCAATATTTCCCGATAAATATTTCGCGGCCGGCGCGGCGCGCAATCGCGCGGGAGAGAATTGCGCGTCGCCGACAAACATTATTTATTTTTCCCTACAAACGGACCTTCGGAAAATACATATTTCGAGTGGCGGCGGCCGAGCGCGGCCGCGCCCGCACACCGCGTCGGCACACGGCCGGTGTAACCACTGAATAACGGATCTGTTTCTGGCAACTGTTGAATATTCAATGAAATAATTTGTTTCGTTCTATCCTCGTTCTTTTTCCATCTCACGCGGCGCGCACCGCGAAACCAATCATAAATTGTACCGCGGCTGTTAGCGGGACGAGCCGCGCACGTCGACGACCAGTCAAGACACTTCCGTCGTGCCAACAAAATAATTAGGTCGCCATGAATAAAGTCGCAGTTCCGGTCCGGTGCGCAGTGCGCAAATGAATAGCCTTGGCGAATTTCATCTGGTAGTTTCTTCGACCAATCTCGACTTGACGTTTCTTTAACAGGATCGTCAGCTTATATTGCCAGCTTATAGTTTGGAAATTATATATACACTGTTAGAAGCACGGTGTGTGAAAATTACATACTTTTGGCGTGTAATGTGTGTCTCCCGTTTTAAGACGCCTATGAGGGTGTGAATTTTTAAAAAACGTGTGAATATCACATGTAGAAACGATTTAAGCTTTCATGAAATAATTTGCCATGACATAAATAGTAGATTTTATTATTTTTACAACGACGATGCGTGCTTAAGAATATGTCATTAAAACTTTTCAGAAAATCTCATTAAAAAGTCAAAGAATTTATAATACACTAATTTATAATTCGCTAAATATTCATTTTAAAGACTGCGAATGTTTGCCGATGGTTTTCGCAAGCGCACTTGTACCTTGTAAATTTCGTAACTATCTCAACGTTCATTTAATTCCAACTGAGCCACCGTTGCCTCAGATGTGTGACGTATCTAATGAATATTTCATCGTATATATCATGTCCACAAGGTATTCCATTTCCTTCACGTAAAAAACTTGTATAAATAATAGAAAAGCGCTGACTAAATGAAGAAGTGTTACCATCTTTAGTAATATCGCCAATGGTGTGATTTTGTGCTTTGCAGTCTATTTTTTTTCAACCAAAGCAAAAAGTCAATCTACATTCAGCGGTACCTCTGCTGATTTTATTTCCGTTTAGCAGTTTTTAGCAGTTTTGTTTAAATCGATCTAAGTTCGATACAGTTATAGGTATACGTTGTATTTGCAATGATTTTTATTTATGTAAAAACTTGAGCATATTAAATCTTGAACATTATATTTAACTTCTGGATTACTAATTTGTACATCCTCTTCAACTCAGATTGTAGTGTATTCTGAAGAAATTATGAGTTTGAAAATTCGTGCTGTATTTACACAGAGGAAATTTGGGTCGTATTGGAAGCGTTGCTTATTTTATCGTGTATCCGAAAAATGTAACGTTTGTAACGTATGATCAATCGTTTTTGTCGACGACTATGCAACGCGTTTGAGAATATCATGCACCGTTATAAATGCAGCAAGAGGTAACTGACACTTCGTTAACGGGCGGTAACGGATAAAGGAGGAACTTTAAAGGAGACGACTCGGCGTCTTTTAAATGTTGAAGCAATTTTTAACAACGTCGCTGCGCTTCGTAAAGCGTTTCTTTACGCTTCTGCTCCGTATGAGAATTGAGACATTTCCCTTTTTTTCCCCTTTTCAAACAGCTGCGATCGCAGAGCGTGTTTCTATTGCGTGCTTTCATTCGAGAGCGATTGGTACGTAGTAAAATAAAACTTACAACTGACATTTCACATTATTTCAGTAACAAGTAAACAATTGACATAAGAGAAAGAAACGAGGCTACTATCTGGACAGGTACAATATTTATTTTTGTGGAACGCTTCATGTTTTTCTTTCTCATACCTTTATACTCGATTAAAGCATCTTTTAATTTGTAATCGCTTTTCACTCGAGTTGAGCCGGAAAGTTTTAATTATTGCTAATCGCTGCTTAATTCTGTACAAACAGAAGACAGTTTTGCTGAGACTTTGCTGAAATTGAATGCACTGAGGATACATGTACGCTCTGATCGCGGATATAGAATCAAAGACAAAGATACCGAACTGATGCATTAATCAAAATTCGTGTGGAAGATCTCTGACACGTCTCCGAGATCCGACGGAACGCAAGTTGCGTTTAGGAAATCTCGCGGCCGGGGATTAGGACGCAAAACGATTTATTATAACGAGTATTGCTTGTCGCGGCTGAAGTCACGGATCCCTCGTAATACTTTGTAAAGTAAGGAGACGCAGATTGGAGATTAGCGCGACAAAATTAATAGGCCGCGGCCTGACAGGAGAATACTGCAATCCACCTGGGACCGCGTCCGGACAAGTCTCTCCGGAGTATACGCGACTTAAATAAGAGCGCGACACTAGTGAGGAAGTGATTTTTAAATAATTTCGCGCGCCGCTCGCTCGCGAAACGAGCAGTGAATCATTACTGTAAGCCGACATCGACGTCGCGAAACAATCGACCATTCTGCGCCGCCGATGTAAATCAACTGTATCGCGATATAATTAATGATACAACTTGGAAAATTTTCTAGGCTCGGGACAAAAGTGGGCTACCTCGCGGCTCTTTTTTTACTTTTGCCGCAAAATCATCAATCTTTTTCCGTTTCCGGCCTTCACTCGCTCGCGGATTCTGTCGATCAATTTTGAAACGCGTTTATGCCCTGGTAATGCTCACATCGATCCTATGTCTCGAAAAATCTGTGTATAGGTATAAAAGTGCGGGGCTGGGATATTGATTGTTGGAAAGTGACTGCTCGTGAAAATCTTTGGGTAATGAGTAAGCTGCGACAAATGACTTTCGCAAAACTTGTAGTAAAAAAAATATCTTAAGTTTAAAGAATTAGTTGACATAGTTAAATGCATATTCTGTGTAATCTCTAGTTTTCACATATCTAACGTACGTTTTAAAAACATTAATATAAGGTTGAACTTTTCCTAATTAAAAGATTTTTTGTCGTAGCTTCTTAAAGAACTAGAGTGATAAAAAGGAAGAATTTAAAGTAGTTTCCGAGATTACGCTATCATTGTAAATTGATGAGAGATATCAACATCAAAATACCTGCTATTTCATGATAATTATAGCATTTAAATATGTCGATAGATAATAAATATAAGAAAATGCGATTCTCTCTCCTCTGTCTCTCGCGAAATCGGTACGCGATACTGATTAACGAGGCTCGTCGAAGAAAGTGAACCCCGTCCATTGTGCTACGGCATCAATGAGCTCTCTTCGATCATTTTCTTTCAGTCCTCGAGTGAGTCCTCTTCTTTGGCTTTGCGCTTGTCATTCTCATTTTGTTCACCGGACTCTCAATTTCAACTGTACATTCGTCTCCCGGATATTCCGATTCCGGTCGTGTCAATCGATAACGTCCGATTATTTCCCAATATGAAAAGAGAGGGAGGAAAATATGTCTTCTTTTGTTATTTCGTTACTTGTTCACAAATAATTCAATTAGAAGCAGGAAACAGTTTTGTTCAATTCTCTTATATCGATGTATAAGTAAGGTTCCGAAATGTACAGTGATTAGCTATTTTAATTCTATTTTCAAATAGTTACATAAATTATAATTTTATAATAATATTGATTCAAATATTATATTTCTATTATCTATCTATAAAAATTATATTATTTTTTAAATTTTTGCCGCTTTAAGTATAATTGATTATATATTGTAATAATATTCATGAGCTGAGCAATATTGACAATATTTCGTGCATACATCAGCTAAAATTTAACAAGCATCTACATACTTGTGTCGATAATCTTCAACGCGATAAAAGAACACGACACATGGAAATTGCTGAGCATGGAGTGACTCTTGTCCCCGCCGTGAGTTCAGTAATTTGTTCGTTCTCTCCGCATGATTGCTACGAAATAAAAAAGACACTGGCAACTCGATCTATCACAGAATAACGAGTAGGCAAGAGAAATAAAACCGCCTATATGAATTCTGCCATTGCGAGGAAAACGCAAATAATATATCCATTGTAAGAACAATATAACATAATATAAAAGTGGCGCGCTTTCTTTCTCTACATAAATATTCTCTACAAAAATAGTATTAAGATTATTATCGAAAAAGAACATTGTTGAAATAATTATATGTCTGACATGTATTTACTTTCTATTTTTTTTCGATCGGGAGAGAATATTATTTTTGATATGAAAATTGTTATATTTTTGTTGTATTTTTACTTTATATAACTGTCTACGTTTTTCTTACTATAAATATGATGTGAAACGAAACATAATAAGTAACATTATTAACGAAAATTATTATAGTACAGCCAATAATTTTTAATATAGCACAAATCTAAAATATTTATTAAAACAATTTAGTATTATATTTCTGGAGCCAATGCTTTAAAAACAGTTCTGATGTATATGCAATTCTATAACGTGTTAATGGAAACTGATAGATTGTTAACTAAATTTATAGTTAAGTAAATTGTTTTACCATGTTTAAATAATCTTCAACTGATATATCAATCTTAATTTTTAGAGATATTGTATTATCATATAATTTAAACATCTAAATATAAAGTTTTGATCGCGATAAAGCATTATATTAAAATTAATTTTTGTTAAGAAGATTCTATTTTAAGTTTTGTTACATTTCTGCTATTATATTTTACTTGAATACCGCTTCGTTTCTACATTTGGTACTTTAGACAATGTAGATCAAATTAATTCCTCTTCGATCCAGATGTTTTTTTGTCGCGGCATCATTTAACGCGTATCTTTGCATTATAATAAATGTCATGTAAATATAAGATGATATTAAAATTGGCGCGAATTTTGGGCGAGCGTCTCGTCTTTACCGTCGATGCAATCCTAAGCCGGCACGTCGACGAAAAGTCTAAACAAATATTTGCCACGTACTGGCCAACCTGCTCTATTTGCATGTGCGGGGGGGCGTGCGCACAAGCGAGGATATATTGGTTTACCTACTGAAATATTCGGCCGTCTGTCAGCCAGTGTAAATCTCATTCATAATAATGACGGCGCTGCGTATCTTCTTCCTTTCCTATTCCTTTTTCATTTTCTTCCTGAGTGCTGTTTTTCCTTCTTCGTCATTATTGCCGACGATTCTCTCGACGCGCAGCCATCAGGAATTTTATTTATCTTTATCTCTAAAACGAACAAGTTTTTTCCAAAGTTGACAGGATTAAACTTAAACACTTAAAATATTTTATTAATACGGGTAGCTCCAGATATCTTTAAAAAAAAAAACAAATTTTTGTTTTTATTATCGCAATCTGTCATAGGTACTTTGTATATAGAGTATGTAACGTTATATAAATTATTGCTATTTTTTATTTCAGAAAAATTACAGCGTAGAGACAACTGTTTCTAGTAAAATGATTTTCGCATCCATAAATTTTAGCTATCCTAATTTAAAGTATATGTCACTGTGCTTTTCTTCAAAATCTACCTATGCTATTTCTCTAGCTCTTTGCATCACGAATACATAACTTAAATTGTGAAGTTTGCTTCTCCTAGATTTTGAAACTGTCTGAAAACTTAACTGCAGTAGATAGAAATCTGAATCACCGTAACGTACAATTAAATAAATTTTCAATTTAGATCAAATAATTTATGAATTAGTAGAAACACATAAATTGAGAATTACTTTAACATAATTTTGAGATTTGAAACGTTAAAAGATATATATTTGTTTGTATTATTAAAAATTACGAGTCTTTAATTTATTATTTTGATGATTTTAAGATTATTGCTTATTCTTTTCCTTTCTTTTTCTTTATTTTAAAAAGATAATTTTTTATATCAGAAATCAAAGTTTAAGTCACTGTTATAAAGTGGTGTCCATAATCGGTGTATTATTTTTCACTAACTGTATCGAAATAGGTCGTCCTCAAGAAGTATTCTTAGGATGGCAGGGTATCGCATAACTCAGGATTACTTTCCTCTGCGCACAAACGAAATCGTCTTATCACCAACCGCTGGTTCACTTTTACTAGTAAGAAAAACGTTGAACTCGCACACATACATAATCGAATTTTACGTCACTTTGTCGCTCAGGAACGGTTTCTTAAAATAATATCTCTAAATATTTAAAGATTACAAAAGTTGTAATACAGTAACATATTAATTTGACTGACTGACAAAGTGACGTAAATTATGCATATGCGTGCAAATTTAACGTACATTTAACAATATACGTGTACGCACATAAACGTATAGGTGAATTTATAAATTATCTAAGTGTTTATAAGTCCTCAATTCTTTTCTTGGACTCCATTCTTTTCCAACAAATGTTTGACGTCATTATCGACAGCTGGATTATTCATTACGATCGATTTTATTAATTAAAATGCTATGTGCAGATATGAGAAGTCACATCCAATAGAGAAGTGGACATATCACAAGCGGTCAGCATACCAATCGAAAAGAAAAGAAGGTCGAGATGCAATTTATCGTGTCAATCGTGACAGCTAATCGACAGTCGATTATTATCGCGTCAACGCATAGAAATGGATTATATTTCGCCACGCGTTCTTTTTCTTCTTCTAATTCTTAAACCTATATTTAGAGTCACGTTTCTACCGAGAAATTCAAATCATTCTTGAAACGATGATGATTTAATAAATGGATCTTAAGAATAAGTTTGATATTTGCGATATTATATATCGCGATTGAATATAATATTAATACTAATTTGATTATATAAATAAAAGAGAAGAGATATCGGAGGAAGAAATATACATACACATATATATTCGTTGTCAGCGTTTTATAAAATTAAAAGGATTGCTTTTTCCGACGGGCAATGATAGGATGAATTTAAAATATGGACCTGATTGGAGTACATGAGATATTTTTTTACTAATAATTATTTGTGTCACAACGTTCTCATTGGGGTTAGTTAAATTTCAAAAGTAAGAAAAAAATTTGCGATTGAGAATAATTGAGTGTTAAAATGCAATCTAGGATTGTTGAAACAACATTATCTCTTATATCCTCGTGGTCCTTGTACCAACGATTTATACAGTAATTTTATTCGAATCAGGACATCAATTAACAACAAAAAATAAAATTGAACCGTGTCGCCATTATGTGATACTAAATGCAAATTAAAAAAAACTGCTAATTGAAAGTTTTCTTATACAAACACCAATATTTATTTTTTTTAATTGGAGAAGAATAGATATTATGTTTAATTAATTAGATATTATGTTTAATTAATACATTGCGATGCACAGTTTTTTTTTATTTTGCAAGAACCTTTACGATTTATGGCTTTTCGAGAAAAATAAAGCCTGTAATAAAGTACAAAATATAAATTATTTATACTATATTTCAATTTTGATACGGTTTGACAACTTGGAGTTTCGAGTCAAAATTCCAATAAACTAAAATTCTTACGACTTAAACAGAAAATAAGATTTTGTTATTTATTTATACATCAAAATGAGAGCAAATCGGGAAGGAACATTGGCTTGAATTGAGAGATACTCTCTCGGTAATTACCAACCAGATTGACTTGTGCTTTTGGCGTATCCCAGGTGGGCGAAACGAGATCGAGAGAAGAGGAAGAGATTCGTCGCACACATTGATCCGATAACAAAGAGTGATATAAAGCAAGCAAAACAACAAGAGATCAAAAAGCACAAATAAATGTAACATTGACATTTTGTTTTTATAGAAACGCGACGGATTGTTTAATGCCATCTCTTAAGAGAAAAGGGATAATTCTTTTCCAGTATACTGCTTAATAATTATCGTCATATTCTTCTACGTTTTTCTTGTCAGATTGAGAAAACTAGGAGCAGAAGAAAAAGGTTGGGATATATATTGATCCGTCGATAAAAGAAATAATATGATTATAGTGATATGCGGGAAATGTAATAGTGGCTACGGAATAATGGTTACGGAAAAATAAATTGTGCGCGCGTGCGATCATAGAAGCAACGACAAATAAAATACATTGAAATTGTTCATGTGCCTATTGTGCGATAAAATAAATTAGTATTGATTTCGAAGTGTTGCGTCGTTTTAAATTAAAATTTTTTATAATTGTGATTTATTTTAATTATTTTTATTTTTTTAAATAATATTTATACGTTTTATGGAATAATATTGGAAGTGAGACATATTTATTTTATGAAATTGCTTCAATAATATTATAAATAATATATAAGAAAGTGATGTGATATATCTCATTCTTTTCTATTCTGTGATTTAAAAATAAAATAAATCAACAAGATAGAAAAAGAATTAATAAGCAAGAAAATTAGTTTATTAATATATCAAAAATCGAGAAATTTTTTCTTAGGCTCAATAAAAACTTATATTATTGTTAAAATAATCTCTTCTCTTTAGTTATTTCTATGAGGTTACATTTCACTATAAAGTCATAAAAATAATTGATCGAATTTTCCAATAAACTATTATATATTTCATTAAATTTTTATTATTTCAAGAAATTGTTTGATATGAATTAAATTTTATAAAAACTATTAGTTTAACATGACATGCAATTATCGAAAGATTATTTTAAGATTGAAATAAAATATTTATTTCACGTTAAATTTGCGAAATGTTTTATAGAACGTTGTATATATGTTATTCTAACAATTGCTATTCAATGTTCTTTGTTACACTTGCGGGTTTACGTCGGATTTGTTCGAGTTAATCAAATCGGGAAAATGAGACGAGGATTCATGTACGTGTCGCTTGAGGGCCACCGAAGTCATCGCATGCGTAATACTGAAAAAAGGAAAAGGGTCTGGATGCAATTTGCTGCCGTCGACCGTGACGACCGTGCCGAACGACGATAGTCGGACGCGCGAGGAGTGTTCTCCCATAAAGGGAGACGTATAAATAAAATGAAAAAAGAGAAGAAAGAGAAACGTGGAAAACCGCTTGAGAAGGGTTGACCGGAGCTGAAACGGAGAGAAAGAGAAAGAATGAGGGAGGTGGTGGGGGAGGGGGTGAAAAATAGAGAGGCAGAGATACGGAACGGCTTACGTGCACTTTTACGGAGAAGGATCTAAACAAAGTCCGGCGCGCATTACTTTACGAGCGTGGAGGGACGTGATCCATCTCGTCGTTAATGCGACGCGAAGCGTCCCCATAAAAGACTCGTGATCTCTCCTTTCGCCACCTGAGCAGAGCGTTTGGCTAATCCGAAGTCAAGGAGTTCGACAACATCGCAAAGTTGCAAAGTCGCGATGTTGTAAGTAAATGCTGTGCAAATTTTCAGCTGAATTACATGTCTTTTCCACTTGCCAATAATTTCGCTATCAGAAGGATAGAAAATTATTTTAACAACATTAAATTTTTGTCATTATTAAATTCTAAAATAAAATCCTACGGAAGCTGATTCCTTGAAATCTACAAGTAACAAAAAATTATTTTTACTTTTTTATCTATACATTTATTATATGTTTAAATATAATTATGATTTATATTTATTATATAATATATGTTTCAAAAATCAGAATTTTTTTAAGCTATGTGACATTTAGAACGAAATTTGATTTTATAATTTGGTGTGAAATAATGCTTCATTTATCGCAATAGAAATTCTTGCAATATGTATTGGTTTATTCACAAATCTTAATTAAACATTCCGGGTGTCAGTCGATTCGATCGAGATTATTAGTTCTCGTTGTTGCTAGCACGCCAATTGTTAGCATTTCCGGTCGATGCCTCGAAGGGAAATTCCACGGAGTGTACGCTATAAGGGAAACTATGTGCGTAGAATTTCGCGAATTTCCAGGTTTACAGGATAATCATCTTATGAGTTGCATCGAAGAATCGATGCACACGAAACAACATTATTATTTCATGTTATTTATATTAAAAGTAAGTTTTTGAAATTTCTTGTACATATAATCCTTAATCTATATCTTGTTTTCGTTCATGAAATTTACATATACGTGTTACACATATTGTATTATATACTGTATTGTGTATATTTGAGAACATATTGCAAACAAAAAATTAGATATCGAAATAAATTCAATTCACATGATGGAAAGAAACAAGTCGAAGGAGTTTGAATTGACAATTAGTATTGTAAGATGAACTTCACTGCTATGACTGCGTAATCGAAATCCGATATGGAAACTTGGATCCCATTTCCTAATTGACGTAACATAAACGTGTTAAAATTGATATGGTTTACTCCTAGAATTGCTTCGTCTTACAATTGTGTATTTCAAATGTTTATTGAACATATAATAAGAAATTAAAACTGCTGCAATAAAAAATGTATTGAATGAGACGTGATAAATGTAATAGTGTATCGATTATAATATGATTCCGTGATAAAAATTTAATTTCTCAATAATGATAATAGTTGTACTGAAGTAATATATCGAAATGATTATTTTTAGTATCTCGAATCCTTTGTGAGACATTCTCATTTCTTTTTAAATAAATTCTCTTTAAGTCACATTTTTATTTTTTATTTTATTTATTTATTTACTTTTATATTTATATTATTTTTATAGATACATTTTTTATAGGAACTTTTTATCTTCCATGTTACGAAAGTTTACGTCAATTCCTGGAGGTAACATTATAAATAATTTTATATCTTTTAAACTTTTAGGAGTTGGCTTTTTTTACAATTTTATCGAATTTAGTTTGACTTTTGTGGAAATTGTTCCCAATATTATCTGACAGTTCTGAAAATCGTCAACATATTGGCAAGTGGATAAGAGACGTAATTCGGATTGTAAATTTGCGCAGCGCAGCGAATTTATTTGCGACGTCGCGGCTTTGTGCTGACTAAACGGCAAATTAAAGTCGTCCAAACATAACTTCGATATTCAATTACGTCCGCTTTATCTGTCTGATAGAAAAATCGATCGCGGAACTGGATTCCGTTGACTCGCGAGCGATAGTTGTAACATAAGCACGGCGAGAGGTACGTCAAATGGCGCTGGCGAGGCAGCATATCTTATTAGAAACAAATATTCATGTCACATACCCGGCGCCGGCTGGTGCCAAGTGTTTGACTGTTACCCTATGCCGCACGTGCGTGAGAGACCGGGCGAGTCTGGCATATCTACCCCGTGTTTCAAAGAAGTTTGAAATAATATCGAGCGAATTTTTCCATTCGACCCGTTACCCCTTCTCGTTCCTCCACCCTCTGCCACCCTCCGTCGCGTCGAAATCCAAATAACCGACCGCAATGCATGTGTGCCTTCGTCCACTTGCTAGACATATTTTTAAAGTGCATTCAAGTAGACCTGTATTTGATGCGAATATTTCACGGTAACGTCGTATTTTTTACAGATGCCAAATATAAACGATCCTTTGAAATAGTTAAGTATATTACCGACTTAAGTACCTATATTAATTATAATTACATCCCGTGATCTCATTATAATAGGATTGCTGAGACATTTCTTGTGATTTTTTTTTAAATACCAAGTTTTCTTAAAAATTTTTCTGTCGCTTCAAAATTGATTTTTTATGATGAAAATGATGAGATATCAAAATAGTTAGTGTTTTAAAATGATTTTAAAAAATTAACAGTTTAACGATTTAAAATATTTATGTTCAAATTGGCTAAAAAAATTATGATTAAAAAATAACGATTTTTGAATCTTTAGCGTGAATGGTTATTCATTTTATGAAAACAATTCGTGACAGAATATCTAAATAAATGTATATATTTAGAAAATATTGTATATAACTTTTTTCCAAAGTTCATGACATTAAAAAATATTGAGATATACTTCATCAAAAATTATTTCGATATTTATATCGGTTTAATAAAAAAAGTAATAAAAAATAAAATAATTGACGTTAAACAGTTATTTGTAATAAACATTTGTATTATAAAAAAGAATTCTTTCCGTTGACCTACATTGCTCTTTATTAAAATTTATCAAAATTAAAAGCTTAATTTATTAATAAACTGCAAATAAATAATGTGTAAATAATAACGTGAAAATGGTTTGGTTAAAAAAACAGCATTTTTTTGTACATTCACGATATTTTATACATATATTTAAGTCAATATTTAATTTGAATCATGCAGTATAAAAGTCATCATTATACCAAATCGATATTTACAGCAGAATATATTTTTAGACATAATATTCGATATTCCTTCCTCTGTTACACAATAAATAATTAAGATATGTGTGTGGTATCGAATATTACATTTAGAAATAAATTTTATAAAAATATCATTTGTAATTTATATTTAAATATGAATTATTTATTAATCTTTCTTAATCTTTTTAAATGAGAGAAGCATTGATTCTGAATCGTTTGTTCAATATTCTTTTAACATGACACTCCATTATGTTTAAAACGCGATCGCGTAACACGTGTAATTTATCTTAATATAAAAGAGTTTTCCTAGATAAACAAATGAAATAACAAACAAAATCTTGTCTTTCGTGATTTAGAAAGAATTTATATTTAGACATCTTTATCGATTTACGATCTCATGTCTTTTTACATTTAGACTTTGCACGAGAATTCATATATACAATATTAAATTCATGGGACCGTATTCAGAACGCGTTTCTAAAGATGTTAGCGCGTTTTTATGTCATTCTATCTTTATCATTCGGAAAACGTAAAACAAGGATAGAATGACACAAAAACGCTCCAACTTCTTTAGAACCGCGTTCTGAATATGGACCTTAAAGTACATTGATCTATCGATAGTATCGATACGTCCATCTCCAAAATAAAATGTAATGCAATATTGAAATCATCTCATTAAAAATAATCTTTTCTCACTTTAGCTATTCATGACTTGTATTAAACATCGATAATAGAAATTATATTACTTTTAGTTACTCTGTCATTGTTTAAAAAATCGGGATTATTTTAATTTTTCTCAAATAATGTTTTTAAATTTAATTTAAAATGCTGATAAAATTTTGATAGAAAGATATCAAAATTCCAATATGTCTACTTACTAAATATCTTCTATGAAACTTACCTTCATGCTTGAACTTGCTTCGATATGCAGAATAACACGGAGCTAAAAATGTGATTTTCAAGTTATTATTTTACACATGAAACATCAATAAATTAATAGAATATCAATAAAAAGTAAGCTTTTTTTAAATTATTAATTATGAGAATATAACTATTCGATTTTGCAACAAGGAAACCATAGGCATAATATTAAGAGAAAACAATAATGGTTTCGTGCAACAACATGTACGAGATAAGATCTTATCGATAGCTTCATATGCAACACGAAGCTCCGTCTTTATTCCGCCGTGATACTTGGTTACAATATTTCTTTTGTTCACAATTATTTACAGAATTATTCTTCGCTACCTTCTTACACAACTATATTTATACAATTCGCACGTCGATCGCCGTCTCATTTTTAATTAATCTTCGCTTACCAAGGTGATCGATTGCTCGTACATACAATTATACAAAATTACGCGAGCACTATTGTATGTATCACGCGCTGGGGAAAGACGCCGTCGAGAAATCATATCGAACGCCACTACGACTTCGCGATTATTATTTATACAGGGAGATAGCGTTTAGGTTTGGTATACATTGTCGACGGTCGAACTTACCTTTACACAGTAGCAGTATTTCATCACCTCAAGATAATACTCGCATAACGCCGAGTTCGTTCAGATACGGAACGATTGTCCCACTTAACAACGCGGGGTTGCAACTTCTTCTCTTAATGTACAAGTCGAATCGATTGCGCTCGTGAACGAAGACAATGCAATTCATTTAATTAGCCTCGTGAACACTCATTGACAAGCGCGTAAGCACGTTCCGTGTCCCGAAGGATTCTTAAAGCACATTTCCATCGCGAGGTATCCTCGATCAAGATCAAGATGATCTTGGGATATATCTCGACTTACTGGGATTTATATAAATCTAACCAAGGAATCACCTTTTACCGTGTGTTCGATTTTTATTATCTTACAAAAAGTATACAATACATATCGATTAAAACGCAATAGGAAAATTACTTTTTAGCTAACACCAGAAGAATCGAAACACTTGTAATTATAATCATATTAAAAAGATATTCCTTGTTTGAAGACTGTTCTACATTAATCGCAAGTTGCGACTTGAGACAGCCAATAACTGTCGAGCTTTAACTAAAAACAAGGCACTCATTGACTGTCGTAAGTCACAACTGGCTACTTGCGATTAATGTAGAACGGGATTAATATATAACATTTTTTTTAGATTAAATTTTAATTTCTAAAAGAATATTTTTGAAACTTTTTATTAAAGAAAAAGGAAAAAATATAATTAAAGTTTTTATTAAAAAAAGAAAAATATAAATCCTCTAAATGACTAAAAGATTTAAGTTTAATAGATAACTAAAATATTGATAGAATATGTGAATGATTGCTGAATAAAGGCCTCTTTGATAATTTAACTGCTTATCTTAGATAATTTTTTAAGTTTTAATATGATCGACGATATGTTTTATACTTTGAAGATATGTAATAGATTGATATTCAAAGACAATCTATTGAATCTAATAAGAAATTAATCTTATCTCGATTCTTCTGATGTTAATAAAATACAGCTTTATGATATCGATCCTAAAGCTTAGCGGCGCTGAGAGAGAAGGGGAGCGTTTAGATATTCCTTGAAAGGTTGAGAAATCATTCTTCGCATCATGCACACTGCTAACAGTTTTTCACGTATTCGAAGTTTCGTTTTTTTTTTCGTATTGTCTGATATTACAGTCTGAAGGAGTATTTGGAAGCGCGAAAGGAGGAATGAGCCGCCGTAGGACTCGCCGACAGTGGCAGTGACATAACAACTACTTAGATAACCGCCAATAAAGATCTTCACGGCGGACGACTTAGGGATTTCGAGGGTGGCTCCCGGCCCTTATATCCTGCTACGCAGAAAATTCATCGGCAGCTCCGCGAGAACGTTTTTCCATGCTATGTACATCCATAATACATTTTACTTCTCGAGGAATTGTATCCCAATATTGTCCGTCGCGAAACTCAAAGTTGGGAGAATTCGATTATCCGTACGATCGAGAATTGAAAGAGGAGAAATATCCATGTTTTAAGACGTGTCCGTCGTTTGGAATACAGTTGCATTAATCGATCTTTATTTTTATAAGAATCTGTATTCGTCGCGATTTATACACGACTAAGTTTCACACATTTTTGAGAATAATATCTCTGTCGCAAGTATATGAGTCTTGCTTTTTTTCCTTTGTGCAAAATATGTCAATGACACGAACTTAAAATATTTTAAACTTCCTTATTTTTTGTGCACGTGAGTATGTATCTGTGAATGCGTGTATGTATGTGTGTGTTTGTGCAAGTTAACACAGCTTCGAAACTCGATTGTGAAAACTACTGCACGAAGAGCGAAAAATTCTAGAACAGGTATTTGGATAGGTTTTTTTGCAACGGTGTTTTCGTTCGATAAGGAAGATATGTTATTTACGACTCAATAAGCGCAAAGAAAAACTAACGACTGCAACAAGCTACGTTGCGAAAACTAAAGTAAATAAAAGAGGAGCCATGAAAAAGATAAGCATGGGTATACTGGAGCAAAAAGGACGGATAAAGTTCAGGAATCGTATACTATATCGACATTCTATACGAAAAAAAGATCGATAAAGCGACATAATTGAAATGAAGAAAAATAAATGAAATTTGCATCGCGCGACGTAGGCATATCATACATTGTAAAACATAAGTAAAACATTGGAAGATAAAAACATGGCATTATTTCACGCAATGTCAACGTAAATGCCAAAAGGGACGATCCACAGAGGCGATAATTCACGCAGATAAAAGGAAGTTGGCTAATTCTCCTTCTCCAAAACTCTTAAAACTTTATACCAGTTCAATCGACCCACTTAAGACTCATAAAACAAACTTCTCGAAGCTGTTCGATCGTGTCGTAGAAAAATCCCAAATCGTCTGGCAGTTAAAGTGCCAAAATATATCAATGTTGAAGCGTGTTTCAAGTGAAGAACTGGCGTTTAAAAAACATTATTGAATTAACACGTAGGAAGACACGAGAATTGATTCATAAATCATTCACTCTGGGATGAAAAATGATTATCGTGATCGTAGGTAATTTTGAAGGGAATTACTTTCGCACATCTTTATTACAGGTTTGAATGATGAATCAAAGGGAGCGAAACTGAGAAAATCTTACACGTATATTCACGTATAGGACATTTGTCCCTTGGCGATGGGTCGCGAAATTACACTGATCGTTCTCGTTGCGACGTGTTGAAGTGTGCACTTTCGAAACTATGCCCTTCGTCGAAACGGCGAAAAGCACCGACTGCGAGCGCGCGATAAACCAACAGTCATGCAACCAGCGCGCATACGTAACTATCTGCGTCCCCCGTGTATATCGTCTCGACGGGCTTACACGTCGTACCTCTTGGGACTTTAATAAGCGTAACCGACGGAGATTAAGCGAACGGCCGAGGGAGGGTAGAAATCTACGAGCAGCCATAGCCGGGGAGACAATCTGGCGGCCAGCGTGAGAAGACGTAACTGCAGCTGCAGTTGTAACTTTGTAGAGACAATTGCAATGTACTCCAAACGGAACGATGAGTTCATTTGGAAGTCATCGACATCGCACCGCGACGATGTCGACGATGAAAATGGAGATGGTGAGAATGAGGATGTACGACAGGAAAGACAGGGGATCTTTGGCGAACCTTCGTGAAAGTCTTCTTGACTTTGGCCCTCGCCCGTACGGATGGACCGTACGTCATGCGGGGTCGTTCATACCGCCCCGACCCGCGGCGGATGATAATACCGCACAATTACTCCATGGATGCTCGACTTGGCGAAAGAAGGGAAATAAAATCAGCATAAAAGCCAGAGCCACCAAATGGCGGCCTCAGCACGGCGGGCCTTTCTAATGAAAACGTGAGACGACGTCGGGGGGGAGGGGAGAGGCAATGGAAGAGGAAGGCGGCGGTGGCCCTTAAATTAATTCACGATGAATTACGTCCGCGCCAGCTGCACGGGCAGTTGTGTTTATTTATGGAGGAACTAAGATCTTCTTCCTCCAGTCCTTAAAGGCGGATTCGCCCTTATAATTTCTCACGGTGACCGAGAGAGGCAGCCCACTTCTTCGCCGTTTTCTCGCGTCTCGCCGGAGAGAGGGAGAGTGAGAGAGAGAGAGAGACGATAATCGGTCTGGAACGAGGATTCCCTCCGACGAAATAAGAGGGAACACGCTCGTCCGCGGCTACGGCGGCGTGTCGCAAACGAGCGCGATTTGGCCCGTCGGGGGAAAAAAGCGTGATTTTTTTTCCTCGAGGGTTTTTTTTCGGTCACCGAGAGAGCGACCATTCATTGGCTCTCGTGAGGACGCTTGAGGACGCTTCGCGAACCGGAGTTTTTTTTTGCGGCTGGCCATTTCGACGTAGATTGCAGTGACGAATGTGGCACGTCGCATATTATATCGAACGCGAAATGGGCCATTGGTTAATTGAAGGGTTTCCCAGAAAACGTTGCAAACGACAAATTTAGATGCGACGTTTCAGCAAAGCGACGTGAATTTACAATGTGTAACGATATCGAGAATATGAAATATCGATCTTTCCTGAATTATCATTTAATGTATCTCCATCATGCATTTTTGGAACAATGCTAGCAAATACTTTATAACCATTTTGCTACTAAAACTTTTTCTTTAATGTCAAATTACTTTGAAACTATACATAAACTATTTGCAATGTAGAAATTTCATTACAGTCTTTACTTCGAAATTAAGTGGGGCAGCAAAAGGATTAACTTTGCGCTGCACGTGAAGAAAGTTCGGTTGGTATTTAAGAGCAATTAGAATGTGGGCAAACCGATCATGAGGAACAAATCGATTGAGACACACACGAAAATGGATTTTAAATGGAAATCGGGCACGTATGATGCTCCTGCGAGAGTGAGCCGACGGCGAGTACCGAAAACGAACCGCGAAGCGTAACGAGACGCAATTTCGGTTGCCATAAAACTTCAAAACCAAGCACCCGCGGGGACGCCCGATTTATTTAGCAAGTGAATACAAAACTGTCGTAGCGAGTGGTGCGTAGAAATCGATACGATCGATTTTATTATCTTTCCACGGTTGTGTTAGATCCACTTTGTGGATTTTCGTCGGAAAACAGGATGGAAATCTGAAAGCGGAATCGGAACGGCCAATCTGGACACGCCATTACGACGTTCGCTGTTGCAACGTCAAGTATAATTAGAGAAATTACTGCGAAAACCGAACGACAGCAACGATTGGAATGGCTGGACAAGGCTTTGACAGTAATTAAAAAGCTATCGATACGGAACGTAAGCATGCTATGATGAAAATATAAAAATATAATTAGTATTATTTATGTATATATTCTCTCTCTCTCTCTCTCTCTTTCATTTTGTTTTTTCTTTCACACATGAATTCTACTCACTTGAAGTAAACTCGCGCCAGAAAATAATTACTATTGATTTATCGAACACTTATTAGTTGTTTCCGGCTGACACTGGAAACAAGTAATTAGATAACACTTCCTGATCATAGGACGCGCGATCGGTGAAATTTTTTATTGACTTATCACATTTTGATTGAATTGCTCCTGTAAGTTTCATTATAGTTTATAATGTATAACATAGATTTTTTAGAAACATTTTTATCGTTTTTAATATCTCTTTTACATATTTTAACTTTCATTAAAAATGTTAATTTTATACGTTAATTTGTTATTTTTTATATTTTTATCGACAATTCATTTTACATTGATTATAAGTAAAATTAATATCATATTATAGATATATATAGATATTTTCAAAATTATAAACTTAAATCAGATCATACAAATGTCAGATGCATTACATGTAATTTGAGTTTATTGTCTTATCGTTAGTCGATCAATATAAGAGAACAAAAATTGTATTCAATTCATGCTGATTTCATTTACTTAAACAGTAATGTGTGTTACTCAATATCGTTATTTCAAAATCGTTGTTTAAAGCATTCCTTTTATAAAAAATGTTCTCTTGAGATCTTTATTATTTTATTTTCCGTTTTTAGAAAATAGAATTCTCAAGAATAAAGTTTTATTCAGCACCGCTTTTAGATTTGTGTTAAATTCACGATCGACAGTTGCTGCTCAAGTTTCCAAGTAAATATCCGATGAATATCATCCAGTTTTATTTTAACCGAAGGAAAGTTCTAATATCGAGAGCTTGTCCTCGAAACCCTCGAGTGAACAATCACTGAAAACGACTCTTCAGTCCGTTGCCATCGGCGAGCGTTTCGGTACGGAGAATCGTATTCAAAAAGTAGAACACTAACAATAAATGTTTCTCCGAAGACATACTTAATTCCGCGTTGACTGAAGAGTCTCGTCGTCGAGAACTAACCGAGAGTTCTGTAAAAACTCCCTCGAGTGAGCGGTAACCTTGTGGGAGAGAAAAGAAAGTTTGCGGAAGAGGGACAGGTGCGATCGCACGTCCATGATCGAGGCGTGTGTTGCGAACAACTTGGGGAGGGCCGCTTGTCCGCGATCGATTCGCCCGAGATCGAGAGCGGCCGCCAAGACGGGCGCGAGACACGGCGTCCTGTTACTTCCGGCTCGAACTCCTTTAAAGCTTTCAATACTCGCTTTAAACTCGCGATACATATCCTATTACATCCGGCGTAATCGTAAGGGCTATCTACGGAACGCCACGTCACTCGCACGCGACTGGTGAGCGTAGCGGGGAGCTGAGGGAGGGGAAAGTGGCACGAATGTGTTAGTTTACCCTGACGTATGCACACATATACACGTGCGAGCATGCCTGTATATGATACACGTAAATATGTACATATCACGCAGATTTATTGCCGCCGAAACTGAGGAGTTACACACCCGATTCTTCGATCCGCGCGAATATCATCCGGGATTATCTTCATTTCGAGATATATTCTTCTGTTCAGTCTCTGTCGCTTTGTCGTTTTTCTTCCTTACATGTTGCGTCTATCGTTTCTTTTGTAACATTTCGATTCGATCGACCGAAAACCCGCAATTTGATTTGACAATACGTATGCTTCTACGTACCAAAATAGAGAAGAAGTTGATATTTTACATAAAAATCGTTATATTCAGCTCGATTAATGTGCTAGTATCAATCTCACCGTCACAAATCACCGTCGAAATCAAATAAATCGGTGATATCCTATGTGCAAGATGGGATCACGTTACACGAATTTAATTTTGCACAGGGGTGAAAATCTAGGGTATTATTAATACACTATAATATTGAAAATATAATTGAATTAAATTATATAACGCGAATTCGATCCCTGAATTTAATTAACTTAGCACTCACCGATCGATTCTCCGATTCAAGTATCACGATCAATATACGCTCCGCGATGCACGTTCCCGTCTTCAATCCCATCTGGTTCATCCCTTCCGCGAGCTTCCGATGCATTGATTAGGTCTACGAATTACGAATAAGCCACTCAAGGAAGACGATACGTCGTCGTCGGCGGCGGCGACTTAAGCCCATTCGAAGTTGTTTTTGCCGCGTAGAGCCGTGCAAGCTGCTGAATAGCCAATGAAGATTAAAGCTTGCGGGCTTTTACTTTACGCGGATTTGGCTACTGGGCGTAGCGGCTTCTTCGCGCACTAATCAGTCAAAATTAAAATAGTTTACCGTTCGAAAATAGCATCGAATTCTTCTCAAATACTTTTGCTATCTATTTTCTTTTCGCGGCAGCTTGCTAATACAAACAACTTCGATTTTATGGTCATCGAGTGTTGATCGTATATAACAATTCTTCTTCTCTGAAAGTGAATTATGCCGTTGCGAGAGTCGTCGCGTTAATCGAGACTCGCAACGTGCGAGCACTGACAATGAGTGCCTCGACTAAGTCCTTGAGAATTCCTTGGCGCTTCCCCCCTTTCTCATCACCATCTTCGGCAAACGATTAGAAGCCACAACAGGGACGATACCAGGACGAAGAGCCGTCTCGGGTAAGGATCAGCGCCCGAGCTGGCGTTGATCGGTCGTTTCTTGCCGACGCGGATCGTGGAGGACGGCGTGGCGGGCGACGGATAACCCATGTGTCCGTGGACCGTGTTATCCACCGCCAGTGGCTTGTTCTCCATCTTGTCCATCTCCGCCGAACCGAACACCACATCGTCCTCCTCGTCGTAGAACGGTGGCCATGTTGGCGTTTGCGTTTTTGTTTTCGTCGGTCCCGAAATTTCTGAAACAGGAGAAAAATACGCGATTTTGATGGACCTAACGAAACAAAAGAAAGCAATCTGTAATTGAAAAAAATATTATAAAACAATATTCTGAAAACATATTTTATTTAAAACTGATTATTTATGATACGATCGGGACATTAGCGTAACACAATCGACATGCATATTTAATAAGAGACTTAGCCACGTGTGCTGATTCCGTGACGTCATGAATCAAAAACTCTCTTTATTGTATTGTTTCAAGAAGTAGTAACGTCATGAATTTATCGGCGCTTATCCGGTAGTTTTGACAAGCTACAAACTTTCTCCATCGGGAATCTCTTGGATAAAGGTCAAACTGGATTGCTTGTAGACAAGACAGATTGCGACCACATGCATGCTGTTCTCATGTACAGAGTTTAGTATCAGGTTGACACGTATGTGTATCCATATATATATATATATATATATATATATATGTAGGATGTGCGAAAGATAGAGATAGAGATGGATGGATGGAGAGTAAGAGATAGAGAGAGAGAGAGAGAGAGAGAGAGTATGTGAGAGAGAACGAGCGTGAGAGGGTAAGAGAGAGAGAGAACGAGAGAGTGAGAGAGCATGAGCGAACAAGTTACGTCCGGAAAAGAGAACCGGCATCGCTCGAGACAGTGGCGTCGTTTGCTCGAGACAGCGGCATCGTTTCATAGAGGCAGCGGTGTCGTCTTTAAAAAGTATACGATTTTCGGCGTCGATTGATGGCGGCGACTGAATATTCGTACAATAGAGTGCGGAGAGCGTTTGATGTGTTTTTGTGAGATTGCGAGAGAATATAAAGAGAAGCGTTGGACGACTGGGAGTCAGTGTGTAAGAGTCAGAGATCGAGAGTTTGTCGAGCGAGCAGAGCGTCCGCGAGAGTATTCGAGAAAGTTTGCGAGAACGTGCGAGAACCTTTGTATTTCCCGTTTACTGGTCTTACCTTTATAATATATGAAAATTTATTATAATAAACTATTATTACTACATATATATATATATATATATATATATATATATATACATGCATATAACATGAAGTTTCTATCGGACTTTAGGGAAATATTCTGTCGCGAGTTTCGAGAAGATTACCTCGGTAAAATCGATTGCATTATCTTCTTTAGCGAATTTAAAATTTCTAATCTTACGGAGATCATGTTAATATTACTAAGTAAGAAATATACAGAGACGGTCTCTTGTGTCATCCTTAAATTTACGTACGCAAATATGTCATCCTTACGTCCACCGCACCGGATGAAGTTTCCCTTCTCGAAATCGATGAGTCGATAACACGCGACGATTTACGTACGCGAAGGGTGTATCGCACTCGCCTTATCTTCTCATCCTTCCGCCCTATACCCCGAGGGGAGAGCTGTAAGTTAGCCGAGAAATCCACGCGCGCGAAAAGATGAGGATTGACCGAAGGGTATCTGCCGCTGATATAGAGGCAACTCCACGGAGATTTCCGTCCGCAAAGTGACGATGCTTGTAAACGTGGGATGTGTTTGTCGTAAGGAGGAAACCCTTTTATTCTTATCATTCCGCGATCAATCACGGCGGAGGTAGGCGCGGGACGCCGATTTGCTGGGAATGGGGACGGGACCCGAACAAGAATTTCCACGTCGAGTACGGAGGACTCGTTAACCCCGCAACCCGCCACATTAATGTAGAAATAACAGGTCATGCGCGAAAGTAAATTTCGCCCCTCGCTTCACTTCCGCAACAGTTCGCGAGTACCGATGTAACCGAGTTGCAACACGCGGCAAAAAGCGGTTTTCGCGTTGTAATTCGTTCACTGTGAATAGTCGAGAGAGCCTTGTTACCCGAACGCGTTCAAGATTCTTCCGCTTACAAGCCACGCGTAGATAAATCTCAAAAATTTCTTGATGGATCTGATGCCATTCTTTATCTCAATAATACCAGCCATGATCAATAAAAGCTATTGAACAATGAGAATTGAAGAAAGAGTAAATTAAACTTTGAAAAATAAAACAAGAATCTTAGCCTTTTTTTTATTTAATGCTGTACAGATTTTATTTTTTTATATCTTTGTGGTGTAGTTATTAAATCATTAACAGTTTAAAATCTAATGAAAATTTTGCGTAATTCTCTCCTGTTATTTATTATTAAATACAATTTTCTATAGCATATAGCATATAAATTTAAAGATTACGTTATTATATTAATATATTATACATAGTTATCAAGGAAATAGATGTTATCAGCTGCAACAAGCAGAAAATTAATCCAGGCACGGTATTTATAAGTACGATAACTCATTCACAGTTTACAGAGCAAACTTTTCACCGTTGACCTCTCTCATGCAATTATCTGCCGGTTTATTTGCAGGTTTTATTTTACGGTACGAAATCTTAATCCCTAGTGTTACGACTATCTAAAAGAATAAAACAAAGGGGAAAAAAGGGAGAAAAGTAGAAAGAATCGCGATTATCCGCAAATGTACACGTGCATTGAAACGAAATGCGGCGCGGATAACGCAATTCTCCCCTCCGTTTTGACTGCGTTCCGTCGAGTAATCGAATTAGGTATTCTTTATGGGCTCCGCGGGAAACTTCGTTTGATAACGGTCGAAAACGCGCTGTGTACTCACCGTATAATCGAATACTACTCTCAACTTCGCCGAGGGAATTTTTGGCCGCGCACCGGTAAGTTCCCACGTCAGTTTTCTGGAAATTCCGGATCATGAGGCTCATCCGAACCTCAAATGGTGACTTCGATGTTGTTTGGACGTTGTACCTTACGCTGGTTATTATCATTGCACCTGGAGAACGAAACAGAGAGCACTTTCGATTATTTTAATTCTATTGGATAGAAAAGTGCATGTTATTTTTCCTCGTATTTGAGTATTCAGCATTTTTATTGAATGATGTGTGACGGCAATGAAAAATCGTTATTATGAAATTACAGAGGGTTTTATGCAAGAGAGAAAGAACTTAAAATTATAAAAATAGATGTATAAATTTATAACATAATGTGACCGCAAAATATAAATTTTAATAATGTTTTATATATTTCTCGACTTCACAATATTATTCCGAGTTTTCAATCGTTTTAATAATAAAAATATAATAATTGAGTAAAATTAAAAACACTATATTTAAAAATATTACATTAATTATATACATTTATTCGAATGTTATTTCAATTAAACTCTGAGATATACTTATACGCTGTAGTAAGAAGTCACGTCTTTTACCATAAATAAGATATTTCGCCCGTTTCCCGCTATGCTTTCTTATTACACGTTGAAACAGTTGCGGATAATGGGAAACAAGTGAAAGGTATCTTCCACGCGAGACGAAATTGCATACGAATGCATTGGAGCGAGGAACTCCGGATAGCTGAGCGTGTGTTAAACTGGGAGAACGTCTGGCTCTTGCGAGGTGAAATCCACTGTGGGGATATTTCCGCGAGTCTGGATAAGTAGTATTCTCTCTTATATCTATCTAAAGTTTTCTTGAGGGATTCTGAGCCAAGTTATTACACGTTGTTGCGATATGTTGCTGAGGCTCGTTGACATTTCGTACGATTTATGATACCGAAACAGTTGGCTTCTTACTGCGCGATATATTTACAAAAATGACAAAATTTAGAAGAACTGTTGACTGTTGATGTGCACTGAGAAATTTTTCTTTTCATCTTTTATTATTATATTTTGTATAAAATAGAAATTGAATTGATTCACGCTCTTCTTTTTATATCGTTTATTTGCATAAGAGGGAACGTTTCTAATAATGCGAATAAGTTTCTTGAAACACCGACAGTACAATGATATCTCCTAGTATCGGAATCGCCTAAACTAAAGTACGATTCATAATCGGATTTGTCTTGTAAGAGTAATTAACGTTTGAGCATTTCTCCGCTAGTTACAGTCGGTAATTAGTTAACAAACCAATCGCTATAACGGACCATGCTACTTGTGGTAAACAGCGCGCGGGGCAAACTACAACTATTTCACGCAGACGTTGATTCGCATATACACATAAATGTGGAAAGATATTTTGTAGAAATTATTCCTATCGCATTAAATCATAATTTCATTTCGTGTGGAAGTGTTGAATTGTTAATCATTTAAAATATATACTTGTGAGTGCAGATAATAAATACATGTATGTACGTATGCGATAAAGATTAAAAGTTTGAATGTATTGTGCACTAAAAAATTCAACTTAAATTACAAACTTTCAAACTGTATGATTATTCATGAAAAAATATTTTTGGAGAATCGAAAGGGCTTGTCAGCTTTATTTCGCATAAAATAGAATGAAGAAATTCAAACATTACGTAACGATATTACATACTTATTTTTCACTTATATTTCTTTAAACATTTCATTTACAAATTTAATCTATAAATTATTTAATCAATTATTATAACTTTTATTTAAGCTATAACTTTTTTATTCTTTAAACAAAATCCAGAATTATTCGACATATTCAATAATAATATATGGAATTGATAGTAATCAAAATATAATTTCAAGATTCAAATCAGTCCATACGAGTAATATTGATTATCTGACAAATGTAACAAATTAGCAAAATTTCCAAACAATAAATAGTAAGAAATGCAGTCAACGAATATAACATTACTAATAATAAATTTAGCAAGTATTTTGATAGAAAAAACACGATTAAATAAAATATTACGCTGAAATGCCGTGATATTAAAGCGCAATCCACGGAACAAAGATCCGTTATGAAACATAATACAACGGCTCTATTTTTAAGGAAGTCATCTCACGTGTCATCTCATGTGTCATCTCACCCTTGGGGTCCTTGACCCAATAATTAATCGACATCGGGGACGCCTCGACGAAACATTCTAGAATCACGTCGGTCCCCAAGGGCGCACCGACCAGCTGATTGGGTACGTGAATCACTGGCGGAACTGTAAATCGAAGTTGGAAGATATTGTTGCATTTCCAGCCTCAGCATGGCGGACTCGCTTCTACAAAGTACACGGTACATCCGATTCAACGGATATAATCACTATTACTTACAATGAACGTTGATATAAATACGTTTGCTGACCGCGGGCGGAACTCCGTTACTGGCGATGCACAGATAAACCCCCATCTCGTTCCTCGAGATCTTCGTCAGCTTTAATTCCTCGCCTAAAAATTCGGTCACGGACCCTGAGAACAGTGAGCATTAAAGTCAAATAAAATAACGCTTACTACACACGGATCACTAAGACCGAAATTCGCGTCTATGATGTAAGATTTTTTTATTCCAAAAGGTGATTTAGTTAAATTTTTTATTTTAATAAAGTTAATTTTTCTTTGAAAAATCGAGTCAAATTTGAAATATCTGGCTAAATTTATTAATTTATTTTACTGGATACGTCTATAGTTTACTTCAATAATCTAACATAAATATAGGAGATGTTCCTACCAAATCAAATATAAACTCAATAATATTTTATTTTTAATATTTTATTTTATTATTTTTTAAGCGAATAATTACGCTGGTAAGATTTAATTAAGCATATCCGATATAAAAGGCAAAGTAACTACTTATTAATTAATAAAGGTAAATATTTGATCAGAATTATTCCGTTTCATTAAATGAACGCAATTATTAACACAAAATTAATTAATGACAAAAACGGTTTTTTTACTTTGTTAAAGCTAATTTTTTCCGGAAAGAGATAATGTTAATTTAATTATATATTCATATATAATTAATTAGTAGAAACATTCTGCTGACAATCGATTGTCTTTGGCTATTATTATTTAACGAAGAACAACTATATATAGATGAATGGAAAAAGAACGTGAAGCGAACGACCTATTATAAAAGCAGCGCTTAATAATCAATAAAACGACAAACACGTTTAATGATATTATATTCGCGCTAATTAT
This sequence comes from Tetramorium bicarinatum, assembly GCA_928718305.1. Classification (NCBI taxonomy): domain Eukaryota; kingdom Metazoa; phylum Arthropoda; class Insecta; order Hymenoptera; family Formicidae; genus Tetramorium; species Tetramorium bicarinatum. The sequence continues at coordinate 5,277,849 of OV788322.1, read as the reverse complement.
GCTTTTCCAATATTTTGTTATGAAACATGCAACGCACGCGTTATATTTTTGCACTTTTAACACGTATTCTTAGTTGCGCATTTATTTATTTTACATTTTAGTACGATTTTAAAAGTTCCAATAGTTTGTGAAAACATTCGATAGTTTCACGCTTAAGCGCGACCTGACATTGACAAGTAGATAAAATAAAATGGGGAAAAAAAATTTTTTGTTAAGTGACGCTCTCCACATACCGTTCATTCCGGATACATCCGTGAATGTATTCAGATGCAAACAACGAAGTGGCGCACGCAGATAAGACGAGCGCAATTTGTTGCGCCTGCACCTGTTCCTTACCACGGAATATCGTAAGCAAACGCACGGAGCCCTCCTCACCTGCGGCCTCGTTACGCTACATCGCAGTTCAACTCGCAAAAACATCGATTTTCCCCAAAGGTCCCTGAGACACACCCGTGTATTTTCCGCCCCGCGAATTAATTACGCGGAAACGCCATAAACGGTCCGCGTTTTACTTGCGTCCTACGCTGCACACCGAACTTAATCGAAGTGAAGTCCCGACGAACTGCACGATTCCGCGTCCCCTATTCAAACCTTACAAGTAATAGTTTATTCTTTATTCACACTTGGAAATTAATTTTCTGAAAACAGAAAACGAGAATGAAAAATTGATAAAAAAGTGTATGATTTCTCAAGCTCGTATTATTCGACATTAAAACGATGAGATACATGTACAATCTCGAGTATTGGAGAACGTTCCGCTTGACAGTCGCAGATGAATGTTTAATTTATATGAAAGATTCGCGATTTTTTACGAATTTTACAAACATACAAATCTAAAAATGATTACATTATTATCGCTCGTCCCTTTCTGCCTACTTGTTTTTCCTCGCCCGATATTGGCGCAAAATATCCGCGCGACGTTGATTAAATCTTGCGGTGATCGCGAGACTAAGGCAAAATTTTCCGACATGGCTCCGATAATTACTGCGATTGTAGTGTCGACAATAAGCCGTCGGAGGCGTCGGGTCATCCGGAGGTGCAGGTTCGCGCTCAGCATATGTTGCACCGGTTGCCGCGGCGTGCATCCTTGTGCCGTGAACCACGTCGACAGTACGGCGAAATTTGCCTGCTATTAGTATCACCACGCTGAAGTGAATACTAAATACGTCGTTTAGCTGAGACCAACGCGATGCGACCGAGGATGAGACGCTCAGCTCGGTTCGCCAGGAGTGTTTCCCGACGAACATCCGTTTTACGGTCACCATCTCGAATGGTTCAAAGAAATGCAACAATTGCATATTGCCGGACGTTTGCATTATCGAGATTCTCGCTAGACACGTACAATTTAAGATCATTGACTCGCCAATAAACGTATTTTAAAAGTGGTTGCAAGAAGGAAATTAATATCAAGCAAGTTTATTGAAAAAAAAATGTCATTTGATTATCGATTGTTAATATATTTTGTTTCACTAATTAGAAAAATCAGTCCTTCTTCGAGATAAAAAATCTTGAACTGTCGAGACAAATTGTTATTTCCTATTTGAAATGATTTCCCAGTTTTAATACGAGCATAAACGATGAGAGAATCCCAAAGAAGGTAAACGCATGAGTTCCGTAACTGGCTCAATATTAAACTGGCGGCGGAAATTCGACATTACGCTTAATGATCCGCGGAACGACGGCGCGGCGCGGCGGCCGGTCGTTCGGCAGAAATCGCGAGCGAGAAGGAAGGGCATCATCTCGGTAACATCAGCGGAATCGGTTTCCGGGCGAAATTCATCTTAAAGCCCGGAACCGCGATTCGTAATGAGGGAATTTGAATACTAACGGGATCGCGACGGTGCGCGCGGCATGCACACGCCTAAGGAAAACATAATTGTATATTCCGCGTTATATCGGCGGAACGGCGCGGCGCGGCGCGGGCGGTACCATCTATATTAAATCTTACCGTGAGACTTCTGGTTCGGGGCGCTTCCTGCAAATGGCTCCCGAATTATAATGTTCTTGCCGTCTTCCCGGCGCCAGGATACGCGCGGCTCGGGTACGCCTCTCGCCCGGCACGTTAACTTCACCTGTACGTGTTATGAAACCGGAATTATAAAGAGAAGCGAGTTCGTTATTGCACTCCACTAATGCCGTGCTTCATCCAAATATATTTGGAGGAATAAAGGAGGGAGACAGAGGCAGAGTGGGAGAGAGAAGGATGAACGCGCGGGCGTTCACAGGACCCCTGTCTCTATGTAAAACACGTACACGCGCGAGGACGCCGAGGACGCTTGTCCGGAACAATGGTGGCTCGCGTGGATAGTCGAGCGGAAAACGAATCTACAGTCGCGAGGGGCATGAAATATCCTGCGCCGACCTGGATGCCGGGTGATTTTTAACGGTTACCTGCTCCGTCGTGCTCGCGCGATCAATTTTATCGGACCTCTTCCAATTCTCGTTAACGGTGGTACAATTTGGCGATATTTTCGTTTCTGGATGGCTTTAATAATCCAAACGATCCGCGCCTATTTTTGGCTATTATTTCAAACGAGGTCAGACACGATCGAATCAAGTCGATTTTCATAATTTGTCGCTCTAGCGTGTCTCTGCATTCGTAGCCATCAATTATGAATATCGGCTTGATTTTCATTGGTTACAACGTTATGGATACTCGAAAACGTACATACGGCAGCAACGGGAGTTACGAGTTGCGAAATGTAACGCAAAATGAATATCTGTGTGTTCTACAATGGAAAATATAAACGGCATGTTGACAATTAACGACACGACACGTGTCGCGGCATACTGCGCTGTTTGTTGGCTGTGTGTTGGCCACTGACACGTCGCTTGCTAGCTTGCGATATCTGTGACATTTTTGGATGAACGTCGTGTTAGCGCGATCCCGAGGTGCAACGTAAGTTATTGCATGTCAGGTATTTTGCGTAACTATCTTTAAAAAAGTATAAAATAAGACACGAGTCTTACAACTTCTTCAAATTGCTTTTTCAGCATTTAAAAATTTATAGATGCTTAAAATACATATAAGAACTAAATACTGACATCTAGGTGAATTTCCGATCGTGACCTAAAATAATACCATTTATCCTGGAAAGTACTTCCAGAAGAGTGCAAAAATAACAGATGAATAAAATAAACACAAATTCATGTTATTAACACGTTTGTTTAATATAATCGTGTATCTAACTTGATAAAGTTTCAAATATTACTAATTTCATCGAGATGTGGATTTAAATTAATACGATATATCCATTTCAACCAGATTTTTGAAATTAAACATGTATCATATTTTCGAGAGATAAACGAATATACTGATTGGAAACATATCGAAAGCCATATATTTATAATTTGAAGCGTATACAATCTCAGCAGAACATTAAACATTCTTTGCGAAGTATTATCCAGGGAGAGTTTGGAGAAGCTTATGCGAAGAGAGAACTTTGCGTTTTGCCAGGAGTCCTATCAATTTTAAATCAAGACCGCAACTAGGGCGAGGATAGATTCTAAATACGATATTTCTTAATATTGGAAGAAAATGAATTTAAAAATTGAAATCTTTCATATATTTATATTTGTCCAGCGTGAAACCGTATCACTTTAAAATGCGATATCCGAAAATCGGTTTTTTATTTTTTTACGATGGTTTGGCGAACATGTCAGAGACGTGTCGTTAATAATAATAACAGTTACAACCTGACAAAATTATTTATTTATTTCAATGGATTTGACTTCGAATGGACACAAACCAAAGTCTCGATGAAAATTTAAATTCTTTATCGATTTTATTTAACGTGTCAAATTAACAGAAATTTCAGTTTTTTTTTAACATGATTAATCATGTCTTGGTTCTATCTAACAGACATCGTATTTATTAAAGTTATCATATTAAAGATGAATGTGATGTGAGGCAGAAAATATTCAACTGATTCGATAAAATTATTTTACACGCTAGATATTTCTTTTTATATTCACTGATATTTTTTTCAATGTACGTACTACGTATAAAATGTTTTAAGACAACTTTGGTTGTCTGAAGATGTTTTAGAACAATTTTTAAATAACATTTTTTTGGTCAATTTAGAGTCAATTTTTCTCCAGCAAAAATATTGAAAAAGGTTTCCGCTTATATCGCAACTTTCCAATCTTTTGAATCATATTTTTGTGGTTGAGTCTAGAATTAAAATTTAAAGTAAATTCTATTCCATGTTAACTGAAGAACGTAGTTTTGAATATTTGACTTAGATTTAGCGTGAGACAAGCTCTTCTTTTTTATTTACTTCATTAATTTGGATACTGTGATATTTTTATTAAGAAAACATTGAGTTAAAAAAATCTGTGTGTGTCATTAAAAGTTTAGAGCTTTTGAGACACATTGCATAAAAAAACATTTTAGTAAATACGAATTAATTACGATGCTAATATCCAAAACTTATGTCCATAAAAGATATTTTGTAGAAACGAATCAAGAATTAAGTTTTATCGAATAAAAAAAGTCGAAATTTGTTATTAGACAACTTTCCAAATATAAATTATATCCATTAGACAGATCACAGTACACAATTCTATGATAACAAAAATAGTACGATGCAATACTGTTAGACATGTGTCTCGACTCGTCAAAAGAGATAGAAAGTAACTTATCAAACTGACAGTTGTATAATTTTCAGTATACCAACTCCAGTAGCTTATAATAGGGGGACTCGCTATGCGCGCCGGTATAATTTCAAAGTTTAAAATGGTCCATGATGGTACCTTCGCGGAGCTGTCGCATCTTCGTAAAAGCGTCCTGTCAGACGTTCCGAGGGAAGCGCAATATTCTTTACCCGAGCGACACCGACGGCCATGCGCGCGGAAAAACGCGAGGATGAGATGAGGTATTCGCACAAATTGCGCGACTGCCATGGAATATGAATTGTGAGCAACAGGTCACTTATTTTCACTGATGGCTTACTTACAGCATCCGTGAACCCAAGACCGGCCGTAACACGCATGTGTAAGATTACATTCTCACAATTAATTGCGTGAAAAATTGTCGGATTAAATGAATTACTCACGAGCGATTAGACTCAAAATTTATTACCAGTTTTATATGCGGGACGTACGATTTAAAATTAATACTTTTTTTTCCTTGATGATTAACAAGTTTTTGCCGTTGAAAACCCTATGCTTTTTTGGTAAAATGCGTGTAACTATAAAACTTCAATTAAAGTTATTAATAACAGAATGGCATTTAATAATAATTACAGGTTGGTTTTATGACAGCGTGATGTTGAAATAGCACTTGCAACAGGTGTTGCAAGTTGCAGTTACGAAATCGCTATGATACCGTGAAATGAAGCGTGCTGAAAGATTGTAACCATTTTTTATATTAATTGAAATTGTAGTTGACATGTTTCTAAATTTATATACGTCAGGATGCAGATAAAAGGCAAATACATTCAGATTTAAAGTTGATAATATTTTTAATTTAATATCACCGTATCTCATCAGAATGTCTCAACGATTTATAATCAGTTTACTAATAATTTTGTAATTAAGGCGCTATTAATGATGACGAAGTTGCAGGTTATTTGTAGATTCAGATTCAGACGCGAGCCGTTGCACACTCGTGGCGCACTGCCGTTTTCCGATATAGATTTCTCCGACATGAATCATACGTAATATAACGTTGGCTCGATAATTTACTACACACGTAAATCAGCACATTTGTAAGCAATAAACCGTCGTTTATTCATGACGGCTTCTGTGTAGAGTAAATTATTTAACGACCGTCGGCATAGTCACTCCATAGAGCATCTTTCCTATATTTGCGCATATTTATTCGCAAATTTATTTCCACACGCAGGTGGAACCTTCGGAATTGAGATGAATAGTAATTTCAATGGAAAATCGTATTCTAAAGAACAGTAATATAAAACAAAGATTATTCATATCTAGATTTTTACTAGAAAAATTGCAGCTTTTTGAATGCTAATTAAAAGCTTTCTTTTGATAACCGTGAAATGATGAGAAAACGATGTAAAATAAAGGAAAATATTCACCTGGCCGCCCTCTCCCACCATCATGTCGCTCGATGTAGCTTCGGGATCGAAATCAGGTGGCACAACAATAGACAGCATACCTGTCTGGAGAAAATAGATCAGCGTTAATAAATTAATCACGATTTAACCTCAGCGAGTAATAATTAGTTAAAATTTGTTTTATTAATAGTACTACTTCATTTTATGGTAATTGAAACTGTAACTGTAATTCTGTGTTTCTCTTCTATTATTTCACTCAATTATCATATTTAAAAATTTAGATTATATTTAATATGAATACATCGCAATTTTTTTCATTATATATTGTTCACAGTTCCGAATATTAAAAATTATTTAAGTTTGAATATTGCTTTCTAGAATTGAATAACTGCACGTGTGTAGGACGTGTGTAGGAAAAACATTATGACGCCACCAATTTATTAGATACGATTCTGAATGAAACAAGCAATTCGCAGAGGCAGTTTATTCGGCTTTTTCCTTCTTTTCATAAATTAAAGTAGACTACAAGCCATACAGAGCCATAAGGCAATTGAATAACACGAACGTTCCTAAATCTCACGGTAAGTTTTTTTAATAATTGGCGAGCGTTTTAATTAACATATATACAAAATTCGCAATGATAATATGAGAGAAAATACGAAATGCGCACGATCAATGCTGTAATTATATTTCTAACATCAATTATTTTCTTGCAAAGTCAAATATGCGCTTCATCTCGAGCAGCATATTTTTTCCATTAATATTAATACAATATATGACATCGCAATTGTGGTTCATCTAATATACAGCCTTGTGCGAACAACAAGCGAATCAAAACAGCTCGCTTTATTTCCCTTGTCGCGGCCTACAGTACTCCTATGGAGATAATATTTGAAATAACCAGTTTTTATTTGCAGCAGATAGACATAAAATAAAATTGCGAAATTAATGAGAACGGATCTCTGTCGGTTGGATTTTTTGGGATTAATTGAATAACTGCACCTAGGAAAAACATTATGACGCCACCAACTTATTAGATACGATTCTGAATGTAATAAGCAATTCGCAGAGGCAATTTATTCGTCGGCTTTTTCCTCCTTTTCGTAAATTAAAGTAGACTACAAAGTACAGAGCCATAAGGCAGTTGAATAACACGAACGTTCCTAAATCTCACAAGCATCTTGCTCTATATATTTTACCTCGACGCCAGTAACATATTATGGCCGTACAACCTGCTGCTGTTGCTAGTACGGATACCGGTGTATGTCGCGGGTTATTCGTTAATTAACGGCGCACAGTAGCGCCAAATATCATAACTAACAGTCGGCGCGATCATTGCCCACCACGAAGTCTAACAATCATGCACATGAATTATAGTCACACGTGAGTCACGTGTTCAAAAATTGTATCTATTTAAAGTACCAGTTTAATTTATGCACTACATAAATAAGAAAATTATTTTTACATCAAATATGTTGATTAATGTGCTTTCCTATAAAAATATTTTTAATGTAACAACAAAAGAGAATTAAATTCGCTCTTATTACTTTTATACTCTTATTAATTGTGAAGCTACATATAACATAAATAAAAAAACAATGGTATAATTTTTTAAATTAACGGACAGAATTATTTATTAATAATTTTGACGAGTCCGAAGGATAACTCTTGATTTTAAGTTGCCGGAATATAAGTTTATATTACGCCACGAATATCAACAATCCTCTTATTCAGAGGTAACTGGGTTAATATCTGATGTCATCAAAATGCTGGATGTATGGCACATTTTCTGCAGCAGTGTAAAATAATCCTTCACATTTGACGCTTATCAGCACGCGGAGGCGCTATCGCGTTATAATTCCCAACCGAGTGAAGACAGCAGAGCGCACGGTAGAATCGAGGAGGTGGATCAACCTCGAATGTCGTCGGGGACTTTTGTCGGTAGTCGTACGTCAAGCCACGAAACGTCAGTACGAGTGCAAAGACCTCCTCCTCGTCTCCGCCGCGCCCTCGTATCCTTCACCGCGTACTTCCCCTCAATTCTCCTTTCATTCCCTCGATTTAAAGGAAGTCCTTCTCTCGCGCGGCGCCGCTCTCCCCGTCCTCGCGTAAGACGCGAAGGCGCGAGGTGTGCGCGCAATTACGAGGATGTAATCCACGCCACGACGAAACTTCAATCGTTATAACCGAGTTGTCTGGCAAGCCGCCGCCGCCGTTACACCGTGCCGCTCGAGAAACAGTCCCGACGAATGCAAACTGCGTACCTACCACCTAACGCGACGACGACGACGATGACGAGCGCGGCGAGACACGTGCCCGAGCGCGTAAACTCGTACGTGTCGCCACTGAATTATGAAACTCCCTTCCTCCACATCCGCGCGCCGTAAATTAATTATTATGCGTCTGCGAATGACTGTATCAGTCCGCGTCGCAATTTGCTGAATGGGATCTGCGTCTCGCTGATCGTCTGGTCAATCTCTGTTTCCGGAATCAATGATAACTGTGACGTTATCTATAAAGTCTAACTTTTGTTTTCTTTTTCCCCCCCTCGAGAAATTTTTGTTTTCTCTTTCCCCCCTGTGTGTTATTTTAACGCACAGAGACAATTAATTAACTATATAAAATAAACAAATATTTTTTCGCGCTTGTAACAATTATAACTGATACATCTAGAATGTTAATATAGTATTAATATAGTAAGTATATAGTGAAACTGAAAACATGGATATAAAATAAAAATTTAGAAAATTGATATTTTAATTATGATATAAACATTATAGTGTCCAGAATTATTTCTATCTGCGAAATGTATTATAGGGCAGACGCGTTTGCAAAGAACACGTTCGTGGAAACTCATTATCGCTCGTTAGCCAGATTCGAACCGCAGGATCATTATTAACCCATATGCATGCGCACAGTTCCATTCAACATAATCAGGCATGTAGTATAATTGAGAAACCACACACATTGTTTAGTAATAGTTAGTAGTATAAGCATATAAAACGAGCAATTACGTTCTCTCTCTCTCTCTCTCTCTTTCTTTTTTTCTTAGTGTCTATAAAACAGTATATTACAATATAAGAAAAATATTATCACTGTGCTTTAAGTTGAATCAAATGCGATATTAAATTTTCAATACATAAGAAAAATCATCGTAATAAAAATGAATAATGAAAATTATGAACGATTTTAATTAAACGCTTACAGTATGATAATGTAATATAATAGGTATAATAAATGAGACGTTAGAGTTAATTTAAATTAATTTATATTTTCGCAATTAACTTTAAATAAAGTGGAATAAATATCACAAAATCCACGATTTTATCCTGAACCGTTGAAAGGGCATTAATGCATTTCTGAGGGGCACATAGTATTTTCATGAGGTTCGATTCAATTACCCGACTAAATCAGTGCGTTTCCGTCGCGTTAGAATTATGTAGATGGCTTTGAAGAAGTGACGCGAAATTTCAAGAAAGACGACGCACATGCCGACGCGCAACTCGACGCCTCTCCATACGTACACGTAAATTTTATCAGACACGCAGTCGGAATTATAAGCGACGCGCGAAGGGTGCCACCGTATTCGGCAACGAGGAAATATAGTTACGAGAGGCGAGACGGCATCCTTTGCGGAGGGCGACGGTCGTGTTTTAACTGTTGATATATATGCGCACAGAACGAGAACACAGAAAGAAGAAGCGGCGATCTGAAGTAAAGGAGAAGCTTTTATGGAGAAAATATTTATCTATAAGGCATTTTATTTTTCGTCGATCTTTGACTAAATTTTGGTGATCTGTTGAATGCATAAGGAACAATTTTGACGTTAATTTCAAAGAGTTTGGCGGATATCATTTTTTCAAAGATAGTAGAAATATCTAGTCTGTAAAAATATAATTAAATATGATATAATATTGTACAACAATTGTATTGATTATAATAATTACGTAATATAGTTTCTTTTCTAACACTAAGTTAAAATAGAAAAAAGTTAATACAAGTAAATTTTTCATTGCTTAGCATGATTATATTTTTATGTGTAGCTTATTTTTACGATTTATTAAAATTATATACAACTACTATAATGAATTTTACATAGTTATTTTTCGCGTATTTCACTTACCGTTACAAGATCTGTATGTCGACTTCGTTTCCTGTCGGATTTGTCGAAGGATGCCCCGGCAAAATCACTATAGCCTGACTGCTCGCGGCAAACCATGTCCGTCTCAGAAGGCAAAAAGTAACGTGAAATAGAAAAAAAAAGCACGACGCAAGATGGGAAACGAGGCAGAAGAAATGAGATATCACTGATAGACAATAAGATAATAATAAACACAGAATTCAACCAACCAGAAGGTAGATTCGATTGTGGAACAAGATGTGCAGCGTCTTAATAATTTCACGTTGCTCTAAAAATCTATTTCCAAGAGATAAACTTTTTACATTTTGCATATCTTGGCCCTCCTTTTCCTACAGCTTATTTTTATTTTACGTTCATTCTTCTCGTGAAAAATCCTCGAACGATTGGCCGGGGCATTCAACGGTGTTGCTCACAGAGCGTTCGTTATTTAGCTTAGTGCCTCGTAAAGTAAGAACGACAAGAAAGATCGGAGAACGGGCACCTGCCGCCGTCTCACCAGCAGCCAACGCTATGTTACGCTCCGCGCACTATTTAAGATTACAGCCTTCCTCCTCGCGAAAAGAGGGAAACTCCGGCTGGCAGGGGCGGGGCTCGAGCGAATTCAATCCGAAATGTCGGAAAATTAGATCTCGACTTCCAGTGGCGTCTCGTACCGTATCACTTTGCCGGCAAGAGGCGGACGAGGTGTTACTTTAAAGCGACCAGACAACCGCGGTCGACTCCGCTACTCCCGTAAGACAACGCAAATGTTATCCGAGGGGACGAGCGAGAAACTGGCGCGCGTTAACGTAAAGTGGCTCGTTAAGCGTCTTTCGCACCGCGAGAAAAATCTCTGCGGGCCCGCGCTCGTAAAGCTCGTAATTTTTACGCGACTAATTACCGTCTACCTGTGCAGTCTCGCGCATTTAAAGAGAAGCGTGCGAATTCTGAAGAGTCGGTCGTTGTCACGTCGTTGCGTTCACTCGAATGAATTTGTGTGCCAGAATTGTGTCACAGAAAAAAGAAAATATGAATGGAGGCCTCAAGTTCTAGTAATTAAGCTTTTACGATTTTTTAACAATCACGCCGTGATTGTTAAAGTCGACTCGGAGTGGAGCAGAAGGAGGAGGAGGAGGAGGAGGAAGCGGTCTTCTCATTCTTATCGGCGATTACTATGCCGCCTGCGTATATAATAGTCATTAAATGTGACTTAATATTCCAATCCTTTTCTGATAAGATTATATACGCAGCCGTAACTCGAAACGGGTCGGCAGGTAGGGATGAGAAGGATTTAAGCGCTACTTGAGGCGGTGTTCATAAACGGGTACCCGAACTGACGAGGACGGCTCGTTAAGTTCCCGAGCTCGTTAAGTATGCCGCGGGTCTACGAGCCGCGCGCGCACGAGTAGGGCGAATGCCTTCGATACTTGTACAGATTGTTATGTCGGCAGCAGCTAATACTCAACGGCAGCTCAACGGCAGACGGTTAATATCCCTGCGGTTTGCTATCGCGCGTCACCGACGACGATTACAGGCGGCGGAAAGTATCGAGATGTGTAAACGAGGAGCTGCTGCGCGATTGTCGCTACCTCCGTTTGAGCGCTTTTAAATCTTTCTTCTTCACTACGCTTTACATCTCTTTCGCTCGGTCTCCTACTTTCTCGTTCGCGTCGCTCGAAGGTTTTATCGGAAACATGAATACGATGATGATACACGATATTTATTATGAATAAACCGGTAAACCAGTAAACTTGATTATTAAACCAAGATTACATTTATCGGCTGGCTATTGTGTTACGTTTGTGGTAGATCATGTGGTTTCGAAACTCTGGTTAATCAATATTTCTCTCTCATTGAATAAATTTCTCAATTTTTAATTTTCTTCAAGTACTTGATATCGTGATTTGAAGAGCAATAATTCGTAAAAGAGATTCTCTTTGCTTTACGAGTGAAGGTTCAGTGAGGCAATGTAGCTGTCTCAAGATATTCCTGATTCCCTATGTTCTAATGTGAATACGATCGCGCGTATTACAGCAATGGATTATGTTAATGATAGTTAGCAAACTGAGGCCGGGATGATTAATTGCGTGAGCCAAGTGAGACGCGGTCCGATTGTAACTGAGCAACTATCGATTAACTCGGGCGCATCTTGGCACTTTATCGATGCGGGCATCACCGCCAGCGGGTCGCTCGATTAATTGTTTCACTCGCAGTTCGGCAACTTATCGCAACCGATTTTCGCGGCGTTCACCGTGATGCAAAAAAGATCGGCAATCGTGGCGTTACGTTGACAAATACAAATTCTGTCTCATTTATTTCAGTCAGAAAAATTTTCAACATTCAATAATAAAATGTTATGTTTATCAAACTTTTATTAGGAATTAACTAAATAAGATTTTACATGGTTAAAACGTCCATAAATAAATGATAGGCAAATATTCTGTATATTTTTAGGCAAGATTCTTCTAAAGATCTTAACTTATTTCTTGTGATTGATTGAGAGACTGTTTATGACGTGCGGAACAATTTTTCTTTGAGATTATTCTGAAAATAGAAAGCGCTAAAGATACAATTCACATTCGCTGGTTATTTTATGAACTTAATCTCTATTGGAAAACGGTTATCCTTCGCGAAGTTAAGTTCAGGCAAGAACACGAGAAGTCGCGTTCTCTTAAAATCGATTATCATGGAACAGCGTCGAATATTTATTTACGCACATTACCATCATTTTATGGGATATATTTTCTTGGCACGCGACGCAGAAAGTAATATTACTTCATCGGATTTGTTTTATGCGTCTTTATTAAAATAAAAGTTAACGCTGTACCACAAATTTATCGTATTTTTGTCGGATCGTGCGCATTTTTCATATTAAAATTAAAATAAATCTAGCATGATTTATAACTGAAACTTAATGCAATAGTAAAATTATCGTAATTTAGTCCATTTATGATATAGATTATGCCCAAATGCACTAAATGAAATCTTCGTAACATGTTTATGTAACATATGCATATAACATTATCAGATAAAATATGTAATAAAATATACATATAATGTGAGAGACGAATTTAGCCCGTCGAAATCGTGTGACCTTTCGTCCACTGACAAACCGGTCTCCATGTTTTATCGACCTGAATACAGTCGATAGGATCGTCCCAATTAGTTATTTCACCGAGTTTGTTGGTTTACCACGGCTAATTTCAAACAAGGATTATATGTATCCAAGCTTACAACATTGGAGCGAAGTATTCAAATTAGTATTATAGAAAACATAGATGTAATGTGAAAAAGCATACTAACTTTTCATTTAATTGAAACTTTTAATTTAATCAATGTTCAGTTAGCTTTACAATACCTAAAGAATTATAGAGAAATGAAAATTTTTAAGGAATCTTATTTATCATAATTTAAATCTCTTACTGGCAAATGTATTATTTTGCGAATCTAGTTGTTTCTTTCGGAAAAATTCTAAAGAAATTGCTTTAGCCATTTCAGTTAGATGAGCGAAGGAGGAGCGTAACTACCGAAAATGCTCGAAGCGGCGAAATAGACCGCCGTTTCCGCGCCTAAGTAAATTCCGCGCGTTCCTTCCGTGGCTTCGCGCATTTCTAAAACGGCGCCGAACTGCTATTAGAAGCGTTCTCCTGGGAACTTCCTAACGATACTTCCGCCACCGTTGCCGCGATGTCGTCGCTCTCACATGCCCGCGATCGCTCGCGAAACTTGTGCCTCGTTAGATTTACCTGCTGGTCGGTATTAACACCGCTACGAAGCGCGTTAAGGCGCGCCGAGAAACGCCTGAAATGGACGTCCCGATTCGAACGAAATGGCAGAAAGTTCGTAATTGAAGCACATGGCATTGGAAAAACTTTCAACGGAATCGGTTAATTCACGCAATACGTCCGTAGAATCACTCGCGGATAAATCGATAACATCGGTATATGTCGAACAATCTCAAAGAGAATTGCTACCGTATTTACAAAATACAATAAATAAACGACACAATGGAAGCCATTGTTCGGGGATGAGGAAAGCATCAATTCCTTTAATTGGTCGGAATATCATGGAAATATCTATGTATGCGCGCTCGTTAATGATCACTCCGACATGTATACATATACATATCCTATATTAATTTAAAGGAGTTTAGTGCGGTATATACCTGACTCTTCATGGGATCCGTATTGATTTGACACATATAAAGCCCGCCGTCCTCTTTCTGGACGCCCTTGATGTGAAGGTTCCATATAGAATGGTCGCTATGGGACACGGACACCCTCTGGTTGTGCGTGATCACGTGGTCGTGTATCGCCTGGATCGCCTTCGTGTCCGCCTTTACCCAACCGACCTGGAACATCAATCGTCGGATCGGGGTCTTAATAGGCGAGGGGAGGACGGGAGAACCGGAGGGGATTCTCGGAGTCGCTGCCGGAAATCGCGGTGACGGCGTCGCGGATTTCGCCGAAGACGCCGCAATTTCCTCACAGGCATCCGACTGCGGAATACAAACAGATGTGGGGGACGCCCGTCCCCGAGGTGTGCATGCATGCATGCACATATACGTACGCGCACATATACACGCGCGCGCGCGTGGATTGACACGCGTGATTCCCCTTGGCCAAACTTCCAGGCGGTATTTGCATTTTCCTTAGAATATTCCGAATCCTGAAGCGAGGAAGCTCTCACGATTTCACGCGAACAAGCGAGCGAGCGAGCGAGCGCACGCATATACACCCACATCCGCAATTACGGCCACGTACGCGCCCATTTCAATCAGTGATAGAAAAAGGCAGGATGCGGAGGCAGCCCGACCGCGTCGCGGCTTTGTCATTATTTTCGCGTGTGTGTACGCGCAGTATTGCGCGAGACCACGAGGATAGGGACCACGTTGCACTTTCATCATCCACGAGAAGGATACTTGTGTTCGTCGTGTTTTTTGAGGCAGGAGAAGTGTCTCCGATAAAAACTTTACGTTTTCCTTTCATGAGAGATTCATCGATTTTAATTACAATTATCAAAGATTGCTCAGCAGATATCTCGATTGCTTGATTTAGAATCGTTTAAAGAAGCATCGATAAAACGGGTCGCTTGCTAAAACGAGTCAATCACTCTTCGGATTTGACTTTCAGATTCCCTTGGGAAGTGAATTATAAATGGAGGGAACCGTCTTCGGCCATGTCCGACAACGACAGATTTCCAGGCACATCCGGCGATTGCGCCTCGTATTAATTTAATTACGATTCTCTGTTTAGGAACCGTTTTAATTTCACCGATACGAGGCGTTGACGTTTATTTGCACGTAATCGATGTCCTCATTGTTCCGCGCGATTAAATCAGTGGTAATAATAATTGCGCAATCTGTGACACGCAATGAAGATCGAAAGCGGAAATACGGTCGAATGAATTCGAGAATAGAATATATATTACGCGTTCGGATATGTTGATATTTCGCTTCTACTTCGTCGAACTGCCGGCAGAGATTCGGATCGATGTGAAACGTAATCGTGTATTCCATTCTACAGTTTACAATTTCGCCGGACGTCAGATATGGATAGCGAGCCCTAGTCTACACATCTGAGCGTATCTGACCGACTACGAGCAAATAGCACGTCGGCTGGAAGCAACTGGTTATACCGTAATGCAGTTGCTGGTGTTATACCGGTTCTTGCTGTAGCGTAATGTAATTTGCAAAAGCGCAAAGAGAAACGATAATGCGTGAAAAAGATAATCCCACTATATATGGCCACATGCATATAAAATTATTATTATATTATTCCACCGCCATAAAAACGTGAATTTGCGGCAAAATTTAAGAGTGTTGTGTTAGTCAAGTTATTCCACTATAAATTGTATTCGTGATCGATAACGCCTTCCGTATAACACAGAATCAGTTTCGCGAAAAATTTTGTTGATGCATCGAAGAGAACCGTCAAACCGTACTCGTATCATCTTATAGACACGTGTATCGGTAAAAGTTCACTGTAGTCGGACTGAAAGAAGAAAAGTCGGGTCAAAGTGTGCAGAAAAATTCCTCTCGACTTTCTTTCCGCTTTTAAGTGAGAATTTTGCAGATATCAGGATTGACTTGCGTCCGTGGAAATCGTACAGATAGATTATTCAGAGCGCTAAATGTCTTTTCCGTGTACTTGTCGAGGATATTTTTTTTCTCATTAGGGGACCTGCTTTCATTTTGCAGAAAGTAAAAACTAATTTCCGGACTAGAAATATAAATTCTCTTTTATGTCACGAATATCGAAATGTAGAGATAAGTGCAAAGATAAATCTTTATTAATATGTAACGATTTTAACAATGCAATATTACGCTGCCTTTCATTTCGCTTGTATTGTAACTGCTTTTTGCCAGATTTTTGTGGTGGTTATCGGACCATGCCAACATTATAACGCGGCACACCTCGAATAAATGTAAAATGTTCGCGGCGTGTACCGCAGAAGTTTAACCTGGTGGGAGATATGACTTTTTAAAGGCACATCTCCTTTCAGAAGTTAAGTGAGACCCCGAGAAGTTAAGCGAGCGTTACGACATCACAGACACGCTGTCGCTTTTCATGCAACGTACCCTGTAACCTCCTAGATGTTTCACCAGACACGTGAAAGTGGCGTCCCTCCCGAGTGGCACGGTTAGATTGGTGATAGGGCCGGAGAATTCGGGTTGAAAAGCGCCGCCTGAAACGATAAAATACGTACGACGTTCGTGAAAAATACATACGCCATTTGCATACCGCGCACCGCCGGCAATTTTTCGACAGCGACGTCAATTCGCCGTCGTGCAGAATGCACTTTATGCGAAAGCGAATAAACGTCAGAAGGCTGAATGCTACGCGACTCGGTGCGACGACGCGACGCGGAGATGCGTCGCACGACTGTAAATTAAATGCGTAGACGTGACGTCGAATTAGCGTGAATCGCTGTTGTATGTGTAGTATCACTTAAACAAACCTCCATATTCACGAGGAACGTTGATCGATGCTGGATGATCTTCCTCACGTCTATTTGGTCTTTGATAATTGTTTATAAATTCACAAAAGTTTTAAAACGAAGCAACTGTCGCATTATCTTTCCACATTAATGCACGTTTTTATTGAAAGTAAAAATTTTTATGCATTTGTCAAGATTTTCATGATTATAACATATTATTAAAATAAAAAAAATTCTTACAAATTCTATTCTGTCTAAATTAGCGAAAGTAATATAAATACAAATATATATATATATATATATAATTAAATTAAAAACCACATAATATAAAATTATATTATTTCCGCTAATTTAGACAGAATTTGTAAAAATTATTTTTATTTCATATAATATGTTACATGTTCATATAATATCGTACAAATATAATTTTATATTATAATATTTTCATCATATAGTTTTTAAAGTATACAAATAATAAATTAAAAGGGAATAAAAAGAATAAATTTAATATAGATAGCATTTTATCTCAAATCAACTTATTTCGTAACAACGTAATTTGTGCGGTGGAAACGTACACACCGTTCCATTATCTTCTCTAATGTGAAATTATGCGTGCAGCACACGCAGCTGCCATAAATATCGCATCATGCACGATTATAGCTAACGCGCCATTCTATACGTACAGAATACATCTCCTTTTACTTTCTCATATTTTTCATACATTCCCGGATTATTTCGCAGCTGCACTATGAATAATAGCGCTACACAGACGATAGCGTTCGATATGACATGGTGGCTCCGTAAAATAAGGCGAAACACGATGCGTAACGTACAAATTGCTTCCACCGGCGAGATATCGAGGATGCAGAATGCGCGAAGAATGAAAGAAGACTTGGTTCTGTATTAAAATTTGCTCCAGTTTCGCATTTCTTTTCTTTTCAATTGACAACGGGATAATTTATGTGAAACACGTGAAGTCCAAATGATTCGTCTAAATGAATCGAAATTTGAACACCAAATGATTTTTATATCTCATCAATAAACTAAATGTCGCTCGATAACTCGCATCGAGTGAATTGAATTAATCTTGTAATCGGCAGCTGAGTATCGCGTCGAGATGGTTATCCGGTAGTTTACAGAATGATGACGTAAATGTTGATTGAATCGATCACTACGGAGTGAGAGACGAATCGACGCGAGGGAGGGCGGGGAAGGGGGGGGGGAGGAGACACATTCTCTCTCGAATGCATTTTCTCGCGCAAATAGATTTTACAGAGAGCAAGTAAGAAGAACTAGCTTTTTTTATTAATGTTTTTATATTTCACGATCCTCGCATAACAGGCTGTTTTGGTACTTGAATTCTGTGTGTCTAGAAACATTATATATATGTATAGAAAATGTACCGTATCAAATGGGCTTCCAACGAGATGCACGCGCGCCCGATAACATTTTCGTATGAATTTTTGCTAAAAGTATCCGGCAGCAGCATACAACGGGGTAAACAGGACAATGATACTTCTGCAGAAATTTCTGTCCCAGCTGCTGCATAAGCTACTCGATTTAGAGTTTTTTTTATATTCTGCAATACGCGAGGTTTGTCCGGATAACTCGACGTCATGAAAATGCAACATTGGCCTGCTAATTGATTAAATTAAAAAGAATACTCAAATAGACTCGTCGCGTTGAACAGGCGTTTATTAGTGTTTCTTATTTTTAAAACTTATTTTTTTCACTGTTTGAATTGTCTTTATTTAAAAAAATATGTATACGAATCACGATTTTTATTTTTTCATAAAAATAAAGTATCAATTAATCGCATCTTCGCTGAAGAGAAGAAACGCGGCGTAATATAATTATACTTTAATGACAAAGAAATTTACGATATTGAGTTACGGTAATCATCTTTTTTTATTATGATTTCCTTCGTTTTAAGCGGACAAAATCGCATATAATCATTCAATGGATTTAAATAGAAGGAAATTGTCAAAATTAGATCTCTAAAATTGCGCATTTTTGAAATTGTTTCCCCAAGTTGCCATATCTATGGATAACGAATTATATGAAATTAATTAGAATGCGACAATGTATGAACGAAAATGTATGAACTGCAACAATTTCGTTGTAATTTGACCTATTAATTTTCGATTATCCGATTTCTCATTACCCTGTGCATATAACGATATGTTTGAATGAAACTTGTAACTGTAATAAAAGATCTTTAATTATATTGACATTTAAAACCCATTAAAAAGTGACGTATCGAAAATAACTACGTATAACAAATGAAAATACAGTATGACATAATTTTGATTAATAATTATCCTCTGAAGTAAATTATGACTTTCATATGCTTTTTTGACTAAATGTGACAGTTTCATCTGTAGTAAATGCAATTAAAACCGTAAATGTGATTAACGATAAGCGAATAGAATAGAATAGTTGTGAAAAATTAAACAGATAAGAGAAAAACTCCAGAAATAAGAAAAACTTAAAGGGTTAAACTGTAACGATATAATAACGTAAAGAAGCTAAGAGTTTAAGAACAAAAAAATGAGTTTGACCTATTTATCTTATAATAAGAATAATAGACTCAACAAGTATTAATAAGAAAGATTGCAATAATTGTGAGCCGCGATAACATTGCCGGCGGCTATGCAGAGTGATACGAGCAACACTATGTTAAAAGTTAAAATATAACTCCGGAATACATAAACCGCGTCGCAGTAATTTGTTTTGCAAAAGTAATGTTCGCAATTAAAGTGCCACATAGTGCAATGTACACAGTTTTAATTATTTTCAAGAAAAGAAATTTTCTTGAAAAACATTTTAACGGAGAATATTGCATTAAAATTTCATCACGAATTTAATTTTTACGCCAAGCGCAGCGCACGATTAGACAATTAAAGAGGTGAGAGCATTAAAAATCTAAACCAAGCAAATCATAGAGGTCCGTAAGGAAAAATTCATAAAATTTCGTAAAGAAAAAGTATTAAGAATTCAGGTACACATATTGTGTCTTTATTTCACAAGCGTTAATGTTTCTTTGGATTTTTAATCGAGTAAGTAAAGTTGTTCTAAGAGGGACTATCGGAAAACCCAGAAAATTGTCAATAACCTATCCGCATTTTATTAATATTAAAAAGTTCTACTGGCATAAATTACTGCGCGTCGTACTCGTCAACATAGCAGCGGAAAGTACACGAGAAGCTACGGTTTTCCATCCAGAAACTTTGTTGAAAATTGCGGGTAGCTTATTATCAAACTTTCGTGGAGAAAATAAATTGTTATGGTTATTAAATATCGTAACATTTCTCCCCGCACGGAAATACATAGCCCGTAGCCGAATTAGTAGCTTTCGCTTTTCGACACACGACCCTTTCCCTGTAACAAGCAGTCTTATTAATCCCAACGCCGTGAACTCTCTGTCGCTATTTCGAGATAATTCGGGTAATTTTCGCGCTGGGGCTTCCCATTCTTCGAGGGCCGTTTTTCGCGTTAATACCGTTACAGTGATAGTTCACTCCGGGAAATGGCGAAGCTTTCATTCATTTTTTACTCTCTCCTGGAAATTAAATTTCTATTTTTCACATTAATAGAAAGATACTTAATTAAATTATTT
This sequence comes from Tetramorium bicarinatum, assembly GCA_928718305.1. NCBI lineage: Eukaryota > Metazoa > Arthropoda > Insecta > Hymenoptera > Formicidae > Tetramorium > Tetramorium bicarinatum. The sequence continues at coordinate 5,257,148 of OV788322.1, read as the reverse complement.
TAATTCGTTGAAATGTTGTTATCTCAATTGTATCGAAAAGGTTAAAATTTTTTTATCAATACATTAATAAATATTTTTTAGCTTAATAAAATAACTGCAAACATTTTAGTGTGTGTAACATGTTTGCTATGAAATGCATAAGCAAGCAGAGCTGCAGGTTGAATTGTTGGAAAATAAACTGATGGCGGGAGAAGGAAAAATAAACTATCGATTACTGCGGTGATTTGAGCAATTTATCTCATAAATAGCATCGCACCGCTCAATTATTTACTCCCTATTGGTCAAGCATTATTTGACAATAATTTTGCGCATCATTTCGTACACGCGCACATCGAGCGATGCAAAAGCGTATTTGATGAAATTCACGCAATAACTAATAATCACTTGGAAGAATATTCATTTATCAATGATTATTAGTTAATGCTTATTAAACATAATATTTGGATAAATTGTTTCTAATTTCTACATATGTCAAATTTATCGTTTTTGTGTTACTTGTTCCGTAAATTTCATTAAATATTGTAGTTAATTATAAGAAGTTCTTCCAATTTTTATTACAAAATATATTACGTACATTTACGCGTAACATATAATATTCAATTTTTTTGTAATTTAAGGCATATCAAATATTAATTAACGATAAGATTTTCGAACCGAATAAAATGTTTAATTAGATTATCGGTTTAATTAATAAAATAGTAATTTTTTTACTTTTATAACGCATTTATGTAATTATTAAATAGAATCTTAATCTTTTTAGAATTATATACGAATATTTATGATAGAATAATTCCATATTTTTCCGTGATTTTTCACGCGCTGAAAATTCGTGGCAAGTGAACTTCGTATTGCTCGATCTACGCATATCGCGCGTGTAATCGTGCATTCGAAGCGTCGACTAAACTACTGCGCTGCAATGTATCAATTGAGGTAATATTAACTACATGTTTAACTCGTCGCGCTAGAATGCACTTTGCACGCGCTCACTCAGTACATTGATAATGACAGCTTCATTTACGTATGCGTCATATCACGCAGTGACAGTCAAAAATGAAAATATTAGATAAAAATAAAAAAGTTCTTGTTTCTTTCTGTTTGCTTAAAATGCGTCAATAGTGAACTTCTTAGCGTACGTTATTTGATTTTTATTTGTAATAAAATTGTTACAAAGATTAAAATAAAATCTTTTAAAGTAGCAAATAAAAACACGCAGAAAGATAACACGTTTAAATAAAAGACATTTCTAAATGTTTGAGAGAGTATTAAATACTTGAATAAATCGACGTATATCACTCTGTATATATTTTATGAACAACACGTTTAATACTTTGCATTGGACAGAAAGATCGTATCCCCTTGGTCCTGGCTCCGCTTGCGCGTCTGTAAACGCACTTTCCTCCTTCTCGAGTGGCCAAAGTAAACGACCAAACAAGCAAACAGACACTCTACAAATCTCGTCACCCAACAGCCACCACCCGCACGTAACTCTGCCCAGCTAAAGAAATATTCGCAAAGGCGACTCTCGACAGAAAGTCGTTCCCGAGTTTCAGCGTTTTATTTTTCTCGTTTTATATCTCTAGGCTTTTTTTCTCTTTATCTTTTTTGATTCCGTTCTATTCAATCTTTTCCTTTTTTTTTACTTATGATTTATTGCAGTATAGCAAACGTATTTATATTTAATTATTTTCTCTTATATCAATCGCTTTTATATTTGATATCTTAGAAGATCGATTAATCTTTAATAAAAATTTGATTAGTCAGTAAGTATAAAAATATATCTGACATTTAGATATTGGATTAAGATTTGGAATTAAGTTGAGATGTCCTTTTCTCTCTCTCTTTTTATAATTAAATTTTATTCACCAATATTTAGCATATTAAAACTTACTCGAAAACTTATAAATCTAAAAAATATCTCTTGTAAGTGAATTTTCGTTATTAAAAAATTTCTTAAATTGTGAAGCTTTTTGTAAATTTTAATGCAAAGTATATAAAATATTTACTACTATTTAATTATCTCTTTACTGTTATTTAATAATATTTTTACTATGTAATTTATTTTTATTATATTCATAAGCTACAATTTATTTCTAATTGTAAGACTATTATTTTTCTAGCGTTACTATTGAATTTCTTTCTTTTTGTTCATTTTTCTTCTTTTTCTTCTGTCTGCATTTCTCTTTTTCCATCGTTTTCCCCAGTCTCATTTTTTCGATTGTCTCCCAAAAGCGGCTTTGCCTATCGTAACGAGACGTTTGAGGCGAATTTTGTCGCGATTCGACGGCGGTGCTGGTAATACAAAACATAAGCGGAAGAGCTATATACCGACAAGCGCGGTGCTAAATTCATCGGAACGCATAAATGCGAAAATTGAGAACGGGATGTATTGTAAGGTGTTCTCTCATCTATCGTTTTCTGAAATTATTACGATAGAAGTCGTTTCTAGACGAATACTACCTCGTAATACATTTCATTAAAAAGTATCTTACATCCATAGATTTTAATTAATATTTAATTATTATTCATATAAATAAATATATATATTTTATATTGAGTGAATTATAGCCATTCTGTTAATAATTAGATAAATAGAAAATGTGCCAATATACGATCGAACTGGATTTTTATGCATAATATTTTTTGTGAATTTATGTATATATTTCACGTAACAAACTACGCGCTAAAATGCAGTTTCAAGTCGAAGCTACAATTACAAAATTAAATTGCTAATCAATTTAATTATACTGTTATTAATATAATTGCATGGATTTTAAAAATTATATGTATTAATATCGACATTATTATACATTGATTAGCAATTTATTTATGTAATTGTACTATTTTAGCTTCAGCTTGAGACTGCATTTCAAGATCGATAATAGTTTGATGCATAGTTTGTTAAGCGAAATAATTACACGTAAAATATTATTAAACACAAAAAAATTCAGCTCAACCGTATATCAGCACACTTTTTCTATTTACTTAAATAAATAATATATATATATATATATATATACAATTTTGTTTATAATTATAAAATTAATTACATTTATTTATTCGATGCGAACTTCTCAAGCGAATTATCTTTCAAAGGAAAGGAAAGAGAGAGATTTGGAAAGTTGATAGAAGATATGTCGTATTTATAATGAAAGCAGTATATCTCAGATTAAATGAAAAATTTCTAAATAAGATCGAGAATCTGCATTGCGGTATCGCCTCATCGATGATGTTTTTCTCGAGAAAAACCGCGGAAAGAAGGGTCTCGTTTAATTTAACTCAATTTATTCTTTCGTTTGCCCGTTTCTGAATAGCCATCCCTTTTCCATTCACCCTTCGTTAAGCGGTCGATAAGTGAAAATTCCCGATTGGCCAGAAACTGTCTTTCTATAGAACCGCACGTTCCGGTCCTTATTTATCCCTTTCAACGTCACGCATTACCGCTCGATATTAGATGCACAATGAAGCATCTCGGCATCTTCCCAATGGGCCCTTCGTGTCGTGTTTATAATTATCGCTTTACGGATGGTCCTACAATGAATTTACTTCAACTATCCGCAATCTGGACACTGGCAGCGTCTACAAAGTTCCTCCAGATCTGTTTTGGACTGTTTTGGATTTGTTTTAGAACTATTCGATGCATTTGTGTCGCGAGAACGTATTGTGTATGTCATATGGAGATAATGTATTTCACAGATAATGTACATATTTAAAAAGAATAAAAGAACATATAGATACACATTATACATAATAATGTATGTATTTTGAAAAACGAACAAAAATGGAGATATTTTCTAAATCACAAAAATATACTTGGAAAAATTTTAATTCACGATAAAAAATATTTTATTTTTATAACTCATAAGTATAATATTATATCAAAATTTTATAACTTATTTGACCTATGTAAGCATGAAGAAGATATATTGTCTTTTAATAAGATATTCTGAAAGATATGTTTTAAAAGGTTTGTTGCTAAGAAAAGATTGAACTTCAATCCAAAGAAAACTGTGATAACTGAATTATTTATATCCTGAAATGTTGGATATTTATAGTTGTTCTGGAATTATTTTTACTCGTGTCGATACGTCAGCAATATCTCTTGAATTATGATTTATTACATTGATTTTTTTACAGTTGAAATAGGTTATTTTTAATATCTACTTTTTTTCTAATAAATGCGGAATAAACGAGAATAATAAATGTTTAATAAATTTCAGAAACTTTTGCCTCTATTATTTATTTCCAATGAATATATTTATTTCCAATGAAATAATGAAATAAATTTTTTTTTCAAATAATAAGTTATTAATTCTATCATATAAAAATATGAGAAAGTTTTTTAATCAGTTTCCATTTTGTCTTCTAAAATTCATAATATTGTTTGCAGTTATAGGAAATAGAATAAAAAATAACACAATTTTTATACATACTTTATTTTAAGCGCTAAGACCAATGAAGATTTATATGGCATAAATTTTTAGGCGGAAGAACTTGAAGTGAACTTAAACGGAATCTGATGGATTAAAGTAAATTTCCGTGACAATTCGTCGAAATCACGATGCAAATTGGGCAATTTACGATAGAACGGAAGAAAGCCAGTCGTTAAGGGAATGCGTATCGGGTGCAGGTGTCACGGCGCTTGCCTGTTTGCGAGAAATGGATCCGCAAAGAATATCCTGGCGCGCGCTAGTTTTCCTCTAGGAAATCTTATTTACTTGCTGAGAACGCGGGGTGAGGTCGGCTGAAATTGAGTGACGTCAGTAATCAAATGCCATTCACCCGTTATGAAGACGTTTCGCTTCGGTGGAAATTATCATGCGAATGCGCGACTGGAGGAAGCGATAAAACCTTGATAGTTTGCGAAATTTTCTTGTCTACGTCAAACTATAATATCTACCTATCTTTCTTCACGGTCCGCCCAGCTCTGTCTTCCTTTTCTCTTTCCGTCGTCGCTCGTCTCTTACGGTATCTGCAGTCTTTATTAAAATCGTAATCTTTTATTTCCCTCCCGCGGACATTCGCTTGCACGTTTGAACGGTCTATTTAGCTTTTTACTAGATGTAGTTATTCAAGACAAAAGATAAATTATATTTGACTTTATGCATCGACAAGGACTGCTAAATATTCATGTTCACTTTTGTGCAATTTTATTTTGTTCATTGTGATCTTTTTTTTTATCTTATTGCCACTTGTTAGAATTTTTCCTTTTCAGTTATTTATGATTTGAAGCGTATCAATTTCTACGGCGGTGTACGTTTATTTGTGTATGCGTGTGTTTATATAATAAATAATTAACACGTGTAATAATGAAGAAATTAATAGATGATTAATACGATACCCGAAATAATCCCGATTTATCGGTTTATTAATTAGCTACTATTATCGATATTCGAACATATAAGCATTAAAACCTGTGCTCTGATGCACTTCCATTAAAATCATTTTATTTCTGTTTCTGAAATAAATTCCACTTGAAATGAACTGAAAATCTATTTACATCGTTAAGCTTAATCTGCGAAACCTTTTAGCTTCTAGTATTAAATATTACCGTAATTAGAGCTCTTTTAAAGTCTGCGCGATGAAAAGATTGATCCATTTTATACATAAAAATTTTTATCTGGATATATTACAATATACTACATATAGATATATATTTTTGCTTTGAATATTGTATGAAGAATGTATGATTTTATTTATACGCGGCGCGGATAGTAAAGTGGAATGGACGATAATATGCGTGTTTTAACGGAACTGCGAATGGTCCGCTTTAGCCGGAGCACGCGTTGGCATTCAGAAAAAGTAATATCTCACCGGAGTGGAAGGTCGTAAGGCCAATATCGCCGTATGTCGTGCTGTGCAAGAGTGTGCGTTTCAAAAGCGGATTAGTTCCGGTATTGTATTTACAGGTGGTCGCGCACAGTCGGGCGGCTTAGTTGCAAAATTGCTCGTACATAGCGCGATATATATCTCACGGTTCTCGTATTCGTCGGGTTCGGCGGCCTTCGAAATCTGTAAACGTGCGCGTTTGCGTGACATGATAGGTATCTACTCTTATTGGGATTCTAATATCGTCATCAACCAGATCAACCAGAAATCCGTTAAGGGATTTCGCTAAATTAATCTTGTTTTTCCAAAATTACAAAATTCAATCCGCGGTCTCCATCCGTTACCATCTTATAAGAGTGATTGAAATATTTCTAGCATCTACATTTGTACTTGCGTGTAATCTGCGAGTCAGGAAAGATGAAGACTTGGTGCTTACCAAAAATATCGTTTGGATAGATTAGGAGCGCCAATAACACCATTAAAAGTGCCTTTTGCCAATCCACCATTTTGCTACAATCATGGATCCAACTGGAACATAAAATATTATGCAATATATATCCCGAGACAAACAATTTTTTTATATAATATTCGACTTCTCAATTTCACATTTTTGTATTTTAATTTGTATGGTAGGTTCACTTTTTAAACAATAGCTTCTTTGCGATCATTCTTCAAATCGTAATTTATAAAAGAATTGCCATCTTTGATGGGAGATATTACAATTTTCTCGCATTATTATATTATTAATTAATAAAATATTGAATACATTGCTTAATGCATGGACAAAAATGATATTCAACGAGAATCACGAGTAATTAAGCACGTCATGTCAGTTAATTACAGATACAATTTATTCCGCGTATCCTTTTGATGGTTTATGTAGAAATTATTGATGAATATAATTAAATGAATCTATCGTGTCTTTGTATTCAATGATTGGAAATGAAACGCAACTACAAAGGAAAACCAAAAGTTATAGAATAATGAATATTATCACAATTGCATTACGCAACTATCGTTTATCATCGATCAATTTTATCACAAATTACATATTAAGAAAGGCGAATAAAACAATTTGATCTTCGATATGCAAATAATCGTCAGATTCTGAGCATTAATCCCCTCGAATCGCGCCCCTTGCTTTATTGGCTTGGACGTTCGCGCACGGCTGGGACAAAAATAAAAATAATAAGGTAGACGTGAGGCGTGGGAGAATATATTACTGGCGGGAACATTAAAGTCGTGTCAGCGTCTGTGATGATATTCCACGGGGATATTCCTTATCTTTTCATCTAGACTTTGCGTACAGATCAAAACGCGCAACCCGTCTTTCCTCTGGCTACATTGAGGATGACGGTAGCCCGTTTATTTACGTGATATTATATCAAAGATCAAGAAAGTAATATACAAACAACGAAAATAGTAAGGGATCTTTCAGTATATATCGCAAACACATGCAAAAAGTGAAATAAAAAGTTAATCTTCGGTGACGCTATAATCTATTGTTTTATCTTTGAATAGACGTGATAGAAATTTAACGATATGCAAGAAATTCTGTTTGATATAAAAATCATCCTGAGACAAATATTATACTTTTCTCAATATTTCGATAGCTTTTTTTTTAATATTAATTACACACTTGATGTTATTATAGGTAATAACCAAATTTTCACGAATAATTTCCGTAACGTTTAATCGTGTAAAATTAGCGGCGAAATTAATTGCAATAAAGCAAAAACTGAAAATTAAGATATGTGTTTACAAAAATTTATCGCAGCAATAACATCGCCTTTAGCCTGGTTAACGCGTTGCAAGCGTTAAACGCCAATCAGGCAAGTTTCCCTTGTGCAGCAGCACACTGATAACTCCATTACGAGGCGCAACGCAGCTACCTGACTTGTTAGACACTTCGAATCATAATATTAAATTGATGTGTCACTCATATCGACCTTCTTGCAGTTATATAATAATGACGATAATGCTCATCCATCTCCTTTCATTTTCAGAACAAAATGAATAACCAAAAATGAACCAAATTTAACAAACCCCGTAGAAACACAAATGTAAAATGTACGGCGTTACTTAAGTAGTTCTCATACAATTGTTCATATAAGATTACGACGATTTTTATATTGCGTTATGACATTATTTTCATAAAAATAAATAATTTGATAATTAATAATGACAATTAAATGTAATCGATTCGATTTTGTTCCGTGATTTAAACACAATCTGTGCTTCTAATTGCAATGATATAAGTAATAAATAAAAATCTCTATAATATTTAATTTATCCTCTTCTGCCTGCGAAGTGCAAAGCTTAAAGCGTATTATACGTAAGCGCTTGATTGTCCCTCCGGGAGGCGAAGATCTTAACGCGAAGTCGAGTATCCATGCTGTTGCGCTCGAAAGAGGAGGAGTCATCGTGCAAAAGTTTGCTCAGGACGACTCCACGACGGAAAACGTTGGAAGTTGGGTACATTTATCGTTCCCCCCGGCCGGATGCACGCAATACGAGCGAAGTGTATCCATCATGTGGGCGCGTGCCCGCGCGACAAGAAACGAAATCAAGTTCGAGACTCGGCGAGCTTTTCCACTCGAGTGCAATGAGCAATAGCGGCGCGGTCTTATCCAACAAGTTTCGAATGTGATGAGCGAAAAGGCGAGACGATAAAACTGACATCGCTACGGTACAAAGTTGGCGAAATAGCGCTCTCTCTCTCACTCTCTCTCTCTCTCTCTCTCCCTCTCTCACGCAAAATTTGCAACTCTCATGGGCATACACGCAAGTGCTCAGAACTCTCGCAGCGCAAGTAATCGTGACAATAATAATTCCCAACATGTTTCAGTAAAATATCGTAAATGCAAAATTTGTATAACGTAAAGCGTTCTTGGGGGGGAAAAAATTGTAAATCGTAACATATAAATGCTAATCTAATGCTGGAGGAGTTTTACAGAATAATAATGTATCTTGAAATATCGCGTTAGTGTCGTTCTTATGATACGGACGATATAGAAACAACCGCGGCTTACCCTATTTTATACCGCACAGTTACAGTACGCTCGTCCGTGAAGCGAGGAGCTGCGCCATGCTCATATACCACGGGCGACGTGACTTTATTCAAAGCGGATTCCGTCGTTTACTCGATACACAGGCTGGAGTAATATCGAGTTTGGATTTCGACTAACAAGAGACCGGTACGAAAAGGCGGCTGGCGAACGACGAGCTCCGCGTAAACAATACCATCGAGTAATTAGACGTGTACGAGACAATTCTTCTCCGACGAATGGAGAGTCGCGCGTCATGGTAGACGAGCCGTATTGTTTTACACGGGCACGACAATTCGAAACCAAGAACGAAGACGCGCTCCTTTGTCTTTCGTTGCGCCTTTGTGCATTTTGTGCAAATTTTCAGTTGAAACACTTTTGTCGACCCTGCCCGCCCATTTTCGTTCAGCTCCGTCGGTTTCGTGGAAGCAAAATACTTGTGTTATTATTTACATCCATTTAAATTTCTAAACATGAGAAACGACCCGAATAAAAGTTACGTATTACGGTCAAAAAGAATATTTTCAATATCTTTGAACGCTTCTTACTACCTATGTCTTTATGTCATTCTTTATATAAAACCTGTCAGAATAAACTTCATGAAATAAAAAAATAGAGAAAATTGATACAATTATAAACCAATCATATACCAAAGTCGAGAAATTAGCAAAAAATAGAATTTATCAATTTAGCTTCTGAAAAGCTTCGTTTATTGCACATAAATAACGAGAATTTCACACGAGAATGCATCGAGAATAGCAAATCGTGTAACGAAGGGACGATACGTTCGACCAATCGCAAATTATTGGGGATCTCTGAAGTATTAGAGTAACCTCGCAGTGGTTACAGTCCGTGATTAGTCAGACGCGCGGAGCTAAGCCCAAGTCGTGTACACCTGAGTTCGGTAATTTATAGCAATGCCCATTGTAACATTTCGATACGTGATACTTTAGAAGCTACGCGATTATTACCGCACTCGTAATTGAAGGTTGGAGCAATCGAGAAATAGATCCGCGTTGTATTTAATTAAAAAAAATGATTACATATTCTAATTATATGTTGCATACACTCGTTAGCGCGTGGAATGGATTTAAAGTGACATTTTATAATGGCAATTGGAATATTCTTAATAACTTCGTATATTTACTTATACTTTAAATACTTATTTAAATAATGTTCGCGACTGGTTTTAGAAACAAATGGAAGCCACTGGAAATTGCATAAGATTATTATATACTATGAATATTTTATGATATAACTACTTCAAATTTAATCTAAAATTCTCCGGTTTCCGCAAAGTTTCCTTTCTAATGAGTTCATTTAAACGCATAAAATTCAAATCTTCCTAATGGTGAAACTTTTAGATGCACATAGCTGGAAATTAAACCATGCCGCAGTCACGTGATAAATGTGTCCATAATCCAAATGCATCTCCGTTGCAATTCGAGGTAAAGAACATCTTGTCATGATGAATTCAGGTTCCGTTTGATTATCTTTTCAGCAAGTTACGCGCGTCTTGTAAGATCGGTTGATACTAACAACGCAAAATGATCTCGCGCGAAAACCTAGTTATATAGAAATTTAATTATCGCCGACAAGAGTACCAGCTACACGAGAATCGCGATAGAAAAAAAATTACTGGCTCGTATCGCGTCGCCTTAATGCGATCTACGTAGGTAAAGCAACGTCATGTAGGGCATAAGCGCGTGCGAATACGAGCAAATGGTTTTTACAACGCGGGCATTATGTGGCGGTTGTAATTCTTGCGGTCTCTTGGTCGGCGGTGCGGCACGACGCACTTGTACAAGAAACTAATCTGCATTCGAAATTTCATTCTTGTCGAATGTGAAATGAAATTTCCAGCGCGCTGACGTTGTCGCGCGACTCATATCGGGTCGTACATTAATTTGAGGAAGCCTGGCTCCGCCGCCGTTAACAAGACTCTGGTACGTTTTGGGTTCAATACCATTTCGCTTTGTTTCGCGTAAAATGTCCATTTACGCGTTCACTCGTAAATACGATTGGCTCTAGAGGAGATGGGATACGAGATCACTGAATCAGATTCGAGCGGTTTAACTTCTCGTCGTTGACCCTGTTTCTGGATGTTCCCTTCCCTTATGGAGGGTTGAGGCAGCGTTTTTCCTTTTTCACTCTCAACTTTTTGCGGCTGGTGTGGTTACTAATGGTAACTACCGGAAAATGTCAATTTGAGTGAGGCGTTTAGTATTAGTAACCACCAAGTGACCACTGAAGAAACGTATTAAAAGCGCGTTTATATATGTTGGAACTTATTTGCCGTGCTCCATAATTTCATCGCGTATCAAATTAAATCGAAAAACTGAAAAAAAGCATAGTATTCAATATATAACGTATTATATTATCGCGAAAATAAAGGTGGTTGAAAATTTTAATTTAAATTGAAAGCATAAAATGGATCAATTTACATAAAATTCATTTTCTTCTTGAAACAAGTTAAAATGTTCTGCTTTTATTTCAATGATTATTTAGATTGACTTAATTATAGATCGTGGAAAATATGTGAATATTACCAAAATTGTAACAGGGGACATATATAGTGAAAAAGAGCTCGAATATGTATATATGTAATTCGAAGAATGAACGCAAGTTATCTCATCTGTCATGCGGCAATGGAGTAATCTGAGTTTTGTAAACTCTGGCTGCACTTCGTTGGACGATTAAGTAATCCGAGCGATAGCTAATTTGATCGTCATTTCGCCAGCGTGTCACTTTGACGAGAAAGCTCTGTGATCGCAATTTGTCCGTAAGCGCTTTCATTGCCGTCGTAAAGAAATCGTTCCCGTTGCCGCTCGCCCGACGGAAAGTTTCTTTTTCTAATGAAGAAAGGAGTCCGCAGACTGCATCCGTTTTAACGAAGTCCGCCCCGGGAAAAAGTCTCATTTTCTGCGCATCTCTCTCCTGAGTCAATACGCAACGCGGAGAATTGCAATGGAACAAGAGTGTTTTTAATTTTTTTTTTTTTTAAACGGAGAAGGAAGAGAACTGCCATATGAACCCTTATTCAACTTGACAGGCCGCGAATAAACAGCGATCAAACTCAGCTTCGTCAAAAGTAATTAATTAACTTGTTTGTGCGCTGGGAATCAATCTGGAAGAGCTTACTACTTTGTTTTATTTAGAATCGCTATTAATCTCCTTTTGTACGGGATATCGTTTTTATTTATTGGGAAATTGAAAATTGTCTCTTTAATAAAGAAGTTTCTTTTCTTAGAAAGAATTTAAAAAATACACATACATATCATAATTTATATAGTAAAATTTATCTCAGAATATAATTAAAAAAAATTAAAATACAATTTTATCTCTTTATCGTCTTAAATTGCATCTTTTAATTTGCATAATTATTTCAAACTCGCGCTGAAGTATTTGTTATTATATAAAAGAGTATTTGCTAGCATTGATTTTAATATAATTTATATACATCTTTCTACATATATTATTAATCTCGAAAAATCTCTTCATATTAGGTATATTAGGTTCTACGTAATAGACATTATCCACTTATCTTGATAGAGGATTAAATGTTATCTTTTGCATCCCATCAGGTCAAGTCGTCCCCGCGTGTTTCTTTTCTGTATCGAGGCGCGGAGAAAGATGAATGAAGATTCGGGTAACGAATACGACGGATAGGGACTCCTCCCTCTTTCCGTTCCTATTATCAGTTACTGCTTTCAAGAAGAAGGGAGAGAGGCTCGTTTCAGCCCTGCCGCCGCGATAAAAAGAGCAACGACTATCGCCCGCGATATTGCGAAAGGGCTAGTATCGTAGCAGCAGACGCTCTTGGCGCTGATAAAAGATGGGAGGAGTATAATCCCCTCGTGTCTTCAGGCCGACGATGGGTCTCAATGTTTTCTGCCTATTTCTACCTCTCCTCTCCTCCGCGCCTCGCGTATTCGCTGGAAAATAGTTTCGAGCACTTGGCGGTACGCACGAAATGCGGAGATTCCGCGCGATCCCAAAGACCTCGTTTTTATCTTCCCCGCGTTCCCTTCAACGGCAACGACCGGCAGCGCGAGCTACGATAACTCGTCGCGGATAATCGCGCTTGCTCGTAACTGAAGATTAGCTCTTCGAGGCAAGTCCGGACAGATATAACTATAGACATAAATGAACGCCGAACGCCTGCTATGCCAACAATCGCTTTGGTGAGAAAGCCAGGCTAAACAAAGAAAGAGTTTAGTAGTTCTCTCATTTATGTACAGTTCGATATATGCTGGGATGCCCAATGGTTATCTCACTTTTTTGTCAGTAGGAGATAATATAATTATCAATTCTTTCTTCTATTTCCATGTGTTCTCGCATTTAAAATCTATATCTCTATTTATATCTATTAATTTAGAACTAATTTGTATTGATTTGATGTATATACATCCAAGAGAGGCAGTTATTTCTCATAAAGCATTCAGAAAGTTGCGCTCTTTATTATTTGCTATTTGATTTCTTCTGCACGGAAATCGAAAAGTCATTTACGATTTTCGATTTGCTAAGCGTAGATTAAAAGAAAAAATTTTAAAAACATTTCTATAATTGCATCTCGATATATGAATACACAGATAAAGGTAAGAAGATGAATAAATATTCGGTCGGTACATGTCTCGGAACAATTCCTGTGTGTGTACTTGGATCAACTACACCGCGCTGTGATTTTAGCGTGATAAAGCGCGGTCATCCCTCTTAATGGCGTCGTCGGGGTTAGTGCGTCGCGAAAGTGCAAAAAGTCATAAAGCGCCGATCAGAAGAAACGTCAGGAAAATACGACTCGCGAGGTTCCGTCTAAATCCATACGATATCGCTTATCCTGATATTGGCAATCTTCGATATCCTGATAGCAACAGATATTACTTTGTACGACGTCTATACGTGACCTCTTATGTTTGCCGGAACTTCCATTCTCGAATTCGCATTTATTGAAACTACGAACGATACGGAAAATACGTAAAATTTCGCGTACCGAGAGAAACCGGTATTTTGCAACGCGACTTGCGCATCGGGAATGCATAATTATGTGGTTAGATAATATGCAAAATAACTCTTCAATATGAAGGAATTTAATTTAATTTTAAATAGGGTTATATATAGTTCATGCGCGTGTTTTATCGGGATTCATCACTTTGCATTTAGACCCCTGAATTACAATCGCGCACTTGCACCCGCGGTAAGAAAAAGGATCTTATCGATTGTACTATGCAAATGCGAATGTGCTCGACAGCGCCCTGCCGTAAGGTTCTTCTCTCATTAACATGACGAATTCATGTAAGACTCTAAAGGATTCATAACCATCCTGTAATAACCGTTCTTGAATTATCTCTGATTGGCAATTCAAAACCTGAAGAAATATTAATAAGCAATTATAAATATCCACTTTTCTTATAGTTCGGAAATTATTTGCGCTTCGATATTTTAGTCGTGGAACTTTGAAAAAGTAATTATCAAGTAAGCGATTGTGAGGTGGTTGAAGCATTGAAATTTAAGTACGGATTCTGACAAATATTCTTCGTGTATTAATATAATTAACTATGTATAAAAAGCTATTATGTGCATATATATGTAGCTTATGAATATAAAACTCCGGAGTTCCAAATTTAATTTCTGCTTATCCTTTTGTAATATATCCGTCGCCCGAATTTTGCCGTTTAAAAGCGTAAAAACGCACGCGGCTGGGAAACGCGGTTTTAATGCCCGCGAAATAATAACTCCCGCCTCTAAAAATAAATTGTACAAAGGGCCGTACTACGTCCTATTCACAGAACCGTCGCCTTGTCTTTGACGTTTCTGACTAATGATCCCCGGCCCGCTTCTCAGCCCCTCTCCCTCCCTTCTCGAGAACTCGGAATATTATTATATTCCGAGTATAATGATTGATTGATTAATGCGGCACAAAATTACAGAAACCGGTCAGACTTCCCGTTTAAGCAGCCGCTCGGGAAAAACTCGTAATGGGTTCTCGTTTTGGTAGATTGAATGGGAGCCTAACGCAGCACACAGACTGACTAAGAAACAGCGCGCCGCGTCTCAGGATTACAGATTTCCTGATAAATTCCGAGGCGACTTTTTTCTCAGCGAAATTTTGGGGTCGCAAGTGCAGAAGGGAAAACGGAACTCAAGACGGATATATCGCAAAAACAAACGGGTGGGGGTTGCTCGTAGTCCCATAATGGAGCAAGGCTTCGCTTCTCGAAGAAGTCGTGTTCGATCTCGGAAAGTTTTCAAGACTTTCCACCTTCTTCTTTCACACACGCGCCCCGTTCGCTCGTGGTAGACTCGCCACCTTCTTCACACTTTCGCCACCGTGCCCTTATAATTCAAGAAATATATCGTTGCCATCGGTACTTGCATCCTATTGCGCGCTCTCACCTTTTCTTTTTTCCCTTTTTGGTTTTTGAACAATGTGCCGAAACTTTCGAGCGACACTGCTTAGATTTAAAAATAAATGGTGCGAAATATAGTGCTGAATCATAAATGCATTGACGATCAATGAAAGAAATATAAGTAAAAGAACATTATTATTTATGAAAGACTAAGATTATAAATTCTACTTGTATGAATTTACATTTTGAAAAAAATAATTTTAAGCATTACTTAAATTCTTTCTTTATATATATAAAAAAATATACGTTAGTATAATAACTGCTAAACTCAACTGCATTGTAAATATCGGCAGGTAGAGCGTAAAGTAACTAAAAATTTGGCTTCTGTTAGCACGGCAGTGTCGTTGAAATATTTCGCTGAGCAGAAAATTAGCACGAATTAAGCTTCATGTTTAAAACGGTTCATGTTCAACCTCGAGGATCATTGATTCTCGTTGAAGCGCGAACGACAGGAGCCGCTCTTGACAAGCCATAAGTCGTTACGCCGATTGGCCGCCTTCAAATTATCCTATTTTTAAGCTCACGTTATATTTCAGTGACCGACGATCCTTCTGATCTAGTTTTCTTTTCGCAACGTTATGACAAAGCTCGTAAGAAAATTAAAATTATTTCGCTGAGCGCGAATGGGCCAGATGATAATTTTCTTTTTCAACGTGTCAACGTTGGAGAGGACGTCGCCGTTGAAACCTAATTAAATCTCGATGTTGTTTAACGAAAACCCTACACCGTGCATAAAAACTCATGCGCGACGACAGACAATAAAAACTCGCTGAGTGGACCACAATTACAAACGAGACAATCACAAGCGAAAGCATTTTACTAAAGCTCGTGTTATTAAATTTCAGCTTTTATATTATGAATTTTGTTTTATTACTCAAATTTACGACTTATACTATGCATCTTTTTGTAAACAATCTAGAGATTTCATTATTTTGAAAAGAACGCATTCACTAATAGATAATTTATATTATTATTTAGATTATTTATATTTACATTGAATAAATTAATATATTATACATCATTTTTATAAAAAAATATTAACTAATTTCTTTACGGATAAAAGGAGCAGATTCAGTTTGACATATGTAGATGTGATTTAATTATACGCGAAAGTCATATAGCGCAACAAGCAAAATTAATATCATATAATTAAACGGATTGTTATAATATCATACGATTAAACTGAACACTCAACAAAAGCTACTTAAGGACTTTTGTTTCAAAACGCAAAATACATACAAGTGGAAGTTCCATTTCCTCTATGCTCTCCAATGCAATCGTTTCCATTTTGCAGATAATTTGCACGCAACAGATGAGAAAAAGTACGCCACTAAAAATATTCACATTGCAATGTTTTAATTGCTTCCCAGCTTTGCGTTTCCTGCAGAAGAACGATAACAGAAGAATGGCGGCAACAGGAGGTTGTCGCCTCCGGCTAAAATAAAAGCTTCACGCTCGCGGAAGCTCGAAAACGAGCAGCGTTCATCGTTTCGGAAAAATAAAGTTTTAACACTTTGAACCCTTACACGGCGTTATGGTGAATTCGTAGATATCTGACAAAAGGAATCACTGACGGTAACATCCACAGTATATATGTATAGGATAAAAACTTCTATATTTCTATGCCTACGTACACTTAAATGTCATACTGTACCTTCCCTCGGAAATACGGAACTTTTTCTAAATTCTATATTGTAATAAAATAACTGATGGTTTCAATTTTAATTAACTTTTGAATTTAAAGTGGCTTTCGTTTTAATACTTCCTCTGCCACTGCATTTCAGTTGAAAATATGAAGATAATCACATCTCGTTAAAATTTGTAATATTCCAAAACTAAATTTATATCATTTTTAAAATAATTATAATTTCAAATAGCAAATGCACACACATAGTTATTTCTATTTGAAATGATACCTTTTCAAAACAGACATAAAAAGAGGTGCTTGATTTAACTTTTCTCAAGGAAATTAGAGATTTTTATAAATTAAATGAAAAATATTTGTACAAATCTAATGATCTTTTCAAGAATTTAATCTACTTTATAAATCTTATCACATAAATTTTTACAATATATTTTTGTTAATTAAAAAAAATCTTAAATAAAGAAGATTATCGACAGTTTAATATTATGAGCGGGAGTTGTAAACTGATTTCATCACAAATACTCATTTAATTGAAGTTCTTGTTATATCCAAAATTAATAAAAAGTGACTTAGGTTTCTTCCCGAGAAAGACGATGCGGGACGATGACCGGATGGTGGTCGCGGAACTGGGACGAGCAGACGAGCTTGAAGACTCTCTTAAATTTCCGAAATCCCGTACACGCGGTGTACACACGACACGCGGTACTCTGCTGACTTTTCGAAATTGTAGGCGGGCGCCGCTGCTCTCGTCGGCGTAAAATAAATCAGAGTACAGGGTGAGAGATCTAGCCGACGATATATTCCGGCACGTCGGGTATATTCCCTTCCTTAAGTTCTCGTTGCCCCCGTACCATCGCCGCCGACGCGCCTCTATAGATTTGGCCCACGTCGAAGTCAGAGCGTAAAGAAGGAAGGAGATAGAAATAGAAAGAAAGTGAGAGAGAAAGAGAAAGAGGCTTCCACGTCTCTCTCCATAAATTTCCGAAGAATTCCTTACCTATGGCAACGATACGCACAACACGTTGTTTCCGATTCGTTTACGGAGCAAACGCAAAAGTTAAGCGTCTTCCAATTATGGCGATCATGAGCTTGATAATTGAACGAAATTTTGAAAAAATTCTTTTAAAAGGATTTTTATGGAATTTTTGTTTAAATTAAAATAAAATTTATATTGTTAAAATAATGGCATTTGTGTGTGTGTGTAACCTTGCCTGAAAGATATTAATATAAATCATGTTCATTTGAGTTTTTATATTTTTATATTTTTAATCCTCTGATATTACCTAAATATTCACAATTAATATTTTCATTTAAATTGTTGTATTAATATTAAACTTTGCTCTCTTACAAAGCTTTTTAATTGATAATAAATTTGTCATATAATTACTTGATATAAATGTGTCACATATTTATTCTTTTAAATAAAATTTGTCATATTCTACGTTTATCATGTTGTTGTGTTTATGCATGTGTCATTGACAACAATTTTATACTAAATATTGAAACATAAATGTGCAATTGATAAATTACCTTGAAAATTTTTCTGTACATAATTTTTCCGCGCAACTGAACCGTTAAATTTCACTTATCATCTTTGAGCGACAGGTAGTAAGTGCACGTTTTCAAAAACTTGTAAAAACAAGTCTCGTCGAAGCTGCAATCGTGTCTGTGGGACTATCCCCGGAGAAAAATATATTACGACCATTTCTCATCATAAAATGGCGTGAATTGTGGCCCCAACAATCGTTTTGCGGTTATAGAGATTATGCAAATATAGTCTCGCCGACTATAAACTATGTGGAATTTAACAATTTTTCACCATGCGACGCACTCGATCTTGCCTGCGCCTCTATGGCCATGCATCGTATAACAATGACGACATAAAAGGATAACAGAACTCTTTACTTTCCATTCTTAGTGTATTGTTGATAAGAAATCTTAAATCTTGAATAAGGAAAATATATAAAGTTTTAAATAGACGAAAAATGTGGAATTATCCGTTGCACGATTAATTTTTCAAGCTAATAGCTTTCCGATACTTTCTGTTGCATAATACTCATTGCAAATTTATTTGTTATTGATTACAATAAAACTGAGACCTTTAATATAATCGTTTTTCCGAACTAAAATAAAGTTCTAAACTAAAATTTATAATAAGTTCGAGAAATAATTTCTTGGATATACAGTTATATGACTAAAAAAATAAAGTGGAAAAATATAAATCTGCATTTTACTAAAGTGACGTTATTACAAGTGACATCTTCTGCATGTGCTTCAGTTATAAATATATACTATAAAAATGCCATCGAGGAAAACTAAAGACACATTCATTTTTCCGAATGATGAAGTATGTTAATCATGATCGCTGCTAATATTCAATAATATTTCTCGCTAACATTTTTTAATATCTTCCCGCTAATTTTATGCGAATTATACTTGCGCACATTGTTACAGTTCATGTATACTGTACGTAACATTACACAGTATTGCAGGTGGTGAAAAATTTCTCAAAGATTTATGGTGAACGCTTTATAAAGGCTGGAAGTTATATTTTACCGACTTCGACGTAAACTGAAAATGCACGCCTTGTGCTACGTGGAGATTCTCTGAAATTACTTGCAGAGATAAATAGGGATCGTAACGTCCGACGGTAATATCTCTTTCCGCTACTTTTATAATACTCATCATCGTTCATCATTACGCCACGTAAAGATGAGAATCGAAAGGTTCCCGCGAAACTCGATTATTAGCCGTAAACTTTGCGATTGCGTTTTAATTTTGTATTTTTTCACGTGTACATTATAGTAGAAACTAATTATATTAATTACAATCATGATCAAGTTCATATTCATGAACTTGATAACGCTCTCTATATTGCGTGAAGATTATGAGTGGATGTAAAAAATTTTATAACTTTATTTGTTGACTTACGTTTTAATTTGCTTTTCACACGAATTGACAAACGAATCGCTTATTAAGAATCACGCGACGGAAGATTAAGATTCTATCTTTGTCATAAGCTAGCATGACGAAAAAAGTATCCTTCCTTCCTAGTATGCAAGATTTCCTCAAGACATTTATAGCAATCTATTACACACAGGAGCGAAATGATTCCGCTACAACGTCGCCTTCTCCAGCGAAAGTTTATAAGTTGCGATAAAAGCGAGGGAAAGTTTAGGAAAAAGCTTGATATTTCTTAGCGTCCGATAAGAGCCTTAAGGTCTCGTAACTTTTTCTCGCAAAGTTTGTGAGCGGTTTAGAAACGATACTGTTTATTATATTATTATTTTGTATTTCTCTTTGAGTACTACGGTCATTAAGCTAATAATAACGGTTTAGATACACGCAATTTGAAGAAAAATTAGGACGTCAAAAGAATCCATAATAGGCGCAAAAGCTTCGATTTTTTTTTTAATTATTACGCAATATTTTCTTAATAAATTAGATAAAAGATATTTTTAGATAAAATTAATTTTTGTAATTTTTATTAAACGGCAGCGACTTGTGTAATTGGATTGTAGTTTACGATCGAACAATGTTGAAATGACATTAAACAAAATTAAATTTATGCCCAACTTTTCGATGACTTTATAATCGCAGCCAACCTGCGAAAACCTCCTTCGTAGCCGATGCACCCTGAGTTATAGTTATAGCGGCTCAAATAATACTCGGTACAAGAGTATCCGACCGATATCCTCGAGTAGAGTTTCGTGTTTATGACGCTATTATTTTTACCTTTTGTCTTATCTATTTGTATAGATTCCTTCTTTAAGAAAATGATGAAGGAGAATTAAACATGATTTTCATCATACATAATTCTGTATAATAGATGAACGATCGAACAAGGTAAATTGGGTTAAAGTTAAAATTAAGTATAAGCTAAGAACAAGTATAATACCTGTCGGTATAATTATAAGACATTCCGTTATTACTAGATTTTTACTTAATGGAGTTATACGGTTGATTAAACATCAATGCTGAAAAGCTGGGATTGTAATAGCTTGGAAATACGAAGGAACTGAAGCTGAATTGCAATTTTACATTGCAATTTTACTCATAAAAAATTCATATAAAAGTGATTATTTATCGAGATCACTTATTATAATTTTATATGAATATATAGATCCATGTACATATATATGTATATATATATATATATATATATATATATATCGTATAAAAAAACATCTATTAAAAAATAAGTCTCTCTCTTAAATAAAGCAGATATTTTAAAAATGACGTCGAGATATATATCACTTACGCAAACGTTAAAATGTAAGCATATCTTTGGAAATTAAAGACCGAGTGGGATGGAGAACATTGAACATTCAATGCGCGAAGCCACAGTATTTTATTCCCGCCATATGTTTCAAGAGCACCTGAGCGAAAGGCTGTTTAATTCTGCTCGTGTCTTTCATCAATCTGACTTTAAAAGGATCAGGCTAATTCAATGCTCCGTTATTTAATTCCGGATTAGGCAGACAATTGCGCGAAAAACCAGATCTTGGGTTAGTTCTATTGCTCAGCGCTTTCTCGCAGATTTCGGTAACCGACAATTGATCAGATTTGTCGTTAGAAATCATGCAAATTCCGATATCATATATCAAAATAAATTTGAAGAAAATTAAATTACAGACAATTTAATTACAAAGATAAAACTTCAGACTAAAATTACTAATCCAACGAGAATAATTCTATTATGATAGCTATTTGCATAATATAAATAAATTTCATTAACTATTAGATATTATTCATAAATTAGATTATTTAATTTATTTTATTAAATAAACTTGTCTTATATGAGACAATATATGTTCGCGATATATTTTTGTTCGCGTAAATATTGAATATTGAATAAATCTGATATTATTATTAAGAGAGATTATTAAAATTATTAAAACAATATTATTTATTGAGAATTATTTTGTCAATTAAAAACATTCTTAATCTCGATAATAAACGTAGATTCATATTCCACACTAAAATATAATAATTTCGATACAGTTGTAATATATAGTTATCATAAATGAAAACAATTTCTAAATAATTAAATTAGCATATTAATTATTGTTTTTTATTCTTCATTTACACTACGAATTTTCCGGAATTATTACAGTGTCTATTTTGAAAGATTACGAGAGGATTGATCGGTTTTTGGATATCTCGGATGTGTAATCGAGATTCTCTAAACCGAGAAGTTATTGATTATATAGAAAGTATAAAATATCTAACAAGTATTGAACAGTTTAAAGTTTAAACTGATTATTAATTTGCAAGTTTATAAGTTAAAATGTTCTATCTAGATACATGTATATATATATATATATATATATATATATATATATATATATATATATATATACAGGGTGTCCCAGAATTGCGGAACACATTTTCTTGAGCAGATAGAGCGGACGAAACTGAGCCGAAAAGTTCTTTACCATTTTGTAATTTTCCCAATAGTTAACGAAATATTTATGATTAAAAATCACCGTACTAGCCCAGCCCTCCGCCGAATATAAGCTCGCGGCGAGATACGACCGCCCAGCGTCATTGTTTCCGAGGAGGAGTTGTTTTCTACAATGGCAAAAAACAGGGGAACAGGGGGACACAGCTCAAAACCGCCGCTCGTAGGCATTGCCGCGTGTAGTAAACAATTCCTTGAGTGCCTAGCAACGCTGGGCGGTCGTCTCGCGCCGCGCGCTTATATTCGGCGGAGGGCCAGGCTAATATGGTGATTTTTAATCATTAATATCTTGTTAACTATTGCGAAAATTGCAAAGTGATAAAGGACTTTTCGTTTCAGTTTCGTCCGCTCTACCTGCTCACGAAAATTTGTTCCACAATTCTGGGACACCCTGTATATATGTATATATGTAGATATATATTCTATATCGATATTATACTCACTGTAAATGAAAAATTTTAAAAAAAGATATGCATTTACCATCAATAAAATACTGATAAAGATAATTGAATTTTTTCGACTTTGTAAAATCGCTACGTGATTCATTCATTTATTATTAGTTAATTATAATTCTAATCTGATAAATCACATGTGAAAAGTTATTTAAAATATACATATATATATGGGTATATATTTTTAATTAATATCATTTTAAACTTAACTTAAAATTTATTCCCAATTATTCTATATTAATTGATATTACATTTTAATGTAATAATACAATGACACAATTTTTAAACTATATTCTCGATATAGCATTTAGTGATAAAGAATACTTTTGTATTTTTTATTTAAGCTTATGTCAATCTAAATAAAATCATGTTTTTTTTTAACATAAATTACTAATAATAGCTTTATTTCTCTCCTTTCATCGTTTTAAGTCATTTTAATTCATTTTAAGTCATTAAGTTTATCAAGTAATCAAAGATTACTAAGAATTATTACCGAATATCGATTAAATTATCTAAACGGATCGCTGTTTTCCGTGACTTGGAACATCGGTCGCGACATTACGGTGGAAATATACGGAGGGATTAAAATCACGGAGATCGGACTTTGGAAAACGCGCATGAATCATCTCGCGGGACAGTCGGAGAGTCTCAGATAAGAATGGAAACGATGATCTCGCCTAGCCGGGCTGTAATTTACGTTTTTACGGAAGTCGGAGCGCGAGGAGGGGATGAAGGGCGGTATGAGCGGGTAAGAGCGAGGTTGAGTTAGCACAAGACAGCCTAAGCGGCGAGCGCAAGAAAATTAGCAACGTTTGCTCCTGTAAGAGTTATGAGGGCTTTGTAGCCAAACTACTCATGCGCATTAAGGGTCATTACAATGCCCATAAATTGTGGCCACTGTCCGCCGCGATATTTATGTTATCAATTCTCCCGAAGCTAGGGGCGAAGATGGCAACGAGGCTCTTAGGCGCAGCAGCGACCGTGCTCGTCACGCTGCGCACGTTGCCTCTTTTAATTTTCATCTCACTCGGTATAAATGCACTCCGCGAACATATATATATATATATATATATATATATATATAGTTGTGCAAATTATTGCCGTCCCCGTTATTATATGAGTATATTATGTCAGAGGTGAAATTTCTTCCCGGCCCCATGACTTCTCGACCGGCACTGTTAAATTTGTAGTATCAAATTATATTCAACTTTAGTTATTTTTAACTATTCCATAGGTCGCTACTGCTTCTATCCAATATATCATTAATTTTAACTAAAATATAGATAGAGGTTTGATTAGGTAAATTAACAACATACAGAGTAATAGAAACAATTGCGATCTCTCAATATGTCGTTAATTTTATCTCATTGTTTTAATCAAATTTATCGAATATTGAGTAGGAGCAGTGGCACACCATAGGAGTTGACAGTGTGTATTTATATTCTGTACTTATAACAAAATTGTGTCAATTAGTTGATAATAACCATATATATATTTCTTAAATAATTTTATGTAATAATAATTGGATGTAAATCAAATAATTATTCTCTACATATAAATAATATTTAAATTTTTTAAAACTTAATATGCATTTTTTGTATGTCAAAGAATTTCTTACACTGAGCAACATAAAATGTGATAATAAGTTTATGTGTGTGAAGTTAGCATAACAATTGTCAGCATATCCAAAAAAAAGTGGAGTTCTCTTCGCATACAACCGAGTTCTATAGTTCAACATATATTTTAACAATAGTTCAGGTCATTTAACATAAATAAACGGAAGTTGAGAAATGATATGCTAACTTCTCGCGAAGTCAGCATATCATATCACTTTTTCGAAATTTACACCAATGAATTTTATAGTTTTTGACGAGTTCTATAGTTCTATAACATAGTTCTGACCACTAACTATCTGTAAATAATTATAAACTAATAATTATAATTATAAACAATTATTATCAGCATATCACTCGTATTACAGTGATATGCTATGCTTCTGCGATAAGTTCTCGGCTCGTTCGAGATTTTAAACAATAGTTCTCGACCCCCTGATAGTAGTTTCGAGTAGTTCTGACCAGTGGTTACTTTGAAATAATTATAAACAATTATTATCAGCATTTCACTCGTACTATAGTGATATGCTATGCTTCTGCGATAAGTTCTCGGCTCGTTCGAGGTTTTAAACAATAGTTCTCAGCCCCCTGATAGTAGTTCCGCGTAGTTCTGACCAGTGGTTACTTTGAAATAATTATAAACAATTATTATCAGCATTTAACAATATAATGACCTCTTTTTCCACATAAACATAATAATTGTTAATAATTATTTAAAGGTAGCCACTGGTCACAACTACGCGGAACTACTATCAGGGCGCTGAGAACTATTGTTTAAAACCTCGAACGAGCCGAGAACTTATCGCAGAAGCATAGCATATCACTGTAATACGAGTGATATGCTGATAATAATTGTTTATAATTATTTCAAAGTAGCCACTGGTCAGAACTACGCGGAACTACTATCAGGGGGCTGAGAACTATTGTTTAAAACCTCGAACGAGCCGAGAACTTATCGCAGAAGCATAGCATATCACTATAGTACGAGTGATATGCTGATAATAATTGTTTATAATTATTTCAAAGTAGCCACTGGTCAGAACTACGCGGAACTACTATCAGGGCGCTGAGAACTATTGTTTAAAACCTCGAACGAGCCGAGAACTTATCGCAGAAGCATAGCATATCACTGTAATACGAGTGATATGCTGATAATAATTGTTTATAATTATTTCAAAGTAGCCACTGGTCAGAACTACACGGAACTACTATCAAGGGGCTGAGAACTATTGTTTAAAACCTCGAACGAGCCGAGAACTTATCGCAGAAGCATAGCATATCACTGTAATACGAGTGATATGCTGATAATAATTGTTTATAATTATAATTATTAGTTTATAATTATTTACAGATAGTTAGTGGTCAGAACTATGTTATAGAACTATAGAACTCGTCAAAAACTATAAAATTCATTGGTGTAAATTTCGAAAAAGTGATATGATATGCTGACTTCGCGAGAAGTTAGCATATCATTTCTCAACTTCCGTTTATTTATGTTAAATGACCTGAACTATTGTTAAAATATATGTTGAACTATAGAACTCGGTTGTATGCGAAGAGAACTCCACTTTTTTTTGGATATGCTGACAATTGTTATGCTAACTTCACACACATATAAGTTTTAAGGATAAATTTAATAAACGATAGTTTCGAGCTTATGCTGAATTCAGCTTCTCCCCCCGCGAAATAAAATTTTTCTTTTGTATGATCTTTTTAAATTGCGTTACGCGGTCGAGAAATCTGATACTTGCGTTTCTTGCATTTGCATTTCCGATATATAGCATACTAGAGGCTTACGAGACTACAGTATCAAGGAACAAATATCTATATTACAAAAGCGACTGCGGAAAATCTTTGTTTCTGAGATATGCGTTTCATTTACGTACAACTTGCAGCAGTTGAAACTGCGGATATCTATCCCCGCCGTCTCAAAGAAATATTTAACATATTCGGCGACGAACGAGAATATTTCGCTCTTTGAAATAATACTTATAATACAGCACGAGATATTTCCACGGAGAGATCTTTTGGTCTGCCACTAAGATGAAAACCTATCCGTAATTAAACTCATTCGCAATTTATGCGAAATTCGTGTTGTCGCCCTTATTTCTATTCTTGGCAAAATTTACATATATTCAAACTCAAAGGCTTATCTTTTTCAATATAACCTGATATGATTATGTTCACACTATAAGTAGACAATAACAATGGAAATAAAGTTGCAAATTTCATTTTGCAACTTTGCAACTTTCATTTTGTTCAATATACAGAACAATTCAAAGTTATTTTTCTGCATATGTAGTATATATTAAAACGAAATTTATTAATGTAATATCATGTTTATTATCGAAAAAATACAAGTTAAAAAAGATTTTATTGTATAATAAAAAGAAAAGGAATAAAAATTACTTTTTTTCCAAATATATAACAGAATGGGAAACGTCGGTAGACTCTCGGTGCAGAACGCATTCCTACCTTTTAATGTAGTAGAAAAATGTTTCTACGGTCGGAAGTGCTTGAGCGAGGCAAGGCGCGTTCGTATCTCACAGAAACGAATGTGACGCGAGTATGATGGTAACAACGCAGGTGTAATGAATAAATCCCGAAGTTTTTCGGACCGCGGAAGTTGCCTCATAGTCCTATATATTCGCCACCACGGCGTAGAAAAACGAAATAACATCTTTCGGCATGTTCGCAGTGACTGCAAAAACTCACGAAATTGTTGTGAATTTGCAAAATATTATCGTGTGTTAGATTTGTTTGTATTGTTATTCCAGAATAATATTTTCCGGTATTTATTTATCCAAATAAAAATAAGTCTCTATTTGTTTGTTACCGTAGCATACCGTAAAAACGCCTAGGCAGATATTCAAAAAAGTTTGAAGAGTAAATATATGTCCGCTTGAAATGTACATCATATAGAATACAATCTATATGATGTACATTTTAGATACAAGTTAGTTTTTTTTTTTACTAAAATCTTTCTTTTGTTTACTGAATCAATAGTCATTACATGTACATAATGTCATTTATACTTATATGTAATTTTGAGCATATTAGGTATTTTAAGATTCATTAGATCATTTGTATTTAATCAGTTTTTATCAAATATTGAATATTAAATAATTACATTTAATACTTTATACTGTATCATTTCATATATGAATTTTATATTTTAAAGTTATAGTTGATTTTGATTGTTATATCACTGTTCAATTTTAAGACATTTTTATTGGATTCTAAAATATTTCTTAAAAAAAATTGGGATTATTTCCTTTGACTCGGAATTTGCACGCAAACAACCAACGTTAATTAATCGATTAATCATTATCATCAAACTGTTTCCAAATGCTAGTTTTAACTGATAATACGACAACAAAGTACAATGAGTTTTAGTTACGATAGATAAATCTTAAGAAAAGATTTTACGAACTGTGATTTTAAGTAACATTGCAAATTGAGTGAAATAAGTACACCATTGAACGGCTTTATCGGCGCGTTATTACGCGAGAAGATGCATCTGCGTGCCACATGGAGACGATCTGTTCCAACACTATCGACGTATCGGTAACGAGATACATTATTCAGCGGACGAATGTGCGCTTCCAATGCCTTTGGTCATTCCTCCAGCTCGTCACGTATTATCTGAAGGAACGCTGACAAAAATACACGAATTTAATTCCCTAAAAGCGTACTTACTATTGAGTCCATAACTATTTACTTAAGTGCATGTGGTGATTGAACACTTTCAGCCATTAAGTTTATATATTATAAATATATACTTATGTATAATATATATTTGTAAATGTATGTTATTTATATATGATATAAATATTATATTGTATATGTCTTGAAAAAAAATTTTGTCACTACGCTTTCTGTCAGACTGCATCCTATTTTTGCCTATATATTATCGATGCTTGTTCCTGAGCGAGAAAACTGGAAACCGCAATGCAATCTAACTTGGTTGGAGACGACAGGTCGCACAAAAACAAATAAATTAACTACTTATTTGCCAGATCGAAAACAAATGATGAAAAAACCGTGAACACGTGTACGCGCAATCGATACTTCTTTTTACGCCGATTCTTTACAACTTCCTTGACTTTACATTCCTTTAATTTATTTGGATATAATGGATGTAACATAACGCAGTTTTTTTTTTATTATCGGATCAATCGTAAATGTATTCTTTTTTTCACAAATTAATATTATATATAATAGCCTAAATAAAATATCTGTTGACCACTGCCAATCATGTATTGTACAATACGGTACGTATATTGCATTTTATTTCATTTGCAATTTACAGCTGCGAATGTAATTTCGATTATTTTATATTTTTAGAGAGATATCGGAAAATATAATTGACGTATTAAGAAAATGATCATTGACGATAAATTACATTTAACTTGCGAATTATTATGAAAGTAATTTGAGCGTTCAACATAATAAGGAAAGTTTGGCCATTTTAAAGTGTCAACAAGTAATTATCTTAATAATTACTTCGTACAGCTTGCTTATTAATCAACTTCCGCCGTCTACAAACAAAGTAATGTTCTCGACAAGAACGAAGAGCATGATTTTAAATCATGACAAATTAACAACCATCTCGGTTGAGTAAGCCAATTAGGCGACATCGCGAGTTTTCTTAATTACGCGATTCCATATTTTTCGCTTCTGTGATAAATATGGACACGTCGAATGTTAATATTGCGGACGCAAATGCTCAATGGGATAAATGGATATACGAATATAAAAATTTATCGTTATGTTGTCACGCATATTTTGCAGCGAGAATCGATATGGACCGCACAAATATATGTATATATGTTATATATATATATCGCGATTATTATTTTTGTTGTAAAAATTAAATTTTATGGAATTAAGCAAACTATAATTTATTTCTCACTTCTAATTGCGGACGACCTTATTGAAGTAAAAATAAGAATCAAAATATGGATCTTAAAGTATTTATTAAAAAAATTATTAAGTCAACATATCTTAGCATATTTATAAGAATCTATTTGTGTTATGACAAATAAATTTGAAATAACATCAGATTGAATTAATTGTTACAGGGAGGACATTATTTTTACGAAATGGAGTTAGCAACATCAGAGCTTTCTCTTCAGTACGAAAAAGGTAAAAATCATATTCGTTATAGAAATTTAATTTTCTTTCACAAAAAGTTGTTACAAAAAAGAGTAAATATAAATAAAATATCGCAAAAATTAAAAAAAATGTGTATAAGCTATTGAAAAATATCTATTTATATTTTTATACATATCGAAGAGGGATATGTATTGAAATAATGACGTTAGTAAAATTAAAATGCAAGAGAAACAACTTTTTATGATTTTTCAGAAAATAGCTGTGGTTTTCGTAATAACTGATTTAATTTGTGATTTATGTATGTGACAATAAAGATTAAATTTAGAATTTACTGTCACCGCGACATGTGCCTTTCTTCGTGTAATTTGGATTTCCGTTTCGTAATTATTATTTAATCTAAGCTAATCAAAAATGAAAATCAAGTATGTACGCCGTTATCGCGTTGTCTATTCTTCCTCGCATAATTGAAGCTTCCGTTTCGAGACGGATCCCTCGTTTATTTAAAATTGAATAAAATTGAATAAAATGGTTAGTTTATTAATGTGCATTCTTAGATTCAAACTTGGGTCGTATCCTGAAAAAGTGGATCGTGTTTGATATATGTATATCTGGATATTGTGAAAAAACAATGAGGATGAAGGATTGTATCTTGAATCTCTGAAAATGAACGTTGAAGCAGAAGAAAGACGCGGTTCGTCGCCCGGAGAGACAATTTCCACGATGAGTGTCGGGGCGCGAGAAAGAATTTCCAAATGAAATGTATCTTACGCGAAGCGATGTCCACGACGAAGCGAGGACAGCTTTCAAAGCTCTCGGGGAAAAATAAGTCTAATTTCAATGAGGCGCTTATGCATAGAAATGTAGCGGGCACGATGAACCGGAAATGCTCGACGAGAGTAATCAATTCTCGTCCTGTGAGAAAGTTTCCTCGTCTTTTAACGTGCGCGTGTAATTATTAGCGACTTCGTAATACAGCCTGAATACGTGAGCGCTAATGAACCACTTTAAGCAATCTTTCAGCCGCTCGCATTGAAACGTGTATTTTTTTTATGGCAAATCGCGCGCTCTATTACTGCGGCAGAGTTGTTACTCTCTCGTCGTTGCGGAAGTAGGTGTGCGTTACTCTCTGACGGTTTCGTCGTGCGAAAGAAACAGTCTTTCCCAGAAACAATTTCTTGCAACTCCGCGTGCGGAGTTGCTCGGTGGAAATATGAAGAAAACGACCGCGTACGCGGGGCATTTTCGTCCAGCAGTTTTTAGATATGATTAAAAATGAAGTTGCGCGGCAAGAAAATAAATACTATATCCATTACCGTAATCCCGGAAATGGTGGAGTGTTGTTCATGCGGATTACGTAACCGGAAAGTGTCCTAGCGCGCTATTCACAGCCACTTTCATCTGCGGAATCAATTAAGCCGTTGGGCCCAGCGGCAATATTTTTTTTCATTTTGAAAAGCGGGCAGAGTCACGCAAATATTTATAACACTTGGAATTAGCAGTTACACAAATCTAAGCATAGCAGAAATTTAGAGTTGATTGACCCGGTTAACTTGACCGTAGATTTTTCCAACAAAGTTCCTAGTCAGCTGATAACAATGTATACTGAAGAAACACCATTATGCGCGTTACATGAAGTAGCCGAGTGGAATAGGTGTAGAAGAACTTAGTTTCTGCCTATCCAAATATTTGCGCATTTCAGTTCCGACGATCATCCCGGCGTGATAAAGAATATCCGTTAAAACATACCGTGCCGTCGCATTTTATGGCAATTACAACAAACGATCTCGCAAATGTGATACATATACCGCAACGGTGCATACTTTTCACGCCTCGCTACTTCCAGTCGCCAGTCTCTCGTAAATAAACTGCATAAGTGATAAATCGTTCCGTCGAATTCTCAACGTCGGGCGGAAGGTATAGTGAAATTGACCGTAAATCCTCGCGTTTTCCATGTGCGCCCGATAATTTACAGTTGATAAAATCGCGCGCTTCAAATATGTGTGTCCACCAATAATCTACATCTATTTAATGCGCGATAAAGCATTAAGCAAGCTTGCTAAGCCGCAAGAAAAGGAATGGAATTACGACGGGATAAATCGGAGATTATTCGTGCGGCGCGTAATTCGCGTTCGTTGGTTTTATCGTCGATTTACCATTTTTCGCGTATGCATGTGTGCGCGGGCGCGGGTGCATGTGAGGGTATACGCGTGTGAAAAGCCATCGCCGCGATCGACTCATCGCTAATGTACGCACTTCCGGTGACGAGTTAATCTCTGGTGGATCGATCCGCGAATATGCAGCCCATTAAATGTCAAGCGACATATACGGGGGAAACGACTGAAAATTGATTTCTCGCCGTCAAAGAAAGTGGTGGTTGGTGCACAAGAACATATACGAATTGTTTGAAAATCAATCAGACATTGATAGGTAACGTCTCGATAAATTATTTTTCGAAAATTTAATCGCAGTGAAGTGCAGCATCAAGCTTTCGGATGCAGGTGTTTCATCTCTCAGATTTCATTCGATCTCATAGACGGCGCGTAAATAATTTCGCGCAAATAATGCATTACTTTTCGGCTGTGATTTCTACGACTTGTCGGTTGCCGACCTTTCAATAATCAGAGCTATTCGAAATCGATTGTGGAATACTCGGAACACTTGTGGAATATTCATTCGAGGATATCGCTTCGCTGCTCGCATGTCGGTACAAAGATCGCCGGTAATTGCCCTGGTTTGCTTTCCCGAGCGACATCGGCGATTAAATGTCGCTAATACGGGGGAAGCCATCGCGACGAACTTACCGTTCCCTCTACGACATACACCCACCCTTTGTAGCCGCGGCAATTTATGCAAATCGGATACGATTGTCGGTTCGACAGCACGAGAAACGAGAAGACAGATCGACTGCAATTTGTTATTAACTAAATCCGCGATGCACTCGATAGAGGTCAGAATAAATTGTTCTTTTTTTTCCTTTTTCGCTACTGCAAGCGCACGTGGTCGAGTGCGCTCTGGAATTGCCTTTTGCATTTAAAAAAAAATATATACAGGACAACTCACTGTGGCGCACGTACTGTCGATGTCTCAATTAAAAAAGGTCACAATAAACGTCTTGTTCAAGCGACAATCCAATTATTCCCATATTTTTTCATCCATTTTGATGACTGGGGAAAAGCACGTGGTTCTCTACGTGGGTCAATTTTTGAAGAGTCGCGACACAGTTTGGACGTTACAAGCACATGACGGTGATCATGGATGAGAATTCTACATTTTACAATCGATATTGTTTTCTTCGTAGAAGAGTCTACAAAATCGAAGTCTCGCAAGTTTAAAAGCAGCTGCTGGGGAACGAAATAAATAACAGGGAAAAATACGTATGGAGTTATTTAGTAAAAAGTTACGGCGTTTCGACTCCGCCGAAACTTTTCGATGATGCTTAGCATCCGAAAATCGCGAGGCTTTCATTAAAAAGTTACGGAAACTAGCCGGGCACCGCGCTCACGCGGATGAAATTAATTTGTTTCTTACCGCAATGCGAGCGATATTATGGGAACTGATGCGAACCGAAGTCATTCCGCAGTTGCGAGACGCCGATTAATAAAAAGCGCTTGCAGAACCCTCATATCGACGAATCGATAACCGCATTTGATTTGCATTAATCATTGCGAGGTAATATACGTTTCTAGCCGTAAATTAAGTATATCGGATTGCTAACTGGGGTGATGTCTTTTTGCCGAATATATCGAAAGCTTCTGTCACAAGTTATAATTCTGGAATAATTCCTCTCCTTCTCTTAGGAACAAACGTTGCTATACAATCGATGTAATTTAAAATATGCAAACTTATTACATTAATCTTCTAGCAAAGCTTTGCACCTCCTGTTTGAGGATGCAAAACCTTTCATTTGTAAAGAAAATGATCCTTCCTTGATAATGAGAATAAACAGCGTTTCAAATAATGCCAGTTATATTCATAAATCAAAAATGGACATATTTTAAAAGACTTTCGCAAATCTATTCTACATAAATTCTACTCGTATAAAACAAACTTTTAAACAGGATTCGTCAGTGTTACTAATCTCAAATAAAATTCCTGAATTCGTTATGACAATCTCCCGAAGAATTTTAACACGAATATGCAAATGCCTCAACATGTGTTCACTTCAAAAGTAACTTCTTGTTGCAAGGGCAAACCTCGGTGTAACTGACCGGAATTAAAATTCGCTAACCCGCAACGCGCCGATCCCAAAGGGCCGCACCACGAAGCGAAATTCTTCACGCCCCTCGCATGAAAAGTGCCTTTCTCACGGGATGAGATCAAACATCACTGCAGCCGATCTGAATGAAAATTTGCGAAAAAGCCAAGATGCTAATCTTCTAAAACTTTTGTACATTTCATAAACTGTTTAAAAATGCGAAAACCTTCATGCGAGAGCAAATTAATTTTTCTTGCGAGAAAGTAAATGTTATCACAATTACAACTGGATTAAAATTCACCGATCCGCAGCGCAAATAATTGAAGAACTGCTTAAAAATGTAAACCTTTTTATACATGCATCAAGGTATATTATAAAGGGAATCTTCATATTTGCAACAGTAATTCTGAGAGATTAATTGACAAAAGAAAATATGAAATTCAGATCATTGACAATTAAAATTGTAAAATAATACTTATAATTGTGAAGTGAAAGATAAAGAACTATTTACATCGAATTTACTATTTTAATGTAACAATAAAGAAAATGTTTCTTATAATAAAATGTGTTATATTAAAAGATAAAAATATAAAATATATTTATAATCACATAAAAAACAAATTAATGAAGAAATCTTGTAAAGTAGTTTAATAAGCAGGAGTTACGAAAAGTCTCAAAATATTCGCATTAAAAAATTATACATATTCTTATTAATTTTTCATATTACAATTAAAAGATCCACAAAACTGTTGTGTTAATTTTTGGAAAACCCGGCGCTCGTTCTGAAATTAATTTCTCGCGATACTGACGTGTTTCGTCGCGATCGAACTGAATGAGAAGATTCGCAAACCTGCAGTGGTAATCCTGGAGTTTCACACATCTCGAGGGCGATACGATGATGATGATGCTGTAGCAACGCGTGTGAGAAACATTAATGTCGACATCGC
The DNA here is from genome assembly GCA_928718305.1 of Tetramorium bicarinatum. NCBI lineage: Eukaryota > Metazoa > Arthropoda > Insecta > Hymenoptera > Formicidae > Tetramorium > Tetramorium bicarinatum. The sequence continues at coordinate 5,222,434 of OV788322.1, read as the reverse complement.
CTGTTCCTTTATTCTCTCTCTCTCACCCTTCGTCGGGGATGCAGCACGTGATTCAGCGAATCGAACACGAGTACCGAACACGACCGCACGGACTGAGGGACGCCGGTAAACTGATCGGGATCCTGATGGTCCTCCTCTGCGGAGGAGACCTCCGGGTGCAGGACGAGGCGCGCAAGCTCGCCGCGAGCGCGAGCGCGAGCGGGAGATCGCGGGAAAGCAAGTTTGGAGAAAGCGAGAGGGAAGAAACCAGAGGAGGCCGGGCCTGATTTAATCGCAAAGGCAGCAGGACACTACGACGCGGGGGTACATCGCTTCAAAGGATAAAAAGCTCTGGTAATTTGCACTGGCCCGCAAGCCAGGATAAAAGAAGAAGGCAATCTGCGTATCTACGATGCAACACTTACAAATGTCAATGTGTGATGTTGAAAGACAGTCGATAAAGCGAATAATGTTATATAATATTTTTAATAATATTAGATATTAGATAATATTTTTAAACCTATTCTATATATGTATGTAAACGTATACATATTTAATCTGATAATTTAAAAATTAATTTACGACAAAATTAAATTTTAAATCAAACTTTTTAAACCAATTTAAAAAGTAGAGATCTATATTTTTCTAGATTTAATGATTAAAAAATTAATTTTTAGTGAAAAGTGTCAAAGCAGCTTAATTCAACATTATTTATACGTACCCATAGCTTATTGAGAGAATATTGATTTACAAGTTATACTTAAGATGATTTAAATTGATTTAAGAGAATACAGATAAATCATTGATATTTAATTATATTTTCTATCAATCAATTAGAATCGAAATATTACAATACTTTTTGTGTCGAGAAAAAGTATGAATGGTTCTATATTACTACGGTATCGTTAGCGTTTCAAACCGTAGCTTTTGGATCAGAACGCATTATCGACTTTGTATTTCGCCCTTGGCCGTTCGTGCCACGTCGCTGTTATCGAGATCTTTTGAGGTTCCGAAAAAGTTTGTACGTCGTTTTGTTGATCGATGAGCGGCAGCTTTTATATTCGGAGGCAAAAGACGCGGCGTTGATATTAACTTCACGAGAAACTTTTTAATTTTTGTTCGATTGATATCGCTATGCTCTCGTACAGTTTGTTGAAAGGTGAATAAAAGACAAAATGAGTAATGATGCCACGGTGAATGCAACAGTGAAAATATCTTGCCAACACAAAGGCCTAAAATAAAAATTCTAACAAAATTTAAAAATACTAAACTGCAAACTATAATCATTATGTATCTGAAAATGTGATGGATATTTGAAAGATTTGAAAAGTTAGGACATCTTTTACTTGTATTGTGTTATGTGAATACACAGATTGTTATTTGAAAGCGTGTTCACTTTTATAAAAGTATACTTTATAATATAATTTATTTTGAAATTTTTATACTGATTTAAGGATTTCTTATTTGAAGATCAGGAGATAAAAAAAACTTTTCCAGTTAGAAGTCAGTAACGATGAGAAGTTTTGAAAGCTCATCTGTGACAATTGAAGAATTACTTTAATGCGCTATTGTGTTGCTCGATGTCTTGGTTTAATTTTATTCTGTAGCATGAGTTTGCTTATACAATAAATTACTTATAGCTTGCCGATTTATCAAGTATACTTATAAATCTTTCTTTTTAAAAATTGCAAAAACAATATTTTTGGTACATAGGATGATGTCTGTTTATTATTTTAATAATTCCATCGTGATGAGTTAAAAAAACTGATCTTATTCGATTGTTATTTGATTTAACATCAATTTTAAATATTATTAAAACTTGAATTTCAAATTTCCCATTTTAAGATAAGATCTATTTAACAAATTTAGCAAACAAGCTTTTATCATCTATGTAATATCCAATTTTAATTCAAACACAAATATCGATACACATAGGTACTTGTGATACAAACATATGCACAACATTATTGTGTATGGAAATGAAATCTTAACAAATTTTTATAAAATTCGTGATTTGTGACAAAAATTAATGAGATACTGACAAACCGATTTTGAATAATCTAGATAGCTATTATTAATACGATCAGGAATAACAAAATATTTTGTATAAAAAGCATCGCTGCAAAAAATAGCATTGCAGCATTAAATTGTTATTTTTTTAAATATTTTATTCCAGTATTTCGTCGACACAAAATGTCGATCACGTCCTCGTATATTCTCGATTTACCTATCGATTTTGCAACTCAACTTTCAACATCTCAATATTGACACCGCGTCATTGCACACACATTCTCCGTTTATTTAATCAAGACAATAGCCCATGACCAATCTAAGAAATAAACTGGATCGCGAGAGTAACAAAAGTAGATGCAGAGAACGAAGGTCTCCAGTACGATAATTGAATCGACCTTTATCGCTATGATGCTGAGAGCATTGTTCTCCGGTTCTCCGCTTCCTTTCTTCTATTGGATAGTGAGATTTGGTGCGTTTCCATGATTACCGTCACGGTAGAGCAAAGGTATCAAAGGCATCCTCGTTCGAGGATGCGACGACAACGGCGTTACATTTCCTCCTGAGCATTGCACGTACATTTGCGATGCTCGTTGAATTTATGACTACTTTACGACAAGCCTCGTAGAGTAGAGTTGGCTCCGATGGGAAATCGCTATTCACTGATTTCATTTGAATCATGACTGATGAACAAAATAGTGTCTTAGTACTTACAAATATGTCAAGGTGTATGATAAATATTATAGCGAATATTATTCATTCGAAAATGTCAAGTATACGTGCAGTGCATTAAAAAAAAAAGGCGATGACACAATTCTGTACATGGATGTAATGTGAGAAAATTGCGAATGCTAAAAAATACAATTAAAAATCATACAGCTGGAACGATCGATATACTTGCCGCCCGTTCACCATCCCTCTTTTTCTGAGATCGAAATTAACTCCGCTATTATTTAAAGGCGTTCGACAGGATAACGTACGTGATCTATAAAAAAAGCGTGAACCCGCGTTTGCTGGTGAAAATCGCCTTGCCTTGGCGCGTGGATCGAGTATAGATCGGACGACGGGTTAAGTGAAAAATGAGTTCATGGTAGGTGGATAAGAGGAGGGAGGGAGGGAGGACTAAATGAAAAATGAAACAAAGCCAAATTGGCTCGCCCCGAAAATTCACGGGCGTGCAAAGAAACGAGAAGAGGACTCGTCTCAAAGGGCCTTGACGGTATCCTATCCGGTCGAGGCAAAGCTGCAAAGTCCGGAACAAGTTTTGGACATGGTATCTTCATGTTCTCTCGGGAAACTCTGATTATCCAAAAAGTCGTAATCGCGTTAGCGTGCAACTAAGGACCGTGCCATTGCTTTTTGAGAATTAATAGATAGTCGTGCTTTCAAAGATATATCTCTTTCGAAAGTAAGAAGAGCCGCGGATCTACTCTTTAAAGATACTCCTTAAAGATAAAGATTTTATAAAGAAACAGCTATATTCATGGAGAGCTTCATAATTATCACGGGCTTACGAAAACTGAGGAAAGTCGCTACTAGGACAACTTGATTATCCTTAAAACGCGAAAAGATTTATTTTAAGAAAATATGCAAGCGTTGGCCTGCTTTCATCACGTGCTAGAGTAATACATGAATTCAATATTGCTGCAAATATTACATTTTTGTCTCACTTCTTAATGTATAATCTATTTATATTTAAAAATTCGTCTGTGATAGAATATGATTTTTTTTACTTTTAACACTTGTTTTTTACTTGTATATTGAATCTCAAAGGTATACATAAATACATTTGCTTTTGGAAAGGATTAAATAGCTTTCAATTTTACTTGGCAATATTTTGCCGGAGACTTCGGAAAATTATAACTTTGCGGTGATAATTACGAAATAACGGCAAATTATGATTGTAGTACAGTCATAAATTTCTAATAAACCATACGAATTTGGTATTAATAATCTCTCTCGAGTACGATGATGGTCGAATCGGTCGATTATTTCGGTATTTTGTAATTAATAAATAATAGCCGTTTATAGTCGTACATTTCATCTATTATATGAAACGACGTCTCTGCAAATCGCGCTATTGGTATGCATATACTATTATTACAAAATATGCTTTCGTGTATTATCGCATCTATGCGAACGATTTAAGTTATTACGTGCAATGCCTGACATTTTCTGATGCACTGGAATTCTTTATTATATACACAGCAATAGGCTACAAGAAGATAGACGAAATAAAATATATTAGGTTTCAAATATGAGACGCATAAAAAGTGAATTAAATCAAGACTATTAAAAATTGTCGTTTTAGTTCACACAATAATAAAAAAGTACTCGAAGAAGAAAATAGAATTGTTCTCTAATTCATTATTCATGTGCTGCAGCTATGGACTGCATATTATTTTATTGTACACTATTGTTAGGAACTATTATATAATGAAATGTGATTTTATATGTATATATATAACTGGGTATATTGTTGGCTAAAACCTTTTAAGCGCTTTAACCATGTATCAATTAATATTAGTCTTGAATACTGAATTTCCAAACTTATAAATTTTTAAAAAAAGGAAATATGGAAATTAATTAATTCATTGACAGATTTTTGTCATTCATTTTTCAATAATTAACGATCCATTACTAAATCAACTTGTACAAAATTCTGTAAAAACAGCATTTCATTAACAGTATACTTGTATAGAAGATATTTAAATAAATAATTTTTGCTGTTAAATTTAAATCAGGATTTAATATTTATTTTATATTTTTATATAGACTTTATTAAAACTTGAGAGAGAGAGAGAGAGAGAGAGAGAGAGAGAGAGAGAGAGAGAGAGAGAGGAAAGGAAAGGAATAGATAACTGTAGAAATATCTTGTATTAACTCAAAGTTAATTTTTTTATAAAAATTTGGTTTTCTCAATTTTCTGAATTTTTTCGTAGCTTTTTAATTTTTTATTTTGAATATTTTTGTAAGAGAGAGGGGGGCGGAGGTGTGAATTGAGATTCTGTTGAAGTTTGCATAAAATTAAATGCCAGATAAAATTTTGCTGAAGTTTAATTCGCGGAAATCCTTTGTCCAAAAGTTTATCCAAGCATTTTAAAGCACTACATCGTTAAAATATACTTGGATACTTATTTAGGATGTCTCAGTGTTGTTCTTTTCTATAATTTTTATATTATAAAAAGTAGAAAAGAATGAATGAAAATAATAAATTAATATTAAAATACTGACAATTAATAGTGTGTTGTTATTATCCAGTTAAAAGAGAACAATTTTTCTGAGAATACTTGCAGACAAAAATCATCATGCGATAAGAAAAATCCTTGTCAATGCAGCAGTGAGAGTTACTTTTTGATAGATGACGAGAATAATGGTTTGCATGTCATTAGACGAGTTAGATACTGGTGGCAACCTAATTAACTTGTCTCGATACTGCGGCATGTTTCGTTCGCCGCTATTGTTTCGTATGTGTAATTATCCGAATGCGCGGCGCTTGTTCTGTGTATCACTGGATCGCGAATTAATTCCGGAATATCGTTAAAGGGCGAATTGCAATATTAAAATATGATCCAACGATTGCATTGATATTTTCCAATTTATTTTCCTAGCTAATGATTTATGCAAATATCTCTTGATTTATATTTATATAAATATAATTAAGATATCATTTTGTTTTTTTTATGGACTGTTATTGTTATGTTAGGAATATTATATTACTTCACAGTAGTATAAGAGGTAGCATATAACTTACAATCTCGTAGTAATGTGTAAGAAGTAAAGGAAGGCAAATTTTACATATTTACACAATAATATATTTCCATCAGTACAGATTGATATAAATAAAAAAAGGCTAAAGAGAGCAGAAAAAAATTGTTAAAATTTGTACAATTCTTTTGATATTCTCTTGCAGCTTTTATATTTTTATGCAACTGGCGATTTTTAAATTATAAATTAAAATAACCGATATACTAATGCGATTAACAAATCCACAAATGTAAACGTTGCTTTTCATTGATATTTTGTCTTTCGATTCTGGACGACACAGAGGTATGAAACAGAGAATTGGCAGTAAATTAAATTATCATCCTCCTGATACTGGGTCGCTGTAGATAATAATGGCTACGGATAAATTACGAAGCTACGATCGCGGCACTGGATTATGTGATTATGCAAAACGTACCGCGCGATATCGGAAAATACGCGACGAAATTCTCCATATGCTTCTTCTTTGCGTCAGAAATATTTTACTAGCAATTTACATTTTGTTCGGACGTATATTATTTATTGCTACATTTACATATCCGTTAAATCTACATAAATTATCATCATTTCCTGTCAAGTGAACTTTACTGTATCAGTACTTGAATTCAAGGTTTAATTATCAAGGTATTTAAGTCTTTAAATTTGGCGGTTAATCAAATTTGCAGAATCGAAAAATTAATTCAAAGTGTATAGAATTATATCGGATGAAATTTTCAATGCAATTAAAAAAAACATTCTCATAACGCGTCAAATTATTAAAAATATTTGTTTAAATAAAATTTGAATATTTGTTGCGGAACAGTAACAACGAACCAATTTTAACACAGAAGCGCGAGGAAAAATCGATGGTGCAAGAATAATATCACTTGAAAATAATGGATTGTCTGTAGATAGATTCGTTAATATTTTCCGTCCATCCTCTCATCGTGGCATTGTCCGCGGCGGAATGCACTACGATGAATTAATCGTCGGTAAACGACGCGAGGAAAAAAAAGGGGATGGAACGGAACCGGTAGAAACCGCGCGCGATGCGGTCGATTTGACACGCCTCGAGACGAAACTCCATTTGTTCCCATTCGAGTTCGCGCGTAGCGATACGTATGTACTACAATGCTTCAAAACTGCGGACTATAGCAATTACTGGCAGCGAGAGCGCGTCTATGCAGCCTCGTCGCAACGAGTTAAGCGACACCGACCTCGCTGTAAAGTTTCTTTGATGTTACCCCGAATAACTTCTGTGTGCATGTACATGCATGTCTGTCCTATGTGCGCGTGTGAATTCGGATCTGCGGGAGGGGAGGGGGGAGGGGAGGTGGATATACGCTGTCCGCGCGCCCACGGAAATTCGCAAAGCACGACCGCGAGAGGCAAATGGGAAAGCCCTAAGAAAAATGCGTCGACGAGATCGGAAACGAAGAGACTTGTCTCGCTTGTTCTACAATGCATTTGATCTCGGTTCTTGATGCGAATTCAATACCGTGGAACAAGAACAACCATTGCCGTTCTGTGTGAGTCGGTAGCACCACAGGGAGAGAAGAAAAAAAGAAACGTAAAGACAGATAAGTGAGATTGAGGGATAAATCGGATTAAAGCTAGGAACTCGTGCAATTCGAGGGAAGTATAGCAATTGACGTTGAAATAATTCTTTGCAACTAAAAGAATATATTATTCTGAGGTAAAATTCGCATGAAGGATGAATCAAGTTTTATATCAACTTTTATAAAAATATGCTGAGAGTGAATTTTTGGTATAAAACTTGATTCAACCTTCATGAGCTTATCATGTAAGAAATTCTTCCTTTTATCTCGTAGTTGTAGGATATTGGTTGTTCTCGCGTTCCAGAGTATCGAATTAATCTCTGGCCTTTGAATTTATTCTTGCATAATATTACGAAGTTACGTCTCGCGTTTGACTTTTATATAATTTTGCTACAAAAGCGTAGCTACAAACTGAGAAAATTAATACCACTACTTCGCGCATGCTCTTTCCTTAACGTGACAAGATTTTAATTAGTTTATATAACAATGGGATATTAAATTGTCGCGAGTAAATGTGGATTCTCGAGACAGATAATTAAGCTGTTTTTTATTTATGCACAAAGAAGTACAACATACTTTCTAAAAACGCAATTGTAGAATTTAGCGTTGGTATACAAACTTTTAATTAATAATATTTTAAAATATTAGAAAATGTTTTATACATATATATGTATATAAAATTATATGTAAAATTTGCTTTTTCTGGAGAGATTTTTTTTCTGTGATATCATTCCTTTTAAAATTTAAAATTTTTCAAGGTATTACGGTTACGAGATTTGGGATAAAATGTTTTGTATAATTAATATAATGTATTATAATACACTATAAAGTACGCGTGCATCAATAATTCTTTTGTTGCGTGCGAAATTACATTATTTTAATAAGCGAATAGCGTCTACGGAAATAAAGTGACAAAAATGTAGATATTAAATTATGGACGAAAATATGTATAGTATGCGTCTCATTATTCTCGTCGTCGAACACGGGATTAAAACGAGGGAAGGTTACCGAATGCGCGTATAAAAAAAAAAAGTTTCCCTTCGTCAAGAAACGAAAATCACTGTCGCCATCAATATTCGTTAATATTTCTTTCACCGATGGAATTAAATCTTGATCAGACTGATTAGCGTGAATGTCACGATGCGGAATTACGAGTTTTGTACTGCCGAATGACACGCGTTTCGTCGACGCCGGCGATTTCATGGGTCGCGCAGCTGACACGTGGTCCACGTGGCGACGCCCGCCACGGTATTTACGGAGGAACGTTTTTTTCAATGTATTTTACGACACTTTCGGACGGGCAAACGGGCGGACGCGGCAAATGACGAAAAATGACGATAATTCGGCGCGGCTGTGTCGCCGTGCCGTTGCACCAGGCGGCGGTGTGCGAAAACGCTGCGTGTTGTCAACGCTTCCCTCTCGGAGGTGGCGGAAAAAAAAAGTGAGGGGGAAAAAAATCACGAGATAGACATGCGCGAAATCGAAGGAAAAGTGTTACCACTCGCGGACGATTCGCGTGATGGACGTGTCCGGGAGCTTTGTTTCGTTGCTAGCCGCGAAATCGAGTTTCGGTGCATTCGACCGCTCGTTCGATTCCTACGTTCTTCCTGTATATAATGACGAAGTAGATTAAATCTCGAACGATCGTGACAGATTCCAGTGAGATAAAAAAGGTAATACAATAAATAAGCGTCGTGTTTTTTCTCTCGTATATTTTTATATTCTGATGTGAATAAGAATATTAATATATCTCTCTTGTTAATATCTTGAAAACAAGAGTATTCATTATCAAATTTATTCGATTTTCCGTGAAGAACTGTTCTCAATGAGATATTACGATTCTATTAAGAGAGAAGATAGTGGAGATTCAGCGACGTCAATTTTGCTTAGGCAGCTATTAGCCAGATATGCTTCATTAGCAGGAGTAATTAATGATTCCGTCATCTCGGTGCAAGAATAATAAAGCGTCTTCAAACTTTCTTTGATGTGCATGTATAATCCGAGTAGAGAAAAAACCTTTAAAGCTTTAATGCTCTGTGTCTTATCAACGATAGTTCTGTCTTGATTAGATTCGACAGAAATAAAGAAAATTTACTCAATTACAGTTATCAACATCGTCAATGGAGCCACCAATTCAATTGCGAAACTCGTCTAACTGTGCTCATGGATTAAAGAGTCTTCCCTTTCGAAGAAGAGACTTACTACACAGAAGTCTCACTCGTTCTTTTCCTCCAACATCAATGAAGTTTGTATCTGGCGCACGCGGCGTGTGTATCCAGGTTGAGTTAGTGACGGGCGGGCTGTCGCCAGTATGTGCCAGCTGTTTCACTACTAGCCGTCCTCCCTGTGCCACCCTCCTTCGCGACGCCGCGCCGTCCTCGGTTCTCGGTCACCACCGCCGACGCCGCTACCTCCGGCCGATCTGAGCTTTAACAATCTTGTATGATGCCGAGGGACCGGGAACCTTTGCTCGTGCGCCGCAGCTGTGACGCCGTTCGACATATCATCGAAATATTATCCTAGCAAATTTTAATTTTACCGCAAAACCTCTATTTTCATGCTGTTTTTGACATTTTATTCTTAGAATTGCTGTCTGTTTCCTGTCTGGCTGCGTGCCTGTATAGAGAGTCTCACGAACTCATTTTCGATTATCGATTCGAAAATTATGTGATTTACGAAAAGATGATTTGAAGAAAACATAATCCTTTTATACAATAAAATTTTTTTAATTGAACTTGTAAAAAGAGAGAGAAAGACAGAGAAACTAAAACTATTTTCCATTCCATTTTAGTTATATTTGTTGAGTTTTTTAAATATTTGTGTTTCCGCAGAAAAAATTGCAGAGTCGTATTAATATTTTGCTGCAACAAGCGATAATTTTTAATTGCGAAATTTTTAGGATAAAAATAGTCAAAAAGTTCAATAATCTGTTCAAAAATATGGTCATTTTATACACAATTTCAATTTTAAATTGAACTTTAAATGTCAAGTTCTGCTGTCAATATCATAATTAAAATGCGAATATCTGTCACTCAAAGCAAAATATCTTAATATGTAAGTATAAATACATATAGCATTTTATTTTAAATAACCTTTTTTTATTTAATTTTATTTACTTTAATAGTATCTTAAGAAAGATTTAATTTAAGTCTTTATGTATTATTTCTGTTATAAAAATCGAAATTAGCAAAGATTATGAAGAAAAATTATGTTTGTGAATAAACTTCTGCGGAATAAAATTTAATTAAACTTAATAACAATGTTTGAAACTCTCGATATATTTTCATAACTTTCATATGAATTTTTGTAAAATACATTATACTTTCGTGTAACAGTAGATATTCTCTGATGAGAAACTTTATTTTTTCTATTTTCTTATATTATAAAACTTCAAAGATAAACATGGAAAATTTTTAATCGAAAAATCTTGATATTTTTGCTTGTATTAATGCACGAATCAAATATATTCAAGTTGTCAAATTGATTTGATTATTGATTATTTGATATGTCAAAAGGCAAAAATATTGATTGTCTCGATAGCTAATCGAAGTTTTTAAAAACACACGGTGCTCACAAAGTATCGCGTCTTATTTTTCTTATTAAATATAGAACAGATGCAGCATGATCCAGGAAATAATACCTAATGATAGTAATTAAACGGCTCCTTTGAAAGCGGCAACGTGTAATTATAACGGCCGATATTACACAACCAGGACGATATAAAAACTTCACCTTCTTTACCCGTTCCCTGCCCCTCCCTCACCGGCACAACTTTTCCTTTAAACTTTATCTTTATTACATGGAGGATGCGACCGATTGTGCAATAAAGTCCCCTTTTCTGCTCTCATAATTTACTTGCTATATAACATTTCCTCAAGCAAACAGTATTAAAAATTTTGGAAATTTTATTTATTGGTCAACACAATACATGGTTTTTCGCTTTGTGCTTATTGTTTTATAAAAAGAAATATGAGATTGAAAATTGCATTTAATAGCTGATTGAAAATCTAATCTATTTTCGAATTAAACGTCTTTCTCTTCTATAAAGTGTTTCTAAAGAAATGTAATTAAATTTTTCGAAAAAACTCCCACAATGAAATACATAGAATGACAGACAATGTGACGTATATCGATTAACGTACTTTTTCTACTTTTTATCTTTTCATTTGTCGTTCATTTTGAAATGCCCATAATGCATGGACCATAATACGCCGAAAATCTTTTTTTTTTTTAGTAGCTGCTCTCATCTAGATATACCTTTTTCTCTCCCTCTTCCTCTCTCGCGTTTTATTGTCCGTTCACTCTCGTCTATTACTACTGCCGTGAGGAATTCGCCGGGCTCCAGAACCGGCGCTTTGTCGTCTCGCGCTTAATTTCGGGGATTCGTTTTATTACGATCGCGGCGTTGTACACTGGCGCGTGAGTCGTCGTTTCTCGGAGTAGCGACACCATCGTTTCGGAGGGGTTTACGACAATTTTCGGTACACCCCGTGTTAAACGGGGAGGCAAATGGCCATAATAAGCCCGCGGAGTAGCTCGGACTCTGCGGTTTGCATAAGAGCCTCCGGCGGCGTCGGGGTGAGTTAAGGGACATCCCCGGGACTCCGAGGATTTGGGCCGATGTGTAAGAAAGGACTGCTTCGTCTAATTAACAAACTGCCGGTGCACGCGACACTGGACACGCCGCGTTAGGTACTAATGCACCACGACTGTAGACGATATGAATTGCGTATTACGTTGTCTGTTGCCGTTACGAACTACTGCGAGGCTTATAGTTGTGGGTAGGCGGGGGATCGATTGTAAGACAACGCGATAATTCTACCTCTTGCCATATACTGCAAGAGGAGACAGGATTAAATCCTCTTCCGTGAAATAAATCCCTTCCCCCTTACGAAATATTGGAATTTCAAAATGGTTTTGCGAGGCGCGCGGAATAAGAGTTTACATCGTTATAGTGAGGGGAAAATGTTACTTCAGTTTCCCCGTGTTCTTAAAATTCGACAATTAGAGCTCCCCTTTTTGAATGTACGGTATTCAATTATTAAGCGAGATTTACATTCGGACGCATGAGCACTGCTTAAGGAGGTTTATTCACGGATTAACGGCAGACGAAAATATCGGGTTACGACAAATGTTTACATGCAGTACGCTCCACCGGTGGGTATGTAAATCCCGCGTTACCGACTACAGCTCGGCGCGAGCAATATTACGATCTCAATCTCGACGAGATCTTCCGGTTTTATGGCGCCCTACTCCCGTATCCACACATGCGGACGGGGCATATCGATTGTAATAGCACACGCGAAGGGGATACACGGAAGCCTGAGTGCAATTATGCTATTTATCGTTTCATCGCAATTATTGCCTCGCGATCCGACTCCAACTGTTCGTCTCGATTTTCCCGATTTCGATACAAAAGGGAATGAGAAATTGGAAAATGAACTTTTGTGAGAGAATTTACGGTTTTTTAATCAAAATATTGTTTCCCGCACATGCTGATCTGTTTGCTAGAGTTAAATTAGGATCTGCCAGAGGCACGAAGCGGAAAATAAATTGAGATGTTAGGATAGGACAACAGAGGATGACAGTTATCGTAGAGAATCAAAAATATCCCGGGACAATCGCCGCGCTTTCTACAAAATCTGTAATGAATGGCCTTCGCGCCGAAGCAAATCTAAACTGTCCATTTATGTATATATCTCATGGATTGCTGGCATTTCACATTTCGTTAACCATCGACATTCGATGCTTTTAATTGGAGTATTGCGTGTCAATCAATTAATGGCGTCGTAATTCTCCATTCTCACTAATGATTTATTCGCCGAAATTCTCTATGGCTCGCTTTTTTATCTGTCGCCCATAAAATTACTGTCAGACTTTAAATATGCGGTCCAAGTTTTAGACATGTGTACTTGCACGAAGATTTCTCCGATAAAATGTTGCAAACGATTTTTTCAGATGTCTTAATTAGAAAATATAATTCGAATAGCAGATAGTTGATAAAATGTTATAAATAAATTATTTTTTCATCATATAAAAATGTTATACATATATAAGACTAAATGCATTTGTTTTAAACCAGAAAAATGTTTTTTGTCAAAGTATTGCATTAAAAATTTAATATTTAATAATATTTTTAAAATTTTTTTAAAAATATCTCATATTTTTTATTTTTACAAAAAAAATAATTATTAATTTTAATTAATGGAAATATGTATGTAACTATACGTTTCCAGATATGGAAAGTGTTTTTATTTCAGAAAAAATAAAAATCGAAGAGAGCAGCGATAGGGTTTACTGAGAGAGATCCTTTTCTCTTGAGAGTTACTTTTTACATATTATTTCAATGACGATTTCCTTTTACCAGCAGATAATATCGTTCCCACGCGAAAAATTATGTTTTATGCATAAAATTGTTTGTGATACTTATAGTCAGCGAAATTTTCTATACATGTATAGACTATGTGAACACGAAGAAAAATATCAAAATAACGTATAACAACACGAAATAACTTATAATTGACCATGTCAATTAACTGACTATGTATTTTAAATAACGTTGAAAATGTCTTATTTTTAACTTTAAATACAATTAAATAAATACAAGCTCTTGAAATTATAGCATATAGAAGGTATTATAATTTAGGAAAGAATATAATTACAACAGAATATTTAATTTTATTACGTTTATAGATACTTTTAGTATGCCAGCTAATACACGAATGTGTAAAAATCGTATAATATTCTCTTTAACATCATATGAAATTATTAAGATAATATATTATATTTAGAAAAATCTAATTTAGAATAATAGATATCCAGAAAGAGAGATATTCTGAATTTCCCTTAGAAAAGATTTTTGCTGTCGAAAAACACGCGGAGACTTTTGATCTTGTCTCATATAATAGAAACGGGATGGTTAGATCCTCACTTTTTATTCGTCGCGTATCACAAACCATGTCGAGGGGGTGCTCGTCGCGTATTGCGGTCATCGCGATCACTGCGAAAAAATCTAAACAATAGTCCCGTCGTTTTCTAGAGCGAAGAGGGTGGAAACAATGGTTATATATACATATATATATGTATACGGTCATGGAACACTTCGGTATTGCGCCCCGCGGCGATAAGCCGCCATAATCGCCCGTGTCCATTCGCGCTATACGGTGTAACATACACACTTCCACACGCGCGCGTTTTTACATCCGTGTGCGTGAGTGCATATATGTACACAAAAAACGCCTGCGTTTTTATATAAAATATAAACAATGCACATGTGCAGTCCACCAGTCGCGCGGTACAGCCAGCGGTGCGCATCGAAATAATACTTCGCGACGCTGTAAATGTTTACCGTTGAGATACGACCAAGTGTCGCAGCGCCGACACGGCACACTTTTCGAGCTGTTTGCCTTTTTTTTCGACAACGGGAAAAAGAAAGAGAACGGGAGAAAGCTGTTTTCCCGTTCAGTTTTACGTCCAGATCACTTTAATGCCTCGACAAAAAGTTGAGAGCAATAAAGGGAAGAGAAGAAGGAGCTTGCATTCCTTTCCTTCTTCCTTCTTCATTGAGATAAGCGAGAAATGTTAAAAATGTGATAGAAGACTATCGATGAGCCAGTTACGCTTTTCCGCGAAATAATACAATGCTCTTACTGCGACCGGCAGGAGCTCACTTCCCCTAAGAATCACCACGATCAAGTGATGGCCAAATATTTTATGTCCATTCTTCGGAAACTAGCTGCTTTGCACAATGACGTTCAGTTACCCTTGCGTAGGCAGAAATCTGTGTTCGCGTTGTGCAACGATCGACTCCTTCCTTAGCGCGGAATTTTCGTTAGACTGAATATACTGGGTTCCATTAGAGCGGATACTTTTAATACCGCTATTGAGATCTGTTTGCCAATGACAATGCGGACCGCGGTCTGGGAGCGACTGTGAAGAGGCAGCAGAATGTGTCGGTGAGGGATGGAACGGGACCGCGGTCGCAGGGAGGGTTGTAGAGGAAAGAGAGAGAGAGAATGATGAGAGGAAGAAGAGTGAAGAGGGTAGAGGGAGGGCGAAATGGAGGACGAGGGAGAGCAAGAGCAGAAGAAGGCGGAGGAGGAAGACTGGCTGCCGAGAGACGCGCCACGGCACAATGGGGAAAATTAATCGCTGAAATCTGGGTACAATGTAAAAGAGTCGCGAGGTTGGGGTTGACTGGGGGTTTATGAAAAAAGGTATGACTCCCCGGCGCAGCCATAAGTCAGCGATTTCCTCTGGTACATTGAGCCGGCGCCCGCGGCCGAGCGAGCGCGGCCAACTATCTTACGAGTTCTTATACCGGGGAAGGCGGCTGCCGCCGGTGTAAGCCGCAGGACGTGTCGCGTATGTCATTTCGACCGACCGACCGCGGCGTTATCTCCAGACCGTTCTTCGGTTGCGTTCAAAAAATTAGGGGAAACATTACCGGTTATCGGGGCGGGTTCGGCTCCGCTCGGGAGGAAGAACTGATTCCGGCTCTCGGCCGTTATTTCTCGCTCGAGCGCGACTTCCACGTCGTGTTTCCGCCGCGATGTCTCTCTTACGATTGCGGATAAATTCCGCGTTGTCTCCCGAGCTCACGTTACATGTAGCCGATTTTAAGCACACAGTCAGCAATGTACGTTAGATCAGATTACATTACACAGGATTGTGTTAATATTAAATCTATTATCTTAAAAAATGTCTTAATCGGAAAAATTGAGAAGTTGCAACGAAAAGATTCCGATTTGCTGCCATTACATTTACCTGATGCATTTTTTAATGCATTGAATTATATAAAATATGAATATTTTCTATACAAGATATCAGAAATATTATATATTGAAATAAAGATAATAAGATTCATCAAGGAATATATTATGCGGAATTACTGATGGAAAATACATTTCATGGATATGAACATAATTCAATGCATTAAAAAATGCATCAGGTAAATGTAATGGCAGCAAATCGGAATCTTTTTGTTGCAACTTACGCGCCATGCACTTTGAAAAGCTTTTTCCCCGGGAAGTTGTTAAATATTCACTTGACTGTGATAAACCTTAAGCTACCTTAAGAAGTCCTCCGGGGCCCATTACTTCTGCTTTACCACGCCTCACAGAAACGAAAGTTCCTTGTTATTGGAAGCATGTAAGCTATCCGATACACTCGACCCCGCGGCTTCGCTGCAGTAACTTCATTACAGTAATAGTTAAAAATTTTCAAGACCTGCCTCGTTACGAAACTTTTCGTTTTACTTGGGAGAATTTAAGTAATCGCCGCCACCCAGCTCATATAGCACTTTAAATATATTCTATTTTTCATGGAAGCTACGCGATAATGCGGTAATAAACAGATCAGTGATTCCCTAAAGAATATGAATATGACGCAACTAGAAATTTATAGAGAAGATATTTTGTACGTTCTAGAATATTTTATCTTCCTCTAATGCCTTCCTAAAGCATCTCTCGGTTCTTTACCAACTAATCACAGCCACAAGAAATAATTATCGGAAATCCACCGATCCTCACCCAACAAGAGAGATATGCTTTCTAAATCACAATATATAAATTTTGTTGCTTGCGCCGTCTTGATGCGAAACAAATCCTGTTGGAACACTGAGAGCATTGTATCAGACGTTAACCCGATTCCTCAGTGTCGTAAAACCGTGAACGACACGCGCCATTCCAAAACGGAAACTGCTTTCGTTTTAGGATACGAGGGCTACATATTTTTGTGACATCAAGAATAATCGTTTTCTCTCTCTTCCCCTCTCCTCTTTTTCCTTCTTATTCTAAATAAAAAAATCACAATGTTTTTAATTCTTACAATTATTCAAACTTGGAATTATGTAATACATATTAAGATATGTGAAATATAAAAAATTAAATATTAAATATTAAATATTAAATATTAAAAAATATTAAATATATAAAATGCAAAAAATATGAAATGTAAAATACGAATATAATATATAAGAATCTAAGACTATAAATGAAATAATTAACTGATGAAAAAAATATAAGTTTATTTTTTATACTTTATAGAAACATAAATCAGAACCGTAAAACTATTTTTAAGAATACATGAATGATACAAATTTTATAAAATATGTTATATATTTCACATATATCTTGATACATATATACATAAATTCAATAATTAAGAAACTGCCATCTTGGGAACGGGCAGTATTATCCGGCTTATTCCTTTCTTCTATCGTCTCAGGTCGACCTTGTTATCCGTGATTAACTCTTTGCCTCGACGCTGTTCGTTATATTTAATTAATCACATCTCAATATTAATTAAACGAAGAATCTTGTGGATAATAATTACCCGAAATTGAAATCACTGATTAAATTTATACAGTGTAAAAATGTATATATAGAGATTGTAATCCAGAGTTGATATGAAATTCAAGAAGAAGATATGAAAGCTGTTACTTGTCCTTTTCGAAAAAGAAAAAAAGAAATTGATATTAGAATTTGTACCTTTTCTCTTTGAAAAATTTGAATCCACTTATTGGTCAAGTCAGCTAAAATTTTTGCTTGTTACAATGATGTTAATCTTCAACGTAATAATAGTTTAAAACTTCAACGTAATAAACGTTTAAAATAGGAATAAACAGATAATATAAATGAGAAATGAGAGAGAGAATTTTGAAGAAAAACAATGTCTCTTTATTTCTAAAAGTGATTTATTTATAATGATTAAAAAATAAATAATTTTTTCTGAAATATATGTTTGCATGAACAAGTCATGTATTTTGGCATTTTATCTGACAAACGGAGATAATAGCATTCAGTATCCGATACACTATACACGTGACAATTATTAAAACAGAGTCAGCGTCACTTAACGCGATCGTCATTTATCGTCGTTTAACAGAATTATAATGATCATCCCCATATGTGACCGACGTGTTGCATTCATCAATATCAGAACCGAATTACCGCGAAAATTGCAGGTACAGACAAAATTGCTGAAAGGATGTATCTTCGATGTGATTTTATAATTTTGCATATTAAAATGTAAAAACAGAAATAAGAAAAAAATAATCTTTATAAAAATATAAAAATTAATAAAATGCATCTTTAATCGTTTCCTATGTAATATTATATGCAATTCTATTTTTCTATCCTTTGTGCGCTTATAATTATGTGAGATACATTTTTTATCTAACATATTTATCTAATTTTTGATAAATAGAATAATAATATCATTATTTATCAAGAAAGGTAGATGATTTTATCTTTTTAAAATTAATGTATTTCTCGTGCTGTCCCAGATCAAGAAGTCCGTATTCAAGAAACGCAATTCACTATGTTATATGTATACGTATATGTATATAAATTTAAGTACCTGTCCGCATTAATGCGTCGATGCATGCGTGTTTGTAATGAGCGGCACCTCGGTTTTGGTTGCTGACATCACTTCATAAATCAACGTGCAACAAAAACACGAGGGGCTGGTCAAGAAAAGCCGCAAAACAATATTCACGTTGCGACATAACTCGCATCACATCGACGTACCGAGTAAATAATGCCAACGGAGAGATGTGGCCGACATCAGTGATAATAACATAAATACTCATCAACCGCCTTTTAATTGCTTCTGACGTAATGTTATATGCAATTCTATTTCCTATTTCTCCCTATCCTTTATCCGCTTATGATTATTTAGTATGGCTGTGCATTATATATTACTGTTGACTGAGCTTCTGTGGATATCGTATGTGAGAATATCAAACGCCACAATGAAATTGAATCATTAATATATTGCTCTGTTCAAATTTGTAAGGTAGTTAGATAGACAAATAAGATAACATGCATATTTTAGCGCATTTATACTAATTAAATAAACTCGGAAATCAAACCGAATAATAAAAGTAACAATTATAATATCTATATATGGATTATCCTGGATGGTCTATTTTTCTAATTTATTTCAACTTATTAAAGATTCTTATCGAGAAATAGTTAATTTTATATTTTTTTAATTTAAAATATTTACATGCATATATTCAGGATGCATTACTCTCTGACAGGATGTTTGATGTATTTTTACGCTAAACAGAAATAAAATGGAATTTATTACGATATTTTTAGCAAATTAAATTAAGTACTTCGGTCGTTTTATTTAAAGATTAAAAAAAACAAAAATAAAATTTGTATGAATATTTAATTGCGACTTCAAGTTTTAAATCGGAATATATAAATATTTTTCTTATTATTAAAAGTATTTTAATTACTTTTTCGTTATTTTAATTTTTAATTATATAATTACGAGAGATGTCAACATTAAAAATTTTTATTTTTAAACAGTTGCATATCGATTTAACACAGTAGCGCATATATTGATTTGAAAAATCAAAGATTAACACGTTTGTACATTTTTAGTTGTTATAAATGTTGTAAATTTTTATTTTTATTTGTTCTTCAAATTTCATTTTAAATGTATTAACCATTTTAGACATATTTAAAATCCAATTTTATTTTGAAACATAAATGATTTAATAATTACTATTTGAAAGATTAATTGGTCAGTTCTATTTAGTTTTAATTCTATTCTTCATTCTTCTAGCCAGACTGAAGTATCTTTCGTTACTCTCAATCAATATTCATTTTAGCTGGCATGTAGTCAAAGATCGACATAAAGAAATGCACCTGTCAACTAATCATTGATAATTCAGCACACTGAAAAAAAAAAATTCTAGGTAAACTTATAAGATGTATTTAGTAATGCAATTTTTGAAATATTTAGTTAGTATTATCAAATATAATAATAATAACAAAACATTTGATAAGAATTATAAACATTTCATTTTTATAACATTATTTTGTCATAATGACCTATATGTTTAGTTGAAACTATTTCACCAAGGTTATTGATAACTTTTATCAAGACTAGATTATTATAACCAATTGTAACCAATCTTTTTTTTCAGTGCATAAAACTTTTACATTTCGCGATACATATGCTTTGCAAAAGGATTACATTAATTAAGTAATTAATTAAATAAGACATTACATTAATTAAAATAAATAATTAAAAAATTGTAGTGATGTTCATTTAAAATACTAATTAATTTCGCGTTTAGTCTTCATATGCATACTCAATACTTTTAACCAATAAATGAAAAACATCTAATCACAAATATATTCAAATTTGAAAATTTTGAAAATTTATATTAATCGCATTCTATGTTCTATCCACTCTATATTCTATTTCGAAAATGTTCAGTTACGTTTCACGAATGTTAAAATTTTTTTATTAAATTTATGATGTAACTTTATTAGATATTGGCCAAGTAAAACTCTTAATGTCTCTTAACTTGTACGCCTCTCATTCTGTTTTAGACGAAGCAGAGCTAGTTTATCATATTAGTACTTGTTCAATTGCTATTAAGGATATTACGTAGGCGAATGAGGCAGTCGTATTCAATTCAACGACTTTGACAGAGATTACATTATTAGCGTGGGAAATTGTAATGTCTCTTCAAAAGCTTAACTCGACTCTTTCTTGGCATGCGCAACAAAGTTGTTAGCTTCTTTCTCTTCTTTCTTTTAATAGCGGATCGTTACACTCATGTACTATTTGTGGAAACACTGAATAATTACAATTGTGTGTGAATCTTTCATTAAAATTCAACCATCAACATCAAATTTTACACATCTCTTTCAAAAATAATCCGTTTGAAGAAATAATGCGAAATTATACAGAGAGCAGTGGTATCGCATTGCTTCAGTGTCGACGTATAAATGGTAGCACGACAATCTCGTGTACGTAACAGCATGCTTTACGCCACATAAAAATAACAAGCAAGACAAGGTTGAATATCACGACTAAGTCAAATTGTTGAATTTCCATAAAATATTTAATGTAAAATAAATGTCGAATATTATTCTTTTTATTTTTTGAAATAATAAATTAGCTATTATCAGATAGTTTGTTCATGAGTTCATAAATTTGATTTAACGATTCATATACTACTCTATATTCATATACTATATTTTTAATCCAAATTTAATTGGATGAATTACGTTTAAATCAAAACGAGATAATATTAATACAATTCAAATGCATTATTAAAGAAATAATAATCTTAAAATAATAGTGTTTGACAAATAGATGTAATAATATTTTAACCAAATTTGAAAATAATTTTGTTTTTAATAAATCTACATTATATACATTTATAATATTCACAAATTAATTGTTTTAAATTGAAATAAAAATTAATTTAACATCGAAATATGATTTGTAAGTGCGGAATTATAAATTTTTTAATTATGTTAATTTGTCAAATATAAATATAACATCCAAAAAACTCAAAAAAGATTAAATTGTATTACATTTTAAGATTAGTTTTAATTATATTCTTTAACAGAAATGCGATTATTAAAACATTACGAATTACAATTTAGGTGACTGTAGTGCCGAATTACAGTGCATACTGGCAAAAAACGATCCGACAAAGTTTATCGATGGTGAGTGAAACCAAAATCGTAAGACACGCCAAAGAACGGAAGGTCCGCCATCGCGTTGTCACTTGTCGCGGATAAAATTTTTCTCCCACGGCGAGAATGGTAAAAGTAAAGTCGGCGGGAAAAGGGATTTTCCCCTTGGCTGGGTTATAATGAGAAAAGTAATTCCAATTTAAATAATATTCCGAACTGCCGGGGAAAATAATATCCGCGATTACGTTGAAACTCGCGGAAGAGGAAACTAATTCCGAAAGATAGCTCAGCTTAGCGATCTCCTCGGGAACGTCAAAGAACAATCAATTGAACTTAACGGTAACGTTATAACTCTTTGGTATAACTCTTTAGTATTATTACGAAAAACACCTGTCACTCACGCCGCCAAAACTTTATTATCCAGTTGCATCCAGAGAAATTCTGATCACCTTGATCTTCCTGACAAATTTAATTGATTTTTAATGCTTTCGCAAATATTGAAGAAAATTTTTATCTGTTCTTAATACTGTATTTTTGTCCAATGAAGAAATATAAAGTTAGAGACGTTAAACATTAATGTTACTTGTATCGGTACAAGTAACATTAATGTTACTTGAATCGATTCCTTTCTTTTTTCTTTTCCCCGAAGAATGTAATCTTCAATTTTGACATTTGTTGTGCTACATGTTTCATCGGCACCACAGTCAAAATGTCTTAATGAATTATTTAATTTAATTACAAAAGATATTTTTCTCTCAGCTTTTACCAAATTTTCCCAGCTTTGTTTGCAGTTAAGAATAGCTTCGCAAATCCGTGGAGTTGAAGCTATCTTATTGAAGCAACGGGACCGTCGTGATGCACGTTGGCCTCGTTATAACAAGCCAATGGCGTATTATCAAGTCGCAAACTCCGAGGGTAAACATACCCGTGCTCGCATCCGGCAGCACTTTCATACCTGCTGGAAAATTTACCCTTGGAATTCCGCACTCTCCGACTCGTGATTAACTTATCACAATAGTAACTCGGACATCGTATTACATTCCGCCCGGTATCATTCCTGGTTGTAAAGTAAATCATGCTTTCCCACGTGCTTCTTTACGAATACTTCACATAATACGCTGCCATACGAAACGTTTGTCTGAGCTAAGTTATACTGATTAACAAGGAAGTATGAAATAGGCTTCAAAATTTTTAATTTGTATTTGATCTTTCTATAGCGTATTTAATTTTTAAAATGAGATATAATTTAATTTGGCTTGTCTGTAAGATTGATTAAATTGATGTTAATTTTCTTTTATTTTTCACAAACAAAATATCTGATATAGATATGTGTAAAAAAATTTTATTTTCTCGATTAATATTGCCACGCTTATATGAATATTCAGTAAGAATAATATGCCAATTATTAAATTCTCGAAACTTGCTGTATCTTATTTTGAAATATTAACTTTCGATTTACGTAACGTTTTATCAGAAAATATTTTTTTTAGAAAAACGTGCTATTTTTTTGGAACATTCTGTGTTTTTAATATGCTGAATAGAAAAGATGAAACGCTTGATCTCTTTTTTTGACAATTCTGACCGGCTGTATAAAATATAACCCAGTATAACGATACGAAAATAGATAAATGAAAAATATGCTAATAGAGATGCAAATATTTGAGATGATGTTTCTAGTGCAAGATGTGCTAATAAGTGAACAAATATTATACGTAGAGCCGCGTGAAAATTAGACGCCTAGTTCAAAACTTTACATTTGTCGACAAGAACTTAATGCAATAAGACTAGCGAATCCCATACATGTTTCAAACAAATTACGCTGAACGTGTGGAAGATCTGGATTTTTATCCAAGTAAAGAACGAATATTCAAGAGAGAGAAGACCGCTCGTCGACTTTCTCGCAAAAATTGAATGTTTCGCCAGAGCCAATAGCGCCTGATCTGCATCTTCGCAAAATGAATATCGGAAACTATACGTGTGCACATCGATGAGCGCGCATATGCTCACAGAATATCAACCAACCGATTAAATCGATTCCACCATACGTTTTCATAAGCAAATATCGGAAAAGCTGTTAGTCTTTATTAACTACAGCAAACTCAATCATCTCTACAGAAAACAAACATTGAATAATTACCTGTGACAAAGTTTTTTTTTTTAAGGAAACCCGATATTTATTTCGAATAAATGGAAGGCATTACCGCGACATATCGTACCTATTGTACCCGACATCATGACAACATTGAGCAGTTAAAACAGCTGTGCACTTGCAAATTTTCGACAAGGTACCCTGAGTCCAATTATCTCCGCGAGGTCACGGAAGACTCGGCGACGCTAGAACAGAAGCGAAAATACTCATCGACCCTTCTGGGAGGTTGAACAAACCCCCGAGATGGGGGAGCTTGTCTCAGGCTCGAGAAAAGGAAATTAAATAGATAACATTTGCCATCGCGAGAAGGCGGGATCTAATCGGCCCACGACCGCGCAAGACAATTTCATCCGTTGCTAACAGCCGGCGATACGTTTGAAGTTTACTCGTTGACTCCTATCCAACGAGGGTGGGAAAAGCGCGACGTATATCCTGCTTGATATCTTGTCCCCCCCCTCACATGTTTGTATAAGCTCTCAGGGACGCGAGTTTAACGCGGTCGCCGCCGACGTGGAAGATAAACGCGGTCTTTCACGTTTCGTAACGATGGTCCGACGAAAAAGCAGAGAAACAGAGGAAGAGGGAGAAATTTATCGTGTCGTTGGAAAAATTCTCTTAATATAAAAAACCATGTTGCAACGTTGTAAATGAATGAAGGATTTAAACTAACAATTTAACGAAATGTAAATAAAATATGCGAAATGTCTCGTTTCTCACATTTCTCATATTTCTCACTTTTCCTTTTATAAACGTTTAATTAGCTACAAATCGATATTTTCTTAGCAGAAATAAATGTAATTTACAATGTACTCAACTTGCATTTAAATGTGATTTTTGATTTAATAAATAATATATTCATAAATCTATAGGTTTTTAATTAGCAATATCAAATTAAAACTTGCTTAATAAAACTAATTGTGACTTGCAGTGCAATTTCCATTTATGCATATTTAATAACTTAAAAATTCTTAAATAGATTTGATTCCGAGATTACTATTCAAAGGTATTCTTAGAACAAATTCGGTTGAGTATAGTATCTTTTGGGACCCGACGAGTTTTCCACATTTTCCGCGGAACACGGAGAAAGTTAAAACGCAAGTGACGACACGGACCGAAATGAACGTTAGGAATCGGACGTTAAAGTCCAACTCACGCTAAAACAGCATGTCACCGTTAACGCCAATGTTTCGGAGAACGAAAAAAGAATTTCACGACATAACGTGCAAATGAGAAATCTGCGAGAAATGCATTTTCTTCATGTATTATTGGACTTATACAGTTAATATTAAATACATATTCATTGATTTATCCGATGTAATTAATACAATTAATTAATCAGCAAGCTTTCATTTATTATACCTCACAAAGTTACATATGAGAAAATCTTGATCTTTATTAGTCTTTTATCTTCTTATAATTCTCTATACATATACATATGTATGTATGTTGAACAAACTATTGAAGATCGATTAATATATATTGTCAAACATTTTTTTATAGTTACAAATTTATTTAGAATTAATTAATTTATTCACTTTTTTTTATTCGATAATGTGTCCATCATTTTGATTAATTAAAATTCTTAAAATGAAAGTTGCATGCCGATTTTTGTACATAGACAACATACTAGCAGTGCGGCAATTTTGTTCTCAACTAAAACTCGTGTCGGCTAAAGAGAAAAGAGCGGAAACGCATTTCCAAGAAGCGCGTACGAATCGTAACAGTTATATGAGGATCGTGAAACCGCGTATGGTTACATCCGGTTGTTGCCTTGAAAATCTACAGAAAGACTGGCAGGTGCACCGGTCGCTTTCGTATGGTCGATACTTCGACCGTGATAATGCCGCGGAGAAATAAAAGCGGATAGTTTGAGGGAAGACGCTTCCAACTTTCATCGTGGTTTGAAGGAAACGTAAGTAGATGGAATTAAAGAGTTAAATTTAAGTTCGAAGCTTAGTCCAATGCAAATGTCAACACGTTTGATTAGGAAATGAACTCGATTGAGAAACTTGATGAATCAAATTAATGACGATGGAAGATCTATTATAATTTTAAATGACTTAAAATTGATGGAAACCAAGAAAAATATTAATCTATCGATGACATAAAATTATTGCGATTTATAAAGTGATATACTGCGATAAAAGAAGAAAGAGAAAGAGAAATTTGTAATCATTACATATTGTATTGCTGCTCTCTAATCTTCAATGTTATATGTATATACATACACATTTCTGCTAGCAATTAAAATTTTATATATTCATAAGCAAATTAATATTTTATATACATATTTCCAAAGAAAAAAGTTACTTAATTTACTCTCAAGTTTAATATAATTTTATAAAACAAAAAGCTAATGATCTAAATGCACTATTTGTAAAATAACTTCGTCTGTTGCTTAAAACGCCGGATAATTCATGCACATTTGCGTAGAATTGTTTAAATTGGAATTACAAGGATGTATCTCGAGAAAGTAATCGCTAAAGAAGTTCAAAAAGGGTCTCCACTTTTAGTTTTACAAATTTAGAATATTTCAAGTATCCTCGATATATCGAGAATGTAACAGTCTTGAATTATCGTAAAACTTTCGTAAACTAGGCTCGAAACTGACGTGCACAGCGAATCTTTTAAGAAGCTTGACAAATAAAATTATTCATGAAATGTACTACAGCGTCAGCTCGGATACCCATAGCTCTGACGAAGTCTAACTTTGACGTATTACCGCGTCAAAATTCATTCTTGCTTGTAATAATCATCAATTTAAACAGTTTGAGCAAGATAAAAATTCTAATCGATTAAATTCTAACATTTTAAATTATTCATTAATTTTTCGTTGTAAGAATAACCATACGAATAAAAGATAATTTATTGCGAATATACATAAATTGTTTTCCAATACATTTTTGTAATTTTTGATATATTTATAAATTAATGAAATTTCGTTTTTTGTAATTAAATCTTTTGCACAATTAATCTTTCTTTTTTTTCTATTTACATATTCAGTTTTTATTTTAAATGCAAATTGTTCGATATAATGCAACTACAAAGAATAAATGTATGATTTACTGTAAGTGAAGCAAAGGAAAATCAGTTATATTTGATGCGAATTTGGAGCTTATGGCATCTAAAGAGATGACGTCGGCGTAATCTTACATTTTACAAAATGTACTCAAAGTCAGAGATTGCGAAGGAAGCGTGAGATATGCGACGAAGAAGATAAGCAAGTGTCAAGGGAGAAGTCAATAAGCAGATTTATTTATCACACGTTCGCACAACTATCGAGATCTTAACGGATATGTCGCCGATGTGATAGCATAGTTATCTTTCATCTTCGTTTATATAAAGATTTTTAAGAAGATCTCTTAGGACCGGTTTTTCTTGGTAAGCTAACTAATAATTAAAACATATGTCAGACTTAGTTTTTCGTCAAATTAGATAAATTCAGAGGATTTAACTATTAACTTATCAAGAAGTTGGAAAAACCGGTCCTAAAAATAGCTAAAAAGAGCTATTGGACTAATTTGAAGAGAAAGAAGTCATTGGAGTAACTCGAAAAGAAAACGAATCTGAAAAAAAAGAAGGGAAAAGAAATATCTTGAAGTTATATACGTGTGAAATATATATTCTGTCTGACCTAAATGTCAAACAAACATCAAATGTATAGGATCCTTTTTTTATTATTCCATCGAAACAAGGATTGTATACCGAAGCGCTTCGGTGTCCGCGTCACTTGGGATTTAAAATATTAAATATAGAAGGTTCCATACCAGTGAGACGGGGGTTTGCACGGATTCCCACAGAAATAAAAATAACTCAAACTAAAGTATATACGCGTGTTTGAAGGGCGCGTGCGAACAGTACGTATTCTACATGAAACATTTATAGTTTTGTTTATCGTCCCCCTTTTGCGAGATGGAAATTCACTTCTTCCTTAAATAAATAAGTAAACAAGAAAATCTGATACGCAATAAGTATAAATTCCTATTTCGAGAAAAAATAAATAAGAATTAAACTTGGTGGGGTTCGTACGAGCATGCACCATGTGAGAGTACAGATGTTCGTTTTCTGCTGTCCGTTCGTCTTTCATAGAAGTCGTTTTTCTGAATTGTTACATTTAGTTAAGTTTTAAGTAAATAAATATTCGCGTAGCATGTGATTCAGATCAACATAAAAAAGGAAATAATTTTTGTGTGTGTGTGTAAATGTTTGGAATAATATGATAAATCACATTGGACGTGAAAGATCATCTTTTGATATATGATGTTTTCTTTTGTTATATTAACAGATATATTTTATACGATTAATGCGATAAACAAATTATTTTCAAAATCTAAAGCGTCTGTGCATTTTTCATTGAAAATAGACGTGTCTTCCTATTTAAGTATAATAAAGATGAATTTTTATAGACAGATAATTCAAGCTATCGAGTTTAAATACCATTGCGAAATTTTATTTAAACAATTTTATCAAAAATAGCAGACGAATGTAAAGGAGTTTTTTTTACTCTTTACACTATGCATGAATATCACATCACGTGGCAACATATCTACGTCCCTGAGCGCTCTGAGATGATACGTGTTTGTATTTGTATCTTGGATCGCTAGTTATTGGATCAGAACAATGCATTCTACATTCTCTGAATCACACGGGAATGCTAAGGTCATTGCCGTGGTACTCGCAGTTTATGGTGAATTTTGAGCCGCATGGAAATTACGAGTATGATACAATGTACATACATAAATTTGATTTAAAATATCTTAAATCTTGATGTAAATTTTAAATAATTTACAAATTAAAGATCCATAAAATATTTATTAGACAATTAAAAAATAGCATGTCTTTTTTTACGAGAAATTACTACTACACTAAAAAATCGAGCAGACCACCTTTATTAAATTATTAAAAAAATAACTTTAATTATTTTCAAGTAAATTTAAGTTTTTAGATGAAAAATTGTTAAACATACATATACTATATTTTCGATTACCTACATTCTGTTGTAAATATAAATTCCAATGCGAAAGAAATTTCATTTAAATACACTATCTGAAACAGAGATTTGTACAAATAAACGCGTTTAATTAATGATAAAAACTTACAATATAGATATTCTAAAATGCATTTTTCTAGTCATAGTATGTGTTGCTAAAAAGACACACGCAAATAAACCGTTTAAGCTGGTATTGTCATGTTAATGAAGAATACATGCTCTTCTTCAAAAAATCCCAACAGAACACCGAGAAGGTTGACGAGGACTTGTGTCCCTTTCGTGCGTGCACGTATCCTCGGGTGCACATTATCCGCGCATAAGCGTCTGTATGTGTATAAGGATATGTATGTGTATGTCTGCCATCATGTTCGACGTAGGTACCAGGGCGGTGGCTTATCTCTACGAGCTCTCCTAGAGTAGAGCGAAGTGGAGTAAGCCATATTCTCCATCCACCTCCATTCTTACGACGTAGCGATGACGTTTCCACTGTCTCTATCTTGGCAACCCCAATCCACCGTGGTTACCCGCGACGAATTATCGTGATTCGGCGTGGCTCCGCCAGCCGCAGGGTGATTCAATGCTGGTCGATAACGACCACCGAGTCTCACTTTGATCAAATGATTTCGCGGATTAGAAAGATGACCGAAGGAAAGGTACGTTCTTTGTATCTCCATAACGAAAGACTGTTTACGACTTCGATTTATTTTACAAATCAGGTGATATGCCGAATGAAATGGAATAAGAGATAGATAATGAGAGCTTGGTTGCTATTGATAGTCATCAATATTGAATACAATATTTTTCTCTTCATCATCTTTAGATTTTTTACGAGTCATAATTTTTTAATAGTAAAAATAATTTGACACATTTTTATTTAGAGTAGAGAGAGATAAATTATTAAGTTGGATTAAACATATTACCACATTGTTAATTTTTTTATAATGCTAACAAATTTTCAAGCATTTCCAATAACACGTAATTATTTCACAGATAAAAATTAGATAATTAATTTTAATAATAACTGCATATCACAAAAGAGTACGATGATATAAATTAAAAGATAAATTAAAGATTAAATTATTTTAATTTTAATACAATGAACCGTTTTTATCGAATGCTTTTTTTATACACTATCACGAAATGTTTTTAGAACAAATTTATTTAAGAATTGCATATATATTTAAAAATAATGGGTTTAATCGGATTGTCTCTAGAGTATCTGATAGACGATTAAGAATATACCGGTGTGTATAGAATATTAACATTCAGTCCCCGAATCAAACTCAGTTTGTAACTTTCGGTGAAAGTGCAACTATAGTTCTCCTATCTGGAGTTCATCGGTTTCTCCTTTGGGTCTTCCCATCTCTGGTACTTTTCTGTTTATTATCCCAATACACTGAACTCGAACCGCATGCACCGATCGTACCATAAATCACGGAGATATTCTTAACACAGAAATATCTTCGCTCAGGATCTTGCTTTTAGAAAATGTTGAAACGATAAACGGATCACTTTGACACCGCGTTTCGTCCGACTCTACGCATCAAAAATTCATTGTCGTCGTGCGCGGCTTCCGTTAAAATTTTCATGCAACAGCGATATGTCGACTGCATAAAGTCGAATCGAATCGTTCCTGAATCCTGCTCGAATATACATGCGCTTGTATTGGGCATGGTTTCCGCTTAAACTGGCCACTCACGCGTTCGGGATTTCGGGAAAATTCGTCTACTTTCCAAAACTTTTCGACGAATCCTCGAAACCGGATTTCGAATTTCGTTCAATATTGAAGTAAAAAGTTAAATAGCTTCGAGATTAACAATAAAACGGCGGCAAACATTTTCGAGAGATGAAATTTGTTATGCTTTGCGCAAAATGAATAAATAATTTCATATGGGAGATAAAATAACAACATTAACTATTAATCTGAAGATCTGAGAAATCTGCTGCATAAATTAATTTATAATTTTATCATTTATTTAATTTCCTTCAAATTAAATGATCATAAGAGGATTATTTATAAAAATTTCTTTAATCAGATATGGTTTTTCACACTTTTTTTTTACGCCTCTATTTATCAATTCATCCCATTATCGCAAGAATAAAGGCACATCTCCGTGGAGTAATGCAGCGGTGAAATTGTATGACATAAATATACTTGAAACTAATTTTGCCGATCGTAATTCACGAACATAATAGAAAGAGACGTTATTGCAAATAATAGAAGTGCAGCGGAATGGAAATGCCGTATATCTTGGGATAATCGACTTGCGGCTGCAGGAAATAAGACGGAATAAGACGTTTCGAACAAGAGATGGAACCGTTGCATTAAGATGCGCGGCGAAATGTTGCCTCCAAAACAGCATAAAAATGGTGCAGATGAAACTACGCTTCGAAAAAAGCGCTCGGTTCAACGTTTCCAGCTGGAATCATCCGCGGAAACGTCGCGCCTCGGAATATGTTCCATTACCCAATGGGGCAACATGGAACGTGAAGGAGGTGGAAATATCGTCGCGACGCGGATAGCACGAGGACATAAATACCATTTCGACTTGCCTGGCTGCGAGAGGATGGCCCGCGC
Source organism: Tetramorium bicarinatum (assembly GCA_928718305.1). Lineage (NCBI taxonomy): Eukaryota > Metazoa > Arthropoda > Insecta > Hymenoptera > Formicidae > Tetramorium > Tetramorium bicarinatum. The sequence goes on along the minus strand of OV788322.1, from coordinate 5,190,966 downwards.
GAGTCGAGCGTGGCGCAAGCTTTGAATATTAAGCCGTGATATTAAAGCGAAGCAATCGCGTTCTGATGGCCAACGTGCATTCAGTAATGAAACAATAGCGAGCAATATGTGACTCTGTCGTCGCAATGAAGATGAAAGTCCGGCAAATTCGCACCAGTCTACTCTTCGTCTCTTTTCGCTCGCCTTCATGTCTCTCGGTTTTGCAAAATTTCTGCGAAACGTATATCGATCTCGTCTTTAATATCCGAAATAGCGAAATCTCAGAGAAATCTTCAATGGTGCAAAGCATTTTATCGCGATAGTCAGAATTTCGCGCAATTTAATTACTTTTTAATTGTGTTCTCGGATGCTAATTTTAGGCACATTATAGCAAAATAAAAATGTCTAGAGAGTTACGAATTTTTTAACTTGCATTCGTAAGGTATTTTAAATGTATCGGAGATTTAATTATGTCTATATTTTCTTCATCCCTACAATGGTGTGTTTGTTAGCTGTAGACTGTCTAGATACTCATCTAGAAGTTGACGCATCTATGGAAGTTGACGCAATTTATCAGAGACACTCAATGTACACGGGTGCACCGCGTACATATAGGTCACCTATCAACAGGTCTCGTGTGATCGATGCCATGCTTTTAATAATTCCGATTTTTCTCGCGTAACATAAAACCACAAAAACTTGACAGATACAGAAGTGTGAAATGTGAAACGCTCGTCGACGCACATTGTTCCATTGACGTAATTGACCTTGTTATAAATTCGAGATTCCAATGCAAGGCAGATTCCGTGAATTCTTATAGAGATCTCAAACTCTTCTCATATGTTTATAATAAGCGTTCATGATATTTACAACGCAACTTTGAATACCTTGCGAATTCCAAAGCCGCCAGATTCGAAATCCTGAAAGACGTCAACGTTGAGAATATTTCAGAGGATTTGAGACGTACGGCAATACAATAACTGCATCATATTTGTTTGCCTTACATTTGCCGTTTACTATGAATCCTTACAAAACGATCCTTGCATACTTACTTAAATATATGCCTTTAATCTATTTTTCTCTAACTATACAATAATATCGAAATAATAACGGTGAATATTCCGTTAGATATTTTACATGTATTTTCACATAAAGCAATATTTTATAAATAATTAGAAAAATACCCATAATTATAGATTCTAAATAGTTTTTACCATAGAACAAACTTTTATAGTCCATTTTAATGAACTATAATGAATTAATTAATTTTCAGAATAATAGCGTCCTATTAAAAATACTGTTCACGCTATAATTTTGTATATTAAAACTTGCAAAGTAATTTAATTACTGATCTCAACGCGGCAAGTCGTTCGATCGTAATTATGAGATTCCAATGCATTCAGAAATGCGTCGAATGCAAAGCAATAGCTTCAATTCCGTTCGTTTGTTCGTCACGTCCGAAAATATATTGGGTGCTTATCATTCGTCTCGCGATAACTAAATAATTTCTTTTTAGCAAGGTAAATAACGGGCGATCCGATAGGTGTGGCTCGACCTTTCGAAACGGACGTTAGTTATCGGGCGTTATCAGCCGTGGTGGTGATTGATAGCGTGGGCTTTTATAATAATTGCTCGATCGCCGCTCGTATCAGACCGTAATTGTTTACCGTAATTTGGCGGCTAAATATAAAGTGCGTCGCGCTGCTCAGGTTTCGGGGCGGAGGACGATTAATATGATTGCAACTCGTCGGGGGACCTGTTTTGGATTAATTAGGAGCGCACGTGTACTCTTGACACGGCGGCGCCTAATGCGGAAGTTAAGCTCACATCGCACTGAGCTTTTTCGTTAGCACCTATTGCGCTGGCAAGAAGCTTCAGAACGGCAATAAACTGTTCTTTCGTACATACAGTCGCCTTCTCCTCAGATTAAGTGTTCTTACACTTCTTTTTTTTTCACTTTCTCTCAACTCTAATGGCTTTCGTGAGTGATATTTTAGCGCAGGAAAATATTAGATGCTCGCTATTTTCAATTAATGCGCTGTAAACCTTTTACGGTTACACGATCGTTATAATTATAGTATGCTCTACGCGGCGTGATACTGCGGATACCATTTGTGCTTTGCCGGGATCGTTACGTGGTAATTGTCCGTCATTAGGATACTAAATAAAGCGCTGTGTTAATGCAACTTGATATACACCATGTAACGAAGACGAAGCAGGAAAACGAACGATTTGAAATTATTCATGTGTCACTTTATCTTACTGTGCTTTATACAGCCACATCCTGCAGTAATATAGCTACCATATGTATGTACTTCAGTCTCTCCTCTAATTTTTGTTTGGTGAAAATTAAATCAGCGGTTTTATGGTAATATGAGCCATTCCTCCTATCAGAACGCCCTATTTCGGTCGAAATTACTTAGAAGCAAATTAAATTAAATTCAATTAAATTCAATTTAATTAAATTAAGTGATAGTGACTGTGCGCGTATATTTGCAGCGGATGTGAAACTGTGCATCGCAACTTCGATATTATGTCTAATCACATAAATGAAAGTTTCAAAGTAAAAATTATCTAAAGCTCACCCTTTAAACGACCTAGTTCATAGCAGAACAATAGAAACCTATTTGTAATTTTATATGTTACTTATTTTAATGCCTGTGCATATTTTATATAATATGTATATGGGTATGAGTATTCTCGAGTTTTTCTAAATGTATTTTACAATATATTTCTATAGCACGAGATCATAAATAGAAATTTGTTCTAATTTCTAACGAGAATTGATAGATAGTCTTTAGTGTACTTAAAATATATATCAAGTATCTTTTTTATATTTCATTATTTAGTGATGCTTGAAGTTAATGTTTAATAAATTAATGGGATATATTATCCCAAAGAGAATTGTCTTCAAAATCAGTTGAACGTCAGAGAAAGAAATAGTCATTCTCATTCAAAGGAGTCGTTTCTGACAGCGAACTAACGCTCGTTATTACAGTCCTTTGCGCTATTGCGACGTTTGTCCATCTCGCCGTTTCCACAGATCACGCATTCTGTTGCACACAGCATCCGTGGTGTAACTATCGAGCAATCGATATTGCATGATATAATCCTATTTACCTCGTTAGGCACAGGCGAAACGTTAATTCCTCGGTCTCCCGTTCGATTCCGGGGTTCTCCATTCCACATTTCAACCCCTTCGCTCATCTGTCGGCCACGTAACACCGCGCCTGCCACATATATATATATGTATATATATATATATATACACCACCTCGCTATATAATGACATTCACCACGATTTCCGCACGGTAAATTAGACTCGGAATGAACGCGCGACTTTCTTGCAGCGTCCCGTGACGGAGGTCTCGTGTACGTGCCCCGCCGTGTCCCTCGAGAGGTAACGGTGGACGGGCGTGGGTGGCGGGGTTCGAACGACCGGGGAATTCCCGGGCATCTCGCGCTTTAATGAGGTGAGACGCGCCGAGTGGCCAGAGCACGAGGTATTATTCGGGTAGGAGATTTAAAGTTTAGCCGATTCTGTTCTCGGATCCTCGCCCCTGTGACTGAGGGATGTCGCGCGTAAATAATATGCTAATCCGTACTGTCCTTCCGTTCCTTGCCGCTCCCGCCTGTTCTTTCGGATTCTTTTTCTCCCGCTGCTAGTATCCATCTCTTCTTCTTTCTTCTATTTCTTCTCCCGTCCCCTTGTACCATCTCTTCTTTTTCACCATCCGCTCTCTCGAACTCCTCTCTAATCTCGCGAAAGGCTAATGCATGTTATTCAGGCTGGAAAGACAGGGGGAACTCGATATCGACTTTGAATTTGTTCTTGTAGCTTCGTCTTCTTTCGTTTCCGCATTGTTGTTCAAGTGATAGTAGCGTAGCAACAATAATTTCTTGATTCCGAAGGTTCATTTTTATGCGACTAGGAAATGCAACTCTTTCTACGAAATTTTTGATCGACGAAAATAACATTCCTGTATTACAAATAGTCTTATTTTGGTATGTTAAATTTTACATTAAAAGCATTTAATGTATAAAATTTTAATTATATGTGTATACGATGCTGTAGTGTATGTGCATTATATTATATTATAAGCTGTTATAAGCAACTCAAATATAGCACATTCAAATGAAAATGATTCTATTTCGTCGATGCAATTTGACATCGAACTGCGGTAGAAAGGTTGCATTGCTCATAATGTTTATTCAGTACGTCAATATTGATAGGATATGGGTGTCTAATGTCGCAAATGAACAGGTTTGAATATGCCACGTCTAACCAATATTATCATAACGTTAGAACGTAGTATTGATAATGACATATGTGAACAAATTGGCGATAGTCAAAGTAGTCAGTAACTCATTAACAATATTGACAAAACATAATTACCCATAAAACGATACATTGCGTATAATGCAATTCAAATATATGTTATCGCATATCTTATTCCACAAATCATATACAATAATTTAGAAGTATAATAGAAGAAGAAATAATAAAGAAATTGTTAAAATATAAGTAAAGTATAATGCATATTATTATTAATAAAGTTTTATTAAATAGTAATTTGCATTATTTTAATTTTATATTCTCAAATTCTATTTTATGATCGAAACCTATCAAAGATATATTTAATTAATAAAGTTAAGTTAGTTTATTTAATTTATAATGTATAATAATGTGTATAATAAATTCTGATTTACAATTTATTATAAATTATTTATAATTTTTCAAAAAACAATAAAATAATATGAATAATAATTCTTTAAGGAGAGTCTATTCACGTGAACAATAACGTAGCAATTTATCGACGAGAATAAAATGTGAATGGAGAATATTATGTTCACTGTATATTTCACGTGAATGTTTCAACGCTTGCGCATCCAATATTTTCACGCGAAAAAGTGCAAGAGTGTGAATTTGCGACGGTCTTTTTGCATCTATCTACGACGACTCGCTAACTTTTTCCACGGAAAAATTCTTAAAGATCGCTGAATATGCATACGTTCATGCATGTGTTCGTGTCTATACAGAGTGGCCCAAGTTCTCACATTCCTTTCATCTACAAATTTTTAAATCAATGTGATATTAACTTTTTCTTGAAGTTACAGTAACTTTTGAGTCATGAAGAATTTAAAGCAGAAAATGTTTTATACGAATTAAATTTCCGTTCAATTTATTTTTATTCACTTTAGCAAAATCTTAATTATTGATTTTGGTACAGTTACTTTATTGTATATTGTAATATTACCAAGAAAATGTCCAATGAAATTTTTATTAAAAAATATCTTTTCGAATTGGTCAATCGATTTATAATTATGAAAAGAGGTGCAGCAAACTTGAGGCACTCTGTATACTAGAGAAAAATTACGCAGCCTAAAAGAGAAGACTTATTGAGCATAGCCGCGGGCCGTAAGAAAAGTTCCGATCTGAGCGGCACGTTAACACGAAACTTTGCAGAAGTATAATTTTTACGTACTCGGAACCGAAGAAAGTATACGTCTGCGAATATCGAGCAGCCATATCGCACTGGATATCTTGTGGAGACGTTTATGCTCTTTTTTTTAATACAGGATTCATTGGAAAAAGTGAACATAAAGATAACGTGAAATAAAGAAATTTTATTTAGATTTGTATATAATTATATAATTTTATACATATGTATATAATTATACACAACTTTATTTTCTTATTAAATATTTTTTTTCTTTAACGATAAATTATTTGATTAAGATTCATATTTTATCCTATATCTTTATAAAATTGTTTTCATCATTCATCATTCTATCAGACTACATACTTTATGAGATAATAAGAAAATTTGGTTATTTTAAGTAAATTATATTACACCGGATTTTCGAGAGAAAATTGAATAATGTACGAGTGGGTTAAAATCACTGACATCTTTATACCGGGAGAGGGTGTTGTTTGCATTTACTTCTATTTGCAAGAAGACAAGCCTACGCAGACACGTAAGAGAGGGATCGAGCAGTCAAGGGAAGAAAGTCTCGCTGCGGATTGAAGGCACAACTCGGGCTACAGTATATTCTTATGTAGGCCTACCGAGTAGAGTTTCCGTAGCTCCCCGAGAAAATTTACGAGCACCAAGTTGATGGGGTTTCCGTGCTTGCCCGAATTTTACCACCTAATATCTTTACAAAGACTCTTCAGAACTCAGTCGCTTTTTCCTTATCATATGAAACATCTCTGTCGAATACATCGCAAGCATATGGCATGATCTCACTTGTGATTTTACTGTATCATTAACTTACCGTAATATACAGTTAATGCAATTGCCATTTTCAAATTAGGGAATGGAGACTATTGTGAAGAATATATATATACGTATCTAGGTTTTATACCTGACAAAGCACGCGATTTTCACATCTCTTGAATAAGAAACAACTTGATAACAAGACTAAATCGAATCTTCGTTGAATGATGTGTTTAAAATAAAGTTTCTAGCTTTCTTGTAGTTGATTTTAATTAAAATTTAATTTCAATATCTGGATGTATGCTAACTTCTGTTTTAAATGTATTTTAAAGTATATATGTATTTGTAATATATTTTGGTTTTTTAATATTTTATATGTTAATTTATTTTTGGACTATTTAACATACAGACTTTCAGACTAAAAATTGGCCGACGTCATCATTAACTTTAATTAAATTAACCTTTCTCTCTCTTTATTATGGTCAAAATGAATATTACACGCCATCCATGGCTAGTTAACCATGGCTGACGGGATGTACCCAAGGCGTACTAATTAATCCTTTCAGTTCTCTACAGCATAGCGCAATATGTTGTTCCGCTCCATTACACGTTTAACTACCGTACGTGAAAATGTTTTTGCATTAGTAATGGACAGCGATATATATATATAATAGTCATGATAAGATCATTCAGCCTGTAGATCTGGCAAAGTATCGGTTATGCGATTAAAAAATGCTATCAACATTATTATTTTTAAAAATAAAAATCGCTGGCTCTTTCTCATACTTTCTTTTGTCGTTTAACATTGTCCTTTCTTTGCGCCCAAAACTAAACAACTCGTCTATGTGCCTCCGTCTATGTGTCTCTACTTTCGCAAACTTCACTCCAGCCTTATCATTTTCCTCTCGATCTCTATGCTCGTAATTTTACCGATTTCCCTTCTACTTTCCACCGTTGTTGCTCCTATGGGTATCCCGTAGCGTGCCTTCGTCGCGTTGCCTTCTCTCTCATTATGTCCCGGCTCTTTTGTTATCCTTTGTAGAGACACCTGCGTGCATATGCAGGCATACGTTTATTCACGTTACTCTCATTTTTCTCGTTTTATCCCCTTATCGCCTCTCGCCATCCTCTTGTGAATATGATATTTCTTAATTCCTACCCGCTCGCGCCTTAGCTTTGTTATATACCGCTATTTCTCTTATTCCGTCGAGTTTTATTCCGGCCTCTCATCTCGCGCGCACTGGTGTTACCTCGCTTATTCTCTCCACATTCGCATTTATTCCTTCTCTCGCTCCCTCCCTTCCATGTCAATCTAGTTCTCATTCTTTCGTTTTTATTTTCTACTTCTCTTTTTGGAGAGCACCTTTTTTCTCCTTTTTGTTTTACCGCTTTATTGCACCTCGTCTCCGTGTGCCCCCATTCTCCATTATTATTTCCTCGCTAGCTTTTTCCACTTTGTATCTTCTCACACGGTCTTCATTGTACCTTCTCAATTCTCTCTCAATCTCCTCGATACACACCACAACTCGCAGCGAGATGGATTTTTATTCTCTGCGTGTCATACTTGCATACGACGGGCTTAGGTCCTAAATGGCTTAAGTCAAGTATATCGTATCCCGGAAGATTTAAATTAATTGGACAATTTGCAAAGATCTCCAAAATATTTTGTTTTATCTCTGAGTTTTTTACACACAAACACACACGTATAATTTAATTCCAAAGGAGATTTGCTCAAATCGTCAATAATTAAACCGAATCATTCGTAATAATGACAGAACGCATGGTTTATTAGCAGATAACCATTGCCGTGACTACTTTTTACCTTTTTTCGCCCTAATTCCTCGCGAACGTCGCGGAAATGGCCATTGTCCGGGAAAAAAGACTCCCCCGCGCACGTTTAATTCATTTCGCCGATTTCGTATTGTTCCGCGGCTCATTTTTCATCCGGTGCGCGAGTCCATTCGCGGTTCCCTTTTCGTTTTCAGTAACCGAACTGCCGCAAACTCGTGCCCATCCCGAATTCCAAAAAGTCGTCTACACACTTCATCTATGAAACTGTCCCATTCACTGAGAGATGACCATATTTTTAGAATAAGTAATCGATGCACTTAGAAAGATTATAATTTTGAATCCAGACTGGAATGTAAAATACTGAAGAGATAGAAGTAAAATAATAATTTTTCTTCTATGTCTTGGAATGAGGAAAATTGTCTTAAGATGAAATGGAACAATTTCTTTTAATGTTGAATATGTATTTGAAGAAGGTAAAGTAAATAATATATATACATATATGTATATGTAAGATGTGTACAGTAAAATATTATACGTCGAGATGTTATTTGATATATATAAATGAAACTGACATTTTTATAAGTCTAAAATATATGTATAGCTATTTTTATTTAAAAGAATCGTAATTGAATTATTATATATTTATCATAATTAAATTTCTCATTTTATTTCAATTAATAAAACAAGAAACTAATTTAGATTTAAAAATAAACGATAAAGCATCACATTACAAGTTAATTGTAATGTTAAATTAAATTGAATATAAATATAATATTAAATTACGAAAAATGGTCAAATAAGTTCTTTTTAGATAATACCTAAATATGGATGGTCATTTATAGCATGACATTAAACGCTAATAATTTTGAGGTATTAACCTTATCGTGTTTCGGAGCACCCCTGGTGACCGGCCAGTCATCTGGGGAAGACACTAGTTCAACTTTCTTTCAATTGGAATCCGCGATTCTGTTCAAAGATAAAAAGGATAAATTACTTCCCCCGTGAGAGAAAAAATTCAATTAAAAATGGGGGAAACTGCGGACGACAGATGGATTCAAAGGAGGAATAAGCACATACCCGTCCGCAGATAGGAGCTGAAAATCGTTGATTCGAAAATATTTGTGAGGAATTACGAGGACACTAATAGAAGCTTTAATGTCGTTCCTCGTGACAGTCCATGGAAAGACAAAACGTACTTAGGAGACAACGTTTTTGCATTTTCACGTCAAAAACACATATTTGCTGCACGAGACATTTTGTTTGTGGACACGGCTCTTAATTAATTATTTCTGTTACATCTGTCATCATTTGATATGAAGCAAACGCTAAGCTGATTATTTATTTTATTGTTACTATGAATAGCGTACAAAAAAATGTTGCAAATTATTTTGAAAATCTTAACCACCTCTCTTCTTCTTGTACGTCGAACCACCTTCGTCTCTATGATTCATTATCACGATCCTTATGAAGGGTCATTAATATTATTCTATGGACATGCTAACACGCTTTGGCACTAACTAACGCCGTAAAAAATTAGTACAATGACGATGATATAACTAAATAACAACATGCGACCTGTTTTTAGCATATCCGACTTTCTAACGAATAATAACGTTATGAAACTTGTCACTTGTTGTTGGAATTATTTTGCATTAGAGAATAAGATAATTAAATTAAATAATGGAATGCTATATATGCACCTTATACGTGTGACATATACATCTTGAAATAACATAATATTTTTTATTTAATTTACGATATAAATGATATCGTGAAAAAATAAAAATAAAAATATTTACTTTATATCTTCTTTATACATATCTTTATTTTTTAGCTACGTCAACTAATGAAAACTATTTTAACATTTGCCAGCTGATTTGTCAGTCTGTATTAATAATGTTACAAAGCCTGACAAAGAATTATTAAAATTTTTTGTTGCGGTTTTATTCGCGAGAGACCCCGTTACGTCCATTTAATATGCTACAATAAAATGTACCATTTAGTAACATACAATCTCTAATAAGTCTAATAAAGCGGATCTTGTGAAAGAGGTTTTAAAATGCAGTTGCAATTATAATTGCTGCGCGATCTTTGGAGATACACTAAATGCTACCATAATGCAACGTGCATTATGATGGTGAGAGACCTACATAAAATGTAATCAACGCGACGTGTGAGAGGAAGCGCGATGCAAAATATACGAGGACGCAGTGCTGGTGTAATTTTAGGATAATTTGAACTCTTGTGTACGTGCAGAAATATTCGCATCTCTCCGACCCGTCCGCGCTAGAAAATTCTATTTTGCATATTTCGGAGGAATTCTCGTGAGTCCCATTTCGTATATTTCTATATCATATGAATTCGACATTTTCCAAGTGGCGTACACACGGTGAAACAAATCTCGCGGTTAAAAAAATGTGGTTTTAAATTCACCACTAATTCCCTTGCGATCTAATGCAATTATGTATGTCACGATCTTTTCCTTGACATGAAAATAGTGGAGGTACGCATTACTTCTGTTATAAAATCAAACAATTTATTAAATGTAACTTTCTTAGTTGTCCGAAACTTCTTCTATCTTTCAATATAGAGGGTGATAAATCTAATAATAATCTTTTTTTCTAAATTTGTGAAAGTCTAAATTATTAATATAGAAATTTTTAATTTTATTTGTCAACTTTAAACAATGTAATTTTATTAATATAAATAAATATAAAAGATTAAATGGATAGATATATGTATTGATTTTTTATTGTTAAATTAGTTGTGGTGAAAACTTTGAATCGTCTTCAGCGTAATCACGTTATTTTCAAAATGTGCAGTTTCTGTTCTTGAATTATATGACGAGATCTACGCACAACTCTGCAAAATTCTTAAACAAGATTACTGTATATTAATATCAAAATATCAACGCGCGAGATAGACTTTACCGAAGGATTATGTCGAATAATGTCGAATCGCGAATTTCAGATCTTGCGATTAAGTCTCAAACGTTTTAAGTGCAACACGCGTTAGTGATGGCGGGCCATGATGTTCGACGTGCTTCTGATAAAAATTTTACGAGAATAATATTGTGGGTGTAGCAGGTGGTAGCTGTCGGGCCATAGTACTCGCTTCTCGAGATTGCGACGAAAGTTTCGACAAGATTCTACGAGTCTATGCATCCGCGAGAATAGAAATGAATGTCGTCGTATTTTTAATATTTACTTCTCAGCGAAGTTCTACGAAGCATTGACTGGAAGTCGACGGCGTCACCAAGTGACAAAGAATTTAAAAAATAAAAAATGACAAATACAATTAAAAGTAATTACTCTGATATTACTTTATAATTCTTATTGCAAGCTTCACATTGCAATAATAAAATTTCATAGTTTGGAAATATTCATTGGTGCATAATTTAAAATATTCTATATGTGTGACATTGTTTATGGCATCGATGAAAATCCCGATGACAGATCCAATACTTTCTCCAACTTGTCTCGTGAGCACTCTCTTAGGCCACGAACTTCGAATCCGAATGGGATCAAAGGATTGCAGGATCTCGATCAGATGAATGGGACTAGTGTGCGGATACATCTGCCGTGGTATTTACTGCTTTCAAGCATCCATATCCTTTACATGCGACTCGGCGAAAAACAAATCCCCGACGGGTTCAGTCATTCTCGATGCGATACTTATGAGCTGCGCAGACTGGAATGATACTTGTGTATGCATGTACGTTTGTGGAAAAAAAAGGGACAACGAGAAGAAGGAGAAAATACATGAGAATAATGCATGAGATACCGCGGCTAGAGTTGATTTGATAGAGAAAGACGTGCAAGTTGTGCAGCTAAACGAAATTTTATGGCGTATATTTCAAAATGTCATAAAGATTTTGTGTTTTTTTTTTTATACGAAATCTACTTTATTAATAAATTCAAATGAATCTTGACAGAGTTTTAAAAGTAACTTTATCAATTTCGAAATAAATACGTAACGTATACCTATGTATCATTCATTTATTTAACCCAAAGTCATAATAATTTAATTGATCATTTTAAATTTGCCATTTGAAAATTTTTTATCTTGGTAGCAAATCTTTCCAACAATATCTAGTACTTAAAGAATTTGCGATGCAGCGAACGTTTTTCGTTCTTTGAAATAAAAACTCTCAAATTAATATTCTTTTTAAATCATTGGCGATATATTTGTCGTTTTTATGTAAATGCAACCAGATAATGGACATCTTATTAATAGTATAAATAAAAAATTTTATATTAGCGATATTACATCAATAAAATAATGTATGATGTTAATTGGTTATTGCGCAATTTATTTAATAATAAAAATATGATAGTTATAAAAAGACATCCTTTTGATGTTGATTCGACAATAAGCAGCATCAAGTAGCCGATAAAGTTATGAAATTTATGGAGGAAATGTTGTTAAGGGAATATTGAAAGGGCAGAGAGCACTGCGCTGTATAGATGTAAATAACGTATGGTGTGTAAACGGCCACGGGATGTGAGATGTAGACGAAACGGAATGCGAGATTTATGACGCGGCGTATTAAAGATTCACTCGTTTTTGACACAATATTGCGCAGTATGGAATACTGAAATAATACATAGGTTTGCATACAGCATGCATATCTCACGAGAGAGATGGCTCCCCCGGAGTAACATTGAAACCGTGAGGATATAAGAATAATATCCGTTGTGAGGCAAAAGACGACTTTCCGGATGAAGGGATAAAAATCTAATGGCTGAGAAAATACAGCGCGTGTAATAATAAGTAATAAACAATTTCGAGACATTTAAAATAACTGTGTTGGAAATTATGGACGCCATATCCTAACAATAACATTATTGTATAGATTCACTACAAATTTATTATTCCAAACATATACTATATGGTTTTGTAGACAATTTATTTTATAGATTCTTTCCTGTATTAATAACTCAATTTTGTCGAATTATCAATCTTTGGATTCGCAAATTGTTTGTAAAGAAATTTCGATTATCGAAAATAGTTTTCTGAATAAATATTCGCTACTGTAAATAGTTTAATAAATATTTTAACAATAGCGTGAGTATGATTCGTTTCTGCTTTGTTTCGACGAAAGCAAAGAGAAAAAGAGAGAGGGGGGGAGGGAGGAATTCCTATGTACGATAAAACGTGATCACTGAAATCGTGAACGATGTTGGAAGTCGCGGTTCACTAAACAACGAAGTTCGATTAGAACGCGGATTAATTAATTAATGTGGGAAGCTTGCTATTCCGGAATCGTAAGACGAATCCTATACCGTAGATTAACGCCGATGTAAGGGATTGTTGAACATCATACGGATTGCGCTACATTCGTTCTAAATATATTTCGATATACACTATTTCTTTCTATCTCTCTATTTAAATCCATTTTTCAAGCCTCAGGTAACATTCATCGCGAAATAGTGTGTTGCGAGAATTGTTACATTATACTAATTAATTAACAAACCGGAGCATTTGCTGCAAAAACGTTGCGAAATAATTTGCTTCCCTGGTAAGCAATGAAATTAGCAAATAACTATATTTTCCGATGCATAAAAACGAAGGATAACAATCATTTAATTAGCAACTCTAAGAAAATGGAAGGAAATAGCGATTCGCTTTTGACGAATAAATATCATCGAGGCACAGAAAACGCCGTCCTCTAAAGACAGTTGCGCGTTTGAAATGCTGAGAAATTGATGCAATTTTCTTAATTACTCCCATCGAAAGGACGGACTGTTATCACTTGTCTACTTCACTCTCGCGATTAAAATAACATCATCGTGCAGCCTTCATTAAGCGATGCTAATTACGACGACAGACGAATCTTACAAATAACGCTGTATCACCTATTTTACATTACGAAGAAAATTCATTCAATTCTCGAACACGCGACAAACGTATCTTTATTAAATCGTAATAACAAGAGTGAGAATAATTTGAATAACTTTCCTACGTTTTACGTAAGATCGGAGTCGAGGAGTTATTTCATTCTCGAAATATTTAACACGCGAGTAAATTAAAATCCTCCTTCAACAATTAATTAAAGTGAGCGTGCTTGCAGTGAATACGGAATTCTTGGTATGCCGGTGCATTAAAAATTCACGGTATAACGTCGTAATTTTTGCGAATACTGGAGATTGCACTTTAAGCCAGAAAAGATAATAGCTGCGGTTGCAATATTTAACACGCAAAAAAATATCTTGTATTTCTACTACTGTTTCGTGTTATATATTTTTTAAGCTTTTTTAACGATTAGTTTATGTCAATCTTTGTTTATTGTTAAATATGTTGGCAAATTGGTGTTCTTTAACTAATGTAAAAAATGAAAAAGTCAGTAAATATTCTCTGATTGTTTAACGGAGGATTATACAGATGGCATCTATTTGAAAACTCGGTCAAATATGTTTATTCATAATTTCGTAAATTTATTACAGTTGAATTAATTCGCGCATGAAATCTATCGATGCCTCTCAATAACGGGGTAAAATTGAGAGGAACTGAAGTTGAGAGAAATCGGCTTTATTCACGAAACAGTCGTCGGCGAAGTGAGTTAAGACTCTTTTAACGATCAATTAAAGATCGTCGTGCTCAGGGAAGAAAGCAGAGATCCTGGGATATCCGCGTGTTAGAAAATGCGGCTCTAAACGAGGGAAAGAGACATTAAGGCGCGAATCCTCGACGGGGAGGGACTCGCAGCTCCGAATATTATTCACACTCAATTTAACTTATTGAGAGCCGCGAGAGACCGCTTGATGGTTCAAGCTGTAATGGCGTAACAATTAATCGCTGAATAGAATTTCCTCCGGTTCTCTTCGACTTCCTGTCATTCATCAAAACGCTCCCTGATGTCCCTACAAGGCGCAAGTCACGCATTGTTCTGCACCTTTAACGCCTCTTTTGGATTTCGGTGATGTCGACAAAAAAAATTTGAGAGCCTATGAAAAAGGATGAATATTTCGTCGATTAACCCATATCTTCACGATTTTGGTTCAATAGATGGATTTTTAGGGTCGTCCCATCCTTCCGTATAAAGTTGCTTTAAATCGTTTTAAACCGATGAAAAATAGAGAAGAATTTGAAGAGGACAGAGACTTTAAATAAAACTTTATGAAGCAAGAATTAATCTTCGATAGCTTTTTTGTCATTTGTCAATAACTGAATATTGTAGAACAAATAAATTAATTGTGTATTATTATGTGTATTATTTCTTTTTCTTCAGAAATTATTTATCTTCTTATATTAATATTATTTTACTTCAATTACTTAAATTATATTTATGATCAATATGAAGATAATATCAATTAATAATATTTAGAGCGAAGTTTTTTTCTTTTTTGGAAAAGAAAAAATAAATTGTTTTTTAACACGTTTTTGTATTAACAAAATCTTAAATATTGAATTAATTAGTGAATTAAGAAATAATTTTAACTAATACCTTATTATCCGATTTTTATTCAATTAATTAAAAACTGAATTTGTTTATCCTTTATTTTAATGTAGGTTGATCGTTAATAAATTTTACACATACATAAACAAAAGTTTATTCTTTATTTTTTCAAAATTCCAGTTTTTTAAGGCGGCCAAAATTAAGATTTTTTAAATAAATCACAGATTTTTATGAATTTTTTTTAAGTTCTGGTGGTATTTTTACTTATCTTATTAAAATTTTTCTTATTCATTTTCTATATTAAGCAAAAATTGGGTAATCTAAAAGTGATGGATATAAAACTTTACAGATAGGTATATGGAAGCGATATGAACACAATTTTTGTGTAGAGAGCAATAATTTATTTTTTCTTTTTTCTACAAATAAGTATCAACAAGTGGAATAATTCGCTTATTATCTTGTTATAATAAGCGAATCTTGTTTTAATAATAAATTGTTTACCAATTCTTTTAGAATTTGTAATAATAGATTTTAAAATGGATATTTAAAAAAATTAAATTATCATTTTATTTCTTCAATAATTTACTGCACAATTATTTAAAAAAGCGCATACAAATGTATGCATGTATGCGATGTACGGATGTTTGGAAGTTTAATGAGTTTGAATCCATCGATTTACTAACAATAAATCTAAATGATTATGTAGATCGATCGTCTCTACGGATAAGATTCCATCAATGGATAACATCTAAGTATATAACTTATAACAGAAATTTGATATCAGCGAATTTTTTGGTTAATATTGACTGCTGATATCCTTGTGTGTCTCTTTGCTAGTTACTGATAAAATATTTTTATACCTCAGTAGCATATCAGTGAGGTACTATTAAAATAAAAATGTTTTATTTATATATGCATGCATATATACATACACATTTTAGTAAGATATTCTTATTTATCAAATAATTGATTATGAATATGTTTTTTAAGAGAGGTAAAAGTAAAGAATAATTGAGAAATCGATATTTGTTTGTTTATCACTGTTAAGTAAAATGAATATTTAATGAATATTTAAATGATAGAGATATCTCATCTCAATCATTGAATATTATAACCAAATTATGATAAATATCTACGTTTGTCAAAAATTCTAGTTTGATGAAGTTTCCAACTGAGAGTAATACCTACAAGATACAAGACCTAAAACCCTACGATTTCAACCAGCGGTTTCTAAGATGTGTTTTATTCAGACTTTGTCAACATTCGATAAGTTTTATAAACACATGGAACATGAAAACTTATTGTTCCAAGATCTTACACCGACTCTGTCTATTGCCGATCAAAAAAGTTAATTATTTGCATCAGATAACTTCTATTTCATAAAATATCACGTTGGTACACGGAGCTCTGCTATCTGCGGGTTCGACGGTCGGTCAATGTTCGGATCGAAGAATAGGCAGTAACTGATAACTTTGCGACCGGGGCCCTTTTTAAGGTCATGAAAAATTTAGGGTTGACAATCTTTAATAATATTTTGTCAATGATTTAGAATAACGAAGACAACGTATGATAATTGAAATGACAAGGTAATAAATTTAAAAAAAATTTGTAAATAATTCAACGTTAAAATATAATGAGGGTATTAGTTAATTAATTTGTTAAACCTACTTGTAACAAATAAAGCGGACTATTAATTTCTATAATAATTAAAAAAATTTTTACATAATTAAAAAAATTATGTAATATTTTTGTAATTATTGGAATTTATGTTAATCTTTTTTTAGATTAGATATTTTTAATTTTTATATTATAGAGAATAAATAGGGATGCGATGTTATTTGTCGCTATGAAAAGATAGCGACGCTTTCGCAACCTCATCGTTTTTAGAAAAAATTGGCACGAATCAGCAGCAATGCGCGGAATCAATATACCATAAATCGTCGCGTCGACTGGGGAGTTAAATAGCGCGAGAGAGCGAGCGCGGTTGCTTCCGGTTCTTCATCTCGTCTGCCCTTTCGCCGCCGTCGTCGATTCTCTCTGCCGACTCTTCTTTTTCGAACGTACCTATCTGTTTCACGTCGGCCGCGAAAGATAGCTAGCAACCGAATAATTCATTTTCGTCGGAAGTTCCACGTCTCCGCTCCACACTGCGCAACATCGCCCAGCGGCGTGTTCTCCGGCACGGCCGTCCGTTTCCGGCCTCACCGGAAACGCAACCGTATATCGCGGCCGCTGCAAATGTATGCGCACGCCGAGTAATCAAGTACGTGGTCGCCATCATCCAGCGGTCGCTCGTAATGAATTTCTAGCTAGCAGAAATATTGTAGGTACAGTGGAGAGTAAAAATCGGAGTAAAAGTTGGAATTAATATATTTCGAGCATGTCGCGAACTGAAATCATTTTGGAAGAAGTATCGAGAGATATCTTTCAACGGAAACTTTTAACAATTTCATATTAAAAAAGTTCCAAAAGATTAATTAAAAAATTCTGCATTTCACAATCTGATGCGGAAATTGATTTTTACTGCGCGGAATAAGGTTTTTTTATATTACTAAACTCTAAATATACATGAATATGTATATGAAGGATATACATTTTTTTATTAAAAAAAATTCAAGCTCCTTTGCTGGCGTATGATCGATTTTTCTTTAGCGCAAATTTTCTTGCTAGTCTTTTTCGTAACTTTTTGATGCTCCAAAGAAAATATTTTTGTGTAATATGAATTTTATCAAAGAAATATTTCTCTAAAATAAGAAAAATTATTTAAACACTTTAAACTGTATCAATTTATATAATTAGCATGTTCCTCTATAACACACATTATATAATTAGCATGTTCCTTTATAAGTTACTTTGAGACTTTAAATTTTCACTTTACTTTGAGTTGTATTTCTTGAAAAGAAAGAAAAACTTATTTTTAATAATGAATTATGCAATTATTTAAAAAATTATTGATGCTTTCTAAAAACATTAGCAGTTTGGCGAAATATGCTGATCATACAATTTCGTATTAATGAATGTTAAATTGATATTAACTGTTTCTATAAAAATGTTGAATAAATGAATGTTGAACTGATATTAACTGTTTCTATAAAAATCGTCACAGAATTCGCGAATAATTAAATGACCGTAATTACTTGTCGCATATAATTACAAATATAAACAATTAATAAAATTTAAAAGACCGCTGTTGACAAGCGGGTATAATATGTAATTGAGCTAATTGTAATCAAGAAAACTCAATTCAATTAATATATATAATTTCGCATAATATACATAATTTCGTATTTTGTGGAGTGCAACAATTTAAATTTCATAATGACACAAATCATATAAAATTTCTCATCATATTTTTCAACATAAAATAATATGTTATGTAAAAATATTTTTACGATTTTTATATCAACTTAATCTTTATCTTATTACAGTGTTTTTCATATATTTAATTGAAACTAAATTACATTATTTTAATAAACTGTATAATTTAACAATATTTAATTTAATCACGTACTATATAATAATATTATTTTATGTTATTAAATATATATTCATTTTTATAATACATTTATTAGAGATAAATAATCTTTTTCTTATATATAAATTAATATATTTCATTACAGATATGCACGTTTTTCAGAATGGCGGTTTCAAGTAAACAAACAATTTGACAATCTTTACTGTTAAGTAGAGACTATTGTTGGCATGATCCGGATTTATATATCCTTCATGCATATCCGGAAATCCGGAGAGATCGAAATACACGAAACGGACTCTGAAACGGTCCTAAGCCACTGAGAAATGGTGCGGCGTACTCAGGAGTTATACAGTATGAAAGCATAAGATTTCCTACCGCCTTAAGCAGTTAATGTTTAATCCCAACGCAAATTGAAGTTCCGTTTACACGGCAGTTATGTCAACCGTTGCCACGTCTGCATCCAAAGCTCGGATTTACTCTACGCGCTTTGGCGCTTGCTAGTTTACTAAAGAGTAATCCGTGATTTCAGAAAGCTTCCCCATTACAAATTTCCAAACTTGTTTTTATTTTTTTAACATTTTTTCCTTCCAAAATCTTTAAGTATTACACATGTCTACTTTGTATTTAACAATAACCATAATAATAACAATAAAGTTTTATCTTAAAAAAATGAATATTAATTCAGTCAACTATTTAATATTATCATAATCAATTTTCTGGTTAGAAATTTTAACTAAATAAATTAATGCATTTATTTTTAATTAGAAATAAATTATAAACAGGATGATTTACAAACGTTAATAAACTTAAATAATTTATTCTTTTTAGATAAATTATTTCAAATTTGTTCACATTATTTTTTAAATTTTTATTCGTAATTATTTCAAATTATATATTAATTCTTTTTAGTATAGAAGACGGGGGTCGCGGAATAATACAATGCTGGTAATAGTTCAATTACTGCTTGCATTAACGAGAAGTTGAAGGTTTTCTTGAATAACTTCTTCATTATGGTAATTGCTCATTTAGGAATTCTGATTTACTTAGTCTTTCCGTACTTCTTCGTAAGTTTGAATAGGTTTAATTTCGTGATGCCGTTACCTCGAAGGTTTCTGAAAAGTTTCGTGTGACTACTGTGGTCACTGTGTATCTCAAAAGTGATTTTAATTTCTACCATTTATTCTGTCATTTAAGAAGATATTAAGCGTTTGTAAAGGTAAAAAGAGAAAATATGCAAAATATTATGTTTTTAATGTGCAATTCCTTTATGATTGTATGTAAATTGATTACGATAATAGTTTAAATAATTAAAAATAAAAATTAAGATCAAAAAAGTTAAATAAATAAATATTCATTAAATTACAAATCATAAAATATTATTTTCGAACAAAATTTATGCAGTATCATTTGCATTGCATACACATGGTGATAATAACAATTACGATGAGGCAAATATTAATGTAAGTATAATTAAAAAATATAAATAAACATAATTATAAATATTAATAAATTTAAATTTATAATATAATAGAAATGAATGTAATTTAAATCGTTTGC
This sequence comes from Tetramorium bicarinatum, assembly GCA_928718305.1. Taxonomy (NCBI): domain Eukaryota; kingdom Metazoa; phylum Arthropoda; class Insecta; order Hymenoptera; family Formicidae; genus Tetramorium; species Tetramorium bicarinatum. The sequence continues at coordinate 5,170,544 of OV788322.1, read as the reverse complement.
AGTAACCTCCAATATTTTAATTTGTGTATTCGACTTTAGTCGGCCGAGGTTTTTGATGATTTTAAAAATTATATTTACGAGTACATTACGAGCTTTACAATTTACGTACGTATATATAATTGTAACAGAATAATATCAGAGCTATAACGATGCCAATCATTGTCAGACAGCTCCAACCTTGCCACGCGTAAAATGACACACCAATGGTGTCGACGGCGGTTCTCTTGCACACACCCATTTCGCGTGATTAACGATTTAATTGTCACCACATCGGGCCGGCCGATATTTTAATTTTGTCGAGGTAAATAGAAATTTTGTTCGCGCCGCACCGCGCCGATTAAACACAATAATGCTCTGTGCTCGATTTTCATGATCACTGTTCGATAAGCAGAAAGTTCACTATGTACGATGGCACGTAAGCGCGGAAATGAGCCGCGTTGCAATGTAAATTTTATCGAAATACGCCGGACGACGAGCACTCGGCTGGGCACTACCGGCGAATGAATAAATCAAGATCTGCCTAGAGGTATAAATGAGTTTTACAGTTCATTGTCTTTATATTCGTTTGACCCCTGATCTGTACGAGAGATCGGTACGAGATTTAATGTATTGAATTCATCGATCGATTATCGAATTTAATGAAAAATGTAACGATGTATATTTATATATCATACTTGTAAATTGGCCTTCGGACGTTTATCGTACATTTTTACGTCATTATAGCTGAAAAGTGTCGATAATAATGGGATACTTTTTTATAATAACGGCGGGATATTTTTTTATAAATTTTATACTAGACATCATGATAATCTTTCCTTGCATACAGGTTTGATTTCGCAAACCGAAAATGTCGAGGACCTTGCTTTCACGTACGGCTTTGATCTCGTCAAATGCCATCGAAAGCAATGCACACGGTCCACAACTAATCTTTGTAGTCAGTTGGTTAGATTGTGCCTTTGTCGCGCGCTCACGACGGATAACAAAATGGGCAAAAAAGAGAACGGGTTTTGCGGCCCATATATTCACTCAGGCTGCATATCTCTGGTCACGTGGAATGCGCGACATAGCGCGAGTGTATTTAGGGGTTGATGCAAGACCGAGCTTTGATTGAGGAAATCATCGCAATCAGGTATAACAAATATTTCAAAAGTTTTGATCTTGATATTTAATATTAAGAAAGTAGAATAGTTATTTTATCAAATGTTGAAGATTTTGAAAAAAATCTAGTTTAATATGTTCTTTATATCTTAAAATTAAAAAATATATATTAGAGACAATACTAAATGCATGAACAGATTTGTATGCTGTTTTAAAGTAACGATAGATCAAATGATATGATTATAAGTTGCAGAAAATCAAATATGTTGATTAATCTTTAAATACTTTACTACTCTGAATTTATTTAAATTGTATTAATTTAATGAAATCTCGATTACCGTTGTTGTTCGAGATCAGCAACAACCATTCTTATCGCGTATCACGCCGCAGTTTTGAAAGCATTAGAGATAATTATTATATCGAGTTGCATCTTGAATTGCGAGATGCTGCTCGCTTTCTTGACCTTGTATCTATCGATCCACTTATGAGTCACGAACACCTGCGCGTGAATTATCTTCTTTTCACCGCTAAGCTTGCATGCCTTCTAAGAAAATTATTTCTAGAACTTGAATACCATATAAGGCAAGAAAGACGAGCTTGAATACCATATAAGGCAAGAAACTGGCACTTGCAAGCGCGGGAAATTCCCCATCAAGACAAAGGATTTGCCACGTATAAAAACCCCCAGCGGACCGAGCTCCGGGCCTTTTTGCCACTATATCGCGTACAGTTAACATCGCTCTGTCATCGTTTAGCCTCCGAAGATGGCAGTCTCCGTGTCACGCGAATTACATATTTTCTAAATTCCATTAATTATGTTACATTGTAATCAGTTCTTTATTAAATTTGCAAATTGTTAAGTGTCGTGTTGTGTGTCTTTTGATCAACGCTGTTCGTGCCCAACTGCTGCCCCTCACTCACTCACTCGTCCCCTCCACTTCGCTTTACCGCGCGCTCTCGCTAGCGCGCCTCGCATACATTTGCTGGTCCTTCGAGCCGGATTTCCCTGCATCCGGCGCCGACGGAGTGAGTGCAGTTTGGTAGTGAATTTGTCTGTGCATTCCGGACATTCTTTACCTACCGCAAAATGAGTATGGACATGGACAGTCTTCTGCAGCTGCAGAATGACTTGCATACGCGCATCGCTCGCGCTTACGATAATCTGAGGAAAGTAGGCTCCGCCAACGTCACCCTCGGTGTGGTGGAAGCGCGTCTTATGGCTCTTGAAGACAACTGGCGGAAGTTTCAAACTCAGCACGACACTTTAGTCGCTAGATTCCGGAAGGATCTGGCAAGTCAAGATTACACAAAAAATCATGTTCAAACGCTAACTGAAGAGGCTTATTTGACGCAAAGGGGTCTGTTCCTGGATGCCCTTCGCCAGCTCCGAGGCAAGGCTGATGAGAGCGTCTCCGCTTCTTCACAGGAGATCTCCCATGTGCGACGCACGACTTTGCCTCGCATCCAGCTGCCGCAGTTCTCGGGTAAGTACGAGGAGTGGCCATCGTTTCGAGACCTCTTTCATTCCATCATTGGAAAGGATGTTTCGACAACTCTTGTGGAAAAACTCCACTATCTGAAATCATGCCTCAAAGGCGAAGCGGAGCTATTAATCCGCAACTTGCCGACCACCGATGAGAATTTCAATCGTGCATGGAAAAGTCTCGTCGATTATTACGAGAATAAGCGGCTGCTCGTGCGCTCTCATCTCTCGCAGTTTACTTCACTGCCAAAACTTAAGAGCGAATCCGCCACCGATCTACGGCGGCTATATCACGGAATAGTGAACACTGTCGGTGCACTCGACAGTATTGGAAGACCAGTCACACAGGGTGAAGATCTGTTCGTGTTCCTCATCGTAGAACTCCTTGATCCACGATCGCGCCGTGAGTGGGAAAACTCTCTTGGTGAGACAACGGAGCCGCCGTCATACGCTGCGCTGCAGCAATTTCTGGAACGACGCTTACACACTCTTGAATCTCTGCCGTCAGCAAAGGCAGAGGCTCCCGCAAAGTCAAGTGCAACTTCGGCTCGTCAAACACGTTCCATGCACGCTCGCCAGCAGGAAGACATACGCAATCGGTGCACCATGTGCGGCAAGAATCACTACATTATGCTGTGTGATACGTATCTAAGCAAGACGGCTGAAGATCGTAAACAGCATGTCTATGCTAACGGCTTGTGCTTCAACTGTCTAGGAAGACACAAGTTGAATGAGTGCGTCTCGAAGAAGACGTGCTCCGCGTGCAACGCGCGACATCATACTTCCTTGCACGATGCTCTCCGTGCAAGCGAGGGTGCAAAGACCTCGAATGCTTCTGGGCACGATGCTCTGCATGCAAGCGAGGATGCAAAAACCTCGCACTTCTCAAGGCAACCTTCGAAGCTTCCGGTGGCAGTGCTTCTGGCCACCGCGCGAGTTCGCGTCACCGATCGGTACGGCAATTTTCATATCGCACGCGCGTTAGTCGACCAAGGCTCAGAATCGTCGCTCATATCGGAATCGTTGGCGCAACGGTTGAAACTGAAGAGATCTTCTACGACAACGTCAGTCTACGGAGTTGGAGGGAAACTGACTGGTGTCGCACGAGGCATAGTCGACTTCAAGCTCTCAGCACTGAAAGGGGGATCGCCGATTGCAGTGTCGGCGCTCGTTCTCCCTAAAATCACCCTCTACGACGGAGGGATCCATGCGGACCAACGAACGTGGAAGCATCTCGACGGGCTGGAGCTCGCAGACCCGGATGTCTCTTCCTCGGATCCCGTGGAACTTCTTCTAGGTGCCGACATCTACGCAGCTGTCCTACGACAGGGTCTCCGTCGAGGAGGGCCTCACGAACCTGTCGCCCAACAAACGTCGTTGGGATGGATCTTGTCGGGTCCCGTCAGTAGCACGGGGAAGGCGCCACGCGCCCACTCATACCACAGTCACGCGTCAAGTGACCTTTGCACTTTGGTGCAGCAATTCTGGCAGCAGGAGGAGCTGATACCCTCTGCCAATCCGCTCACAGCGGAGGAAAAGGAGTGCGAAGACTTCTTCGTTCGCACTCATTCTCGCATTGCCGATGGCAGATACGTCGTGCGACTTCCGGTGAGGATCCCCCTTCCTGACTTATCGGGGACTCGGCACTCATCGACGCGGTTGCTTTTCCACATGGAAGGCCGGTTCGCTCGCGACAATCGCTTGCATCATCTCTACGTCGACTTCATGAAACAGTATGAAGATTTGGGGCACATGACTCCGGTGAGACGCGAGGAATCAACAGCAGACTCAACTTGCTATCTCCCTCACCATGGCGTACTTCGAGAGATGAGCTCTTCTACAAAGCTTCGGGTGGTTTTTAACGGTTCTTCTGCCGTGGCCTCCGGAGATAGTTTGAATCATCACCTGCTAGTGGGTCCGAATCTACTGCCGGCCCTAGCAGATGTGCTGCTGAGGTGGCGCATTCATCGTTATGTGTTGGCGGCTGACATCGAAAAGATGTACCGTCAAATTCTGGTCGACCCTGCAGACCGACATCTTCAAAGAATCGTCTGGCGTTACAGCAGCAAAGAGGAAGTTCAAGAGTACCAGCTCAACACCGTTACCTATGGTCTGGCGTGTGCTCCGTTCCTGGCCATACGGACACTTCGACAACTTGCTGAAGACGAAGAGGCTCAATTTCCACAAGGAGCTGCAGCCTTGCGGCAAGACATCTACGTAGATGACATTCTCACGGGAGCTTCCTCCATCACCGACGCCAAAGAGCTTCAACGGCAGCTAACAGAGCTGTGCATGGCGGGCGGGTTTCCGCTCCGGAAGTGGTCAGCCAACGAGGCCGAGCTGCTCGCTCACATCCCGTTGGAGCACCGAGCGCAACGCGACTTGCGTTCCTGGCAGGCGCAGGAGAGCCATGCCACCCTCGGAGTTCAATGGCATCCGAGCATTGACTCCTTCTCATTCTCCACCCGAGCGATCGCTGTGCCAGCGATCACCAAGCGCTCAGTTCTATCGCTGACAGCACGTCTTTTTGATCCTCTTGGGTGGCTAGCGCCAGCAATAATTCGAGCGAAAATCTTGTTTCAGTCTACTTGGCTTCAAGGCATCGACTGGGACACTTCTTTGGACGCTCATAGCGTCAAGCTTTGGAGAGACTTCCAGGCTGACCTCCCTATGCTGGAGAAAATTCGCATTCCCCGACGTTTGCATCTAAACGCTCTAAGCGAGCTTCATGGCTTCTGCGATGCATCAGAGCGAGCTTACGCTGCAGTCATCTATTTACTATCAGACAACGATAGAGGAAATCGCCAGGTAACAATCATTACTGCCAAAACTAAAGTGGCTCCTTTGAAGCAGGTATCTTTGCCTCGCCTGGAACTGTGCGCAGCTACCCTTCTCGTACGGCTCGCTGCTCATGTCCAACGGACGCTCGGAGCATCGGAGGCACCGTTACACCTGTGGTCCGATTCCACTGTCACCTTGGCGTGGATTCGAGGTCATCCTACCAGATGGCAAACGTACGTGGCGAACAGAGTCGCAGAAATCCAATCCTCCCTACCGGAGGCGCAATGGCATCACCTCCCAGGAAAAGACAATCCAGCCGATTGTGCATCAAGAGGAATCTCCCCAAGTGAGCTGATTGCTCATCCACTCTGGTGGCACGGACCACCTTGGCCCATCATGGAGTCATCTTTCTGGCCAGTCTCCAACGAGACACCTCCGGACAGCATGATACCGGAGAAACGTTCTCGGACACACGCTGTTGTCATTCTGAAACAGCCTGTAATGGAACCCGAAGAACTTGTTCGCTTCTCATCGCTCACCCGCTTGCTGCGAGTCACCGCCTGGTGTAGGCGTTGGCTCCGACTGCGTCATACTGAGCAGTCAACAAAACCCGCTGATCACAACTTTCGCTTCAAGGACATTCTGGCCACATCCGAATGTGACGATGCCCGCTGGGCATGGATTCGAGTGGTGCAGGGCGAAAGTTACAAGGACGAATTAAAGGCTATCACTAAAGGTATGCCAAGCAAAGGCCCATTTGCCAAACTAACTCCTTTCACTGATTCTCAGGGCATACTCCGTGTTGGAGGACGAATACGACATTCTCTCCTGTCATTCGACGAGAAACACCCTGTAATTCTGCCCAGCTCGTCTCACTTTACGAAGCTCGTTGTCGAAGCATGTCATCAGCGTACGCTACACGGCGGAGTGCAACTCACCCTTGGAGTAATTCGCCAACAATATTGGATTCCTCGAGGTCGCGCTCTGGTTAAGGCTATAATACACCGTTGCATCACCTGCGTGCGATGGCGGGCGGCAGCGCCTCAGCAGCTAATGAGCGACCTACCGCGACCACGAGTTACTCCTTCGAGGCCCTTCCTCCATACCGGCGTAGACTACGCCGGACCCATCATGCTGAGAACAACGAAAAGCCGCGGGCACCGCGCCCACAAGGCATTCATTGCAGTTTTTGTTTGTTTAAGCACAAAGGCTGTTCACTTAGAAGTCGTTTCTGATTATACTGCTGAGGCCTTTTTGGCAGCATTGAGGCGTTTCACCGCACGCCGGGGCTTGTGCCACTGTCTCTACAGTGATTGTGGCACCAACTTTGTCGGAGCTGATAAGCAGCTTCGAGCCTTTTTTGCTGCAAACAGTCAGGAACAACGCAGCATCGCCAATCAGCTTGCTAATGAGCAAATCAAGTGGCATTTTAACCCGCCGTCAGCGCCACATTTCGGCGGTCTGTGGGAGGCCGCCGTCAAGTCCTTCAAGCACCACCTTCGTCGAGTTCTAGGTGAAACAACCCTGACATTCGAGGAAATGAGCACGCTTCTCGCCCAAGTAGAAGCTTGCCTCAATTCAAGGCCGCTTCAAGCCTTATCTGACGATCCAGAAGACACGGCAGTTTTAACACCAGGACACTTCCTGATAGGATCGTCACTCTGCGCCATTCCTGAACCAAGTCTTCTGGAGCCACCCGACAATTGCTTGACTCGCTGGCAACTTCTCCAAAAGATGCGGGACCACTTTTGGGATCGATGGTCTCACGAATACCTTCAATCGCTTCTTCAGCGTTCAAAGTGGCTGATTGCCACTGACCAAGTTAAAGTTGGTCGACTCTGCCTTCTACGGAATGAAAATACACCACCAACTCGATGGCCACTAGCTCGAATCATCCTAGTACACCCCGGAGAAGACGGAAAGATTCGCGTAGTTACCGTACGCACCGCTACTTCTGAATTTACGCGTCCTATCGCTAAGCTCATCCTTCTACCAACCAGCAACGCAGATGTCAACATGGAAAAGCAAGTCTCACCGCAAGGAAATCAGTAACTACGTCTGCAATTAACAAGGAACCTAGTTCATCACTACAGCAACATTTCGCCGAAGCTTCCGGCGAGGCGGGCGGGATGTTCGAGATCAGCAACAACCATTCTTATCGCGTATCACGCCGCAGTTTTGAAAGCATTAGAGATAATTATTATATCGAGTTGCATCTTGAATTGCGAGATGCTGCTCGCTTTCTTGACCTTGTATCTATCGATCCACTTATGAGTCACGAACACCTGCGCGTGAATTATCTTCTTTTCACCGCTAAGCTTGCATGCCTTCTAAGAAAATTATTTCTAGAACTTGAATACCATATAAGGCAAGAAAGACGAGCTTGAATACCATATAAGGCAAGAAACTGGCACTTGCAAGCGCGGGAAATTCCCCATCAAGACAAAGGATTTGCCACGTATAAAAACCCCCAGCGGACCGAGCTCCGGGCCTTTTTGCCACTATATCGCGTACAGTTAACATCGCTCTGTCATCGTTTAGCCTCCGAAGATGGCAGTCTCCGTGTCACGCGAATTACATATTTTCTAAATTCCATTAATTATGTTACATTGTAATCAGTTCTTTATTAAATTTGCAAATTGTTAAGTGTCGTGTTGTGTGTCTTTTGATCAACGCTGTTCGTGCCCAACTGCTGCCCCTCACTCACTCACTCGTCCCCTCCACTTCGCTTTACCGCGCGCTCTCGCTAGCGCGCCTCGCATACAGTTGTCATATTAAAGAATTAAAAGTGAAACATTGTTTGCAGAATACGTTTGAGCGTTCGAAATTGATTATTTGTTTATATTGTTAATTGATATACGTGATCGTGTATGTATAATATAATAATATGGATATAGTATAATTTGTGGATATAATGTATAAAAACATTGTAAAATATTGTATCGTAAATAAATATTGGAATACTACTTTAGTTTTGCAGAAATGACACATTATTCGCAATAAGTATTTGTAATAAATAATGGGCCTAATTATTCTGTTCATACGAGAATTCTGTGTAAATATATCGGATCTGGAAGTATCGATGATGAACGAGTGTTTGAATTTCAGGCTTAGAAATGATAAATGTTCATGACTATCTTCTTACTTTCTGTTAACATCATTTATCATTTCGCAAGAAAAGAATTACGTGCTTGATGCCATTCGATCCGACAGATCTCGCACTTAACGAATTATTAACACGATTTATATTGACACAGGCGTAATTACTTATCTAACCCTTCGAAATTTTTTGTATCCTTTCATGAAGAGAAATCTTATCGTTTACTATATGAAAAGAGGGTCCATTTATTTTATCTTAGAAGCAGCAACGAGGCACGAATTTAGCTATTAATAATTTTTAGTATACATTATAAATTAGATATGTTAATTCTCAGATTGACATTCTATGTATATTGAATATTAAACTTTTAGTTCGCAAAATTCTAAAATGATTCTTTATGTAATTAATTACATTTCATATTTTATAATATTTTCATTATTTGTATGCGTTATGCTTCATTGTAAGATAAAATAGATATGGCGATGTGATGAATTAGAGTTTTGCATGTAACAGTTGCTGTTATGAATTTTCAATGGGAATAATATTTGTTCGTCGAACTCAATGATGCTAAAGTCGCAAACACGCAAACGCGTCCGATTTGCAACAAGGTTCATCGGTAGACGGCAGTCCTATTTACGCATCGGAAATTGATTTTGTGCGTTCCGGAAACGAAGTACCGACTGTTATGATGTATGCGTACAGTAGTACAGTGGGACTCCGCATAAAATGATCTGATTTTGATCCGTCGGTTGCCGCGATATCTTCCTCGTTGAATTGCTTCATACTCGAAGATTTATGAGCAAACGGCGGCGAGTGCTTTTTCAGAGAGCGGTTCTGCGATTGAACGGTAACATCGATAGGACCGCCTATCGGGGAGAATATCTGGTCCAATGAGTCTAACAAAAAGAGCGTAAACGGACGAAAGTTACGGAACGATCAAGTCGTTCATTGGAAGACCTTTCGATTGAACTGTTCGCCGTACTTCTTGTTTACACTTCTTACAAATGTGCGGTTATAATTGTTTGGATAATCAATTAACAAGTACAGCACTGCCCGGAATAAAAAATTAAAAAAAGTTGTGATCATGATATTATTCAAATAAATTTATGTTCATAAATCAGAAGAAGCATGTTCGAAATATTTCATTTGAGTATCTCGCAGTATCTTAAATTACAATTTAGTTTACGAATTGTATAAAAGCGCGATAAATTCGAGTTTATGCACAGTCTTTTGTCTGCGCGTCTCGCGTTGAAATTAAAACTCAATTTATATAAACAGTCGCACGTGCATTACAACGCGCATTTACAACTGTCGCCGGGAACATCTTCCACAATTCATCGACCAACGGTCTCTCCCGCAGTTTGCGCTACAACGATAAGAACGTACAGCATGCATCGTACACACGATTAGAGTGTCGTGCGAGGAAAAGGCTCTATCGCGCGCGCGAGCTTATTTATCGCGGCATAAATTCGCATCGCGCGACTACTGCACGCCGCGCGAGAAACGTTATTCTATAAAGCTCCGGGATTTTTGCTTGCGGTGAATGATATACGGGCGCGGAGTCGACCCGGAGAAAATATCGGATTTGTCGCGATCCGCAAATCCGCGGACTCGCGCCGCGGAAAGCTGCGTCGCAACGATATCCGCACGAGGATATCGTGAGCGCGGCACACCGGAACGTTCTCTCGAATCGCGACAGTAGCCGTGTCCAATTCAAACGAAGAAACATGTACAGATGTTGGAAGATTGATTATATGTATAACAACAATGAAGAATAAAAAAATAATATGATGTAAGACGTGGCTTTTAATGACTTCTTTTAATAGAGATTTTTAAAACACGCTTCTTTTAATGGACTCCTTTTAATGTAGAAATTATCTTGTTTTTAATCTTTTCATGGCAAAAATTATAATCCCGACTCACTTTATGACATAAAGGAATGAAAGTAAATGCTCGTTTTAATGAACTGCTCTTTGAAGAAATACTTATATTTCCCTCCTAACAATATCTCGCTATATGACACAAGCTTAAGTTCCACTGATGAAGGATTATATGCGAAAGAATTGATTTGAGAAACGTTTTTTTGGTAATATTCTCGCGGAGCCACAGACGTTCATTTCTTTGGCAGCGATATATGGGAAGCAATATTAAACCTCAATGAGGATTTTGCGGAAAGGCAGGCTGATGCGTTTATCGTTATGCGGATAACTAAATTGGTGCCGTTGGACTAGGAAGAGTCGTACTCGGTCAGCCGGAGACAATCCCAAATGCGATACTGCACGCTTTTACACCCGGTACGGCGCGGTTTGAACTGCGCGTTTCCACCGTTAATGCCGCACGGATTTCCCGTGAAATTTCGCGCCAAGTGTAAACTCCGGCATCGCGCAAGGTGTATAACTCCATACCGTTATTCATGCGTTCTCCGGAGGTACGCTTTTCTCTCAGCCCTCGAGGTACGGGAAGCTCGCGCGAGAACCGCCCGGAAGTTTATAATAATATGTTGCACAAAACAAATACCGTAAATGCGAATTCGCAATTTTTTCTTGACATTAATCCCCTTTTACTGTTCTATAATTGTTAAATGTACATATAAATACAGGGATTACTGCTATTGTCAATGTTACTATTATTTCCTTTCAATTTTATCAACGAGATATTAAAATACTTATAAAATTTATATTAATCTAAATTTATATGAATATATATTATATTTTTTGAATTAGTTAAATTATAGGCAATTTTAAATACCTGTTCGAAAATTCGACATCTTTTTGCTAGCACTGACCAAGTTTCCCTATTGAGTATGTATTTAGCGAGTAATTTCGTGAGACGTAACAATACTTGCAGCTTAATCCGTGCGAAATTCGGCACACGCTTGCCGCCCGTAAATTGAATTTCAGGACTATCTAATGGATGTCTCAAGCAACCTACATCGCGCAGAGACAAATGAATAAGTCGGGGGAGGAGGGGGACGGGGAGAGGGCAATCTGACCTCATCACAATTCTCCCACCAGGAGGTTAATATGCAGCTGCATCCAATCTCACCGTCTCGGGTTTTCAGCATCCCGCTCTCTTTTATCTCCGGATTCATCCCCCCTCAGTTTCGCCTTTCCGTCGTCATTCTTCCGCATATCACACCCTCTTTCGACGATCCCTGTCACGCACCGATACCAAGAAGCTTTTCTGGATGTAATCTCGATTGGATCTTTCGACATGTACTTTGTGAGAAATCAAGAATAATGTTATAACAGATGCGTGCGCGAGCATTCTTTTTGCGTTAAATAACTTTCCTTATATACATATATATATAGAAATTGTAAAACATACATAGAAACAATTGTATGTTTAGTAACAGCTTGACAATTATAACTGAAACTCATTCTTTCATTATATTTTCTATTAAAGAGCTATTATTAAATTTTTATTTATTTTTTAATAGTTTTTTTAATAGATTATGATTTTGTATAAATAAAAATCATGATTATTATATTAATAATTATATTTAATATAATTATTATTGCCTACTATAGATACATTATTTATTTTTAATTATTCCACTTCGTTTATTATATTCACCATAATTTGGTGAAAAACTACACAATTTGGGATTATATAGAAGATCACTTTTATATGTTATAATTTAACGTAATTTCCTTGTAATGTACTTAGTAACGTAACTTGAACGGTTTTTAATAATTAGGACATTTTTTTTATTTGGTTGTCAAATAGCAGAAGTCTGCTCATTGAGGCCAATTTATTTTGAACACGTGTAAAATTGGCAATTGCAAATAATACACATTGTATACAAGCGAACGCGCAGTTTTAGCAGTCGACGAACACGCCTGATCGTAAATGCGTGAACGTAATTAGCGCACAGAGAGCGTAATCAACGCATGTTACTTACGAGCGTGGCACAAACGTTAATCGAGAGTTGGAAGCCTGTTTCAGTACGCTTCTTTTCACAATATTTCGCTTTTACATCGTTAGCACGATGATTACGCCGCTTGTATAAACGCGCGATCCGATTTTCGGTTGAAATGCCTACATGGAATTCTATCATTTATTTGAATATGGATGGAAGAATCGGTGTCGAGAGTATTTCTCATCAATACACCCAATGAGTTATTTTAACGCGCAATATCGAAGAGATTCCCAACATGAAATAAAATCGATATTTCACCTTAATAATGTACAGTATCGTTATGAGCGTTGCTACAAAATTTATTGTAGCAAATATTTTTTTATCACTTTTAATAACTATATTTAAATTATTTCTTCTCTCATATTACACTGAAATTTTTGCAAAAACATAGACTGAAAAATGTTAAAAAAAGTAGAAGATTTTTAGCTTATATTCACTGATGTGTACAGAAATAGGTAAAACATTTAGCACGCATGATATTTTTGATTGATTAAAATTCTCTTTACGACGGACCCATCGCGTTTATATAACTGGCATGAGCATCTGCTCGACTCTGAGAATGGATTTCCCAAGAAATTCCGACCGCGCGCAGTTTGCTCCGGCGATAGTTCAGGCCAATTATCCGCTCTTTCAAGCACGAAGTTTCTTTCGCGAAACAATCGTGGGTGAACGTGACGGTGAAATTGCATTCCTTTAAGCACGAAGGCGCGATCGTTTTTCGCGACTTTGAAGACGGCTACGATTGTCTAACTAATCTGGTAAAGAAATATCTCGATTTAACATACTTTGATTTAATTTGCAGATAAAAATATTACGATTGTAGTAAAGGGGCTGTGAGCAAAAGATTAAAATAAGGATTTTACAGAATTATTGATAGTGTTCATTATAACTATGACATAACATTTATATAATAATAAATTGGGTTATTAGCAAGATATTTGTTTAAATGATAAATTATAAATTTTACATACCTATAAATCAATTTAAAATAAAATGTAAGATTAACAATTAAATTCGTAGTGTAATAGTAATTAATAATAAGTAAAATATCTAATTTTTTATATAGTTTTCTACTGTAAATTAAATTTAAATAGCGTGAATACGATAAAGAACATTTACATATATTTTCTCGCTGCAAGAAACGCGAATATATAGATATATGAAATATGACATAAGTATCGCGATTTGATGATTTTTTAGAATTGTACAAGAATTGTGCAAGTTTCATCAACTGTAATGGAAAAATCGCTGTGGATCGTCTTCACAAGTTTCGTACGAAATCGTTAAAAGCGAGTACGTAGATAAATCTACGTGCCGAGTTGTTTCGGTCGCTTCGATTTATTGACGTGGACGTTTATGATGGAATGCAAGCGCGATTTCGAAAAACTGACAATTCTTCTAGCGATGATGTATAGGGAAGGTCCGTGATGCAGCGATTACTCTTGCAGCTGCGGTAACGTTGCGCAACGTGCATGTTGCAACACGAAACACACGGCGAAAAGAATAAAAATAATAAAATTCGCAACAATTTTCGCGCATAACAAAACAAAGTGAAAAAGGCGATTACGATATCGCTTATCAATTGTCAATTCGATTACGAGTTTGCATTACGGAAATGCATTAATTTGTTGTGGAAGCGTGCGAGAATTTTATGAATAACCGTTATGAAGTGATGCATTTGTATTCAATTATGTGATTTGAATTTAATATGTCCTTTTTTGAACATTTGATCGTAAAGTGACTATTTATACGTGTGAATCTAGAAATTGAAGCTATTAAAATATATCCGATTTATGTTATATTATATAGATTTCGATGGTTTATTTTCCAATAAAAAGCCAAACAAAATTTTGTGAATTATTCATATTACTAAACATTTGTTCCTTCTATTTTTCAAATAATTTTCCCAATGTGTTTCTCAGACCTATTTGTATATTTGCATATTTTTTGTATAATGATTGTAAATGTTTAAGAAATGATGAATTATTAATTAATTTATTATCGTTAGATTATTTGCACATATTATTCCAAATATTATTATGTTCCTCGTTTATATTAAATATTGCATTAGAAATTATATGTGTTAGTGTATATAATACATAATTGCGGATTTAGCATCGTAAACAAGTTATAATTTTATTATTGGATATAAATAAAATAGTTTGTAATTAAATACATAATGAGGATACTTTAGTAGTGACTCATATGTGAGTGAAATATAATAATTTTTGTCTAGTATCAAATACATATTTTTTTATTTTTACACCTTGAGATATTAGGTTTCGACTTTCTTTTTTTTTTTATTACAGAGATAGTTGCAACATATGACAATTTATAATTGATCAAAGGTGTTGCTTGTGCAGTGTCAGTTCCAACAGTTGCGCCATATTTGAGCGAAATATCGAAATAAATCTCTGCCGAGAGAATTCCCTTTAGAAAATATTTTGGGAAAACATAATGATTTATGACAAAGAAATTTTAGCTAATATCCATCTAGTTCGCTACAGCCTATTAATAACAATTAAAAGTAAAGAAACATTTCACTAACCATATTACGAAAGGAAGCGATCTATTAATCGTGCAATAACGAAGACAGCGAAGAGTAGGGTCTGTAATTTTAATTATTGTTTAGCCCGGATTAGTTCAGTTAATTAAATGCCTTGTCTGGTAGCGACAAGTCGCAGCCATATGCCATTCCGAACGATATAGCTGCTCGCATAGCATAGTAATTCGAAATAGCGTCCTCGCAAATGCCATATGTCAACGACGTGGAATTAATTATCGCCACGAACTCTCTTCTCTATTTCCCCATTTCTATACATTTCGATTTCGACTAGACGATAATTTGAATGTAATGATCAAGATGTGAGTTTATAATACGTGTCATTAAACATGTATGAGCTTATGATGGAAACTTTAATTACAATTAAAAGACGTTTCTGATCGAATTTAATTTCAAAACTTTTAATCATTCAGTCTATTCTGTATAGATTTATATATAGTTTTTTGTATTTTTAAATATAATATAATTTACATTCGAGATCTAATTGTTCAAATTGTGATAGTAATTGATATTATCTGACATTTTTAAAAGCTAAAACTAAAACTATTTAGTTTATCGAAATTTAGCAATGCAGATAATTTATGAAATGTAATATAGATAATTAATTATGCTATAATACATTATTCTATTGGAAAACAAAAAATAAAAGATAGACTAACAAAACGATATAATATAATGCAAATTTCGATAGCTTTTTTCGTGAATTTGTATGTACAAATATTTATATTGTGATCAAATGACATTTTGGAACATTTTTCTCGACAATTATATATTTTTTGTTTGAAGCTCATTGAACTGAATAAAATTTGTTTAACAATAATTAGAAATATTTGAGTAGATATGTTATTTCATATATTTTTGTCCTTGTGTGAAAAATTATTATATTTGTCGATATCTTTTAACTTTTAGAAGATGCAATCGCCATCAATTATCTGCAGTATAACGCTTGGTAACGGTTGATCATATATCACAGGTGTGTTTAATTTTCATTAACGACGCGTATGTAAGTAATATTAATTCAACTCCATTGCATCGAGTATCACGGTAGTCTCTGGAGGACGCGGAAGCTACGGAGGAAATTTCAAGGCTTGTAAACGAGAAGTAAGTACTGACGTTATGTAGGTAGACCGAGAGTAATATAAAGCATGATTGGTTGCCGAACATTTGTTGGGAATTGTAGCTGGCGAGCATGGAGTTAGCCTGTAAACGTTGTTGTGAAGTTATTTGCGACCGAAACTATGTATATGGGATATAACGGGTCTTACTGCAACCGGATATCCTATCAACCGTAGCTTCATCGAAATGTTTGCTGTAAATTAAGTTCATAAATCAAAATATCTACATTATACGAGCGTTTATATACATTCTAATAATAATTTTTACAGCGACTGCACTGGTTATTACGTTAACAATATTGTTTTTCGTCATTTGCATATAGGCCGAATTTTAATTCTCGTTGAATTGGCAAAAGAATCAACGTTCTCAATTCACCACATCGCTTATTGTGGTCCTCATAATGGAACATTCCCCATTCCATGCGATTATTCATCAACAAGGATCAGTTCTAGTCATCCAACCCTTATTTATTACCGGGACAAACACCCTAAATTTAAATGCGAGGGTCAGTTTATTGGCACGTGGCACAATATAAGGGACGGATACGTCGGATATTAATGGAGGAAGTTTTCGGCAGTATACGAGAACGAAACACGATTGACCGTTCATATACGCGATACTCTTAATGGATTCGATACTGCATGCAAATCAGAAGGCGTTCAGATAGAGTAATAATTGCAATAATCAGTTTATACCATGGCGCGGCCTTTGAATCTACATATAGTGCCATCTGTTACTGGAATGGTACTTCGCAATATTCCGTAGAGGGTCACATCTCTCCTGAGAGAGATACGTGACATTGCAATAAATTCCAAAATAGATTGGTTTCTCTAAATCCAGTTGGTAATATACCAATGTAATTGAGCATTTTCACAATCTTTGAGCCGACTGTTCGACACTGTTCGACATTGTTCGATAGCGCGATACTTTGCCATTTAAAGTATATTTTATATTTAATAATTAAAGTCTATTTATATTTAAAGTACATTACATTAGTGATATGAAAAATATTTACAATTGAAAAAAAAAATTTTACGTTTGATACTATTACAAAGTAATTCATAATTATTTTTTTTAATTAATTTTTAAACGTTATTAAGAATTTTATCGAAGAATTTATGCATCAAAGAAATTTAATATTTGATATTGAATTTAACATTAGAATTATCGACAATTGTTATTTAAATTAACAATTTCTGTTTTAGTTTAAATATAAATATATATATTTGAAAAAAGAAATGAAAAAGAAAAATTAATTAATTATTCCAATAAACATTTTAAATAGTACATCGTCATAAATTTGTGTAATTAAAAAAATTACGAATCATTTCCATTGCTTTGTTAATTTAAAATTAATACTTTTATATCGTATTTCACACAAAAAATCTATAAAGGGAAATGAAAAATTGTCTGATTTTGCAAATATACATATTTTTACTTTCTTTTCTTGCAGTATTAAATGAAAAGAATTATTTAGTTTCTCAAGCAAAGGACATAGATTGTACGTGATTGTAGTTATAAAATTCAAATTTCTTTAATTATTATGCTTTGCATACACAAGGATTTGTAGAGTGTGATGTTATAATCATCGATATTGGCGGTTGCAATTACACACGACAAAGCAACCTAGAATGGTATGCAGCGTCATTATTCAAGTCGAATTACAAAGCCTTTTGACACGACACTGTTACAGTGAATGCGGGGCGTATATTCTGTCTGCTATTATCGGGCCAGATAATTATCCTGGTTTCATCAGGTTAGGCTCGATAGAGTCTCGATTCATTGCCTCGCCGTATTCCTCCAATTAATGGAACGCCTTCATTCTCATTGGTTTGTGAACCAATTAATAACGCTGACTCTAATAATGTATTTTCCGTTGCTGTTTCCTTGGCAAATTATCCAAACGTTATTTAATTAAGTGCAATGTGATTTAAATGAAACTAAATTATAAATAATAAATGTTCATTATTACAGAAAAGCATTTACATTTATCAGCGATAATTTATCATCGATAATTTATCAGTTACTTTAACTATTTTAAAAATGCCATCACGTTAACATTTTAATTAAAGAAATATAAATGTTGAATATTGTACTCTATATGTTCAGCAATTAATAATAAAATGATATTCTGTATTTCGATTATTGCGAATGTACGGTAAATTTCGGCAAATTAAGCTTGAAAAAATGAAACTAAAAATGACATCTGTTTTTCAATCAATTTTTAATCAATCAAATTTTAATTTGACAGAATTTTAATTCCACAGTTTTGTTGCTAAGGCATGAAAAAAAGCACTATATACAAAATTCGTTTCGTTCGCTTGAGAAATTTTGTAATTTTTCTCGCTTAATATTCCAAAAAAGAAAAGAAATACGAATTAAAAAATTTGATAATTTTTCTTATTTAATGACGCAATGTGGAAGTGTTCGGCGATGAGAATGCAAATGGTTAAGGATGCGAGAGGGTTGATTGCACACTTGCGATGAAACCTCGAGGGCATGTTTTTGTACTCTGTATCCCTTATCGCGTACGCGCAAAAGAGTGTGCGCATGTAGATTTATGTGCGCATAGAAATACTGTGTTGTCTCATTCTATATGCATGTTGCATAAATGCCGCGCATTTATACGCGAGAATTGTATGTGTGCTTATATATGTATGCAGATGCGGTTAGTGTCATTAGACTCTCTGACCTACATCATAGCTTTAATTACCAGAGCGAGATAAGGACGAAGCCCCGTGTCGATTCTGTCGTTGAGCTATTGAGAGGTAATTCTCTTCCATACAAGAGGTCAGCTATCTGTGAATATTGTCAGGATGAGAATTATCCCGAGTGCCGCGTATATATCATCATATTAATTTCCATTTTTATGCAAAGTTCTTAATTTTAGCAAGTACTCGATAAAAAAAATAATCGAATACGGAGAGTTCAATAATATAATTTCTATAATATTTTATAATAGCGTATTTTGAAAGTTTTAGTCAGAAAGCCTAACAAAGTGAGATCATAATAATTTCCGAGTTATAAGTGATCGGAGTTAACAGATGGTATGGCATTCACACGCTCAATTCCACAACTATGCGTACACGCATTCCTCACTTCGAATGCTATTTGCTCCCCAGTTTTACGTGATATTTGCGTATTATTGATTTTTAACTTTAATTTTAATATAAAGCTGAGTTACCCACAAGTATAGATTAGGAAAAATTAGAAAAAAATTGATGCATTATTATTGTCAATACAATTAACAATCAAACACGGTTTAATTAAATAACTTAGCTAAAATATGCCATGTAACGAATATTACGTTTTCAGATCAGCAAAAGATATCAATATTATTAACATCTTTACAGAATTTAGATATGATTAATTTTCTCTAACAAATATTCTATTATTTTTTTACTAACCTTATTTTAAGAAAAATATTTCTTTTTTTTATTATCATATCTACAAGTTTAAATTTTCTATAGATTTTATAATTTGCGAGGAATTTTGTAATTAATATTTTGCCATATAGGTAACATAATATCAAAACATATCAAAACATATATAAACTATATATGTTTAAAAAGCTATATTTAATGTGCTTTATGATTCTTGTACACAGTAGACAATAGACTACATGATTCTTGTACACAATAGACCGACACACAGACAGTTGTATATTCCAGGATTAAACAACATGTTAATCTATTTAAAATAATTTATTTATAAAAATGCGATTTTTTAATCCTTTAATTCTTTTTTGATGTCTTATGCATATAGTATGTATACCAATACAAATATACAATTAATATAATTTTTATAAATCCACACAGAAGTAAAATAAAATATAATTTATCACTCACCAATACGATGCGCAACAACAGTGGAATTATTTTATACGTTATCTGTAACAGACATTGAATTTAAATTATAAAATTGTATCCATTAGTTATATCAAAGTTTTAAAGCAGTGCTTATTATTTGCAAAAAAATAATTACATAAGTTGCATTTGTTATTTATTTTTTTACAATTTATTCTTTAAATTTTTGATAACATCACATAATTTCTAAGAATTCGTTAGGTAGTATATTATTTATTATATCATGGTTTATTAAACATTTGATTGGACTTTATTAAATATTTTATTACGTATCTTTAGTAGCTCAAAATAAACTAAAATATTTTCTTCGCATTATGTTGCAATGATATTAAATGGTACATTGAGGAAGTGAATAAACAATTATTTTTGTAAATATCGAATATTAAATTAAACAAGATATAAATTAATTACTCACCCTAGAGTTGCTCCGCCGTCGCCCGATGCGTCCTTAGCCTCCTCCTCCTCCTCTCAGACGCTAGTATTTTTGTTTCTTTATGGCACTCACTCACTCACGAAATCACAGCTAATTACGATGTATTAATCATTATAGAATCACGAAGAACGCGCGACACTTGCACGATATTACCGAATTCGACTTTACTACGTCATTCGTCACTTTACGCGGCATCACGAATGCCCTGACGCATGAAGTTGGCCGCGTTCAGAGTTCTACCACCTGCCATATTGGAAAGAAAAAGATGAACTTCATGCGGCAAGGCATTCTCGACGTCGCGTATATGTATATCACGACGAAAGGAAAAAGATATGATTGAGTGAAATTACAAATCGATGTCTTGTTAATTAAGCGTAATTTTCAGTAATGAAGGAATTCGAAAATCATGCTGGCACTTCACGCGGCATCTGCCGTGGCAATATTGTACCTGTTGCTTCCGACACTTTTGCGCACTTTAAATAATAAATTATATTATCTTGCATATCAATATAATCGCTATCTTATATTATTCATTAAAAGCTGATAAATATGCGACTTTAAATTCAGAAAAAATATTATATCGGCGAGATGAATTGTACGATATTAAATTAAATGAAACAAGTTTGAAATACGTTGCACAATATATAATAATCCAAGAATTAAATAAATAATATATCGTGGTGAAATTAATTAATTCATTATACCCGTTTTCTATATTATACCCATCTTTTTAGTCTGTATTATGAATAAAGAAAAATTACGCGAAATATTCACGTTGCGATACAGTCGTCACTTTGAGATGGCTTGCAAGTTGTCAGTCGTAAAAGTTAACGCGAATTTATAATTATTCTACTTATTCGTAAGCAATAATCGCATTTGGTGTAGTCTACTACTTGCCACGACGATGTTTCGAAGAGTTAATGCGTTGTACGGAGCGTTTTGCGTTGCTGGCTGTCCGCCCGAGCCTCGCGGCGCGAATGACAACAAAGCGATCTTGTGTAAGCGTCGTGTACGCCAGTGTGTGTGTGTATGTATATGTACATACACAAAAAACAATTGTCCAGTGACATATACTGCTGTAATTTGTTCCCATATAAAATATTTAATGCGCTATGAAATGAAGACACATTGAAATGTGTATATTATATTTTTTTATTATAATAATTTCAACAAATTGGTTATTATCTCTTATTTTGCACTGTGTTTTGCGAACTCTTTATTGATATTGGTTCTGAAAGGAATAACGTTTATTGTTTTTTAAAAATTTATTTTTGCTGTCGTTAAAAAGTCATTTATGTAATGTAATTATTATTAATATTTTATGTTCTTTCACAGTCTGAGTTGAAAATATAATTTTATAAATTAACAATTTTATAAATTAAATAAATTAACACGACGAGATTAAATTATTGCAATCTCTCTTCACTTCAAGATTTTTTTTACTTTAATTAATTTTAAAAATACGCTAATATTATATTGCGATTATAAAACTTTTATAGAAGATTATACTTCTTCCTTTCTTTAGTTTTTTTATTTTCTACATCATATGCACTAATGATATATTTTAAATGGAAATTTATTTTTTACTTATATAAAGAAATTTATACAATTTTATTTAAATGCCTTGAAATAATATTTTTATTTATATTATTTATTGGAATAAGATTTAATTTCAAAAACCGAACAGATAACAGGAAAGTTCCAATAAAGAGATAAATATTAATTAATAGTCCAGTGTGGCTCCATTTTTGTGTCATATCTAACGAGTGGAGTCTCAAGAAAGCACAATAATGTGAAATCTGAAACAGGTTTTCACAAGATGCTTCGTACAAATTAAATTCCGGACCACTCTTATACGTGATTCTTTCCGATCTTCGTGCAACCGACTAACAAGGGTCTCACGCTTCAATGAAATTCTTAACTGTAGCCACCATATTGCGGCAATTTGTTAAAAGAAAAAAAAAGGTAAAAGATAAAAGGCTTGTAAGCATTTAATGACGCTACAGCACTAGCTGGAAAGAATGTATAATTTAAAATGTGTATAAAGAAACATTATAATGAAATTATGTAAATTTTTACGCGGGATAAAATTATATATGCAATATGTAAAAAATAAGTTATTTAAATTACCAATAAAGTTATTTACATGAAAATTACATAGTTCATTATACAACATTGTTGTATCTCAATCACTGATTTTTGGCGTGGCGTTGATTGTCAACCAATATACGATTAAGACAACTCAATTTTCCATTTAATTATATTTTAATTAATTTGTGGCTCAGAAAAGATTCTGGATTGTTTGATTCTATTATTCCTTATTTTTTATGTTAAAATAGAAAATTGTTAATTATTATTGATTGAAAGTTACATTTTTATGTGATGAAGTGAGCTTCAGATGTTAATTGCATGTTTACTCTAAAATCCCTTGTCACTTATTGATAGCCTTTAAATAGATTTATAATTGGTTTTTTATTTTTATAAATAAAAAATGGATAGTGGAATTTTTAAATTGCTTTCAATCTTTCAAGCTATAAAAATTTCTGCTAGTAAAATAACTAAATGCATTTTAAATAAAATATTATATTTAGTGATATAAGCACGAACTTGGTACTGAACAGCTAATGACTTGGTCTAATCGACTCTAAGTTCATGGCTCCAGCTGAAGTTTCAAGCAAGCGAATTGGGACGCTAGCACCTATCTACCCTGAAATTCGGAAACCTACAATTACGAACTTCCCTGGAATCCTGCGTTGAATTTCAGCAACGTCCTTAGAACTCAATGAAGTTATAGAATGTTCATTCATATGACATTAGTACATTGCTGCTCCCCTACTCTCGTCATTTTAATATGACATTTTAAATCTTCTTGCTTGACCCAATCACCAAATTATCAATCACTTTAATATCCGATAGTTCAGAAATACTCGTGAAAGTAAATAAATACAAACAGGTAATTTATTTATTAATGATCTTTTAATAGAAGAAGTTTGGTCAGAAATTAAAGAAACGATAAAAATTTGAATTTCTAAGTTTAACTTTAGCTAACTTGAATACTATTTCTTATCTTTTTAATGTATGTCGTACTATTTTCAGTAACTTACGCATTTAATTGATAATTTGTTTTGTGAAGTTTGTACCGAGTTTTATTTGAAGCCTTTGGGGTTTATCCTTTAATGTGCTTTTAAAAAATTCTTTTATCCAGGCGGAACAGGGAGCTTAGCTTATGAGAAGCAAAAAGTCAGTATCGTTAGAACCTTAGGAATAGAGAGAAAAAGATAGCGAGATTAAAGCAATTTTGTCAGCCATATGATATTCTGTGACATTTTACGGTCACTAAATACCGACCTTTCTACCCTCTCGTTTGTGGAAATTCCGAGCGAATCATTCGCTCGCGGAATTTTCATATGATAATATATTTAAAGTTGATAACGGTTGCGAATTTCACACGTTTATTCATTTATTGTATTTCAAAATCATTATTTGGTGAATTGGCTATACTTTTAGAGTGATTTGTTTATATAATTTCAAATATAATGCTATAATGAAAAACTATAAAACAAAATAATGACACACACATTTAACAAATATAATAGAATATTTTAAATTATATAACATTTCTAATTTTATTTGTTATAACTTTGCTGGTTACTTGTATATAAAAGATACACATAAAAAAGATATAAGGAAAATTATATTAACATTCAAATTATACTAATCTAAACTTAAAAATTTTTATTTTTATTGTTCCCTTTAGTTTCAAACTTCACTTTTTTATTAACAAAATAATCGATCTTCTTATTTACGTATATTAATAAAGATTTTTTACTATAAAGTATAAGAATAAATTATAAGAAACATCTCATTACAATAAATGTCTATGTAATTTACATTGATGGTAAGAATTTGCAAATAAAAAATTGTTTATAACACAATCCAATTAATTAGCGATGAATCATTATCGAGATGTGTGATTGTAGCTTTGTGTAGAAAAACATTTTCATTTACTACTATTTCATGTATGCATTGCTATCAAATATACTGTGTATGATTCCGTGGTCAGAATTTTCATGAAACTCTCTGGATTTTTATTTAATACCCATGTATAATCAAAGCAAACATTGCCACAATGGTATTGTATTACTTACTGCATATCGCTTTCTACAAAGTTCCAATGCTATAGTAACTGCGAAAATAGATTAATTTTCAAAGCGTATGTGGCATTCTATATGCAATATTGATAAAACTTTTCGTAAAATTAAATTTGAACAAAAATATACAGTATCGCTTTTAGTAATATACTAGATCAGGGAATTCAAGTAAATTGGAGTATCAAATTTTGATTTTTAATTTTTAAAGTGTGAGAAGAAATATCTATGAGAATACATATTACGATGATGTGTGATGTATACTGAGTACACTAAGACATCTAATTCTAAAAAGTTAATTAAATGACAGCTTTAAAAATTTAATTTTTAAAAACTCTATTGGAAAGGTTTTTGAAGTGAAAGATATTAATTATCACATATTGATGAATTACATCAATAATCGGAATTTTGCTCAATTCAGTTGCAGTGAAAAACTCGCAGTATGGACCGTCCGACATTACAGATTTGCCGTGCTGTTTCCGGTCGAACGCCAAAGTTACACGTAGTTCTCGAATCGTCGTTCAGGTTGAAATTATTGATTCGCTATAATTGCGATGTTCGATAGTTCGCTATGCCAGAATCACAACGTGCAGCAAACTGGTTATACCAGGCAGAAGTAACAACTTCATTAACGCATCGACGCGTTGTACTCGCGTTTGCTATTGGCAAGCCATTGCGATCCCGGGTTTGTTGCACGTTGGGATTGTTGTTGTTGTTTCGTCGACACAATGTAATATCGCATGAATAATTAATGGGGTCGCTTAAATTACCCTATTAACGAATTTTGCGTTTGTGCTGGATGTTTTGAAACTACCAACGTATGCATATTTTGATGTAAAATTTTATTGAACTTAATTACGTAATTAAATTTTTATTACACCTTTATATTTTATGGTTTAAGAAGGTTGTGCGTGTGTTTCTGTACATAGCATAAATATTTAAAAATTGATTTTTTTCCTTTCTTTAAATGCTGATATTAAATTTTATTATTCTAAATTTAAATTTAAAAAATTTATTATCTTTACCAAGAAGTGAAAAAACAATTTCAAGAATTAGTACTAATATATCAAAGATTAAAAACTAATGTATTTATTTGCGAGTTTTAATCATTACAAAGAAATTACAATGAAAGCATTATCCGGTTCTTTCTTTTTGTGCTTTTATAAACGGGTTTCTTCTTACAAACGATCGTATTAACTCGCCGTTTTCACATCGTCCAAGCCTGACAGTATCTAACTCACTTCAAAGGTGGTTTACTGACTAATACGTAGGTGTCTGCCTACCTAAATGTGTACATTTAGTTACTACCAGACGTGTTAGCTCCGCAGCCGCTCTGATTTATGCTGGTAGATGGATACACGCAGTTGTGTCAAGCCGTTAACCACGCGGATACGTAGCGGGATATCTGCTGAAAGGATCCGTCCGATATCAATTTGGCGGTATCAAATAAATGGCATTGTAGAATGGAAATATATCCGATTTTATCCAAAAATAGAATTTACCGTGAACTAAAATATTTATCTAAAATTAGCTACACGGAAAAACCAGTATTATCCAAGCTGTGAAAATTAATGATGGATGATCAGTTTATTTTATTTACACAGTATTTTGATCGATTCTAATTTAAAGACTATTGCGATCCTGTTTTTATGTCAGAACTTTTGAAACTAATTGATACTCTGAAATAGAGTAAGATATTATACTTTAATATGTAACATCCTAATGTTTTTCCACGATGTAACATGCTATGATATTTTTGTTGAAATGATTAAGTGATAATAATTTAATTTTATAAATATATGAAATATTGCATATTGAAAGTCGCATATGGTATATTTTTTTATAAGCACGATACATTCATATGCTTCTCCAATAACGTCCAAAGATATACTCATTCATCTTAATACATTTTCGAGTATTTTATCATAACGTCTTTTTTCGTAAAGATTTTTCAATCATTCCGTTGCGTTTTTCGCTTTTTCCCCTTTTTTCTCGTAGACGGTAAAGTAATTTCCTCGAGACTCGGCCAACCATCTTATTCATTTGGAATATCTCCTCTTACGCCAACGCTTTGAGCTGCGTGATAATGTTTGTGCGGCGCTGATTGCCTTTCGAAGGATTTCTCGACTCGGTGAATTGAAAGGTTTGCGCGGACTTTTTCACTCGCGGCCGACCTAAGTTCCTCTCGGATGTAAATCGCCTGCCGGAAATCAATCGGCCAATCTCCGGTGAGTTTCAAATAAATCGCCGGAGCTTTTCAAACTTTACCTCGCTATAACAAAAGATACTTCCTATTCGTTAAATCATGCGTTAAATACGTTAATTGTTCTTATGCACATTTTCTATCATTTATATATAAATCTATATAAAATTTTGCGCGGTAAACACTTTTTTATATTTATTGAGATATAATTTTAGTAAAAGCTCCATTTTTTAATAATTAAGTACTTTTTATAAATTATTATGTGTGTGAGACTATCACAGCCATGATCTTACATCGAAAGATGTAATTTATTCAGCGTTAAAGTTTGTGAATTCATTTGGTGTTATAGAAAGAAAGAGATTTCTGTTTGGTTTATATCATATACTTGAATTATCACTTTCTTTCTATTTCTTATCAGTGCATTATTGATAAAATTGATAAAATGCTGCAGGAAAGAATTGGTAGAGCTCACGATTCCGAATTGAATAAGCGGCAATAAATCATGATGTGATTTTAAAGGGGCGGATCGCTTCCGAATGAATGCGGAGATGCACATGCGAAGTTTGCGGGTATATTTATATCTCTATGAAAGATTAGATAAATCTCTCAGAGATATATGCGTTAGGAGGTATAGTTGCAAGAAAAAAATATAAAAAAAAAAGAAACGGAACGTTTTTTCGCGACGATGAAAGATTAAATGATTCGTAACGTCGCTTCATTATCTTCACAAGAAATGCAAGTATCACGTGCGAACTCCCGGTGTGTTTCATACTGATTCGATGAAGTATCGGCATATTTAGTTATTGAGCGAAAATATTTTTCTCGAATAAATGAAACGGTATTGCCGGAATGGTGAGATTTAATAGAGTTTGAAGGTGGGGCCGTTGCGTGTGAATGAAAGTAATAAAGTAACAGACACCAAGATCAGGCATGAATAAGAACTTTTAAGATGTAGCGCACACGTACGCAGAGAAAGGCGTGCACTGTTAAAGCTTTTCTGGCTTCATTTCCCAAGTAATCGTTTAAATCCAAACTGCATTTCTTCACGGCGATTGCTTTTATTGCACGCAGCTGCGCTCGGGCGTACTTTCAGCCTGGCCTTTTCGCGATATCGTATAAAATCGTCGATGCATTTCACAAGCGACGTACGCGTGTATGATGGATATTTTATCGAATAGGCAGATATATTTTCACGACGTTTCAGCTGTTAAGCTGAATATATCTTTAATCCTTTGATATTTTTTAATATAAATTTAGTTTCAAAAAAATATCAAGAATTAAGACTATTCGAAATTAACTATAAAAATATATTCTATTTATTCTACATTCGTTTTATTTATTAGAATTTAAAAAAAATTTAAACAATAGATAACTTGATAATCTTCCGTTTAATTGATATTAACTGAATAATTCCGCCATGTGACCTTTAATAAGTTTGCTTATAGCTTCATATTATACATCCTTTAGAGAAGGATATAATGAACGTAATTTTGTACCCACGGTCAACTTTATATTACATGAGGTGAACTGTAATAATCAACACTTTCGGAGTTACAAGCGGTACCCTGAGGACACTGGCTTTACTTTGACAAACTTGGTAATTAACCGGTGATTATAATAATCAATTATTACCACTGAGGTAATTAACACATACAAATAACATTAAATGAATATTAAAAAATGTTGCCTTACTCTCTGATGAGTACAAAAGTAATAATTTAAAGAGAATAGCGATTTGAAAAGCGATTAAATATAATTAAATATAATTTAAATATAAGGGCTGAAGTTATCTCAAGGAAACTGAATATCAAATAATAGTTCACACGCAATTACACCTATATAAGAATAATCCGCGTTTGTCCTTGCATCGCAATATTTCGATTGAAAATAATTTTTATCTGCGAACAGACACACAATGTGTTCGGAAATAATACAGCCGCATACATCAATGTACGCATACACGCGTAACCGCGCATCCATTCTCAAATATTATCGCGAACAACTCCAGTCACGCATTTCTCGCGGATTTTGTTTAGGAATTCTTGCGGAAGAAATGCCGGATAACTTCGTAAAACACTCGTAAATGTAACGAGCCGTGAGGAGAGATATTGGCTTATCGCAACTTCGTTTTATGCTTTATATTTCATTCAACTAAATTTTATAGCCGCAGATAACATTTATTCGAGGCGTTGCGGTTAGTAGAAGGGACAATTTGATCTTATCGGGATTCAAAACGTGAACGTGAGAGACAGTAGGTAAGTTGTGGCACGCGATATACATACATCAAAATTTGCCGATACATGCAATGAATTCTCTCGATTAAGTAAAAATATCTCCGTTTCAAATAAATAATTGAGTATTTTATTTATGAAACACATTTATTTTGTAGTGAAGATTAAATAAATATAAAATCAGTATAATAAATTATTCATTTATATAAATTATAAACTTAATGGTTTTATAATTTTAAATCTTTATTACATATTCGTTGAAAATTGAGGCAGCAATTTAATAATTTATTATTATATCGTTTATTCAGCAAATTATCTCGTTTGAGAAAAGTATGCTATTTCGTATTTTTTTTCAAGATTATAAATTAAACATTGCAATAAAATATCTTTTATTTTATGAAATTACCTGCACTGATGCACGTATCGCGCAGAAAAAAAATTCTGTGCTCTGGAAAATCCGCGTCATAAATAAAGCATCATCGGTTACGTCAGTTCTGACGATTTCGATTTTTTTCGTGCGAAGTTTCAGACCGCGTTGCCATTACTGAAATTGCTGGTTGGCGAACTCGCTGCTCGCTCAAGAGTCGCTTTAAAAAAGCTTCGGAATTATTAAAATGTCCGCGATGCCGCGCTCCGTCGACAGCCTAAATTCATTAATGCGTACGATACGCGGACAGCGGCTACTGCTGCGCGCGTGAACCATATTTCACGTCCGAGCAAGTACAGAACGGTAACTAACCCGTTACGTTAACTAACGAGGCGGGAAATTATCAAATGGCTCGTGTGACGACAGCCGAGTCCGTGCGAATTGCCAGAGAACTCGCGAACGATGTTCCCGCGAATATATGAGCGGCACGTTCTTTATCTTTGTTACACATCCGCGCGAAATATCGCGCGGGCGCGATCAAGTCGTACATAATGCTTTTGTTAAGTGAGGCTGTCCGCGCTGTTTGTAGCACTCACCATTCGCTATTATTCTCCGAGAAATCCATCACGGAATCGTATAAATCCACGTCGACGTGAAAATGCATGAGGCACGCTCGTTAATACCGATCGTACTGTAAATTGCAATAATACTTATCGCAATAACTCCGAGCGGCAATGATGTTCCTTTAATTCTCTCTGACCATGTAAGAAATCGCGACAAGAGCGGACAAGCGGATAAAAGGTACGACAGCGTGAAAAAGTATTTTTCTCTAACGAAAGTGTCTTGCACAATACGGCACGGTCGGCGACTCGACTGTGAGGAAAGTTGAAGCATTTAATCGCGTCCGCAATGAGAAAAGCCGAGGAAAAGAACGGCGGAGGAGAAGCACCGCCGTTTACCTTCCACCTGCGATCTTCAAAGCCGTCGATCTCGAGAAATATCGGCGCAATTACAGACAACTCGGATATGTCGTCGTCCGTCGTTTACGTGTTATCGAAAGTAGCAAAAGTTACCGCGGGGTAGTTCAGGCTAATTTTGCCGAGGGGATGTTCCATGGGATTGGCTGTGTAAAAGTTTAATTACCCTTAATCGCGATCACAAAACACTTTCAAACCGACTATCCGATTAAGGCGAGCGGTTTTCTTTTCGTAACATCAATTTTTAAATTCCTCATTATGAAATCCCTATATTCTTTCGACGGTAATTTCGGCGTAATTTCGACTGAAAGAATACCTTCTTGACAACATTAAGTTTACTTTTGTACATGATGAGAGTCTCTTCCCTCTCTCTACAAAAATTCATTTAACATCAAAGACAAGAGAAATTAAAGCAATTTGCGAAAACTGTGCTATTAATGTAAAAGAAATTGCATCTTGTAATCTCGGAAGTGTTGTAGAGCAAAGAATTGAAAAATGAGAATGAGGAAAGGTAAAGAAAAGGACGAACCCAAATTCTTTCCAGGCTTCTCGCATTTTATGCTATACTACGAAGAAAAACAGATTACCTGACAGTTATCTTTAATAATAATCATATACGGGAAATAACGAGCGAATTTTGTGAGGTAATCTCTTATATTCTTATTCTGCCATTGTGCGCGAATCGAGATTTCGGCTTAAGAAAGCGGTGGATTTTCGCATTGGCCGCCGTTTTCCCGTTATTCTCTCGACAAAGTCGCTATCTTCAAGCTTCTAAAAGAACCGGTCATTGAGCGAGGGAGAGATTCTGCCGCCGGCGAAAATACAACGTCGGCATTCGCGTGGAATGTTTGTTCGCCTTCGCGAAAGTTGAATCGAGGGCCGGAAGCGGAACGAGAGGCAGTCAAAAAGATCCGACCTCGCATAAATAAGTAAGAGACTTTTACCCTTGAACCGCGATCGCAAGTCGCTGACATTAATGTGTGTGTTCCGTACCTGTGCTTTGCAACATTTCTAAGAATTTCACAAGAGAAATGCAAATCGAGATATACGCAATATCTGTTAAGAAAGTCTTCGCCACGGAACAAGAAGCGTTTCGGCTGTTCTTGTACACTGAGCGATCGTTGCGGTGGCATAAATTTCCTCATTCCTCATTGGGGTTGCAGCTGAGAGTTAAGCGGTTAAGTGAAGGGGGAAGAGAATTTCGCTCTTGTAATGCGAAAACTTGAATGATTGATAGATGTTGCTAAAGCTATTTGTGTTGTTGTCGATAATTCGCATTGATACCGATAGTGAAGCCTTCTTTCATCAAGATTGCTGTAATGAATTAATCATGTATTCATCGCATTATATTATACATGTACGTAAAAAACGTATTACTGTGTTACTTTAAAACGATCATATCAATTTCATCGATTAATTAAGAATATTGCTAAATTATCGTTATTAATTGTGGAATATTTCTTTTTATTCTAGTAACAACCATTCTAATTTAATTTTACAAATGTCTCTTTATCTCCTTTTCAAAATTAAAATATAAATAAAATATATAAAAAGAAATATATTTATATATTTATATATTTATATATTTTAGACATTAATATTTCTTTAAAAATTATTTTTTATTCTGCTTTTATTTCTACACTCCTAACAATTTTTAATTATTTTACTGAAAAAATTTATATTGTAGAATTCTCTGTAATGGAATAAATCACAGAAACCCAATAACATTCAAGAGTTTTGTAATTTAGATGCCTGGGTATTTTTTTCGAGTTTTTTTTTTTTCGTTACGAGAGAGAATTTTCGTACAAACGAGAAATATGAGCTCCATTTTTCCCTTGGCAACGTAATGACGGAGATCACTCAGACTTTCGTCAAGTACATACGTATGTACGTACGCATGAAACTCGCAAACTACGTTCCAGGGTCACAATGGCATATAGCGAACGTGCCCATGGGATCGAGATGAAACGATACGAGTCCCGCGGGAACTGTCCCGAAATGGGCTAGGTCCTATTGAATAACTCAGCGTTACCATTCGTCGATCCCCGCGTCCACTCCGACATTCCCTATGGTTCTCACCCTCCGCTGTTTCGTGAATAACTCGGGGAAAACGTGCCAGATCGATGGAAAACCTCCATGGCCATGGCACATCGACAACGTAAAATGAAATATTAGTTTCCACTCAGCTTTGTTGATATACTGTTTCTATATTGCATACGTACACGCGTATACACGTGGTCATAATATTTGTTAAATTTCTTTAGAAACGATACTTTACGAAATAAATAATATTTTATTGTATTATTTGCTTCTTTTCAGATTGATTTTTATTTTTATTTATTAACTTCTTTCTGCCTATAATTTTCTTGTGTAATTTTGTCTTGTCTTACCAAAATAATGTAAAAATTTTGATTGCATGACAATAACCGCGAATTTTTTAATACTAAAACGTCTCGTGTATCGCTATAGAAAACAGTGTAGAAAAAATATATTATTACTTAGTTGTATTTGTTTCACGAATACTTCAGATGCAAATATTTGAAGCTTATTTTATGTGCTCGCAAGCTCCATTCCATTGTTCCATTTGCGCTTGTCCATCCGATTCTCGAAATTCGTCTTTTATTGGTCACTGGTGATATCTAAATTCCTTCCAACTTCTACTGAACTACTAACTTCGCTTCATAATGTACAGCATATCCGCAGAGAATTGACTTAATAGGACCGGTTTTTTCAACTTCTTCTTAAGCTAACTAATAATTAAAACATGTGTCAGTCTTTGTTAGATCGTCAAATTAAACAAGTTTAAACATATGATTTAATTATTAGTTAACTTACCAAGAAGTTGGATAAATCGGGCCTTAAAAAGATATGGGCGTTGTATTTATCTATCAGATACATATCGAAAAATCAACTGTTTGAAAATTAATTCATGGATCAAAGATTTTAACTATTGCAGAAGGCTATTACTCTATTCTATATGATGCAGTCAATAGAAAAATACACAGAGTCAAATAAAATGAGGGTACATGAAATATAAATTTTTAAGAGGAAAGAGAGAAGAGTACTCTGTTTTTCTTATTATTAAATTATCTCGGGGGAGGGGGGCGACATAGCTTCAGTAATGTTTAAGATAAATAAAATCATTATTTATTTAAGAAATTCTATGATTAGTCATGTTGATTGTGTCCTTTAATGGTAATTCTTCTCACTTTTCTAAACGATTGAAGAATGATTTCAATCCGAGTTTTAAATATCCATAAAACTTCGGATTTGATAAACTTCGTATATAATGCCGTGCTATGAACGTCCTCTTTGATCTCATGCCTGATATCAAATTGCTCTTTCGTGCAATAGAATGTTGAACGAGTACAGTTTGCTCGCCGCTTACGAGCTCGTCGAGTAAATATGACAAAAGCGTCCCATTAGCTTTGGCGATGGACACAAATTCATTATTTTCATGTGACTGGATCATTCGAATTCATAGTCATGTATTAGCACAGTGCAAGAAAATACACTGACATGTTATACTCTTTTCATATGAGATAATGGAAATTTATATAATACTTGACTTCAATTTTAAATTTTAATATAGTTTAATTTTTAAGAAATTATTATGCTTATAAAAATTTTGTTGGCACTTTAATTATCGAGTTTCTTTTGAATGTTTTCATGATACTGATAGAAGAATTTATGATACTACGCGGTCTGATGCTGTCGTTTGGTATTATAAATAAATAACTGGTTGCAAGTTGCTCTCGTGCCAAGTTGTCTCATGTGAGATCCTTGCAACACAGAATAATCAATGATATCGAAGAAGGGAAGATCGTGATGTATACTGAATGCGATGTGATACATAACGTAACAGCAAAATTTTTCCAAAACTACACATGCAATAATATTTAAATTAATAAACATATTAATATTACTTTTAATGCTATTTAATTTGCTATTTACTTTGAGCTATAATATATAAAATAATATTAAGTAAAATATTAAGTAAAATAATATTAAGCAGGATATTAACGTCCACGGCTTGATATGAAAATATTATGGACACAGAATATTTTATATTTATTATATAAATGTTAATAGCTGGAAATTTCAATATCAGAACAGCAAATTATAATCACAATAATTAATTTTGACATAAAGCAATGCGTTGCACTGAGTACCGTATAGATGTAAGTAAATTGATGGAATTGAGCGAGACCGTAAAATAATTCAGTTATAATGCATGTACACAAATAGATATACATTAACTGCCAGTAACAGAACAAAATGTACAAATGTAAAATCAAACACCAACAAATTATAAATTAATGCAATTATTATTTGATTTGTCACGTATAATTAGAATGTTTTTAAACCGTGTTAAAACGTGTTTTTTTTTGTTTCCTTTTGTACGTTGGAATATCATTACAATCCAATCGACAGCTTTTATAAACGTAAATCGAGACAAGTGATGACATTAAAAGTGCACAAAGCGAAAGCCAAATAATCGTGTTATGTAATAATGCTCGAAATTCGCTCACTTTTACGCGATGAATTTCTATTATAAAGAATAATTCCTGTTGTAATTCAATAAGTTGTTATTAAATTTAAAATTCCCATTGACTGGGTGGCAACTGACTGGATGGAATTTGCTTTTAGCATGAATAAGTCGTTTTAAATTCGTGGTCAATAGTACACAAGTGTTGGTAATAAAATTCACAGTTCTTAATATCATTATAATTAATCCATTCCATAAATTATATTTTACTTGATATCAAGTAATCATAAATTATGGATCTTCTTTGTATTTAATATTTTTATTATAAATATAAAAAAATTTTATTATCAGAATTAGATAAATCAGTTTGAAATTTTATGTGTGATATAAAAAAAATTGTATATGCAAATATAAAATTATTTTCATCTTATAACTGAATGATAGAAGTTAATACTTTTTTCTGCTAACATCACCGCTGAAAATTATAGGCGGATCCTTTAACATCCCAACGGACAGCAGATTGTACGCGGAAATATCGATCGGCGGGTGTATATTCGGCGAGGACATTTGTCGTCTCGTCGGGGTACACCGAGGAGAAACGAATGAGATCTTTATTTCTACTTTCGTCGAGAGCTAATGTCTTACAAGTTCACCTTGTTCGTCGTACGCCAACATTTCCGTTAATTTTCAACATCTGCTTTCCGTTAGACACAGAACATTATTATTTCTAACATAAAACTGTTTTATTACGATATGAACAATGTGTTTATAAAACGGTATTTGCGTTATGACCTCGTAAATTTTTTCATTTCTGTAATTTCTTACATTTGCAATAATCATCTGCAAATAGCTACAACTGTCTTTATTATTCATTTGAAGCAATTTAAAATTTTATATGTCAATTATTAATCACTGTTATATGTATATTTCAAAAAAATTAAAATCATTTATATTAAACTTGTAAACTTATATAACTCAATACTTTATATTTTTTGTTAATCGTAAAATCATTACTTTCTAAAAGAAATAATTACTAATCGAAAATAAATCATTTTATTTTTCGCAGAAAATATATGATTTTAAACAACTTTTTACAATACAGTTTTATTTCACAACTTTCATTTTTAATCTCGCCATATCACGAATGTGTGAATGGAATGCACGCAAGCAATTTTCGGAGAGATGTAAAGTGTGGTTTAGTTTGATAGTTGTCATTTTTTTAAATTTTTCTGTACAAGCAAATTAAAAATTTAATTTCAGTAATAAATTTGAAAAATCACTTTTTTTAAAGGAAAAGACAATTTAATATTTTTTATTTTTTAATATTTTAATATTTATTTTTCTAACTACGAATATTTATGTAATAAATATTCTAATATTATACTTTCATCATATCATACAAATTTTAGTATCATCTCTAATATAACTATTATAAATTAATCTAATTATACTTGTCGTAAGTTGAAATAAATAGTAAATTTATTTATATTAATAAATAGCATATATATATTTATTTATTTATAATAATATTTATACGATTTATGATTTAAATACCTATTGCATACGTGATATCCATATTTTTATTATATTATAGTGAATATTTTTATTAGTATCTCAATTTGGTTGGTTTAATCGAGATTCAGTCGCGTTTCAAATTTCCGTTTACGTGCCATAAATAATTCCGCAATTTATCGCGTGGTCCTTTGCACGAAACTGTCTGTGTTTGCATGTATCAAGGGTAAAATACGATGCTGTTAACCATAACCGACAAGTTTTATGGACCAGACTGTATGAAAGGAAGGAAAGTAGATAAACGAAACGACATTTATTACCGGCAGCGACATTTAAGAAATCTTATCAATGATTAATGTTCAATCGACGGTTGTATTGGTTCCTTTCTGAATACGGTGTGTAACGTGCATGTATTTGTTAACATGTTAAGTAAAGATGTTTGTGTAGAGATAGTTCTTTTGCTATAAGCTACAATCCATGAAAGTTGACCAGAAAATACTGAACAGGTTAAATTGTTGTAAAATTATTAGATCTGATTTTTTATTGCTGCAGAGCTATCCTCTTACCTTTGTCTAAATGTTTAAAAATTTTTAATATTTTATGTTTTTAATTTCATGTTCTTGCATTTATCTTTTACTTAATGTCATAAAATTATGAAAATATTTTCTGTTAATTTATATTTGTTTGTATGTGTTTACTTTTTTCTTCTTTCTTTTTTTTTAATTTGTACTGATTTGAAATTGATCAATTATTTAAAATTAAGAAAAATTGTTTAAATTATTTTGTAAATGTATTATTATTTATATTCTATTGATAGTATATTAGTTATAAAAAGTTATTTTTACGTCATTTTATCTTCTTTCTTATCTCTCTCTTATTATAAGAACTTTCGCCAATTTTTTTTAAACATTGATCATTTTTGTAAATTAGTTAATAAATAATAAATATAAAATGTATCAGTATATATTTCTTTAAAATAGACGAAGGCTAAGATTTGGTTTTCTGCCAAACGCCCCTGTATTCTTATAGAAAGAGAAACGATTACTTCCTTCTTATTTTACGTCAAGACGAGAGAAGAAACGAAAAGGAATTATCGGCGGTGAATCTTTTCGCGAGAAGAAGAAAAGAGAAGTTACGTCACGCCGTTACGTGACGGTTGCAATTGCTTGGAAGCATTCTATCCGCCTGTGGGTTATCAATTTACATGTGATAACACTTTGTCTTTTCTCTTTCTTTCTCTAAAGTGAATCAGAATAAATAATTTGAAAATTGTATATTTTAGCGATTTATTGCTTTTATTTAAAAAGGTTTTTATTTAAAAATTTAGTTTTATTTATAATTGTTTAATACGAATTCGTGTTTAAAGCGTATCGTGTATGTGATTTAGAATAAAATTTTATATCTTTAGATATACAAATAATTTACAATAATCATATTTTGATTTGAGATTTACTAAAAGTATACTGAATTGATTTTGAAAAGCGGAACAATTGCTCTTGTGAAAATATCAATAAAACTTTATATGATTATGTAAAAATAAATGTTGTTTTGAGTAATATAAAGTTAAATTATCAAAATAGGTAAATGAAAAATTAAAGTAAAACTAGCCAATTTATTATAATCATAAAAATAGATATAACTAATAATAATCAATGTTTCTTTCTTAAAAAAATTATTGAAATATCTGACAGTGAAATATTTTCTCTGCCCGTCTTTTATTTATATTTGCGAAATGCTTATCGAAAAAATTTATAAATATTGCTTTTTAATATCAATATTTTATACAATATTTAATTCTGAAAGCACATAAAGAGATCAAATGCAAATTTTATAAAAATATTTGAAGAAAAAAATATGTAATTAAATTAATAATCTTTTTCAAAATTATTATGATTTAGCTTTTTATTTTAAATCATAATTCTTTAATCATTCGTGCAAAATATTTGTTTTAAAAAGCTTTTGATATAATTATGAATCATTTTTTGCTACAAATTAAACTTGCAACACAGCACCTCTCCATATTACATTAATTAAAATAGAAAGAAATGAAATAAATTGTTAAAGAGTAACTAATTAAAATCTAACAGCAATTACTCTTTCGTGAAATCGTGAAATTTTTGTTAATAATTTCAATATAATATTGTATTATATGTACAGGTTTTGTATTATTTTTTAATGTTTATAACCGATATAAAATTAAATGCTTCATAAAAGGTAAAATCATAATCTTTCATAAACCAAAGAGTGTTTTATGCGATATATGATTGAATAAAAGTCGCTGTTGTTCATTTACTTTCCTAAACGGCGATATTTGCTGCGATCGTGTGTTTTTTCAATGTTAAGAAGCGCATCGTGACGCAAATAACTGGGAGAAAGATGTTGCGGATGCTGAATATTCGTCCTTCCGTGATAACGCGGATTTGACGCAGCGTCATATAAATCCGGTCGTTTCATCGTAACGGTAAGGATAGCTACTCGTCTAGACGCAACAACAGTTTGCTCTTTGCGTACTTTGCTCTACGGAAGAAAGGTAGCATAGCGAGAATTTTATTATTTGCGAGAGCAGCGGCCGTGATGTCGGTGTAAATGCGTCGTTTGAGTACACGCAAAATTATGATTCATAAATTATTGTTAGCACGAGCCGGTGGTCGATAGAGGACCGCAAGAATAATACTGTTGCCATTTTTACGACCGCCGCAATGAGTTTTAATTATCGGTGGACGTAGTGGTAAATTAATAATTTATGCCAGTAATTTCCAGTAACTTCCGTGCGAAGGAAATTGTCTAAAACAGGAAAAAGCGCAAGTTTTAACATGGCGCAGCACAGTATAGCTCGCTGTTTTTCCACTGTCAATTTTTCCTGAGACGAGCATAATGTAATTTAAAGTGTATTTCGTTACTTTGCATAATGTTTAATGACAAATTGTTTTTGAGTCCTTCTTTTCATCAACAATAAGCTACTCCAATAGTTTGCGAGTAATTAATATTAATTAAAAATTAAAAAAGTTTAAATTTTTTCGTGACTGATCGCAACTAAATTTCAAGAAAAGGAAAAAAGTACCAAAAAAATATTTTTTAACCTGAATTTTGCTGGAGTTTTAAGTTATCGGGATATCCAATGTAGAGCCGAATCAAATTTTTTTTCGGACGTGCACGTACATACATCGTGTTTCGTCGGTGAATTACGTGCAATTGAACTCTGAGTGCATTATGTAGCGACATGGTGCATTGTGCAATTTATGCTCGATGCGCGTATCCTTTATCCGTAACATTAACTTGTATACTTCGTATTAAAACCACGTACGTTTGACATGCTGCAATAACAAACCCAGTAACGAAACCCGATATTCGTTGTGCTATTGAATATTGATAGGAGCAGCTTTTCGCAGGCAGTAAATACAAATATCCTTTCTTTTTTTAGAAAGTAGCTCATCGCAATGTTTTCATCTGATTTTTATGAAGCGATTATCAATGCACTTAATTCAGTGTATTTGATGTATTCACACTTTTACATAAAATATAAAGTTCCGAATTTCGATTACGTCCCACCGCGATATTTGCTTCGGCGAAATACGTTTCACATAAGCACAGCGTGGAAATAAATATGAATTTTTTAATAATCCCTTTTTTCTTGTTCTGCTTTGTTTCGATTCTAATTCCATATCGACATTACGGTATCTCTTCTGCATACGTACATACACATACATATACTTACCCTGGAATAAATCCTCATTTGACGGTTCAGCGACAAGGATGAAAATCCAAATTGGGGAATATTAATTGGCAACAATTAGCAAGTTGTTTCGCCTGTGTAATGCGGTAAGCCTGGCAGTCAATTGTGTCAGATGGGTTCATCAGTGATTAGGATAGGCAACGGATCGCTGATGACGACGAGAACCCTCTTGTTAGCAGCGATTTTTAATAGCAATGCGGATTAATTATTTACGCAACTCAATCCGCAATGATAATTCTGTCTTTGTATACTCCGCAATGCATATAGCACATAAATTCATCATTTTAGTGTGATTGTAATTAAATCCCAAGAGAAATTAAATTATTCAATCTGTTTGCTGGTTATTTATTTTTACATACATGTTTCCACTATTATTTGTCGCTACTTTTTTTTTACATTTTTACATTTATCAGAACCCGTCACCTCTAATTTCTATATTTCGGCATTGGATAGTGGCTTCGTTGACGCTCGATGCCCAGCATTAAACTGTAAATTAGAATAAAAACAATAACGTCAATATAAGGATTTAAAATCAAAAATATATAAATAGCAGAAAAAAAATTTTGAAAAAAATTACAATTTTTATAAATAAA
Organism: Tetramorium bicarinatum; assembly: GCA_928718305.1. Classification (NCBI taxonomy): domain Eukaryota; kingdom Metazoa; phylum Arthropoda; class Insecta; order Hymenoptera; family Formicidae; genus Tetramorium; species Tetramorium bicarinatum. The sequence goes on along the minus strand of OV788322.1, from coordinate 5,129,929 downwards.
ATAGATATAATAAAAATAAATTTGTAAACTTTTGCTATTTTTTAACGAAATAAAATGTTTTGATGTATGTTTTTTTAATAGAAATTTTAATAATTTTTTGAAGGATGAATAATATCGATGTTTTCGCTCTTATTTTTCATTGTTTTATTAAATTTACAACGTTAACAAGAATAATGTACATCGTGATTCAATGATTATTGGTAACAATGATGGATAATTGCAGTAGGTGATGAAATTTATCATCTATAATTCACTAACAGGTGTATCACATTATTGAGGTAAACTGCTCTTACAAAAATATGCTTTACTGTTAATTTCGTCTAAATAATTAAATTGTTATAACATTTAGGGTTTTAATTGCAATAAATCTTGTCAATCTCTCATCACGTCGAATTAATGTACGATGCGGGCTATGCATACATAATACGTGGTAATTTCGTTAATTAGATTGCGTTGCATTGGTTACTAATGTAGAAATTTGATTACATGCAAATCGATAGATAATAAATGAAATATTACTTTATTTCTGTAAATATCTAGGAATGTTCTTTAATCTATTTTTTTATTACACGCATGCATTCGATCTATCTTAAAGTCTTTTTCACATTAGTCTAAAACATGTTGCGTATTAAACTAGTTCAGATCTAATAGGTAAGTTATCGGTAATATATCCGCGAATGTCTATAAAATTATTTGTGATCGTGTTAGTCAGACTACAGTTCAAACTAACTTGTCACTCTCACTCTTAATCGCATAATGGATGTTCGGATGACCGCACAGGTATTTAAGATTGATTAGATCACATAAAATCACTGTTCAAGAGACATTAATTCACGGGCGATCGATAAACGGTCCATCGTCACGAACTATTACTACAATACTGGCGTCGCAACGAAGCTATTGCTTCATCTCAAAGGAAACTATCGGCACCATTAACGCTTTACGTTCCAGACATCTCACAAACTGCTTTTACAAAGGAACATTCCTACACTCCTACAAAAGTACAATATCGCTTCTAAACTTGACGATGAGATGATGCTGAATTCGCGTACAACAAATAAAATGATAGAACATTTATTCAAATAAAAGTACTTACAATTTCTCCTTGGAAAATTTTCTCTAAATACTTTCTTCATCTTCGTGTTTTGATTTCTGATTCTTTTATAAAATATTAAATCGATTATATTTATTATTTCTATGCATGTAACAATACTATGCTGTATACTGTTATATACTATAATAGATATGTTATAAATATTTTGTTTTGTATATTATAAAATCTTTTATTATATTTTATAATATATTGTTGTATAAGATTATAAAAATAATCTTATTGCATTTGCACACATACTGGAACTCTTACATCTTGTATCTTATGAAACTAGATGCCTTTTCATACAACCTTAAGATATTCTCAGAATATTTCTGTTTTCACAGAATATGTATTTTTGTATTAGCTGTAAAAGTACTTTTAAATATTTATTTTATTAAAACAAATCATTTAAAAAATATTTTCACCGATATGATTACTCAAAATATTACTAGAATATTTGAGCTAATTTTTCTGTCTCCTTTTGCAATGAAGTTATTTTGGAAATATTTTCTATGATATAATAAGATACAATAAGAAAATATATCCTCTAGAAAAGCATTTTCAAAATGTATACAATATCTTAATGTAGAATAAAAAATACAGAATACAGAATATTTTTGAAAAATGTGAAACAAAATTTTCAAAATGCTTTGGAAAACATAGTTCGCTTTCAAAAATATTCTTCATTGTCAATGATAGACTCATTCGCTTTCGGACACATAAGTGTTTTCCAATTCCGCATCCGCATGAACTTCGCCGTTACCGGAGTAAGATACTTTACTGTATTTATGGACGGATTTGCGTTTACGGAACCAGGTGAACACAAAATAAATAATAATAGCGGTCACCAAGCCTACATTGATCAAGAACGCTATAGTCAACCTGCGGAGCCATACTGTGGACTGCATTTTCCAGGAAATGCTGCTTAGCACGCATAGTGCCCTCCCGTTGCTCCATATGAACACCGAATCTGCGTGACAGGTAATGCAGTCCGTATCGCTAGGTCCTTTGCAAGATAGGCACGAGTAATGGCATACGGTGCAGAAAGCACCGGAATCATTGTCATCTCGGATCGCGTAAGTTCCAGATGGACATTGTCGAAAGCAGCTGCCATTGCTGTGGTACCAATCCGGTTTGCACACTGAAAAATTAGACAGACCATTGATGTTCTTCATTTTCATTTAGTCGAGATTGTGGTGTGAACTTGTAGTGTGTTGTTGCTGTTGCTGTTGCTATTATTGCAGTGTGATGTATTGCAGCCGATTGATATGTTGACGTGACGAATGGCATTGTAAAAAAAAAATCCAAGTTGATCAGATTTAGATAACTTGGAATCTTTTTATAAAAATATATTAATAAAAGTAGTAGAAATTAACTATAATAACTTAACGTACAAAGCAGTACAATTTAGTATAATTAAATAAATTTATCTGTAACGCCACTCAATCGTTTAGATTGATGGTTAATCATACAACGCATACTTTGATATATTTCGTACTCTTCAATGTAAATTTATTATTTAGAAAATTAAATGTCTATATAATAAAACACGTTGAGATAAGCGATATTGTAATTTCAAATTATTTTTTAAATATATGATTTAGGCTTTGGCGAATGCTGATCAATAAACTCTAAAAAATTCTAATTTATTTAAAGTCTTCATAATTTCGCATATTATAGAACTATAAATTCAATATCATTTTAATGTAAATTCGCACAATTATAAAAAGAAAATCATATTTTATAAAAATATGATTACCAGATAACTGTGTATAGAATTGATTTTATAATACTTTCTATGTATACATAAAATATTCAAGTTAGTTGTATAGAAATTTATCAATTACAATCTTTGGATTTTTTTTAAATAATTGATAAATCAAATTAGATGTATTCCATTAATAGACACCAATTATTTGAAATAAATAATTTGCGATGTCAATTCATTCAAATTAAAATATGCCTGCAATTATTGAAAAAAATATATTAGCTAAAAATATATTTAAAAAAGGACATTAATCCATTTTATACACTAAAATAAATTTAAGAAGATAAATTTAAAAAGACCTTTGAAATAAATAAATAAATAAATTTACAAAATCGCAAAGACAGTTTTCAAAATTTGCAAAACATGCGAAAGTATGTGTGCCATGCTATATTCAATTTACAAAATTTTACAAAAACAAATATATCAGAATGCAATACTTAAAAAATAGTAATAAGTAAAGTGCATATGTAGATATGCTATTTTATTTTATTGTGTATTATATTTACGCTTAACGTAACCATAAGTCTATGGAATTTATCAGTTACACAATATTTATGTTACTACAAATAAATTACATTATTTTAATTTTCACTCATGCATTATGTACATACACGATCTCCTTACGAAAGAAACTATTTTACATAACACTTACTAATCTTTATAAAACAAAAAGAAAAACAATAATGAAAATTTGACATTACACAGCATTTTTATTGTCATATCTACATTAAAGTTTCTTTTTACAATTCTAAATATAATTTCGTCGCTTTTTTTATACAGTTTGTATAATAAAAACTAAAGTAAAACAGGAGAACACGATTCATAATATGTATATTTTTCATATTATAAATTTCTTTGCTCTTTTGTGCATATATTAATTGCAAATAAAAAATATTAAATGTGAAAAAATATATTTTTGTATTGTTTTCTTTTAAGAATACGATGCAATTCCATTCTATTAAAATTCTAATAAAAAAATAAAATACAGCGACTTGTATATGTTAACATTTTAACAAAAATTTACATATCTCTTACAATTCAATCATACTCCACTATTACACTTTATACTTAATAAAATAAAAATAAAGTTGTATAAAAGTATCCTCACATTATTAATATTATCGTCAATATTTGGTACAACGTTTGGTCTTATCGTCAATATTTTGTACAATATTATACACTATATAATACTTATTCTATGATAGATTAATTATCTATTGTCTGTGTGTGATAATAATTGCATTTGAGCGATATTAATCATAGTAATACAATCAGTAAAGCAAATTAATAAATATGAGGATCCCTTATACGAGAAACATAAGCGAAGGAGATATGTGCATAGACAAAAGCCGTTAGTACAAAAACAAGAAAATAGAGGCAATCTCTCATCAAAGTACTTGATACCCAAAGGAATACGTTTATTTCTTGGAAACCTTACAGTAAATTCCGAATTACATAGTATTTCCCTTAATAACTTGATAATAATTAGTCGTCGATGGTAACAATAGCAAGGCTTGACTAATTGAATTTATGTTAAATGTCTTGATATAATATCACATATTAAGATTATTAGAAACCACTGATAATTCATACAATGAAAAATGTGAGATATATAAACGTGAAATATACCCGTGCAAAAATATGCACTGTTCCTAGAAAGTAATATAATAACTATAAATCGAATATTATCAGAGAAGAATCAATTGTAATTTTATTATTAACTGGCTTTCTAATTAACTCTTAAACTTTTTGTGAAGTAAAAACTCATTAAAAATTTCAATAATCAATTATTAAATTTTAATAACTCGAGTTACTAGACTTTCTTTGCCTTTAATAATTCACTAATGATGCCTGAGATAAAGGTTTGCTAAGGAAAGAAATTACAAACGTCAAATTATAAAATCAAAAAACGTAAATCTTTTACGAGACCTTATGGAAGACACAGTGAAATTAAGATGCAATTAGAGAAACGAATCTCGATCCTCTAGGCATTCTTCAAGTACTTTCAAGAGTGATAAATCGCGCGATAGAGGATTAAAATAGGATATTATATAGAAAGAAGAAGAAGTAAGACTCACCGTGCTGGTGAAGCGATCAGGGATAGGGCTGTTTTTTTTTGTTTTTATGTGCGGTTGTGGATGTGTGGATGTGGTTGGTGATGGTGATGATTGGTGGTGGTTGGTGGCTGGTCTGAGAAAGTCCGTGTCCGGCACTCGTCCCCACGGAGAGTCCAAGTACCTAAATACGTTTTCTGAACCTGCTATAGGATAAAGGGATAAAAGGCGACGTACGCGTGACAACTTCGAGTTTATATCTCACAAACAATCTGATTTTTATACGCTCGTCAGGAAAACTTTCCTCTGTTTTTAGATTACATTGTTTGTATAGGATATTCGAGAACCAGGAATTTTGGGAAGCGAGTTAAGAAACATTCCTTTCACACATGTATATATGATATGTCATTTTTTAACGATTTAAATAACGAAAAGAGAAAAGGAATCATATACATATATAACTCTGTTAATAACAAGTTAAAGTTAATGAAATTATTTTAATAGGTTTAAGTTTTCATATTGTTTCATATTGGGATTGATATAGAAAAAAGATATAATTCTATTTTACTGGCAGAATTGGAGCTTATGAAAGCAATTCCATATATTTTCTATTTGCGACCTTAATGGAATTATAAACTGAAGTATAATTGTTAGTACGTTAATACGTAAGAAGGTAAAAATTGAAATAGATAGTAGGTTTTTTATTTATACTTGAATGCTTTAGTTAAGTTAGCTGATGAGTTCTCGATAATATACTGGAAATCGGGACTGTCTGACTGGGATGTGTTCGCACTGGTTAATCATCAAATCCCTAAGAGTTACTGCCACACGGTGGATTAATCGTCCCTGTCCTAGCAGGATCGCGATAACGGATAATTGTACCAGATCCACGCTACCACAAGCTCACACGGTTCTAAAGTGTCGTCTTCCAACATTCTCTACATCCGTTTTGATCAAGATAAAATGAATAGATGGTTCAATAAGAAAAAGATGGAAAGCGCGTCATTAATTCAATTACGAGATATAATCACGTCTTCAGAAATTAATACTTTTTGATAAAAATCGTATGATTGAATAATCACGAATAAAAAGTAATGCCAAATCTTTGTTAAAAATAACCGAGTAAAATTATTTAATAAAAATTGATATATTTTATAATATTTAAATTTTTATGTCTTTTCACAACGTATAATGTAAGTATATTGGAATACAATATACAACGGATTGGAGAAAATGTTATGGTAAGAAGGCTTTAGTAGCTGTAAATCATGTAGCAATTTCAAAAAGAATTTCTGTATATTTTATTAAATTTCGTCATGTAAGATGTGTAAATATAGTTGAACTGTTAGAGCAAGAATAAGTCAGAAGACACACTGAAATCGTTAGTAAGTGCAATTCAAACGCGTTCAAGCATCAATGCATGCATATTATATAATAAGTAATAACGATGTTTCATTCGAAATGTTGTGCTGTTTTCAAAGTTATTTCACTTCGAGAATAGATAGAATATGTTAGAAATATAGAATTTAGTACTTTAACGTGCATTTAAAATCAAATATAATTACCTTAATGTATATCTAATCTATCTAATGTACATTTATATATAAATTATACATCTAAATGAAATTTCATGCACAATTATGACTATTAATATTATTGTGTATATTATCAACATTTTCTAAAATATATATTGTATATACATACATTTTTTTACACATAATTAAAATATTTATTATCTAGCTAAAGGAACTCTTCATATAGATATGTGCTAAAGTTACTGAATAAAGATTTATTAAATTATTTATAAGAAATACTTTTATACGCAGTAAAGTTAAATTAAACTTTATATTGATATTAATTTTTTTGTTTATTTATCTTGACGTCATTTATTTTCTCATCTTTTTCAAGTTTTTTTCCATTACCTTGATATTTTTTTCTTATGTCAATTGAGGTATGGATTGGAGCATAATAGCTGTATGCATCTCGAAAGATATGATTAAGGTTAATGCACATTCAAAGAATTTGTCATGCATTATTATCTTTAGGAAATCGAATATTTGCCTGAATATATTCAGTAATCAAACAATGCTTTGTTACTTGGCCTTAATGAGAAATAAATGTCTTTATAATCAGCGTTTTCCAACTTTGAGTAGTTTGCCTTTCATAAACGCCATTTATAGCATTTAATGCCTTTGATTAAAATATTTACTAAGTTTCAAATTTTGCGACATCTTTGAAGAAAAAATTTATTTAAAAAATATTAATAATGTACGATATAAAAAGTTCTTATCGATATGCTGTGCATGATAATTAATTATAGATTCTGCTTATCTATATAATAATTCGAAATAATTATCTAAAACAATCTTTTTACAATTTTTAACATCGTGTTATTTCATACGATTGCATGTAACAACATTGCAACATTGAAATTAAAGACGAGTATTATGTCAATAAAATGTCAATAATACATAAATTGTATAAAATCGCAGAAAATTAATATTTTGAAAAAATCCTAATTCACAGAAAGAATTAATTTTTTATTCTACATTCTCTCAAAATTCTCAGAATTTTGTAGATGTTTGTAATTTTTCAAAATTACATAGATTTGAAGTTATAGGAATTATAAGCACATAAGGTTTAATTGGATGATGAAACCGTTATGCAAAATTGTAGCAATCCATGCAGTCGAATTTCTATTTGTCATATGGTTTTATATACGAACCGAGGCATGCTTTAATTGGCACATACCTGCATATGTCCTAACGTAATCAGGATTAGAACATTGAGCAGTATTTAGAAGCGTTAATTGGCTCGCGAGTTGCAGATTAGTAGACTAATGGCGAACAGGTAGGATTGGAGTATGAATCGTTTCTTCAATAAAAAAAGGATAAGCGGACGGAGGAATCGAGTCACATTCATATTAAATAGGATTATAAGTAAATTATCTTTGACGATTGAATATTATGGTTTAATGTTATGATTAAACGTCACGTGTTAGCTGATTGATCTTCGCGTGATTGTATTTCAAAATTATTATTATATCCAATTTCTGTATTAGTTGTTTAGCGCAAATGTCTAATACGAATACGATCGACCCTCTAATCCGACTAGTCCGTCCTACAAGATCGTCCGCGGATTAATAATGTTCAAATAATTATTCAGGAGATTCTCCTCTTTTAATTCATTCATGATATACAAATTCCAATGTCGTATATAATGACTCGTAGTAGTTCTGCCATTGCTTATACAATATATTATGTATATGTGTACATAAATGTGTGTAGCAGACACTTGCGCCCCGCACGAATCGCGCCTCTTCCCGCGTCCTTTCCTCGCAGATTTTACTGTCGGAAAACGATCGGGCCCGACGGAATCTACGACGATATCTTTCACCGACGAATCGCAAATAGCAAAGAAAGGAGTATAGCTAAGGGAGGAAAGGAACGAGAGGGACGAGCGCGCGAGTGTGAACGTGAGCGCAAGTTGCGCAAAATCGCACCTCACGCTCTTCTCACCTTCTCGGAAACGTTATAACTTAAGATATGTCGCCTCTCCAAGCAAGATACATTTTACAATACATACAAACATTTACAATAGATACATTAACAATATGGCAGACAATCGCGACGGGACAGTATCAGGCATCCGGTTCGGCTGTGTATTTTAGATCTGCTTAAACAGATCTCGGATCTATGAATAATAATCTGAATGATTATATTATATTTGTTGAATATATATCTACAAAATGATTGTGCATATTCTGTGTAGCTTTTTTCACGTACAAATATTAAAGCTATATAAATATTGCAGAAAGATGATGTTCTATAAGATATTAATAAATTGCGGATGCAATTTTTTGAAAAAAAAAAACATTTTACAATTCGTGTTCTTAATATCATCTTCACTTATAAAATAATCTACTTCTGTTAAGTACAAAATTGTAAAATCGTAAGGGCGTTCATTATTTGTACTGAAAGATGCTTTGATGTTGTTTTTGAATTAAAATTTATAAAAGATACAAATTATATCTTTGTTTTATGTGAAAATAAATTTTGTAAAATAGTATTACGGAGCTATAAAAAAAAGAGAATAAGTGTAATCGTTCCTTTGGAAAGCAGATTCAGTGAACATAATGGTGTTTGATAAAATGTAATTCGAGCGAAATATGCAAATATTCGCGCTAGATTCTCTGAGGGTTCTCCAGATTTTTCCAACCATGAAAATTCGATTTGGACATTTTCGAGTCGATGTTCACATAACGATTTTATAAGGGATGCACTCTGTGTCGTGCGATGTGAATTATTGTCGCGATTGAACCACGTGTGATCGGTGGTATACAGTATCGAATGTTAAACGTCGACTCGCCCCTAATTGCTCATCTGGATAATTTGATCAAATTCAATTTCGGAAAAATCGAATTTCTTTCAATGTGAATTCCAACCCGAGCGGTTACATTCGACGAGATAAATTAAGTACAAAGCGGGTTCACAAAATTCGCGGAAAGCCGATATATTAAAAGCGAAGATAAAAATAACGTTAATATCATCTCGTTTGAAAAAATTGATTGTGCGTATAAGCATATAAAGATACACATTAAATCGAAATTATTGCGACAAAGCTATATGAATAATGAAAAAAAAAAATTTCTGCGCCAGTCTTCACCTATTTTGTACATAGTCTGTTAAATGCTACAATGAATGTGCAATGTGTGAATATTATCATTACTTGCGAACTAATTTCATCAAAATTTAAAAATAGTAAAATTTGAAAAGTATTGCAGTGAAATTGTCCGCTTTTATTACCGGAAGTCAGAAGACCGCGACAATGTCCCGAAACGATGTCGCTGGTATTGTACATTTCGGAAGATACGTCACATCTGAACGAATCAAAATACATCCAAAGTTCCTTGTACTACTCGTAGTATCCACGTTTATATCAGTTTTTTTTGTTTTCTCGGAAACCAACACCCCTCCACACTGATTAATATAATTGACTCTTATTCTTAGAACTGAAATTCGCTATACATATAGATAATCGGTCTGTACTTTCGTTTTTCGTAACTTCATTTTTATCTCTCGCATTCTCATTTGCCGCGTCTCATTTTTCTCTTTCATACACACAGGCATACAAGTATACATGCATACATTCTTATTTTTCTTCTTGCACCTTCTCGATATTTGCGTTTCTTTTTTTTTTTGTTCTCTTAGGGGATCTCATTCTAGAATATGTAATAAAATTATTTCTCTCTTTCTATTTTTCTCTCGTGATCTAGATCGAGTTCGCCGACTCTTGGTACAACTTTATTCTTTGAATGACAGCGAAACGAGATTCCGCGGGGCGAAGAAAATTCGTCATGAAACTCGTGAAAAGTTGCCGGTCCCTTCAATCAATTCGATGGGAAAAGTTCCCATTTTGAGCCTTCTAATTCTGCTACCGCATAACTTTGTTATGCCGCAGTTCTGACGGATGTCATTTTCCGAAAATTGGGGATTGAAGAATTGCGATTAATGTACCTTTCTTCAAGTCGCGGCATAAGTTTTGCGAGAAAAATTACGCAGCGTTCCACAATCCTTGCTCACGAAGAAACGCGAGACTTCACGAGATCCTCAAAGAGCCAATACATTGAATCCATATTTTAATTTTATTTTATTTCTGTATGTAGATCTAAATTCAATCGATAGCGATTTTATTATTTGACGTTGTTTTCTTAATACAAAGATTATATCCGATCTTAATACAAGACGAAATCTAAATTTAACATTAAATATATCATAAAAACGTGAATGTAAAAAGAATAATTCTTAATATGTTACGATCACAATTAAATCGAAATTAAATTTTTTAAAGTTTTCTTCCTTTGAAGTTTTTTATTATAATCATTGCTATCGAACATTGTTTTTTTTTTTTTATGGAAGCGCAAAGAGTCAAAGCGCAAAAGCTAATTTTCTACAAATGAAAATTAGCTTTAATATTTTTTCAAAATGAAAAGAAAGTTACCACAAAATTTTGTATATTTTATATATATATATGTCTTGTTCTATTTTCATTAGCAATATTTTATACTCTTTTCAGATTAATTATAAAAAAATTAACTATATAAAAATTGGACTATAAAAGGCTAACTGACAAATTTTCGCGTAACATTTCGGTCTATAATTTTTCTTGTTAAATTATTTGTATCAATGAGAATTTATGATATACACTTTTAATGTTTAATTCACAATTTCGACCTATAATACCGCCGTATTTTCATTTTCTTTCATTTTATTTGTATTGCTATTGAATTTTTATTTATGAACACTTATCTTCTGCTTAAAACTCTCGTTTTTCGATAATCAGTTTTACAAGCATCCCCATATTTAAAGAACTTGATGACTGAAAGAGAACAGTGTGATAATGTCGTGAGTTAATGATTAATCTGAATGAATCGTGCAAAATGAGCGAACTATATAAACTCGCTTTGGTTGGCAAATATAATTGAATGTATCTATGAAACATGGAAGCGTATTCTTTTTTAATTTATATATGTATATATATATAGAGCTTCATTTGAGCTCTATCGGGACATATAAGTACAATTTAACTAAATATTATCGAAAACTTCTTCACAACTATTGATGAATGCTGCATGAATTTTGCATTATCGTATGTAAAAAGAATTATAACGCTATTTTTAAAAACATAAACATTTTGAATGATTTAATTTACATTATAATATCATTTCAAAAGCTAATTAATCTCAAAAAATTTTTATTTGCTCTCTCACTCGGGAAATGAAGATTATTTACCTAAGTACGTTTATAAGTATAAATATTGTCTAATTAATTTGCACTTCAAATTTGCTAATTAAAAATTTGTTAAACGTGAGGTACTCTAATGATAATAGTGTTTCTCTTATCGATGATTTCTTTTTCGATAATTTATAGAGCGACAGGATAGTCCATAGAAAATTTGTTTCAAAAAATAAAATAATTAAAATTATTTTTCATTTTTCTTTTGATTTATTGAATTATATATATTTTTTTATATAAAAATTTTTTTAGGTATGCTATTTCTTTATTTAATTATGTAATCAGTTCAGTCATAATTCAGAAAAAATCTGAGAAGAATTTTTGTCATTTCATCTAAAGATCAGAGACAATTTTTTCATAGACCATCCTGTATAACGTTTTGTAAATTATTAAATCTCGAGATATATGATAATTAAGAGAAACAAAATATACATATAAGCGTACACTAATTTCAGAGAACAGCACCCATTTGCGATTTGATTGAAATGATATGTGCATGAATAGTCCGACATGTTTTTGAGGACGATAATAATTACGGCACCAGCGACTAATACGCACCATCCGCTTACATTGATATGAAATGTAATAATATAATCACAATGAGTAATAAACTAATATAATTGCTATACATGTTATCGATACGAACGATAGTAATAAAAATTCTTTTGTTATTCAACATGCATTCGTACTCGCTCTTTTGACTGCCTATCCTCTAAAAATATATAATATATCATGGCCAACGAAGGGATCAAAAGTCGAGTCTTATGCTTATGTGGAGGAACCATTTTTCAAATATTAAAATAAAACAATAAGAGATATCACACGGAAACATGTTAAATCTGTCGTTCTTTTGACATTTTAATAAAATTAATAGAATTATTTTGTAAAAGAATTCTATAAATATTATACATTAACTAAAATTTGAAGGAATTGCTTTTCTTCCATATTAGCACGTATATAAATAAAATAGAAGAAAATATTTCTACACTAATTCTCGATGTCGATCTTTCTGAAATCAAAGATATTCAGACGGGAAGCGATGGAATTGAAGAGAGTACATAATGTAAAAGAATGGAGAAGAATAGGGGAAGTTCCTTACTTATCACATATCGATCTATATATTTACAATATTAATTACAACAAATGGAAAATAGAAACGGAAATAATATAAAGAAAGAAAAAAATGGAAGCAGAGATATTAGCGTAGAAGTTATATAGCATTTGCGAAAGAAGTTTAAAATAAAAGATACTTTATAGAAGAACAAGCAGAGATGTGATGAATGAACAGGGTGGTGTACATTGACTTACAGGATATTTAGAAATCGAATTACAATCTCATGCACATGTATACGAACAATTTATAAAAGTCGAGAATCCTCGATCGAGAAATCTACTTGATTATCAGTTCTCTTATTGCACAGATACGAATGAATAATTCTCAAAAGATTATCCGGAAAAGAGATAAATACGTATCTCTTGAAGTAAATAACAAGGAAAAACTTTATTTCTTCATTCTATTACATAGCATTTAACTCAAATCACATATTTTGTATGCGTATGTGTTATTATATCTTTTAAAAAAATATAATTCAACGTTTATGTAAAAATTTAATGTAAAATTTAATAGGAAATTGTAATTTGACGCGGGATTAAAAGAATTCTTATTTGTCGCTCAAGGCTGCGAGAGAAAAATTAATTTTGGACGATTATGAACACATTTTCAGTGGTAAATTCAACTAATCTTATGGTTCTATCCGACTATATTTTTCAATTAATTTGCGAATACGATATGGATTACTGTGTGGGTATTTCTCCCATCAGATTTTACTCGTACGCGAGTCATTAAAATTATTCGCTCGTGAGCGGGGCGTTTCGTAAAATGCTGACCGAGCTACGCTTTTGATCAGAGATGAAATTCAGGGAATCTTCGTCTGTAAATCAACTCGCCTTTGAATTTCCATCCCGCTTCAGCGGCCTTTCGTTGCTTCATATCAGAATTGCTCTCTTCCTCTCAATGTATCTCACGATATGGCGTTTCTCTTTCGTTTTACATCACGAGAAACGAATTTTTGATTAAAGAGAATCTTCGCGAATATTGAAGACCTAATAAAACTAATCTCTGTCGTACAATCGATTGCTTTAAAAAATAAATACAAGCCAATATTTTTTTGGAGATGAAAAAAATAACACTATGAATGTAAAAACATTGATCTGTCATATAAAACTAAACTTCAGTTTTGTGAAAGTTATGAAAGTATAAATATCGCATACATAAAACAGTCACAATAGAAAACGATACGGCAAAATCAAATATGTATATTTCCGGTTCTGTGCAAATTTTGGATTTTTCCTACATTCGCGCGCATGCAAGAAATCGAGAGAAATCGTACAAGGTGTAAAAAGAAGATTCCTAGAAATTGTATCGATAATAAACACGATTTTTCGTTCTCCCTATAAAATTTGGATTTCTTTCCTTATGTCGATCGCTCTGGTAAAAGTCTTATTCACCCATATAAAAAATGAACATCGTATAACGGCTGTCAAAAAAGGATAAAGACTAAATTAATTCCACTCACGTCTCTCTTTCTCAATATCGACAAAATTGGAATATTAAGTATCTTTTCTAACCATTCATCGAGAAATACGGTACTGTAACTCGCTCCTGGTGCATGTTCCATTTTGTAAGGAACGAGAATTTAGTTGCTAATGTAACCTGATTTCGAAGTACTGAGTCCAATATTCTTTCTGATCTTATTCTCAGAGCTGTGGACTTTCTTTTTCTCTTTCATAAGAGAATTTCGCTTTACTTTTCTGCTATAGACAATGACGTTTGATAGAAAAATTTTAAAATATTGAGGTCGAGAATAAACGAAAATAGACGATAGCATTTAAAAAAAAAATGCAGAAAATATGAAAAATTGCAAATTAATTTTGAACTATTAATAATATAAAATAGAATAAAATAGCATTAATTCTTTTAAGAATTTAGAACATAATATTCTTGCTTAATCAATTAAAAATAAAAAATATTAATATGTCGTTAAATTTTCGAACATAATAAACACTTTGTTACTAATTACATTTCAAATTATATTATAAAAAATATACATTATATAAAAAAATATTTTTGTATTATATAAATTTAAAATTCAAATTATAATTTAATATAATTAAATAATATTAAACAATTTTAATTTAAAACTTTTGATTGTATACAAGCAGAATTTTAAAATACTATTTCATCTTTTATTCAGTATATTAATGTCATATAAATGTGTACGACGAGTACTAATTTCAAAGTTGAGTTTATTCGATGTACAAGCACTTGACCAATTTTTGCGTCTCTTGACCGAGATAGTATCATCGGATCCAGGGCTTAGTACGTTTGAACAATATTTTTTTCCTCGCGATTGCATTTAATAGCTCTCCATTAGAGCATCAGTGCATCTCGAAAAATGACAAATGTTTCATACGCAGAACACTGCTCGGAAAGAGACGTTTAGTATTGCGACTGTAACGTCAATTTAATTTCGCCATTCAATAGTCATTCAATATTCTCTTTTTCGTACGACTGTTCAGCCTTTCGGCGCATCAGTTTCTAGATGCGCCATGAAAGTACAAAGCGACATTAAATAATTTATGGTTTCTGTCAAATGTTAATTAAATTTAAATTCATCGTATTCGAAAAATCTTATAGATAAAAACTGTTAATGATAATTTATTGAATAATTTGAACTGTAATATATACCTTTGTGTAATTTTCAATGAACAGTATGATAAAGTCGAATGTAGATGACATTTCTTAATCGACGACTTTATACAAACTTTCAAAACTGTTCGTGTTTTTATTTATAATCGGCATGTATTATTCAAGCGTAAGTAACAATATATCGATTGTAATTCGATTCCTGACTTGTCGTGCACAGTTAACTTCTGATTTGTGGCCTACAACTTTCGACGGAACATGATTGGATTCTCTCCGCGTTGATATAAATCGTAAATCCTAGAAACGAATTTTCGCAGTGGCGGATTCTCGATGGTGGAAAACTTCCGACTCGATAACTCGTTGACGATCGTTCCCCGATAAAGAAAAATCGCCCCGTCAACTCGCCGCGAAGCTCCGGCTTTCTCGTCGAGTTTACTGCTTATCCCCGCAATCGAAATTTTTACAAAGCACGCGCGATCACCTCTAAGCTCGCAATAGAATAGTATCCGCCGGTTTTTATCGATATTCCAAGCAAAACGGTGGTGTCTAAAAATTGTTCAGAAAATATCGGATCGTTTAACGGCGCGGTGTTTTTATCGCCATCGAAATTGGCTAAGCGTTGAGGGCATTATTAATTACTTACAAACACCTGCGGACCACGCGCTTTTTAATTATCATAGTTAACAACGTTTTGAGCAAGTTTCGTGTCGAAAATTTGATATACTGTATTTTCGAGGCCAAATGTGAACTATGAACGCACAAACGATACTCGTGGCACATATACAATGATTTTTCTTCTTTTAACTCAATATATTAAAATAAAAAATAATAAAGTAAAATAAAATTCTTGTATATAACATACACTTGTTTATAAACTCTTTAACACAGTAATTAGAAAAAATTTTTTTTTCATTAATCACTGTTGAAATATTTTCATAAAATTTCATGTGTTATAATTAACACATTTTTCATTAATAATAATGGAAATTACAATTAAATAATATATGGAAGCTGTGCAATATATATTAAATAATATGTATAAAACATGTGTACAATATGTATACAATGTATTATTTTGTTAACAAGAAGAAACGATATTATTGGCCAAAGTAAATTACTGAGTACACAGTCATTGTCGTTGATCTTAATAAAGCCCGAGGTTCAACGTGCATCCAAAATCCACACGCAGCTTCATGTATCCCATCCCCAACTGTTTACATAGGTAGCCGGAGAACCTCCTTATAGCTCCTAGTTTCGGCAGTGCTGATAGCTCACCGAATATCCTATCTCCTTGGAGGGACGCAGAGTGCTTATGAAGCGTGGAGGAAGATTCAGAAACAGAAAGCTGACAAACAAGAGGATGTTAAAGATGTTGGAAAACAAAAGGGGTGTGCTGACCGATAGAGGAGAAGAGAAAGAATGAGAGAAAAAGAGATAGAAAGGAAAAGAATCGTGTTTTTCATACAACTGAGCAAACAAGCGAGAAACAGGGGGAGAGAGAGAGAGAGAGAGAGAGGAAAGGAAAGGAAAAAAGAGATAAAGCAAAGAAGAAGAAGGAAAAGAAGGCGAGAGAAAAACTGTTCCCTCCCTTCCCCCCCTTGAGACACGTTGGAGCCAAAATCTGTCGATCAAAATCGACGGTGTGGCGAATCTCTGAAGTAAACTGCAGCTTCATCGGATATATATAAGTTACGCGAGGCAATTTTTCCAGGAGAGACAGGGCGCGAGACGAGTCAAGTCTCGCTAATGGCAGTTGGCTCCCTGTTATATCTTTATCTCATATAAAAGGTTCACGTGGAAAATTACACATGTGAATATGGGACGCTGTCACGTATGGCGGGCCTCGACTGAAACGCTGAGCAGAATTGAGCACATGATCACGTTACATTCGATTACTTAAATTTTTTTCGATTCTTCAATTTGAAGAAAGAAAACAAACGCTCGAGAAAAGATTGATTTAATACCCAGAAGAAAATTTAATTGATACAGTTGCACGGCACATGAATCGTAGAACTAAAAGAATACAACTGAGTTCTTATTAAAGGTACATCTTTAATGCTGACAATGGCAGCATGCTATTTAATTCAGGATATGTTAGATATGATTTCTTTGTGTATTAATTAAATGAAACATAAATTCAATTGACCGTTTTTGCTAATGTTAAATGCCGTGTCAATTAAAAATGACGAATACGGATTTAAGATTTTCATTATAGCCTTGTGACTGCCTTCATCTAAAAGTCAAGCAGAATTCCAGAAAGCATTTATCAAAACATTTGTTGTTTACCCATTTCTGCTTCGCTCAACGTGGCGGAAGAGGATGCCACGGAATCGCAGTGCCATTGCTCTTGAAACTCCTAAGATCATATGTAACTTTGCGAGGTATAATAAATATGCTTTGCATATATTTACAAGCACGTCCGTAGAATTACGACTGTAACTGCAGTAATTTTATGGAGACAGAAAGTTTTGGAAAGACAAACTCTCGATTTCCACCGTGTTGCAATATGAAATCTTAACTATTTTTTAATTTTTATTTATTAAGTATGAATTACAATGCATTTACTTTTTATTTTAATTATTCCATTAACAGGGGAATTTACTTTTCATTATTTTAGAGGAAAATTGGTGGCGAAAAATAGCGTAAGAAATGAAATATTGAATTTTCCCCGAGATTTTATGTCAACAATTTTGTAAAATTTATATGAAGCTTCCCACAAATTTCTGCTATGTAATACATAGCATCGTTAAAATTTCTCGTATGCAATGCAATTTATATATTTTTTTAAAATAAGAAAATCGATGATGAGAAAAGAAGTAACATAATCCAAATAGGATGCTCTACGTCGAATGCTTTCAAAAATAAGCGCTTTCAAGAGAAAATCGAGAGTTTATCATGCAATTGGTAACAGAATCGTGCATTTCCTGCCTCGTAACCATCTACTTTCCGTTCCATCCTCAACGCGACGAACTTCGATCAGTCGAAGCCACCCCTCACGAATAGAGTGTTGTCATGGCGCAAGCGTCCGGACGTTTCGTGTCGATTACGAGAGACTCACTTCCTTGCACAAACGAATTAGGCCAAAGCCAACTCTAATGGCGCGTGTTAGCGAGAAAATTGCATTTCCTTGATCACGAGGAACGCTCTAACGGAGCCACGAAGTTCTCAGACTCGATGTGTCCATCGAACACACACATCATTCGTTTCTTTCCCAAGAAGAGAAAGACAGACGATAATCCATCATTGACAGTCCTTTAGATCGCCTCCTCTCGAGAGGCAATTAGCACCGGGAAAAAGGAGGCACGAGTCTTTTCCTTTCATTCCCCACCCCCTTCCGATTTCTACGCGCGACACCTTTCCATCACAAGTGCATTAAAATTTCACGGATCACAAGAGCGCGGTCAGGCACACGTCGTCGAGATCCGCGCGGCCACCCCGCGTCGACAATCCCGATGACCCGGCAAGTCATAGGATTGGGCGGCGAGCTGTCGCGGGACCAAGCTCAATCCGCTGTCATCATGTACACCTGCACGCCGCCGGCACGCGATGTATCGCCGCCGGGACGCGTTGCGCCGTCGCGTCGCTGACCCACGACGTCGACGTCGTCATCGGGACGACGCTCGCTGCCGCGATCAGCGGCCGAGTCACCTCCGTGCCCAACTCGCTCCGACTGTTCGTCGAGGCAGACCAGCTGGTGATCAACTCCCGCCAGCCGGGCACGCTGGTCAGATAGGCTAGAAGGAGTAGTATGAGGCACCCACCTAGGCACCCGCTGCCTCCGGCTTCGAAGGCGGCGCAGCCGCTCGTCTGGTTCTCCGTCGTCGGCCTCTGCACCTCCGGGTGTGACACCTGGTCCATCTGCCGGCTACCTGTCCACGGATCGCCCTCGGTGTCCACTGCATTGTGCCGGACGTCCGAAGGTGCGTTGTTCACGTCCTCGTGGACCACTGGCGGCAACGGCTTGTCCTTGTCCAGCTCGTCGTCTATTTCCACCGATGTATCCGTACCGAAGAACACAAGCTTCCACTCCTCCAGCGTGTCTGAAACAACACCGCCAGTTACGTTAGCGCGATTCGAGCAACAGCTGATGATTACTTCATATCGAGTGATTGTGCAAAGTACTTTGTGAAAAGCGATTCACATAGATCTTCTTGATAGTACTAGAGACAGAAAAAAAAGTTGCAGGAAAGAATCTATAAAGTGAAAAGAAAATCAAAATGATTGTCGAAACTTGAAATGCCAAAACTATTTCTCTATATCATTCTTCTTTCTATTTAATATCTGAAAATTGTTCTGTCTCTAGTATTCTATAAATAACTATAATCTTTGATAAACGTGTAATTTATGCAATACTAGGATAAAACAAAAAAATGCAAAAAAGGCGTGCAAAATTTCATCTCTTCTCTTTAAGCAGGGAATGAACTGAAAACAACTTATTTGTCCTGTAGCAGTTACGCAATAATAACTATCTACTATTGTCTTTACATTAAATACACACATGCAGACACGATTGCAATCAACTCTAGTAGATTTCACATGTGATATACATACCATGGATTCCTGAGAATAGAAACGTAAGCTTGCAGACCTCGCAGCGCCATTTTCATGGGCGAGGCTCTAATAGAATGGAGTTCCATTTGTCTCCGTACAATATAAAAATATCAATAATGCCGCATGTATAACATAACGCTAAAATGTGAAGCGCGGCGCAAACATTGTGAAACATTTCATACTAATAAATGGTCGCAGAGCAGCAAAGTCATAATTACTGGACATACATATTATCGATTCGTTCATTTGTTTATCGAACGTGCTTTTCACTTTCTTACAAATTATTCCGCGACCTTGCCCGCAAATATAACGTAAGACACTCTATTTTGTAAAGAGGTGAAGGTGGCATAAAATGGAAGGTTTCACGAGATAGACGAGACGCAAGCGAGACAGTGAAAGGGGTGGCGGAGACGTCGGCGGCGCTGTCCGGGAAATTAATAAAGCGTCGCGATGCCGTGGGGAAAATTTCGTCCTAAGCTCGCTCACGGGAACAATGTCCCTGATGGAAAGGGAAGCGCGCGCGGGGGGGGGGGAGAAGGGGTCGAGTCTTGATTAAATTAGAGTTAAAAATAACCGAGTAATCAGCGACGACTCTTCGCGCACATTTACTCAGCGAAATGTGTACGTCGAAATTAAATGCAAAGTACTTTGCAACGAGAGAGAGAATGGTAAAAACTCGTGGACGATTATCGTTTTTACCTGAGGTAAGATACATCTGCAAGTTTTCCTCGCGCTGCGGGCAAGACAGTAAAGCTAGCTAAATGGAAGCTAATTTTAGATATCATGTCTTCTCAGCGAGCCAAGATTAAGAGTTCAAAATATCATTTGAGACTCAGCTGGTTTAAACCAGTGCCACAATAACCAAGATTTGCATATTAATCAAGAAATAAATTTAAAAAATTGATTAAAATACAAATGCGCTTTGCTATTAATATAAGTTTTAATTTTGATTTTGTTCGAAATATTCAATTTCTTACTCTGTTTACGATGAAGCGTCCATTCTTTAAGAAGTAAATTAATTTTTCTAGACGTTAATATTAATCCGTGTTTACATATTAGCAGAGCAGAAAAGTTAAAACGTATACAGTTTCAAACGAAATCAGTTCCATGGGAATAGCTAAATTTTTACAGATGGAGAGTAGTGACGGCAGATAACTAGAAATCAAAGCGGTGGAAAAGCGGATCCAATTTGTCGTGACGGGACTACTCTCGTGTGTGCTTTTTTGGTCGGAATCCGTAAACTGCCCGTTGCCAGTAGTAATAAAGTCATCGTTAAAATGTTGCTGTTTCGAGTGCACCGTAAAGTGACAGGCGTTGCGACGCTCGGACAACTTTTTTTTTTATTAGAAGTATCGAGAAAATAATTTGCGAGCAAGGGTTGCGGAGAAATATGCGGGGAGGAATGACGGAAGAAGGAAGGAGAGCAAAAATGTCAAAAATCGATCGGGACAACGTGGCAAGCTATTCGTAAGACAATAGGAACGTAAGGGCATTGTGCTCGATGGGTCGTTAACGCGCACTATTGGAGAAGCGAACCTCGATAATAATGCCTTAAGAGCGGGAACCATTTTGCGAAGTAAGCGAGCGAAAAAATTTCCAATCATGGCGGAAATTATTTAGCAGCGATGATGGACGAGAGAAGCTCGGTCTCTCTACGGTCTACCGTGATGGGGTTCGTTTCGCTCTCGTCGGCTTTTCCATTTCATGGCACGCATTAGCGGTTTTCAGTACCGCTCGCATCGTTGCGTTTCACTGAATTTTGAGTGATTTGCGGTTACGCGGTGATCTCGAATTCGAGAATTCGAAAAGGAGATAACAAGCGCAACGCGCAATCATGAACATCATTTGCAACATTTACAGATTTGCGCCAAATCATTGCTGCTTTGAGGAAAATAATTTCCCAATTACATATGATTCGAATTAAAATATATGATAATGTCGACGTTATGCTACAAACCAAATAAAATAGAATAAATAAAATATGTATTATCTGTAAAAAATAAAATCCCCTATCATAAAAAATATAAATTCCCCTAAATATTTTATCGTACTTTTTAAAATTATTATTCAATGACAAATCGAAAGACAAACATTTTTAATGAAATTAATTTAATCCAAGAGCACAAAATTTTTAACTCGTGCTTTTTCAGACGGGAGAGAAGTAGAATGCATAATTTTCTCGTGTAAACAATGGTTTGCGTCCCGTGTATGAGGATAATAGGATACAAGGTGATACATGTCAGCAATACATTAAATAGCGGACGCATACAGATGCGTTCAAGGCTATATATGAAACTCATCGATAACCAAGTCATTGAAAGTTTTGATTGAAGGCCATAGCGCGCGTTACCGGCCTCGATAAGTTTTCCTATTATCGACCTGCCGTTCACGCAAGAGGATTCGATTGTAACAACAGGAAGAAGTGACGCAGGAAGTGTCAACATGACAAAAAACCCGACGTTTGACATAAAGAGCGACGAAACTATGCAAAATATTTAAGTGTACACTACTTAAGAGGGAACTCTCCGAAAGTTTGACGGATGCGAGTTCGATGGCAAATAGCCTACAGTCGAAGAAGAGAGATTTTATAAACTTATATAAATATATAGTACATCAAAACAATTTTCTTAAATAATTTGCAGTAGCTACAAAGGAAACTGATAGTTCTTTCATCAGCGCGTGAAAACATTGAGTGCAATAATACAGACAAAATTTGTTTAGACTAAAAAAGACATTTGTATTCGTGCATATTAAGCATGCAAATATATAATTTACTCAACGAAATTTTACTTGCGGCACTTTCTAGATTCGTCTAGCTACGAAAGCTAAAGATATCAACTCTTTATACGAAATAACTTGTACGATATTTCTCGTATAAAGTTCCAACAAAAAAATGTCACAAACAACAAAAGTTCTGCAGAAAACATTAAGAACTCTCATTTTTAGTTGAGAGTATACGTTTTTTTTTAGAGAGAGAGATACGTGAAAAAAAAGTTTAATCATACTCTGTAGAAGATATATAAGAATCACTCTATGTGAAACATTTTAAATAAAAAAAAAAAAAAAGACATGAATAATGCGAAATAAGCTTGTCTACAGTGCTGCATATTAATAGCCAGGGATAATATATTCATGTACACACGAAAATAACGGTGATTACGGTGTGGTCGCAATCAGCGAAACAGCTAATACAAAAGAGAAAATACGAAAACCAAATTCCAGCGGATCCGTTTAATCTTCGGGGCTTTGCGCAGGTTGCATCTCTACTTTCCACGCTTCGCGTGGGTGTGTGCGGGCGGATGCGTGGAAGCGAATGGGAAACGATCGGAAGCTGCGAAACGACCTTCTTTGTTGTCTCGCGGTATAAAATACCGCTGTTGAAAACAATAGCGGAGATAGATTGGCCTTATTAGTCATCGCGATTATCTGTGTGCGCGACAATACATTTTTTCGTAGACATGTTTAATCAACTCCAGTGTAAATTATTGTATTGCGATTGTGTACTGACATTTAATTTTTTAATGCGCTTATCGAATATATGTAAACTTTTTTTTTTTTTTTTCAAAATGACAAAAATCTCTAATTATATATGAAAAGTGTCTCGTATCTTATTATACTTGCAATTAGATTTTAATTCAATATTTAATTCAATTCAATTAAGATTAAATTTAATTGATTCTGTAAGAACCTAATTTAAAATAATCAATATTTTCAAATGTAATAGCTTCCGATTGTCGCCATTAAACAACCGGCGCATCTCGCCGTCTCTCGTGTGCTTAGGTACCCTTGTCCAATTGCAGGTTCCTTGGGTCAAATTGTTCGTCCTGCAGCAGGTCGAGTCCTTTGGCTCTTGTAGCGTGTTGACCAGCGCCGCGAGATCCACCGTAAACCGGATAGAGTTGTTGAATTTTGGGATACTGCTGAAATACCGCCGGGACCTTGTTAGTGGCCGCCTTTGCCGGTGGTTCCAGCAAGATCAGTCCCCTCTGAAGGGGCGAGGCCGTAACTACGTCGATGATCTTCTGGGTAATAATCTGTTTGCTCGTCACCGTGGTTTTCGTCGTTGCAGCCGTCTGGGACACGGTGCTGCTAGTAATAGGACTCGGTGTGCTTCTACCACGTGGCCTCGACGTGATCAAACGCACGTCGCCGGCCACGTTGTTGGGCCCTCTGTTAATTCCGGTGAGACCCCGAAGGGTTTGAGCGGTGGGCTTAGGGTTCGGCCGATTAGCCGACTTGCCGTTCTTGTGCTGGCCACGGGCCTTGCCCTTCCTCTGGGACTGAATCTGCGCGTTCACTACGTAGGGCGGGCTCAGGCTGCCGGACTTATCGGATTTATGCTGTGTCTGCTTGCCCTTCGTCAGGGTGTTTTGGCTTTTTGGGATGGTCTCGCGCGGCTTGACGAACGGTCGTCTGGGTATACTCATGCCGGCCGGATTGTAAAGGGCGTATTCGGTCCGATCGGGCAGCGTCGCGGTGCCGTAGAAAATCAGCGCCCACTCGTGCAGAGTAGCGCGTCCTGATCCGGTATGCGTCCGTGAATGCAGCGGAAAGAAAGCGGACGTCATGGTTAAAGAGAAACAGGAATGTAGCGCTTACTGGCGTGTCGAATGACGTGATACATAATTAAGTAGTACATTGAAAATCAATAAAAGATTAAACGTCGGTCAGAAGTTCATTATTAAATTCGGCAGTTCGAGCTGCATAATAGAGCTGCAATGCGCGTTGTTATCCTCAACGGGTATCTTAAAGGAAATTAAATTAACGTGAATTAACATCTTCTTCCTTCCTAGAGGTCTTGGCTTGACGGCATAAGCACGTTGCATTCAGAGACTACAAGATACGTTCACGGAATATTTGTGGCGATATTAACACTGAGATGGTTTAACAGTATCTCGAATATTCCCACGACCTTCCCGCCTCCGGAACGCGATTCGCGACAGTGGATGTGGATGCGCTCTATAGCGATATAGGTCGGCGGTGCATAAGCGCATAAGGAAGTTTACGTAGCCATCGGCCTTGATGAGCCGACGCGGAAGCAGTTCGAAGTGGCTTTAACGCTTGTACACCTTACTCGAGATCGGCCGCGTTCGTCGTTGCACGGCGAAATGCCTCGCTGCTATTTGCCGTTACGGATAAGTAGGTGGGCCTGTGGGAGGACTCTGCAGCTCGAATCCGGCAATTATCCGCCTCTAGAGATAATGCAGCTTCTTAGGCGATCGCGCGCGAATGGGTCTTATGTAAGAGCTTTCTCAGTTGTGCTCCCAGACAGGGGAGGGCCATGAGAATGCGGTGGTGGATCTCGAAGGATCTCGCGGAACTGAACATCAACTCGGCATCGGATCGCAGGATGCGCATGCAATGCTAAACACGTCTAAGCCATTCCGCCTGGATGTCACGCGTACGAATCGGTTAATCCTTTGTCATACGGTTTACGATTGTCCGAGGGATAAAGATTGCGAGAATCTCGGATTGCAGCATTTCGAAACAGATTTCTTATATAATATTTCTTTCGGTGTAAGTTTGAAATAGTTGTTAACTTATCGGAAAATTTCTTGTGGGCATTTTCAACTGAGAGATGCAACTGACGGGGAACTTGGTAACCGTGACCTTATAAAGGCGCTATTAAGACGCTTGCAAACTATTGTTGTGGCGAACAGGATAGAATTCTATTTGAAATTTAAATGAACCAAACAGCATCTCCGAATATGCAGGAGCTAATGCCGGCATAATCTACAAAGTGCTTTGTCTTTGACGTTGACTCTAACATTTCGCATAATGATCTTTGTATGAATGTCAGTTGATCGTATATTTTATATAATGATTGAAAGAAATCCTATCTTTTTAAAAAAACTTAAAAAGAGTTTAATGAGAATTTTATAT
The DNA here is from genome assembly GCA_928718305.1 of Tetramorium bicarinatum. Classification (NCBI taxonomy): domain Eukaryota; kingdom Metazoa; phylum Arthropoda; class Insecta; order Hymenoptera; family Formicidae; genus Tetramorium; species Tetramorium bicarinatum. Next base: position 5,104,080 of record OV788322.1, on the reverse strand, counting down.
CGTTGGGAATATTAAAATATTCTTGAAACAATTTATCAATTAATTTCATTGTCATTTTAGTAAATATTAATTTTAGCAAGTATTAATTAATAAAATTAATTTTTTTATCTAGAAAAATCGTGACTTGACCTTTTTATATGGTAAATAGATATTTATATGGTAAATAGATTCTTTTCTTGCATTAAAAGGTTGTGTAAATCTAACTAATTTTAAAATCATAAGACTTTTAAATTTTGACATAAGAGAAATTATGTTAGTATGGTGAACACGATTCTTCTAATATTAAATAATTTTAATTAATATCTGTTTTAAAAATTATTTCAAATTAAATAATTCTTTGATAGTTGAGCAGATTAGTTTCAATGATCAATAATTTTAATTAATTTAGTTTAATCAGCAGCTAGTTATTAGTAATAAAAATCATAGTATATTAAAAATACAGTTTTAATTCTTACGTTCATTAATGTTGCGTACTGGCTTAATTATTAATTAAGCATTTTTTTAATGATTATGCGAATATAACGCAAAATACAAGAAGATACGATCGACTTACCGAGGTATCGACCCTCATTATGAATTTCTAATTTCCAGGTGCCGTGCGGCCTCTCTCCCCACGTGTGTACAGACATGAATGGCCATTGGCTGAAACCGGCCTTCGAAATATCATGCGGCCTTTTAGCGAGAAGAGTGCTCTTCGTACCTTGAGGAGACGTTAGCTGTATCTGAAGATCCCCTCGTCTCGCTGCCATCAGCGATACTTTTGCCTATGACAAACATTATCATTGCCTTTATCACCGATCACGTATATTTTTCATTATTAATTTATGATTGCTACTCAGATCTTTATGTAAATAAATCGAAACTTGACAAATTTTTTAATTGGTGTTATAATATTTTATTAATACACACTTGGTCTTGCTCGTCTAAGTTAATTCTAAATAAAAAGAGAATAAATCAGACGTAGATTTTTTTACGAGGTAATTTCGCGTCGTATAACTAATAATTCTATAAGAGTAATTAACTTAATTCATTTAGTTTCTTTAACACGAGATCTGCACCGGATCTAGTAATTACATTTCGCCGGCAGATGCAGTCATTAATATACTTTAAGTTAATTTGGCGAGAATTAAATAACTATTTAGCATGAGTTACAGTTTGTCTTAGTTTTCTATGGACAGTGTAAAACGATGGACAAACAAATTAGTTTATTCAAATGAAAAGTAAATAAAATTCTACTGCTTCAGCGCCAGCCGGCGAAACATTTCATCCTCGAAATATAGCCCGAGTTTGTGTTTCTCGTAGCCAACACGAAATCCGCTAATTAGCCGATGTCACTTATGAATGGCGTGCTCAACTTACTTGGACATGCTCGAGGAAATTAACACCGCTGCACTCCTTGACATGTAAGTCGAGGACCAATTGGCTCTTTGGAGGTATTGTCCTAGAAAGTAGACGAAATTTTCAGGTCAAGTGTCAAGCGCAATTTTTTGCAGATATTTTTAAGTGGATATACTCTTTTGTCGTTCAAATCATCACTCGAACAATTCGGTCAATTGCGCATTATTTGTTAAATATTTTTAATCCTTCGAGCTATGCTACTTCTCGAATATATTTTTAGCAATAACTTGATATTTTTATGTCAAGATATAAAAATAATAATAAAAAGTAGTAATATAAAATAGTAATTCTTTAAACATTAATATATTAACGTAAAGTTCTTTTTTAATGTTAATACATTAATATGATATAAAATAAAAATAAATATAATAATATATAAAAATGAGTAAAATACTGATAATACATATTGATTTTATCTGAACAGAAGATAATTATAGAAACGATTGTAATATCTGTTTTTTGAACAACTGATTTTAAAGCAATAAAATAATATTAAATTGCGTTAATAATTTTTCTTTATTGTTCGTTTATTAGTAGCGCGAACCTTTCACAATTATCGTGCACATAAAATTCTGATCACCGCTTTTATGTTTAATCGCTTTAGAGGTGCATAACTTCAAAATGATTTTCAGTTGTGTAAATGTTCGTTTAAAGCAACGCATGTGATTTGTCCTTATTCGTTCACAATCCTCGACAATGTAAACGGCGCATTACATGTGGTTTCCAATACAATTTCAGACGAGTAAAGCCTGCTTGACGGTAGCCGACATGCTCGAACGAATCTGTAATCTGCGAGAGACATGTTCGTTCCCCTAAGGGGGCAGATAGCGATCTGTACAGTTGAATCGAATCTCGATTTCTCTCACCTTTCCGCATTATTCTTAAAGCCGATATCTTGTACAATTATAAAATTTCTCATCGATATTGTATTGATATTTCGAATAAAAAAAGAGCTTTCAAAAGATTCCTGTTATTTATTTAATAACATAAGCTTGTGAGCACTTACCTGCCTGTATGTGGCGCCGATACTTCGCATCTATGTTGCTCCGGAACGGTTCTCCATCTTCTTGCTAAGCGTACCATGGCAGTGGCGTCCATCAGCCCGTAACCGAAGCTGTGGCTCACTGTTAAACAGAAATTGGATCGCAGCATTGAAATGATTTTTATCTCATTTTTTATCAGTGAATTTTATTATCTTGATTAAAATTCTACATTCATTTTCCAAGTAGACTCTAAATAAATCCCTAAGATATATTTATTAAAATATTCTGGAGAAAAGATAAATATTAATCAATTATTGTCATTTATTTTTCGTAAAAAAATTGAAACTTACAATTTAATTGTCTTTATCGTAAGGAATAATTTTTTTCTTTTCATAAGGATATATCATATTCTTTAAGAAATCTTTTTCTCTATCAAAAATTTAATTATTACTCACCGTTTCTACCGACGCCGTTGACCACCCAATCAGGTGCCTGCAGGTTCGCAGGTTTAGCGGTCCTGACTACGATGTGCTGCATATCCCTCCAGGTAAGATCTCTGTTCGCTTCCAGGGCGAGGGCGCAAATGCCGGCCGCCAACGGCGCCGATGCGGATGTACCAGTGTGGCTACTGGTACAATGATGATGCAAATCCGTAGTGACGACCTGTTTCTCGCCGGTAGAACCCGAGCTATATGTGGTGGCGAGGGTAGACGAGCACGCCTCGCTGTACCAGGGCACAAGGCCGTTCTCTGTCGCACTACTGATCGACAGTGTCCAGATACTATTGGTATAGCCGTCACAATTGCAGTTATCGTGGTCCCGGCCGCCGTTTCCGGACGCCCACACGAAGATCGAACCCTTACCGTTGCGACCCTAACAGTATTTTAAAGTTTTTTTTTATTTCATAAAAGAAGCTACTATGTATGTATTTTGGACTTGTAACAATTAAAATATTTAAGGACTTGTAACAATAAAAATATTTAAGACAGTCTTCACACAAAAATATTTGGAAGACTATTACAACACGCGCTTAAACAAATCAAGCTGTGGAATTAAGTGAGATTTAACAGCGTATTCGGTGCTTTAAACTAAAGTGAATCTCGGTTTACCATTTCAGATAATACTCTAGATGCGATTGACTTTTTTCACTAGTACTTGACTTTAAGATGCTCGAAACGCTTAAGGCGCTTTAGAAGTTTGAGACACTTTGCATGTTAAAGCCGCTTTTCTGTGCGCTCGTAGACACACAATAGTAGATGATTCGGAACGAAACCATTGTTAGGAAGTCGATGAGGCTGAGTATTTAGCGCTAATGGTCTTCGCAAGATCGAGGCTAAATTGTATGTCTTGAACTCGTTACGAGAAACACTGCATTTTGTATGTGTCAGAGATTAAAAGGGGGATTTTGGCAATCGCATTTCTATTCTTCGAGATCACGTACAAAAGAATAATTGGAAATAATTCATAATATATAATACTCATTTTTCTGAAATATAATAGATTCTAAGAAATTTTTAAGCATTCAATTTCAAATTTACAGTTGCGACGAATTATAAAGCTAAATACTGAATCATCATGCACAAATTTTATCATTGAGTTAAATCATAAATTACTTTCTTTTACGAATACTTTGGGATAATCGTACTTTAGTATGATTCTTTTTGCAGCATGCATTGTAAAGTATATTGTTTAGTTTTACAGGTACTCTCAAACCTGAAAGTCTGGTTATCTTGTGATAAGACCAGCCGTCCGGTACTAAGGTACACTAGGCGTGACCGCGAACTCTGAACTCTCTTTGAGGCTCGACGTTAACTAATTCAGCAATATAGTGTTCGAGCCTTTGATCAGTAAAGCTATTTGATCGTAAAGTGATAAGGTATCCGCCTGACTGTATCAGACAGCTAAATTTGATCTATACCTACAACAATTGTTAACGGACCATATCATTAATATTGTATAAGTCTTATACGATTTACACCAAATTAATGTCTTAAAAATTTCTAAGTGCAGCTTATAAAACATATAAAATAAATTATATATTTACGTTTATTAATTATATAATCATAAAATAAATTGTGATCAAGTATGTTAGTATTATAAAAGTATCATTGTCTATTTTCTGCTAATTAGATAAAAAAATTATTATTTTATCCATCCAATTTAAAATAATTAAATATAAAATTACAAACATGAGAAAATGAAGTGTGTATAGATTAATTTAATAATAATTTATAATATATATACATTTTACGCGCAATTCGATTGAATATATACGAATTATGTAGTCCGTTACAATTTTGTCGACTAAGGGATGAGATTACCAAACCTGATAATAGGCCCCAAAGAGAATTCCCGAGCTATTCCACATGTATTTACCTTTGTCGAAGATAGTGTATAATATGATACAAAGGGAATTGTCGTTCAGCCAAATAATGATGTAAAGCTAAACAGCTGCCGAAATAACGTAATGGTTTGATGTATTAATATTATCATATCTGAAATGTTAATATAACGCAAGGCTTATGTTTTTTAAAATAGGGTATTTGGAGAGCTATTATAAGGATATTATGTAAAGGTGATATATTGTACAAATTTTAATGTTACATTTTGTAATTCTGCTACATTTAACATTAAAATATTATATAGATTTCGATTATGTCTTTAAAAGCAAATTATAACTTAAAAAGTGAATATTTAAAAAATATCCTAGCCATGAAATGTTGTGTTTGTGCGTAGTTAAAACTCGATTCTAGAAAATACAGATGTCGACTTTGAATTCTATCGCATAAAATACCTTGAAAGATATCATGAGATGAAAGCAATCTCGACGGCCATTTAATATTACTGCTGAGAAGTGATTTAAGCGTTACTCATTTTATTATGCGTTGATCCTATTTATGAATGTTTTCAGATATAAATAACTCTTGCAATATACAAGAACGTTTTTACGTAATTTTAAAACAAAGAAAAGCTATAATTGCGATAATTGTATATATTATATATACATATATAAAAGCGATCATTTAAAAAATTTGCGGATAAATAATATGCATTTTATTTCCGAAATTTGTTTAATTTTTATCGTTAAACAATATATTTATGTATTAATTCTTTATTTATTCAGTGATATTTTGTTTGATTTTTTATTTTTTATCATTTTTATTATAATATACTTTATAATCTATAAATATATCACAGTATTTTATTGCCTCGATTATTACGCCCATCTTTTATGAATTGCAGTAAGTATTTGTCATTATTTCTTCATGTGTTTCGCTCGATAGTTATTATGAATTTCAACGAGTTTTGTATCGACCATATTGACATTTGCATATGATTTACAATTACATTGCTAGCAGTAAATTCAAAATGGTAATACGTGTTAGCGAAACTTAAGCCGGTCAGTCGCTTAAAAGCACCCAATTAGAAACTTTCTGAGGGCTGACCTCTCGAGCAAGTCTATTAAACCGGATCTAACTGGAGGAGTTCTTCATCGTCTCCACTAATCGAATTACATCTGTCATCGTTCCGTCGACAATTCCGTTGACTGCGATATTGAAGGAAGTCAATCATTGATTACGGACATTAGTCAACGTAATGATAATTAATTAACATTATTAAAACATATTATATTTCTTTTTAATATATATTTAATACTTGCAACTTTTAGCAGTTAATACTTTAAGATGTCAGTGCAAAAACAGAGCGCAATATTTTAACTATTAATCTGTATAAATTTAAAAAATAACTTTGATTATAAAACGGATATTTAAAAATACTGCCCATAAAATAGAACACAGGATCGTGTGGATCAGATAATAGAAATAGATTACGAAGGATCTTTACCGGAGTTTCTCGACAGCATCTCTGATGGCTCCGTTTTAATGCTAGGTATCTGCGCTTTAATGATCACTAAGTACTTGAAGTAGGGGCCCTCTCAATGCTAAAGTTCGCCATCGCGATAAAGGAATGCTGCGAACGCGATCGAAGAGCCGCGTATACATCGAGATGACAATGGCTATTGTCGCCACTGAAACTCGGAAGATTTCAGGCAATGCTTCTACGTGATACATTTGTGCGAATTTCATTTCATTTCGTGAACGTCGTTCGGACACGAGCGTATGAATCATATTAATGACGAACAGACGAATTTTGCTTTCGAAGTGAACGAGATTCGAAGAAATGCAATGACACATACTCGTGTATTTTCCTATTCCCGGTAATATTTGATATAATAATAATTATATAATAATATGATAATCAATGTTAAAAATGAGAAAATTAAATTTGAAATTTCTCTCTTTTTAATTTTAATTTGCACATTACCAAATCTTCAATCAAAGATCTTTGCGTAATTATTTTTGAAGAAATATAATGTTTTATAAGTCCATTCTATTTTTTCTTAAAAAATTCATTTAAAAAAAATAAAAATGATATTAATTAAAAATGATTGAAAGAGCAGAATACAATAATAAAATTATAATACTAAATTTTAATACTAAAATTATTTTCGATATAGACTTTATATAGTCTCGTGATCAAAAACCTAATGTCTAAATTTTCTCTGCTTATTGAGGAGAAATCTGTAATAGCACGTACAACATCTGTAATAGCACTTAAAGCAACTTCTTCTTGTCTATTTAGTTCTACAAAGAAAAGCATTACCGAGTTAAATGTATTTCTTTGGCGTAAGACGTAAGAAATCAGGAAGGCGATAATTGAACTTGGAGTTCGTCAACTTTAATCAGAACAGCTGTTAAATTCTCTTTTTATTCTCAAATAAAAATTTAGATAGCTGATGAGAGTAATTGCAAAGGAATCTCAATCCTTGGAAAAATAGTGAAAAATTGGAAAGTAACGATCTCCAGTTTAATGTGAACTACTTCTTGCGTCGGTATTTTAGTATTGCAACGTTGTGTTAAATATCTTATCAATTGATTCCTTGAGATTCTCGCAAATATATTACTGCTTTAAGAATTATCTATATTTTTATAGAAAAAAATCTTTGATTAAAATAATTAATTTTCGATTAAAACTCATCAATTGTTTGAATTAAACTGGGAGTTTTTATGTAATCTGGGCATTTTATTTGAATTCTACAGTTAATGCTTCTTCATATAACGTATTAACAAAGCATAAGCATTGTAATTCAAAGCTTTAAAATTCCCTGCTTGACGCTTGAGAGTAAGGAAGTCTGTCTTAAAGCAAACTGGAAGCTTCCATGTCGTACGGAGATACCTTGTAGCTAATTGCATTTATCTTGTCATAGCGTGGGAAATTATAGCGAAGAAAATTGCAGTCCTAAGTGGATTACGCTACTACGTCGAAGTCTAAAGCTTCAAGACACGCGGCATACTTTCTTTCAACTTGTTAGAGATATAATAATGAAAAAGATATGACAATTAAGATTCTCATTACGAGTATTCTTAATCTCTTGATTACAGTAAAAGCATTTATATAATATTTACAAAGAAAATTGTATTTGTTAAAAAACTTTATGAAATACTCCGATCTTAAATTAATTTTCTGGACGAATCTATTTTTCTATTAAGACATTGTCGTCTCAGCTACTAAAATTAAATTAAAACTAGATATAAGCGTAATTTTAATATCTATCCGACTTTTATATTTTTATTTCAAAAATGCAAAAATACAATCATATTAAAATAATGGGCTTAAGAAACTTTAGAGTTTTAACTTGCGTCACATGCAAAGTATAAATAATGTAATTTTCAATAACGAACACTCACTTTGGTAATTCCCTCGATGAAAGCTCTGGTGGCTAGTTCACCAGGACCATCTACAGTCTTGCCATCGTCATCCGGTCCCCATGAGGCGCTATAAATATCGATGTGTTGGGGATTAAGGCTCAAGGATCTTGCTTCGACTGCATCTGTTACGTCGCCATCCAGCATTCGAACACCTGTGTGAAAATAGAATTACGAAAAATTGTTATATAATACAATATTTTGTGGTATATAAATAATTGATTCTTTGCATCTATGCAAATTTAATTTAATAATTGGTTTAAGGCTGCTTTTCTGAGAATATTCGAAGATATTTTCGTGTGTATCAAGAATTTCCAAACTGCTAAACAGCATACATTTTCCGCTTGAGTTAATTATCATATATAATTGTCACGGCACGTGGAATAGAGTATCCCAATTTACAAGGTTGAAATTGGATACTGCGCACCGATTTAGATCAGTTCCAAATATAATGCACGTAACAGGCTATTGCCAATTGCGATTCTAATTCGAAAATGATGCGACCTCGCGATATCAATTCTGCTTATTACAAACACGTGTCGTTCGCAGTAACGCGAGTTCCGACATCGCCTTCGTTGCTGTTAATTGGAAACAGAACTGCAAATAGACTTAAGCGATTGCGCGGAATTAAACTGTCATTTCCGACGATTTAATATTTAAATATCCTATCTTTCTCTTAAAAGGCTAAAAGTTTTTCAATATCTTATTTTTCTCTTATGTCGAAGTTTTGCGCCATAAGCTTTTATTAAAGTAGCAATTAAAATTTTACATTATTCCCGCTATGCAATTCAAGATTAAGATTAGACGCGGATTAAAACAAAAATCTTCATGGTTCATCTCTTAAATACGTGAGAAAAGTAAGAAAGTCCTAAAAAATGTATGTTCTAAAAAAATTAAGTCCTTTTGATTTTTACAGTACATCGAAATATTAATAATTCTTTTCGCAGAGTACTCACCACCTACACCAGCTCCGAAAGCAACACCTACGGCGCAAAGAGAATTGTTGGCAGTAGCTGCGACCTCTCCAGCACACCTGGTACCGTGTCGATTGCTATCTACCAGATCGTACCTTGGCATGGGATCTTCATCATGACTGTTGACGTCGTAACTCGCTTGAGGATCCTACAATAGAAATCGAGAGTAGCATTAATTAAAATTCACGCGCTTCGTAATGAATTCACTTCTTCCGCTTTCATTTCATCGCGAAGAATGAAAATTGATATATATATAAATAAAGTATCTATTTGATAAATAAATAAAATACGCGCACATAGTAACGCAAGTAGAATCGTAGTAAAAGTATATCTATCATAATATATCATAATATATCGAAATCGAGATAGATTTTAATAAAATTTTAAATAAAAAAAAAGATATTAAAGATTTTGGGAAGCAACACACAAATTTCTGTTTCTTTGTTTAAGAGACATATTTTAAATAGAAAATGAATGTGATAGAAATAATAATAACATAATAATAGTTTATTGTCGTTACTACAAGCAATTACTATCGTTTAATCCCCGATCACGCGCATCCAGACCTCATTTATGTACCATTTGCATAATGAGAAATACATACTAAGGAATATAAGCTCGCATAATCACAGCAATGCGCTAAGGCGCGCTATCGCAATTTGTGCCTACTGGCTGATTAATGCGATTCACTTTCTACTGCGTGCGCAGATGCCTCATTCAATGTAACCATCCATGAATCAATAGCTATTCGGTATATACGTGCACTGGATAACCCCTTCCAATATTCGCGCTCAACAGCCGATATCCCCAGTGCATCCGCGATACGCCTTCACCCGCCGTAGTCTATTGTGCGTTCCGGAGTTTTTCCACCCTTTTCTCTTTTTTCGTGTCATCGAATGTATCTATGCATCAAACTCTATCGAGTAATATTAGGCGGATATTAAGCGCTTGCAATTTTACTTATTCGCGTAAATTTAATCAAATAGAAAGCTACTTTGCAAGATTACTGCCATGAAAAATTACAAAACGCAATTTACTTAAACACAACTGCTTCTAGTTCGTAATATTTTAATGCAAGTTAGAGTTGCTGCTTTTTAATTCGAAAAATGTATGTGTATGCTTTATTGTCTCTCGCACTAGAAAAGAGTTTTTACAGAAATCAGTAAACTCTTAAAAGGATAAAATATGATACTGAAATGCTCACATAATTTTTATAAAGATCAGGATGATCTTTCTCCAATCCATCATCAAGTATTGTGACCACGACGCCATTTCCAGTAATTCCTTCAGCCCAAGCACCCTGCACATTCATGTCCAACCCCTTTCCTCTGTTCTGAAAGAAAAACATATCCAATATTTTCGACGAGTTATTTCCGCTGTTGATTGTGGGTCTTCATTTACGATAAATGTCAGCGCCCTTTCTGAGCCGATATCAGTCGAGCTCGTTTTCTATTACATTGTTTTATTTAATTTATTTGTATTATTTTTATCAATCACATTATAGGTTTTTCAAAAAAGTTTTATAACATTTTATTGTACTTTTATATTTATCAATAATATCAAAAGTGTCTAAGTGTGCTGAATTGAATATAAATTTTTATTTAATCTAAAAATATTATTCAGAATATAGATTTAAACCTTGACTGCGATGATATTTCTTTCTTTACAGTGACTTAAATAGGATGCTTATTAGCATCAAAAGTTAAATCAATTATCGATTTAAGTATGTGAATTTATTGTTCTAATAAAAAGCTATGTTACTCTTCTAATAAAAGCTTTAAGACTGATAAATAATCAGAGTTTACTGAGTTGAAAAAAATATAAAATTCACACAAAAATATTATTATTAAACTAACAAAAATTCAGCTCCAAAAATGTCATCTTCTGTAAATTAATTGTGTTTACAATGTGTTTCTGATAAATATAATTATGCTTTTTTAATATAATTATAATTTTAAATTTTAATTATAAAGAGCAAACACACATATTACTTGCTAAATTTTCTGTTCAAATATTCTACATATTTTAGCTTTAATATTTCAACTGCATAAAATCACGTGTGTTTGTTTATCGGTGCAACATAACAGTCTTGTCATACACAGGCTAACATATCCTTAATTAAAATTACTTACCAGATACCACATCTGAGGCCACCTCTCATCATTTAGCATGGTTAGTATATTGGACGGACGTTTGACTATAAGATCTCTTTTGGTACGCGATTTTGCCCGCTGTTGCTCCGCTCGACGTACTCTGGAGTCATTCATTAGTCTTTGGTGCACTTCGAGATGCGGTTCCGTCGACCTCTTCGCCACGGATCGATGCTCCATGTGGAACCAATCATCATTTATCTGTAACAATGCGAACCGTTCCGTATAAGTATCGTGAAAATGTCGCCGCGGTTTTCGTTACATCGAATCCGTTAGAGAAAATGACTGACCTGGGCCCGGTTGTTTATCGGTGTTCAATTAGAAGTTAACAATCGTGAACATTACGGGCAGTGATCGTCTTTCCGCTGTTTTACCGTACTTCTTAATCGCGTGCAATCTCAATGAAGGGAAAAAAACGAGTGCAGGCTAACGTACGTTTCTAAATGGGTAACAATTTTGAAGTTACTGAAGTCACTGAAGCGGATATAACATCCGCCGCTTGTATGTATTACGAACTCATTAAGTGTATGTGGAAAGAAAAACTAAGTATATAAATTAAGTCTTCAATTTGAAAGGAATGAACGTCATGTATAGCTGTGTAAGATAATCCCATATATGTTGTATTACAAATTTTAATACTCCAAAAATGCATTTTAGACTCACATACAAATAATATTAATATCTGAACTACCTCTCCCTCTCTCTTTTTCTCGCTCTCGTAAAATTATGTTATAATAAAAATTAATTAACGTATAGACACTTTATAACGTTAATATTCTGTAAAACTATATCGAGAAAACATAAATTGGAAGATGCAAAAATCTACTGTGACTCCGTATTAATTATTGGAATTGGATTAATACAAACTCGCACGTTTTTATTTTTTCCCATTATTTCCGACGATGTCGACAAGATAAATGCTCACTAAATCCCGCGTCGCGTTTATTAGGGCTATGAGATATATCATTTTCCGACAGAAATGAAAATGTATACTGGCCATAAAACAACGGCGTTTGATGCGCAAGTTTGTTCCACCGAGTGCAAAAATAAGGGTATACGACGAGAGGGTGAGATAATGATAAACGTGAAAAGTTGGAGGCCAGCTGCTGCGAACAGACTTCTTTTGCAGCCGTCTCGGGCCACGCAAGCTGCATTTTTTCATTTCCGCGCCTCCCTTCCTACGCCTTTATAATGTCACCTTTGCATGTCTCGTGCATATATTTCACTTAAAAAGCTGTTATGCTATTCCTATTAATGTAAACAAAAAGCAGGCTAAATTAAATGGCTACTCAAAAAATGTTCTGCCGCAGAAAGTCTGTCATCGCCATTTTAGTGGAATTAAAGAATGGTTTAAAAATAAATGTAATAATAAATGTCGGTTAAGGAAGAGCACGCGTTATTTTTAATAATATAATTACCGGTAATTAAACTGTTTTACAATTTTTACAATTTTTAAAATAATATTACTAATGTACTGTTTTTTTAAATTTTGTTTTTATTTCGCGCTTATTATAAATTTAGATCTTTCCGTGCATTAAAGTTCATATTTGTACCGAAAGTAATGAAATAAGTGCAAATTTTGAACATTTCAAAAATAAATGTTGACTCAATTCATCAATTCCAAATATTCTACATTGTAAAATAATTTCCAAAAGTTCAACGACGCTTCTTGCTAGCATGTTTTCCCACGTATTGATCGCGAATCACCCTGCTCTCCTCCATTTTCGTCACATAATTCTTCGTCTTGGCAATCAGCGTTTCGGACGGATAATGTGTGGACGAGTTTTCCGAAGAAAATTCACTTTTGTGAACGGTGGACTTTAATTGCTTTAACGTTATTCTTTTGTCGCGCGGATATTTCAGTTCGACAATCTGCGGAAGACAAGGATCGAGACGTCCATTTCCCTTCTGGAAATTCTTCAAGCGGACCTTATACTTTTGTCGCGCCCATCCGTTACCCGGTGCCCGCGACTTGAATATCCTTTTTTTTTCTTTTCTAGCAGTTTCCGGCCGTGATTTCGATCTCTTCTTTCTACGGTAGGACAAAAGAGCTTCTTGCTTTTGCTGCATACTAACGTCAACAGGTGGCTCACGTTTGACGCCGATACCCCGCATTTCCTTAATGCTAGGACACTTACTCAATCGATACTTGAAACTTGTCATGTTAGAACTACAATCGTTAACGTCCGACGTAACAGGCTTCTTTTCAGGTTTATCAACGCAACAACCACCGTCCTTCGTCAGCCTGGGAAATTGTTGAATTTTAGATTCCATTGTTTTGTTAACAGGCATTATCAGAGAAGCAGCGCATTTGTCCTCAAAGGAAATCATACATTTTTTTGATACATTCTTCTGCAAATGCGACGCCTTGGCATCTGATCTGCTGCACTCATTTTCATTCGGACTTGTGCTGGAATCCTCATGAATATTCTGTGAAGATGACGTAGTGTCTTTCGCCTGAGATCTCCGTGGTCCTTTCTCAGGAATGGAGATCGCTGGTGAAGCTTTAACAGGGGATAAACAGGTCTCCTTCGAACAATGGTTACAATAAGACGGTGGATTTTCACTCCAATGTTGAGGTCTTGGTGGCGGAGAATCAGGTTTTATGTAGTATTCGTATGTGTCTCGTGCATACTCCTTCGGTATATTATCTTCCACAGGAGAAATTTCTTTTGGTTCTAATATAATTTTTTTAGAAGACGTAAGCTCTGATTCAGCACATTGCTGTGTAGGATAAGTTGCAATTTGTTCCGATTTGTCTTTCGTTACCTCATCCGGCTTGTCTTTGCAACAGTCTTGTGATGGTTTCGTGAGAATTTCACGTTCATGAAAACATTTTGTTTTCTCCTGACTGGCCAGATAAGAGCATGGTTTCGGCTTGTATTTGTAATAAATCTTCCCTTCTGTTGCTGCTTTTCCGCGAAACCATTTCTCGGATATTATTTGAGTCGATCGTTTCGATTTATAAGATCCGTCCGATGATTCGCATGCTTGCAGATTATTATATGATTCAGGTTTGTTTAAGCAGATCGGGGAATTGGATTCAATCGACTGGTGATATTCGCGATTACTCAATAAGTCGTTGCAAATCTTTTGATAACTTTCTGTCGATATCTGATAACCATCGCTACGCCATTCGCGCGGTTCTTCGCAGGATTCCGCGGCCTGTTGATGAGCCTCGATGCGTTCTCGTTGTTTCGCGTCATCCTTTCTGCAGCTGGCTTGCGTATTTTTTCCTCGTTTGAAGCGTGTAATTATGCCAGTGTTAATATTAGGTTGTAAGAAATTATCAATTGTAGAATCATTTTCTTTCATATTAAAACTGTACGAAATCATGTGATTTGAAGCAATATGGTACGCTTTTGTATGTAATATGTGTGGAATGGTCAGAAACTCGTTTAATGCGTGTGTCATCTGCGATTTTTCATGCGATAAAATTGTTAAAATTCTAGGCAAACTATTCATCTCGTAAATCTAGCTCTATTGGGACGAATGAGAGTCTTCTTATGATAAAATTGTCTGATAGTATTTTCGGTTTCGTAAATGAATGCAGCACCGAGGTCGTCTTTGTGGACACCTAGATGAGAAGACGTATTATTTACGCATGAAATATAAAATCTTCGAAGCGTCTACAATATTTGAATTTGCTCTGACTGAGAGACTCGCTCGTCAGTAAACAACAAACAAATCTTAATAAATACAAGACGGTTCACTGCAGAGCGCTATCTCCGTATAAAATGAGTAAAATTTTTATGGTTCTTTTAACATACATTTTACTCGGTGTAAGTTAAGACTTCCACCGTGACTTTACCTTACGCCAGAAAGCTCCCAACGTCTTTCATTGAAAGCTTTAGAGCAGAATTCCTGTAGTTGGACTTTGATCTTGCTACTTTTCCCAATGCTTTTCTATCGTCGATTTCTCGCTTATTAAGATCGGAGAAACGTTTTGGAAATATTAAAATATTATCAGATACAACGTAGCTACGATTGTGGCCATTTATGATGTTAGTTGACGAAAAAGTCATGCAAAACTAATAGCGTTTTCCACTGAGAAAACTAGTGCAGAACTCATGCCATGTTAGGTTATCATGTGGTTCCGGAGTTGATGTGTTGGTTTTCTCTTTTGGGATCGCCCTTTTCTAAGATTTTATGAGGACCAGAATACTTATCTGTAAATTTGTTAGTTTTTCTTTCTAAAAATGTAAACTGACTTTCACAGCGGAACAGTAAGATTGCACTAGTTTTTCCAGTGGAAAACGCTATAAGCAGAGCACGCTCCACAATCCAAAAAGAATGCGTACATTTAGATTGGTTTGAATTTCAAAAATTATTGTAGTTACCGAGAATTTTGACGCAACACGTATCAAACGTATGCGGTTTGCTGAGTAAAAGTTATGAACGATTGAAGTACGCGATGAGAGGAGCTTGATTGATATTGCAATGTTCACATATGTCAATGTTACAATATATCCGCTCTATATGTATCTCCGATTTATGGAATTACAATATAAATGTCACAATCCATCACTCCTATCATTTCATTTCAACGCCCAAACTAATTTCCAGTCCCTCTCGTAACTTCGCCGTGCCATCCGCCAGCCAGAGAATCGTCCATTGAACATCGGTCCTAATTGCCACCAAAATTCGGAGAACTCTAGAATCGCGAGCGAGGTCGTGTGAATTCCATTCCAAACTTTCCATTCGCGACGCTACCGTGGTTTAGAATCCGCGGCTAAATTGCTTTAGCAGAACGCGCTCCGGGTTTATCTTCGATATGTGTCGTCGCACATACGCGGCGGCCCAATTCGATCGATCAGATTCATTACGAATGGCTCAGTCTCCGGGATTATCTGATTTGAGAACTCGTATGAGGATATTGATTGGAGAATTCCGTTCGGGAACTCGTCGAATAATATTGTCATTAGTTTACGTTCACGCAAACTGTTGCGGTTGCGCAATTTCATACGTGGATCTTCTGTTCCGTAATCGGGGAGTTTCATTATGTCATTATATACACAATGGCTGTAATTTTCATTTAAACTGTTTGTAATTTTTAATTAAATTGTGCTTTTAGTTAAGCTCTATATTACAGATATTTCTCGAAACGGGCTTTTTTTATGGAGCAAAATAAAAACTTCAAAATTCTTAAAATATTCTGAGTTCAAAGATTTTGTAAATTTTTATACTGTAGAAATAATTATAAATAACAAACCAATAATTTTTTTCAATGACAAGTCGACTAGATAACAAATTATTCTACGTTCTTTTAAGAGATCATTGCAAATTGCAGTGAAAATTATAATGCGATAGGAACCAAATGATTCCTTGGAGAGATAGAAGTCGAGTAGAATGATATAAACCGTTTTCGATTACCGATCCTGTTACAACTAAATGTGCAGCTTCAATTTCTTAAAATCTGGACGACCGGATCCGGTGCGACCATTAGGAATACGCCAAATTGAATCTGGCATTGGGGTATCGCCAAGTTTCAGATTCGTGTCGCCGTGTACGCAGGATAATCGATCACACAATGCCGTTGGCTCCGCATCGAATCTGATTCATTAGGTTCAGCGCCCGGCGGCGGGCTCATCCGATTTATCGGACGGCGCGAAAGCGTTGATTGGCGGACGCCGGATTGCGGACCGCAGAAATTGTGAGTGCTCTCGGCAAAGGGATAATGTCATCGCGATGGCCCGACGGCACGAGAATGCCCGCGCGGGTACCGTAATTCCATAGAGTGCATCCAGCGCGGCGAATTGACGAGCAATCAAATCGCCGATGCACAAAGAGGATGCACCGCGGTAACAAAGCGCCGCGTAGAAGATTACGCAGAGTTTTTCTCGCAAGTTCTACTTATGCTCTGTCGCATAAGTGTCGATTTTGAAGTCCAAAGTAATCCCTTTGGGCTTGAGACTTATTTTCTATTTAGCGAAAAATATTTTCTTTATACGAGAGTCATTAATGCGTCTTTAAGCAATTTCTTCCAAAATCTTTCAATTTTTGCCATAGATAAGCGAATTGAAAAAATACTCTCCTATCGAAAACTAAGATCATGAAATCAAAACTTTAAATAAAATCTGAACCACTATTTGTTTTTGTAAAGATATTCACTTTGGAAATTTTATAATTTTCACATTTATATTATAATTTCATGTTTATCATTAACGAGGAAACGTGCGTGACATTAGTCTTCCTGATCAAGACGTTGCATTACGCCATGGTTCGTTCGCGTGTCGTGTTTCACAAGTTGAACATCGCCTTAATGGCCCTTCACGCTATATCGAGCGTATCGCGTATCATGATCGACGTCAGGCGCTCGTGCGTGAAAAGTATCAGTGGTTAGATAAACGTGCAACCTGCACCGTTGGCCGATTTCCTCTGCCCATCCTTGAAATAATTTAACAGTGGTTTCCCGTCTCTGTTCGCTTGAGTCTGTCATCGTTTCCTCGTTTTATGTACATTCCGCAACCCGGAGAACGATTTCCGATAATGCTGATTCACTACACATATATCAAACCAAGGTCGCAGTTCGGTAAGCAATGCTTCTTCGAAGAGACCGACTCGATCGTTCAGGAGAATATCCTACCGAATCCGAAACTCATGCGAGACTACTGCCACATGAGTCATTGCGATCGTGGCGTACAAATGTCCAAGCAATTCGCTCTTCACGAGGTAAGGAAACTATTGCACGTCAAAAGAAGTTCAAGCGAGATCACAAAGTTTAAGTGAGAAATTTTATTTTGCTGATTATTCGTTTTAATTCTTTATCATTGTTAGTTTTTATTCTAATTTAATTATTAGTCTTCATTTGTATAACTTTCTTTCTAATCAAAGAAATATAAATTACACAGGCACACAAAAAAAAGTGTTTCGACCTGTATACCAGACTAGTGTATTCCTATGTATTTTGACCCGCTGAATCCGAATCCGAAGTCAGAATTGTCATATTGGTTCGTTTTTTCACCCGTACAATGTAACTTTTTTTGAGATTAGGTTAGGTCTGGTATACAGGCTAAACCACTTTTTTTGTGTGCCTGTGTTATTTATGCAATAAAAAAATAAAAACTTTTTCTAAAACAAAAAATGTTAGAATATTGTAGATAAAATTGTAGATGCTAGATAAATATTAAAAGTTTTTAACAAGTTGACTCTGGAGATCATTACATTAAGATCTTAAATATGCATCTATTATTCTGTTATCACGTTAATATAATGCTGCAATTTTCGAGACGTATCATCAGCTGCATAAATGATTATCCGTAAATTAAGCACTTAAACGCTAACGAGTTTCTGTATTCGAGACTTTGTATATCGTAGGATTTAAGGGGGAAAGCAGGGATTATGAAAATAACTCTGCTGAGTTATCATTGAACTAGTTCTGCGGCAAGTTTAGCGTATGTGGCATTTAATTTTCAAGAATTAATAATAAATTCGTCATGTAAATATGTCGACCATGAGCCTTCCTAATATTTTTACATTTCAGAGAATCAGAGTTATGTCAGTTTAAATTAAATATTGTCTGCAATTCTAAAAAATATGCAAAATTTACGATGAAAATCCGGGTTTTCAATCCGAGAGTACGCGAAATAAAACTCGCGGAAAGTTTAATTCAAACACAATATTGTTTCACGGCGCATCTCGCATCAGTTTACATCGTAAACCATGTATTTCTCGCAATGAAAAAATTAAATCTGCCACATTTAACCTCACAATAGCATAAAATATCAATATTTATGAGCCTGGTTTGATGACACGTGTCATAAAATGCCTCATAAATTGTTTATGCGATCAATTCTACAACGAATAAGGATTTACGTCTACGGAACAGGTAAGCTGCGCCATGGTGAAAATATTGACAGTATAAAATACAGCGAAAGCAGACATGAGAGATTGCGCGTTTTCTCTTTAAGTAAACCACTTTAACACCGCGACGCGTTTTCTCGAGGGTGCTCAAGTATTAAGTATAGGGTGTTAAGTTTTACATTTGTAATAAAAAGTCAGTTAGAAATGGAGAGGCTTTTATAACTTCATCGCGGCGCGCGCTCTTTATATCTCTTTTTATTTTTACGTCAGATGCAGACCGCTAGAGAGATAACAACAGAAAGAGGAACGTTACACTTGGAGGGCGGTTGGCCCAAGGAGATAAACGTGAAGGACGACGAAGCCGTGCTGAGATTTCGTCGGCGCGTGGTGAAAGGCGAATACTGGGCGCCAAAGATGAAGCGCCTCACTGACGTGAGCCACTTTGAAATATATCTATTATAAAATATACACATATCTCCTTTTAATCATTTGAAGTGCATTACATAAAAAGTAAATTATCTTTGTAAAATATCGATATTTGCTATTTAATCTTTCCTATAACATCCTTGGTATTCTATGTCAAAGTTTTAAGAACAATTAAAGCTTAAATAAATAATCTAAGACTATTTAAAATGTACGTATATATGTACAAAATATGTAATCTTAAAGTTAATAAGTTAAAGTAAATGCATTTACCTCTTAAAGAAAACTTAATGTAGTAAAAACCCAGTATAAGAGAGATAAGAGGATTAGTTAATAATTCTGTTATCAATTTATCAACTTATTCGTTTAGACCATGGAATGCTGTATACTGCAGAATAATGCGATCAACATCTACGAGAACTATTTTGACGATATAGTACCGACTAGACTAAATCTTCCCCATAAAATAAGGTATGTTGCATTTTCGTCACTATAAAAAGAAAGCAGTTTTATGTAGCAATTGTCTCGACTTTAGAAAACTTAGTTACAACAAGGACAAAAGATTAAAATCATCATTTTTAAATTGCGTTTTTTAAACTAGAATATCCGACAAGAATACTAATCTTCTTATGATTTTCTTACTTTAAGCTAAAATTTTATGCTCATGAAATCTAAAACGCACTCCAAATCACTTGTTTTTTCTAATTGATCGGAATACATTAAACTGCAAATCCTGCTAGGACCAATATCTGCGGAATATTCAAAGTCTCACTTCAACGTGCCCGACACAAGCTTCTACGGACGAGTTAAATCTCTCTCCGCAAATCGCGGTCACGTACGGAATTATCATACGACGCATATCTTCGCTGGGACTGATGTTGCTCGTGCGGCACGTTCTTGTAGACATAAGGGATAGGTCCTATAAATCCGGAGACAAATTCTGTGCGTTATAACATAAAAAATGCCAATAATCACGTATACGAGAAAATTTTTCTTATGTATTAACATTCGTAATCTTTTTTACATTTAAAATCCATTTATGTACTTGTCATTTCACTATTGTGCATTGTCGCGCATTTTGTATGAAACCCGGTAACTTATTTATAGGACGGAAAATCCATAAATCGATGCGATGTCTCGCTAGACGACGATGCTGTCATTGAGAAGCTCGCGGAGAAGCTCTCTTATCTCGTCGGCTTTTCGTCTTTCTACGCTTGTTTAACACGAGTTGCAATTTTTCTCCGTCTTTCTCCTCGCGCGTCCAAACACGTGTTGCGCCTCTCAGATGGCTCACGCGATTCTTGCGCGCGAATTGATCCGCTTTTCTTTTCATACATACTCTGTGAATTTCTAAATATCGCTGTCTCCGATATTAGCACTTGAATTTAGTCACTGATGCATATCTCTATCTTCATGAAACAAATTTGGAGATTTAAAAAAAATATGATAGTAAACTAAATTAAACAATTTTTTACAGAATCATAGTTTCAAAAATAAGTTTTTCTTTTTTTTAACCAGAGAGCAATTATGAAAGACTAAAAGAAACAAAAAGGAATGAAATTTCAAGTTTGAATTTACGTTTTAGTAACTTACACAATAAAATACAAACAAAGCTTGTTCTATTTTTGCAATTTATTAATTTATTGTAAAAACAATATTATTTCGTTTGTATATTCGATAAATTCTCAAAATAAGTGGACCATTTTGGTCACGACAGGAAGAGTGTGAAACGAAGACAGTCACCTTTAAACGTTAATAGCATCCATATATTTCCGCGCATTCTAACAAAGAATCTACGACTGTCGTTACAATTAATCGCTTCGTGAAGGGTATTACCAAGCGGACGAAATAAAAAAAATAGCGTCTGCAACGTGTAAAAGCAACGGCGTTATCGCGTCGCCGAGCGGATGATTTACGCGCCCGGGGATGGGAAAAAAGATAAAAGAAGGGAAACGAATTTCCACGGGTGCGATTTTGCGCGGATTTTTACGGGAGCTTTAATTTTCCTTTTTCCAGAACCTCAAACATGTACGCCGATCCACAACCTATCGTAAGACCAATCAATCACCTGTCGTGGTCGCCCGGTGCAGAGAATCGATTGGCTGCTGCCTACTCTTTCATGGAGTTCGAGACGAAGCCACCTAATGTGAATTCTTTCTCTTACGTGTGGGACATTGGTACGTTTTTATGCTACTGCACAACAGCGCGTATTTTATTGTTAGTGAAAACATAATCAGAAAAGTCACACGAATTTTTCGCAATATTTTGAAATGGATTTATTTTTTAAAGATAATAACATTTATGTTATTGGAATGCTCAATATATGGAAATAATGTATGAAACTGGATCATAAATTCACCTTTATAATCCAGGCGTTTTTTCATTATTATTTCAATATCAATATTAATATCACGTTACTTTAATCCATCAAATGTATGTTTTTACTATAATATATTCTGTACATATATATTCTGTAACATATATATTCTTGTCCACTATTTTTGAATTTTATTGAATTTTTATAAACTAATGCAATGTACCGTACAGAGATTTTTTTTTAGAATGTCGAATCTGACACGTTTTACAACGTATCGGAAGCATGTTTCATCATGTCGTCGTCAAACGCGACCTGTCACACGCTCGTCCTGGTTCCGGTCGCGGAAATCGATTGGTCGTTTCAAAGTCCTTCATAATATTTGAAATGCGTCTCACTGACATGAATCTTTATATCTACACCAGACATCGGTACGCATGCGTGTTGTTTATGCAGCACGTTTGTTATTGACAGAAACATATCACATGACAAAAACAACCGCCTATAAAGCCGATCGAATTTTCAGTAACATGATTTTTAGTACGATAATATGTGACGAAACGTAAAATATTTTTCATTTTTTAAAAATCTTACAAAAAAAATATAAAAAGCAATCGAAAATAAAATAATTAAATGAATAAAATATAGAATAGAAATATTGACAAATACTAAAAGCATGATATTTGCGTTAGTCCTTTCATAATATGATATTTACTTAGGAAAGAATTTTTTCCATTATCAACTATTATCAAATTTTATCAATAATACTGAAATATTGAAAAAAGTATTTTAATTATTGATCAGTTTTTAATACGTTAAATTTTTTTATCTGTGTGTAGCAAAGAAAAATGAATATATAAAATATTTTTTATATTTTTACATAGATTTCGAAAAAAGAAGAGAGAATTTTCTGGGCGAAAAAATTTGGTCACTTATTCATTTAATAGCATTAAATTTTCAGAAAAAGTTTGAAATTCTGTGTCATCTCAGAGAACCCAAACGCACCGGTGATGTGTCTGAAATTATCGTCGCCGTTAATAATCGTCGAGTTTAATCCGCACGATCCGTCGATGCTGATTAGCGGACTGATGTCTGGCCAAGTGTGCAACTGGGACATCCGAATTGGGGATGGGCCAGTGCAAATGTCCCATCGTCGGTTTAGCCACAGGTATCTATCTATCTCCGAATGGGAAGTTCCTCGGGACTTGCACCTACCCGCCGAGATTATTGGCCAGAACTTGGACGTGCTTGACTTTGATGTATGGCCTGTGGAATCGCAAATATCCTCCGAGAGAAACGCCGCAAAGCCGTGCAAACGGTAGTTTCTGATACCTGAATTAATACAGCTCTTGATATGACATATATCGACAAGAACGTGTTAACACCGATTAGAAACACATGAACACTTCTGGATGAAATATAAGCCGGAAGTTGCTACGTAATTTTGTCCGAGTTTACGTAATTAGAGTTTAACGTCATCGCTTGGAGAATGTTCAAATTATGTATATATCCTCAAATAATTTTAATAGTTTGTCTTTTACTTTTACTTCAAATAATATCAATCGCAGGCCATTTTATTATTAAATGAATAATCATAATTTCTTTAATTTCTCAAATTTTGCATCACCGTTAAATTCCGAAAATAATGCGATTAATTGAGATAAAATAAGAAACAAGCACACCAAAACCCGCTCAATTTTATTTTGCTTAGAAGCTGCGATCGCATTTACTCTTATATGTAGAGTTTCATCTCTGCGTTAATTATTCAAAATACGCCAATTAAATGGTGCAGACTCCGTGAAGGAATAGTGTTTGTAAAGTGGTTCACAGCCGATGAGGATTACGGATCGTTACAATTCATACGTTTCGTAAACGCGGTCACAATTTCTGCCGTCGTCGTGGCAAAATGTTTCTAAAGAGACTGCCGTTTCGCTGCCAAATTGTAATCTCCGTCACTCCCGTTTCTTCTCCCATTCTCTGCGACGACGCGCGAAAGAAACCCGGCGAACCAGGCGCTCTGGATCCAATCCAAGACCAACACGAAGTTCCTCTCGGCGTCCACCGACGGTACGATTAAATGGTGGGATATCAGGATGATGAGGAGACCAATCAATGAGTTAGTGATGGATCTGGATAATCCACTCCGGCCGGATATCATCCGTTCGACCGGCGTCACAAAGCTGCAATATGAACCGACTATAGGACACAGATTCCTGGCCGGTTTGGAGAACGGTATGGTGATTAACGTTTCCACCGAAACGTGGAAAATGGTCGATAGACTGAACTGTCACGTTGGCCCTGTCCTCGCCATTGATCGAAGCCCCTTCGCCTTGAAGAATTTTCTTACTGTGGGCGACTGGACTGTCAAGATCTGGGCGAATAATGTCAAGGAGGCTAGCTTGCTCAGCATTGGGTTAGATCCATTAAATTTAATCAATTATAATAAATCGATTAGCGAATTAAAGCTATAAATCTTTCTAGCTTGAAATCAGCTTGGATTAAGTGGGTAGTAGAATTTTTCCTTTTGTCTCATTTTCAATTTAACATAAATTTACTATGTATATTACGATTATATAGACGCTAGACGCTGGTATGGTTTATCAGCACCATTGTGTCGTATATCTAACTATAAATTAGTCAGCGCGCACAAAGAGTAGAATAGAGTTATGAATACTTAGCGCGAAACAAAGCGAAGCACCCATTCACATAAACTGGATGATATATCTTGTGCTTTCCCCATTCGACTAATGTCTTGTTTATCAGCGTCGAAGCTTCTATTGTCATTTTTGCCGGCGTAGTTTTGAAGTTAATGTTGTTATCGTACCGCGGAGCATACGCTCGGTAAAGACTGAGGAAGTAGAAGACGAAATTTTGTGCGCACAGTGAACAGAATGCTGATTTACGCGGAGCTTGCTGGAGCAGATCCAGGTACTCGGAGTTCTTCACTATAAACGCGACAGGTCTGCTGGAGGCATACGATATTTTGAATGGCGTAGATTCGCCGGTGACTATACATCACGTCTGTAATGACTCTCTCACAGTCATCGCACCTCATAAGAACGGTCAACTCCTGGCAGTTGGCAGTCACGACGGCAACATATATCTGGTGGAATGCTCCGAAGGACACATTATTAATACCAAAACTGACAGGGCGAACCTTAATGCCGTGAGTATTTTGAAAAGTATCGAAAAGAGCAACTATAGATATCTTGGGAGAAAATCGTGAAAAAGATAAAAACGATTTAAATTTAAATTTCCGCATTTGAAGTACAAAAGATTTTATTAATTTTTTGTATCATGTGTCAAATGTAACAAATTTTGAATGTTATTATCTTTTTCGAATTCCTATATTTCGAATCTGTATATTCCAATTGTGATCTTACGTCACTTTACATTGTTTGAAGACGAAAGGCAATGTATTTTACTACAGTATCTCGAGAGGTGCAGTCGTTTCAACAAGACCGTCGACCAACGGTTGAAGGAAATATGTTTGATGCAAGCCAGCGTTCACGAGGATTCAGTAGCGGACTACTCGCCGTTCATATCAAAGAACAGAAAAGAGAAAAATAAGGAGAAAACGCACATTAAAGAAAAGGACGAGCACCTCAAGAAAAAATCTCAAGCAAGGAAGTTGAAAAAGAATGATACGTTCTTCGAGGAACTGACGGAATTAGAAGCGACATTTTTTCAAACAGTAAAGAAGGTAAAGAAAAACTTAAATCGAGAAAAGAAAAACAAGATGCATTTTCTACGGGCACAAGATTTTTTTCTCGTGCTGTTTAGAACGCGTATTTTCGTAATGTGTCTCTTGAAACATTAATGATTATCGCTATAGACTAGCGCATCCGTTTTTTGATGAAAAGAATAATTTAATAAAAAAGAATAAAGCACCATTTTTCTACTTTGATGATAATTTCATTGCAACATGTATGCAATATCGAAACACAAGTTTAATTATTATCATTCAGATAAAGAAATGGATTTTAACAAATAATAATAAATAAATAATTTCTTATGTTTATAAATATAAATATTATGTTTATAAATATAAATTATAAAATAAATATAAATTCTTACGAGAAATTTGCGATTAATGTCTTTTCAGGAGTTTGAAAGTTATTCAGAGATACAGGAAAGAGAGATACAGGAAACACCGCGTAAGAAAAAGAGGACTGTGCATGAGCCAGTGACAGTAGAAGACAAAACTGTCAAAATTGTGCAAGAGCAAGGTAAACCTGTCAGGGAGAAAAAGACAAGAGCGGCGAAACCCGAATCTCCGACGAGCTCCTTGATAAAAGAGATGGAAGTTGACAAGGAAGAAGACGAAGCGCCATTCGTAAAACCGAGAAAGACCCTGAAGAAACGTCGCGGAAAGGAGATTTTAAGCAAAGTCTGCGCCATCGAAGTCTGTAAGCCGGAAATCTGTTGCGCAGACCTGGAAGGTAAGCTTCCGCTACCAACGACAGCGCAAACGTCGTTCCCTCGGATCGGTAAGGCGATCTATTTTTTTTCCCGTTTTCTATGCGTCGCTCGGGACATCGTGGACGGACAAGATAATGAGATCTCCGCTCGAAGCCCAGCCGTGATCCGATAATACCGCGCTTCCTCAGCTACGCGGCTTTATTTGAGCCCGCAATGGCGGCATTATGTAATTTTCTTTCACATTTGAGCACCGGCAGCGACAATGTGGTAACAAGAAATATCGCGGTGGACAGATTGATAGCGCTGCGAAGCGGAAAAATGCGGGGGAGAGGAGATAATTTCGTAAAAAGCGGCTTCGGTGGAAAACCGCGATCGGACCGGGCGAAAGCGCCATGTCAGGTGGAAACATTGATAAACGCTCATTGTTCTGATTCGTTCATGTTCTCCCGCCTGTCCGCCATCGACGTTGCATTTCGCTGATCCAGCATGGGAGACGTCTCCGCTTGGCGCGACACAATCGGACGGCTTAATTAAGAACGCCGCTGTCGCGATTGCGGTTGGTTTCAAAGCGTACCGTATGCGTTTACCCAAACTGCGTCCCAGTTAGATTAATGCTCTAAACTCGGGGATCTACGTCGTCGTTGTTTCTCTTTGGCCGTTTTAGATGGTTCCGGCGTAATTGGAGACAGCGAGGGCGAGGCGTTTTCAACGCCGTTTCTTAATGAAGGACGTACAACAAACATCCGCGCACGAATCTGTCCAATGAGAATTTATTATCTGTCTTATTTCGCTTTATTCGTCGCGGCAAGCACGAAGAAACGCGTGACAGATGGAACAAAGAAACTGCAAGTTTCATAACATTTTCTCCTTAATTTCTCGTGAATTTCTTTCCTATGCGAGGACCGCTGACGGAAAGATTTTATCAAACAGCACTTTATGTACATCTGTTGTATTCTTGCGCCACTGTAATTCAGTGATTTCTTAAACCGGATATACGCGCGCTGCACAGCCGCAGAACCAAGCCTGCGCCATTAAACTATCATTTGTTACGTACTATCAAAGATACATTATGGTTCTGTCATCTTGCCAACAACTATGACGCGCAATATCTCGCTGACTGTTCCAGTAGAAATGTTTTTTCTTTATTCTTGAAATGCGCTACTCTATTGAAAACCAATATTCATCAACGATGAAATATATCATTAAGAGCATGTATTAATTTGGAGTATGTATCAATGAATATATATATTTTATCGATATTTTTAAACAATATGATTTATTAATGTAATGCATATTTGACTTATTTGTATAGTAAATTTCTAGTTTAATATTTTCAACTCTAAATTAGCAATAACAATCTAAATTAGAGATTAAAAGACCGCATTAATTTTTCTTTCTAAAACAGAAATGTCTTTGACCCACATAGACAGTCTACAAACACATATAGTATAAAAGCAGATACGATTTTTCATATAGAAAGGACTTTAATTTAATAGTGACTGCTAAAATGTTATTGCGAGGGTTTCTATCAGAAGGGTCCAAAGGGTTAAGCTTAGATTGGACGTTAAATAAATGAGATAAGGGCGAGATCAACGACAGTGATAGAACAAAATTGGATAGGATGAAATCACCCTGGCGTTAGATTAGAGCAGTAAAGCGGATACCATTCATCGCCTTCCCACTGAGCGTTTTAAACACGTCGAGGGTGCATTGAAGTGTCCAGTATAATTGGTCTCGTGGGGAATATCGTAGTTCTATTATATTTGATCTGACGATAGAAATAAAATGCGCCGTTACTTTGATTGCAATATTTATTTTTAAAAAATTTGAAAATTTTTTAAAATATATAAATTATTAATATAAATAAGTATTAGTTAACTCTATGGCTAATTAATTTTTATAATAAAATATCCAAATTAATCTAAAATTAGAATAAAATTATCAAAGATACCAATTTTTATTCAATGTTTGATTTTTAGAAAAACGGGAAGCTGAATTAAGAACCCAACTTGCTTCGGAGGAGGAGAAATCTTCGCGGGTTATCACCCAACGGCGACATAAGTTATTCGATCTTGAGCAGAAGTTGCCGGAACATTCGTCAGTCGGGAAAAGAAGAACCCTGTTGGAGGAGGACGAATTGCTGGCGAACGTACTCGCCGACGAAGTCGAGGAAGCCAGAAGGGAAATGCGTGCTTGGCAGGAGAGAATCGCGTTGGGTAAACGTGACTCCTTGCGACCCGAAATGATCGAGGTTGTACATGAGAATCCAGAAGGAAAAAAGAAGGAAGTCGGGAACGGCGACGTCGAGTCGCCTGTGCGAAGCGCGGAGGAGGAAAGATCGGATTTTCGGCAGCTCGTAGAAACAACCTCAAAATGGAAGTCTGTGATCGAGGACAAGACTTTACAAACGCGCGGAAAAAGAAAGGCGAGGAAGCTTGAATCGCATCTCGAAAAGTGTGCCCAGGAGGAAGAGACGCATCCAACGTTGTCCGCAAATGCTGATGAATCAACGAAAACGATAACAATGATGTCGACGAAACACGAATAGGGGCGGCAATCGATAAATTTAATTCGTGATATTTTGATGATCGTGTTAGCCCGGCAAAATTTATCAGCCAATGATATTAAAAATTTCGACTGCGAGAACGAAACTGAAATGTAAACCAAAAGAATTAGTCGAAAAATTTTTGGAGCGTAACGAAAACCTGATTAATTAATTAACTCAATGCGACAGCAAAATTTTAATTTTAATTATTTCGCGATGAGTAATAGGGTGAGTTCTAGCAAATAAATATACGTGCCTTAAAATACGTAAAAATCCAGAAAGTTACATTTAAAATATATTCGCGAAGCAATAATTCAGTTTAAGTGTTTTCTGAGATATCTCAAGATCCTGAGTCGGAGAAATTACGAAGTTGATTTGATCGAGGCTGTACGGAAGGATGGAGAAGGAACTTTGAGAAGTTCATGAAAAAGTAGTTGGCGGAGGGCACTTCATATTTGAATAGAATTGCAAGACTTTCAACGTGGTGCTTCGCGTAGAGAGAAACGAATCAAACAGAACGAACAAGTGATGCGGAGTACAATCACGTATACGAATGAAAAATTGAAAGAACAAGTTCAATCGAGTGCTGGAAGATTTTTAAAAACATAGTAAAAATGCAAATGAAAAAAAATCGAGCATTTCGAAATGACTTGCCAATGATTCTACATTCTATCGTAAACGATGAATATGCGAGTTTTCCACCTCCGTCGAAATTCTGTTGGGGCGATTCTGTAGACATGAAGTGGTAGCGATGAGGCTCAAAGAGGCCGAAACTTAAGACGGTAAATTGCCGAAATTACCGCGAGGATCAAAGGGGTTCGCTATTAAAGTTTCCGCTCGATTAATCGATCGTGCGGCGCATCTCAAGAGAACGAACGCCAGGACGAAAGCGCAGATGTGCGGAATAGGTATATCGCGGCTGCGGACGTGCCACTCGCGTATCCCGAAGTCCTCGAGATGAATTTCGCCGGAATTGGAAATAAAACTGATCTGCTCTCGTGGAAAAAAAGTTTTCTAAAACAGTGGGATGAGGTTTAAAAATTCAAGCGGGTACGCTTATCGCTTAATCCGCGACAAGCGTCCCATAAAGTTTGCAGCGCATCTGAAATGCTGGCGGTTTAAGCCAATATAAATTAAATTATGGAAATTGTTCTGGCGCGGACTGCAAGAATCGATTTTCGCAATACACAAGTAAAAGGCTTTGAGTGGATAAAAACGAATATTTTTTAATTTCTGTTTCTTTAGTAGAGTTTTTTTCGAACAATTAAATTTTCACTGGTCGTACATTTATTTGAAAAATATATACTTCCATTTTTTTTAAATGTTATGTATATAATATTGCATGAATTGATTCGCATACACTGCCTCCGTTAATTAACCCCAGGAACATAAAGAGCCAAACATTTCATTGTTGTATTAAATGAAATTGTGGACCACAAACACACACAAATGTACATATACATTACGATCTATATACATATATATATATGTATGTGAGTATATAAATATATTATCAAAAGAAATACAGATTAAAATACGAAAATGGAAATATGTCGTCGACGGTTTGAAACAAAGTATTCCAAGAAATGCTTAAAGAAGAAATGCATCAGTCGGGAGATCAATTAATCAATGTGAAGGGAGAGCTCACGGTGGACGAGCGAAATCTCGAATATGCATTTCGCGCGAAATTGGCGAATCGCAAGGCTCTCCGCTCGACACAAGGGAGAAAAGTTCGAAGTGAAGAGTTAAGGATGGAAAGTTGAGCGGAGCTGAAGCAAATGGATGGCGTACCGCATTCATGGAAGAATCATGAGACGATTCCCACCACTCGTGTCTTACGGAAAACTTACTTGTATGGAAAAGCCGCGCGACCTGATTGAAAGGATTCGCGCGGAATAGCTCGGCCATGAATTCCTGCAGTGGATCACGCTCAACCGGAAAACGCTTTGATGACGACAACACTTTTGTACTTTTGTACGTGGTAGGAACTCAATAAGCGAATTTAATAAATTTTAACTGTAGCCTCGTTCGAAGAAATCTCCTTCGAAATTGAGATTATACATGTAATCTCTAGAGAAGAGATTTTTCGACTTTCCATGCAGTGGGCAACGTGTCTTTTTATCTCTCATTTTATCGACGTTTTGCTTCTGGTTAAAAAAAAATGATACCTAACACTAAACCGCGACTCATTATGCATGTGCAGACTCTAAGAGATAAAAAGCATTCGCAACGAAGAGTTCTACAAATGGCCTAGTTTCGCAATCGGTTAGCCGGGTCTCGTTTAGGTTCTTTATTTGCTCGGTAAATCCTGCTGGAAAACTACAGGTGTAGCGCGGATTAGCAAATCGATAGACACTCGAGAAACGTACCGTAGCTATCGAGTCTTTCGTGTTGCAACTCACCACTCCATTTCGGATAATTCCTGTTGAAACTATACTCGATTTGCGAAATCGTTGTAAATGTAGCAACAAACAAAACTGTAGAATAGAACTGCTGCAGAAATCCTCAGAAACGTAAATGAAATATACACTTTTGTACAATTTGTATAAATATAAATATACATATATTTTTATACATATGTATTAATAAAACAATTTATCTTAAAATCTTTTTGGATGATTTTAATAAATGTTAATGTGACAAGAAATTATTTGTGTACTTCTTCAAAAGTTTTATGTGTTGCATTTGTGCGATTTCGCTGCAATTCCACGAAAAGATAGATCTGAAGGTATACAATTTTTCAACAATTGGCCGTACATCGGTGTTAGTTCGTAGACTGTAGCAATGTTAGCGTGGTGCATGAATCCGAAAACAATACGAATCTTCGCCTCCATTGATGATTGTTGGCTGAACGTGGTCGGCGGAAACTAACAAACGGATACCGCGGCCATTAGCTGATGAGGGCATCGTAGTTCATCGAGCCCTACGAATTGAGATCGGAAATTACAATGTATGAGGAGAAAAAGCTGGTTGGACAGAAACATCAAGTCGGGAAAACAACAGGTCCTTTCAAATGCTAAACGAGCTACCGCGATAGAGAGTAACTATGTTGCATATTTATAATCACAAAGGAACTCAACTAAACTAATTCAGTTTTGAGATGTAATACAAGTCAATGAATAAATCTCGAGGATCAATTAAATATTCACGATGTTTCATTTATAAGTGCAATTTATTCTAAAAAATGATGACTAAGACTTTTAATATGTCATGCAGTTATCTATTAAAATTAATGGATTCAGGAAATTTATTTCCTTATTAAACACTCGAGGAAAATAAATAAATTACTGCCGATTAGTTTTACAATTATCTGAATTTTAAATTTTTATTTAACTTATTTTCTATTAAATTTCTAAAATATTCTAATTTATATAATTAATATTATCCAGCGTTGTGATAGTAATTTGTCGCTGTTAAACGTGTAGCATCGTATGTGATGAAACATGTATGAGTATATATACATAAATCACCATAATATTTGCGTTGGCTAATAAAAATATCAGTATGCGCGTTTCATCGCATCATGCAGTAGAAGATGGTTTTTATTTTAATTTCAAAAATTTTTCGACGCAACGATCAACGCTCAATTCTGCATGCTCATATTTTCGTGTATCTAAAGCTAATATATCATTTCGTGGAAATTCATAAACTATTAAAGCTCTGTCTATATACAATCAATATTATTGATGCAATATATCGTGTAAATAATACTGATATCACGTAGATATAATATTGATATCAATATAGACACGATCAATATAATTGCGCAATATGAAGTTACTGTGTAATTTCATCGAGGATCAATTTAGGGATTGCTTTAGAGAATTCTGGTTTTATTTTATGTAATTATTTTGCAGATCTTGATAGAATGAATAAAAATAAAGTTTTAGCCAAATTGAGCCAAAGAAATTACGATAAATTGAAACGTCAGGATAAAAGAAGACAAATTCTTTTCATTTAAACAGCATAAAATAAGCTTAATCAAGACTAATAAAAAGTTTCATTAGATTTAAAACAAATTAAAAAAAACTCCAGAATGCTTATCTTTAAAACAATGACTCTTTTGTTGCCAAAACTTATGAAATTTTTGATTACACGTGAGCAATCTTTCTTTCGTAGAAGACGTGACAAGCATAATGCTAGATGCACAGCAGAGAGTATGGAACGATCGTTAAGATGGAGTAGTTACCTGCATCAGCGATTCTCGCTAAAGTATTAGAGAAAATCTTGATTGCAATCTTCATTAACCAGTGTCTTTCATTCGTTCAATCAGCTGGTGGAAAAAACGAGAGAGCTTCATATCAAATCAAATTAAATTCTATAGTTTCAAGGCTGTACGATAGATAAAGATACAAAAATTCTCAATTTCGTTTTGTTGCTACATTCGTTTTTTATTTGAAAAATGACTTTTTAATTTTGATAAAAATATACTTGATTATGTAATGAAAAGTACTCCTAGAAAACATTTTTGCAAAACATATTGCATCTTGGAATGAGAAATATCCTAGTTTGGAGAATTAATTTTCAGAGTATAGAATTGCAGATTTCAATTAAATATGTAAAATTATAATTAGCGGGCAATAATTCGGTGGCATTAAAGTTTGAATTTTCAAAGCCAATTGAGATCATTCGGCGTAGCCTTATTATAATTTTCTTAAAAAATAATACCACCATATTTCCTCTCTCTCAAAATGTAATATAAAATTTAATATCGAGAAAGGAAACGATATCAGATGCATCAGAAGAAAAACCGATCGTGCACAATTTCACGCTGGGAAATACATGTGGGAATACACGTGTGACACTTTCGAAAGATTCGCCCATTCCTCACATTTTAAATATTGATTTAGAAAGCTTTGCGCTCGAGAGTTAGACTCGACAGTTTAGTTCGGGATATAAAATGGAGATCAAGCAAGTTTTTCTGAAAACACGCGCCGAATTTGGCAAGCAATGCATCTTCGACACATGTGGCCCGCACTTGGACGAGGAGATCCACCCGGATCCTGACGCTATGGCCCATTACATAACAAGATCTCACTGTAACACCGGCGTGCAGCACACCAAACAGTTCGCTTTGCACGAGGTTAATAATTTATTACATTCAACGCTGATTATCTGACAATCTCATTACAATTCATATACAAGAAGAATATGAAAAGATTGTAGGTTTATTTGTTTAATTTACAAGATTATGCTCAAAATTTCCATATAAAGTTCTAATAACGACTTTAGCGTTACAACGTCGGATCCCATGTAAAGGGAAACGAACTACACCTCTTGTGGCAACCCCCTAAATCCAGTTTAAAAGCTCTACTAATATATTCAAAAATCAGCTACGCTTTACTTTAACGGAACTAGACACAACTTGCGATAAAATTGGCGTCAGTCTGACGCGCCTGACGGCGCAACATCCGCGCATCTCGCAGAGTTCGCTACTTGATGCCACAAATGTGCAACTTTCTACGGAACTACGACGTGGAAAGACGGTACCTCACGCGAATTTTACATGACCAGCATGTTTTGTTTTATAATGTGGCAACTCGAGGTAGACATTCGGCATTACTTTAAGAGCAATAATAATTTCACAAATCATAATTTTAATATGTTGAACATTTCAAAATCATATGTTGGGAAAAAATTAATAATTTATACAAAATATATATTTTATACGAGAGAAAAAAATCACTCCAAATAATAAATTTGCGCTTACTTTATTGTTCATAATGTATTATTTTCTTGAATTGAGAAATGAGGACTGAACGAAAATGAAGTTGTTTGAATACACACGATCCAGTGGTCAACCCTGTGGAATTTCACATTACCATCCTAGCAATCATTCCTATGGAATTCCAGGCTCAAACTGTCGGCAGTCAGACGAAGAGCAGCGGAATGTTTCACTTCGAGGGTGGTTGGCCGAAGGAAATCAATCCGAAAGACGAGGAGACTACAGCAAGATTTCGGAGGCGAATCGAGAAGGACGAAGAATGGGCGCCGAAATTGCGCACGTTACTTCAGGTATGTTACAAATAGATTATCGAGAATTTTTTCATTATTGAGATACTCTAAAACTTATCAGAAACCCTGAAAGAATAATTTATACTAACCTAAAGAAATTCATCAATAATTAATTTCTTGATTGATTATATGATTCGAGTCGATATTGATATGTCACATTATGTTTTATTCCAAAAGACATGTCGTTTTCTTTCTCATAGCAAATGGAGCACAATGTTCTTCAGAATGGCGCACTTAATATATATGACCATTACTTCGACGATATAATTCCTACAGAATTAGTGAAACCTCGTAATCTCAGGTGAAAATTTAATTTCATCTATATTTTATCTGTAACAAATGAGGCTCATATACATATAATTCAATATACGTATATAATTCACATATGATTATATATCTCAAATATGGATTGATATTACTAATGTAAAGTAATGTAGTAAAAAGTGTAAAATATTTTTATTAAAAGATTTGGCAAAAAGAATGTAGTCATAATCACAAAATAGTCATTCAATCAGTTGAAGAAATTTTAATCGATTAAAGTTTCCATTATTAAATCGATACGACGCATAGAATTTCGTGTAATTTCAGACGAACAATTTTAAAATGTATATATTCGTGGAGGACAAGAATGACTACGTTGGTTCGACCATCAAAAGATTTAAAATTTAAACCCGGGCCGAGCCCGAAGGTATCTGAACATATGTCGGGATTCCGGAGTCGTAGTGGACGCGAATGAATTATGCATCCTACCGCTAAATTTGCTTTTCTCTGTTTTAAACTAACGATTTTCCGCGCGCGAGAGCTGCGGACGGCTTTAAACTATTTAATAATTTAATTACTTTGTAAAAAAGTTGCGACAATACCAATTTCTTTTTCTTTTACGTTTACACTTCATACATTTTTTAATAATATAAATATAAATATAAAG
Organism: Tetramorium bicarinatum; assembly: GCA_928718305.1. Lineage (NCBI taxonomy): Eukaryota > Metazoa > Arthropoda > Insecta > Hymenoptera > Formicidae > Tetramorium > Tetramorium bicarinatum. The sequence continues at coordinate 5,068,357 of OV788322.1, read as the reverse complement.
TAAAATAATATAATTTTGTCAAAAATTTAACATATCCTTCTTTTAATTTTAACATTAAATTTAAGTTAAATTAAATGTTAAAATTAATAGATGGATATTGGAGCAATGGATACAATAAAAAGACAGATGGAAATAATAACGTGAATTTCCACAATGTAAACTAGGTTACTGTGATAATACATTTATCAAATACTATGTATTAATACTGAGAATTTATATACATTATAAAGTTCATCATTACGTGCAACTTGCAGAACGTGGAATTCGTATTATTTTTCAAAATACTAAAATGTCATATTTTAATGTCGAGCACATTTTATATTATTTTACTGGTATTATTACTGTGCTAAAAAAATATATGATATAGTTCTTTTTTTTATCGTATCAAAGTCAATAATCTGAAATTCTATTTCAGGACAGTGAATGTCTACGAAGATCCTCAAACGCCGGCGAGATCGGTGAACAATATTTCTTGGTCGCCAGACTCTGGCAGTAAAATAGCGGTCTCGTACTGCTTCTTTGGAATTGAGCCAGATTACAGCAACATTGCGTACATCTGGCAGATTGGTAGGTGGAAAAAGCGTGCAAAAGCCTTGACTGCATTTAGACGGTGCACTTGATTACGGTTGCACAACATCCGCAATAAGTTTCCGCCCTTATCCCGCATTAACGTTTTTAGTAACGGCGATTTTTTATATAGCATGCAAATTGCTTCAATAAATAACAATCTTGTTTCGTGAAAATACATGCGGTTTTTTTATACGTTAAGAGCGCTTCTTTTCGACAATCGTCTAATTGCTCGTAACGAAACGTAGTCTGAAACTTTTATCGCGCTATAAACGTAAATTTCTTAACAAAAAATATATGAGAAATAATTGCTGATATAACTTTAACGTGATAAAAGTAAATTAAATGTTCAATCTAATATTATTTAATTGCAAGATAGCTTTTTTATAAAAAAAGAGACGTTTTTTTTCTACCTCGAAAGAATATTAAATTAAAAGTTGAATAAAAAGTAAGTTAGATTAAAAAATCCTACGTAAAATTCAGTTTTAGCGATCAAACACGCGACGCCAATTCTCTCCACGCAACATCTGCATTCAACACTTGATAGAATGTTGATCGATCAAGCTGCAATGCATTGTTATTGATTAATTAAACGAAAAAATGCAATGTTTCTATATTAGCAATTACTTCATCTTATTTTTATAACGAATGAAACACTAGCCAAACAACGCGCACGAATAAATCGGGCATGAAACGATATTACATTACTTGCATATCGGAAATGGAATGCTAGCTACACTTTATTCGACGCATGTATTTTTTAACGGTAGGTCTCTAATGGCTTGAAATCGGATTTCACAAGCGCAACGTTTTAATCTTTCAAAAATAACGCGATGTTTTTCCATTCGTTTGCACGGTCGACGACCAAAATGTCGCGAAACTGGTCCCGAATAATCGAAAAACACACGGCAGACAATCCTAATAAGCCGTGGATGACACTGGAGGCCCCATCTGCCACGCTGGTCAGCGAGTTTAATCCCCGAGATCCTTCCATACTTGCCAGCGGCTTGGTGTCAGGCCAAGTTTGCAGCTGGGACGTCAGGACTGGCAGCACTCCGGTTCAAATGTCTCATCGTCAATTCAGTCATAGGTAATCTCGACGTGAACATGCCTGTGCGCGACGTCGGAACTTTGGATTTCATAATTCAGTACCGGAGTGCCCTGTTCTTGGTCGGTCGAAAGAGCATTTCGAGCTCACGCGGCAAGATGATGAATGATTAAAATGTTGTCCCTGTCGCATTTTCGCCCTCAATTAAATTTCATTTCATTTTTTACACGACACATTCGCCACGTCGCGCGTGATTTTTCTTTTAACATCAACGCGCTTGCAATGCTGGCTCAATCATTTTTATTTCATTTTATCCGCGTGAAAAACGCACCAATAGTGCGTGCGAGAAAAATGTTTGTTTTATCTTTGAAATGTATAATGTAATAATTATATGATATAAGAGAATATAATTGAATTAAAGAAATATAATTAAGAAATATAATTCTCTTTTATGAAATATAATATACCATAGTTTTTAAATGAATGTATAAGAATTTTGTTGCATCTTCCAAGGGATTGCACGACGGTAGTCAAGTGGATCGCCACGAAGAGTAATACGGAGTTCTTCTCGGGCTCTTCGGATGGCCGTGCCATGTGGTGGGATACCAGGAAGTTGCAAAGACCAACTGAAGTTCTTGTGTTCGATCTTCAGACACCAAACGAACCGAAGATGGATCGGGCAATCGGAGTCGCGTCGGCCGACTACGAACCCAGCGTAGGCACGAAGTTCATGTTCGGTTTAGAGAATGGCATCGTGATCAGTGGTTCGAAAAAGGCGAGAACGCCAGCCGAGAAAATGGCCTCGAGATTTAATGCTCATTACGGTCCAGTTCTTTCTGTTGATCGCAGTAGCTTCAATCCGAAAATCTTCCTCACCGTCGGTGATTGTACAGCTCGTATTTGGGCGGAAGATACTAGGGATGGCAGCCTCGTATCGACGAAGTATCTTTTTCCTCTATTTGAAGATATTCGAAGAATTAATTATAAAAATAATAACTTTAATATTTAGTATAAATAAAATTAAAAAGATGCTTACGATTAAAGGTATACACTTTTTTGTTTAATAACTAAAGTAGTATTTCAAAGATGAGTTGAAAATTGTTCAACTAAAGATAATAGTTAAATAATGAAATAAATAAACGGAAGAACAACTAAAACCGTAAATTGAGAAAATTGATAATAAATTATTATTTATTATTATGATTTATTTCAATAGCGAAATCGCTTGTTATGATAAATAGTTATTAATACAGATGTTATACCTAGGGCAATTAATATAAAATATTTTATTTTAAAATAATCATAAATAATTAATTTTTCATATCTCAAAATATAATATTAATTCTTATAGTAATATAAATAAAATCAATATATTAAAATTGTTTGTCAATTAATAATATCAACAAAACATAATTAAATCTAAGATTTTTACTGTATTATTATTTTTAGATTTATAACAGAGGACGCACTCTGTGGTTGTTGGAATAAAGCGAGACACTCTATATTTTACGTAGCGACGCGTATTGGTATGCTGACTGTATGGGATCTTCTGATGGGCCTGCAAGAACCAATTTTGACAGTAAAACTATGCGAACAAAAATTAACTGCCGTCACTTCACACGAGATGGGATCTTTACTGGCCATTGGAAATTCTGCCGGCAATGTTTATCTTGTTGAGTTGTCGGAGGCGCTATATTCGTTTGATAAATATGATAGGAACGATCTCACATCGGTGAGTTCAATTGATAGTCTGTCTTATAAATCTTTATACTAAGCAAAAAATAGAAAATTTAGCGACATGTATAAACAGATGTTACAGAATCGTTGACTATACATATAACACATAACGAATTCTGGTGCTAATATTTTTCATTCTAAATGTGAACAAATTAATTTTTTATTTTGTGTATAATTCTTTTATATTTATTTTACTATAATTAATACTATAATTGTTTTATAAGAACATAATTAGTTGAAAAGTGTCATAAAATGAACATGATATTTATTACGTTTTTCTAAACGTCAGTACCTGGAGAGATGTTCTCGTTTTGTGAGAGCAATAGACACGCGAATAAAAGAAATAAAATTAGTGAAAACCGCCTTAGAGGAAGCATCAGAGCTCGCGTTAGTGGATCCGAGAGATAAAAAGAAGGATAAAAATAAACGATTAACAAATGATCGCGATAAACGAAAAATTGAAAAAGAAAAAGCAAAAGAATTGCGAGAGAGATCCAGACTTATATCCAAAAGAAAGCTTAAAGATGAGTTTCCCGAACTTCAAGAAGTGGAGGACAAATTTTTTGAAATTGTAAAAAGGGTAATATCAAAATAATCAGTCAATAATTCTTAAAATATCAAATAATAATTTTGATTGGAATACTTTTTAAATTAAAATTTCTAATCAATTTGGAAGAAATGGCGCTTAATAATTGCTCAATAACAATCAGAAACTTAAAAACTATTTAATGAAATTTGTAAAGATACTTTGAATTATGAGTTTCAATTTTACATAAAAATTCGTTATTTGAATATATTCAATATCACTTTATTCTACACTTTATTCTTTCTCGTTTCAATGTTTTATTTTCATGGTGTAATAAAATTTCTAATATATCACTCGCGGTCAGCTAACTGCTATATATTAGAGAACTTTTGTAATATTTCATCTATTTTTCATTCGACTGCGACCTTTTACTCTTCAGCGTGATTTATCGTCTACTGTCGCGTGAAATGTCGCTAAATAATAATTACACTTGACAAGATTTAATATAGTTGTAGAAATATAAATCTACAATATATGCAAATATAACTATCAGTAATTTTATGTCAAATAATTAACTTGATATTAAATCAATCTTTATTTTTTAATAATTTTATCATCTGCTATCATTTTTCATTAGTTCAATTTCTCTTCTCGAATTCGAATACAATCATTGAAAAGATTATATCGAGTGATCAATTACAGTTTATTATATTATATACAGTATTAAAAGTTTAATAATATGTATTTTTTTTTATCATATGTAATATGTGCATTTTAATTATTTTGGATTTCAATCTCGTGATGAAATTTTTATAGACAGAAGATTATTTCAATATATCAATCTTTATAATACATAAGATACATTAAAATTTTTATTATACATATTACGATACACTCTACAGCTGCATTTAATGTAGTTGTAATAATTAAATGCACACAGCTAATTAAACGAATAAATAATTTTATTTATTTCTTCATGTATATTGATTTAATCTGTATTATATATTTCTATCACAGGAAAAACAGCAATATGAAGAAATAGAAGAATTAGATATTTCCCCTTCAAAATTGAGTCGTTTCATGAAAAAACTCGCCAGTCGAAAAATTGAAAGGGATTCGCGTTCGCCGATAAGTGAAGCAACAGGACAGACACAAATACCATCCAAGAAAATATTCAAACAAGAGCGAGAGAAATATCCAAAGAAAACCGAGATCGGTGAAATTTCCAAGGCGGAAATAACGCAAGACGTTGAACAGGAGAAAGCAATGGCGGAAGAGCCCTTGCCTTTGTTGGCGGAAGAACCCTTGCCTTCGTTGGTGGAAGCGATTGTAAAATCTCCTCGGCAGGAAATTAGCAAGAGAAAGCGCAGAAAGAAGGCGCGGAAGAAGCGACTGATGCCCGTCATTTTCAGGTTGGCGAAGCCTTGTAAACTTGTTGTCTGCAAACCTGATATTTGCTGCCGCAGAACTGCGCCTAGAAAATTAACTAGGTACGGTGTCCACGGATTTAATATTAAGCACGATAATAGACATTATATATAATATAAACTTTCTATTAATTTTATATTTATTCTATAGCGTATAATACTATACTCAAAGTATTTAGGTCATTATATATTTTTATATCGCATATTATATTTTAATAAAAAAGGTAAGATATCGAATGTAGAGAAGCTTGATATTGTTAAGATTGATAGAATTTCAGTGATTTTTGAGATTTTCTGATGTTACTGGAATTCGAATGATGCTTACTTAAATTCCGATCCAACTATCGTTTCTCTATTCCTCTTTTTCTTTCTTGACTTTAAAATTCACAAAAAAAGTATATTGAATTACCGATGCTAGGTCTACAGATCGAGCAGTAAAAGATCGTGAGAAATGGGACGAGGTTGACAAGAAAATGAGATCGAAGGATGACGATATCGAAGCACGATCGATCAAGGACAAAATGAGACGAAAGAAAAAGGAATGCTGGACGAAGCTTCTGCGTGTTCATAACCGTGGAGAACTAACTAGAAAGTACAGTGAAGAAGAAAACATTCATTTTCTTCAGAAGATAATGGCACCGCCTGAAGAATTCACCGACATGACGGAAGATGTGAAGAAAGCTAAAAAGAAGATCCATGAAGCCAACATAGCAAGGACAAAAGCAAGGAAACTCACCAAGAAAGCTTTGAAAAGCAGGTTAGTTCCGGTTCTAGGTTTTTCAGAATTCGACTTTGCCTAGTTTAGCTTTAGCATTTTATTTTCGGAAGATTTCAGTTGTATTCTGAGAGCTTTTCATTTTTATCTTTTGCCTTATTTAAATGCAATGTTTCTATTCCGTTCAATCGATTATTTCGAGTATTATTTGTTACTAATATAAACAGCGGTGAATTATACAATATATAAAGATAATATCTAACATATTTATGTGAAAATAGAACATTTTGTTGAATTTCATCATTTCAAGAATCCGTGGATTCAAAACCTGAATTTTTCATTCCGTCCGATATTCGGCAACCGATAATTTAACTACGATATTCCATACAGTGCTGCGGCTGCGGAAAAATTTCGAGACATCTAAAGAGGATTGAGAAGGGACGAGGAGAACCTCGCTAAGGAGGTCACGACGAAGAGGATTCTTCTGGTATCGAAGGGAAGGAAGGTGTCGTACCATCGTCATGACAGATCCTTGCGTTCCTCCTTGGAAACCATCCTCACTCGCGAAGGATCTGCAGACACTTTTCGGAGGCTTTCCGCCGGAATCGATCGAGAAAGAGACGAGACCCGACGTGGGTTGCATGGAGGAAATCGAAGCTGCTTGCGTTAGAGTTTATCCACGGATTTCCGACTTCCAATCCATCGAGTAATGTTACGTTATCCGGAGTGTGCCCTTTTTTATAGCAGTGCTACAATGCTAACTTTAAAAATTTATTTCTTCAATAGGTGAAATACCAATATTTCGTGTTCAATGAATATCTTTTCTATTTATTTTTTATAACTTTCGTTTTTTACACAGTTAATTATAAATAAACTAAGTTATAAATTAAGAATTCTAAATATTTAATAAATCTGATTAAATATCTAATAATTATTTGATATTAAATAATTGTATTGAATAGTCATAAGTTGAAATGTCATGCTTATTCGCTAGTAAATATATTTGCATGCACACATTATATTATTTCATCATATGTGTTTCAGTTCATATTAAAATTTGCATTTTTTACTTCTTGAAATAAATCACATCTACATATGTATACACATATGCAATATATATTTTCAATCCCTCGATTTTCCCTGTGATTCACATGAAAAACCGGATTGTGCAAACTAACTTAATCCTATTCGCTCGAGGCTACACGGCGATTCGTATTATCGTGAGTCGAAAGGGAACGACGGAAAATCCTCCTGGGTCTTCAGGGATTCAGGATGATAAATTCGCGCAGGAAGAGCTAACATTCAAAGCTCGATTCCGGTCGTGGAGACCGGACAGTGGAGCAAGACGACATTTCCGGTTGGACACCAACGTCCAGCTCGACTTCCGGCATTCCATCCCCGAGAATTCTCGCACACACATGCACGCATCAATCAGCGCGTATATATGACGATATATGCAAAGGCACTTTCCACGCGGTAAAAAGTTAAGCGCTATCATTTCGTAAATCGCACCTCCTTCACCGACAATGTTTCCAGACGAAAGTTGGGCATGCTTTAACGAAAGTTGAAATGAAAGTTTTCTCTCGGGTGCAATTTCAGTTCCCTTGAGAAGAAAACGAGCGATTTGAGAAGGGATATATATAAGCAAACTGTATACTTTTCGTTAATCTATGAGCTCTTTGACGGGTTCAAAGAGCGCGTTTCCTCAGTGAAAGTTTAAATCGGTAACACCGCCTTTCAGAACTTTTTTATTATTCGACATTAAATGCTGTAATGATTTTTATCATTTCGTTTAGCAGGTTAAAAATCCTATTACTTCGCAAATAATAGCATCCGCAGCATTCCGCATGGTGCTTCTAATTCATTATTTACAGATTGCTGCTGAAGAAATAGCTAATGCCTAGAAAATCGTTAGAAAGAAGTTTCAGTTAACTTAGACAGGAGTAATACCCGAGTGGGCAAGTTCCCTGGCGTCTGCAGAAAAATAATTGTTTCTACTTGGCAAGTTTTCACGTATTTCACCGCCACTCAGCGCACGATTGGCTACGGCTCGAATGCACACATTTCGTAATATTTTCTAATATATAATTATAATTGTGTAGCATTGTTTGGATATCACTTAATGAGACCGCATTTACTCGAGACCGTGAAGCTCGATGTAATATTATTGCACATAATTTAATTATTATATTTTATATTAATTAAGAGGCAAAATTTCTCTCACAAAATATCCATTGCAAAATTAATTATCATTAAGCTTTAAAGGCTTCTAGTTAATGTAATATTCTATTATAAACAATAATCTAATTTTGTCTAGTGCGAAAATGCGAATTTTGTGAATATTTCAGTATAACTATGCTATACACCTTCAGATTATATGAATATATTGCATAACTCAAACGTGTACCAAATGGACATGAGTTTCTCTCTCGAAACACGAATATCTGCTGCATCGAATAATCGTAACTTACGCAAAGCTAAAGTTCACGGATCAGAATCTTTGGGGATGCTTTAAAGGGCACGCAAATCAAGATGCACCAATAGAAATATTTCAGGGAGTTGGCGCGACGAACGTTGCATATTGCGACAAATTATTCACGTTGCAATTTCCAAGGGAAATCCCTGTGGCGCGCAAGCAACGTTCAACGTGTCGCCAATCAGATGTTACCGTTCGCACACGAAAAGATAGAAATTCGGAAAAGAATATCATATAAAGTTTCGAGTAAGAGTGACGAATGTGTGAATTTTTAACCGTGAAATTCATAGACGAATTGTTTCCAAAAGGATTCATGCATGAACTATGGAATTTTAACTATCAATATATTAAGATCAACTCAAAATTATAAATACCTATCAATTTTTCATGTCTGTGAAGTTAGCCCCCATTTTAAAAATTCGAACAAAATGATGAGAGGTCTGGGTACTTACGCACGAGTTATAGAGTTCTCAATCAATTTTAGAAAGAGTTCCGTCGTTTAAACCTAAGAAAACATCATTTGAAAAACGGAGAGGCTAACTTCACGGCGCCCCCGATTTTGGAAAAAATGGATTTTTCTTTGCAGATTCCGAAAGATTTCGATGAGTTCTAGAGTTCCCTATAGGTTTTAGAAAGAGTTCCGTTCAAATAAGTGCAAAAATCGAGCAGAACTTTGGGCGGTTGTAACACTGTCAGTTTTGGTTTTAGCTCTACGGGCCTTAAAACTTTTTGATAGAACTCGTGCGGGGACAAACAGAACTCTAAACAGAATTGCGGATTTTCCAAAAAAAGATTCCGAAACAATTTTGAAAAAAATTTTTTGGAAATTCGGAGTTCTGTTGGGAGTTCTGTTTGCCCCCACACAAGTTCTATCGAAATGTATCACGAAATGCTAAAACCAAAACTGACAAAGATACAGCCATGCAAATTTCAAGTTCGAAAAATTTCCAAGTCCAAGTTTTCGAATCGCCTCCCCCCCCCCCTCCCCTCGATGGTGTGCCACCTTGACGTGGTGAGGGGGCTCCGGTTCCTTCGGGAACTGGCTAAGAGCACACCGTGCCTCCCGCACCTTTTCCCCCTCCTTCTCCTTCGGTGGATAAGATGGCAATTCTGTTTAGAGTTGTGTTTGCCTCCGCACGAGTTCTATCGAAAAGCCTTAAGGCCCGAAGCGCTAAAATCAAAACTGACAGAGTTACAGCCGTTCAAAGTTTTGCTCGACTTTTGCACTTATTTGAACGAAACTCTTTCTAAAACCTATAGGAAACTCTAGAAATCATTGAAATCTTTCTGAATCTGCAATGAAAAATCCATTTTTTCAAGAATGGGTGTCGCCGTGAAATTAGCCCTCCCCCGTTTTTCAAATGATGTTTTCTTGGCTTTAAACGACGGAACTCTTTCTAAAATTGATTGAGAACTCTAAAATTCGTATGGGGGCATCCAGAACTCTCATCATTTCTTTGGAATTTTAAAAAAAGGAGGCTAACTTCATAGACATCAATTTTTCCCTACCGATTATCAATTTTTGCGTATGTTTACGTGATACTCATGTTGCATGGCTAAAGAATTTAGAATGCAAGAAATAATAATATAATTAATAGAAGAACGATTATATAGCGATTTCATTTGATATTTCTGCATGATAAAAATTATAATTTATTAATAATTGTACAAAAGTGAACGCAAAAATTTGGAAACTGTATTTCTTAGAAAGATAAATTGGTATATTGTCCATAATTTCAAGTTCAATGACTATTAATAATAGATCGGTAAATGCAATTATTAATATGCATGACACTTTTATGCCCAGTGCATATATACATTTGCACAATTGCAATGCGGCGTAGTCGTAAATTATTCGCCATTGCAATTTAATAACGCATTAATTAATCGTGAAGTACGTTTCCGACGCATTACTGTACTATTACATTCTAATTATCGAGGTAATCGAGCTACTTCAGCAGCATAATTTATGTTGGACATAGGATCATAAATTATATTTGAACTGACAGAGTGATTAGATCGATCTCAACGTTGGGAAAGTTTAAATATCAATGTTTTCTAGCATATTTCACGAAGTGAAATTTCTTTTAAAAATTTTCTTTAAAAACAATTTATGCTTACGACTCAATTTTCAATTAAATTCAATTTATTCTTAGCAGAAACGGAACTAAATAGAAATTTTGAGGAATACAGATAACATCGTAGAAGATTACAATATTATATAAAAGCGATTCCCGTAAATGCAATTAAAATTGAAACTCTACTACTGCCACGTTCGCAGGAGCAAAATTTATTTCTCGATAATGGCATTATTCCTAATCAATAAAGCATTGTAAACTCATATTTTGGAATCTTTCGATGGCTTATCCGTTTCCGATAAATACGCGCGAATAATTGTCTATAGGGGCTTTTTCATCCTCCAATTATTGCTCTCGGACGCGTGTAAAATTAAACACCCGCTTCCGCGGCGGAATTTATCGGTCCGCGATAAATAATGAGCGCGCCTAATGCCCGTAACAAATGTACACCCGTTAAATCAGCTTCTAGGATTAAATGGAAAATCGGTCGATGTAACTCGCGGGTATCGTTTCGGTACGCAGCCGATGTATGAGGTAAAACAAAACAATCGATTATTTTAATATTGCAGCGCTACATGCTACGAATCCTGTTGGGATTCGAAACAATTGTATTATACTTGGGCCTACAAAGGTACTTGTGAGCGAATGAACGAGCGAGTGTAACAAAACAGTATACGTGTAAATGGAAAACAAGATGAGAATGGGACATGCAAGAACATAGAAAGTATATACTTTCTAAAAATGCCAATACAAAGTAAAGTAAGTAAATTGGAAGTAAATTTTATATAAAGTAATGTATATAACTTTTATATTTTCTTGAATGTTTCATTCATCAAAGTCATAAAAGCAATATATATTATTAAATATATCTCTCTTATAATTCTTTTTACATTATTAATAAATCAAATACTTTTTCTGGCAAATAAAAATCTTTTTTACTATTATATCATTTAGATATAATAGTAAATCTCTTATATAAGATATAAGAGATATATGAGATACCACACTACGTGTTAATTAAGAAAGAAAAATATATATGGAGAATATTTTTTTAGTTAAGATTTAATGTTGGAAATTATTCAATGTTGAAAAGTAGAAGAAAGGATTAATAGGACATGGTGTTATCTTAACGATTATTTCCGTTCCGTTTCGTTAAAACGAAACGGCGAGAGCGAAGAACGTTGAGTAAAAATCTGGACTGGCTTCACTGGGATTAGCTTAATGGCCGTCGGTGATAACCTTTGATTCGTCAGTGTCACTTAGTAATTAATCTGGTTTAACCACAGCAATGCTATTCTTGCTAGCTATCTTAAATTAACGGAAATTAGTTAGAAAAGAAAGAGAAATGACGACTCTAATGAGTAAAATATGAATAACTGCACTCAATTGTTTTGCCATGTCAAATTTCGTACAAAATAATAAAAATTATTATAAATAAAATATAAATAGAATATAAAATAAAATGCGACATGATAAATTATAGAATAATTACATTAATTGAACAGGAAATAACAAATGTGTCCAGTGGAACGAAGCTACATGATAATCTTTTTGAAAATATGCAAAATTTACAATATTAAATTAAATTGTACAATTTATGCTTCTAAATAATTGTTTTTTGGAATAATTAAGAAAAAATAAAATAAAAATTAAATAATATGTAAATTCTATATATACGCAACAATTATAAATAATAAATCAATTGGAACTGTTATTTATTAATAATCAATTAAAAAATTTAAAACAAACTTTAAAGAAATAATACATTGTAAAAAAGTAATTCAATAATATTTCGCAAGAGTTGATCAATAAATCTAGACCTTCTAGTTTTATTTTTTATATTTAATTAAGATTCCACAAAAATATTCTACCACGAACAATATGCAGAAAATTTAATTTTTTTACTTGTAACATCCTTGATAGCGAATGCACAGACGCGCCAATAGTGCCATAATCGATTTTAAATCGATGTCAAGCGTCATACTCGAACTTAACGATGCGATGTCTTTTCCATGCAGATATACGATTTGCATAACATGTTGTACAGGATTTTTCATCGCTAGCGGCATGTTTATAGGTCCAAGTAATCCATTTAGATGGAACACTTAGGTCAGCACTTAGAATAATTTTCCAGCAGGTATGGGAATGCGCGAGGATGAGATGCGCCGCTTAATGTCCTTCTTGCACGATCGTGCCGTTAGAAGATCAGTATACTGATAAAATGATCTTTTTCATGAAAGCTCGTTTTACGTAATCAACGAACCATGGTATTGTGATCGGATATTGCGATATAAAAAAATCGTAATCACTTTCTGATTAAATTTGAGTATCGACGACCAAGTTCGAACTTAATTTGAAATCATTCATAATAATTGATTAATTGAGTTTGATAAAAATATTATATAAAAGTAAATTATTTATACAAGTAAAAGTAATATAATAATAAATAGAAAAAGATTATGAAAAAGATTTCGTCGAAACTGTATAATAATTGTATATATATGTTGCTCAATTACATAACAATTTACGCGATACAATAATTATACGATATATAATTGTACATCGTGTGTGGTACTAATGTATTTCTTTTTAGATAAAGACTAAAAGTCAGCAAGTCCCTGCAATTTGCATATTTCTGTATGTGTTTGTTCTATACAAAAACGAATATATTTTAGAAATTATGTAAATTGTGCAGAGAGAAGCGCGATAATCGTTAAGATCTGAAACGCGATGCACAACGCTAATATAAAATCGATTACGATATGGTTGCTATTTCTCGTAATATCTGTGGAGAGTACCACAGATGGAAAAAATGATAGCATCCGCATATCATTTCCATAGTATGCAAGTTTCTTCCTGCATTTTCGTACATACACTTACACCTTTACTGATGCAATGTTAAATGGATTAATAAATACATAAATTTTCTGAGATAATAAAATCTATTATTCAATTGAAAGATTAATTTGAACAATTACGATATTTTTTCGATTATGTTAAATATTATTATGTTATATTTAACTTGTAAATAGTATAATTTAAAAGAAAATTATACTTTGCTTGAATTAATTTTGCACGATAAAACTAGAAACATTTGCATTATTTTTCCTTTAAATAAATAATTGCTTAGCAAGATTTCGTGTATATAAATAAAAAACTACATGATGAAAATACTACGAATATATAGTTCCAAGAAACTACTTCAATAATGTAAAATTATTACACTTGTTAATAATTTAGTTTGTTCAATAAAGTGATGGTAAGGTAATGATTACTATGCAATGATGAAATCGACCTTTTTTTACCGATTAATGAGAATGTATTTTCAAGGGACTAATGATATCCGATATTATTGCTCATACGCTGTGACAAATCGTAATTATCATAATGAGATAAATTTCGATGCACATAATTAATGAACCTATCAATTTTCACTATTTGTGTTAATAGTTATATTTTTCTTTGTTTCAGTTTTCATTATTATCTTTTTAATAAAAATTTTAATAACAAGATTAAATTTATTTATCGATTTATTTATATATAATAAAATAAAATAATAAGTAATAACTTTATCATAATTTTACATATAATTTTATAAAAACGATCTACGCTTTACATTTTATGTTACGTTAATTATTAATTATTAAATCATGTAGCAAAGAAGATATCATTATTTAATACGTTAATTTACCAAATGCAGTTATTTCTGCAGAATAGTGACCTTATCAGACACACGAATCAGGATAAAAGAGTTGGGATAATGAGAGTTTGAGGTTTGCCCGAAAAATTCTATACCATCACAACTGAAAGATTTATTGTTAGTGACAATGAGAACCCGACGACGTACACGGCTGCGCTGAGAAGAAAACTTCACGAAAGTACGAAACTGGAACACGAAGATAGGTAATTAAAAAGTCGATTTCGGTTATCGTTCTTCTCAACCCTGCGGAAAGGCTGATAAGAGACTACGATGGTCGAAGGCGAGACAAGCAGGCACAAAAGTTGAAAGAAATGGAGAAAATGAGAGAAGGCGAAAAAGATAAGAAACAGAAAGATTTTTTCACACGCTTGTGCTTTTTGCATGCTTTCTAAGCATAACAGTATATAAGAAATCTTCAAAATTTTGCATTAAATCAAGAGCGAAAATCAAACTATTCTTATAATTATATTATAAAATTCATATTATAAAATAAGCAATATAATGATAGACAATTTGGAGAAAAAAGAAATAAAAAATAAAAAATAAAAGAAACAAAATTAAAATACATAAATGTTTATTGTAAAATAATACATTTCTTTCTTTCTCTGTTTTTCGTATAAAAACCAGTATAACACTATAATATAATTCAAGTATTTTGCGGTCACGCAAAAATAATAATTAAAAATTTTCATTTTAAATGTTACAAGTTACAAGAAAAGTAAAGAAATTGATCTGATAAACGCAAGCAGCAAATTCCAGTTATATATGGCTTAATAGTAAATGATGAACGGTGATTTATGGTGAACGGTGGTGTGAGATGCAGTGGAATACACGCATTTAAATTGCAAATTCTAGATTCATAGCAGTTACACGCGGCGGATCGGAACTTAAAGTCATTACGCCGAATGTCCCAAGAGTCCGTGCTATGTCCTATCAACGAGAGATTGGCGCATACATCGGATCGATCTTAAACCTACCGAAACGAGATTGTCTAGGCATTCGTTGCGCGTCATTTAAGTATTCGATCCGCAAAAATGTCGTTTAAAATCAGATTTCAACCCTGTCGACATTCCACTTCGGATTCGGTTCGTATGTAGTACCGATTGAATGAAACGGGATTTCCACTCGCGCGAATAGTAACAAATCGATTGGTTAGTTCGCTCTTTTTCCGATTTTTTCCCCTTTGGAAATATGTCGAGCAAATCAACTACACAACTGTGTGCTCGAGCTGCACGCGAAACTGAATTTACTGTGCGCAAGGTAAGCGATTTCGTAGATGTAGATGGTAGTAACCGCTTGGACAGTGTATGGAATAAACGATGTGTTTGCTGCGTTTGTGTTAAAACAATCGTTAACCGCATTAAAACGGAACGCGCGTTTGCAGCGACAAGCAATAGTCCAGATTATTGATACGCAATTATCCAGATTATCGATGTGATAATTGCACTGACGCGAGTCGAATTCGCGGATATTCGTCATGTCGGCTTGCTACAGGATTAGTCCTTTAATCCTTTCGCTTTTAACAAGTAGTAGATATTCTCCACATAATATTATCATAATTATAATTTGCGTATTAGTACCGTAATGGATATTTAACATTTATACACTTTAATAATGCCCATTGTAAGCAATTTATACACCGGAAAAGTAAGCATATGTAAAATTTAACATAGAGAAATATTGAAATACGTTAAAAAAGAGAAATATTGAAATACGTTAAAAAATGTATGTTCAATCAGTGAATTAAACAAAAACTTGCTTCAGACATACGTGCAATGCGCATTAATATTTCGCTAAAGTGTCCATTCATAGCAGTTACACGCGGCGGATCGGAACTTAAAGTCATTACGCCGAATGTCCCAAGAGTGGAACATGTGTCCAAATACACATACATATACATCTTCGCAATTTCTTCTAAGTAAACTAATATGTATTAGATCCGCCTGTTCATCATCGTGTTATACCTACAGAATATTCTCCGAAAGAAACTTTGTTTCAAAATTAAAAAGTTTAGTTTTATTAAACGCTCAGGACAGTGAAATAATGTTCAAATCTCCATTCAATTTGAAACAAATTAAAAAATTAATTACTTTTTTTCGGAGATGCAATCTCATAAGTACCAATATTATTGTTTTCTCATTTAAAAAAAAAAAGCAATAAGAAATTTTAATCTCCACTTTAGAAAAGCGAAGAAATTAAATGTTTATTGACCTCGTTCTTCGTAACGGTACGAGTAATGCAATGTGTTGAGAAATCGTAAAAAGTATATGTTGATAAAACTGGAAGTAGCTTATTTCCAGTATAAACTGCTTACAACAATAGATTTAAAGCTTAACGTAAAACAGTAATTTAAATAAAGTTTCGTCCAAGGTTCCAAGCGAAGTACAGGGTTTATCATGCGCTTCGACGGAATCGAGAAAAAGTGGGCGAGAGTTTGACACGGGCCTTGTTACCTGCGAAACGAGACGCAAAAGGCATACGTCTCCCTTTACTATACGGCGGCCGTTCTATCTAAAGTGTTACTCCCTTCTCTTAGGATGACATCGTCCCGGACGCTCTCACGTGACAGACAACGCGCAAAAACCACTTGTCAAGCACGACATACGGCTCCCACACCTGCATGCAACCGGAATGCATGAAAAATGCAACCGCGTGTGCAGCATTGAAATCCCTCCGAAACTGTACGAGCCAGATACAACTCATCGAAAATTTAGAAAGAACTCGACGCTCCTTTCAACAGCGAAACATGCGCTGTTGATTCATGGATTATAGATAAAAGAGACGCGAGAAATCAAAAGCGCGATCGACGCCGCAGAAAGCTTGATAAAAAGACGTTTTATTAAGAACACGTGAAAGGATCTGGCATCGCACTGTTGCCCGGACTCCAACCGATATTTCTCAAAGCTAATCTTAATTAATAGTCAGCTTTTAATTTGCGTCTACGCGTAGAGTGAAGTAAACAAGCCGACGAAGATTCGCCGAGTAAGCAACAATAATTCAAGTGCAGCCTGCGATGAAAAATCGAGCGAGCTACGCGGATCGTGACTAGCATGTGGATCCCGCTTCTCGTCGCCTTCTCCGACTATAACGCGACCGTACGTCCTTGTCAGCGACATATTCACTTTAGTCAAGACCGGGATCTTGCCGCTGACAATGCTTTATGGAGCCGCGCAAAGCGCAGTGCCGCTCCCGCCGTGAACGGACGTCGTCGACGTTGTCGTCGTCACCGTCGGCTCTTTGTTCGCCGAACACCATAAACGCATGGCCGTAAAACCGACCTAGAATTTACGAGGATGAGGATATATGTGCGAGGGGTGGCAATCATCGTCCCCTCCGTAGTATTGCCCATTCGCCCATCGGCGTTTATGCTCGTTATAATGCTGCGCGCAAGCCGATAATCTACTTACGCTTTGAAAATGGTATCGCTAAGCCATCATTAGGAGACACTAGGTAATTTTTCAGTGTCCCCAGCTTTGACAAAGTACAGTCCGTTTTGAGTAATGTAAAGAGAGTAAATCCCGTTTCTATCTACGGATTCATTGAACAAGTTGCAATTATTTTCTTTGAATGAAAACATCTATAGTCATCGTTAGTTCTGAATTACAAAGTTAGAAGATTTCACGTGCCAAATTTCAGGAATGCAGATCATAAACTTTCATGTATTAAAATCAATTTTAAAAAGATTTTAAATGGAGACTCAATTGCATAATTTTCTACAGATATATTTCTCTTTCTCTGAAGTACATGACAAAAATATTACATTTAGCGAAAACAGATTTCACATTTGCAATATATATCGGGAGAAAAAAGAAGAATCAGAATTTCTAATGACAAGTCAAAACAGTTACCCTCGCTAGACAACTTCATTTAAACCCCGAAAACGATCACGGTATTATTAGCTACTGCCCATTTATTTCCAATGCCACCATATGGCAAGGCTGTCTTAATACAATTTCATAAATGGCCCTGAGCAAATGTGCATCGTGCAATATCTACTCCGGAGAGCGGAAACTTTATGTAAAACGATCGGATGCGAAAGTGCGCTTCTGGTAACTTCGACTTTCTAGATCGCTTTAGCTTTTTCACTGTCGTATCTTCTTTTATTCGGTCCATTTAGCAATACTCTTACAACGATAATCCTTCATGAGGAGTTCCGTAAACAATTTTTTATATAGAAAGAAGGATTTTGATAATGCAAAAAATAAAAGTTGCAACAATATCTTTCGTGGTGGTTGACCCGCGTCAATAATTGCGCTTTTTAAAGCTCTCAAATGGCGCGGAACAGAGTTCAAATGCGATACACGTATTTCTGATAAGCGTTTAGTTATATTTGGTGTGGTTTTTGGATGGTAAGATGCGATTCATAATTTTGAGCACGTACGCTGAACTGTGGCATTACACAAAGCCCATTTTAATTAAAGCGGAAATACATCCTCGCGTTAAAATTCAATTTTGAGTAAAAATGTCAGGATTTTCTTTAATATAAAATATAAAAAAATCTTTCTCTTTCTCCAATAATGCTCATTGAAGGTTTAGCAACGCTTACGAAGAACTAGTACTACCATTGTACGGAAGGCCCCAATGGAATTAAATAAATTATTCTGCTTTTCTAACAGTTTTGTTTTTTCACTAGAGATTCGATCGTTGCAAAAGTTTCTGTGAACTTTAACTATATAAGTTAAACACTTGCAATGTGAGAGCCAAGCTTAGCTGCCAGAAACCACGCTTGCCTTTTTAGCCCACTTATTTCCTGGGGACCCAGGTCAGTCGCAACGAATATTCTTCACATGCCCAATAAGCTTCGAAACTCACCTGCAACATAAGAAAAGAGAGAATTGGGTTAGTTTAGCAAATAATACAGCAAGTATAGAAAATGGAAACGTAGCAATATATTTTAATACTCTCTTAAAATTTAATTAAATTTAAAAGAATTATTAATAATTCTGTAAATATTTTTTTGTTACTATTATATGCTTTTTTAAATATTAACATTTAATCTAAATTTTAAAATATTCTATTATAAATTACAAATTACATAACAGAATCGCAATACGTTATTTTTTTTAAATACAAGTTTAATAAAATAACGAATTTTGCTACTATCAAAATTTGCTGCAATTTTAATTTTTCTCTTATATCTTAAAAAGTTTTATTTATTATTACTGAATTACTAAAACGCACTTTTGGCAAAAATTAATTTGCCGCAGCGCTTGTCCGCAACACAAAAATAAGAAATTTTAATTAAACGCATCAACATGTTTCCTGCATTTTAATTTTAGAATTTTCGGCGTGTGTTCGCTGGTGCATTACCTAAAGCCCGATGGTGTGACGCGGCGTCGAGTAATGTATACTCATTAAATATTCAACAAGGACTTCTTAATGACTGTAAAAGCCGGAGCACTCTGCACTTCGATCCCTAAGATAAACGTCTTCTTAAAATGCGCCGCTTAAAATGCGTTGACATCTTTATTTCGTCTCCCCTTCATTTTTACACTTCTTTAAAAAGAGATTCTGCCTCGCAATGATAACGGCACTGACAGTTCGCGACGAATATTGTTTTACAAAAGTTGCGTGTTTACTTGCACTTTACATTAAACGTGCTCAAGCAAATATTATCCTGCTTTGAATATTTATGAGAACAAAAAGACTCTTTTATTCGTGTTGCGCTTGGAAAGAGGATGGCGGAATATTTCACGTATTTCACAATATTATATTTATTCATTTATTTGTACATTGAATGTACAAAATGTGTTAAAAAAATAACTTTTGTTGTCATACTCCTTGTTATTTTTCAGTTTAATGTTGATGCAATATTTTTGCGCTGTTAAGAAATTTGTATCTGCTTTAATTAAGTATCCTCGAGAAAATTAAGATAGTAATAACGTATTAACATAATTCATATATCCTCTACAGTAAAATACTAAAATACTAAATAAAGTTTATATTGCTTTTATGTAACTACATATTATACAAAATTATATTGTATGCATTTCTAATTAGAAATCGCAATATTAATTATTCATCTTGCAAAACACAAACAGATTTGTTTGCGATTTGATTTATAAAATAACATATTTTGTTTAAAAACATATTAAAATCTGAATAAATTTGCTTTGCACGTGAATCGGAATAAAGTGACATCGATCGAAAGAATAAATACGATCATGCATAGATTCCGAAATGATGCCAAGCAATTACACAGTTACACTCGCGTTAAGTAATCAGCGGCAATATGGCAGGAACCCGTGCGACAATTTATGGAATAGATAATTTTGGGATTCGCCTGCAAGTTATTACGTTCTCATTAGCGTCCCGTGCAAGTTGCTCACGCTCGCGTTTGACTGATTAACAGTCGTCGACGTCGCAACCATTGGCAATGGTCATGATTAGTCGCGACTCATTTCCATAACGACGATGGTGCATATGCATAGACAAATCGAACCAATCTTTGCGTTTGGTTACACTGCCTGGGCATTGATGTGTGTGATTATGCAATCTATGCGTGAGTAATTACCATAAACAAACAAAAAAAATATACGCGTGTATAACGTTTTGAAATTTTAAAGAGAAATCTTGAATTCGGAGCACAAGTAATAATCGGACCTCTCAACGGATTGAAAATGCCACGTGCGTCGGCGTGTATTGTCGATGCGGATCTGATTCGTTGATTTAATCGAACTAAGATAATTAGATTGTTATTTTATTTATTAAATAGAATGACCTGTTAGTTGTTCAATAGCCACAAAATTTCTGATAAAGATAAAATCAATTCTATTAAAGTTCAAATTACTTGCAAACGTGATCACAACCGTTAAAAAATAAAAAAATTTTCAGTTTTGTGATCAAGGCAATTAATTAAAAAATTTTAAATTAATCAAAGTAATAAAGTAAAACTGTACCTGTAAAATCATGTTTACTTTTTATTAAACAATGTTTTGAATTGTCTGAATTTTTTTCGTTAAATATGCAAAAAATGACATTTCGCATATATGTATAACCATTTTTTCATTGATATTTTGTATCGTACGAAATAACTTGCCATAATATCGCGAATATATATATCTCAAGAAGGCAAATAAAATTTAGGCAAAGAAAAAGTTTAAATACAGTATATTACATCTATTAAAGGATTTATTATAATAATGAATTTATCGTGTTGAGCAGTATCAAAAAGTGCAACGTGGAAGTTCCCGTCAGCGAAATTGTAGACTGGCCCTTCACGAAATGATACCGCCAGGATCCGTTAATTTTGGTCCACGAAATTTCACGAGATTCCAACTCAAACAAACTTTGACATGGGACTCCCATTTCGCGCGCAGTCACGGCGCTGTATTACCCCGCGTACCCGAAAGTAATAACGCCACGTCGGAATTTTGCTGCTGCAACGCAAGCGACGCACCGCAGAGGCCGCATTATCCACAAGAGATCGCGTCAAACTGTCCTCATCTGTTAAATGTATGACCTATATTGGTTTCTCCGAGTTGCTAATTATTTATCTTTAAGTTTTACTGGCATAATTAATATTTACACAGTCAATAATTTAATTTCAGGCATTTTGTTTTAACGGTACACGCTATATGAATAGTCTGATACACTTTGCATGTCAAAGAAAGCCACATGCAGCGTACGAATGAATAATGCGATAAATATATTGATTCGTTGACATTTTCATTTTATTTTGCATTTTGCAGATATGAGAGAGAAAATCCGATGCAATATTTACGAATTAAATTAATTGTTCGCTGTATGTTACAGAGAAAATAAGAACTTTACGGTCATCATGCAATTAACTGACATTGTCAAATTTTGTGTTATATCGTATCAGATTATTACGTCGCGTCGTATTATGTTTATATTAAATTGAATCAAAATACAGTTACTTTTTTCCCGAAGGGAATCGGACATATGCAATAATTGCGATTGTCACGAGTAAAAATGATAAAATAAAAGTGAACCTCGTATCAGGTTTGCTGAACCACCATTATTTTTGTACTATTGGTTATAATACGTCACAGACACACACAGTACAAATTCGTACTGTGAATATCGGGGTGTAGTTCCATAACCCGTAATGCTAACAGGGGTGCGTTAATGCGGGTCCGACAGTAATAAAAATACAAAGAGCACCCCTTTTGACCTTCCTGCCTTCTGCTTCCTTGCTCTGCCTTTCCGTTAATTTCATCAAATAGAACAGAGGAGAAAAGCCCGGGAAACTGGATTGCTTGTGCAGTTTGGATGAGTATATACATTATATATTTTCTCATTTACGAGTAAAAAAATTCCATTCTCTTACAAAATAAATTTAAAAATGTAAAATAAAATTATAAAGTTAAATGCTATTACAACGTTTCTGAAAAAAAACCATATTGTTTAATATAATGCTTATTGTTTTAACGATTAACTACAATTTTCTATAGATTAGCATTTAATCTTGCTTTAATTCAGCTTCTTATAATTACAATTTTTATAACTTTTAAAATTTTACACACGGGACGTAGTTTTATTTTTGAATAACTTATTTATTATGAGACAAGTATTCTCTTGGTGAGAAAATGCTCACAGCTTTTAACTAATGTTGTTAAACCGATAATCGATCTGCCAATAATTACTCGATACAGTTCAATTCGAATTTATAACGCGCAAATGTCACGGCAATTAAAATAAACGGCTGCGAGATATGAAGCCGTCTTCAAATATTTCGTGCAGTTGATTTCTGCGCGAGTGAGAGTTACAAACTCAGCTCTTTAATTATAACTCTTAATTATAGAACTTTCTATCACGTTCCTGCTTCTTGGATAATCTCGACTTTCGTTAAAATTGCCCGTTTCAAGTGATACGCCACTCAAAAGCTACAATTCTACGTTCAAGAGTTCATATAACATTTTATATTCTCCTATTTTTTTTCTTTAGTAAATACCTTGACCTATTTTTAAATTTTTTTTCTGAAAACAGAAACTGTTTTTATCCCTAGTTTTTAATTTCGTTTTAAATATCTCATATTAATCATTAATTATTATTTTTTGCAAGTTTGCAAGTTTGCAAGAATTATCTCTACTTTAGTAAATATTTTTGAGAAACACACATAAAGATGTCGTCTTCTTCTCTATGAAAATTTTTTGTTAAACCGAATTTTTTATCTTTGTCACCAATGCATGTTCTAATATAAAAATAAATCTGTAAATTAATTGTAAGTTAATCACAGATCAATCATTTTCATTTAATCTATATTCGCAATACAAAATATCGGAATTATAAAAGCAAGAAAATCGCTGCAATAAAAAAAGTTATTCCTCGTCCAAATGATTCAAGCAGAATGAATGTTTCAAATTTTTTTTCATCAAATGTTTTACTCAAAAGACCGAAAAATTTGTGATATCAATTCAACTCATGCATATGTAACGTTTACTGTATAAAAATTATTACATTTTTCGAGAATACAAATTTATTGAAATGTAAATATTAAATTACAAAGCAAACGCAAATACATAGAAAGTCAAAAATTTTTCCAAATTTGTTAAAAATAACTCGCGTTAGTGCTAATTTGTAAGATCATCCACGTTTCCAGAAAGTTCTGAAGAACTTTACTTTGATAGTTCAAAACTTTATCACGGCCACAACTTTTCCCATTTTATTACGAGACCCTTTTATCAAGTTAATAGCGTCTCAAAGCTCGTTAATACAACCTGGTACTAGCATATTTAATACCAATCCTTTTGGAAAAAGGGCAACTTCTGTTAGCAAAAAATTTCTTGACTCGTAAATCATATCTCTGCGCAGATGTTTATGAAATAACGTGAGGAATAACTTGTTTTCACTTATTTATTTCATTTGTCATCATATTTTCTAATTAATACGGAGGTAAGTAGATTAGACGGAATTTAAAATGCTTTGCAATTTATTAAATCATATAGATTTTTATCGTATGTAATGTTGACATCATTATAGCTCTCATCCATTTTTTTTATATTAATAACACTGGCTTTTAATAATATTGGCGGGATGTGAAAATACTGAGCACAGCACCTGATCTGTGTTTCCATAACAAGTTGAACTTTGACATCTTATGATTTATGACAAGGACGAGCAATTTTTCATCCAAGTTGCGTTGTACCTCGTGGTCCGCGCGGTACGTCATACTTTGTCACTGCTTGTTTGTCCTTAAGAAATGTGTGGGGTGGACAAAGTAAACTTGGAGACGTCTATAATCTCCAAAATGCGAAATGTCGGAAATAAAGATATATAATTAATTTGAATTTAATTTCGATGCATGTAATATATGGAGACGTTTTTATCATAATTTGTTACAACAGGACATCAACAGGATATCTGGCTATCGCAAAAATAAAATTCTTCTCGCAATTTCACGACATCTTGCAGTTTCATTTTGAATAATGTAGGCAAATTGCCGCGATAGCTCGTTAGTTTTGCTACGCGAGGCTCCGTAATATCGGCCACGTTATGAGCACATTGGAGGCTCAGAGTGTACAGGGTGTCTCGTAAGACCCGGTTTTTAATATCGCATTATCTCCGTAACGAGCGCTCGATAAGCGCTCGACGAAGAAAGAGTTCGTTCTGAATTAGATCAGGAAGATGATTTTGCTGCTAAAGCCTGATATTTAATGAGCGTCCTGTAAGAGCGATCGATATCGGTATAATGCGGCGACAATAAATAATATTAAAAGCTTCGATATATGTATGTACATTATTAGCAAAATATAATAAATGTTCATGCAATTTAACAGAGTCAGCTCTTTTAAAATATTTTGTAAATATGTCTGCCTAATAATACTAATAAAGTAATAAATTTATAAAAATGTAATAAATTAAAGTTAAATCTTTTATATTGAATCTTTTTTAATTTCCAATTTTTAATTAATTAGACAACTCTCACTTCACTCTTGCACACTTTCCTAGTTGTCGAAGTATATTTTTTGATTTTGTAATAGCATTTAATGCAGTTGACAAACTAAGTTAGCAAAGATTTATCAATTCAATTTCAGTCGTTTTCGTCAAAATGGGCGTTTAGCATCGCTAAAATGGGCGTTTGTTTAGTTAAATTGATTGCAATGCCTGATTGATATATCAAATGTTTCGACAGCTAACAGCTATAGTATTATGGAATAACTAAAATGGCAGGTAATCGAAATTCTATGAAATATACTTAGACGCAATATAGAAAGAGAAACCTATTATCGTGTAGCATTTAAAATAGGTTTCTAATTTTCTTTCTTATGTATAATTGTCATTGTATAAGTACAGAAATTAGCTAAATAAATGAATTTTCAAATAAACAAATTTAACAAAAATTACTAAAATATTTATATTTATTATCGTTTGTCCACTTTGATTGTTGCGTGTGTCAATTTGTCTGTATGCCACAGTGACATATTATACTAAACGTTCGTGCCGTCGAAACTTCGGCAGTAAGTAGCGCGAGTGTATCAAGTGTCAGACACAATTACGTGTAGGAGTTGCGAGTATCGGTCCGTAATTGCTGAGAATCTCTATTCGCGATAACCTGTTGGACTTCGAGTAATGGCTTTATGGCAATCCTAAACGATAAAGAAGACCTTTGATGTTGCGTTTAAAAGCATAGAAGTACAAGCATACTCTTCTATGTAAATTCTCTATCCTAAAAATCCAATAAATAATGTAAATTTTAGATGTTACTAACTTTATGCATGTAATGATACATTAAAATTTCTCAAATATTTCATAATGTATACTAATCAATATTCAAATAGACAAGTAAAAATAAAATATAAATAAATCTTTATTCATAAAAATTTTGTTTTCGTTTCTCAAATTATTCCATTTTTCAGAGAGTCAATTACTGAAAGTCAATTATTAAAAGATAATATTAATTAAAATAATATGTGACAAAAATTCAAAGCAGCATATATTTAGTTTAATCTTCAAGTTAATTTATCGCTTGAAATATTAAAAAATTAACTTTTAAAAAACACAAAATCTTCTTGAATTATTTAATAAATATTAAAGTTACGGAGAATTAATTAATACGTACAAATCAATACTAAAATGCTGGGAAAGCTGATATTAATTTTGTCTACGCGCATGCTTTCAATGAGCTCCTCGAAAGAACAATGAATGTCGGTAATCCTTCAGTTTGAATGACGTCTTTAATATCGTGCTACGATAATCGTATTATTGAAAAACCAATTATTCCGTCGCAGCGCAATAGTTCTATATTTAAATCCAAGAAAATATTATTGGAAATAATGCATATACTAATATAAATCTAAATGCATACAATCTATAATAACGTTTGTCTTTTTTCAAGTAATTAATTATTTTTAATATAGAAGGCGACTTATCAAAAATTTCGTAAAATTAGATAAAATCATATTTAAAAATTTCTATTTTATGTTCATTTTAAGTAGAAATTATTATGCTAAAATCTCGTGTGTTTTTTAAACTTAAAAATATTTCACTGTAAATGTGAGTGTGTAAACAAAAAAAATTTTAAATATCGACTATTTTTATTCAAACAAGTATAATTAATGCGCTGTAATTGAAACTTAGGAAAATCCGTATATCATACCAATAAAGAGGATATTGTGTTGATATTCATCTCTTCAAATCCCAAAATGGATCTCCGTTGCACAAAACGGAGTCGATTATCCGCTCTTAGGATCACAGAAAATCTCTTATACAATTAAAAGTTCGCCGCTTTTATTCCGTACTTTTGGGATTATCTCTGTGCTTATCTGTACGTTGGAACTCTTTACTTCAAATTGAATGCGTGTATGTGTGTGTATGGCTTTTCACAGAATTTAGATTTATAGATTTTACAACATATTGAAAAGAGCGGATTAATTTGCGAGATATACAGAGAGAGAGAGAGAGAGAGAGTATCCAGAAATATTATACCACAAATCTTTATCTGTATAGAGAATCATGAATCTGTACGAATATGTTATCCCTTTTTCTAGTTCGAAGCTTGTTATCGACAATGCGTACATGATCCCGTTTGGCACGTGATCACGATAGCGACTTCTGAAACAGTAGAAGTCGGCTGCCTCGCAGCACAACTTACCGGAGTACCTATCTATCCGAGCACCCGCATTTTCATGTGGAACGCATACCTATTTCCAGTTCGCTGTCACGATTTGCATTTCGCGCACGAAGATATCTCCCGCAGATGCAAAACTAGATGCGCCTCAAACTTGATTCTCTACAGCTCTTACAGACTGTCACGGGGTTACATCGGGAGTTGACGAAGTCGCGCTCACTTCGGCGGAAAACTTGACAGTGAGAACTTCGACGTAATCTCGAGATTCCGCGAGAATCCTCTCGGTCGAAGTTCCATAGACGCGCAAATAGCATTTCCATCACGTTCATTTTTTTTTGTCGAAGATTCTACTTAAAAGGAACTAATTGGTGTTACGAAAAATAATTATTTGTATAATCTATTCATTGCGCGAGTGCTATATATGTATGCAACACATTATTACACATTATTATACATTAATACACATATAAATCGATAAACTTAATGCGCACAGGAATTATATTACACACCCATCCGCCTAATAACGACTTAGTAACTAACTAATAACTACTACAATATTTGCAAATAACAATTCCACTCGGGAGATATTTATAGCGGTTAAACGTGTGTTCCGCACTCGAAATAAAGACAACGCTATTCTGCTTTTATTGCAACTCTTATCACAGCTCCCGCGTGAAACCGGCTCGCTCCGACAAAGCGGCGAGTAACGTAGAGAGGTAAAGAGAATTAAAAGGTATCTCGCTGAGGGAGTTCTAGGTCCTCGCAAATTAAGTTTCCGCGTTAAACGCGTCGCTTCCCGACACTCTTCGCCACAAAATTCGCTGCACGAAGTGTGTTCGTCCGCCGGCCAGATCCGCCGATACGAGATTTTTCGAGCTTCTCGGTATTAATGACACGTACCGCACGTGAATGGAACACCCTCGAGCGCTCTCCCTTTCTCTTTTCTCGACAAAGAACCGTCTTATACCATAAAAGAACTATTGCATGTCCCGTGTGAATTTATTTTAATTCTTTCGTCTCGAGCATACCCAATCACGAACATAGAGTTTTAAAACCCTTCGGTATTATTGCTTTTCTGTTCATAGACATGTCATGAATTACAATTAAGTCTTTTGAGTTATCTGGAATGGAGCTGTATTTTAAATAGAAGAACAAAAAGACGATAAAAGTAATTCAAATATTGCTGTGTTAGACGTGCCATTAACTTGCAATAATCAAGATTTTGATTGAAAAAATTCGATATTAAATTTTTGACATTATTAGAATCTAAATTTTTAATCACAATTAAGTGAGAAAAAATTTCCTGGTACTTTCATCCATAAAAGAGCGATTGTGTCGGAAGAGAAAAGAGAGGCATGCGAAAAGAGTATTATAGAGAATGGCGCCATTATGGCTAGCCAAAGGCAATATTTTCGTAAACACTATTCTCTTTATGAGCCCTCCCAGCACATTTTCGAGTGTATATTCACTAATACACCATTATCGTTCCATATTCCATAATTCAAACTTTATGCAGTGCCATTATATAGTTAATTATATCGCTTTTTTGCTTAATACAAACCAATATTATGATTAATTGATGATTATTGCATGACAATCGATATTTTAAATGTTTAATCATTGCTGGTAACTATCCAATCTCTTGCATAATAAAGCAAACGAATAATTAATTCGCGTAAAGCATATTATTTGCTTAATAGATGCATTTCTTTCACATTATATGTATCTATTGTACACGAGCATATGGGTTCGCAATCTCGCCAAAGAAGAATAAGAGACAAGACAAACGATGGAGAAAGCGACAAAACTGCGCCACACGTTTAAGAGTGTGACAGGGGATTACCGTAGAAGAAGGAGAGATAATGGCGTCCCCGAGGCTAGTCAAAGGCGACACTTTACTACTCCCGACGACTTTACGGGGCTTCCTCGTACATCTCTCTGCTCGGACGATGTATGCGACCATTAATGAATTGAGCCAAGACTGCATTGTGCTCTTCTGTGGGGACGGATTTCAGGGGTGGAAACGGCGGAGGTAGGAGCGACGTTCTCAACATTTTCTCGCCGAGAGCAAAAGGAGCCCCTTCCGTCCACGAATTATTGCGCAATAAAGCTGTAATGCCGGTCGATGCGTCGGGCGTCGCGAAAAACTAAATCGATTGCGATCTCTAAGTGGTATTCGGCAAAAAATCCAGACGAGTAGTCTCACTCGCAGCGTTTTTCCCGGAGACACGTAAAACGTTTCCGCGATATTTGATGTGTCAGATATACACCAAAGCGAATGCTGCCGAAATGCAAACGGCTTTTATACTACGCACATTGGAGATGCGTGTATGAATTTGTTCATTTATTTTATTCAAAACATCAAATT
Organism: Tetramorium bicarinatum; assembly: GCA_928718305.1. Taxonomy (NCBI): domain Eukaryota; kingdom Metazoa; phylum Arthropoda; class Insecta; order Hymenoptera; family Formicidae; genus Tetramorium; species Tetramorium bicarinatum. The sequence goes on along the minus strand of OV788322.1, from coordinate 5,038,682 downwards.
TGAACTGAAGTAATCTTGCGCAATTTTTGTCATTATTAAATATGTTATTTTGTTGTCTGGTGGAAAACATATTCGATAGAACATGAATTTTCCTCATTCAAAACACGCTTTCAAAAGAGAACCAAATTGAAGTAAATTATTCGTCCTATTAACATTTTGAGGAGCAGCTCCTATAAACGCTCATAACTCGTAAATTTGCGGCGAAATTTCGGTTTGGTCCACCGGCCGGATGATTGTAACCATAAATTACCGTATGCTGATACTAAGCGAGGGACATGACGTATGCATATGTATATCGATTGTCATGGAGTCTAATGGTGATCTAATTTCGGGTCTTGAGCAAAAATTAACAGGCACAGGTGTCGAAAGGATGAAAAAAACTGCGCTCAATCCGCAGTATCGCGTACGATATTGAACTTCGTTAGAATATTTTTGGTCTTTTGTTCGTTTTGATACATCTATAATGCATATCTCCCGCTCTTTTTTCCGGATACAACGGGCAATAAGGAAAAAACAGCCTCGATATTGATGGTGATTCGCAGACGAAACAAAGACTCTCGCGAATTATTGAGCAATAAAGAGGTAATGTCAAGGCAGTACGTCAAGCGTGCGCGATAAGAGACGAGGATTGTAAGATCGCGAGTTTCTTTTCATGCGAAACGTGTCTTCCTTTGTGCGGAAAATACAGCAGCTGGCAAAGAAAAGGGGAGGACATGTCTTAGCGAGATAGGGGATGCTTTACGAGTTTGATCTTAATCATCCCCTTAAAGAAGTGATTCAGCCGATTTCTGTTTAACTTAAAATTGATCCTAGCTTTAATGTATTATTACTGTTCAGACAGAAAAGTTGATTCAAAGCGAATTTGAAAATTACCGACAGTAAACTGACTATATCTTATTATAATTCTAACAATAATATATTGCAACATACGAATAATTATAATTTTGAAGATTGATTTTAAGAAAATTCTACAGAAAATAATAAATTAATGAATTAATGAAAATTATAAATTATTTTTTAGTATAATTACGACAATAATACGTCTCAGCTCATTATCATTTCACAAATAATCTAAATCATGCGTATCATGGTTTCATCTTACAAGTTTGGTCCCGTCAGTTGGATTTAACAACACGGGGAGAGTCGTTAAATGTAACTCCGACGAGTTCCTATTTCGCCGTCACGGGCACCCGCGTAATCATTATACGTCGGCAGAAGGCAACGCCTAGGGGAGCCCATTACGAGTTTCATAAATTGTGGGGCAGGCCCTTGAGAGTAATCTTAAATAACCAGGTACGAAAACGGCCTTTAGTCGAGACTTAGGTAACGCTCGAGCAAGGACATCCCACGCCGCTTCACAACAGCCTTACTTGGATAACGTTGTGCTTAAGCAACTTCGTATATATTGATCGAGAAACAAGGCAAACATAATTTGCCTATATCTTTTAGCTAAAAGTACCGTAAAAGTATTTTGTATGATAAGGTGAACGGCTTAGAAGTTATTTTAATATTACAGAATCAGAATAATATATTGCATAATTATACTAGAAGTGTAGTGCGCAAAGTCTATGTATGTATTCAATCGAGAATTAAAAAAAATATCTGTTTTAGTACTTTAGCAGATATTAAGAGACTTGAGTAGCGTTTTTTTACTTGCCCTTATTTTTCATTAAAATTTAATTTCCTTTGATTTAAATTAGTTTTTACATCACATTATGAAAGAGATTTATAATTCACATGTTATAAAATTATTTAATTTTTATAAATGACTATTTAAATAATCTGTCCAACAATTTTATTGTAAAATATATAAGACTTTTCTAATTCTTTTTCTCTTTACTAACTTTCTTTTTAGATAGAAACTTTTGTTGTAGCTAATAATTATCAATTTGTAACAAATTCGTTACCAGCATTTTTTTCAATATTATAATTACTACTAGTTATTAATTATGTGACATTCCAAAACAGGATTCACGCCGTTTCCAGGGTAAACACGTATGACGAACCTCAATTTACACCGGTATGATATATATCGGATCAAAATGAATTTAATTAATACAATTTCGGTCACGCGCAAACACCACGCACGCAGATATTCGTTCCCATCGAGGGTACGTTTTCCCTCTCATGTTGTATTATGTTTGTGCAAACAAGCGGAAATTCGGGGTGCCCCCTAATATCAAATGCTCCGAATATCAGTGTCTGGCGCATTATTGCGACAATATTGCATTGAATTAAACTGGCACAAAGATGATTTCCGCGTGAGCATTATGCATCTGCGGTTCCAGGTGTGCGAGAGAACTGCGACGTATAATTAATTATTCGATTAAGAATAACATTGGGATTGTCCACCAAAACCAATTTTCATTTGTGCTATTTATATCATATATTTTTTTGTATTGTTCTCGTAGTCCACTTGGTTCCGCAAGATCAAGCCGACACTTCGAGGGAAGGAGGAAATTATATTTTTATAAGTGCACGTGCGCTTTAAGACGAGAGATGTAGGCGTCGTTCCGCGCGAGATGCGAATATCGATCGGCGGAAGCACACATAGACACGAAGAATTCCCTATAACGATTTCACGGAGGGAGCAGCATCCCCAACTTCGAGACGTTACAGATGTTCGTGGCAAGCATGTTGGATATCTCTGTAGAAAACGCCATACAGGATAGTTTTACCCGATATTTTCTTTACTCTACTGCTGTATACCCATTATTCATAAATATTTATGTCAGATCTAAAAGATTTCATTACTTTAAATAAATAAATAATATAGTAAGATAAACTGTTAAGATTACTACGCGTGAAGTATAATTATTTATGTATAAATATAATAAAATTATATTGGAACAAAATCATGTGCATACTTCCTGTTCTAATAACTTATTCTCGTAAATGCATATTGTTCTTCTTAATTTTATAAGTTTCAGATCATTTTTTAATGCTATATAAAATAATTTTTTTAATATTAAAGAAATAATCACAGATACTAACAAAAAAATGAAAAAATAAAAGCGAGAGAGAGAAAGAAAAAGTCAAACATAAAAGAATTAAAACTACTTTTAATATTAAAGAAATGATATTTCGAGTTGTATTAGATTATTTTGGATAGTATAGTAAGTTAGAGTTCGCTTGGCCAAGAAAATATCGACTAAAGCCCAAGACCAGGAAACTCTAGGCGAATGCTAGTCCGAACCATCCTCGGATTTTCTTGACCCTTCTAGTCGCTTCCTCCCTTTCTTAGAAAGACGACTCGATCGGATAGCATCACGTGAACTTTGCCTCCCTTCGTGATCCGACCCTTCCAGCCTATTACACTCCATTTTTTCATGTCAAGACGTATCCTTAGGGAAAGAAGAGGGTCCCGAAAGCATCTTGAAGAATATGTTGAATTTTGTAAGATTTAAATGCAATACAATCATAGAGAATGTTACATAAAGATCAAGAATTTTAAAATTGGACCATCTCATATATCATGAGTAATTTTGTTTAAAAATGCTATTTTCAAGCCTGAAAAATTTGCACAGGTAAGTAAACCGTTTAAAAAAATGTCGATTGTTAGAGAGAGTCAACGGCAAAATCGCGTCTATCGAAATCCGATAAGTCGAAAGCCACATGTACATTTGTTCGAAAGTTTTTATTGTTCCAACGGAAGGTGTCATTCGGTCGAACCTCAAGTATTCGGACCTTTGTCATTCAATCTCCGGATGTTTTGCGTTCACGGTACTTTCTAGCTTGGTCAGCTCATAGTGTCACAAGGTGAAAAATCACGATTGTAAAAAAGAGAGAGAAGTCAGTAGAGTTAATTTTTTTTAACACGCGCTGGAAGTTGTAATTCTTAAATAATTATGACTTATAGAATTTTTATATTTGTGAATTGTATAAAAATTGTATAATACATGGGAAATTATATCGTCTTTATTTTCACATTTATGAAGAATATTCATTATGTTTTAATATTTCCTTTTATTTCTTTTTTAGTTCTACCAATAATTAATTATTATTTTATCTTTTATCAATATTTCGAAAACTATTGTACTCTAGCTTTATAATTAAAGTTTTTAATTAATTAAGTTGTATCGTGATTTTATAGTAAACTTTATTAGTCAATTATTCTGTTATCGATAAACAAATAGTAGTTTGACCAATAATCGATTGGATGATTGGTCGTTAGACGACAAGTTAGAGCAGTTTGCATGCTCTAGAGTACTGCATCGATCAAATAGACATACAATTGCAGGCTCACGATATTACCAGTAAAGGATTATTAATCAATAGGATTATTACATTTGTCATCGATCCATCATGGCTTGTTCAAATGTGAAAAAGTGAGTTTCCTCAGTTTTAATTTTCTGAAACATTCGACTAAGTTCAGAATTTATTTCACAGAAAATTATTGTAACGTAAGCGGATATCATCCAACTGAAACTGCATTAATGGTTTTTAAGATACACAATTTTAATTTACACAAGTAATTTTAACATGTAAAGAATTATTATTTCACGAATGATATGATATGTTTCAAAAACGCATTTTTTTTAAAATTAGTAAAAACTTACAAAATTGTCATAATATTTAAAACGCAAGCTTTTTGTCATGCTTGGAGAATAAAAATATAAAATATTATTATTCTGTCTATGAAAGAGAGAAAATGAGAAATATGAAAAACAATTGATACATAAAGAAAAGATTTTAGAAAGAATAACTAAAAACTGCCGCCTTCTTGTTCGTAATTTGTCTCGGATGTAACTTCCGGATACAGATGAAGCGATACGAAACTAATTTAAGCCGGGAGATTTAATTAAACGATAAATACACGTTTGCGGTTAAATTCTCTTTGCCTTTTCCACGGTATGCGCAATTCGTTACATGTTGCGGAGGAAGACTGCTCGTTTACATACCATGTTTTTCTGTAACGCAGTATACACGTTTCGCTTATTTCACAGGTAATGGAATCTAAACTCGGCTAACGTTCCGATGTAATGAATCTAAACAGGCGCCATGTGGCATTACAGCGACGTGTAATGCATTGAGAATCACCTATAGAGATACAAAAGAAACAAAATAATCGCGAACCGTTATAAAGCTGCACCCAATAAATTCCAATGAAGCCATGCGATCGCGCGATCGATCTTCGACTTTCCTCTCAAGAGGCAAAAACTACGATTAGAACTTTGTGTAAGCGAGAACATGTACGTTTTTAAATTTTCAATCTATACAATCATCGAAAAAACTGTAATTAACAGATGAAAAAAATTCATGTTCTAAAAATAATAAAATTTAAAAATTAAACATATAGATACACGCCAGTATCAAAATTACAAACTTTAAAAAAGTGAGAATCTTTTTTAAATACAAACTATTAATTAAAAATTATGACAAAGACAAATTTCATGAAAAATAACAATATACATATTGCATCGCTAAAATTAAAAACTTTATATGTACAACAATCTCGGCAGTATTTAATTCATCGTATAAAGTCAAATTCAACCGCGATATTTAATTCGAGACTGCTTAATTCAATGACAAGTCAAAATGCTTAATTAACTGCTCGATAGGATGTTACCTCGAGGCGATCATACGAAACGACGCCTGGCTGCATTCATTATTTAACGGTACGAAGTGGCAGACGCGTCGTGTGAGAGATGCGTCAAACAATGGGATTATTAATTAACTGAGGCGCAGAGGGACGGTGAAACTTAACTGGAAGTTATCGTCGACTCGAAAATTGTTAGATCGCACTTTAGATGCAATTCGAGTTTGCGAGCGTTAACCCATCGAGTATATGCATTATAAACATTGTAATAATGACGTCACATAATGTATTCGTGCAAAGCATTATTGTGCAGAGCAATTATCGTAATGCAGAGTCGATGCTTATTTTATATGAGCTTTAATAACAATTATTAATCGCTTTCTGCTTAATTGCTTTTCCAGAAACCTTCGAAATGATGTGTAATTTTTCACGACATTTGCGGATTAATTATTCGCATTGCTCAAAAACTGACAGAGTTTTGAATGACGCAAAGGAATTTTCCATTTCCATTTCCATCGCGGATATGTCCAGGTGTCGACTCGAGCGAAGTACAATTCCGCGCGACGATAAAATGATAACAAATGATGGCAGAAATACGCCATGGCGAGCTACGAGATTATTAATTAAGTTGGAGCATTAACGGGCGGTTCGGTGAATCGCTAGGACGGAGCTTGAAAATTATCACGTAATAGCAAGAAACCGGTGATGCGAATTTGCGTTCATTAAACGCGTCCTTTTCAACATTTGAAAACGAACAAAGAAATATCTAATAGATATGTCTGGTTTTATCCGCGTCTCTCATCTTCTCTTTCTTTTCTTCCACATTTCAACATTTAATTGACATTGATATAAACGTCGCACTGGATATCGATACCGTTCGATGATCAAGGTAATTTTAAATAAACTGCTTACGCACGAAGTAATTCACGAATATTTAATGCTTCGTTGCCGGAGATAATTGTCATGACTTACACGCTTGCATGTTGCGAATATATGCTTTGTTAGATAAATCATAATCAAGGGGATCAAAAAACGCTTATATGCGTCAAGTTTAATTTTTAATATACTTGATAAAATGTCTAGTTAAGTGCCAATTATATTTAAAAAAACAATATTTAAAACTTTTCACGGATAGTTCTTTTTCAAATTGTAAATATGGAAAAACATGTATTATACATGTATTACGTATTATATATTCTTATATTTTCAATTAAAATATAAATAAATCGTAATACATGAAGTAAAATAGCATTCTGAAACATATTTGTAAATGTTTAATTGCATATATCTTTCAAAATAAATACACAGTCGCGAGTATACGTCTGAATAGATTAAGAATATTAAATAATTTCTATTTTTATTGTATCGGAAATGTGTGTATATGTAAGCGAAAATAGATGTATAAAAAAAAAACTTTCGTCGAATGCTGTTCACTTTGCAGGCGCTCGAGTTTTTCCTCGCAAGTGCATCTCAGAAACGACACGATGTATCCCGATGCGCCGACATGGCAACAATAATTTAGAACTTCGCAGCGGCGCGCACCTCGCGCGTTTTGCGGAACGATAAATCACGGGTCGAAGGAGCGCGGGAATACCGGAATGATGAATCGCTCGCTTAAGCCTGAATCCTGTACGGCTGGACGAGAGACGAAGTAATAGGACGAAATATTTTCTGACGAAAATTAATACATATTCTCAAATATGACGTTATAAATTCTCTGCTCTCGAGCAAAAATTCGATTGATGTAGATAATGTTAATTACTGAATTACTCGATATAATAAAAATTCCGATTTTATTTTGCACAGATCAAAGATTATGCCTGTGACTTTGTATCAGTGTAATCTTCCTAATATAAATTTTGGCTGATAAAATGTGATACACGGAAAAACACGAAGTGTGCAATTGGGATTTAATAGGCAAAGATTAATCAGTGCGGAACGAAAGTTACAATATTAAATACGGCCGAATATAAATTCGATTGTTTTTCCATTTCGCTATCGGATACGTTGAAACGCGTCGGGTATTTTGGGAATAAAAATTCGGAAAAATCTATTTTGTACTATCATGGATCAAATTGGTATTGCGTTGCAACCTGAATATTTTTCTACATTGCTCTCGATGAACCGTCGGAAAATAATACGAATCAAGATACATATGTTGCGATATATCAAAACAGAAACGATATAGAAAAATGAAGAGTACTGGTTAAATGTACAAATCATGCGAGATTGATTTGTAGCATCTATTATACGATATGTAATCACGCTGCTGGGCATGACGTATCGAAATCCCCAATTCATGACATAACTGTCCAAGATAACGTGAAGGGAACCAAATGCAATTTAATGTATTCCGGCGAGTTATGATACGCATATGTTCAGGCAAGCAATTACAATAAAATCGATACCTCTAATTTTGATAAAGATTCCCTATTTGCTAAAGAAAAATATATCAATTATTCCCTGTTTATTTCAATGTACGACAATTCAGTCTCTTCAGAAATTCGTTTGGAATTTTCTGTATGCCCGGTGTTTAAATATCTCAGATATTATTCGACACGCTTTGTTTTTATAACTTTAAAGAAAAATATGTACAGATATGTCAACGTATCTGCGCCACGACAGTCCTTTCACCGGGTGTGTCCGATACAGAGATTTGAATTGATATTTTCTCTCTGGTGAGGGAAAAGTTCGAGGATGCGAATATCAAAAACCAACAATATCTCGCGAATGGTTCATGAATGAAGCGTCATATAAAAACGTAGCATCCGATACAGGGAGCTCCATTTTGATATCCGTGCTCATAAAGGACAGCTGTTGAGCGCCAGCTGCTCATGTTATTACTTTCGGAGCTGCATAGCTGCGATATTGAGCTACAAGCAAACGCCGGAGAAAATTGGCAAGGTACCGATCCTATTTCTCTATTTTCGATTTCAAGACGATTAAGTGGTCATTTCGCGCCGAGCACCGTTAAGAGCCACCGGAACATTCAGTATACTTATATAAATATTTAAAAAGTTATCAGCTGTAATTTGCGTGCCAAAATTTCATAAAAAAATTATGCTATAATTTTACAATAAACTAACTTGAATTTCTACATCTTCAGATTTAATAACAAATACATATATTGATATTATAAAACAATAAATAATTTACTATAAAGTACATCAATTTATTCACAATATTAAATTGGAATATTAAAAGAAATATAATATAGTCTATAAGGAGATATTTGCTATCACTAGTTTAGCGCAAACGTTCTTAATCTCGTAATTATAACTTTATATAAAATTCTAAGGATGAAATTCTTAGCACTATAATTCTTGTTGTTGCCGTAAAATATCAACAGGGCAATTTAATAAACGAAATGTAAATTTAGCGTTTCTTTACTGATCAAATCGTTGCTTTAAACTTTTAGTATTCGTCATGCTATTCCCATGATACGCTCCTGGCAAGAGCTACCTGTTGATCCAACTTGAACGAGCAGGTATCTTCGGTTACCTTACCGAGATATAACGAGCGTGATGTATCCTTTTATTCACCGGCGCTTTCATGCACCGGCGCTCTTGCGCTAGGCCATCACATTTGATGGAAAGTACAAGTCTATCGGTTCGTTAGAAGAACAATTTCAGTCGGCGTGTTGCTGAACGGTTGAATGAAATATTATTCTCCTTTTAAGCAATATATAGTACAACGTATTGCCTTCCTTGCGAGATCTATTAATATCTTTTTAAAGTTAAGGATAAAATAAATTTTCCTCTGATTTATTTGCATATCCTAAAATTAATTTGAATGTCACAATCTTATTCTAAAAACGAATATTTTATATCGATGATCTTAAAACATTCTAAATATACTATGATATTTCAGACTAAACAGTGAAATATTGCTTCTTTGTGTACTTTACTTCTTACCGCACTAGTGAATGTTCTTGGTATTCAGCAACCTTTAAACAGATCGTAACTTCTTTCTTGTAATCTCTCTTGCAAAACTTTGATATCAAATGTCATTTTGCATAATATTAGGTTCGTGAGAAAATCAATTTGTAGGCTACACATACATTCCTTCTCTTTTGCATAATATGTATGTATAATAGTTATATGTATTGTATGTGTAAATATAATAGTTTTACATATTATATATACAAATCACATAAATTTTATAGCACAACCTTCGATTTTGTTCATTAACAAAAAAGTTTTAAATATTAAAAATTATTGATAAAATATCTTTAACGCAGAAAAGGTAAAAAAATTACATCAATTTTTATTTAATCTCGAAATATTCTTTAACAAAATAATTATTACTATTTTTTAAATTTCAATACTTTCTAAGATTTAATCCTGGGCATTTTAATAATTAAATGTCGAATTAAAATTATATTAAAATAAAAGCCTTTCAAAGTTTAATTTGAAAAATCGTAAAACATATCAAAAAGATAGGCTAAAAGATGGATAGAAAAATGGAGCAAAAATCTTGATCGAACAATATAACGTTGTGAAACAAATGATAAATCCGTGATCAAGTTTTGCTGACAAATCACATTCAACCAGAACGGAGGCATTATTTCCCGTTCCACTAGAAACATAGCACTGTCGTAAATCGCTTTGGATTACACTGCCATGGATTATACTCGTTTGCCGATATCGAAGTAGTCTCTAATCGTTCATGCAGAAATTTAATGAATTCAGCGTTTTGCGATAGCTACTTTTATTTTCGCAATTGCTGTCACGCATCATCAATTTGTATCCATTTCTACAGTAACGTTTAGATAACATCAAATAATTTTGATGCTTTTTCGATGTGCCAATCTTATACATATATATCTTGGCATAATGATATAAAATATAAAAAATGTTTGCATAATGTGTAAGTAAAAAGAGAATACAAATGGAAATTTTCAAGGTTCTTATCTATAATTCTATCTTTTCTCAATCTGAAGAAAATACGTCGAATCTCTTAGAATATGAATGGTTTGCAAACGGAAAGAGTTGTAGCCTAATATATTATATTATGCGAAAAGACACTGGGATTTGTAAAACGAGCCCGGTCATCATAAAGATATCTTCTTTTTCTTTCTCTCTTCAGTATAAGTTTCAAAAGTTGGAGGGAATTTTTTATTCTTCCGCTATTTGAAAATTACAGCTCTCGACATGTTATCAAGGTGTCCGATTTTTATTTTATATGATACTAGAGCTTTTTATAGTTACCTATCAATCTTTGTTTGAATTGAATAGATAGGAACTTTGCGACTTGCCGCTGAGACATTTCTCATGGGAAGGGACTTCTGCCAGAGAAACCATTTGCCGTTGCGAGGATTCATGTTCAATGAAATACTTCAATGAAATACATTGCCTTCAAAGGCATTCACCTAGAGAATAAATTTATAAAGCAACTGATATGCTTGTTGTTAGATCAATTCACAGCTAAATTTACGTATTTGAGAATAATTAATAAACATAGAAACAAATTAAATAATATATTATAGAGAATCGAGTGTAACTGCAATATGTTTCTTATAAATATTATCAGTATTATTATTTATTCAACAATTTCATCAACAGTCGTTAGATAGATAATTTACCAATTTTGTAAATAGTTTTAACATGTTATAAGTTTAACGTCAAATTTTGATAAATTTATACAAGAGTCTAAGCAAAATTATCAATAATCTACGATAACTACTTTTTTTGAGGGGAAGATAAAATATATTGTGGCTTTCCTTTTACATTTTATCTCACATCACATAAAAAGAATGCAGGAATTGGAGCGGATCGTAAAACTAGGAAACTATTCATGTACCGAATGCTTCCAAAATTTCACGAGTCCAAGTCTTAAAATTTATTAGAAGTAAAATATAAGCTTGATGGGAAAAAAATTGTTTTACTTTAGAAATGTTATATAATAAAAACATTTACTAGCTGCTTTCTTTCTTATTACTGATTTTTATTATACGTAGATAATACATAGAAGATGAATGATCTATAATTATGCAAATTTGAAGTACATTTCTGTATAACAAAATACGAAATTAAGTTCTATTAAGAATTTCTAATTTTCAGCAATGTCTAGATAACTAACTAAAACATGTTGTCTAAAAATTTATTAAACATTTTAAACAAAAAATAAAATTTTATTCCAAAGCAAATAACGTTTTACTAAAATTTTTCTTTAATCTCTATAATCAAGATAATATGTAATATCTATTACGTTTTATATAGAAGATTATAAAAGCCAAATATAAGGGCATGTTTTGATGAAAGATTTAAAAAAAAATTTTTTTACGAACTATAATTTTTCTTCTCTCACAAAAAAGTCGGAAGAAAAATAGCAGTGAGGAGATGAACCAGAAGATGATCGTAGATTGCTGCGAATCCGTACAAGAATGAATATTATTTTCCTCGGCCTTTCTTCCGCATCTTATTATATCTCCTCACTTCTTTTCATTGTACATTTATTCTATCTCGCAGCTCGTTTGCATAGTCGAAATTATTCTCAGAAAGAAGTGCCGATCTTTTACTCATCATTTCTGAATTGGAAGATTTGTGAGAATAATATACCTAGTAATCAGCTGTGGATGCAGACAAAACAAAAATTCATCAAATATCTAAAATTCTATCTAAAACTACTTCTTATATAACAATCGTAAATGATTGTAAATTTTACAAGTAATTGTATTAATTAACGTTCAGTGAAATAAAATCTCTTTATTCAGAAAACATCCTGAGATGTTTGAGACAAGAATTTTAATAATTATGAAAATAAGGGAAAACTTCGTTCGGCTGACAAATCTTGCGGATTGTCACAAACAAACTTAGTAGCAGACGAGGCTCCACGTTTCATTCCATTATTTTTCTCTGACTGTTATTCGTTTCGTTTTCCTCACACTCTCACCGAATCGCACCCTCGTTTGCCATTCCGGAAATGTTTCTCTCGAATTTCTCCCCCAAAGAATCACCCTATCGCGGCACCCTATCCGAAATGAATTTTACACGGTTGCAAGAAGCTGAAGAAAACGCGAGCCATTTTACGAGTGGAAACACGATGCAGGGACTCGATTTGGAGTCGCGAACTGAAAGTTAATGCTGACTTCTCGCCTAAATCTTCCCTGGATGAGCGCTCGCGAGCAAATTAGGGTCGAATCCACGATTAGAGATGGTAATTACGGAACAGTGAGAATTAAAGCTATCTCTAGCATTAAATTAAAGGCGTTACTTATTCCATTTTCCGCAAGTTAAATCATTATTTTAAATATTATCTTGCTTCCATTATCAGTCTTCAAGGAAACGTTTCTCACGTGTGCCATGTGCTAACTATTTGCAGTGATATCTACATTAATATTCAAAACTCGAATTCTTATTTCTAACATTTATTTCCACTTATCTTGATCATTTGTCAGTATATTATAAATTCACATCTTTTGTATTGAAAGAAAAATATAGGTATATCAAGTTAAAATGTGCAGTGAGTGTACTTGTAAATTACACTTTGAAAGTTAATCGCAACTGGAAACTGGTCTATGGTGGGTATACATTCGTATCGAATATTTGATGGTGTTTACACGAAGCACACACGTTTCAAAGTTATGGACGTCGAGGTGGATTTCTTGTCTCGTATAAAGTATTAAATATACTCGGTACATAACATCCGATTGATCCACAAACGGTAGTTGAAACTGTCTATTTTCTCTCGATATTATTTTTCTTTTATTACTAGCGTGCTCTGTTTGTGTTTCAATATCTCTTGCCACAATTCCGAAAATAATCGTACGAAAATAATCTAATCGATACAATTGTCATTACACTGATAAAAGAGAGTAAAAAAAGTCTGTCAATTAAATATTCTACACATGCAGTTTTATTTCTTACTATAATATTTATTTTTCTCAAACTAATTAATCGATCGAACGATATCTAATAAATCTAACGATATCTAATAAATCATACTAACACAAAAATCGTTAATAATAACATAAATAAATAATCCTGTATAATAAGAAAGAAAGAGAAATGATTAAAAAATAGATTACAAATATAAATTAAAAACTAGATAAAAATAATAAAATTATAGCATATATATATGTATATATAAATAATTTTATATGACCTTAAAAATTGTATAAAGCATGTAGATTTCCATGTGAAAACGCCTTGAAATTTTTCCATAATCTTTAATTAAAGATTAGTTAAGAATACATAAAATCGCGATTTAGCAGCACATTCTAAACCACAATGAGTCGTCATGATCGCCAATAGTCTCCCTTTGATTTATAACTTCCAAATGTGAGTTTGGGAGCCATAAATCGCAAACGAATTCGCACTACACACTACGTCTCATCACATCGTCACGGCGAACTTCGCTTGACATCATTTCACATTTCGTCTCGCACCCTTTTACCACGCGTGTTCGCCGGCTGTGAACTGTAAAAGATTCTCATCTCTCTCGTCGTCACCTTCATACTTTTCGAGCTCGACGAGTTGTCACTCCCTGTCACTATTCTTTTTCTTACCTGACTACTTTAGTACGCATCAGATTAACGAGCAAGCGTCAAGTCGCTGTTTTGCTTCCTGTTTCTACGAGAAATATCCTTTTGTTTTCTATGCGTTTCTTACTGTTTTAGCAGAAAAATGTGAAATTGCATCTAAGAAAAATGTAAAGAGACCTACAGAGATTGCACATTGCTATCATATCAATATCTACATATATAAAATTGACGAATACATTATATTTTATAATTTAGAAATGTATGCTATGAATAAAATAAAAAATAATTAAAAATCTTAACTACTTATATAATGATAAAATAAAGATAACTGAAATAATATTTTAATTGGAAACTGATGCAAAAATAAGAAATTCATTGAACAGTATTAAAGCTCATAAATTTTCTAGAGCGTATTGTACAATTCCGTTTCAAATGCGTTTTTCATGTATTAATCGATATGAAATAAAAAATTTCCTTTGAAATCATCTTTCTTAACTTAAGTACTTTTTCTCGTACGCCTTTGGTCATGTCGGTGTAACTCTGAATCGAGATACCGATGCAGGGTATTTCATATATGCGCTTTTCTTTATGACACACATAAAGCGCAGAGCGCAAGCGACTCGTATCTTCGACTTTTCCTTACGACGTCGATGAATTATTGGTCGAAAAGGAAGAAGGAATAGTTTGGCGCACGTGCTCGAGTTCGCGGAAACCGCAATACGGCCGGCCACGCTTTACGAGGCCGATAAAAACGGCGAATTAACTTTGGGGTCGCACATCGCGTCGGCCTCGAGAGTTGCTTTTCTGATATGGTCTCGGCATAGTTTCTTAGATGGTATTGTTTCCTTCGTGGTGGAAGGTGTCGAGCTATACTTCCGAAAAGGACACTTCAATTTCATTAAAATTTCGCATACGTTTTTCACCGTATTACAAAATAATAATTTATTTAAATAAAATTCAAATAAATTTTATTTTTTCTCTTTACCGAGATATTTAATATTTTTAATATTAAAGTAATTGGAATAAATATAACTTCCTTTTAGGACACATGTATTTTAAGTCCAGTTTAAAAAAAATCAGTTTTAATTGCTTGTAATTCGAAATATTGTTGAAATTTATAAATAAGATTAGTATGTTATTATTGAAAATTGCAATATATTTTCGCACTATCGGTGAATTTATATGCTATAAGAAATTTTAAAATTGAAATTTTGAAATTGAAATTAAAATTTTGAAATTAAAATTGAAATTGAAATGGAAATTTTGAAATTGAAATAAAAATTTTGAAATTGAAATGGAAACTTTGAAATTGAAATTGAAATTTTGAAATTGAAATTGAAATTTTGAAGTTGAAATTGAAATTTTGAAATTGAAATACAATGCACTTCTTGAATATTGATTATTCCTAACACAGATATTTTATGTTTTATAATAACGGAGCTGCAAAACACATACGAAGAGTTGTAGCACACAAGAAATATTCTGTTGTTTTTCATAATATTCACCGCATGTATAGCGTCACACAAGAGTTTGCAAAAATATCTATTCACGCAAGAAAAAGCACGATTTATGCACCGCGAATGTTTCAGACTTGCCGAACCCGGAAATATTATTCTTCGACCGAGTAGTTCGACGTTCACTCGGAACAGAAAGTACCTTCTCTCGTTTCCGGTATTATTTGCCTGCACATATCTGCGGGGCATTTAAACTGTAACATATGATTCTCTCCGACAGCAATTCTCTTCGCATGTGATGCCAACATCATGCAGGTCCGCTTTGGCATATTCAATACAGGGCTTATTTGTGTACAGAGGCGCGCGTTTGACACGTACAAAAGGATCCTTCAAAGGGCTATCGGTCATAACATGCTTTCTGCCCGGTTCGTTTACATCAACGACTGAATTGGCAATCTACAAAAGTGCGTTTCCATGTAAAATTACGCAATGTAAGAAATTAAGTTGCCTTTCTCTCGTTCTGCTAATTTTTACTTATTTAGAAAATCCTGATGCGTGCACATGATAATAATCTTTTATATTTAGATATACACACATAAAATTTAAATCTTTAAAGACCAATTTAAAATAAAAATTAATTGTAGATAAAAATAATTATTTTAAATCTTTATTTATTATTACACAGTACCAAAAACCCAAGATACAGATCATAAAAATTTAAATGGCTAATATTTGAAGAAGATTATTTTGTAATTTTTAATAAAACCTCTACATTTTGCAATTACTTTCCTGAGTATCCGATTTCATAGTAAAATTCTTTCCGCTAACACTAAAATCGGCTTATCGAAGTATCCACGTGGAAAAGAACTATTTACAATTGCGACCGAAGAACCCCATTTTGCATGAAATTTTCTAGTTTGATGTGATTTTTATTTATTCGTTTATTTGGATATCAGAAAAATCCGAAGCATATATGAAGAAAATCCTATAAGGAAAAATTGGAAAAATGTGAGCGTTATAATAATAGTATGGATCTTTATTCTGTTTGCATAATTTCAATACCATAAATATTTTATATATACATATATATAATATACACGATTGAAGATGAATATTTTTACGTAATAACTATTTTTCGAATATAAAATTTCTAAAATGTTTAATTAAGTAATAACTATAAATTTTATTATAAAGATTCTTACAAAAAAGAAAAATATATTAATTCAATATATTTTTTATAAAAAAAATTTTAACGGTTTTTTATCGATACTGATTATTTTAAAAAACCATATATTCCATATACATATATCCCACAAACTTTTAAGGCAGATACAAAAACATTTATTAAGATTTGTAATCTCACAGATCTTATTAAAAAATTTGAAATCGTAGACCATCGATAGAAAAGAAAATATCTATTCCCAGTCAATAAAAAAATTAAGTATTTAGATAAAGTACGATAAAAATGAGATAAACTCTATAAACAGCACGGTAGTGTCTGTGATAATGTAACTCATTTAAAAAAATGTAATAAGACATGTCTGGTCTGCAAATTGCCAATTTCATCCTCGCAGCAGTGGAGAGAATTAAAACGATGGTGGCGGTGATTGCGCGTTAACAGCAACCGCGGAAAATCAGAGTCTTGGGAACTGAACATACACATTGTCCGCAGCGCGGTGTTCTGATAACGCGACGAGAAACCGCCCGGCACCTTTGCGCGATGCTCATAACCGATAATCATAACGAAAAATAATTTCTCAAACAAATATCTCTGCCGTATGTAATAACGCGGGTCGTAGTTAAAACGTAAATTGCATCAGGCAGAAGCGCATTATTACAGCGGCAAGTCGTTACAATTACGGGCGCAAACTTTCTGGCGCTAGCATTCTGTAACTTTAATAGGAAATAGTGCCTCCTATTACCCCGCGTTCCTCCCTGCTGCTTTAACAAGGAGCCATTTGTGGAAGGATAACGCGTCTACTAGCTAAGCTTCCTACGTCGACACCTCGCTTCAACACCTATAACGTTATCTTCCCCTGTACAGCACGTAAGAAATCGCAAGTTTTTATCGCCACGGCGCGCTAGGGGTACTTATCGCAACTTCAAAGATAACCCGGAAAAAGTTAGCGCGGGCTGCCTCTTCAAGTCGCGTAACTACATCGGGCAAGTTCGAATGACACCATCGTAAACGTCGAACGAAAATTTACGGTTACAGCCCGGTAAAGACGTGTTAATGTTAGGTCAATCAGGCGACCTTCTTTTAAGAGTTGTGAAAAGATGAAAAATGAGAAGCGCCAGACAAATTTATCGAAACGTCACGTATAAGTTACGACATGATAAATTATCAATTTATATTTAATAAAAGAATATTTCTTCTGTTTTTAATAAAAGAGTATATCTTCTGTACATCTAGAAAAATATTCTTCTATATGTATATCTCTCCTATATTTGATTAAAGAATATCTCTTTTTATACAGAAAAATAAAATAGATAATTATTACGGAATCCCATACAGGCTACAGTATTCTCTTTGTTCCCAATCGCAAACATAGAACATAGCGTCCCGTGATTTCCTTATATTTGGGCAAATGCTTACTATTATCCAATTTTCCCTGCTATTCAAATTACCCCGGTGTACCGTATATTGGATAAATTCAACCTCTACTGAATTGAAATATTGTTCTTCGGTGGGTAATGAATTTTGGCTGAAATACATAGTGAAACATGTGAGCGCACGAAACTATCGCAGAATTTCGGTCGTCTCTTTCGCCGTCGCTGCTTGAATGTAGTCTGGATGCAGCTGGCCTAATGCGACGACTCGCGTCAGACGTGCAATTTACTTCGCGTCCCATTACTTTCGCCGAAACCTAACGAGGGCAGCGTTGAGTGGCAGTCTGCAAATTGAAATAGCAACGTGAATCCGGCGATACCCGAATAAAAATCGCTAAGCTGAACCGCGCGAAGGAAGCTACTGCTTGCAAAATGCTCGTAAAATGTGAATGCGATCTTAATAAAAAAAAAGCAAATGCCTTTCAAATATTTTATGTTTGTGCATATAATATTTCTTTCTTTTTTTCAATATTTAAGACGTTGAGTAATGAAGCATTTTAAAGGTATTCAGCGCCAAGCTAGTTGAAAAAGTTTGTTTGCCGGTCAATTTAACGTATATCGTACTTTAATAGAAGCTTATAATTCGAGGTGAATGTCAGGAAGTCTAAAGTTGTAAGTGAAAATTTTGCAAAAAATATCGACTGTCCGTCAATCTTTTTACCAAGGAAAAACCGACACGTTTGATCGACAGATTTGACACGAGCACACATCGTCGAGGTGAGACTGTCCACGTACGAATAAACGAATGTAGTTATTACTTGCGCGATTTCCTATATTGATGTAAACGCTCCAAATTCGCATGTCAATCGACAATTTTCCGAAGTCGTCCACCCCGAAACCACGATAGGCGTCATGCCGTGCTGTCACGTCAGGACGGCGCGTTCGACGCCGAGGACCTTTTTTGCGCCGCGTCGGTACCGATGAGTACCCGGCATTGAGAGGCAAGCCGCAAATCGAAACGGCGATATGGCGCTACTCGACGTGGATTGATGAGAGCACGGATGCGTGTTCCGTCTCTGCGGGCCTAAAGGAGAGCATGTACGGTTCACTCCAGATGACCCCCCCCCCCGAATGAATCATCTGGGATAAATGTGCCAGCTTGAACGTATTTTCATTCATATATCATTATAAGTGAACAATAAAACAATTCTTATCTCGATAGAGATAAATAAGAATCTTTCTGAGTTTGCCTACTTCTGGGGAAAACTAGAAGAAATTAGGAAACACTGAGAAGAAAAAGTTTATCTATTACGTAGTCTGCGGACGCGATCTAAATTGCGATCTCTTGTAACTTCGTTATAACTCGAAAATAAAGAATAGAAATGCAAGCATAATTCAGTTTTGGAATTATAATTACAAGATTAATTTGTACATTTAATGTAAATCAAAATGATATAAATTTAATGTAATAATTCACGCAATACACTAGACACTTTAATTTGGCTAATTTATCAAAAGAGAAGTTCTCTCTTTTTTTATCATTTAATGCAATTATTTCTGCGAAAGAATTATCAATATAAATCACTATTTTATTGCTTTATCATTGATTAATTTGAAATAATTACCAAAAATGCACTGTGTAAGTTCGCCATAATTAGCCGCAATTTTATAAATTGTAAAATATATTTGCTTAAGATACGGCTACCATTTTTTCATGGACATCCGGTATCGATTGCTCGAGAGAATACCGGATGCTACAATGTATGTATGTTCAGAGTGTTACTTTGAAGTGTCGAAAGAGACATCCGACCGCATTATCGTGATGCACCACCACCTGGAGTTTCCGATTTACGAGACACTCGTGAGATTGATTTATAACAGTATTATTGACACATTGATAGATGCGCACACGCATTTATTGTATCAGCGGCACTCGTTCGTTTCCGTATTTGAAAGATTTGAAAATATATGAAAATATCGCACAGTAATTATTCAATATGAAGAGAAATGTTTATTGCCAGTGCATGTGGATTCGAATTTAAAAAATTGCTGTATTAAATTTACGAGATTTTGCAAACAAATATAAAATGATGGATAATAAGACTCGAGATAATCTGATTCGCTCGTTCTAGAACACGGAGTAATTAGTCTCTGGAAATTAGCCTCGTACATTAATTCACGAAAGCTTAATTTCTCGTTATACTTGTTGTGTAATATGATTAATGCCAAGTGTATAATTTAAGAACTTCGTTTTTATCCTCATCTCGTTTATCCTTATCAAATAAAAGAAAGACAAAAATTTCGCACAAAATAATATCTTGTCGCAGCAAGATGTTTAACGATATCGTAATGGATTATTGTTCTATATAGACATTCGTTGCATATAAAAAAGAAGAGAGCGAAGAAATTCCAGCATTGTCCGAGAACAAAATCTCCGAGAACAAAAGACAATGGAGTGGGTAATATTTAAACATTAATATTTCTCTGCTTATGTAATTGGCGTACCTCTAGAATGGAAAATTTACAACGGTTCTGAGAAATTATGCGATGATTAGATTGGAGGGTAACTGGATAAGTTCGTCCAGTGGAAATTGATTCGATACACGATTTAGCTAAGCGAAACTACCGCCAACTTGCTCAAGATTTTCGGTATCTAGTAGCTTGAGCATGGCATCGGCACGACTAAAGTATTGATTTTGGTTTCTCTTCGAAAGAGATGGTCAATCCTCCCAAACAGCGCAATACGGTGGAGCTTAAACGATTCATGCGGAAAATCTGATAAAACTTACGCGAGTAAGTTTATCATCTGTGTATAAAATTAATATTATTGTCAGTATGTAAGTAATTATCTTATTAAATAAATTATAAGTTGAAATTGCAATATAATTTATTACGTTACCAAAAAATTAGGAGAATAAAAACTATGAAGGAATAATTATATATATGTAATCTTTGGCAAGGCATTCAGACGATATTTGTCCAATTATTTGCGCTGCAAAAATAATCCGAGTAAACTATCGCCGCAGAGGTTCGTTTCTAGCTGCTTGGAATAGTCGAGTCTTAGAATTATACGGAAGCTTTCGGATATTTCGCAGCGCGAGCCCGGTTCTGGAGCATCCCTGCCCGTTTCGCTCAGAGTTTCGGCGAACGGGGGCATAATATGTTTCTGGGCGGTGTGCCAGCACAGCGTTCCCGGGGAACAACGTTCGATCCGGTTCGTACTGCCGCGAAACATCGACCTGCTTCACGAAAATTCCGCTTAGATGAAAGCGGAGTGAATCAGAAATCAGGACGAAGGAGAAGCGATTGCGACTTTTCGAAATTTATCGAAAACAGATACTTGAATGTTATCTCGTTTTCTAAACTGTCTTTCACAACACTTGCATGCGTTGCAGTTCGACACGAAAACGTGCAACGCACGTTGGAGTTTCATGATTAATTTGACAAGACGAGAAGATTTGTCGTTTCAAAATGCGGGCATAGCGTAGACGTTTATATATTTATTACATTAAATAAATCCAATAAGATCTTTATTCGATTAAATGAAAATAATTCAACGGCACGAACGAGCGACTATTAATTTATGGAATATTAATTACTCACTGCAAACGGTACTTCTGTATAATCAAATTGACGTTCAAAGCGATCTTAATCTGACATCCTGACTCGCTCCTGTCGTCCGGAGAATGGAAATCATTTATCTTAAGTTGCGGTAGACTTTCACACTCTGAGCTGAACGGTATTTCACGGTGAGTACTCAGGGAAACTACCTTAAGTGTAGTTTGCGAGTGTTTGTTATTTCTGCCATAAGTAGCCGAGCTGCTCGGAGCACTGTTATCTCATAAACAATTGCTATCCATCCAGAAGAAAAATGTATGAGATTTATGTCATTGCAAAGAGCGCACGAATGGCAGAACGTTCGTATCATATGAAATAGAAATGGCGGCATTATTACACCATGCGGAATACAGTTTAGTATTTTATTTGAGATATTGTTAAAGTGACATTTAATTCTGAAAATAAAGATTATATACATATATGCGTGTATTAAAAAAAATAATAATTTATAAACATTTTATATTGTTAAATCTATTCACAAGTTCACCGAAACAAAAGACAAGAAGAAAAAATACTGAAACTTTGATTAATTTTGAAAAACTTTCGTTGATCTATAATCTCTAATAATGTTGCATCGGTGACTAACAAGTAACTCGGGATAGACGGCGTTTATTGTATGGACGACGTAACGGGATATTGTCACGCCGTTGTGAAAATTACAAGATTGCCGGTCTGAGGAAAGCGTTGTTTAGCTCACCCTGTAATTACGACGACGTGGCGACACGTGACGCCCGTGTACCACCACACGTTGCATTTAAATATTCACTATCGCGTACGAATTGTGCCCCTGACGTGTCGACAAGGAATAAAAAGTGTGACTTGTTAGAGAATTATTGCAATCAATTAAAGCATTAAGCATTTGATTTCATGCAAACTCATAATTTATACCGAAAGTTATGTTTTTAGAATTTTCCCTTTTAAAATAGAAATATAAATGATTTCTTTTTATTAATAAGTAAACATAAAATCTAATAATAATTATGCTTTATTAGATAAATTTTCATGTAGTACCTATATAAAAAATTAAGATGATAATCTAATATTTATATTATTATATCATCTTAAAAGTAAGTTTATAGCAAAGTTTATCAATTCTTATCATTGTTCTGTACGATGTACTTGTAATATCCTATTTGTATGTACATCGAATTGAAATCTATTGTCAATTACTCAACTGAGCAAACGTACGAGCCATTGAGAACGCCATATAACAGCGTCATTTACAAATCACGGTGATTTGTTTCGACCAAAGGAAGGCCGTTACGAAGGCATTGTGGATAAATTGCGAATCCATTACTGATCCGGGATAACACGTGCTCTGCGACGTATCTCGAACGATGAATCTCTATCAATCAACATCATGTGTTAAGCTTAATATATAACACAATGCGTTGTTCTCCCGACACACCCCAAGTAGGCGTTAATCTATGTCGAAGGTATCCATGTTTCAAACCGCAAGAGTTTGGCATCTTGAGGGCTGTTCTCGAATTCATGCTAAATATTCTTGTCGGAGATAAAGACATCCGGAAATTGTATATTAAGCAAACATAAATTAAAATAATTGTAATCAATCGACGAGTTTTTTTTGAAACGTGATAAATTTTGAAAATAAATTAGAAATAATAAAAGTATTGCGCGTTTAGCAGCACATACATTTAAAAAATAAGAGATTATCGCGTTTATTGAACACAAATGTACGTTGCAACATCAACGGAGAGCAAGAAACTTCCTCCAATCTGAACCTTCCTCGAATCAAGGAAATGGTTGAAGTTGTTGAGAAAAAAACTACTTTATTTTAAAAAATTTCAATGTTCATAATGAAAGAAGCGACAACAATTAAATCTCTGTATCTCCTTTCTAAAAGAGGAAGGAAGGATATAACTTATGTATACGGTATTGTATATACTTATGTATACGCTATTTTTACATATCTCGTAATTTTATAAAAAGTAAAGCAAAAAATAGCAAAATAATTCTCATGACTTACTGGTTAATTTGGCGTTCTGATAATTTGGCTCACAATCAGATAACTTAATATATATATAGATAGATATATAAAGCTATATGTATATGTATATACATTTATGTATCTCTTATCAACGCAATTAATTTATATCGTTGTTAAGCGTCATGTGACACGAAAGGAAAGATCTTTATGAGCAGTATATCCACTGATCGGTCTACGCATATAATACAATGAATACTTTATCGCGGTAGAAGTCACTAAACGACTCTCGTTATTCCAAACGAGCTTTATTAGAGCACGAGACAACCAAGTGTTTTGATGGGATTAAAAAGACTTTTATCACGAAGCACATTTTACGCTCTTTCATCAGGACTTACCAATCCTTTATTGACTTCCGTGATTTTAAATTATTTGTTTGCCTGCAATTGTGTTTCATTATGTCATAAAATAATCAATTCTTAACATATTATAAAATAATATCATTAGAAAAAATTGATATATTGATTTAAAGGGTATGTCCATCGCGTATACAATATCCAGCGACCATCAGTATATCCGAACGGATTACGGTTCTCTTTTATACGTTACATTCACTCAATTTTTACTCACCAGAAAGGAAGCATATAATAAAGTATTCACGTCACCGTGTTATCAAAGATTAAACGGCACGGCTGGCAATTTTATTGTTTCCGTGTACAATACCGTAGACACAACGGTGTAAACATAAAAGTGTAAACAGGGAAAATGGAAAAAACGAACAAGCACGAGAGAGTCGTAGATTGCGCAAGAAAGCTACGGTAAGCTTCGTAAGCCCGCAAGCTTGCGATAGCGCGCGGAACTCGTTACACTCGGCATACAAGATCAGCAAGACGAAAGCGAGACGCGGGCATCCGTACAGAGGAGCAACTCTCTTTCTCTCTCTTTCTGAGGCTCATCTACTTCTAGACCAGTTTATCGCGATTTCGTGTTTCAAAGATGCGGCGGAATTTCGCTGCCTCGTATGCGCGCTCGAGATTAATCGTATTTTTTTCGTCAAGCATATCTTAAGAAAAAAAGGGAAAGATTTTACATAATAAACATTCTATAAAATTTGTAATTATGATCTTTTTTAAAAAATCTAGCATTACGCGACAAAGGGAATTGATTTCTTCTGGAAGAACATTGAAATTTCACAAAGCTCACTATTGATTTTCTTCATTAAGAAAGCAAAATCACAAAAGTTACAAGGAAAATATCTTCCTCGAGAAAGTCATTCTTCGAAAAATTCTTATAAATTATGCAATACTTTGAAAATAAACATATTTTATAATGTTAAATGAGCGATACATAAGCTATACAGTATAAATAAATATTGTTAATTAAATACAGATATTAACTCAATAAATTACATTTTGCATATAATATATTGTTACATGTAACAATTTATTATGTATATACATACAATATTTATGAGCTTTACGATAGACAATCTTTAATAAAGACGTGATAAGGACTGCACATAGACTATGTCCTAAAATCGAGACTCGTCGTCTTCGATAAAATGAACGAGTACGAAAGGCAATCGCTCGTATCGAGAAGCAATTCCACGCGTATTTCTCCCGAACGGTTTATCGTACACTTCCGTGCTGTGAAACGAGCATCGAATTTTCAAGTATTTCTCGCTTTCTGCGCTATTTTCGGCTTCTCTCCTCCTCCTCACTCCTCCCTCCCTCTCTATTTCTACCTCTATCTCTAATTTCAATATTAAGAACTTTGAAAATAAAATAATATTTTCTCTTTAATTAACACATTTTAAAAACGTAGATAAAATAAATTTTTAAAAATTGGTGTAAAATAAGCAATTTAAGAGAGAATTTAACGTGCGTTAAAATCGTTTAATATTCAATACTCATCGCTTTGCAAATATGGCTCATGTCAAACAACGAATACATAAATATGAAATGCAACACAATCAGCTGCTATCTCGATGTATTTCTCATTGAACAATACGCGAATGCTAGATATTGCACGAATGGTACGGTACACGGTATTTCCAAAGTTCACGACGCTATCAAAGATTTAATAATCTACCGTAGTTTGTGAAGTAGGTCGAAATTCTCATGTGGATTGCTGCGAGCACGCGACTAATATGATCACAACGGTAACAACGTAAGTACAACAATCTCTAATTAATAATTACTTTATCAATAATCACGGCATCGCCTTCAGGTTGTTAGGCGAGTGTCGTTAAATAAAAAGCAATGATTTAAACGAAATGATTTAAGTTTACAATTATTATTCTTTATCTATCTTTCTTTATGCACAATGATGTAACTATGAGTAATATATATTTAGCGTAGAGAGATAAGCAAGTTTATCTTGTTCAGGAAAACTTTGTATATTCATTTAGAGTGCAATGTCAAGATTAAAATGGCATTCCAAGGTAAAAAAATGCGAGTATTTTTTTTCATCAATTGCTAATTCGACAAAGACTGAAAAATCATTTTAAAATAATCCATAAGTAGGCCATGTCCCGTGTGAATTTCTCTTCATCCCCAAATCGCCTCTGTAATATTAAACTAGTGAATAGCCATCGTCGAATTTTGCATTCCTTTGTGCCTTGAAAAGGATCAATTTCCAAACTCCCTTTGTATCGCGCAGATGCATAGACTCTTGTTCAACCTCTGAATTTTAATGTCATCTGAACTTTCTACATTATTCATAAATATTAATCTTTTATGATAATTTAATTAGTTGAAATAAACTGTCAAGCAATACGTTCTCTCTAATAAGAAGCAATACGAATGCTTCCATCCTTTTAATGTCTCATTGCTTATACTACTATATTGTTTACCCTAATTGTATCAATTGAAAAGTTAATCTGAGAAACAAAGGAGCTTGTTATGAGAATATTCTATGTTTTATGTTCCGCTATAAATAAAAATAGAAACATTTTACAAGTAAATGATGTCCATCTGGATAGAATATGCAAAAATGCTTATATAAATTATTCTTAAAGATTTTATTACGTTGCCGCTGGACGATGGGAATATATGTCGAGAGGAGGTAATAATTTATACTACAATATAACGGACGACAGGTGAATGTAAGCTAGTTTTCCAGAAAAATATTTCGCGGACATTGACGAAATGTAGCAATAACGAAATGATAAACGCGGACATTTTTGCATTCCTTTATGCAAAGGATAGGCCGATTCCGCCGCTTCCTTTGCAACGCATAGCAGCTTGATACGTAACAGTCTGAATTTAAACGTTGCATCCGGAGGCATGAACGAGAAGTCTGGGTAGGTCAGAATGAGGCCTCTGGCTATTTGATTTCGGTTAACTGGTCGAGTTTGCATACAAAGATGTAGGCGTATATTCATATTGGCACATGCAATGATTATGCCGCGAGGCTCAAGCAAGAGACGATACTTAAGCATCCGATAAATTACGCCAACGGCAGCAAAATTAGGTACGATATATGCTGTTCATAGACGGAAATTCAGACTCACGTAATTGCGATATTACAAAAGGATTTATCATGACAGCTTCATGATATTCGTTCTAATAGAAAAAGTTAATTATCAATACACTGTTATCTATTTTCCCTCGCGTGTAACAATTGTAACATGTTATCACTGGCTGTGCCAGTGGCTTTTGTTTAATTTGCTAAAAACTCGCCGTCTGGCATTTAAATACATCGTTTTGTATTCGCAGTCGACAATTCTCGCGGCGGAACAAACGCGGCATTCACGCTTTCGAGGATGAACACGCAAACTGCACGCTGGGGCGTTGCATGCTGCCGAAGAAAGAGAGTAAAAGGGAGAGGAGACGCGGAGGCGCAGCTGCCTACATATCGCGGGAGAGCGAGTTTATCGATTCCCTCGACATTCCTATTTCGGACCGAGATATGTCGACAGCAACGGGTGCTGTTGACCGACATCGCGATGTCCAGGAATTCATGACACGACGTCTGTCGATCGGGCCGCGCGAATTACGAGGGACCATCGACCCTCTTGTGAGAATGCATAAATAACGATCATGGCGCAGAGAACTCGAAATAAGAGAGAGGATGATTGCGAAGCCAGCATAGATTTCGTGATGCAATTTGCTTTGGAGAAGTTCGATTTACTTGGTAAAACAAAACTTTGATAAAACAAAAGCGATCGATCGTTCGTACGTCAACGCCATTATAGCTTTCAAGAATGTAGCACATTGAAATTTAATTTTCTCCGTTAAACTCAAGAAAATATTCACAAAATACACCAAAATTGCAAAAAAAAAACTTATGTATTACATATGTTTAATTAAGAATTAAAGAAGGACAGAATGTTATCCGCGATACATTTATACTTCATATTATCAATTAATTTAATTAATATCAATCATGCAAAAGTATGAAAGTCTAAAAACAAATTAATTAGGCAAAAGAAGCATTAATACAATATAAACAAAATCAAATTTAGAAGAAAAAAACATAATTTAAAAAACATTGAAAATCGATTTGTACTTTGCTGGAAATTCTTGTCATGAATGAAATCCAGAGGCGTTTAATAGCATAGTGAAGACAATTATCCAGAGCAATCAGATGTGGTAACCCTCCAGCATTGTGGTATACGATACGCGCAATTTAATCATTCGACTTAATCATCCGCAACTGAAAGCCTGGAAGCGGAACGCTAATCGTCGGATCACGTGAATTCCTGATGTAGACGGAATACACGTGACGCGCGACGAAACTATCGAGAGATATGCGCAAATCGCGCGTCGGGAAAATTCTCAGACGGAGGCACGGCCTTCGGAACGCGGTCGTCGCTTCGGCTAACGCAATTGCTTTATTCAATTACAGTAGGACAAGAGAAAGGCGAGACGTTTCATTAATGCAAATTACTCAAACTCGGCTCTTTTATCGAGTTGAATGAATTAACCGTGATTTGACGAGGACGAATTGGCAGCGCCAAAACTTGTATACAGTGAATTAATGCTTTTTTTTAATTGTAAATGGTAATGCCATTAAATTAACGTTATTTTTTGTTGTAAATGGTTAAACATGGTTAAACATCTAATACTTAATTTTTTGTGTGATTGATATTAAATATATCGTGATCATTCCTTTTTGAAATCGCTTTTTTATAATATTAAGTTATAAAAATAAGTTATTAAAAATAAAATAATATTAAGGTTCACATTTACAATAATTATTTCAGTCTGTATTACGTAACATCTTGTTGTTTAATACCTCGTAAATGTATCTGTATAAGTTTTTAGTTGTTCAATATAATTTACGAGATAAATATTACGCAATAATGAGATACTCTAACCGGTAGGACATAGTAAATTATCGACCAGCCATTAAGATCATGATTTCAAATGCAACTTTATCAGGTGCAGTAAATTTTATGCTATCACAAAATATATTACCGCTATATGATCATGGCTGCCGTTTTCGATTTCCGCGATTTTCCTAAAGTATATTTAACTTCTCTGTCGCATGAGTCGTTATAAAGTCTCGTAACACATACGTCAGCTGTTTAACGAGCAAACTCGTGGTGAAACGCAAAGGAATCATTAATTATCCTCATTTTGCGGCATTAGCAATCACTACAGGCTCTGGAAGTATGCTACGTCCTGATAAAAAGCAATCTTCCTAGTAACGACTTGCCATTTCGTTCGGGGAAACATCGCGTTAGGGATTCCTTAGATTTTGTTATTTCGCTGAGATCAGACACTTTACTGCGTCCCGTTTCGTTTCGTTAACTTTTTGCTATCACAGCAAAAGAGTCAGTATAATTTGAATCCTTCGCATTATGAAACGTCTGATGCACAAAAGTCGATCGTAAAATCGCTGCTAAAAAAATTAACGAAATGATTCGTAAAATTGTAACATCTTTTACTTTATAAATTTTTCTTTTAATTTTTTTATCTTAGCTATTTTTAATGTAGCACAAAGGATTATTTCCGCAATTATCTGTCTTTAATTTTTTTAAATGTAGATTTTTTTTACTTTAACAAAATTCTTCTTCAAGATTTGAAGAAGAAAAAGATATAAAGCAAAAATTTGTAAACTAAATTTGAAAAATAAACCTGTAACTAAAGTAGAATCATGATCGAATATGATCAACACTTCAATCAAACATGAAATCTCTGTAAGTATACACGTAGATTTATCGTCGAATAAATCTGTTAAGACAAATGTACTGAATTGAAAAAGAAAAAATTATAAAGAGCCGACATGCATTACGCAAATTTTTATCCGTTATATAAGAAAGAAATTTCAGATGAACTTGAGATTCATGAAATACAACGCTCTGTTATAACTATGACCTGGAGCTTCGCGTGTGCACGAACTTCCGGATAACCGTAAAAAGGAAGTTCACGTCAAGGAAATTGTCGACTGCGTCGAGTCTATGGACTTTATTCTGCTACAATGTGCTTTAAGCAACAAATTATTCCAATCTACAAAATAGCAATAAATATGTTGATTAGCGTAATGGTGATATTAACATGATATTAACATGACTCATGAAAGTATTTATAAGTAACTAATTAAAGTTTGCGCAAGCATTAGTAAGAAGTAGCATTTGTAGAATCAAATGTAAAGATATGTAAATGAAAGAACTCTTTTCTTTTTTAATTAAGAGATACAAATAAAACTTTAACTTTCCTTCTCACTATCCTGCTTCATTTATATGAAACGTGAACGTACATGCAACGAGAAAATTGAGTCTATTTCGCTGTACATTAAAACGTTTATTTTGCGTCTTGAACGTAACGATACACGTATGTATATATATATATATATATATATATATATATATTCTTCTTATATCTGTAGTTCTTATTTTTATTCCTTCTTTTTATTATCCATAAATTAAATTGTTTTAAATTTTATTTTTCTTCAAATAATTGTATTTTTTCTTTTAAAAAATGTGTATATATGAAATGTAAATGCATATTGTCTGCAATGTATTGAGCTTGGGTTCATTAATTTATTAAATCAAATGACTGTATGGCTTAGTCATTCCTGCGGGAGCAAAGAAATTCTCATAGTCAAGAATCCGCAAGCTCTTGCATGCGCCAACCAGCTATCTGGAATCTAAGATCTTCGGCACGAAGTCTCCGTGAAACTGAGATGATATGTGATAGCGAATCAGATATGGAACGAAGGAATTGTGTCGAACGATGACTTATGGAACTAAGATTCCATGGATTCAGCAATTCCAGCGAGAATCGGGAATCCATGAAGATGTCCGCGGTATCTTCGATTTGAAATAGGTAATTTTAGGACAGTCCGAACATACGGACAAATCAAGCATTTATCTTGTCTGCTGAGAGACATATTCTCACCGCAATGGAGATCGGTTGCACAGCGGTAACGTCGAATGCTGTGAATGAAATATTTTCGACATGAAATTTACGTCAGCCCGAGCGCGTCCAATAAATGTTAACGTGAGTGCGGCGAGAAAATTGGGTCTGCATTGCAGCGCGTTCAAACATTTATTTTGCGTCTTGGGCGACAAAGCGACCGCCTATCGGCGCGGACGTTTATCGATTCTTCGAGATTCCTTCGTGCCTCGATATTGAGGTTGATCTGCTTTCAAGTTGATCGACGGGACCGGCACTGAGGCACGCGACGAATTTCGGATATCGAATCGACGATCTTCCCGAACGGATTCTTCCGCGCTACTCCGGGAATCCGAACGGTCGGAATCGCAAGGAATCGCATCGTTCTGACGAAGAGACGGACGAGCTGTGATTGATGGCTTACCGAATCCTCCCGTGATTTCCGGATTCACCCGCTGCATTAGACGCCATTTGTTACGAGCTATACGCGAGGATGAATCTTTTATCGGAAACCAATTAGAGTATAATTAATGCGCGGCGAAGCCGACGCTGTCAACGTTGTTAAAAAAGACAGCACTAATGCCAACTTAATAATTTGACTGAAATGGAAATTATACTTCATTAATTATGTTAATGATATAAAAGCTACGTTTTTAATAAACGTTTATATGTATAAACGTTCTTATACACACAATATTGTGCTTTTTATAGACACAAATCCTTAATGTTACAATTCTTTGATACGACATAACTTGGATTTTATGGTCCGTTTTATTGTTTTATCATAAATATAATAATTAACAGCAATTTACTTTTACTTGACGAATAATAGTGATCATTGAATTAATGTAATCGCATCCTTCGGCATTGATTTATCCAAGTAAATCTATCTTCATAGTCACAAAATCGTAATATTCCACGACGTTACGATTGGCTCGATTTGCCGAATCGTTTCGTCTTTATGATTGCCTTTACTGTCCAGCCGTTACGTGTCGTGATTGTGAAAGGAGGCAACGCTGATCTCGTGGGACACAGCCGCTCGTAAACGCGAGATCGCTTATAAGCGCGATAGTCAATCGCGCGATCGTTAACTGGTTTATCGCGATCGATTTCACGTCCGTCGAATCGCGACGCTGGGCAAGCCGAGATTGAGCAAGCCCGCGAGAGCAGCGGCAAGGCGGTGGAACAATTTGCATAATTCATAGCTCCAAGCATCGTGACGAACTCCCGAGTGGCATGGACGGTGGCATTATCATTACGATATCAGGCACAAAGGGTCTATGTTTCACGTATAATTAAGTTCGGGAAAGACGGAGCGTGAGGCAGCATAAGTTTCTCTAGAAAGGTCGCCGCGACGTAAGAATACCAAGAGCTACACGTAGAAGACGTTACACACAGGAACCCTTTCTGTTTCTCGTTTTTTGATTACACTTTGCGCGTATAACAGGAGCTGCAAGTCTCACGTTGAGCAAACGCGAAGCAGCACAAGATACGCTTGTAATAGAGTACATCGTTACGGTACGTATCGTTCATTTTTCAAAGTGTCTCTTTAAAGTTCTCCGATTTACGCGTGATATGGAAATAGTTCGTTCCGACTTTTATCGAGCGAGTCATACCAAGCTCGCATACATTTTCTCAGTCGTCGCGAATGTAGCCTGTAATTTGTCGCATTTCAATGCTCTTTTTAGGTCACCGGGTCGTGTGCGTATTCCCGCTCGCAATATTTTAACTACATTTCTTAATTTAAAATCAACTTTTTGTTTATAAAGCTTTTAATTTATGCGCGAGTAGTCTCGGCGTACGTAATTTATATTCATTAAACAAACACTTCAAGATAAAAAAAAGAGAGATAAAAATTATACTTCTCCATTGCGTTCTCTAGATGCAATATAGTAACACACACTTGAATATAAATTCACCTTGCTTATATAAAAATGCAAAGCTGAGAATAGCAAACAAAAAACAGAGAGACATAGAAATAACATTTTCCATATTATCATAATAACGTCATTCAGTGTCGCAAATTAAATATAGCGAGTCTCTATTACTGCTGTAATTTGCACCAATGTAGAGATAGCCTCTGATATTAAAAAATTAAATTTTCTGTATCTCATTTAATTGCTCATTGTTTGCACATGCATTTCGAATTTTTGTTAGCACATGCATTCGTGCATATATGTATGTACATACATGCAAACGATGAGCAATCGAATAAACTATAAAAAGTTTTTTTTAATGTTGGAGAGTAAACTTCATACTGGTATAATTTGCGAAGAGATTGAAATCATTCCGGATAAACGCGAATAACCCGGTACCGGCTGACCGGGTATGCGGATTTATCTGGAATTAAAATCAGCGTATATATTCCTTCACACGGATCTGCAAAAGCAAGTGCGATCCATCAGCGCGATCGCAATTAGTGCCTGGACGCGACGTCCTGACGACCCGAATAAACATGACGATGTCGGAAAGCGTGTTTGCAGTTATAGACGAGCGCGCTAGAATGAAAAGCAAATAGCACGATTCGATCGCCGACATAGTTATGGTCGCGGAAGAAAGATATTAGAGAAAAGTGTTTTCGAACCATTTATCGATTCTTCTTTCATTATAAGGGAAAAAGCGATTTTTTATGTAGATATTGATATTTCAGAATATGAAGCAGCGCTAGCAGATTATTCGGTGGTTAAAGTGAGACACGTAAACATATTTATTCTAGATTGATATTATATATGCTACTGACGAAACCAGAGACGTCGAAGAGAATCAGACGCAATTAGAGAGATAAATCCAATTTCGTTGAACTTGCTTCGCGCTGTTTGAGAAACGCGTTATGGTAACGCACTGTGTAAAATGACGACATCAGTCGTAATTGGGATCCAAGAGACACGTTTCAACCGGTTAAATAAATGCAACGACTCCAGATCACTCACTCGTGAATACGAACGAGTGGCAAATTTGAATGTCTATTGAAATTATTCGCTACAATAATTTCGCTTAGGTAAGCTTCGAAGAGGAATTTTGCGCAAATATTCTTTGATCAATTCAGCGCGATCTCATATAAAAGAAAATCTTACGAAAGACTGGTGAACTCGAGCTCAAGCTGTTTTGTAAAGCAATTCTTTACAATATTTACAATATAAAATTTGAATGCCAAATAATATTCATTGTAATGTTTAAGAATTAAGAGCAAGTTGTTTTAATTTGTTTAAAAACAATAATAAACTTAAATTTAAAAAATTAGTGCAAAATAACGTAACTCTACACTTTTTATAAAGTGTGTATGTTATAAATTTATATCTAAATATATAAAAAATTAGTATATTGTTTTATTCTTATATTAAATAATAAAGTATTGTTTTAATAATTTATTTTTGCACACTAAAAGAAGGAAAAAAAGACAACTCAACAGAAATTTTGTTAATGAAAAAAGTACATTATAACACCATGTATAGTCTCATATCGAGTTCATAAAGAATGAACTGGGTAAGAATCAGTCGCGATGTTATGGATAATCCGTTTGTATTATTTATCGCGTGTAAGTATACGATTCAACAGCTGGCGATCCATCACTGCGTTCAATGAATGTCCGAATGATGTATTGCTAAAGTGCGAGGGGTAAGTTAACGAACTGTTCATCGTTCTTATCGCAAAGAATTCCATCTCTTCATATCAGCCTCACGTGATACTAAATTGTTCAACTTTCTTATATGTATGATCACTAAATTGCACTTTCTTATATCGACCTTTTTTAACTTTATTATTTGACTAATAATAATGAATTATTAGTCAATTTTTTCTAAAAAGTATTCTCACGTTTTCTTACTGAATTTATAAAATAGATAAAAAATAAATATAAATAGATGTAATTATAAGAAAAATTTGCAATTTGTAAGAGATATCAAATTTCTCCAATTAAAATAAAATGCGCAATCTATAAATCATTCTTCTCACTTAACTTTTCACTTAATTTGCCTCCGAAATATTGTGAAGCTATTTATTTAATTATTCAAATATCTTTAATTTCATTTATTTCACATTAAGAACAGATTTTGCCTTGTTACATGCATTTATGCAATAAAATTCTCACAGCTTTCAACTGCAAATTTTTGCGACTGAAATAAAGGACCACGTATTACTTTGTAATAAACAGCGACTGTTTGTCGTTACGTCTAAATGCACGCGAGGGGATCTAAAATTTTAATAAAGACCTCAAAATTTGCAGCAGCGCTTTGTCGACCGGATATAAGATTTAATATTCATGAAATGTATATACCCAAATGGTACACCACTTCCTGCTCGTTACTTGTGAAGGAATAAATCTTCCTCTAAAAGTAAATATCTTTCTCTCCCTCTTTCTCCCTTGTCTCGTGCTTACATATTTTTCTTTCTCTATGCTGTCGATAATTTAACTTTAGTCTATAAGTACAATCTTGTTTATCTATTTGCACTCTCTTTGATCCATAAAAAGCATTACATTCGCTGCGCTTCCGCATTGGACTTACTCACACATGTCATGTCCAATACATGTCACGTGCACGTCTGCCATATCCAATATTAGCTGCCTGCTGAGTGTCTGAAAGGTACTATCTGTTCGTTTCGACAAACTTTCTATCGTTATATTTTCGCTCTTGCTTGACATATCGATAAGATTAATTTTGACAAAATATATTTGTTTTTCCATCTGCGTTGATATTATCAATATGATATCTTGTTTCCTCTCATTTTCATTTATTAATATTATTCATGGAAATCCCCGATCAATTCTGACAAATTGCAATCCTACGTGTAGAATATCAAGTGAAATTTTTCAAAAGTCGTTTTATTGGTTTACGACACGTGCGGCTAGCAGGTAAAATGCGGAACACACGCATTGTGATACATATACTTGTTTAAACACTATTGTGAACGTATAAAGAGCCATTAGCGTGGAAAAATCGAACGTTCACCGCAGGCTTGCGCACTCACACATGTGTCCACGTGCATGATCCCATTTACACAGAATTCTCATTTTTCAATCATAAAACAAAAGTGACGTTATTCTGGTGTAATTTCGTAAAAAGGAAAAAGGATTATTTTCACAATACAATATGCTATCACTTGTCATTTTGCACACGCTCACGCTCACGTAATATAATAAAAGCATCTAATGCACATTGCAATATTTTATATATTACTACATTGTGTAATTAATTATATACATGTCTTCTCAAGACATTTAACATTGATCGTGGATTTCCTGAAGTAGTTTTCCGTTTTATTCTTTTGTTACTTCAACATGTAATCACGCTGACTGAGATTAATTATTTTTCCCGCATTCCTTATACACACGTATATTTTAGAAAGTTCCTTTCACTATGATTATGTTTTTCTTAACGCTTTTCCATTGTTCACTTGTAGTAAAATGCTACAGTTTTTACTTTAATCAGATTAATCTTAAGTAATAGTACCAACTGCACATTGAATTAATATCTGTCTCTCACGAAGGTAAAAAGAGAGAAAATGATATCATATACAAATAACTTGTTTATATTATTCCATATATGTTTTATATTATTGTAATCATTAAAAAATACTGTAGTGTATATTCCATGCTGGAATTTTATTTCTATATTATTTTGTATATAAATCCTTTTTGCGCAAATTGCTCCTTCAACAGACGGAATTGTCACGTCCGGTACTTATTGATTAGTATGCGTTGGAAATGAACGGATTAAACTCGAGATGTCGTTGAATGAGTTAATGAGGACATGATATCTTATCACGGTTAGATATGGCCAAGGATACATTCGACTATGCTAAACACAAGTGCGAAGAGACGTTGGTGTTTCTGCACGTGTCTACCATCGATCGCGAGCCTTTTACGTCAAGCGTCTTGAGGAAATCTTTTTGCGCAGGTATTTCCGCCTTGATACGCCTACTGATTAATTATATTCACTGGTTAAGATATTTACGCAGCAGATGTGATAAATTTGCAATTTAAACTATTTGAACAATTTTACATAATACAATACGTGACTTGTTGATGCAAGTGCCCGAGTTTTATGCAAATCTCATGGTCGTAACAGAACCGATATGAGTTAAAAGAACCTCAATAATAATCGTTTGTATCTTTATGTCAATATTAATTTTACAGATATATACTTATTGAAAATTGAATTCTCTTCTAATTAAAAAATACATGAAATTAGTAAAATTGAAATTAATATCTCAATATTAAAAAAAAAAGAACTTTATGAATATATAATGAATATATACAATGAAAAATGAACTTTAGAAATTGAAGAAAAGTTCAAAAAATATAAAGAATTCAAATGATAAGACTAAAACAGAATTATTGTTCATTGTTGTAATTTCTAAATATAAAAAATTATTAATTGTATGGATAAGAGAAAAGTTAATCATTTTTATATAAAAACAATTATACATATATTTTTTTAATTGCAGGACAATGACTTTGAACTGTTCTATATACGGATATTTGCATGAAGAAACGAGACTATTTGTGCACGAAACTGTTAAGCGAATCTCACAGGTGAGAAGCTGCCATCATCCGAGGGTAATTAAACGGTCGAATAACCACCGTGTTTGCGTACGGTAATCCATGTGGGATAATGATTTTCGCTAATTAGCCTTGAAATCCCCGATGTAACGACGCCCTCGATATTTTCTACCACGTATTTACTTAAGCTTTTACTCATGGATTACGTTACGATTATCCGTGATGATTATGCAATATTCTGATAAGCATACAAATCTGCTTTTATCACGCCACAGAGAATCTGCCAATCAATATCCGGCTTTAAACTTAAATAACAATTGGGTTTTTTATTCATGAATTTTAGTGCAATAAACAAATTGATGTACTATTGTCGAACTTTGTAAGATCTAACGTAACTAAAGTATGTAAAGTGTTCGATCCAAAGTAAACTGAAAATATTTTCATCCTACGATCAGTTTGTCGCAGAAATACGCAATGCGGAAGTTTGAAAACCTCTATGATTCTTTAAACTCCTCGGCGAGACATAAAATGGTGAAAAATATCTTATTCCGATTGACGAAACTTGAAGAGACGTGGTAGAGTCACGCACCGAAATGACTTTCGAAGAGCACGGCGAGAGCAGCTTGACATTGTTCGTTACAAAGAGCTCTCGCGCATGTATGACTTATTCAGCGTTCGCGATACAATCGCGCGCAATATCACGAACGCGCGGCTCGTAAATCCGGAGTGCACGGAGTTGAAACGAATCGCGTTCGAAATCGGAAATGCATTTGACCGGCTAGTCACGCGGCCGGGTTATCGCCGAACAAGCGTCACGAAAACATGGGATTTTCCGGTGCAACGGCCAAATAAATATAAATATTTCGCGAATATCCAACGCGTCACTCAAATGGACACTCTGTTTCGGAAACTAGATAATACTACTCTAAAGTGTCGATTGAAAGTACTTCTGTTGACGATTTATAATCTTGCGTATATCACCAATTTTTTAAAAGTTATTCAAAAATACGAATATAATTATAAATATAACTTTAATAAATATAAATTTGAAAAGAGTGTAGTTCAAAATATTATAATAAAAGCAGAGGTTTGTTAACGTATTATTCAGCATTATATCGCTACTAAATAGAAATTTATCTTTAAGATTTGCACATCATAAAAAACATGAAAAATGCAAAAGTACGGAAGCACAAACAATGTCCTCTTGGCGCTTCTCTGTCTAATTGAACAATGTTTGACATTGCATGTATTTATGTAGATAGTTATAAATTTTCTATGCACAACAATAATAATTTTGATAGGATATAAATTTTCCTGATCATATATCGTGAACAAATAATTGCGGTACGCACGAATAAAAAATAATTTCACTTATTTTATTCTCACGATAAATTTGCATTTGCAATTTATTACGGCCGCAGATGCGTGCCCCATTTTCATTCTATCAATTCCATTTGATGTTGTCGCATTCTATCACGTTGCACGTCGGTATCGACAGGTCTATGATTTCGCGATATTTATCCCGGAGGTAAGTAAACAAGTTTATTTATCGTCGTTTCCTGTAGTGGGTTTTCCAGAATTCACATCAATTCATTTCATTCATCTACTTTTTCATCAAGCCATACAGGATATTATATTCAAAATGAGAAGAAATAATCAAACGCGCTTTATCGTTAACTTTCTAAGACCCAATTTTTGCTAGTAACAACCATTCAGAGTTGCGAAAGTAAATTGCCAGACTTGGAAAATTGCATATTAAAGCAAACGATGTGCTGATCGAATTGAGGTCAATTATTTTTAAAACTGCGTTAAAATATAATTGAATCTTTTCGTCGATTGTGAAGTTATTCATTATTAGAATTTATTATTGATATCTATAACATCATATTAAAACTCGTTTCAAAATATATCATATTTGTCAAAAAATTGCTTTGTCTCGAAACTTTCTAAAGGAAGAAATCGTTACGACAAGAGAATGTCATATGACATGTATAGGCATGCACGTGCACAGCTTATTATTCAACAGAATAATGGCATTCGTCTTGGCACGCTGGTTTGTCACGCTACCTCAACATAAGCAATATAACTATCATATAGGACACCTTAAACTTCGACCATTAATTTCAGCTGACTTACTCACATCGTCCTCCACTATGATGGCGCGTTTTGATTATCTAACGGTACAGTGAACACGTTTCCTTTCAACCAGTAGACTCTTACCTGAAACACAAAGAAGTTACGGTTATGCCCCGCGAGCGTATTGATTTATTCACAGTGTATGATTCGCAATTCTCTAATAGATGAAAGTAGATTATTGTTTCTCGAAGTATGCCAATGGAGCATATTGTACAGGTCAGCAAGAAAGAAAAGCTATGAATCCGCAAAACATAAGTGAGTATGATAAATATACGTATATGATAAATATGTATTTTACCATTAATATAACAGCTCATAAATGTATTTATATTTGCGTATCTGTAATCATAATCTGTACATATGTGCATAAATGTACATTTCATCGCAAATGCAAATTTATCGCAAATGCAAATTCATCACCTTTCATCTCAATTATAATAAAATTAAAATCAATTTATCTTTTTTTTTATTAATTATGATTAATTTAAATTTTTCCATAACTTGGAATGATATTTGTATCAATGATAGTTTCACAAATTTTATGAGAACAATGAGAAACTTGGTATGGAAACTTTGTAGTCATAAAAGAGCATGTATCATAAAAGATAATTAAAATAAAAATGAATAATTGAAAGAGAATTAAAATCATCATTTTATTGTAGAAAGAGAATTAAAATCACTTTCTACAACAAAATCTATACCAAAAATACGAAATGTTTCATGTTTAATTGGTACTGTTCTCTTCTTCTCTTATTCTCTTCTAAACCGCAGAATAACATTGAATATTCCATCTTCATGGATATTAAATCAATATCATAAATTAAACATGAATTTTAAGACTTTACACTTGGAGAAGTTTTCTAAGAAATATGGCAAGCCTCATTTATCATGGATTAATTTTAAAAGTTAATTTTCCAGAAACCGCAATTACAGGAAGAAGAAAAAGAATTACATAAATACTCAAGTGTAATTATATAAACCACTCAATAATACTATTTGATAAAAAAATAGCGAACATCATATTTTAGCAAGATCATTTTCCAATTAAAAAATCGTGATTGTAGAAATTTACAACTTTTCCGGTTTAAAAAATAGCAATTCCACAGTTGTAATCTTTTTTGTCTTGAAGTAGCGAAATTTTATATGGTTCGTTATTACTCTTGAACTTGATCGAAGGAAAACCGGTTAACGAAAGGGAACGCGATGCTCAATTGGCACAGCTGGTCGTACAGAGTGGCGCGAAGGTCATTTTATCGTCGGCAAGATGGACGCTGAAGAGAGAGAAAGAGAGACAGAGAGAGAGAGAGACATAATCGATTTGATAAAGCTTGCTGACTGTGTTACGGTGGCAAACCGAATCGGGTGGAATCTGCAGATTGTTAAATCTACCATGTCGCGATTATCCGGATTACGATTACTGCAAACATTATCCGGCGTTTGTAACATGATGCGACTCGTTCAAAGGATATAGAGACGTATGATCAATTTAAAATTTGGCACCCAATAATTTAGACGAATATAATCGCATTAGATTAAATTTTCCGTACTTGTATTTGCTCTATATTTGTCTCATACATGCATATAAATTTTCATCTCAAATAACTTCTCTGTATCAAAGAATAAATTATTATCCATTTATCTTCCTGGAGATTCAAGAAAATTGCTTTTATTTAATAATAAAATGTAGAAAAATATATGAAGAAAATAGATCTTTAAAATTATATGATGTAGATGTTATTTTGGTTTCAGCATATTTACGTCGAATGGGAAGATTAAGTACCTTGTTTATAATGCTTCGTAGTGCCAGCATTACATAACAGCAACATAAAAATTATACACATCGATCATATTTTATGCAAAATGATGAGTTGTATTGAATTTTTTTAACCGCATCAGGTATACTCTAAAAAGTATAATCTCTACCATATTGAATTTGATTGAATACATTTACACATTTACAAAAGATTTCGTAACAACATATTTAATAGGTTTCAATCCAACATTGCTGTATTTATGGAATTATAACAATTATGCTGTAATTTACGTAATATATTCATTCGTGTTGTGAAGAAATTTTTATCTCATTACTAATGCGTTTACAATTCGCGTCTGTTCGATCAATGTATTAATACGAACAATAAATACGCATTTGTCAAACAGATTAAAGACGTGAATAAATCGTCAAAAAATATCTATAATACTAAAATGGACACATATACACATACAATTTTATATTATAATTTTTAAGTTTAGACAATAATATTACTTTTTAGAAAAGGGATTTCAAAACTATAACTTTAACTATAACTTTAGTTTAATATGTTGTCTTAAGAAAAATACTTTACAATCAATTTTACGATATCAGCCTTTTAATATAATAAAATTCAACTAATTTATTAGCTTTATGTGATACTTCAATTTTGGTATTAGCAAAAATTATAACATTAAGGAGAAAATTTTAAAAAATTACATAATCTTTTTTAAAATACTATTATTTTAATTGAACTCCGACAATAATATACTCAAAAATTTAAGAACATTTATCACATTTTGTTATTTACAACATATAAAAAAACGATAATTCTTAAGACGTATTACACCGGAAAGCAGCAATAAAGCTGAAATATATCGATATCGAGAACGGAAAGTAAGACCGGCAGTCGTTTGCATGAGAAATGCATTAAGGTCATTGCGCCTGTGAAAAATACTCGTAACCGCATTACATACTGAAAAATGCACCAGCACGTAATCCCGCATTGTTGGAGGCGTAGCTAACCATTTCCTAACACCTACCGTTATCACGCGAACGAGGTAGTAATTAAAGATGTGACATACAGAAAACCACACGAGAGAGAGCCAAAAAGTTAGTAGTTTTCCAGTATTTTATTTGTCTGAGTAAAAAGAAGGAAAAATAAAAAGTTTATATGTAAAAAATTTTTTAAATTTATCTTTTTAGTTTACGTAATATTAACTGATATTAATGTTTTTCAAGCTAATTGTTGTATTCATTGCTACTAAATAGTAAAATTCTTCGCAGATCTTACGCGACATATTTTTCAATGTTTTGCCTTTATTATGTATTAATTTTCCATTAATGCTAAAACTTCGTAAACAACGCTAAGGATGCGTATCTCGACTGTTATGTCGATAAACGTCGCCGGCAGGCTCATACAAAATGAAAGTGAAAAAAGGACGTCTGCCGTAATTTCCACGCTCCTGCAGTAGAACGCTCTCTTAATTGCCGGCGCATCCGTAGTTGGACGTTTATTTTAAATTTCCGCCGCAATGAACCCGGCATAAAAAAAAGAATGAAAGAAAAAAAGGGAGAAGATGGTACAATGGCGGATTTCCCGAGCATGACCTCAGTGCAGTGTGTTGCAAAGTATGTAAAGTATGAGTAAGGAGCAAAAGTGTTCTCTCTCTCTTTCTCTTCTTTTTCTTATCCGGTAATCTCGACAAAAAATTTTCGTCTTTTATGTGTTATCTCGAACTCTAGGACGAAATATCTTGTCTTTTACGTGTCAACTATTAAAAATTTTCGTCCATTCGTCATTACAATCTCGATAAATACTAAAGCTATTACAGTGTGTTACATATAGAATGAGAATGTAATAAAAAATAAATCGATGCAATTGCATGCAGAATTAACAATACTGTCCATTGTATAACAGTTTATTCGTAGTCATAGTCTATTCATAACATAGGAAAATGAACAATAACCGAGCAACTTTCCCGAGTTGATATAAATTTCAGTAAAATCCATCAAAGTGGATTTAGTATATTTCAGCGTAAAAAAACATCGTTTTATTAATCAATTAT
This sequence comes from Tetramorium bicarinatum, assembly GCA_928718305.1. NCBI lineage: Eukaryota > Metazoa > Arthropoda > Insecta > Hymenoptera > Formicidae > Tetramorium > Tetramorium bicarinatum. The sequence goes on along the minus strand of OV788322.1, from coordinate 4,995,291 downwards.
GAGCCAATATTTTTTTCTGCTATGTCCCATAAGGATCTATAAAGAGAATCGTATTTTGAAATACGAGTCAATGAAATTTTACAGTAAAAGAAAGCATTTGATGAGATAGAATTTACATCGATAATTAATGAAATTTATATATGTCGCAAATTTTCCACTAGAAACTAGCTAAATTAGAAACCAGTGGAAACGAAACAAATTATCTAATCTGTAATGCGTAGCTATGTAGAAGCTTTGCAATATGAAAGTATCGGATATTATAACCACCAGCTTTCACACATGATGCGATGTACTTTTCAACCGGTATTCGAATCACGCTGATCGTTCGAAATTATAGTCACGATATCATGATTGTCGAGGGGAAGGAAATTTCGAAAAAGCAAGTGCGCAACCACACGAGCTTATCCACATGCGGTCTGGTTCGCGGCGAAATGCTTGCGGTGCAGTGATGCGACGACGCTGCAATAGGAAACTGGGTCACATCTCGTTTCCCACGACAGTTCGTCGTAGTGGGCTTTTTTGAATCTATATTAAATGCTTTATGCACTGACATACGCAGTATGATGATAATTAATCTTGTAATTCACAGAATGGAAAAAATGCCAACTTTATTAATTTGCGACATTTCAACGCGAATTCCAACGCGCAGAAGTATGAACATTTCTTTATAGTATATTTTACAATTTTTACAACATAGTATTATTTTACAATTTTTCTGTATTCTCTTTCCAGTATTTTGAAAACTATATGATCATCAATATTATGATACACGTTACTTTATTTTTATTAAATAAAAAAGAAAATTAATGAGTGTAAAATAATTTTTTTTTAAATGTGTTTAAAGTTTTAATATTACAAGAAAATTATCTCAATAGTAATTATAATTATGCATTAATTCTATTCCCTTCACAGTACATTTAAAGATATTAACAATTCAATAAATCCCCTTGTTTTTTTTATCCACACGTAACAATCTTTTTAACACGACGCATAAATTTGCAGTAGCTTATTCGAATCGTAACTCTCGCGATATCATGACAGTCGCAAAAATGTGAATGTTTTATAATAATATACTAAAAAGAGAGAGAAAAGGCGACGTGTCATTCGTATTCAACGCGATAGGGCGCGACTTTTGCCGTTTGCACGACACTTTGTAGTCAGAGCTCGCCTTTCTCTGTGCCAACGTATCATGTAAAGGGACAAATTTACCGCCGCCATCCACGCGATAGCCATATTATCTATGCAGTTTTCGCCTGTTTCTCGAGAACGACGCTCGTCGCTGTGACGATACCGTACTTCGGACGGTTGCATGCGCAACGCGTTATGGAATGTCGCGTGGCGATAGCGATAATTTAGAAAGTGCAATGACATATCGCGGCTGCGTATTACAACTTTAGCGAATTGAAGTTGAAACGAAACTTTTCTGCAATTGTCATCCAGTTACTATCAATGAGTGCGACCATTGCGACCGTTTCTTGTGACACGTGCACTTTCGATTTGAAATATAAGAGATATAAGGAGAATAAATCTAGGACAAAACGGGAACAGCTGATTACAGAAAATTGAAAAATGTGTCGCCTTTGCCATTATAACAATTAGTAACTGATTGTAAGCAACTTTGTACGTCCGTTAAATATGTTTGTTTCTCACAAATAAAACTGGAATTCAACTTGACCGAGAAATGATGCATCCGCGATTTCACTACGGTTATCTGCCTCAATTATTATAATATAGTTGCAAGACCACGTAATTGGTTCATAGAATGGAGCTCGACTATGCACTCGGGAACAAAGCTCAGACTGCACAGTGCTCGACGTGCAAGCCAGCCACCGTTCTAGTTGCTTGTACATCTCACTTAATCACAACCGGAACAGCGAGACGCAGATAATTGAAATTCGTATCGTTGGCAGATAGCTATTTCAACGATCTTCATAGATGTGCGTGATGGAAAATGCAAAGAGCCATCGAATATTTCATGATATCTTGCAATCAAAATGTCCAAAAATTTATACTTTTTTTTCTAAACTTATTAAAGTCCAAAGTTCTTATAATCTCTTTGTAACAGTGTAATTTTGAACGCAGAATACTAAATTATTTTTTACAAAATTAAAGTATAAATAATTAACTTATAAAGAGATACTTGCAAAAATTAGACTCACTCGATAGATAATTATACATGCCCCGGAAATGTGTGTGGCGAGAAAAGACTAGTTAAGTACACCATACATGACACCTTAATGAAAAAGAAAAATTTTTTCCTTTTCAAAACCGAGATTTTCAAAGACATCATTCATATGGATGTTTGCAAGAGCTCTCGTCTGGCAAGCCGCAGAATTTACTAAATTTTTTATACTGCTCATAGGGGAACTATTTCAACAAGCCAAGATACGTTTAAAAGCGTATTTCCTTCGGGATACTTTTGCAAACTTTTCCTCTCGTTATATACCACTTTCCTCAAGTATTGATCAGTTGAGACTATTCCAAATTTCTTAAACAATTAATACACTTTTTAAATAGAATTATTTTTCAACATCTTTGTAATTTGAATGCGTGCAAAATTTTTAACTTCTAACAATAATTGTGTTTAGGATTATAAAAAAATCAGTAGAATAACTTAAATGGCGCAATACTTTGATTCGTAATCATATATTGTTAAATATATTAACATAAGATAAATGGCAATGTAAAACCAGTTTCTATCAAAAGAATAATTGACATGAAATCATCAAACTTCGTCATCTAATATTCTTTGAGAGAGGTCAGACAATTAGCATCTTGTATTATTTCATAGACGCCGAGCATACATTATACCTGCGAAATGCGTATTCCGACATTATTATGCAGATGTAGAGCTACGTATTATGTGTATACAAGACACGTATTCTCGACCATACGCGTGCATTACGCATACGGCGGATGAAAATATTTCGCGATTCGAGACGATTATTGGTTTTCCGCTCAATCGTATATTTTTTTACTCTTCTTCGACTTATCGGACTATTGAAACCTGTCCTATCACCGATACGTTTTTACGTCCGCATATTGAAACTTACCGTTGACAATATGTCGCCGCAGCGGAAAAAGAATATTACGCGCATCAAACATGACGTATGTCCGACGTTAAAACGTCTCGCAGACACCTCACGCGTTGGAAAGATATATTTTTTCCTCTCCTCATTTCTCTCTATTTAATATATTCAACAAATTCATTAGATCTTGATAAATTTATTAGATTTTATTTTATGATTGATATTTAGTGTCAATTCATCAATATTGAAACTGTACACTTTCTTCAAAAGCTCGTAAAGAACATCCTGTCACAAATTCGACAATATAATCTAACAAAAATGTACGATAATGGTGTCTCTCACGAAAATATTCAAAGTTCCAAAGTTTAAAACCTCACACCCAACGAAATGAAACGACATGTAGCTATACATATACACTGGAAGAAACTTTTTTCATTTACTTCTTTCCATCCCATTTCGAATTCGATTTCATTGTAAATTTCACGTCAACATGATTCGAATAGACGTAATCGCGGAAGCTCATTTTATATTTCTGTTCCTGTGTTATCTGATCCAGCTAAATTTTGTGTTATGCACAGAAAATGGAAATTCAACGTGACTGAATGAAAAGAGAATTCAGTCTTTCTCATTTGCCTCCTCCAAGGTTCTCAGAACAATTTCCTGATGTGATGGCGACCTGTCACCGGCCTTTCCTTTCGCCTCGACATTTCTGTTACATGTCACTCGCAGAATTATAAACGGATTACACCATCTTTGCGACAGCGACATCGACATCTATCCAACGAGAGGATTTTTATTTGCACATGCAAAATTGCGACAGTAAAAAAGATAAATTGTGATTGGCAATATTGACAATCATGCGCGTGCACAAATGTAATAATATTAAGATACGTAAAAATTATAACGTCATGATGGAAGATTTTTTCTAAATGTTTTTAAAAAAGTTTTATCTTGACACTCTTTGAAGCTCTCTCACATCGAAATAATTAATATCTCTATAAGACACTCAAAAGCTATACCAAACTGCTCCATACTTATATTTCTATTTGAATTTTTGACTTAAATTGATCAAATTGTTAAAATTTTTAGAGACAGAAAAAGAGACAGAATAAGTTTATAATTACATATTATTACTAATATAAAACGTTAAATATAATATGAAATATAATTTTGTGTAGTTAAATGCACACGACCATATACATAAATGTTGTATTACAATGCGATAAATAATCTTTAATAGCTTTAACATTAGTAATTTCCATATCACTTCCATTAAATTATAAATTTAATATTACCGTATAATAGTTAATATCTCATTTAGTACAAGTATAATTAATTCCTTTACATCTTTGTATTTATGTTTCCAATTTTACTTCGAAAGTGTATCTAAATATTATATCTAAATATAATCGCATTTGTGCGTGTGTGTGTGATATGAATTTATTCACACAATATGTAAACCATTTCGATCGAGTAAACAATATCAGATAAGAATTGCTTTAGCGGAAAATGTTAAGTGATGAAAACAAAAATCTTCGACTTCGCAGATTTAAGTTTTCTTACACAATTCGAGATTGCTTTAACAATCCCAGGAAGAGATTATCGGCCATTCTTAATTTCCACGGAACTCTGCTCGCTCGTGAGGATTTCAATTTCACGAGACTGCATCGGGCTCACAGAGACCGGGATACAGCCCATTTCGTACGACAACTATAGCGATGTATTGCAATTACTGGAAACCTCCCTAATCCAGAAGGAACACGCGAGTATGAGTCTGCTGCCTAAGTAGAATTAAACGACGGAGATAGCTAAGTACATCGCCTTTGCTAAGTCAGGCGCGCAACAATCTAGCGGTGTATTTCTTATTGTAACTGCACGTAAAGACGAACTTAGATAGAACACTATGATAATCAATAGTTAACAAAAAACCAGTCTGTGTTGCTCTTAATAATCCTAGAAGGAGTGAAAATAAAAATTCAAGATTATCAGTGTATAAAAAAATAGCTTGCTCACGTAAATAGCTAATTATAAAATCTTGCACGTTGAAAGGCAAGAAGGTAAAGTGATGTAATTAATCCACTTATATATATCAAGGAAACCTTATCAAAAGCCTCAGCTTGCTTATGTTATATTAGTTTATAAATAATTTGCTTTTTTTCGAAAAACGTACGAAATAAAAATTTATTCAGTGCATTTTTTATTCATGTATCGAATATTTCTAATAAAGCGCAATTGTTCCAAAGGATTAATAATTTCATTCCATGAGTGTATCAGCAATTATATTACGTAACGGGGACGCTGCCAAGTAATCCGAGATAACGATGGAGGCGCTTGTAATATTCTCTCCGTTGAAAATGGCTACATCTGATACTTGTGTAAGATATTCAACCATGCATATAACGAAAAACAACAATTTGAAAATTCTGCTGAAGCACATAACATATCCAATTTACAAAAAAGTATATTTTTTAATTCAATCTTAGAATGTATGACTTAAATATAATTATTTTATAACTCTCTAGACTATTAATTTTCAAATAGTTGTTAATTTATCTTCTTGTCTCTAACGTAAAGAATTGTCATAAGAAAAAAATTCTTTCGTATAAAATTTTTATGCATCAATATAATTCTGATGATAGCATTGTTATTCAATAGAATATGAAAGACGTCAGCAGTATCCGACATCGAAGGCGAACAAGTTTAACAAGAGCAATACGGTGTGGTAAGCAAATACTCGCTGTAATACTTTTAAGAACGTTTCGTAAGTTACAGATATTCGTGTCAAAGACGGAGATATAACATTGAACATATTGACATAAGAAATTCTTCCCGCATGTATCGGTAATTATGTATGTGTTAATTTGCAAAATTGCAGAGTATCTGGTTAAAGAAACAAACACACCTACACATATGGAAATAAATATAGCATACCAAAATAATATTTTACGCAGGATGAGTACTCATTATATTGTTATGTATTGCATAGAGAAATTTTATTATCCAAATAAAGTTGATTAAATGTAATCAAACAAGGTATATTATTTAAAAATACATCTCTTTTATATGCTGAGCGGAAACTGCATAAAATCATGGTTACTTTTATAAAACAAAACATTACGTAATATTGCAGTTTAAAATGTAAAAAATTTGAAAAAATATATTAACGGGAGATATAAAACGTGATAATTTCATGCAAATAAAAGTCGTGATATAATTTCGCTCTTGATATATGGGTTAGTTTAAAAGTGTTTTACAAGAAGTTTTTTACATGAAGAACTAATCAGCAAAATATGTTAAATCTTGATTTTAAATTGCTTAATAAATTGAGAATTAATCAGATTTTCAATGAAAATAATACATATATACATATATTATATTTATTTAATATATGTATATATTTAATATAATATATACATATATTATATTTATTTATATATTGTAAAGAAGAAAAATAAAATTCTTTTTAACAAATAATATATATTAAAAAATAATTTATCAATTAATAATTATTAAATTAAATATTAATAAAGATAAAAATAAATTATGTCACGCAAAATCATTTTCACGATTTTTAAAAATTTTCTACATTTGATTTGTATCATTTTATAATATAATAATTCATTCAAATTTCTATGTAAATTAAAAATAGTTTTACTTTTGTATTTAATATTGAATATATTCATGTACAGCGATACTATAAAGTCAGCTAGCAGAAATGTTGTGTTAGTCAGCACGTTAAGAATTGAAAAAGCAAATCCGATTCTGTATAAAATTACAGATTTCAATTTCCAAGTTTTTAGCGTAAATTTTTAAATAACATCAAATATTTATCATGTGCTTTGAAAACAAACAATTTTTCTCTTTTGCAAAATATATTCTACAAATACGCTCATAGTAAGAGCATTATTGCACTGGATATTTGCAATCAATACTTATTAAAAATTTATAATAAAAAATTAAATTGTTATACATTGCCAGAGACAATAATCCACGCGAGAAAAGTCTATTTACGACTTCTACTTTCCAAACACACCTTTCAAATTAACCATCGTGCCAGTTGCCTCTTTTTTAATTATTTTTTTAAATATGACTTAAACTCAAACGCGACCAGATTTTTTTATTTTAAAACATGAGTTCTGAAACATGAAAGCAAACGAAATTAATGCTATTAAATAACTGCGTCCGCGATATTCATTTTCGCACTCTGCATCCGCGTATTTGCACCGCAGTCGATAATGTACGACAGGGCGTGCCACGGTAGTTTATCAGTGCGAATGCATTAACCTTGATGAAACCCTTCGCATCAGGAACTGTAAGATAAGGTGTGATTAACGATGGTTGCTATACTTTCTTGTGTGTCGGTCGATCGTATTTTACGCAGAATGTTAACGATGAGACGGTAATTACGTTAATAAACGACCAGGCAGCTTTATAATTAACTTTTCACATTTTTTTCTCACCGATACGTCTCATTTAACTATCAAAGAAATCGGCTGCATAATTCAGCTACTAGAGAATATATTGACAATCAATGTAGGTATATTTGCCAAAGTGTACGTAATATATGCTCATTTAATATACAAGATATACGTAATTTTTTAAAAAATAATAAAAAATAAGGAAATAACAACAGAGTATTATTTTGAGTTTGAATTACTCATTAAATTACCGTTTTATTCACATATATTTGTCCTTCGCGTATAAGTCTGTATATATTACTATTTTAATTAAAGGATTTCTTCACATAACCAACGGGGGATATTTAGGCATCCAGTTTAAGTGGAGCGCTCCGCGCAGATATTAACGACGGTATTCCACCTACATTTTACGCGAAGCCACTCTCCTCGGAAATTCAATCTCGTGAATTTCCCGCGCGGTACGACATTACAAAATTCATTAAAACATCGCCCCGGATCAAGCACAGCAAATATATTACGTACTGACAATCGACAACTACACCAACAGAAAATTAATTCTTCCGTTTAGATTTTCTCCAAAAAAAAAAAGTAATGATCAAAATATTTATAAAAAGAAAGCACAGAAACACAAAGATTATTAATAACAAAAAATGTATAAAAGATATACATCGGGCACCTATTTTTAAAATCAATTTCTAAACATTATTTTTATATTTTATTTTTCGCATAGAATTGTGACGGACTGAATTCTAATATAAATCAGTAAAAATAATCTCAAAATGATGTACTATTTTTAAATATATAGCTTCAATAAAATTTTCTTTACAAGATAACTGATAAAATAACTTCTAGATAATTTATTTATTCAAATTTTTTCTCGTGAATAATATTATACATGTGTGTGTATAATATTATCTTTTTTTATTCGTTTTCTAACATTTATTATTTTTCAAAGTTTGAAATTCATTATGATATTAATAACAATTATTCTTTAGTCACATTACTGTTTTATGTTTTATGAGAGATATACAAAAACTGAATTCAATAACCTTACAAAAGAGAAGTCGGATATTAAAGTCTTTCGCAATTATAATTAATTAACCTTTGGGCAAAACATGATTTAAGAGCAAAATTTGTTTAATATAAATGTAACAAATAATTATTGAAATTGAATAATAGATCGTTACATCGACATTCTCTGAATTTAATAAAACAACTAATTATTGCATTTTCTTATTTCTTAATAAATTAAAATCAATAATATTTTTTTCTTTATTTCTAAAATATATCGCCAGAAATCAGAACGCGCCTTTGATGCAGAAACAACCTTATAAACATTTACGATCCTTTCTGTTCAACTCTTTAATTAATACAAGTTTCTCTCAGCGACTTTCGCGATCGGCCGTCTGACAGCCCGCAGCAAGGGTTTTTAATTAACGAGCCGTTCTAAAAGCGCGTAATCGCTCAGTGTGTAATCAAGAAGCAACGATGGCATGTATACGTCCCGCTTCATTCACTTTTCTCGCGAGTTTTGCTCTTCTTCCGTTTACGATATCAAATACATAAATGCGTTGTTAATAATTAGATATAATCGAGAAAGTACATTAATACTAATTTCTCCACTTATTCGTACCAAAAAAAATGATGTCAAAATAAAAGACAATTAAATTCACTAACAGACGGATGCATATCACAATATCACAAAATAATGATGTATTCCTTCAAATAAATCCGCCAAAATTTTTAGTAATATATTATGTATTAAACTTTGTTCATGAGTTATCTTTCAATTTTAATAGTATAACATAATCAATTATTTTATTATATTTTACAATATTATAATATTGCATTATTTTTTCTGTATTCATAATAGTAATGCTTAATGTTTCAATATGAAATTAAATGTTTTAACATTAAAGTTTTAGCATTGAATATTATAGCATTGAATATTAAACGTGCAATTTTACTGATAAAAAGTACCAAATTTAAAATATTATTTTTGCCGCATTGTGTGTCAACGCTGTCGTATAATACGAAATTACAGATGCTGTACATTATTCTACTGTAGTAAAACTGTAGTTTTTAAAAAGACGTGAAGCTCGCCAGTAACGATGAGAACGTTGTAGCGTTGTACCGATATTTGAGAACGCAATGTATGTACTACTCCGCGCTGCATTGAGGGTAGCTTTCTCGAAACTTTTAATCACGCGAGAGTGTCGGAAAACGTGGACATGCAAGAGCTCGTCCACATCATCTTTTCCTCACAGCTCGTTCATTTTTCCGCCACTCAGCGGAATGAATCTGGCGGTCGTAAAAGTAAAGACATGCTAATTGGCATGATTACATCGCGCTGGCAAGCTGCTAATGAACTTTTTTTTGGAAGCGCGAATGATAGGCAAACCGGTTTAAACGAACGATAAGTAAACCTACTTCCGGTACTTTCACATATTCCTCTTGTCAGCATATCATTACACAGCGTTTAAATATCTGTGAGTGATTTGGATCCATTGCTCAAGATGTTTCCACTCTAATAAAAAATGTATCATGCAACAATGTTTCATGGTCTTTTTATTGGAGAGAAAAAGAGAAATGTTTAAATGTATGAAATAAAAATTGATTATTTATAAAATGATTGTAATTGAGTTAAAAATAATATTTATAAAATATCAAGCAAAAGAAAAAAAACTTTAAAAAACTTTAAGAAAAGAACGCTACTTATTTACTAGCTACTAAAAGTAATAAATTAATTAAATTAATTTTTTCATATTGTGTGATCTAATAAAATAAACTTTTAAAATATTTGCTTTTAAAAATTGAAAGAAATTTTTAGACAACATAATTTTCATGCAATAAATTGATATTATTTACTGCAACATATTGTTATTAGAAAAAAAGAAGTCTCTTTTTTTATATTACAACATCAGGCGGTAAGAAACTTTATATAACGTGAACGTGCAACTCTATTGATAAAATACAAAGTTTCAGACATTATATTGTGTCAACACTGTTACGTAACATAAAATTACACATTTCACATTATTCTAGTGCAGCAAGACTACAGTTTTTAAAAAACAGTTACATACAGCTAATACGTTTTTAAATTTATTCTTCAAAACACAAAAACTAGAGATATTAAAATCATATTAAAAATATATTTCTTGTGATATATTATTATATTACATTATTTATGTTTTTTTAAAAATTGTGCAAGAAGCAATTTTATTACGAAAAAAATTGCTGCAAATAAAATTAAGTTTACCTTGTGTTACGTTCGTATAATCGCCGCGATAATTAACGAGACTTTCACTCAAAAATCATAATAGACAACACTAAGACGAGCGTACAATTTTCCGCCACAGTTACGACTATTTTACGTGAGAGGTGTAAAAACGTGCGTTGAGTAACCGATCAACCTCCGTGAAATCGGTACTTTACCGAGTACACGACGATTTACTGGCCGGAACCATGATTATTTTTCAGCTAGGAATTCTATTTTTAAGCAACTGGCTAGGCAGTCAATTATCTCGATGACGTAAATTCGAAGGTTGAGACACGTGTTAAACATTCGCCTTACAGTTCTGTTACTCATTTAACGAATATTTAGAAATAAGCGTTTACATAGACTTTTGTGTAATCATAGATATACAATGCCAAACATAGAAACGCTCACTACATTAAACAATACAGAACTTTTTTCTCGAATATACAAGAATATGTTTTATCAAAAAAAAAACTCCCATTTGACAAATAATTTTGCAAAAATTTTGGCTTTTCATCTAAAATAATTATCAATCTAATTTATAAACTTGATGGAAATCTATTCGTGAATAAAAAAATATAAATAAAAAATAAGTTTTTTAGTCTTTGCTATTTTGCGCCACTTATGGTACTCAATTGCTTATTACACTCAAACACATGTGTGCATTTAGTTCTTATTCTTATTTTTATTATTCTAGATAACTTGCTTTTATGTTCTTTAAATGCTTATCACATTATCGCTCATAAAAACGCGTTTATGTGTATAAATGTATGCGAATACAATTCGCAATGTAATCAACTCGCTGTTTGTGGATTCGCTAAGCCCAAATGCCTGTGCGAATCAGTCTTTGCAGTAGCATGAAAATCGGGTGTATTGAATCAATAAGCGGCATTTCACAAGAAATTATTCCAAACACGATTAGTAAAAGATTGGAATAAAGAGCCGGAAAGTGGGGCAGCTACGAAATATGAATAACTGCGTTCTTACGGGCAAATCTTTATCACGTTTGCAACGTCAAGTAAACGAAGTAGACGAATACGTAACGTTTGCCTAAGATAAACTGTTAATTGCACCAACCAATTATTACCTTTGTCAAGGTAATCGTAAAAAAGATAATGAAGAAGACGGCATTTCTATTTCGGTTTCACGGTCTAAGAAAATCAAAGAAAACAACCGTCAGTCGAAAGTCACAATCCAATATTTGCAAACCGTCTGTTGCAAGAATATCGTCATTGTGTTCTCTAGTTCTAGAATATCGCCGTGAACATGACGGTGATGGAAATGCAGAAGTTATGATTATGCTTCTCCATTTTCGCAATTATGCCTTTTGATCCGATTGATCAATTAACTTGGCTTATTGACGGATAAATGGATATTTCACTTCTGAAAGTTTCGCAGGCGCGAATGTCTTAATCAATCAATACATTACTTAAAAAAAAAATTATATAGTAGACTTTCGCATTAAAACATTTTAAAATATTAATTTCATATAATCATGAATAATACACTAATATTTTCTACAAAATATTCAGACATTTTTAATTATGGTTTCTTAATAAATCAATCATGCTCTAAATTTTCTATACGTTTCATGTATGCAGTGTTCCAATTAACATAGCATGTCTACTTTTCTGTATACAAAGAAACCACATATTATTCGAATTCCTGCCAAATGCGAAATATTACTAGTAAGAGGTTTCATTAAAATTTATCTTTTAAATTTTTGATATCAGTTTACTTTTCTAATAAACCATCCTCCCATATTCATACTCTAAGCCAAAACTGTTTGCACCACACATTGTTATATTATTTTTAATAAAAAACCATATATGCACTATTCTTTCTTAAGCTAAATAAGATTGAAAATGAGCAACATCGTTCTGTGACTCAGAAATTAAAAAATAAATATCCTATAGTATTATTTTCACTTCGAAATCACCGATCATTTTAAATTGATATGAAGAACGAGTGGCACAATTTCTTCTTTCTCACTGAACACAATGACACTACGATCTCTCGCTACGATGACCTCGTTATTCTGTAAACTGATAGGCTGACCGATATTATCTGATTTTAAATATCTGACAGTTATATAAGGCGGTATGTTACATACATATATGTTATGTATGAAAAAATCGGATCAAATGTAAAAAAATATTTTATTAGTTTATATGATGATTATGCGATGAACAATAAAAAGTATTATTGTAAAATAATTGATAATGTTTTTCTTTGATTTCATGAAATTTGCGAAATTGCTGCCGCAATTTACTAGTTAATTCGAATTAATGTTTGGCTCGCATCAACCGTAAACAGTGTTGTGCGGCAAAATTATTTACCTTGCGTAACGGACGTGATTTAACAAGATTAATATGGGCGGTGATCTGTAATATTCCTTGTTCCTAGTAAAATATTCCATTAGTGGCCAAAACGCAACAATAGCTATTAAAGCGGCATTAAATTTAAGCTTGTTATACGCTTGACGATGTAGTCGATCAATGTCGATGTAATAATTGTGTAACAATCGAAGAACCTGATATTTATGACGAGATCATTACGAGATCTCACAAATATTTGATATACAAAATCTTTCAATAAAAAAGATTATTATCTCCAATTAATAAATATTAATTTTTTACAATTTCTATTAATCGATTCTTTTTATTTTATATCATTTAATTAATCTCTCACACACATAAACATTTATATGTTTATGGTGTTTAGAATAAATATTAATTTAACTTTTTTTCTAATTTCTAATTATCTTACGTCATTTTATTATTGGCAATATTAATCGAAAGTCAAAGGTATTCATATTTAAACTATTATGCACATGACACAATTAGGTCATTAACAAAAGTGTATTGTTCAATCTAACTATATGTCTTTGTCTTTCATTAAATTTTCATTGCGCGAGAAGACTTTGTAATGTTAAATTATTCGTGATGTTAAAATGTTAAATTACACTGTCAATTAATATTAGTTTATAAGAGAAAGTTGATATATGCATGTATATAATAGAATTTAATTAATTATATATCTAATAAATATCTGTCATGTATGTATAATAGAATTATATATATTGAATTATCCCATTCTTCAATAATTACGCACCCTTATACCTGTATTCCATCACGGAAAATGAAATACATATTAAATATGTGTTATATGCAGTATTCTGTCATAATTTAATAATAATTATGTCAAAATTTGAAAAACATAAGTATAAATTTATCATTTTGACACCCATTAAGATTAGTATTATGATCAGTGTAATAAAAAATTATTTTAATAACATATTATCATTTAAAGTATTATTAATTATCATTAATATTTCAATAATATTTCTGTTATCTTATGTTTCCTTAAATTTTATTTATAATTAACAAAACTTCTTTAATGTTTATCAAATCTTTAATTTTTGTCACGTTTTCTAATTATTAAAATTCTTCATTATGTTATAACATTATGTTATCAAATTGTCGAGAATGTATATTAATTATTACCAAAATGATATATTAAATCGTAATATAATGTCACTTGTTTCTGAAGTATAGGTACGTCGCAAAAACTCTCGCGTTTATGATACACACATATCAGACATTGAAGTACGCTAACTGACAGATATCAGGGGCATATGGAAAGATCGGTAACAACCGCTGATATGATACGAATATTCGCCGTCGTGCACGTTACGCCATTATCTCGGGTTTATCTCCAGTGCACGGCCAGTTTTGTAATATCAGCAACATACGTGAATCAACGGATCCGTGCAATTGTATGTACACTAACACAGTTGATACAGGTCTTTAACTCCGTAATCCGGATTGCGAATGGAATCGATGCATAATTTCCATCCACAACGATGACAACAGCGTATTAAAACGCAAATTTTTTGAAAAAATTGACTCTAAAATATTCCTATTTATTAATTTGTAATAATTTTAAAAATAAATTTGATAATAAAAAAGTTTTAAAAATTTATTCAAAAACAATCCGCCTTTTATTTACAAATTCTTTAAACAAATTGAAGTAAATTCTTTTTTTTTCCTAGCAAAAATATTGACGGTCATCATCACTTGTAAGTTTTTAATTTTTAAGTCCGTCAAAATTAACTTGTGTTTTTTGAACATACAATAAAGTTTTTCTATTTCTCCTGTTATTTCGGTTTACTTTCTTTTATACTGATTTCCAACTACGAGAATATTCGTAGTTTGCAAATTGCGTTTTGCCATTTCAAATTTTTGCCAACTACAAGAAAACTCGAATGTAATTTTTTTAACAAAAATTATTTTGTTTTTACGTGTGTATGTACCGCAATAATTATAAAATAATTATTTTATTACAATAAATGCATAATATCAAGTTAATTTCAGAAACAAACAAAATTATGACTACCATAGTCAACATATTAAAAAAATTTTTTCAATTTTTATAAATTTAAATTGAAATAAAATATTCTAATTAAAACATTTATAACTTAAAAGCTGTTCATTGTAATGTTCATTAAGAAAAAAACTTTAAATTATAATTATAAAAAGTAACATAAGAATCTAAAACAGTTCCTTATCTCTCTGTTTGTTTAAAATAATAATTATCAATTTGCTTGATTCATTATACATAATTAAAAATTGACAATCTTGTCGGGTTACTTTTAATAATAAATTAATTTTTAAAGAAATTAAGTTTATCCAACATTTTCACATTATATTATTCTCGATAGTAAATTGCAAACACAGTAAATGCATGCATTCTACAGCAACGAGGAAAGCAGCCATCGGCATGTAGTAATTACGACGTCCTCGGGCTTTAAAGAGACATCAGTTCCGAGTTCCCTATGTTGTGTGCCTATGCCGAGCATGACGGTGGGCGGTCATGCAAGTTATCTAACGGTGATACGTGAGCGTCGAGTTGTCGCGGCTGTCGTGGAATTCGGATATCGTTATCGGACATTAATCGCGAGGCCCCGCAATTTAGGCAGGCTTTATGACCGGAATTTGCGTAGCTACGTGATCTTCCTCTGGATATATTCAAGTCTACGTCCTATACTCGCGACAAGAATGAAGTTTATGTTCTCGAGCTTCTATGTTCTACAGTAATAGTACTTTTCTTTTTTTTTAATCTAAAGAAAGAATTAATTAAATTAGACTACTTGAATTGAGATTTAATCATTAACGATCAAATTCAGTTGCTTAAGACTTCATCATTAACGATTCATATATTAAGCACTTAAAAACTCAAGAGCATACTTATAAAGAATAAAATTGTTATATTTTTAATAAGAGAGAGCGTAGTTAGCAATTTATATTCTCTTTTTTTAAAAACTATTATATAGTATACCGTGTAATCAATATTGATATTGAAAGTATACGTGCACGTTGTGAGAACAAACGGATTAATGCAAAAACCGCAATAATCCAGTTATTTACTGTACGCGATCCTGGGGCTGAAATTGTTGACATGTGACAATGAATTTATTTCAATAATAGAGTTCATATTTATTTTGGAATGTGGAAGTATTTTTGGAGTAGTAACTCGGATCGATACCATCACGACCCGTCGCCGTAATGTGATTTGGCTTTTAGGACACGATGTAGAAGGATTTACTGCTGAAATGGCGACGCGCGCGTTTACGGTAACGCGACCTGACGTCGATTGGAAGTTATAATACCGTGGACACGCGTCCAGTGCAGAATATTCATGATGCTAAATTGATTTATACCACAGGATGATTATATTTAAAAAGACATGTTAAAAATTGGGGCCGTAATCAATGCAAGACTGATTGGTGCTCAACAACAATACAATAGTGACGCAAGAATTAATAAATCTATCGCAAAATAAAACTGTTTGCCTCAAAGATGATGTGGCAACGGTTCAGTTTCTATCCAGACTCGCACATGGTGTCATAGTGACTCTTAATCCATTAAATAATGGCCAATAATGTGGAATTTTCGCCTCTCTATGTGAAAACATTTTAATAATAGAAATAACAAGACAATAAATATTTTTCTCATTCTCAAGAAACAAACTACTCACAAACTTTGACAATCCCGTTGGTCGCTCTTGAAAACATCTCTCAATTGAGCGCTAATTACATTAAACACTTTTCTTCGCGATATAAGCAAAATTTCAACGGGTACGCTCTACAAACGTGATATTGTCGGAAGAGTCTACGGCATGAGAAACCCGAAAGGGAGTTTCCTAACTCGCGGAATTACCCTAACTTCCTCATTGCATGTAAATGCAGCGCGCTGACTAGAAGCACCGGGCCAGGTCGCCGTGACATTGGTCTGTTTATACGTATCAACGTAATTCCAGGACTATTCAGTGCAAATTATACTGTGTATTAGAATCGGTGTTTCTCTCGCTCTTTAAAAATATCTCATCTACGAAACGATACATCGCCATTAGCGGCACAATGCTACCAGAATGTGTATACCTATGCTTGCGCGCTACCGTAATAATCGCATTATTCCGGCTCGATTATTCGCTCGCACGTACGTTTGTCGTTTCGGAAGACACGTACGCTGAACAACTATGGAACATATGAGAATCTTACGTCGATACGATATATCATATAAGCGAGAATTGCAATTAGTAGATATTCTGCCTTGAATCGTGTGAGAGATTCTGTTAAATTGCAGCTTTGATTCATAAATAATAAAGAAACATTAATTTAAAAATTTAACACAATGTCTCTTATGTGTGTTTGCTCATTAATTCAATACATAAATGTTATTTTTCACAAAATTCTTTAGATTAATTAGATATGCGATAAATCCACTTTAAATATTTTTAAATAAAAAAATATTTTAAACCTTACGTTGAATGTAACTGTTGACTTGATGCGAATTTAACAAGCACGGCCGTTTTAACGCTCCCAAAGCGGTATTTTATTTAATCAGCTATCTCTTCATTGAAAGGCGTCATTAAGCAGTTTCTATGGTCGATGTACAAGACTTAATTAATTGGCTCGTATAAAGAGCCAATTATCATTCGCTTTACTCGCTAACTGATAAACTTTTTTTTTCATGCTTAACGTAATTTCGACAGATGCGAAAGCAGGTTTTAGTGAAAGCAGTTTCCAAACTTACGTTTGATATAATTGTATACCGGTATATAATGCCGGCGTCCATAATAATAAATTAATCAAAAGTTAAAGTAGAGCAAATTCTACTATATTCCTAATCCTATTTAATAAAGCAATAGCGCTTTTTTGATTAAAAAAGAACAAAAATTCATCGACTTGTTTCAATTATGGAGTTATCAAACACTGAGATTAAAAAAATGGAACTTTAAAGATGTAAAAAAAGTATCTTTCCGAAGTTAAAATCAAATCTTTTAAATTGAATTATACTGAACACTTTTCTCTGTTATCTTCACGCAATTAATTAAAAAATAATTTCATAATTAAATACATATTCCTCGTTAACTCTTCATGGCATGATACAATTATAAATAAAATTATAAATATGTGAAGGAAATTTTCAGCTGAAATATTCAATAAACTTTATTAACTATCATTGATAAAAATAATCTCTTTCATTAATCATTAATTTTCACACATTTTAATAGAAGGATATAGCTCCGGTCGGAGATAATTATGAAATTGAATGTGACAGCGAAATATTTTCAAATAATGAAATAAATAGTAATTATTAAATGTATTACTCTATTAATACTTAATAATCTCATAGTGACTAATATTCTTTTGTATGTGGCTAGAAAATATTGCTGCACCCTTTATTTACTGACTTCATTAACTTGCAAGCAATTGCTTCTTAAGATAAAGCGTTTTATAATACTTGTCTTGTACACAATAAATTAAAAAAATTAATGTTACGCAATTAGAATTATTTAATGCTATTTGTTAATTCGTATTTCTAAATTTCCTCTAAATTCAGTTTATAGTTTACAGACCAAAATATTTTGCCAATAATCCATCGGCAACGGTTGTCGCGTTGACGAAACGTTTTTTTCCCTGATGAAATCGCGATGACGAACTAAAAAAAAGAAAAAATAACACAACGTCAAAGGCAAACGTAGGGGAGGGTTACGAGGCGCGATAAAATTCGCGCATGTAAATGCCTTTCCAACGATTTCCATCCACAGAGCGTGCATCCGAATTTCCATGTGTATGCGACGCGACAGGAGAAAACACGCGAAAACCGGATAACGCGGAAAATACGAGAGCTCGCCCGACTTTCGATTCCCGTGCGTTTTTCGCAATTAGCTACAGCGCGCTGCGAAACGTCGCGTTTTCCCGGAATCTGCAAATATTGCGTTTACGCATATACGAATATACATACCTAGTACATTACACGTTGAAATGGTATCACGAAGAGAGCTTTGGAAAGTTTGCGAATTAGATTTTTCGAAAATTTCCCTCGCGGTTGCTGAATTTTGCACATTGTGCACGGAAAATATTGGTCTTAACTTGCACAGGGTAAAATTTTTGAAACTGGACCGTTCCCGTTAAACTTGCTGGCGGCGGAATGCTTTAATTTTCAATGCTACATAACGCAGCAAATATGTACCAGTAATGGCTAAATTATTACCGAAAGTCGAAAAAGAAAGTATGCGTCTATATCTATGTATAACGCTGAGAGTATATGATATAGATAATATATAAAATATTTTAGAAGCAAGTAACTCTATAAGAAGAAATATTAATTATAATTTTTGTTGCAAGTTGAAGTTAGAGATACGAAATTATGAAAGCAACATGGAATATTTGTAATAGACTGTTAATGTATATCAGACAATGTTATCTCTACGAATTATGGGTATCATCAAAATTTGAATATTCATTATTCATACATGTTAACTATCGTGGTTATCTCGACAAAATGTATTCCACCTGATGACCTTATTTGCGAAATAATGCCATAATAATAAATACTCACGTAATTAGCGACGTTACAAATTATGTAGGTACTTGTTCATAATTATTTGTTAAATTATTTTAAATTATTATAATTTTTACTTCTTCAAAATAATACGTATATAGCTTATTTAAAGTTCGTGCAATCCCTTTGCTTTTATAATATATTATATAATGTTGAGAAAATGGAAGAGAACATTATATGTAGGTATAAACAACATACAGGAGCATTTGTTTCAACAATTGCTTTGTAACGATGAAAATATCTAATGATGCGTGGAACGAATTTAATTTCAATTAATAACTAAAATTAAAATATTAGCAAAAAAAAAAGTTCATCTAGCTCATTTCTTGTCTTATAAATTTTTGCTACACCGCTAATGAAATTTGGAAGTTTATCGTTTGAGGTTCTCAGTAAATTACTCGTATATATGCATGCATACTCATATACACATGTGAATACACGAATGCAACATACATGTTTGCTTATCACGAAAACTGATAGATCACGCGAATATATACGGTATTTCGAAACCTATATTTTGTCTACTATATATCCGAATAAATTCATTAATAATTTTATTTATGCAAATATTTGGATAAAAATCGGAAAAACTAAGAAATTTATTTCGCATCTTAAATAGTTCTGAAATGACATGCCTGTGATTATAAAAATTGAATATCTTCTATTAATTATAGTTTGAAATGAATTTTTATAAAGAAAGAAATTTTATTTAAAACTATATGATATGTCGCAATCTGACAATTTGATGGAACATTCTGCAGGAATATTTGCATTATATTCTGTCATATGAGTTCGACTAGCCACGAAAAATATTTGCGAACTGCTTAAAGGCGGCGCGCCAATATATATGTTCAAGCCTCAGCTTGCTACGAAAAACCTCATTTAATGCGAACCTCCTCTCTCGTCCTTTCAAACCCCTTCTCTCTATTCGGTTCTCCTAGATATTTTTTGCTGAAATATTCAGACAGCCAGGCTTCGGCAAACATTTTTACCGATATGTTCATATGCGAGGCATGTCGTCGAAAAATTCTGTGGTGTTTAAAAAACTTACGGATCTCTTTTTTACATTTTTGTTAATATATCCAGATAATAATTTAAATATTTATCTTATATATTATTATAACTACAATATAACTTGTTTCACTACTATATATTTCAATTCACAAAAAGAAAAAAAAAAAAACGGTTATAAAAAAGTAATCTAATTCATATAGAGATTTAGAAAATAATTGTAATGACACGTATCTAAAAAAATAACTAGTGATTTTATATAAAAATAAATTTTAATACCCTTAAAAAATTTGTTTCAATATTTACAAGCATTTTAGCTATTTCAAAGTAATGCCATGAATGATTACAATGTATAAGAGGTAAACACCTTCGCTAATGGATATTAAAATACCAAAGCCTAAATACCGCTGGTAAAAGAGAAATTACGCGGAATTTTCATTAAAACGACGATGTATACTCTACATGACTCTCTCGTGTCTGTATTTTTATTGCGATCAATAAAAACATTACTTGCACACTGTGTACCCATGTGGACAATATCAATATGTTGAATCGAACCAAGCGGGAATTTCTTTAACATAGTCGAGCGCGTGTAACAGCTGACAGAATTTTTCAATAGAAAATAGGTTCACGTTTTTCACACAATAATGTATAATGGTATACATTGTACAATAGAATGATTTTCTACGTGCAATTGCAATTTGCTTCTAACTGTTCATTTTAATTTTCTAATTGTTTGTTTTAAAATATTTTATATATACGAATTTATTACGATGTACATCGTAATATTAAGTGCGGCCAAGTCTTACAAGAACTTTTACAAATCGTGTAGCTTGCAGTCTCTTCGCGAGTCTTTTTTACGTCTCACAAGTAAAATAGTATATAGAATCTTCGCTTCTGGTTGTTTGTATCTTCCCCTACCTTCCACCCTTCTCGGATAATCGTCCCCATCTTACGAGCAACGGGCTCATTTTTCTCGCACACTGAAAAGCAGCAACGCCATAAATTTTCAACCTGAGTTAGTTAATCTTATCCACCCGTTGCAGGTAGACTTAAGGACGCGTCGGGGATTGTTATTTCATCTGATGCAGCCCTTTAAGCGTGCGCGCGCATCGTCTTCTAACAACCCTTTTACCTCATAACTCTCACCCTCTAAGTCCGTCTTTCCTTTACAAACGGCGAACTCGCGCGCCGTTTATCTCCGGCATTTGTGGAAAATGCATCGAAGTACGGAAGCGCCATAAATTTCACCACGAGTACCGCGAGTGATCCAAATCGAGGGCGGATACCGGCGCGATCACGGACATCGACGATTGAGCGTCATCGCCGGTTGAAAATAAACTCTCTCCGGTGATTATTCACTACTTATTGTCGTGACAAAATGCAAAATCCAGTGCCACATAATTCAACGTATTCCCTGTGCGTTTTCAGCACGACTATGCATATTACCGTGCAATAAAATCAAACTCGAGCAAGAAATAAACTCATAGTGATTTTACGCATGAATCATGTAGTACAGTATTCACGTGCAATAATTAATCGTATTTTTAATTTATAAATCAAAGAAATGTAAATAAACATGCGACATACTTTTAGATTTGAATTAATTTAGGAATCTAAGGATTTTAACCCGCACTTTTGACTGCACTTAAACATTCGGGAGTTTATTTTAACCCATAATCCCGCATGACTCATCTTGAAATAATTACAAAATATTTACTTCGCAAAAATAAACGAAACAAAATTTCCAATGCTACCGGATTATGCATTGTAAATTTTCATATAAGTTGCGCGGCAACAAAGTATAAAACTAATATGAAATTTAATAAGATAAGTTTTTCAAAAATGTAAACGCGCGAATATAATCCAACTATCATGTATAATTTTGAAAAGACTATTACAACTCAAGAAAAGTACGAAACTCTCTTGTTAAAAATTTATCTGTGTATACGTACACAACAAATAAATATCCTATCTCGGAAATAAGATTTAATGAAAATAAAAACGAATTTCATTATGGTATTACTTTTGTAAACATGTTATTGCTATACAAGATTATTATAATATTTTATAAATTCTGTGACGGATGAATTTTACATGATTTACTCTATACGCGCTTATGTTCATTATAGTTGTTATTAAATAAATTGTGTTCCATAATAATTATAAAACTAAAAAAATATTAATATAAAAAAAACCAAAAATGCAATGCAGAACAAAACAATTTATAGTAACGAAATAATATAAGGAAATATCTCGTTTCTTTCTCATTTCATTTCTTTTATAGCCAAACTAAAATCTAGATCTGTAAAGTTGAGTCGTGGACTCAGAGAACGTGGGGTCACCTGACCTTCAGAATGACCCAACTATTCACGGGACACGGATGTATGGGTCAATACCTGTACAAGATTGGGAAGGAACAGACGCCAGAATGCTGGCACTGCAACGCGGGCGTGGATGATGCGCAACATACGCTGGAGACATGTCCAGCCTGGGCGGACGAGAGGGCAGTCCTGGTTAGAGTGGTGGGTCAGGACCTTTCACTACCCGCCTTGGTAGGTAAGATCCTAGAGAAGGAAGAAGCCTGGTCGGCGCTGGCAAAGTTCAGCGAGAAGGTGATGACCAGGAAGGAAGACGAAGAACGCGAACGTAGAGGAGAGGCTCCACGTGCAGAGCTGGCAGCTGGGCGTGGAAGGAGGCCTCACGCTCGACGACGAAGACGACCTAACCAGCCTAGAGCTGGTATTGGATAACAACCGTAGGGGGGACTAGTCTTATACTCTTCCCCCCCTTCTTATCAAAAAAATGTAATCCCTCGGGATCACAAGAGATGGACACAAACCGAGTAGGACGAATAGCTGCTATAGCTACTAACATCGAAGTGTCTCGACCTAGGTCGAGCTTAAACTGGTCATCCGGAGGTGAGGGGGGATATGTGAGGACATCTGCGGGGGTCCCAATAGCTCGCGTATGCGTGAGGGACTCTCGCGTGTCCTCCCCCCCCTCCCTCTGGGTAAGGGTACCGTTAACCACCCGATAGATGGTCGGCGGAGGATTTGGTGTCACCTCCGCCGACACGTAGAAGGCTTGTCCAATTTGGGCAATAGCGCAGGGGAGGCTCTCTGAAGTAATGCAGAGGCATATCCAGGAGTCTCCCCTACATGCGCAGAGACGGACACTCGGAGGGGTTTTAGTGCGTATACCGGGCCTTGCACGGAAGACGGAGGACTAGCCTCCGTCTCTCCAAGCCCGGGAGTCCCACATAACCCACCGCCGCTATCACACTGGCGGTGGGTATGCATAAAGCATTTCCCCTCCGTCAAAAAAAAAAAAAAAAAAAACTGTAAAGTTGGAAAAGTTAATTTCTTTTTACAAGATAGACAAAAAAACCGATTATTAGACAAATGTGGTCAAATTATAAACAATCAAATACACCATATCAATTTTGTAAAAATTCACATTTCAGAATGCCAATTTTGAACTTTAAAAATCCAACGAGAGTAAGATAAGAATCACCTATGTTCACTTCTACCAATGTAGATTAACTTTAATCTCGGTTTAAATTATTTTTATCTCCTTCTAGTTCCAAGGATTAGAAAAGGATAAAAAGCAAATTAAACTGAGATTAAAGTTAATCTGCGTTGGTAAAAATGGACATTAGTAATCCACGCGGAACGCATTAATAATTACTTCAATTAAAAGTAAAACAATTTCAAATTTTTATTTTATAAAAAGCGTGCTTATTTTCTAAAATTCTTTACATAAAACTCTAAATTGTACTTTTTTTTAATAAAGGCTCACGACTACCGTTTTCTATCATTCAATGTGAAAGGAGTCATGCTGCACTATTATATCTTTCAGTACGTCCTTTTTAATATATCTCGACATTTTAACAGAAAAGGAACCGATTGAAGTTTCCGCTACAAAAGTGCAATTGAAAAAATACGAAAGTAAAATACGAAACTTCCGATACTTCTCGATACATAACATTACGAGCGCTAAATGGAACGTTCAGCTCGATATCAACATGATTACAGTCGTACCTCCGGAGATCAGATCCAGTAAACATTTGGCGATACGTGCTCGAGCGGTGTTGGGAGATATTGTCTTACGTCGAAAACAATTCATTCAATCAATCAACCTGATCCATTGTTAAATGCGAGAGAGAGAGAGAGAGAGAGAGAGAGAGAGAGAGAGAGAGAGAGAGAGAGATTATTAACATAAACACAGCTTTTATTCCAAAGTACTCCTCGTCGATCATAAGCAGGGCAGCTCCCCTCTTCCCGACTTTCCCTAGAGGTGAAAAGCGGCACGTGCGCATAGCCACTTTTCCCTTGATAGCGATTACGTGCTTGGAAATCCTAATCTCCGATCATGCTAATTCTGATTGCACTAACACGATTTGTTTCGATAACAATTCGGAATTCCTAATATTGTTGTGTTTGTTATTATTGTGAATCCATCAGGCTTATTACACAAAGTAATTAATTTACGCGAGGTTTGAACCAATTTCGATTATTCAGAAAAAAACTTGTTGTATTTATAATGCCTTTTTAGAACAATACAAATCCCCCTAAATTATTATAAATAATTAAGAAATATTTTAATTTTACTTGTACAATTCACATAACCTTCCATTTCCAAAATTCCTATCTTTAAAAGAGGCATTCGTACATAGAAACAATTTGATGTTTTTTTACGTAACAGCAAATGTGGAAAATATGAAACTTTTTCGTTCTGTTATTGGTTGCTATGATTACTAACGGCAATTTTATACAGTTTCTAGCGATTTCCCTTTTTAATAGTTCTAGGTAATCCGATAAATATTCCATTATTGCTCAGAGTTGGATCGAAAGTCCATCGTTTCCATTTCGAGATATCACACATTGATTCATTCAAACCCAATCGATGGATACTTCCACCTAATGAACTAAGCACAATACTCTGTGCAGGCGTAGATATCAGATCGCTTTTTCGAAGAAAATCGTTCTTTTCACGCCCGTAAACGGGAATTTATAGCTGTGCGATAAAATTCGGCTTCAATGGCCGACAAGGCAGTAAACTCTTGAGCCAAGATTCTTTTAATAGACCGCAAAAAGTTAATTAAAAATAGACACAAGGAGAATTGGTGACATTCTTTATCCTGCAAGCGAGAATGTAAAATCGAACTCGGTTTATAAAAGTTACTTGCGTAATTGATGCCCACGCCATTTGACAGTCTTTTCTATCGCGATATTTCAGGCAGTTCGTGAAGGAGTTAATAAAAGAAAAATCACAGCGAACCGCAAAGTGGCGATATTTTTCCCCATGTATCGTGCACGTGGTGCATGCTCTCACATAGGCGGTATTTAAATTGCACTTCCTCACACGCGAATGTTTTGCGCGCGCGGTGACCGTAAAATTAGTCCCGACGGGCTAATTTTCGCGTTGTTCTCACATCCGCTACAAGGATTAACGTGCATAAAAAATGCAATAGACCTATTTCACTAATTTTTACATCCGCTACAAGGATTAACGTGCATAAAAAATGCAATAGACCTATTTCACTAATTTTTACCGTTTGCACGAAAATTAGTCAAGGAATATGTGCGCAATGTATGGGATATAGGCGCAACACTTTTAAAACATTCAGATTTTCTACTCTTTAAGAATCCGAAGAATAAATTTCGCATTAATGTAGATGAAGTTCATTGTCATTGTCTGGAAGAAATGTTATGAAACTATTCCGATTGGAATTGACCTTCCGCTTCACAGTATGTCGAAAGCTTGGAATCGTTTCAAAAACTGTTCGAGTGATCATGATAGGATAACGATTGAAAAACGGGAATCATCCGATTGGATATCTTTTCGAACAGTTACGCGACAGATTCCCAAAATCATATCGTATTTATTGGATCGATTGATATTAAATTATCATATATATTAAATCGCTTTGTCCCGGACCAACACGTTTCCGGTGGCTTAATTTATTAATTAGTCAATGTCGTAACGCAAAACACCAAATTATGCAATGCATAAACATCGAGGCAAATGTTGTATAATACAACTTTCACGACCGGAAAAATGCGTTCGAGACTTAATTCGAATACGCTCATACTGATCCCGCGGGATATAATTCCAAAAGAGAAGATCTCACCAGCGGCGAATCGCCAGGTTATTAAATAATCTAGCTACTCTTTTTTTATATATTACGGGTATAACTCACAAAAAATAGAATCAATGTTTCTTCTTAATCAATAGTTGATAAACAAATCGTAATGCTAGTTATTTTTTAAATAAAAATAACTTCAAAGAATATAGTAATTACATTACGTGTATATACCCAGGTATATATAAGGCACACAGTTAATCACGACCCATAATTGTAGGAAAGACTCACGGTGATTACATGGCTTTACTTGCGTTTAGCAAATAACAGAGTAGTATAAGATAGCAGTTTATCCTCCTCGGCGTGATATCGTGTTTTTACAAGGGGCAATCAATGTCATAAATTGCGTACAAAAAACGGAGATTATTTTCTCTAATCTTTTCAGAAGAACAAACAGTTTGTTAACTGGAAAAATAGTCACGTAGTTCTATCTTTGCGTAAACGATCATCTGGAGTGTTTCTTCCAAATAATCAATTAAAAATCACTATTATATAATTACATACTGTATAATTATATATTGATTGTTCTATAATTTATTTTAATTTGTGATCATGTATAAAGATTTATTCAACTTTTTTTAATTAAAAAGAAATTAAAAAATAAATACGAATTCTCAACTAGTAAAGAAAACTACTGTGACTGAGCTTCAGTTTTTCGCTGCTGAGATGTAAAAATTATCCAGGTGATTATTCGCTGGTTAAATATGGAAATACATTTTATTCCATGTTATGAAGTTTGAGCTTTCGAATTATGTAATACTTGCATGTGCTAATATTTCTTTTATATACCATAGCTGCTATCTCCTGCATAGATACCTAAGTTTGACATTAAATGAATCGTCAATTTTTTGTCGTAATGAGTTTATTCGTACTTCTAACGATATGTACACATTGCGTGGCGCTAAATTAACACATGCTATTATATATGGAAAGGTGCTAAAAAATTACAGAAATTTATACATGTTAAAAAGAGCATATTAATATCCTATAAAAAAATCCTAAAAATATCCTATAAAAAAAATTATACAGTAAGAAAAAATATTATAAGCATTAATATTGTTAATCTTTCAATGTGGATAGAAGTTAATTACAATGTATATTTATTCTTCACGGAAGTTATCGTACTGTTATTTTGCGTAACGTTTACGCGAAAAGAGTAGCTGAAAGATATAAAGCGTGTTTCGTTCTTCAAGCAACTATCCTAAATTTAATCGTAGCTTATTCGCCAACAAAAATAAATTAGCGGATACACTAAAGTTCTTTACTTCCGCGGCGAAGTCAATTTCCAACAGCAGGATCCTTTTGCAGACTGGTAAATAAGAAAACTAAAATAACGCGGATGTATAAACCAGCCAGTTCAACGGTACAAGTCTGAAACAAAGTGAACGAGGCAGTTGAGACGAAAGTGCGAAGAAGAATCTTACGCGATCTAACTTACTGGAAAAATAGTTGCGCTTGGATAGAGTGTTTCAGATAGAAGAAATGCTCAAATAGAAGCAATAAATAAAGATATCAAAATCAAAGATATCCATTAAACTCAAAAATGTTAAAATTATTATTTTTACTCTGAATGGATTTTTATGAAGTAAAAATACATTTCGGTTCATTGCTTCCTCCATTGAAAAATTAATAAATTGAATTAATTATCAGTCAATGTGATAATGTAAGAATTTCCCGATAAATTATACATTGGATGACAAGCTTTAATCTGAGAATATAGCGCGTTAATTAAGTTATTAGTATCTTGGCAAATAATACTGAAGATTGAAGTTAACGAATTTGTTTTTTTCTAGGTTTCATGAATACCTAAGTACATACACAAGTTTGAAGGACCTGGAGATGATATACAATATAATAACGAGCAGTCTTTAAGCGTTCCGTGAAAGTTACGAGTTTATCTTACATAAATACTTTACAAGAAATCTATATTCACGCGAGTTTCCAGAGACTGCAGATGGCAATGGAGACTAAAGCAGTTCTCGAAGTGTTCTGCTGAAGAGATATGAGCGTTTAGATATATGTATTTACGTAAACTGAGAGAGCCTGTATGCGATACTGTTGATGAGTTAAGGAACTTCAAACTTTACCGTATTATTCAGCAATATTTCTCTTCCTATCATACATAGTTAGATAGCGCGAGTGTTTCCGATGTGCAATAAACTTCGCAGTCGCGTAAAAAACGTTTGAATGCGTAAAGTGTAGCGCAATAAGCAAACCTCGGAATGAAGGCCATTCTACCGTGGCAATATCTTCCTCCGTGCATTATTTCTTTTCCGTGCAGCTCGTTTCTCACGTAACTCCCGTTGCACGCAGAGAAGCAAAACGTGTTCAACTCCGCGTCGAATTGGAGACAACGAAGCGGAAGAGGAATCGCTTATTGTACGATCGGCATGTCGCCACCCAGCAAACAACTGATTGTATATTATTTCATTACAGTGGCTTCGATTAAAGTAAACATCATTCGGAAAGAGCCACACGACTGTGAAATTATGGAGATACATTCGCATCACGTGGCGCGAATGAACCGCATACTCTTGTCATACTTTCGTATTTTTTTAGCTGAAAGCACCGCGAGATACTTATTTAGTCAATTATTGACCTGATTATTTGATAATATGATTATTGTACATATTATATTGAATATTGTACATATTATAACAATAAATAGGTATAGTTTTAAGATATTAAATTTTATTTATCCCTTCAATTCTTCTTGTCAGAACTAAAACCTTCAATTGTTTTCAATTGTTCTATTGTTTTCAAAGAACTTATTTTGATAAAAGTGGATCAAGCATTGTTGTCAAATTCTTTAGTTTCTTCTAAATGAACCATTTATAATATATAAAAACATTTCTCTTTATATAATTGAAACAGAAAAATATTTTATTTTCTGTGTTATCTAAGAATTACCATTCCACTCCACGTATTTATAAATTATTTTTATTTTACATGTCGACAAAAAAATCTACAATCTAAGGAATTAATTTATAATCATACAAGCGTATGGACTGTAATGCAGTCCTGTCATTGAATGTCGAAATCTAGCGGATTACATAATGCATGAGTAAGAGAACCGTCTCCTTGCCGACTGACGCGAGAGTCATTCTGGTTTTATGGCGGTTTCTGACTCACTTGTACGCGCCTGCAAGCTTTCACAGTGCAAAATCCAATTTCCTATTACTTGCATTCGAATTTCGATATTTTATGGGCTAAAGAAATATCGAACTACACATAGATCGAAGAAGGGATTTTAAATTCATTAAAATATAACGCATGGAAAGTTTGAATTAAATGAACTATATAAATTCATACATTGAGAGGCTAAAATTCATCTTGTTATTCCAACATTGTAAATGTTATACAGTGTTCCGAGTTTCCTTATACCTAATAAAACTATGATATACTATTATTGTTTCAATCAAATTGAGCCTATTGAAATTTTGTTTCCATTAAAAATATCAGGACTAGTGTAAGTTTCATTCCAATTAAAATCGTCAGACTCGTTCAGTTTGCTCAGCAAACTACCGCGCGCAAAAGGGAAGAAAAAAATTTTCAAGCGTACTGCTCGCATTCGCAAAACGCACAATGCGAAACCGCCTGTGTGGTTTGCATACAAAATACGATATACGTTTGTACGCTTACACTTCTCTGCTTTTTTTTTACAACTATTGCATTCGATGGACCAACAATTTCCTTGATTTTTTACTTTGCGGTTGAGCTTTTCGAGATTGTTTAACGTCAAATCGGACTAATTGTAAGACGTTAATTTTAGTATATAAAGAAATAAAAAAATTTTTTCAGTTTATTTTTGCTCTTTCATAATGAAATATAGACTGTGTAATGAAAACTGGTGTAAATTGTTTACGTTTAAAATTTTTTTTGTAATTCTTTACATTCTTGTAATTTTTTTCTTATATTTGAAAAATATGTTGTATTATAAGATCTAATAGCAACAATAAATTATTTTAATAATATTAAGTATATGTATTTATTTATATTGTCCTAAAAACTAAATTAATATAATTTTTTTTAATATTGTAACTATTTTTATCTCTCTCTAGTATCTCTAGTGCACAGCCGCAAAGAATACGTCTGTATTTAAATATTAAATCACGAGTAACTTGTTACAGTAATATGGTAATTAAAAACTAAAGGAAAGAACTAAAAATTTTCGTACATTTAAAATCACTCATACAAAATTATGAAATAGTTTAATCCAATTCTACTTATTAAGGAAATATGCAAGCGCACTTATGCCTTTGCGGCTTTATGAATAAATGTATTTGCGCCTTTGTGTCCTTTATGAATATATGTAAGCGGGATTTCAAACCAACAGAAATGGTATGCTGCATTTTCGGCTCGGATATGCTTCGACCAGAAGCAAAAGTCGGTCGTGGAAAAGTTCGGTATGAGGATGAGATGCGGGATAAATTTCGCCCCTTAATCGAGCAATCGAAATTGTTGTCAACAAAGAAGAACTTTAAAAATCAGAGAATCTTTCCCAAAGAAGACTTTAAAGAACTAAGTGCGAGCACTTATAAAAAACGCCACGAATCATGAATTTTTGGACTTTCTTTACATTCTACATGTAAAGAAATGAATCAGTATGAAATTTGAGAATTCAGTAATTACCTAATAATCACGATAGAATAATTTTAGTTTTAATTTAAAAGAAATTCACAATAGCGTTCTTAAAATCGAAAATCAATAGAATGTTTATCAGATTCTAATGTCGATATAAATTTTGATTTCACACAAGATTACAAAAATATTTCAGAATATATACAAACGCGCGCACGCAACACATGTATTCTAAAGTATATACACATTTAAACATCTTTTTATAATAAAATCATAAATTACCAAAAACAAAATATTTAAAAATTCCCATTCTAGACTTGAATTGTTCTTGATAACAAGGAAGATTTACTTACTTAAATTAATTTCAAGTAAATAAACGTATTATTGAACTTCATTATCGATCTTAATCGATCTATTCTTCAAGATACCAATTAATGCTATTTTTAAAACTAAAGCATAAATTATTTGTGCTGTTACAGATGTGTTAGTAGAAATTTAATTTTACGAATCTTTACGAACGTAATTACTCTTAATTGCACGTCAAGTGCGATCTCCTCGATGTGGACGGATTCAGCAATTACTCGACCTATTTCAAGCAGAAATAAAATTTCTCTCCGCGCATTTTTCTCTACGTTTTTAATTCCTATGAACTTTAATTAAAAAGATTATTTGAAAATAATAACTGTCTAAAATGTTTTCTTTTGAAAAGTATTCTATTCTTCTAACCATTATTCAAACGTATCGTTAAAAAAATCTGTGATTGCAAGAAAACAATGTGTATGCCCTAAATCTATCGGAGTAATTGTTTAAAATTAGAATAAATTACTATTATTGCTCGTTACTAGTAAAAATTATTTAATGTATCCGCATATCATAAAATAAATATTAAAATTTGGAATTAGCAATCTTCTCATAAAATATAACACATCCATATATGTAGTTAGGATAACTGATTGAAACTGAAAATTAATTTTGTTCCTCTTTTTTATTTTTATCCGCACCTTTTACCTTTGAACATAGAGTGACATAGACCAAAGTGAAACTCGGAAAATTGGAACAGTGTGTTTTTATTAAATTAATATTTACTTATAAAACTATGAGACTAGAAAACTTTTGCAGGTGCGCAACGCGAATTTCTTGCCCTTTTTATTCCAATTTATATTTATATGGTTTTATATTTACTAAACTACTTCGAAATTCTACTGCATAATGTAATATATTACACACTGCTAAAGGCTGCGCAGCGTAAGTGTATCTATCTTACTTTTATCCTTCATATGATGATTACATCTTTTGATAAAATATTCTTTTTTATTTCTGTAAAAAAATTCTATTCATTTAAAATCCATCTAATTGGAGGGTATTGAGGCGTATTCGTAATGTCAAAGAGATAATACGGCCTTTTCATATCAATCATCGCGTATTTGCCCGTTACAGTATAATATAAAACATATTTGTATGAGAGCAAATTTAAGATCGGCGAGAGAGCGAACTGTCGCATTTTGCAGTTTCCCATCCGGCTTTCTCGTTATATAATTTGTCTTTTACATCCCCCCGAGCGCTTTGCGCGATTGTAAAACTCCAACACTGGCGTTTGTGTAAAACGCGATATTTCCATTGCCATTCGCTCTATTCCTCGTTTAAAACGGGGACTTGTGACAGTCGTGAGACGCCATATCTGCGAAAGAGACGCGAAAAAGCTGCGAAAATCAGCAGAACTGTGATATTTAATCCGCATTGGGTGGCATAGTAGCTTTTCTATATCTCGCTCAATGTTTCACACAAAGATAGCAATGTATCAAAAATCATGGACTTTCCGATAGCCAGAGATTTTCTATCGAATTTGCGGAGATTTGAACAATTTAAGAATTTTTTTCTGACGGCTTTTTTTCATTTTAAATCTTCAATACTTATCAGTAATGTGTTTGAATTATTTTATTTCTAAATTTTTATTCGAACGGATTATTAGTAATTTGATAATATTATTTTTATTTGTGTGAATTAAAATTTATTTATAATATGACAAATTAATGAAGAATAAAATAAATTGTTTATTAATGTAAATAAACGAGTTGAAAGCTAATTAGATAAGTAGAAAATAACATTTCATGATGGCAATTACAAACAAAAATTTCATTTTTAAAGCAAAGCTTAATTAGCACATAATCTTTTTGTTATTATTCTTCTAAATTTAGTTAAATGTAATTGTCTCATTCTGAGTTTGCGATATAGTAATGTAATAGTATATGTAAAATGTTTCTATACCAAGAAAAGTAAAACATTTATTATTTGATGTAAAATACAGAATTTAATCCAAAATAAAATAAATATCAATATACACACAAATGTCGCGGTTTAGTGACAGTAATCAGGTAATGGTAATTAAGCGATAGTTACACCGGTTATGTAAATTTGATATGGTAATCTATATTAAATTGGATAAATGTGCATTTGAATTGTAATGAAATGGAATTTCGTACATTGTATATGTATAGAGCCGATTCTCATAAAAAAATTACTGTAACAAAATACATAATTTAATTATTTTATGAAGTCATAAAAAGATAATGAGAAATTGTTAAATAATTGAATATTTTTAAGCTTTTTCCTTTCTCAACCCTTTCGCAATCACTTCAAAATATATGTACAGTAACACGTATATATATATTATAAAGACCTCAATAGAAAGTTAATCAATATAACTTAAAAATTATTTGCAATACATTTGATAAAATCTAAATTTTGCCCGAAAATTTTCAGTTAATGTTAAAATGTATGATTAATTCGATAATTGCGATCGTGATAATCAGATCAGCATCAATATCGACGCAACGCATTGCGCGTATCTGTCTACCAGAATGAGGCAAAACATTCCACAATGTGGCGTACCGCAGACCCACAAATTAGCACAGTGCGAGTGGTAGCCAAAGTTAGCAAACAGCTGACCACACTCGCGAACGTTGAAGATGCCAAGAAGTGGCGGAACTGTGACACCATTCTAATTTGCAACCGTTCCACGTGTTTAAATTGGTCTATTACCGCATTAAAAACGAAAATCTTTTCAAATAACAACATTAAGCGCATATTTTATACATCGTGATTTAAATAATTGACCACATAGTTCTGGTATTTTTAATATAACTTATATTCTATATCTTAATATTAGAAAATCAAAAAGCTGTTGCAACAATTATGATTAGATTCTATCGTATGCCGTCATGGCCTTAATAACAATTCTTATATCTATTTATTCTCTTGTCTAAAGTATGTATATTTAGCACGGTTTAGTTTGCTACTGACCAACGAACTAGAAACGAAATTCTCGCGACTGTGCTAAACTTGACAAACGGTACTATTAATATCATCGATGATGACGAAAGCACCGCGCCGCGTCGTATATATTCGCGATCTTTTTAGTTGAAATAATCTAATTTTTACTGAAATAGTTTTTACGAATATTATTCTATTCCATTGGAATTGGATCCTTTTAGCGAAAACTTTACAGAAAATTATTATTTGTAGAAAATTTTTATTAGAAATCTTCAAAGTTAAATATTCTTTACAATTAAACATTGAACCTTATTTAAACCGAGAGTTAAGATTAACTGAAAAATGTTGCCTTTTTATCTAATTACTTTCCTAAAATCAATTTTTCATAATTCTTTAGTGTTCTTTGTTTAATTAATTACTTATATCGATACTTTGCCATTAAAATCTGCAGCTTTTGTATTTATCGAGTATGTATGTATAATTGAAAATTCGACGTACAATAACAACCAGAATTACGAATCAGGGATAACGCAATTATTTCCTTGTAATAATCTATCAGTCAGCCCAATTTTCTCGCGTGGACAACGCTTGTACAGTCCGAATCAATTCATCGAGCGCGGAAAAGCCGCCGGGAATAGAACGCAGAAGTTGGACAAAGTGCCACAACCGGTGACACCGGCCAAGTCCATTCGGTTCCTCCGCGGGAAAATCCACGCTCGGGGGCGTCGCGAGAATGATGTTCGATAAACGGCTACATCACTGTGGATGGTAAAGTCGACGACGGGATCCTAGAGGTCCCATTTCACCAAGAGGAACGAACCGAATTCCATTAAGCGTGTCACATCCAGAAAGACCGCAGATGCTATTTTCTCAAAGCGGAACTCGTTGTCGAAACACGATGGACTACTTCTTTCCGCCCACTCTGTTCACTCGGTATTGGCAAAATGGAACGGCTAGACTGATGGATGCGATGGGCTGATGGATGGCAGTTTATTAATTTATCGAGACGTCGATAAATTTATTTCAGAGTCAACGCCCTCCGCTCATCACATGAAATTACTCGCCATATTTGTACATCACGTAATAATAGAAAATTTTTGAAATCATACAGGTATTGATAATGATTTATGAAATTATATTTTTACCAAAACTAAATTGCATAAAACTAATATAATAACTAACCAATAGCGCACTAAAGAAATAATATTGCAGTGATCAAACTAATTGAAAATAATATATAATAAAATTATGAGAGTTGTTCATTCATTTAAGATTAAAAACCTGGATATAGTTTGCATTTTGTTTCGTGAATACATAAAAATATTCTGTATTTAATATTTGAACTGCTACATGTAATTTTGTTATTCAATATTATACAATACGTTCAATAAAACGGAATCGTTATTCCATGCTATACCCTGCAAGTCTGCTATGATATCGAAGTTTGGTGACCTCGTTACATGCTGCATACAATCAGGTATGTAGTAGCACGGGGTACGTCGACCCTTTGAGACATACGACTCGTCATCATTTATTCACGAGGACACCCAGATACTGCAAACGCGGGTAAATCCTAAAGACTCCTGTCGTTGATACGAATCGAATCTGCCATTGCATTGCGAATAATACTC
This sequence comes from Tetramorium bicarinatum, assembly GCA_928718305.1. Taxonomy (NCBI): domain Eukaryota; kingdom Metazoa; phylum Arthropoda; class Insecta; order Hymenoptera; family Formicidae; genus Tetramorium; species Tetramorium bicarinatum. Next base: position 4,959,032 of record OV788322.1, on the reverse strand, counting down.
ATATCAATGCAAGACGTTTCCTCTCGCGAGGAGTACCGAGTTTCTTTCGCCTCGTTAAAGGATTTGTTCCTCTTTCTACTAAGTCATGGTAATGTATACTGCAATTGGAGCGGAAACGTAAATGTACTTTACGTCGTTTAAGGTTTTCAGTACGGGATACCGATAAATTTAACTCTCTTCACAAAAATAAACTCGACTTGAGGTTTCATTATAATATATTACTTTTAGTACAGACAAAATTACACGTGGCAAACCGAAATATGAGCTAAAGCCATATCATGTTATTGATATTAATTTAATTTTGTTAAACACAAATCGATGTCATTAAAATATCATAAGTTCTAATTTATTTTCTGATATATTTTTTGCTCATTTCCCTATCTAAATTTATACGGTTTTATGTAAAAATTCAAAATTTACTACACAGATTTAAGAACTACTTTTCTATTTGAAGTCTAAATTTATCGCCTGTAACGATTCAGAATCGAGTGCGCGTTCTATCGCGCTAAACTTCGATACGAATACTTTCGCGCATTTCCCTGTAGCCAAATATTTAAGAAAAGCACGATTTTCGATTGTTACTTTCAGTACATAAATCACGGCGAAGTGATCGTTTAGCACGCGCGACGCTGGCTCCCGACGTTTCCCGACGATTTTCCAACGAAATACGATTCCTCGACTAGCGCGCAGAAAATATCATTCTTCCCAATGGTATCCGGAAATCTATCGATGCATTCCAGCACAAATCACACACCTCATCCACGAATGCTCGTTCTTTCTCCCTCGTTCTCTCTCCACTGTTAGTCTCATAAACTCTCCCCGGTATTCGCGCGAGTCGAACTGATTGTGAGAGAAAATGTTGTCGCATATCTTGATACTTTTACAACTTCTGACGATAATATCTCAAAATGATACTATCATGGCTATCGAGACTACGAAAATGATACTTTGAAATCTAAGTTATTTTACCGTAAAACTAATCTTATCTCCAGTGCCAAAATATCTTTTCCCGCTTTCTAACTCGCTATTGAAAAAAGAAACATAAAATGCAAGAGATATATGTATATTCGAAAGAAAGAAATTATTAAATATTTTATTTTTCTCTATTGACTATTCATTTTGTATGCATTGATTGCATGAAACAAACAGATATTGTTTTCATGTTTTGTGATATATTCTCAAACTGGAACAATGATGCATAGATAAAAACAAAAGTAAAAACAAATGACAGCATGAAATAAAAAAATTGAGCATTAACTGTTCCACCATCGGTAACAAACGGAAATAGTCGTTTCGTCCTCAAAAATGTGTCGCCCATGTATTTTCAAACGCGTTCGCGCAGTCTATAATTAGACGTCATCGGTTACAGCCAACGTATCCTGTATAGGTCGGGATCTCTCTCTCTCTCTCTCTCTCTCTCTCTCTCTCTCTCTCTCTCTCTCTCTCTCTGTGCACTCAGGAATCTGAGTTGGTTGTTTCGGCAACACGTTTATTACATCCCACCGTGGAATCCTTCGTATACAAATCACATGCCGTTGAACACACTGGCAAGATGCGTTCTAGACTCAGACCGCGTATTATTTCGCGTACCCGACGCGCCTTTCCATTTCTCTCTAGAGACGCGCCTGTAATATCCCGCAACTCCCAGATCGCAGCGTGCAGCATCCGCATGCATTCTCGCGAGAGCGCTCAGGGACGCTCGTAAAGTGTAACGCGCGTATCGAAATGCGAGACGTCTTGCTCGCGGATGTAATGCTTCCAGGCTCGTGTCGTGTGAGTGGGTTAGATTGAATGTCTTGGTGCACGAGCCGAGAACATTCATCTTTCTTCGTGTTTCTTTTTTTTTTGTTCTCGACACTCCCGTCTCCTGCACCGATCCGCGAATCGTCCGATATACCACGAGAGCAAAATGACAAACAAGAAATTTTGCACGAGGAACGGATTCGTATGATCCACGCAACCAGATTCTCTCCACTTTTCTCCAAAGGGAATTTCACGTACAAACATAGAGATGGAAATGGATAAGATAAAAAAAAGTGTTAGAAATGAGATTGTAATGCTATAGTAGACATATGTACTCATGTTCATTTTTCTAACTTCATACATGTACATACATAAATAAATATATAATAAAATACATAATAAAATAAAATACATAATAAAATAAAATATCACAAGATATAACAGCATAACACCTATTAATTAACGACGATATTTTTTAACATAAAATAAGGTAACACAATAAAATTTTAATGTAATTGAAAAGAATACAAGTAACACAGAATTCTAACATGGTATACAGCATTGATAACATTTTAATTCCTCCGCCGTTTTTCGGAAGTTTGCTTCACAGCCCCTATCCTGCATATTTCTCATTCAACTCAGATCCTGCCATGAAATGTAACATGCGATTTTTCGGTGCAATACGAAAGGCATCATTCTGCCTAGATAACCTTATTCACGGACGTACATCTCCATCCTTATTTTCCTTACATACCGGAATTTCCCGCATATCCCAGAGATGGACGGAAATTTTTCTCGAATCCGACTCTTAAAACATATTTTCCTTGCAGAGCTTTCAAAATTTTTATCTGATCTTTTTCTCGCGTCTAGAGAAACTATTCCGCGGTGTGCCGCGACAAGAAAATATCTTTTGTTCGGAAATAATTGTAATGACAGTCGAGGAATCGATTTCTCTCGCCAGATTACACGCGCATTATGAAGATTTTTCAGAGGAAATTAAATATTCGTAGTCCGAAAAATCCGCTTATCAGCCAACCTATTGCGTTCGCATTTTGATAATTATAATACTTCCATATTATTTATTACTTTACATTTTCAATAACATATAAATGCTTTTTCGATCCATTTTATAAAAGAAAATGTATATGTGTGTAATATAAGCAAAATGAATCTGCAGATTATTGAAGGAAACGGTTTAACGTAAATACTTTGATTTGTTTCAAAGTATTAATCATTTCATTATTATTCGTATATTAAATATTAAATTAATTTATTTATTAAGAGCCCTCTCATATATATTCAATTTCATCAGAATAATACCACACCCTAAAGAGAAAATCAAGTCAACATTATCGGATTTGCTTCTAACTCAAACGTATCCAGCAAGCACAATAATTTATCGAGAGTATTCGAATTACTGCGACATCGCAAGTGCAATCGAGTAAAAGCAGGTATTTCACTATTAACGACTGTCCCAGGATTTCCTAACGAGCACAAAAAATACTGCAGGCTACGGAAGAGTACCGTCGCGATGCGTTCTAACACAGATCACGCATCCTCGGTCACGAACGTAGATCTTCTCGATCGTTCCCCCTGGACACACCAACGAGAACGCCCGGCAAACGCGATCTAATTGTCGGACATCGTACCATAACTCTTGCTACACGAAGCCACTTGACGTAACGGTCACGTTATTTAGGAAGAATAAAAGTCATAAAATCTCAGTCAAATGAAGCATAGGTAACAAAATTCAGACTATCCAGTAATCTTCTTTAATTGTTGCATTAAGTCGAGAGTGCTCTCTATTACTCCATATTTTTGCAATTGTTCAACTATTTCAAGCATATATTAAAATGCACCAAATATTTCTCTACCGTGATTCTTAAATTAACAATTTCAGTTTGTTAATTTCTATTTTCAAAAATATTATATTCAAATTTATATTAAGAGACATGTGTGCAAAAAATCAATGTTTCCAATTTACAGCAATTACGAAATATATAACCTTTAATAAATCGTAACATACTTGATATTCCTTTAGTCACTTTCTTAGATTATTCTCTTGAAAATCTCTATCGAATTGCTTCAAATTAAGCCCTCTCGAGCTATCAGCAATAATTTATTCTCTTCCGGAATTTCGCCGAAAATTGCTCGCTCATAAATTACAAGCACAAAAACTTCCGTGTAAATTTACATTCTAATATGCCGTCTTGTTATCTGACGGCTGGATTGTTAAGAGGAACACAATTCCGTCCGAGTGCGAGTGGTTCTTCCCCAGATTCATTAGAAGTTCTACCGTAGCGTGTGATAACTTTGTCGTTATATTTCCAACTTTTCTGCAAACAAGTCACGCCTCGGTGGCAAGCGCGTGAAATAGGATCCCTGTATTCGCGCACGAAAAATACCATTCTGCGAGCCACCAAATACCAGTGGGTGCACGTGCGAATCACGAGTCACCACCGTAATTTTCGCGGATATTTCGCATTCCATCGCGCAACTGCGACGTTTCTTTCTCAAACACATTTATCTCGCATTGTCGTTAACAAAGGCGTAAAATTAAAGATTAAAATCCAGCGTAAGGAAGTAACGGCCGCATATTTACACAAAATATCTCCCGAAACAAGAGATTTTGTTTTAATTTTCTTAATTTAATCGCTATAATAAATTCAAGAGATCTTTCTTTATGAAAAATTTAATATCTTTCTTCTCTTTTTTCTCAGTTATTAATATTCTCTACGTTCAAAGTTTTAAATTAAAATTTTATTAATATATAATTTAAAATTAACACTGTAAAATTTGTTTGAGTAAAAATAAATTTAACTAATTAATTAAAATATAAATTATTATTCTTTATGTGTTTCCTTAATATTTCACAAATTAATAATCCTGTATTTGTTTTTTTTACATTTTTTACAATTATTTTCCGCAATTATTATCTTTTGATATTTCTAATCTCTTTGTAATCCCTTCTACATTAGTAAAATGAAACAAAAATAATGACATTTCTATAGAAATTCCAATGAACGAACATCCAGGAACAATTCGTTTTCGTGAGATAATACCTGAGAGAATCTTGCTGAGCACGTATGACTGTGCTCTTCGTATTTCTACGTGCCACGCGATTTGAGCTGCTCTAAGATAATTCTTTCCGAACACATTAAACCTGTGCTACATCACTCGCTAAGATCGCTATAATTTTGGCCCGCGTTATAGTCTCAGATTTTCCTCGAGAGAGTTATCGTGCGAAATCGAAATAGAATTGCCGATTTGTGTCGAAACCGTTTCCAGATTCAAAACGAATCTGTGTCATAGATTGTACGAAAAGAGCCATTGGACACCTGAGCACGAAGAGGCTGAGACTCAAAAATTTTATTGGGATTTATCACCGTCGATATATCTTTATACTACCGCATGACCATTCTTACTCATAAAGGTGAGAAGATTTGAAATGAAAGAACTCTTGAATTTCTGAACTTTTTCTCTCAATATCCATTTAGAATCATTATAGATGGTTTTACGGTTTTAGTCGGAAACGGAATCAAGTTTCATTTATCAACATAAGCAGAAAGATCTGTTAATGCAAGGATAAAATTCGCATAATAATTCACAAAGTTAATTCAAAATAATTCAAAAATTTCAAGTTATTAATTTTACTAAAAATTAATAGAGTGAATATAAATTTAAAGTACATTATACATCTGCTATATCAAAGTGATATACATACATTTTGACGTTATTTAATCACTATAATGAAAAGAATGATCATAAAATATTTTGCATCTTAAATTTTTCTAAACGCTAACTTACTACATCTGGAACAATTTATTTTCGCTAAACTTGTAGTCTCAGATCTTCCAAAGTCAAACTAATCCATTGAGTTCGATCACCATTTCCTCCGCACGACACACGACAAGGTTTTTATTCCGAGACAACTCTGTTTCTGGTCACTCCTTCGAATGATTCTCAGAGGAAAGCACGAAATAGGATTCTCCACTCGTCCGAAAAATACCATTCTTCGCTACAGCAGATCCTCAACACGGAATGCGCAACCAAACCTCTTCATCGTGATCACTTCGATTGTGAACAAAGACATCTTTATTGTATAGACATTTTATTTTTGCAATTCTTCATTATTAATTCTTTTTAATTTATTATATGATCAAAATCACAAGATCAAAAAATACTTATTTTCTCCTATTTACTTAATTTTGACATTCTTTTAACTTTTTCTAAGTATAACTTAAGTATACCTCAAATATTTAAATTCAAATTTTTGTAATTTTTTCAAAATTTGGAGATTTACTTTTCGTTTTTTTTTCTCATACTATATTTTAAATAAATTCTAATTTTTGGTTTAAAAAAATAACTTTAAATTTAGAATAAATTATTTATCTATCTATATATCTATTTCTTCATTTAAGTTATAACGCATTACTTTATCTTTAAGTCAAATCATAATTATCGAAAATAAAGTCAAACTCTTAATCTTATAGTAACGACATTCGTGTTATCTTTCCAAGCAAATAGCACGCAATAATGGAAAGGACTGATGACGAGTCGAACGTGTCTATCTGTGGAATTTGGGGATTGAAGCAGAAAGTTGCTCGATTGAGAGAAGATTAACATGTTTATTCAACGAGTTATAGGATAATGAGGGATGGCAAGTAGTGATGGTTAAATAAACATTGGAAATAGGAAAGTACATAGATCTCATTGTTTCAAGAAAGAGGTAAATTAACTCCCGAGACATTTACCATTCACATTTCTATGACTTATTACAGACCGTGAAGATGATGGATAACATAATAAATTCAACGATGTACTAAATGTAATAACGATGAAAGATTCAAGATCAAGATTCTAAGTAATGGAGTTTAAATAACCAAATAGTAAAAAGTCAAATAAAATTTCATAAAAATTAAGATAATTAATATACTTGTTTTATGATTTGTTTGAGGAAAAATTTTTCCATTAATAATGAAGCAAAAATGAAAAACGAAGGAAAACGAAACGAAAATTGAAACTAAATTTTACGAATACGAGAAGAATCAACACATTCGCGTGTTTATATTGCGCTGTAGACCATCCAGCGGCTCCTGTTACTGCTAAAAGTGGAAGACGTAAAAGCCAGTAGAACGGAAGTCAAAACAGCGCGAAATCCCTTCGAGCTACAGAGCAGGTTTATTCGCTAATGGAAACGACCGCCACGACGCTTCTAGCGTTAACACAACAGGCTTCCCACAATTACTTTATCGGGAAACGTAAACCTTACCGGGGTTCAACCTATAACAGTTTCGTGATAGGGTTCAGTGCACGATCTGAACAGTGTCCGCACGCTGGCTCGTGAAATTGTGAAATCGATGGCACACGTGACGCCTTGTTGTACCTGATAGACACGTGTATCATACTGATCACGAGAATGAGGGAGAGAAACGTAGAGAGTGAAAAAACAAAATCGAGGGAAAAAAAATTCATTAGAAGAGAAAGAGAGAGAGGGTTGGGGGAAGGAAAGAGAAATCGAAGGAGACTGAAAGAAGTTAGAGAAGATAGGATAGAATACATATCAAATTCAATCTAAATCAACCTAGTTTTACAGACATCACGCGTATCTCGGACATGTTCCATCAAAAGCTCGACACCTGCACTTGACTGCATCTATTTCCCTCTTTGTTCATCTCACTTTCTCACATCGTTCTCGCGTCTCTATACGCTCACCGTCCTCGTTGCCTATTCACGTCCCGACTCTACTATTTCTGTCGTGCTCATCCGCGCGTCTGCCACCTCTTTCGCTTCAACGATCGCTCCTCTCACGAGTCGATCTCGCTACGGATGCGCCTAGAATGTCTGGAAGGTCCAGACATGAACACGAACGGCTCGGTGCCCGCGACACGATCTTTAACTACGAGGTGTTTAGTAATAGTCACGTTCGAGTGAAAGGAATATTCTTTGTTAAAAACTAAAATAATTTTTCTTTATAAAATTTAATTTGTCATATTTACCATCATTTTTTTCTCATTATTCGAAAATTACTCATTTCTTATTTCATTTTTTTTTATTCAGAAAAAAGTTATTCCTGGTTCCGACAAGAAATATCTACAAATATCAAATAGATTTATTATCGAATATTTTGTGTGTGTAAACTGTGGCCTATTTAGTGGCTCACATTAATATTCAACATTTTCATTTCAACAGCTATATAATGAAAGAAAAAGACGAAAAGTAAAGAGATCTTCTTTCTCTTGGATGCATTTAAGCATATCAGCATTTGGCGTAAGAGGCGTTAATATCATGAGAATTCAACGGAATAAAAAATTTTTTATGTATTATTTGAGCATTACATTTGCGTAGTAAATGCGCTGAAGATCATCACGTGTAAATCCAGGATTACATAAACCAACGAAAAACATGTTATGAGATAGAAACGTTAAAAATATACATTGCAATTTAAATTTTTATGTGCCAAACGTTGAAGAAATGACATTTTTATTTATCATACGCGAAAGTTTCTTTGAAGTTAAAACTTTTATTAAATAAGCATGAATCTATTTAAATATTGTATAGTGTACTAAATTAATAGTTTATGGAATAAAAATTAATTTTTTAAATGTTGGGTCATACATCAATTTTAGTAAGTCATAAAGAGGCTGCAAGCGAAGATAGCGAAGTCGAGTAGATTAATGAGGGCAGACATAATAGTTTATGATACTAAAGTGGAACGGCATGACGATAAAACTAAGCACATGTAATTATGAAATTGAGGCCCCTCGTTACGATAGAATTCATGTCGTTTTAACATAAATTATTCTCTCGTTCAATTTCCCTACTCGCAATTTCCATTCACATTTTACCGGATTTCTATGCTTTCTCCTCTCGGTACATCGAACATAAATTATTGTGGACTGTTGAATTTTCACCACATCTTTAAAATAAGAGACTGAAAATAGACAGATATTCAAAATTATAAATACTGATAATATTCTCTGATATAACTTATGCTTTTATGATAAATAAAAAATAATGAATGTGTAATTGAGAAATTGCATACACATGTTGCATTTCTTATTATATGATTATAAACTTGCTAACAACGGCAAATATATACATATATATACTATATACTAAATACTTATTATCGCATTAACGTTTATTATATTTATTTTACATATTCTATCTTTCATTTTAATTAAATGCACTTCACAACTACGCAAAAGTGATTAATCTCGATTCATACGAGAGTACTCCATTCGACTACTAAAAGTCACCTAAGTCAAGTTCAATATTGTCTCATCTGAGCTCTGCGCTGCAAACTTCGAGGATCTAATTTCGACGTTAAGATAAAGAGATAAAATTTATTATCATTCACGTGGTTCTAGTGTTTTACTTGTGATACACGGCAATGATAATCCGACGTATTCATTCGAATTAGATTTGCACACTATTATATATTTTCATAATAATGCTTTCTTATATTCTCATGTATCAATAACAGTAGAAACGCGCAATTAAATGCTCTAGGAGAAGTAAAGGAAACGAAGTAGATTCGCAATGTTCCACCATTCGTCATGCGAATGCAACATAACATTTTTCAAAGCTTGAGAAGAATGTCGCGCGTGCATTTACGACGGATCCCTTTATCATGCCGCTATAATGCGCTTTGCTACACCTGGTGTATTCTTACATCATGGTTCTGCTATTATTCCGTCGTCGCTTGCCTGCCCTGATCCTCCATGAAAGCCCTCCGATCCTTTCTTTTTCTCTCTCTTTCTCTTTCGACCTACTCTCTGTCTCCCTCATTCTAGGTTTGTGTACCATTTATAAATACATCGCGTCGAGAGTGTGCACATTGAATTACATACTCGGCGTGCGAAAACTGCGGCGGAAATTTACAGTAGCGTAACATAGAGAATTCTCACGTCTTGAGTTTTTTTCGCTCTCCCTTCTTTTTATCAAAATACAAATCGCAACTGTAAAAATTGGAAAAAGCAAAAGAGGCAAAAAGGTATGATATCGAGGTATTACGAGCGATCCCTCTTCAATACAAATCACGCCGTGTAAGCTGAAGAGAAAGATCTATCTGCTGCATTCTAATTTCATTCGTTTCTGGATGGATCCGCGGCACCGCTTCGTTTCGACGGCTGTAACGTTAACGAGGGACGGTCCTCCAGACTCGTTCTCGCAGTTACGTTACTACGTGCCGGTTACGGAAACCGGCGCTGTTATTTCTACTGCACGCTCGCCGGAATCTCTCGAATGCACGTAACCGTGGCGAGCGAACGGCTGAGTCTGGATAATTACACGACCGCTCCGAGTGCTTGTGGTAGTGCCGCTTCAAGTGCTGCGAGAACGAGTATGCACGGCGTAAACCCCCAACGACAACGACATTTCGTGTTTGAGAAAGAACGTTCAATTACCGCGTATCACATGGCTCCAAGAGAATCACTTGCATTCTCATATTATTAACGCTGATAAGAGAAGTAAATCAGGTGACAAGTTCATTTTATCCTAAGGATGCTGCGTGTGATTTTCTTTCTTTCTTTTTATCGTAAAGAGGAAGTTGCAACAGTGCTTGATAGAATCAATATCGAACATTGTAATACACGCGTAACAAGGATAATTGAGATTGATCAATTTGTGCGGTCTGTTTGCACGCACAATAAAGATTTGAACGTTCCTGGTTAACAATTCGCATTAAACATTCACACTTAATTAGTTTTGATGTAAACAATTATTCTCTCAAAAAATTTCACGTACAAAAAGCTATTAATTGAATTAGTTGCTGTACGAAACTCACAACTCTACGGAAACGTGAATACAAAGATGAAAATACGCAAACGCGATTTCACGATCATTGAAGTCTTTGTTATGACGAGCTACGTCGTAAATCGTGTCAATCAGTGTCTGACTATTCCAACCATTGGAATGGTGTATTTAACTAGATTTTAATTGCGCTTCGATCAATACGATTTAAATCCTCACGATCAAAGATAATAGCAGTACGTGCACTATGGCACGCATAATTGGTTGTAGCAGGTGCCTCGTGGAAAGGCTAATCACTCGTTCTAATCTGCCGGCAAGTGAGGGCTCGCGAAGGGCAATTAGTTCCCTCGAGAAGAGGTAATCCGCTGTAATTTGCATCGTTCACGTATGTGTGTTCACGTTCTCAGTTCATGTCGCTTTAATATATTATTATCGTTACGTGTATTACACGGTAGAAAGAGTAATAATGGACGAAATAAAAAGAAATTTCAGTTACAAAACGTTGATGGACTGGAATAATGTTTCAAATGACACAGATACTCTGCGAGGAGACAGACGTTGATTACAGTTCTACGTAAAATATTATTCACTATAAAACTGTAAAATTATCGGATCGTTGCAGAATGTAACAGCGCAAAATGTTGTTGTCAAACGGTGCGAAATAGTAAATCGAGCATGATTGTCGAAAAGATACGGTCGACCACCGCACGCGAGTAAAATCGTGAGGGCCATGTATCCATATGTGAACGCGAGATTTATTCTGACGAATCAGAACAGGTGTCGTCTATCCTGGCGAAATATTCGGAAAGAGGATTTCGCAAGCTGATAACTCGAAAGGGATTCTCACGCTGCCGCGTGCTGTAAACGCGAAAATAACTGTACGAGAAGAGAAAGAGAAATTAAAAAATACGTGGCGCTTCCAGTACTGGATCAAACATTGTCGGTTTTTTTTTACAAGAGATTGAATAAATGAGTAGAAATTTGGAATGGCGTACTTGAAAAATGATCTGTGATTTTTTATAAAATTTTTTTTAATTTGAGTTAAATTCTGATTAAAATTAATTCTTTTCTCTCGAATTTTTCTGTTTCATCCTTATCATCAAGATCCTTAATTTATTTTATACTCAACAAATCCTTAATATTTAATTCCCTATCGCTCAATATTAACATTTTATTACTTATTTCATGATTATAAGACTTTTATTCACTATGTATTTAAAATCTCCATTACTCTACGTACAAGTTATATCATGCCAATTATAGGGGAATGATTATGAATAAAGTATTATGCGCTTGCAAGAAATAATTCCTTTGTTGTAAAGACACTTGTATAAAAATGCACCATAAGCTAAATCATGAGAATAAAAGTCAAAAAGTTCAAAATGAATTTTAAACTCGCCCTCTTCACCAAAAAAGAAGAAGAGAATGGAGAAAATCTCGTCCCGATTACTTTCGTTATCCAATAATTACGCGCTTTGCCCTTAAGCCGCATATTTCGACATAACCGCCGTGTAGGGTCAGGATAAAGGAAAAAGGGATGAGTATCGTGATGACGACGGAGAATGGTAGAGAAACACAATGTAGCCTGAAAAGAAGAATAAAAGGCAACTCCTTTCAAACCGCCGTGAAATTTCGCCACATCGAGGGCGCTGCATCAAGTAATTGAAGGCGCCTATCCAAGGTGAATCTCCCTCGGTTTTGTCGATAAACGCGCTTATCTCCGACCTCTTTGAATTATGGCACGGCCGACCGTCTGCATTATGCAGATCAGCGAGTCATTAAGCCCGTGGGAAGAAGTCGCGCGTTGCTTTACGGCTCGGAAACGTCTTAATTCAATGACACGATACATACTACCATTTTTTGTCACAACCAAATCATATAATTTATCTGTTGTATAAAATCAAATAAGAATTTTTTAAACGTATTGCGTATTCTAAAAATTACTTTAGAATAACCAATGTTTTTATCAATTTTAAGATATTTCGATTAATTCAGAATAAATTTTTTCTTACATCAGATTTCATTAAACGTTTTTATCCATTTTTAATATTTAATATTAAATATAACATATAATAATAAATTTTTAATATTTAAAATATCAAGTATTCCGAAGTAAACATTTAATATTCACGTATAATTTTACGTATTTTCAATGTTTGTATATTTGTAAATAATTATTGTAAAATTATACAGTAATCATATCTCTATATTTTAAAAGTAAGATTTGTTCACAATTGTCCAATATTATTGCAGCACATATAATGTAATTAATAATAGCTTATTATTGATAGATAAAGAGAACATGTGTGTTTACATTCATATTTCATTTTATCATTCATAGAGATCGATGCATCTTATAGTTACATCAAATCGCTCGTCCATGCTCCCTTCATAATTTTCATGTTCAAGATCGATAGAACAGAGAATAAACCGGGAAGAAACTTGCTTAAAATTTTTACAAAGAATATGATCATCCCTGTGCACATGATACGTATGTGAGATATGAAATATGACGTAATGAATTATATGAGGTAGGTCAAACGATTACTCGCGGTGGAATGCATTACGCTCGTAACTCAGACCGATTATATTTTTGTCGCGGACGGGCGTCTACGGGCGGATTAAAGGGAATGGCAATTTAAATGATTAATGGCACTCTTCTTCTCTATCTTTCCCGAATAATTCATTAATACAGTAGAATTCATTCACTGTGGCCGTGAAATATTAACCGGGGGACGATCGACGTGGTCCCTCCCAAATTATGTGTAATTCCTACGTAGACCGAAATTCGAAGTGACATTTCCTAAAAATTCGTGATGCTTGTGAAGAAATAATTATTTCTTATTACGATACATATAATGATTTATATATATAAAATTATATGATCTATATGCATATCAAGTTAAACATTACGAAATAATGTGTAGTTATTAGAAAAATTAGTTTTTCGGATACGTTTTATTTTAATTACTCACATTAATTAAAATCCAAATAACTTATAATAATGCAAGCAAAGGGAGAACATGTTGACATACGCAAATGCAGAATTGCAAATACTTATACTTCAAAGGTGAATTCAGTGAGCACAAATTGAAATGTGGAACTTCTGTATTTGAAATTAAATGGAATATATCTGAATTCATAGGATTATTTACTTTTAAATATTATCACTCACGATAAAATTCTGCCTCACGAGTTATATAGAATGTTCCACAAACATTATATAATATTTTAAAAGTATATTTTAAAAATTAAAATTCTAACATGAAAATGTCTGAACTTCAATTCTAACACGGAAGTTTCTGAACTTCAATAAGCAATCAAAATTGGCTCATGATTTGGCGTAAAATTTGCGCACTCAACTTCATAACTATGCTTAACATGTGTATCTATTTGTTATCAATTTACGCAATTTAGATAAAAATATTGCTTTTTATTGCTTCGTATTCTGGATTTTTAGTGTCTATAGTAATCAACTATCGATATGAATAATTTAATTTATAAAAAAATACATATACACGTTGTATACAAGAAATCAAAAACTGATTTTATTTATTTCAGGATTAAATATCGATACATTGTAGCCCACCCAGAAACAATATAAACAATGAATCTATGAGATATCAGATTTATTTGTAATATTTTTATATTGTTATTAACTTGGAAACATATCTAGATATATCAAATATCTGATACAATTTTCACAGATCCGTTATCTCCTATTTCTTGATCACTTTTTCATGACACAAGATTCACTCGCGGTTAATTACAAATCGCACTTTTTTAATTGCATTTCCTAAATTAATTACATGAGATACGTTTTATTATATTGCGATGAAATATCGGATCATTTTCTGTACGCCAAGCGCTCGCGTCGTAGGAAACTGTTTTTCCGGTATAAAAACGATTATTGTCCAAGATATTTTAACATAACAACAAACTATAATCTACAACTTCGTTTTTGTATCAACTTCAAATAAATAAACCACATAAAACACTTGATCCGATAAGTTGATCGTACCTTGACTTGCTTACGTGTCGTTAATCTAGAGATAACTAATCGCACGTCTCAATAACCATACTCGGAATAATCAAGTCATCGATATATTTTTCGACACGTACTTATAGTCTCAATAAACTTACAGTCTCATTTGTGCAGGCTGATTAATTAATAATCGCAACTATCACGAAGAATAATCGCGTTTGGCGTCTCATACCATTTATCATGACAACGCTATGAAGAGTAATACGTATGTATACTGATCGGCTTGCTCCACTATCTGCGTACTTGAATCTCGTGCGAATGATAACAAAGCGACCTTATGTATAAACACGGTGCGGTACGTCGCACAAAAACAAACATCAAACACTGCCGTAGCACGCTAATCATTACGAAATAATTAACATTTTCTAAAAGATTTCTTGATGCCGAATATTCTATTTCTTGCGTTTTAAAATAATGATTACTAATCAATATGTATATCACAAATTACTAACTCATTCATTCATATATACCGATAACTTTTGCTTGTTATTTCGCATCCTCAATTCGAAAATGATCCGATTTTTTTAAATTTTTTCTGAAATTACACATTAACGAAAAAATTCATACGTAAATATTACAAAATAAAGTAATTAATAATCGCGATTCTTTATTCTTCCGAAGATTCTTCTTTGAAATAAATATCTCATATCACACTTATCACATATATCTATCTTAAATAAAAAATCGACGATACGCTTAATCTTTAATGACACAAAAAAATTATTGTGAATTGATAGTTGCTATTCGTTTGTAGAGAATAGTCGCGTTCCGAAAGATAACAATGCGATGATGCGCGGAACGGCTCGCGACACCTGTTCGCTCGAATGTCGACGCATGAATGGCAATAACACTCCGTGTACACAACAGTACGCTGTACACTAAGCGCCGCCTACCAGTTAGGTTTGTTTTACCGTTATCAAATATTTAAATAAGTACCGAATACTCTATTCCTTCCAATAAAATTAATTTCAATGAATGCCTATATTATATTGTATATCATTATATTGTATATTGTAAATCTAACATTTATTTCAAATATAAAATTTATTTTCGTTTTAATAAAAAAATTATTTACGTGATGAAAATTAATGATTATTTTTTTATATTTTTACGTTCTGAAAGGAGTAAAATTGTTGTAACAAAATTTAATAAATTAGATCTTTTTCTCTCATAATAATATTGAAAAAAATTATCATTACAATTTTAATAAATGAAAGACAAAATTAAATCACCAGAAAAAAAAATAAATTATTTTAATTTCTTTATTAAAATAACGATTTTATTTCTCACAACATATAAAAGTTTGGATGAAAATAATAATAATATAAAACGTAGCTTTATTCTTTGAAAATTTATATTTGATGTTAGATTTAATGATTTTTAAAAAGATCCATCGATAAAATCTTCATTTAAAAAGAAGATTAAATAATTTGTATATAATAGTTGAAATTTGCTATTAGTTATTAATTTGTTAATATTAGTTAATAACTTATATTAACATCTGCCTAGCTATAGCATTTCCATCACCAAAATTTAATGAATAAATAATACAGTAACGCGCTCTATTTATACATTCTTCAAATCCATAAAAAAATTTTTACGTATTTGTCAAAATTGTTTTAGCCAAAGAAATTTTTTTAATGAGGGGAGGCTGAATAGGCTGCCAGTGAGCCCTTCCCCACATGTTAATCACACAAGCGATGCGAGTAAAATAAATAAATATATAGAATTTATGCGCGAATTATGCGCTTGCATGTCAGAGTTTTGGATTTTGCGTCACATCCTCTAAAAAATTTCGCTTTTAGTGCAAACAGTAATATTCTCTTCGAATCCGTTAAAAATTTAAAAATTAGATTACTTAATTATGCACATTACATATCTGAATTATACGCTATTATCTTCCGACTTTCGATTTTTCTGCTGTATTCCTTAAGAAACTTTTCTTTAAAAACAGATGAAGACATTTACGCTTAATTAATCAAAAATTATAAAACTCGATACATTAAATACACAATATAGCTACAATTTATGTGTTATTATCTTTAGATAATTTCAATAAATGGCATATAATCTGATTATGCAAAATTGTACACGATACCACTGACCAATTTTAATACGTTTGTAATTTAATATCTATTAAAATCTCATCATTTTTATATTACAATTTCCAATTCTAATTAACATAATTAAATTTCTCTAATTAATTTTCTCTAAATTAAAAATACTCAATTATTATACTATTTATACGTTGCAAGGTATTTTATAATTTGCATTTACATATTATTTGTTTTTATATTTCTGCGGTTAATTGAGGATTAACATTTTAGCTCTTTTATTAAGATTAGTTTTACTGTGTATAAAGAAAGAAAATCTACGTTAATTACAACGGATCTCATCGTTGCGTTCATAATCTTAAAATGGGTATGAAGGCAGCAAAAATTCTTCATGAATATTTCTTATGAGCTCCTTGATACGCTGTGAATTTCATAGTTTCCATCTATCTTTATCCTTTTTATGAGTCAGAAGCAATATTTCTTTTTACTGTAATTTCTTTCATTATTTTTCATCTTATGTTTTCTGATGGAGTTCTGATGTTGTGTAACTGGATAACTTTGTTTCAGTCATACAAAATAGAAATGAAAAATATGAAATTCCATCGTAAAGGATAATATTTAGCATTTCTAATTTGAGTTTAAAATAAAAAAAAACCATTCAAATTTTTAATTTTGATAAGGATTTCTCGACTTTATCAGAAATTTTGGGAAAAGCAAAAAAGGCCCCTGTATCTGTCAAGTAATACTCGAAATTCCTAACAGAAAGCTTGTAAGATTTATTTCTACCTAGGCTTTTGCGAATGCGGTTTCCACGTTGTGCGTGCGTCTGATGTGCACGCACACGTACGCATGTTTGCGCGCGCGCATATCGCAACTGTAGAGAGAGAGTCATTGCACCGAGGAGTCGGATCAATGAGGTTGATTACTCAGCTCTCCTCTTGCAGACGCGAGACAGACTGGTCCGGCCGAGCACACTTATTTTCCACAGAAATTGTCGTTAAGACGGATAAGATCAAGTGGAATTGAAAACGTTTCCAATTAAGAAGACTACTAAACGGATTTGGACAAGACACGTTATGCCGAGAAAATTAAAGAGCGTGAATAAACGAAAGCTTATTCAACTGTAGATTTTAATGCAAAACTCATATATTAATATTAATTTAATAGCATTTATTAAATTTATCAATAGCAACTCTCAATTAAATTCGTCAGAAATTGTGATTGTGAAAATATGATTATTGATTTATACCGTTCCATTAATTTAATTAATGATGTATCTCCAATAATAATATTGAGTATACAAAAATAATATTCGAACAAGATCTTTAAACATGATTTCTTCTTACAATATTAATTGCAAAACTACTTTTGATAATATTACATAACCAATACGACGATGATGTAAGACTATAACCAGATCTAATAAATAGATAGCAAAAGAGATATTATTTTTATATTATTTTTTATTTTTATATTACATAATATTAAGTATTAAGTTAGAATGAGCAAATGTGAATAATATGCAAAATTCAATAGCGTGAAATTTAAGCAGAAATATAAACATATAATTGTAAGTTTCATCCAAATGACGATAAGAGTTACAGTTGTGATAAAAAAATTAATTGCAATGCAAAAGAAGAAGTAAAAGAATGGAGCTTTTAAGTAAAGAAACTTTTCTATCATAAATAATTACAAATACTCTTCTTTCTAAAGGCAAGCTCTTTGCTGAAATGGATGTAACTAACTTATTCCTTTTTCTATTAGTTCATTACTGGTTCAAATGCCAATTGCAATTTCAGCTCGAAAAAAAAGCAATGATCTGCTTCTGCAAAATCTCATTTTCTTTTGTATACAATATCGGCGACACGCTTAGAATCCATTTCCTTTTCCTTTCAACGCAATGCTGATACCAACATATATTTGCGATATTGGATGAAGGAAAACTACATCGCGAGAAGAGGATGCAATTTACGCGAGCTCGTACTCATGGCAGAATTGACGCCACATCGACAGTCAATATCAAGAGGTAAATCGAAACATCGAAAAGTACATTGGTATATCGTGATCCGCGTAATATATTCCAACAGAATCTGTATGTGCAAGTACACCGGATACGATACGAGCGATGCACCATCCTCGTGTGAACCGCATGATTCTCAATTGCAAAATTACTCACAAGTGCAAGGCTGTACCGCACCGCTAACCGCAATTGATACTTCGCCCCAATGTATCAATGTCAAATACTATAATACATGTGGGACGAGATAGTTGAGATAGATCGATTTTGTACAATCAATTTGCCGGAAAATTTCATTATTTTACATTTTCACTCGATATTACTTATTTTTAGAGATCTCTACTGATTGTGTAACTGAAATCTTGGCAAAGTTTTTAATTAGAATCATTTATATCTATCTATTTATTTAAATTTCTGTAAATTTCTGTAAATCCGTATATATATAATAGAAATGTATCAAAATATGGAATAATTAACGATGAATTTATAATAGTTAATTGAGATGAAAAAAATACTCAATAATTAAAAGTTACAAAAATATTTTATAAGAAATGTATTACTTCGCATATTACTTTGAAAATTAATGCAAATGAACAACTAGTGACCTGATTTTGTTAAATTCATTGTCTCTTCCGTTTTATCATTTACAACGCAAAAAATCAATCGAAATAAAGATTATTGCTGAATATGTATCGCGTATATTATAAAAATATCTCAGTCTACCTTGCCCCTATTACACTCGATTTAGATCAGGCTCTAAATTGGCATCCGGCACAACCGGCTTTAACGTTTGACGCACACACACCGCAACGACCGGTGCACTTCGACATGTCGGAAATGCGCGTAGCTTTAAGTGCAGCAACGCTCGAACTTCCAAAGGCGATGGCCATTGTGTCGGGGGTGCTGAGAACCGCTCCACGTTCCATCGACAGTGATCGATAAAGGGTGTGCGATTGGGCCACCGAGCGCGATCGAGATTCCGCACGAGAATATAATAATGGCGAGATGACATTGTTTAAAAGGAAAAGCCGGCGAGAAAATGGACGACGTGCTCGACGTGCTTAAACGAACTTGAACAGTTCGTCGTCCCCTTCTTCTTTACGATGACCCGTCGCGAAAAACCGCTTGCATTGTTATTATTTTTATATGGCTACATTTTTATTTATTGTCTCTTTTAATAAAATTTTCTTTAGATTGCGCACGTGTTATAACTTTTGGATGTACTTTATTTAGCTTATTCATTATTTTCGTAATTAGAATTAGTATCAATTGCTTCATATTCATGATATAATTAGATATAATAAAACGATAAATGCAAATAAAATTAGAATCATTAAGAACTGCCGATCGACAAGAAATCACATTAATTGAAATAAATACGACACCTATTACTATACAAAAATGCTAAATTAATCATTTCAATGCTAAAAACTTTCGATTGTTGCTGAATAAATAATATTGCAGCGACAGTATTAAAAGCGATTTTAAAGATTTTGATCTCTTCCATAAACTTACTTTAATGAATTGTTACGTTCACTCCATCGCAATGATTACTCCAATCAATTTCAACGTTAATGCAAAGGTAGACGCTGGTGAAAGCATTCAGACCGGTACTTGATCGCTTGTACAGAGAGCAACTTGAAATCTAATTGAACAGCGGATTACGATAGTCTTAAGACAAGGCAAGAATGTAGTAGTGCAGTTGCAGCATAGAGAAATCGATTGCATTACATTCTTGCCATTTTATAATCTTCGCTTACCTCACACTATCTAAATTGTAATAATCACTTTCACTCTCTCTAATCACGCTATGTAAGAAACGGCATTAATTCAATTTATTATAATGTGCGTTGAAAAACTTTAGACAAAAAAATAATTATGCAAAATAATTTCAATTTATTGCATGTTATAATTATTAGTAATCAATTTTATACGAGAACATGAATCAAATATATAAAAAATCTATAAAATATTATAATATAAAATTGATTAAAATAATTTATTAATTTAATAAAAATAATTAAAAAATAAAAAATATTTCGCTACAAAAATTTTGTTGTTTTAGTTCAAATATTTTTAGCCTATAATAAAAAAATATCTATAAGATATTTTTTTATTATAGACTAAAAATAAGAATATTTATTCGTAATGAAGATTTCGCTATTAATTAAAACGAGTCATATTTTGAAAAATTATCTTGCGTATCTTTGATAAAAATGCATAAGAAAACTAAAGTATGAGATCAAGAAAAAAGAACAGGAAAAAAGTTCGAAAAGTTGGAAAATTTTAATCAATCAATCCACCAAATCTATCTTTCTCTTTTCCCTTCTGTTCTCAATCTTATCTCTTATCGATCCTGTATTTTTCCTTCTATCATTCTATCTTTTTCTAGATATAATCTAAATCCTTGCGCTTTCTCTTTTGGCAATATCTAAACTAAAAAGTTTTGGTCGAACTACAACCCCTACCATTCTTGTCAAATGCGATTCTACTGATTCGTTTCTTCTCAAAGTCGGCAGTGAGTGGAAGATATTAGAGGGATACAATGTTGACATTCTTTTTCAACATCAGCAGACATTTGAGAAAAAGGCGTCGAACGCCATTGAGATCAATTACATTCATTAATTATATTAATTTTCAGTTTTGGCAAACGATATCATAACGGCGTATAATTAAGCGATTTTATATCATTAAGTTTCAGAAAACAAATTCATAAATGGTGTACAATTTTTAATTGATTTTTATCGCATGCATTTCTTACTTTTTATTATTTACTAGTGTATTCATGACATTCCTTAAAAATTTATGAATAAAAATATCATAAAACTTAAAATCAAATAATAAAATAGCGAAATATTGCATGCTGTTAAAAATCAAAACTTTTATTTTCCAAAGCATTGAGATTGACAACCGTCTTTTGTTCACATTAAAAGATTAAATTTTTATTTAAAAAACTCTAGTTCCTTAAATTATTGACTATCAAAACATGTATCCGTATCAAATATTTTGGAATGCTATACTCCGTGTTATATATTAATAAAGAGTTATACATATACTACTATGTCGAAAAATGCAACAAAGTTACTCTGTGGAGTCAATTAACGTGAATTATTGTCCTGTCACTGACCAAAACGTTATTAAACAAAAGGGAGATCGATGAAAGAGAAAATTACTTGCAACGAGGATGTCGAGCGATGATAAAATTTGATTTCGTGTCAAAGGAGAAATATCGATTTTTGGGAAGTGCCTTTTTCCGGATGGAATAATTACGCCTTGATAAGGTAAATAGTAATGTCAGTAATAAGATAAAATTCTTTTCAGATATGAAAATATATTAAGTTTAGAGAAGCATATCGAGACATGAAAAATATGTGAAGTTTCGTAAAGCGATTACATTGCATTTATGTTCCAAAATTATATTGTTTCTTTCCTATCTTAAATAATTTCAATTGTAGCAAAAAATATTGTATTGCACAACATATGAAATAGTGATATAATAAAAAAATTTGACGTTTATATCTAGTAATTTCGATAGATTTAATAACCAAGTGTAGCGGTTACTTTTATTACACAACAAAAATTAGATCTGTCTACAATATTTGTTCTACAATATTTTCGTCACTATTGAAACATCTGTTGTAAAAGAGACCAACTGATATTCATAAAAAGTAATGTACGTTTTATTGATTGTTAAACAGTATCATGATTTATTTTTTTTATTTTTTTATTGTATCATGATTTTATATATGATTTTATGTTACGTTAAGAACAATTTAAAGTGTTCAAATAAAATAATTACATAAAAATTTTTATTTTATAGTTTAAAAATATTTCTCCAAGAAATAAAAATTGGGTTATTTTTATCAATTTATTCCTATTTCCGTATAATTAAGAGTAGAATAATTAAATTGATTAAAATTAATTAAATTGTTCAAAAAGACAAAATTAAATAAATCTAAATTATATATGTGTGTGTATATTTATCAAACGTTACAAATAAAATCTTTTTCGCTAATTACTTTATATTTCCATGAATAAAATAGTTGGGAGCACTTTCAACCATTATAAAAAAATTGTAAAAATAAAATAAATTCCATGCTATTTTAATAATAACATATCGCAAAGATGGCGCATGATATTTTTCAGAATATATCACTACAAAAAATTAAATAAAAATTTAACAAGTTTAAGCGTGGAATTCAAGCACGGATTATTGTTTGTCATACGCAACGATAAAATCCAATTACAGGTTTTTCCCCGATCCCCTTTGTTCGATCGTTTGATCTCGAAGTAGCATGAAAACTCATAAGAGACAAAAACCGCGTTTATCTCCGCTTCGAGTATTCACTTAATGTGGTATAGTCACTTCTTTCCCCCTCAAGTGGCAAGGGTGTAGGCAAATTGTAAATACGAGAACTTGATGTTCTTTTGCGTGCTCGTCTTTTCACCGACTTGCATTGCAGAGTCGTAAAACGAAATGTACCTCGAGTGCTCATGTTGTAGAAAATGCATTCTCTTGTTGAGTATAGCAAATATGGCATCTCACGAATAGTTATAAAAGACTGATATTATTCATCCATGTTTAAAATTTCGTTAAAAATAGTAATTGATAATACAAAAATATCAACTTCATACGAAAAAGTAAAAAATACACAACTATCCTTAAAAATATAAAATTTAATCAAAACAAAATAACATATAAAAAAATTCTTTTTTACTAAAGACGATATTTTAAAAAGAATTTTTGCAATCCATATTTTGAAAAAACTAGCACTTTTCTATATTTTTTTAATCTTTTCTAACTTCTTAGATATAAAAATAAATATATTAGTATTACACATACAAATGTTAAATTTTTTCGACAAATTCTAATAATTCTTCTTAAAATACACAGTTTAATAAACCTAATAAATAAAAGACTTTAAAGTACCTGTTTCAAATTTAGCAATCACAAAAACACCGAATCGTTATGAAAAATGCGTAATCTTTTCATTACGGTCACTCGCCAATGACGAAACGCAACTATCGGATTTTCGCATTCAGGACAGGTTTTACCTAGTATTACATCAACTGCGGTCTCTCCGACAGACGATTTGAATTACAAAACTAATAAACTCTGCTTATAGGTTCCAGGACAGTGCGTACCATCGTTAAAGTGAACAACATCGGTCCATAGTTAAAATCTGGGGTGAGAAAGCCACCATAATGGCAAACCCCGCCGTACAGCTGTTCGGATCAGGGTCCGTTATAATAGCGATAAATTAATAACGGCCTATAACACATTTAACGCGGACGAAATGAGCGCACGTAGCTAGATATCCGCGGTCGTAGTTTGAACAAGCGCGGCTTCGTTTAACGGCTCGTATTTCTTGTCCAGGTCGGACAAGTTTTAACTAGTTTTAAAGTCCCAGACAGTTACTGTCCGCCAGAATTTCGACTATCACGTTTATACGAAAACTGATGTGTACAGCTCGTCTATCAGACTAAATGCGGCATCGCATTAAAACGGGAGATAAAGCCAGTCACATGCGATAAGTGAAGCTTTTTTGGAACAAATCATCACATTGCGTAACAGAGATATTTAAATTTAATGAAATATTAATAATGTCCGATTCTCTATTTCCGAGATTAATATTCGTAATAACTACAGAAAAAAGTATCAACATCACTTAATTAATTAATTAAATGATATATATGTAATTAAAAATACAAAATATTTCCAAAATATAATTTCTTCTGTTTAGTTATTGAGATATTAAAATATCCAATATAAAAGATAAAATACCAATATTCCGGAATGATTAAATATTAAATGAAAAAAATAACAATATTGTACAACTTCGTGAACAGAAGAAATGAAAGAAAGTTTTTTCTCATGAAAATGAAATTTTGCAGACCTTTTTTTAACAGATTCAACAGAATTTATTTTCTATCGGGTAATTATTGTTATTCTTTAACAATTATTATTTTGCGTAGTATTACTTTGATTGTATTGTCAGCAAAGTTTAATAAAAATGGAATGTTTCTATACAACTCAAGTAGATTTAAAATAATAACAGCAACAAAAGGTTCAAGTGAAAAATTTCAGATATTTAAAAAATTTTTCAGGTGTACGCTCAAAATGATAAAAAGAACAATTCTTTCTCTTTTAAAAAAGAAATAGCTCGGCAAGGATCTTTTCATCATTAAATAAAATAACAGAGGTCCGGAATAAATGAAAGATCTCTAGCTCAAAAACAAAAGTGCGATAAAAAGTACTGTGGATTCTAAAAAGAAATTGACGAATTCTCGAGAAAAAGTTACCTTTCAATTAAAAAAATTACTTTTATTTATCCTGGTTGGAAAATACTCATTTCATGAAAATTTTTCTTTTCTCCGATATTACAGATAACGAAGAAAAGAGTTATATAAAAAGCAGACGAATCTTTCTACGGTCGCTCAGGTTTATAATTGAAACGAATTTCTTTGCGATTATTCCCTCTTCATAAATCATTCCCCTATCATATCTTACTAATTTTATCTAGGTACGTCGATTTTTTATTTTGACTTAATTTTGATTTTATATCATCGTCTTCGTTTCATTATTTGAAGTTAACATTTATGCAAATATTAAGTATAATTAAATAATTAAATAATGAATATATGAAATAATTAAAAATTTATGTAGAGTATTATAACTATTGTTGAAATTCTTATAAATTAACTTAAGTAGAAAAAGCGAAGAAATATATATTTTGTGTATAGAAAATCCGTAAAAATCTATCGATATGAAAAACAATAAATGTAACAAAAAGGAAAAGAATAAATTTTAGAACTGTGTTAAATTGTATTACAGTTTGAAAATTTTCAAATAATAATCTGAGATTAAAAAATTATAACTATATACTATATAAATTATAATACTCTACAAAAATTTATTAAGATCCAATTAATAAATTCTAATGTATTTATAATTGTCCTTGCATAATTTAATATTTAAAAAAATTACAAAACTCTTTAAAAAAATTTCTGAAGTTTATATTAAAGTCATAGATAAAGGTTTATATTAATTTTATAAAATTAAATTAAAAAATAATAAAATCGTAATTTTAAAAAATAAATAAAAATTGTTTTTTTTTGCACATTGGATGTCAAGTTTACGACGACTAAATATCTGAATATTTATTATTATCATCAATCCGAATTTTTTAGATGCTTAAACGAAAACAGGGTATTCCCTGGTAAAAATCAGGGAATACCCTGTTTTTATTTAAACATATAAGTAGTGTAACAATCGCTTTAACAGCCGCTAATCATAGTAGTTGTACATACTCGATGATACATGCAATATACACTAATGTAAACTTGACTGCTCAGTAAGTTATAGTGTCGCAATTTTTTCAAGGTCTGACTATGCAGCTGATAAATAAGAATAATTAAGAGGAACTTCAATATAGTAAGAGCTTATCAAAATATTTGAAAAAAAGATTTATCATTATTTGTTAAAGTATGCAAAAGTACACTTCTCAGAAATATGAATTCGATGAAAACTATGTTATCTCTATGTATTTTTAAATTAATAAATTAAGATAAAATATACCAAAACATGAACATGATAACATGAAATAAATATATGCCAAATGGAGGTTTATTAATTAAAAAAATCAATAATGAATAAAGATAATTACGAGTATCTGTAAAACAAAGTAATTGTACGTAATTAAACAATACGTTTTTCAGAACTCATTATTTCTTCGATATTTCTTCTGTTTTCGCGGTTTTCGCATCCTGTTTACGGATGTTTAATGCATAATCATTTTGCATAATCAGCGATACATGTTGTTTTTATCTTGAAAAATACTTGGCGTGTGTAAATTACTCTCGGAAAATTACAAAGTTCACGAAAAGCAACGGGAGATCGATATGCCAGGCCAGAAGTGCGTCCAATGTGTATGTGTATTCGTTCTATTAACGAGGCGTTTATAAATGTACGGTCGCGATCATTCGGCGTTTCGCAAGTGATTGTAGCCGTTTGCAAAATTAAATCGGTAAACATTCGAGGCCACTTCAGCGCGTAACGGAACAGCTGACACATACGGAAAACCCGTGAGTTCCCATATTCCGCAAGAAGGATCAATACGACTAAAATTTCGCAATTCTGTAAATTCCCGTTTTAAAATTCTGTTTATCGCATTACAGTTTCGAACACGATTTCACGTTACGGCGGTGTTCCGCAAAAGCATGGTTTACGCATGAATATCGTTTGCCCGTCGATGCAGTAGCGAGTCATCCGTATATTAGTGGAAAAAAAAGAGAAATAAGAAAATAAAAATCGAAGGAACGCAATCAAACGAATTATTTAAATAGCGTGAATTTTCCATGGACTAAATTGAACGTTTCGAACGGAAGAGTTTTCGCGTTGGGGAAATATACGCGTGTATGTACGCTTATCTCCCCTTAGTTGCACATCCTGTTGTTACTCGATCTTAAAAATCGTCAGTATCAGTGCGCATAATTACAAACCGGGCTTTGTCGTACTTCCGCCGCTACACAATTAGAAATAAAAGCAGAATGCGAGATGCAGAAACGTAAATATTGGTTAATTGTTAGGAAAATTACACAAGAACCGAAGTCAATCCTTTTTGAAACATAAAGTTTCAGGTATTAGAAATAATCATTAATGAGATATTAATCAATATATAAAATAATTCTCATTTAAATAATATTATAATGATTAAAACTAGATATTGCATTACTTAATTTTTTGTTCGGCAGTTTGTCTATTAATTTTAGTGTATTAACTTGTTACGTTAATTAATTGTAGAATAAGAAATACAACATATGTTTATCATTTTACCTTCCAAGATACAAAATAACCGATTCAATTTTCAAGATAAAATCACCCATTATCGAGATTAACGAAAACGAAAATAAAATCGCAAACATAATGTAAACATACAAATATAAATATAAGAAATCAGAAAGTTTTCGCACAAGAGTTTTCTCTCGGTGATCTAAAATTCGGGATATTCTCAACTCGACTACTTTACCGCGAGACATTTCGGTGGAACGCAATGCTTTACAAATTGGAGTCCACCGATTGTGCTCGATTGAAGAAGAAACGACGTGGAAACCAAAGATACCGAGTTCGATTTTCCGTCGCGAGCTATTTAGGCAGAAAGGAGATTGTCGCGGAGGTTAATTTCCGTCTGTAACAACTATGATAACGAAGTCTACATCGCGGCCTTCATGGTCACTGAAACAGAGGCGCACGTCACCAAGATTTACGTCAGCGATCGGCTGTTTCTCGAGGAAAGTCAAGTCAGTTATAACCAGGATTGGATCGTTATCGCGTCTGATAGGCAGTACGAATGTAGCGAGTTGTTATTTCTTGATACGAAAAGCTCTTATACTGTGATCGATTCAAAGTTCGATTATTATAAGAATTTTATAATAGGCAAATCTAATAGTCCAGTTTCATTTAAAAACATTTTAAAAATTTGTGCGTACGCATATATTAAATACATATAATTTTATAATGGAGAGAGACTTTGGCTAAAACTTTAATTCCTTTCCAAAATAATATTAGTTAAAAATCTGGATATTTCGTATATAAATTTTATTTCATGTTTATAAATTTTATTCTTAAAAAATATATTTTTTTCGCATTCACTCATACATGTGTGCAAATTAAGAATATCATAAAGTAAAGCAGCGAAATTATCACATGCTTTCTGCGTGTGAGTTGATGTTTGATCAAGCGCTAAAATCATGTCTGCTTCGCAAGAAGATGTAAATCGAAATCTAAAAATATTCTCTCTCGTGAATGGAGTTATATAATTTCCCGAACAAATTAGAATTCGGGAATTATTACACAGTGGATCAACGGAATGCGCTATATAGACCTCTCTGGCGATAGTGCGTCTCGTGATAAAAAAAAAAAAGAGCGTGATGAAACGATATGAACGAGTATGCAGTGGGGAATTTTTCCATTGTGATCGTAGAAGCCATGAAAAATACAGCAATGGATTCGATGTCCGTTTCGAAATCGACATGTTTCCTCTGAATTGCGAAAAATGATGAAAAATCAAATGCCCCTAAAAATCGGTTCTGTGTTCTTCAAGAAAAAAAAATGGGAAAAATAGGCCTCAGCCTTTTCGTTGCATCAATGAAAACGATGAGAGTGCCAATCGCATTTGCTTGGAATGAAAATCGTATCGACGAACGAAACTAAATGAGATAATAGAGTTCCATGAGGATTTCAATTTAGGAGTTTATACTATTTAACTCAGAGCAAAATATAGGTATTACATCATCCTACATGAAATCTATCGGTTGGAAATGTATTGAGTTCAACTCTCCACCAATTTCGATTTCAAACGTTATCATACAGTATAAAAGTTTCCTTTGAAGTTCCGTACGTTACTGAAGCGAAAGGAATAAGTCTCAATACATCTCTCAATTTCAAGATAAAAATATCAAAATATTGAAGATTACAAAACTTTTTAAAATATCCTTCAATGAGGATACCGTTTCTCTTTAAAATGGCTCAATTGGAAATAAAGCTAATATCGGTGAACAAATACAACGTATTTGCAGATCGTTAATTGCATATTTAAACCGTTTAATGTAGCATATGTTTCTTCTTTAAATATTAATTCGCATATTCAATTTATGAGGGAGATCAATTTGAGCGATTTCTGCACTTCTTAACTTCACGAATGAATGATGAAATAGAATTTAATTAAAGTCAAAGCGGTTTTCCTCACCACAATGTCGAATTATTCTACACGAGAATAGAATCCTCTATTCTCGAATTTACATTCAAATTTACTACAGCTGATAATGTCAAGTGAATAAACTTGTAATTTTAACCTGAATGTTGTATACTAATCGAGCCGTCAAAACTAAATGGCGTAGATCGTTTATTGCCTGGAAGAACGTGCTATTAAATCTCATCATGCCTCATCTCAAACGCATTGTATAATTTACCTTTGCGATGATATCATCCTTGTTTATCTCACCGCATGTCTTCCAGCGCTTGGATTTTCACGATTTCAACGATTCAATTAACAAATATTCAATACAGTTACTTTTTAATTTAATTTAGATTAAATGCTATTCTGTTAATTTACAATCCAAAGGAAAGAATCGCATTACATAAGCGAAAATGTATTTGAATCAATTAATCTCGTTTTAATAATACTCATTACTCGTCAATAATCTCGTCTCATAAACGTTCCATTTTATTGCAGCTGATTAATTAAACGCTATCAATACAATGATTACCATGTAAAGCAGCTACATCGGCAGACGTTCTTTTCAGGCAAAACCCGTATTTGCGCTACGGTCGTGCAAAAGGTAATTTTCCGCGATCGTCCAGAAGCGCACGATCGCGAAAACGATATTAAAAAAAAGAGAAAGACCCAGTCCCAATCGGTGGGGTCTGGGTCCTGTGATGCTGACCTTGCCCAAATAGCGAAATCCATAGTCCTCCGCAACTCGCCTGGCCACTTCCTCTCCTCCATCGATGTGTGCCGCCCACTGGTTGGTGTACGCGCGCGCTCGACCGCCAAGAGTCAGCAGGGCCACGACCGCCAGTCCGAAAATCCGCCGCGTGCACATGATAGCTCCTCCGCTGCGCCGACGACGACGATCGCCACCGGCTGCTCCAGTTTAGCCACCCCCGCGGACCACCGTTATCATCCACTACTATATATATATTCACTACCAACACCACCGCCACCGTCGCCACCGCTTCCACCGCTTGCCAGGATAGCAGGCGACACGATGGTAACACTGCGCCACCACGACAAACACCACGATCGTCACGATGCACCACGGTTGTCGAAACGGAAAAAAAAAGAGTCCACAGCCTTTAAAAGGACTACTTTATTCACGACTTTTCTCTCTCTCTCTCTCTCTCTCTCTCTCTCTCTCTCTCTCTCTCTCTCTCCCTCTCCTTTCTTTTTCTTTCTCTTCTGGTCCCTGCTGCGATTCTTCTCGGCCGATCTTTCTCTGTGCCTTCTCTGTGGGGGCTCTCCTTTACAGGCCACTCACGTGTACACGCGGACGACGATCCAGGAAAACGCGATCACTCACGTACACATCCACACACGCGCGTCTCGCAGGCACCCACGCGCGTCTCGCACCTGCGAACCAACCGCTCGCGAACGACTGAATCGCCGGCGGCGCGTGTCACTCGTTTTAAGTACCGAACCTCCACCACGCCGCTTTGTCAGCCGTTGACTCCTCGTCGGTATCGTCGACGTCGCCGTGACGTCGTCGCCGCCACTGCCGCCGCCGCCTTCGGTCAACGGGCAGGAGCAGCAGCGGGAAGAGAAAGAGGCAATCGTCAAGTCATGTGGCCGTCGACGAGTGGGGAAAACGGAATGATTCTCGCGATGACAGCGTCGCGAGCGCGACCACAAACGCGGATGTCCGCCGTGGTGCGCGATCACTGCGGCGATCGCGGGTGACCTTCCCGATACGCGGATATTCACGCCGCGCGGAC
This sequence comes from Tetramorium bicarinatum, assembly GCA_928718305.1. Lineage (NCBI taxonomy): Eukaryota > Metazoa > Arthropoda > Insecta > Hymenoptera > Formicidae > Tetramorium > Tetramorium bicarinatum. The sequence goes on along the minus strand of OV788322.1, from coordinate 4,927,923 downwards.
ATCCAACGCGACCTTGCCTCACGCCTACTACACGCTGAGACTTATACGCGGGGGGTCTCAGGAAGACCAGAGATTTGTCATCGCTTTCTCTCGCAATATCTCTTCTATTATTCAGTTTATTCAAAGTTGCCGAGTTACCATCCAGACTCTGTTAGTCTCTGTTTCGTCAAATTCTTCCGTTTAATAAAAAAAATCTCACGTCCGATTTGATCTTGATCTTGATTTTCGTCCATCGACTTTCATAGCCATATCCGCTATTTTCATATCCTCATTTCTTCTCGAAGTAACCGTTTTGTAATTGGATCTCTTGTGTTTTTCGATCGTCTCTTCTTTTCTCGTTTCCTTCTCGAGTGTAGCAGAAAAAGTGTGCACACGTGGAATTTTTCGCCGACACGTCTCAATGTCTCGCGCGACGTCGTCAGCGTTCCGTTCTCCACGCGTCTATCATACCTCCAGAATTCCTCCTCTTACGCCCTTTTCTTCGGGTGTCAGCAAAGCATCTGGTCAGATCCTCCCTCCGCGCATCTCAATCTTTCGCCCTTCGTCCCGTCAAATACACGATCCGTCGTTACAAAGATGTCCTCATGATCTTGACATCCTCTCGCGCAGCCTCTCTCATCGAGCGCGTCAACAAGACGATGCCTCGAGAGACGTCCAACTCCATGAAACTTCTTTCCGTTCCTTGACTCTTTCGAAAAGAGAAACAAAATTCTTGATTTTGTTTTGTCGTGCTCTTCGAGCTTGGTGCTCGACGATGCTCGGTCACGAAGAAGTGAATGGCCAACCACTCGAACGAGGTCACGGCGCGTAGCTGACCGAGAGGTCGATCACGTCATCGCGCACCGCATCGTTCCCTTGGGCGCACCGCAGGAGACGAACGACGAAGGTGCACCGCCAAGGTCCTGGCTGAGTTAGACGGCAGATACCTCTTTGCTTTAGAACGGGCCTCGAGCTGCAAACGATGTTAAGAGAAATTGATTAGTTGAACTTTCCGGCAAAAATTTTCAACTGGTTTTGGATACTTGAACTTGTTAAACAGCAGTTAAACTACGAAATACTTAAAGTACTTGATAATCACGAAAATTAATTTCAAAGCAAGTTCTGCTACACGGTGCAGTACACATTATGTGCTTGCTAAAATCTGAGTTGGTCAGGTTTGATTTATGAATTTTTATATCAACTCCAAGTGTTGAACTTTAAAATTTACAAACTGTAGGAAAATTAGTTTCGAGGACGAGTCAACCGGTTAAAAACAGTTTAAAGTAAACATATGCAAATACATGATACATAAGAAGACTAAATGTATATCTAAAGACATTATCCATATACATGCATCTCTTGACATTTCGTAACATTATTCTCCATCGTTAACGATGCGTCACATCGTCAAGGACTCACGCTTTGTATTAGCGTCACGTTTGAGGAACATTCGGCCGTCAGCATTCTCATATCGAAAAAAAAAAAGATTTAGCCCAGCAAAAATCCACATCGGTTCACTGATTACGGCATGATGAAAATAGTTTCGGCTCGTCGAAATTGCATTCGCCACATAACGTGACCCGATTTTCCATTATGGATTAGAGCTAATTTTACAATCGCTCGGTGATTTCGCGTTGCAGGAACGAAATCGCAATCGGAAACAAGTGCAGCGTTGTTACGTGATTTTCGATCCGTCACTAACGTGGCATACCATCGAATTAATCGTCGTGATACTAAGCTCTTACATAATTTTCGTTACGCTACATAATTCATGCACTCGATGCAATCCGTCAATTGTGAACATTAAGTCGGAAACAGAAAGTTGCGTTTCAAATGCATTAAAAATTATCATTTGAGATTATTTTCTGCAATTATTGTCGTCACACGGTGATCGCGTCGTAAAATAAAATTTATCTCCTATTTATACAACGCATTTTATTAACGCATTAATTTATTATCGCTCCTCGGTTATTATTAGATTACACGTTATATATATACATACACTCAAGTATTTTTATATAAATAAATATACAGCTATAGATATAATTTTTTTTAAATATGTAACATCACATAAATATATTTTCCAATTTTAGCAGTAATTTGAAATATAAAAATATTATATTACTTCAGTACGTATCTAGCAAAATTAAAATATTTAATTTCAAATCTTATTTTATACATACACATGATTTTATAACATAATTATATTTTATTTCATTTTTCTCATGTTAGCTCAAAGATAAGATATTCAAAAAAACATGATAATGATATTATGAAACAATTTGTGATTATTACAACACTGCAAATTGAAAATTTGCAGTGAATTATTTTGTAAGATTCTAACAATTCACGAAATCAATCTCAACCTATTTAAAGAAGTGGGACTCACACTCGGAATGCTTCTGTAGTCTCTTGCGCGTGTTATTAGCGCGCTATAAATCTCCATAGTGAAATGAAGTGCTGCAAGTTCGCATTATCGTCACGTTCAAAGGACTTTTCGAATGAGTCGGCCTCCGGAAAAAGGACTCGACATTGGTCGGTCCGGACGGTTGCAACCCGCAGGAACACACAGCTCGCGCCGCGAGGAAATTGCATTCGCGAGTTGGTCTTCCACCAACCTCGTTTCTCTCTTCTCTTTCCCCTTCGTCCCACCAGAGTCGTGATAAAGAGAGAATAGAAAAGGGTTGCTAGAGAGGTGAATTAAATTTAAGCCAACTCGCGTCCTATCCAACTACCCCCGTCCTCATCTCTGACACCATCTTTTCCCTTCTTTCACAATCCTCTCGCACTTTGTGTCGGGCTTCTCTTTGTCGTTCTATTCTCTTCATAGCTGAGCCGACGCGGCCGACCAACCGAGACGGCAGCAACTGGCCCTCTTTTTAATTTCGAGATAAAAGGGGGCAAAACTGTCATTCGAGAGAAATTGAATAGAGGGGGTAATGGTAGGTCAATCAAGTCGAGTTATAAGACCCGTCGGAGAGAAAGAGTATCCTTTTAAAATGAATTCAATCTCTTGACTAAAATGCTGCTGAAACTAAAACGGACGAGACGCTGCCAGATCTCTCGTCAGGTATATAATAATCGCCTTCGCACTGGAAAATGATCTCCACGAACCCATTTTAGATGCCGTAAAGTACCTAAGCTCTACCTGACTGCCAGTCTCGGTCTTGAAGACGATGACTCGCGATGGTCTTATTCTAGAGGCAGAGAGCCGGGAAATCGATGAGGACGAATGGATAAGGATCTTACTTTAACAGAGTTTTAATTTGAAGTTTACTTAAATATTTAAGCTTGAAAATTTAATCCGAAATCAAATTTTCACCGGAAAAATATGCACAGAATTGAGGAATTAGCAGAGATTAGCGAATACGTTTTACAGCATGAAATATTACGCATATTAATTGTCTCTCTTTTCCACTAATCTTTATGTCGATAGATTTACTCATAATATTTAATTTAATTTCTTATTTTATGTCAGTTATAATAATAATTCTTTTTAATCATACAAATCATGTTTAAAGTTAAAAAGCTAGAATATTATTAGTAATTTAATATATTAATATATTAATTCAACTATCATTATTAATAAAAATATATATTTAGTTACGAAAGCAATATACAAATTTTTGCATTTTAATTTAAGCCTATAAAAACTATTTTAATTGTATCTAATATTTTAATTATACTTATATTTTATAGTTATAGAAATAATGTTACGAAGATCGAATCTACGACACAGTCGATTGTGCGATGTAACAAGGAGTAATGAAGATATAGTGTACGATTCGAAAGTTGGACGGTTGGTTTCAAACAAAAACGAACGATGCGGGAGTTTCCTGAACTTGAAGTTGAGCATTTATTTAGAAGAGTGGCGTGTATTAATATGTGTTAATACACTCTAAGCATTACGTTCTCTAGTTCATTTCAATTTTAATTTTATCTTATCGACAGTTTTATACTAGTTTAATATGTACCGCAATTTAATATGTACCGCACATTATAAAAACATAAACAATGGAAAATAATACAATAATTCCAAATAACGATTAATAATAAAGATAATCGATCTCGGTAACTTTGTGACAAGAGTAAAATATTTAAAATGAATTTTTTCACATTTCGAAACTCAAGAGAATTAATAGCTCTCGCGAATCCTTTTATTTTTTATGAGAACACGTACCGTGTGATATTGTGTTATCGCGTTTATTTCGCATTGAATTTTGTTTTTTCATATTGCTCATGCAACATGATGCAAAATTAAATGTGTTTTACAACGACTGGCTAATAGAAGCAAAGCGAAAATTTGCGGATACGTTAAAATAATAAAAAAATATAACCGTTCAAAAAGTAGTAGGTCGCCTACAAATTATTAATAAACAATAATGGAGATATGCGAATAAAGTGAAGAATAATATAATATTTTTCAGAGGACAGTACAAAACGCGTCTATTTTTAAGTACATGTATTTGCGACGCTTTGTTAACGGAATAATATCGAGATAAATCCACCTTCAGTACGCGAAAGCGTATCTCGTTACAGATTTTAGTTCTCGAAATAGCGAAGCAGTATCTCTGATATGCATCTCGGTATTAATGGAAGCAGTTCTATATCGTAAAGCGAAACGGCCGTTCTATCACAGACGATATTACTGTGCGTAACTTTGCCCGTCTTCATCGATAATGTATCACGAATATGAAAATGAAGTGACATTGTTGGAAACAAATCTGTCTGATGTGAATTCCGTCTGACGTAAACGTCGCGAGAAGACTTATATGTAAATAGTTACTTTATTAATTTATTTTCGGACGATATCGATACAAATCATATCAAACGCGTGCACAGTCTGTTAAAGATTTCTTGATTTTAATGTGTGACTCTCATTAAGAATTCATCCAAATTTAAAGCTCAGATTGAATGAGATCTCATCAGGAAAATAAATTGCAATTCACCGAGATGAAACAATCCCGTTGAAACGGAGCGCCAAGGTCGTTTTTGTAACAGAAAACCGGGGTCAGAAACTGCAAAGGTACTTTGATACGAGCATAGTTTATCGTAACCAGGAAATGCTGGGCAGGCAAGAGCCGACTTATTCGAACCTTTTGTAATGTATTCAAACCTAAAATGAGATATTAAATATACAGGATGTAGATCTCATGATATAGAACTACGAATTTTCTGATAAATAATTTTATCTATAATAAAATTCAAATCTGAAGCCAACTACAGAATTTTAACCAATTTTAGCCTTCTAGTATATTAAGTTTCAATATTGTAAATCGATAATAGGAATATATACGCACACACACATATACATATATATATTCCTATTATCGATTTACAATATTATATATTTTGTTGATTTATAATATTATACATATACATACATCCTACGGCAATATCAAGTGGATTTTAATGGAATTCTAATCTGAGATTTAGTTGAGATGTTTAATACATCTTCAAAGAGTTCCTGCTACATATGAGATTCATCTGAGAATACGTTTACGATACATTTGCTATATATTTAACGAAACGTTCTAGATATTACCAATGCAATATCCAGAGATGCGAATAATCGCGGGGAGAGGGTTGCGATCGGAAACGTTTAGCCTCGGCAAATGCAATCGAACGAGATTACTTACCCGCGACGGTATATGCCGTGAATTCGGAAAAATACACGCGCGACCGCAATTGGGATGCCCGCGTTTTGCAGGCGAATTTATTTTCTCTGGGGCCTCCGCGCGTTCGCGATCGGTAAACACCGCGTTGCAAATTAACATCGCTCCATGAAACTCGGGGGCGATTTGCACTCAACGTTCTCCCTCGGGAGAAACGAAATATTTTTCGATGAGCAAACATTTAATTGAAACTAGTTGATACTCGAGCTGGTGCTTACAAAATATGAGATTTGAACCGCTACTGCTTTTGTGAAAAATGTCCTCGTTTAGAAAAAAGACATTTATTCTATGCAGATTATGTACAATACGTAAATTGATAGAAAGAAAGAAATTAATTTCATTATTAAATGATCAGGAATTATTAAATGATAAAAAATAAGTATAAAATGACGAAAAAAGTAGTGAAATAAAAATGTATTGAGATATTTCTTTCATAAGAATTACTCATTTTATTTTTAGTTAATTTTTTCTTTTTTTTTTGTATTTTGTATTTGTTCATTATCTTTAAATTTTCTATTTTTTGTATTTTGTATTTTTTTTTGCTTTCAGAAACACACAGTAGAAAATATTACTCTTTGCAATGTATTGATATTGTGACATATAGTAATAAAATACACTCTATATATCCCATTTTTACATTTCTTGTGTTTCTGCTATTTGTAATAAATATGGTTTGTTGTAAATCGGTGAAAAGTTTCGGATATTCCACATTTTATTATAAACAAAATTTTATTATAAAAAAAATATTTTAGGTAAATATATGTTACATTTTCACCAAACTAAAAATATCGAAAATATAAAAAATTTAAAGTTTGAATTTCGTTAAAAGCAAATAGAATATGAGAAGAGACTTGACTGCGTCCTAACAAGCTATCACGATTTACCTCTCTTATTCATTATTCTGTTTAAGAATCACAAGCGATACTAAATCCCTTTGAATATTAATTTAAAACACGTGAGTGGGAATACTAAGTATCTCTTGAACGTAACGGAGCTGCATATTACAGGGAAAAGTAATGTACATAGTAATTAAGTCTAAAAGTAAACGATCATGTACGCGCGCGTTAGTTCAAAATTAATGCGGTTCCCGCGCGCGTGAAGGCCGACGCACGTGACGCGCGTCTCGTGACTCCGAAACGGAACGAGCGGGAGCGACGTAAACACATACACCGATTCAAAATAATTCCCACGATACATGCTACGTGCGTCCCTGACCTTCGCGTTCCGCGACATCGTGTAACTTTGCGGGCGTAATCGTTCCACTTTCGGGGAGGAGTTTTCCTACGAAAATTCTCAGGATCGCGTGAAGCGCGGCGAGAGAGAGGGAAAGAGAGAGAGAGAGAGAGAGACCTTTCGCCGCTGAATTCACAGCGTCACGGCCTCGGCGAGAGGCTCGCTACCTAACGGTATTCGCGTCTCGCTCGACGGCGACAGCCGGAGGAGAGAAACGATCACATGTCGCACTCGCGGAGCAACGTACGCGCGTTTCGCGCGCGCGTAGCTACCGTTAACAAACTTGACTTACCCTTCGCGTGCGAAATCGCCGAGTCGGCCGAGTCCCTCTTGCTCCAGGTCCACGCCTCGCCTTCTCCGAAAGGAACGCGGAAGACGGGGGGCGGCGTGTGATAGCGGGAAGCGGCCCGCTGCTGCTGCTGCACTCAGCTGCACCTCCGAATGTTGGCGCGGTTCGCCGCGTCCTCGCGGTCCGCGTCAAGTCTGCACCGGCGACCTGCAGACTGTCAGACGACGACGTCGAGCCGCCGCCGCCGCCGCCGCCGTCGTCGTCGTCGTCGTTGTCGTCGTCGCGCGCGCGCGAGTAACCACACCGAGCGAGCGTACCGCCGCGATCTCACTCGTACGACGGTGCACGGATGACTGACTGGTAGACGGTTGGTCGGTCGGGTCGCTCCGCGCCTGTACCCCCCACCGCGCGCTCTCACTCTCTCGCACCCGGTTCTCGTCTCCCTTCTCCGCCTCCCCCTCCCGCCGACCATTTCGCGCCCACGACTCGATCCGCCGTGGTCCATCCCCACCATCACGGTTCAGGACACCCCCGCTGCACCTTTCCCCGTCTATCAGCGTCGAGCGGCGTATTTTCGGTCTCTCTCGGATCTTCTCTGAAAACCCCACGATCTCCGGTCCCTCTTCTCACTCTTTCTCTTTCTCTCTCTCTCTCTCTCTCTCTCTGTCTTTCTCTCCGGTTCTCCGGGTCTCTCGCGCCAACGTGCCGCGTGCGATCTCCCTTTCTATCGTTCGCCAGATGAAAGCACGAGCGAGAGGGTGTAGGAGAGAACGAGCGAGCGGACGGACGTGGCGAATGCCAGTGTCGGAGTAATGGCACAGGCAGACCCACGGCTTTGATTTTCTTTATGCGTTTCGTTTCCACATTTCGCTTGATCCCACGCTCGCTTCTTTGATTTAGCCCTCCTCCTGTAGTACAAGCTCTTTTAATTCTCATTCAATTTTCTATCGCGGTTTTTTCCCGCCACTTCACTCCTCGCGTTTCCGCCGAGTTCTCCTTTTAGGGAGTCCAAAACGGTTTCCGGAGTTGCGGAAAATACGTTCTTGCTGACCGGCAAAAAGCAAAAACGAGTATGAAGGGATGTAGGTCAGTGCCGGTAAACGGCGCGTTTTAATATCGAGATATATGCGGCCCAACTTTTTTATACGGCATAGTGTTCGGTATATTCATTTTTATTTTCCACCGCGTCGATATATCTCTTATCGAAAAGCGCACTTTCTTTATTGGAATAATTATTTTACTGTAATGTCACGCAAGTCCCGCGGCAGAAAATGCAAATAAAGATATATCTGACAGCTCACGTTGCGAGCTATGTGGCACATATAGCGGAGCATACAGTCGAATTTATCTGTAAAATGCAGACTTGATATCGTGAAACCTTGAAATATTGTTATTTCGTGTATATGCGCAATTGGCTCCTTTTTTAAAATAATTATTGTTATCAGAATAAATATTTTAACGCAGAGTCATGTAATTTGCGAAAAATTTATGAATAAATACTTGTGAATGTGCATTTTTCCGGTATTTATCAGCGCGTTTAATTATCTTAATTTAATGGATTAATTTTTGGCTGTATCAATGTATTGTAAGGGTATTGATTAACATTCGATATTTACGTATTTTTAAAGAAATAATAATTTCTCGCGTATCTCGGTATAAATTCGACAAGACTGCGCTTAATATCTGTTGTTTATTAACCAGAGATATTAATTCCAGGATTATTGAATAAGGAAGCGTACGCAAGAGTTGGAAACTACTGCAACGAAATTTTGGAACAAGGTCAAAGTTGGAGTTAATTTTATTAACTTACTAACTATTAATACCAAATAATGCGGCGACGAAAATATTTATTTTCTACCTTGAAACGAAATTATGCAAATATCGAATTCTGCGTTTTGTCTGATATACGCATTAATTTAATTGGCTTTTAAAATCGACCTTCGGCCCCAATGCCATTAATAATGCCGCGAACGCGAATATTAAACGCGCCATATGCAGTTACAAAATCAGTCATTAATTTAAGTCTTCTAATTTCTCAATATTCAATAATTGTCTATATAGTCCAACGTTTAATATCTATCGTACGAAAATCGCTATTGATTTCATTTACTGCTGATGATATTGCACAGTGCAGTTTGCTCCCCATTGATACGTCTATTTTCATTTATATTGTTAGAACTCTTGTTTTACAATCATACGGGGTCCGCGATATCACTTGAACATTCCTGAGAGTTCCGGCATGTTCTTCCTTCTCTTACCTTTCGTTTATTTTCCTTTCATTTAGCTTCTCTTTCAGATACATAAACACTCGCATACTCTACGGTGAAAACCTTCGGCCACCGAAACGGATAGTAGCTCCTTTCTCAGACCGACCGCTCGCTGTCCTACCTGTACTCCGCTGTCTCGTCATCATTCCGGGATCAGACACAGACATTGGCTGTGTCGACACGCCGAGGAAGATGCCTTGAATTCTATCTGTATTTGAAATCCGAACAAGGACACCGGCAGACTCGATCGAATCCTGATGGTTGCGGCGTATCCCTTCTACATCTCACTTCGCTCTCTCTCCTCTCCTTCTCCCGCTTGTTCATCCTCCACGTACACCCGTGTATATACAAGTACTACCAGCGACCAAGCCTTCTTCTCTGTTCTCTCACTCTCTTTCCCACTCCCGCTGACCATCTCTCTAACAGACTATTTCCCTTTCTCCTTCTCTCAACGCAACTTTCCAGCCATGTACTCCGTTCCTCCGTACTTTCCGATCCTGATATAGCCATCTCGTTTACCTTCCTGGCAAAAGCGATTCGGCGACAAAGAAGCGAGAATATCGAATGCGAATGTTAAGCACCGCGAGTGCACATTCCATTGAAGCGAATGGGAAGTTACATCCCTCGTTCTTCCTTCCTCCTTCGGGGTTGCTTGAGGCTCCCCTCGGATTCATGCAGCTTCTCTGTATGTGTTTATGTACGTATTTGTGTAAGTGCAAACCTTCTGTTTTGTTTTGGAACACTTTAATTGGTACAATTAAACGAAAAGAGCACCACGTATCTTTGCAATTTATTTATTGAGTTTATGGCGAACAATAAATCCATTACAAAGGATTTTTGTTTTTAGAAATGTATTAACGTTAATTAATTAACGTATTGTAAAAGTTATTATTCTGTTAAACAAATAATTTACAAATTAGCAATGTCAAAAATAAATTTTACTAAAGAACCTCGATTACATGCTGTTTAGCTTCTGACCACGTTAATTTATATTTATAATTCCTTGCTCATAAACGTGATTTTAATTTTTGCATTTGCACGTGAGATATATTTTCAATGTAACGCATATTATGTGTATTGCATATTATATATGTATCGTATAAAATAAAATGATCGACACAGATTGGTTCTGCAAGAATTCTCTCTTTTTTCTTTCTCTTTTTTTCCTGTGCGCATCCATGAATACGTTCCATATTGTTGTTAATAGAGAAACCTTCTTTCCTCTGAGAGTTGGCTCTACGTATGGTGAGATGCTTCGAAAACAAATTCATCAAATACCAGAGCAAGATCGTTTTCCTGCCGGAACCTGAATCTTAACATTTCCTTCAACATTCCGTCCGTCTTTCACTGCTTATTCCTACCTGAAAATGTAAATTCTTTTTCCTCTTTATTATTTTCCGTGCTTAACCACACAATTTCTTTTTCGAAACCTTCTTTCGGTTGAGTATTTCCGCTCGAACTTTAATTTCTCAGACCACGACGTTGCTGACAAAAAATGATGTCACGTAGAAGAGAACTACTATCGTCGTTGTTATCGGCGAACATACGGATATCCGATAGGTAGGGTATTATATGGATCCTCGTTATCGGCCCCTTTCTGAGCGTGTATTCTATGTTCCGCAAGTCAAACGATACCGATCCCCCGACATGATTCAATTTTTTATCATCTGGTTATTATGTGGAAGCATGTAGAAGGATTTTTTCATCATTATTTTTTTGCGCTATTGAATTAAAACTTTATAATTACTGTGAAAATTATAAAAGCTTTTAAATAATGAAAAATCTGTTCAGGCAATATTGCGTGAATCAAAGCGCGCAAATTCTTCTTTTTTTTTAAATTTTCTTATCCAGAATAATGTAAAAGAGCAATAGTATTTAGATGTTAAATATCTTAAAAGTGATGCCACATGTACATATCACCATTTGTGATTTGTGTCACTTATATTCTCTAATAATATTGAACTCTCACTTGGCAGTCAGCATATGAAGGAATTTACGTGAAAAATGAGACGGAACGTGCAGTTAACATTATAATGCTTTTTGCCAGGATTACTGCGCCGATCTTCAATATTTGTAGCATTTATCGTGAATAATCGATGCCTAAAGTGCAAAATCCTGTACGTTGGCGAGCCATATTTTTTGAAAATTCCACAGACGATCCGGCTATTATCTCTGAGCGACGTCCTTCATGAATAAGTAATACTCGAGACATGTAATATATTTTATGCAAATTTAAAAACGTGCCATCGATTACGCGTAATTAAAAAGCGTTCTGAATAAAATATCGACGTCAGCATTGCAAATGACAGATCAGTAAGAACAACACATCTGTTGTCAACAGAAAAATCTATTAACGGTTTAATCAGATCTCATTCGAATCTTTCTTTTAGATTTTTTTTTTATAGCCGATAAGCAGTAGATCAATAATGAAACGCGCATAAAATAAGGTATTGCAAAGGAGAGAGAAATCTTCTGAGCATCTGCGCTCGTAGCAAAACGCGCCTCAATTACATTCAACAGAAATCTCGATTAATTCGATATTTCTCGTCGCTATCATTGTAAACGCAGCTGCCGATCCGCATTTCGTAATTACAATTCGATCCCTTTTTTTTAACCAAACGTTCTAACTCTCAGGAATTTCATTACAGTCAAAACATTGCGAGAAAGAGATTTTTTTACCCTTTGATTTTTTAATTTATTGCAATAATTGAAGCGAACAGGTCAGGTCGGAAAAAAGGCATCAGAAAAAACAAATATTAACTTGTGCATTAATCATGCACAAAAATGTACATATTTGATATGAAATAATTATTGATTATTTATATTTTCAAAAATATGAGTATTTAGAGCGAAACTAAAGTGCTTTCGGTTTACTCGGTACATTATCTTCGTTCAAAATGCATTATAAAGCTGATGCTCAAAAATTTACTTGTAGCGTTATGAACAAATCGAAGATATAAAACATTTTTTCCAAAGGAAAGTTAATAAATGTGGACGATAAGTGTGGACCAATTTACCACCAAATAGAAGAAGAGATTGATTGTGAGGTAAAACAGAAGTTGCGGAGCGGAAATTCGCGACTCTTCCGTTATTCTTATCAGTTTCATCTCTTTCAACATTTAGCGCTGTCATTAATCTACGTCAATCATTCCTGATGGTCGTGAGAAAAGTGATAACTGAAAATTTATCGGGACGAGAGAAAGAAAAGAACTTGATTCGTAGAATTAAACACGCTACTGTTATTTACTCATTAATTCAGATTAATGAAGCTCAACTCGGAAAATGTTCCAGAAAAATTGAATAGTTTGAAAAATACATAAAATAAGAGCACATATATGTATATACTGTATATTTTATACAATATTTATTAAAATAGTTTATAATAAGAGGGAAAACAGAATAAAAACATATTTATCTCAACTATAATAACGAATATTTTAGATTAATAATTAAAAATAAGAGAGAGATGAAAATATTATATTCTTTCTTAATAATTAAATATTTTTATTATCAATTGTTTACCGTCAATAATCAATTTGCAACATTATGGCTAATATTGCATAACTTTGGTTTAAAATATTATTTTAAAACAGTCTTTAATGCTATTGTTTACGAAAATTTTCTCCTTTCTTCATTCTTAATGCGCAAATATACTTAGATATTCGTAGAAATGGTTCGTTAACTCACGGAAGGAGAGTCCAGAAAGGAGAGATATTCGAGAGCGGAACAAGATCGTACCTAAATCCTCTGTGTAATGTAGTCCTGTCAAAACAGGACGCCATCAATTACAGTTCTTACATGCGCACCCTCTTTCGCCCTTCTGTAGATCGTCGTTGTCGCGTCACGTCTCTGTCATCTTCACCGATACTGCCGCTGTCATTTCAACGCCCTTGGGCGATTATACCTCGTTGCATGGCTAATTCAGAAATCGATAATTATGCGCGGCCTCCTGAAACGTACCAAATTAATATGGCTATTACGAACAAATGGTTAAATTGAAGGATCGCTACAACAATAATTTGATTCTATTTGTGAAATTCGCACGCCACTGAAGCGTACAATTACATAAAAGTTTGTGCTGTCGCTGTCGCTTGTACGTATTATTAATTGCGGAGAGAATGATTTATACAATAATTAAATTAAGATTCTTAGTAATTGGAGAGTTGAATGTATTGCTTCTCCGACGTCGTCTATATGTTAGCTTTTTGTGTCGCTATTACTTTTATTAAAACGACAGCTGGTCATTTAAATGGATGGAACAAAAATCTGCCGCTGAAGTGAGAACTCGATAAAGTGAAAACCGATAAGCAGTCTTATATGTATGCACAGAATCAAGATTATTTATATAATATGATTCTAAGAACAGCTGTACTTCTTTTTCTTCTTTTCTGATAAATGATACGAAAAATTTATAGTTTGTCTTTTGTACTTATATTTCTTACATTAAATAATATACATTCGATATCTAAAACCTATTCAATATTTTAAAAAATATAATAATCATTTTTAAGCTATCTAAAACAGATATCTAAAATAATAATACAAAACTGTGAAAAGAATTAATCACACAATAAATGCTGAAAATTAAGACCACAAATAATATTGACTAACTACGAAATTATTGAATTGGCAATCAATCATCTCCTCAATTCATAAACTGACAATGGAAATTATTAATGATGTACCATGCTAACATCAACTATAAACAGAATATTCGTAGTAACTAGTTTAATTTGCTATCTAGTTCATTATAACACTAATTTGATAACACGTAATGTTTCAGGTTATTTATCGGCCACTTCTGGACGTGTACGTTTATACAACATAATAAAGTATTATTTTTATTATTTTCTACTAAATAAATTTCTGCTGCAGAAAAATAAAGAAAAATATTAATATATCCGGTTTTTTCTTTTTATAATCTTCAATTATAAAAATATTATTATTTATTACTATTTTAATACAATAATTATTTATTCATTAATTTGCTATCTCAATATTCTCATTAAGAACAAATGGATTTTAAATTAAAGAAGCTACATCCTTAAGAAATAACAAAGTAAAATAATAACGAAGATATTCCGTATAATATATACAGCTAATGCGACGTAAAATAATTTTGTTTACAGAAATACACATGGTCGATTTTATTAAATGATACTTCAAAGCTTTGACAGAGAAATGCCGTTTCGTGTCACAATTGTGTGGCGAACGGGACACTCTGAAAATCGATAGGAAATCGCTCGGTTGGGAGATCCTCCTGTGTTACGTTAATGCATTTAGGAAGCACGTGTGTGGACGTTCACTTGCTCACTCGACTAGTTAAGCTGATTAGTACCGCAACAATTAGCGCAGCTGCGCAGATTCGTAAGTCGTCGCGGAAGAAGCATTAGCGGGTGCACTGGCATTAACCGCGCTAAACGAAACGGCGAATTATCGACGACAAAGCGGAAAACTCAACTTGCTGTTGACTGCTAGGGGCAAACAAACGGGGGGGGGGGGCATTCTTTAAAGGCAGTCAATATGTGGGGAAGTGGTGACAACTGTCTCGTGAAAGAGCCGCGAGAAACATTTACGATATGTAAAATGTACGCTTATGTGCAATGTCGAAAACCGACTCGATATTAATACATGGATAATTTTTGTTGCATTTAATACATTATAATCGTTGAACATGTCGTCGCCGTCGTTAATGGCGCGATTAATTTATTCTCCAATTATCTATTAATTTCGAATTGCATAATGCAATTGCGCAATTAATTTTTGATGCAAGGTAAAAGCGAAGAGAAAAAATGCAGAATCTTCCTTGCTGGCTAGTGGTGTTAAATTTAAGCTGCTTAAATTTCACCCATCGTTTAAGCTTCTTTGCTTCTTGTTGAGCAATGCGGTAAAAAAAGCAAAACTTGACTTGTTAGTAGACGTGTAAAGAAATGGATGGATAGAATTAGAATATCCCACGCGATATTTAGAGAACCCGCTTAACGATCTTTAAGTTCCTGTCAAATGAGCAATATGCAAACAAGCAGTTGCTCCCCACTGGTAAGCGTAGAACCCCAATACGGATTATTAAGTATGTAGCAACCCCATTGCAGTTTCCACATCGCCCCGCCTATTCATGCCACATTATTTCCACAAACGAATAAAAATGTTTTTTGTTTTACAATATACCAGTGCGAGTTTTCTATACAATTCTTTTACATTTTTGTAATTAGAAAGCACCACATTTATGCAAAAATTGAGCTACTCCAGTTGTATGCTGTATAATCAACATTTTAATTACAAAAATTTCTCAAAGAAGAAAAGCGATCAATCAATGTCGCCGTGTGACTTGACAGTGAAAAGATGAACGTGCCGTTCTCATTCCATATCAAATATTGATATACATACACACACATGCAAACAAATGCAATGTACTTACTTTAACTAGACAGCTCGCCTAGCGTAAGATCGATCTTAAAGGAGTATCGTGTCTGCGCGACTGTCAGTTTCGATTTGGTAACGTCATGTCGCGTTCACGTCAGCAATTTGGCGCGATTCTCCGCACGTTGGAAATTTGTGGAACATCCCGAATCTACCTATATCTTCGGTGTCTGCCATTTGCCGCTGTTATATGTAAATATCGAGCCGCGCGCACCATCCGTCGATTGCGCGTTCGCAATTTCGACGCGGGCAAATATGAGAAATGCCGAGATGCATCGAATACTGAGATTAAATTAGTTTGTCCTTTTGCCGCGTTATTTGCCGAACGGACGATTTATCTAATGGCGCGGCGGATTACGCCATCGCCAAATCGATCGTTGTCCACAGCGCGAAGCTTGCGATCATTTGTTGCGATTAATTAATGATTGCCGATGACATACCGCTGAATCAAATTATCAGATTGGCATTACACTCGAAGACTAGCGGAATGCTTTGTTGGTTATTCAGTTTGTCGCAGTTGTTTCATATTCATATGCATTATTGCATTATTACTTTGCAAATTTTAGCTTCATAGATTAAAAGCTTTTAATATTTGACATCAAAGCTGTCGATAATATTAATATTTGAATTTATTCTTTTTATAGTGCTAATTATAAAGTACATGCATAATTATATGACCAATTAAAGAATAATGTCAGATAATTTAAAATCTCTGTGACAAATAAGAGGGTATTATTTAGTTTTGTAATTTATGTAATAATGTTTTAGGTGCTTTAAATGTAATCTTTATCGAATAAGATTTAAAATTTCATCTCAATACATTTATTTATTATGTTATGTATTAACAATTTTTAAATTAAATTTCATTTTATTTTTCATTAAATTAAATTATCTAACAATAAGAATACTCCACCGAATTATTGCTGTGACATGGTAGGAATTTGCGCGGAGCTTTGTCAAAAGCTTTGATCCGCATTCGAGTTTGCCAGAATCGATTAATAGAGTCGGTTTGATCAACTGACAAGCCAATGTACGTGTCTAGCTGGATGCGGAAGGATTAAGGCGTTTGCCACGGGAACACTGGATCGGCAGCTTGGTGGTTAATTGAGAACCTCGAGATATTGACCGGCGTGGGATCGATAGGCGAACGATATCCACGAAGACAAAGGGGCGGGCCGGACATATGCTGAAGTGGTCATTTGTCTGCGATTTACGTGAAGATTGACGGTAACTCTGCTCGTTATTCGCTTGATCCCCAAGTTTAACGCCACTATCGGAGCTTATTGCGTCACAAGGTAGAATTTCAACGAGGCTTACACTTCAATCTTCAGGTGGATGCACACAAAATCCTGAATTATAATTCTAAACTTAGAAAAGAGGTACAGCACGTGAAAGTTACATTTTCCTCATTGAAATTTTAATTCTTGCAAATCTCCCAAAAAATGTATAGATAGTAATTCCGAAAATGTAGAATTCTAGGGTCGGAAGGGAGAATCATTGTCACGAAAAATTATGAATATTAAATGTGAACGTTTTATATTTCGACTGATAGATTTTCAGAAAAATTGATTTTCGAGACGCGTTGCTTAATTCTTTTTATTATAGACTCCTTCGCATTTTCTACATAAACTTTTAAAATTTATTGCATTTATCTTTTTCTCAAATAGAAAAAGAAAACTTTAAACAATATATTTTATTATATTTACTATACTTACTATATTTTAATGAAATCATTAAGCAAAGAGATTTACCTCTCACGACGAAATTTTGATTTCATCAATTACGTTTGAATCTCTTTTCTAGAACAAAGACTAGATTTTACTTGGCGCTGATCGCGCCGAA
This sequence comes from Tetramorium bicarinatum, assembly GCA_928718305.1. Lineage (NCBI taxonomy): Eukaryota > Metazoa > Arthropoda > Insecta > Hymenoptera > Formicidae > Tetramorium > Tetramorium bicarinatum. The sequence continues at coordinate 4,910,218 of OV788322.1, read as the reverse complement.
GTCATAACAATGCGACTTTCCTCGTGGGTTGTAATAAAAAAATAAATTAACCGAATGAATTGTCAAACGGAGCCAATTTCACAGGAGAGCCCATTTAAGTACTTACGAATGGTACAATGGCCGTCGACGAATGCAAATTTGACAAAAGGAGCATTAATTAGTTCTATTGAAGTCTTCTTTGTCTCTGTGAAACAAATAAGATTTTTTATTAGATTTCTGTAGATTTTATCGTCGCTATCCTGAATGCAAAAATTAATCTTACGGACAGGTGACTTGTATAATTCAAAATTGCTTCTTTATGTAAAAGTAAATATATTACAATATAATTAACTCGAGTTTTTTTAATTTATTTCGTTCTTTTGTCCCAATTTTGAAACTTGAAATAAATAATTCGAAAGTAATTTTAACAAAACAAAAATTTGATATAATTCTCTTTCCTTACTTTAATTGTGCGATACATTTTTATGCATTAACACAACTATTTCATTATAAATCTCATTAAATTACCTCATAAAATATATTTTCAAATTGATTTTTAAATGTATGATAAATGTGAAGCAAAATTATCTACGCTATATATTTATACAATTGTCTACATTAAACTGTGATGTTTCATCGAAAAAGGCATACAAAAACATCAATTTGCTTGATAACATTCGATATGAATATAAGATTTTACGAGGAGCTGTAGCAGAAAGAAAATTGTGTTGTCAAAACAAATAGTGTTAGCTGATTTTTCTTTTGGAAAAATCCAATTTTATCGATTTACATGTCTGCCGAAATAATCGATGGGATCGTAACTCGCGTACGGGCGCCTTGCTGCAGTCGTGGCGCCTTAATATAGAAGTAACGTGTTTTTTACGGCTATCCCGACGCGCCTCTAGTTTATGCATTTTTTTACATTACGGGTGATAAAACCCGACGCGTTTTATCGCCACTGAATTTCCATGGCAATGAGCGATGGCGCGAGGGGTTTTATGAAATCGCACGCGCCGTGAAATGCGCGTCTTCGTGCAAGTGAAAATTTTTACTTCACTCCATACTGAGAACGAGCGGGTGGCTTTCAGCTAGCGATTGCGGCCGCTTTAAATGCACAATCTAAAAGAAAAAAAAAAAAAGAAAAACCGGATGCACCTGCATGGCTACGTGTGTCCATTAAATTAAAAAAAAAACCGCATTGTTAATACCATAAAGTGGTCCACGGTAATACAGTAATGATCCACCGAAAGGGATTATGCTTTTCCAAGCAAAAATAAATGCGTTTGCTTCTCTCGTTTCAATTAAAGAATTGAAGCTAGACCGCAGATATACTCATGTTTAAACAATAAACATTATAAATTTTATTTTCCAAACGTGTAATTACGAACGATAGATATACGTAACGTAATCAGTATCGCATTATTCATCACAGTCATATCAATCATGAAAAGTGATCAATAATTTTTAACGATATACAACAAGTTATATATTTAAATTTTTTAAAATTGTTATTTACATTTTTATAATATATTTCTTTTCTGTTATTTTGGAATGTTATTCACATAGGACAAAATAAATCCCGCGAGAGAACGTTAACAATATAGTCTGTCAAACAAAATAAAACAAATACTCATGTCGAGCCACGATTGAGTTTCGAAATTTGTTACTCCACGTTTTGAACGCGAATAGTTAGTCTTTGAAGAGTTCTCCGCGCGACGAACGCATGCATGAGGCAGAGAAAGCTAGACGTGCCCGCGACTGCAAATATTTTCCTGAAAAAGCGGACGCTGCGTGCAGTTTCGTTGCAGTACAGTGAGTTCGGGCCAAGTTGTGTACCTCGTCATACATGGTCTACTCCGATGCAGTTGCACGCGGGCGTTGTCGGCGTCGCTTGATCAAACAATAACGCGTACCGATGCATACATACACGGCTGTATGCGCGCGTGTAGCTTTGCGGTGGACCAAGCGCGCATGCATGCGGCCCAATGCATGCAGGCGGACGACAGCTTTGTTTCCTGTGTGAGGTGCGATACACCGCGGATTTCGCTTGCTATTTTACTGAGCGCGCGCCGTTATTACTCCCGATCCCGTCTATTTGGAGTTTCCGGAGTTATTGTTTCTGGTCAACTGAGCCGCCGTTGATTGCTCCTGACGTGATTCGTACGACGCCGTTAAACTCGTCTGCAGTTATCGATGTGGAATTACTCGATATGAAATTTTATAGTGCCTCTTTGATGTAAAAATCCATCGAGAAACTGCATTGTCCAACGTTGACTATCTCATAATTGGAGCATTCCATTGTAGTGTCTCATTGCTAATTTTAATGCATCCAAATTGTAACGTTAAAGGATAATAATGCTAGAAATATTTAATATCAATCATATTTAAACATATTCCACAAAAGAATTACAAATGCGAGTAATATTATAACTTCCAATCCTGTGTTTCTAGACTAATATCTCTCTTTATCAACAATTCAAACTAATGTCCATCAATTAATTATACTATCAATAGTAATACCTTCAAAGTGCTAGCCTTCAAAATACTAGTTCAACTATAACAGTAATGTCGCATCAGTTCTATTCCGTATGTTCTTGCCAATGTTGTACCAATAGCAGCATTTACCACAGCATGTTGTTACATTCCAATGGTCAAACTTAGATGGAGCATTGCTGAGCCACAGTACAGCGTGACTTGCAAAGATATTTACCCAATATTGGGCAGTGGACAATTATCATGGGGAACTGTTGCAATAAAACTAATTGTTATTTACAAATTGTTCGTTTGCAACAAACCGAAAATATAGTGTAATAAAAGTAAGCAAAAATATTGCAATTTAAAAAATAAATTTTTATTTAAAAAATATTTTAAAAGGATCGTATAGAATTTTTTAACAAACACAAAACATCGATAAGCTATTTGAAAAACGTTTACCCAAAATCTCTTTGATCACCATTATAAAATCACTGCACTACCGTGGCCTCTGCATCGAGTTCCATCCGATTATCGCGTTCTATGAAAAGGTAATGCATGGGTAACGAGCTAATAGAAATGTAAATGACGATGAATTTAAAATTCAATTTGGGGAAATTCTGCAAAAGCCGTGACTCGGAATGTGTAAATTTCTCACGGAAGACACTGATAATATTATATTTCTCGATAATGTATAATTATACGCGTTCGTTATATGACGGATATCGCGTTGTGCACTCACGTTGGCATAATAATGAGGAATAATGCGTAAGGAAACTTTCTCGAATAGGTGCGCATTTTCTAAACAATTCCAAACTTGTGCGTAACATTGCCGTTTCCCTACAATGCGGCCTATATGTTACCGAAAAGTTATGAAACGAGATAATCCATAATTGCAATTTCAACATAGCTTCTCCTAAAGTTCCAAAGTACACAGCCGATGGTTTATGCGCGACACACACAGAATGTAGAAAATTTCAACAATTATCCCAAGGGAAATTTCGTAAAAGTCCCATGTATAATTATTATAAAATTAGATCTTTATCATAATTGGTAGAGAATCTATCAATTATTGAGTGTACCAATTAATGTATTAATATATTAATTATGCACGAATAAAATTAGTAATGAATCATTAATGCATTTTTGTTAGCACAAATTTTAATAAGAATAATACTGAAATATATATTAAGATATATAATTAATGCAATAATAATTAATAAAATATATTAGCTAAATTTAATTAATATTTATTCTATTTTTTCTTCTCCAAATAAATGTAAATTATTTTGAAAAATTCTTTTCTCCCTTCTCATGAAATTTTTAATTTGATCGATTTTTCTGAAAATGCAAGAGTTTTGCTACGAAAACTTTGTTAGCAAGATCACATGAAAACGACGTTGAATTTATCAGACCCTCTCTATGCAACTCTATTCTCCACGACTTGTCCAGAATCCCTCGGTAAAGCAGCGTAACCGTCGCAAGGACGGCTATCCACCCCTAGCTGCCAACCTCTCGAGGGGTAGCTCAGTTTACTCTGGCGCGTTGAAAATCTCTCTACGCCCGGTGGTGCGTTTCTCCGCGTCATCACAACAGCCCTTTTCGCTGAGCGATCGTATAGCAATTTCAGTGATGTCTTCGACGATAGGTCCTCGGAGATTGTGAGGGTATACGATGACGACGATCGCAACTGCTCGACAAGGGTGGATTCGGTGTGTCGGGTTGCAAGGAAGGAAATGCAATTATTCGCCAGCGTCTGCGCTTCTATATTGATCCGTAGTGGTGGCGGTGGAGGTACGGCGGTGGTGACGGCTGTGCTCGCGGCGCGTTCGAGCGATCGGGTGGGACCACAACCAACCCCACAGCGAACCCGCCCAAAATGTATTTTTGCCTGCGTCTCGTGCGACTGTTCCTGATCTCGGCGATTCTGTGCGTCGGTAAGGCCCGTTTCCGCAGCGTCGAAATGAAGCTTGTAAAAAGACTCGCGCGCCGCAGGAGAAGTGCAGCGTTCGGATGTAGGAGTAACCAATATTTTTTGACATCTCCGAGAGAAAAGTGGAGTGTGTGATGACGAGGCGAGGCGGCGTGCGAGTTTCTAATTTACGCAATTTATCTCACGCGATCCAGAGTCCCATTGACCGGACGCGTCCCGTTAATCGCAATAATCGCCTTACTTGCAGGTCTATGCTCCGAGGATGAAGAGAGATTGGTGCGAGATCTGTTCAGAGGATACAATAAGCTCATCCGACCAGTGCAAAATATGACGGAGAAAGTGCACGTGAAGTTTGGCCTCGCCTTCGTGCAACTGATCAATGTGGTGAGATTTTCTGTTTTTCGCGCGAATTCGTCAAATAATGGCGGAAAATGCATGTTTAAATTATACAATTAAACGTGAACAATATTTTTCTTCCAATTGCAAATTAAAATTCTTTAAATTTTTCAGAATGAAAAGAATCAGATTATGAAATCGAACGTATGGTTGAGATTTGTATGGATAGATTATCAGTTGCAGTGGGACGAAGCGGATTACGGCGGTATCAGTGTTCTTAGATTGCCACCCGACAAAGTGTGGAAACCAGATATAGTCTTATTCAATAAGTATGAATATCAGAGAAGTTATTTGTTTATACTTTATTAATTTTCTAAAATCTATTAATCATGTATGAATCATTGAATCGTTTATATCACTTTTTAATGTAACGTGCTTTTACAAAAATTGAGATATAATTTATATATATTAATTAATATTTAAAATAGATTATTACAAAATTGCAATTACTTCAAAATTACTTTAATTAACTGCGAATAAATATAAAACAATAATTTACTTTTCAATTTTTCGGTCAGAGATGGCGATTAAACAGCTAAAAATTTTACTTTTCTTTTAAAAACACATAGTCACATAAATTTACATTTATGTTTTCGATAATTATATATTTACTATTGTAATAATATTTACTTTGTTTATAGCGCTGACGGCAACTATGAAGTTCGTTACAAGAGCAACGTGCTGATATACCCGAACGGCGAGGTGCTCTGGGTGCCGCCAGCGATCTATCAGAGTTCGTGTACAATTGATGTAACATATTTTCCATTTGATCAACAAACTTGCATTATGAAGTTCGGCTCATGGACTTTCAATGGCGACCAAGTCTCTCTCGCGCTCTACAACGACAAGAACTTCGTCGATCTGTCCGATTATTGGAAGAGCGGTACATGGGACATTATCAGCGTGCCGGCGTATCTCAATGTCTATCAGGGTGATTTTCCCACAGAGACGGACATCACTTTCTATATAATTATCCGTAGGTGCGTTCTTTACTACCAATCTTTACTAATTTCACCTTTAATATTGATCACAGCTTCTATAATTAGTATCTCAAAATTACACCGCAAGACTTTAATTACATAATAATCCTACATTACTGAGTTGAAAACATTCGTATTGGTTTTTGCAGGAAAACTCTTTTCTACACGGTGAACTTGATACTGCCGACGGTTCTGATCTCTTTCCTCTGCGTGCTCGTTTTCTACCTTCCGGCGGAGGCCGGTGAGAAAGTCACTTTGGGCATTAGTATTCTTCTATCACTGGTTGTGTTCCTCCTGCTGGTCAGCAAAATTTTGCCACCAACCTCGCTAGTGCTGCCATTAATAGCCAAATATCTGCTCTTTACTTTCATCATGAATACTGTTAGTATCCTCGTGACTGTGATCATCATCAATTGGAACTTCCGCGGACCGAGGACCCACAGAATGCCTCAGCTCATACGCAAGATCTTCCTTAAATATCTGCCAGCGATCTTGTTTATGAAACGACCAAAGAAGACACGGTTGAGGTACGAATTTTTTCTTCTAAAAACTATTATTAAACAAAATATTTGTAATAATGCACTGAATAAGTAGAAATTTTATATCAGTTCGAAATATAAAAATAAATACACTTATCAATAAACCGAGATAAAATTAATTCGACGTAAAGATTATAGATGTAATACTGATTCTAATTAATTAAACGTACTATTGAAGCATTATAAAAATGTTTAGTTTATTTTTAACAAACGTTACCTAATAACGAAATAATAAATAACAAGTATTATTCCATTTAGATGGATGATGGAGATACCAAACGTAACACTGCCAGCTTCCACATACTCGGGGAGTCCGACCGAAGTGCCGAAGCATTTGCCAGCTTCTCTGGCGAAATCGAAAATGGAGGTGATGGAGTTGTCCGATTTGCATCATCCAAATTGTAAGATTAATCGTAAGGTACACCATACCACGAGCAGCTCCAGCGGTGCTGGAGGAGGGGAGGGCATGGGTGATAGAAGAGGATCCGAGAGTTCGGATTCGGTGTTGCTCAGTCCAGAAGCCAGCAAGGCCACTGAGGCCGTCGAGTTCATAGCGGAGCATCTCAGGAACGAGGACTTGTATATACAGGTGAGAGCCTCGCGATCTTTTCACGCAAATATAACACTCTTAGATAATATATAACGGCTTTTTTAAACACTCTTTCCCCGATATCTCTCTCTTGCAGACAAGGGAGGATTGGAAATATGTCGCAATGGTGATCGATCGACTGCAACTTTATATATTCTTTATAGTGACGACTGCGGGTACTGTCGGGATCCTAATGGACGCGCCTCATATTTTCGAGTATGTGGACCAGGATCGTATTATAGAAATTTATCGCGGAAAATAATCCGATTCGCCCCAACGAAGCGCAATCACAAATAATATGCCATCATTACGACCGTTCTCATTTCGTCTTCTTCGAAAACAATTTCATAATACCATGTGATTAATTTTGCCATTTCAATTATAAGCGTAAAACGCTTGCAAATCAAATGGTCATTTAAAATATTGTCAAACAAATAATTATTTTTTGTACCAACAGATTTTTATGAAATCTCATGCGAGGTATAAATTTATTTATTTATTAACGAAAGAAATTAACGATACAATTCTGCCATTGTGCGTATGTCACAGTTTTGTAAGATTGTAAAATCCAATTTGTAAGCTCTCTCAGCGATGAAACTCGAGCGATCGAAATGGCATACATTATGTAGATAATAATTCCACTAGTGTTAATCATGGCTGCCTCTGCGATTATTGTCTTCCCCGATGCCATTAACTTCCGGTAGCTCCATTGCGACGCGCTTAGACAAAGGATTTACGAAACGACTATCGAATAGTTCTCATATTCTTCTTTTATCGAAAAAAAAATAGGTATTTCCAAAGTTTTTGAGCAGAAGCCATATAACATGTTATTTGCCAATTTTATAATTTTTATAAGATAATATTTTGTTAATTAGGCAAGATTCTCTTTATTAGTACAATTTTTAAAATAAGGAACTTGTTTAAAGTTTGGAGAATTTGTTTAGATGTTGTTATATTGAAGAGAACTTTAATAATTATATGAATTAGGTAAATGTTTGATAGAAAGAATTTGATTTGTAATTCATTTCTCATTTTAATTTCGAACGTACCATTTCATATGATATTTTATACAGTGATTATGAGTATTGTTGGAAATACCATGATTGCGCCCCTTTAAAAGTGTAGTTATCACGTAACACACTTAATGTTAAACGATGAAATCCGCTTGTGTAGCATTATATATCGTATCTAGAAAAAATACGGAATTAGTTAATAGTACTTTGGCAAAATTACTGTAATATATTAATATAACGACGGTACGCACAAACCTGTTTAGTCAACTTATCGATATCTCTTAATTAGAATACAATAATCCAATAGTCTGGTAAGTTAGAGAAATATACATATAAAACAAGAACATTATTTATCGTAAAATAACTCAAATTTACAGGAATTCACGTTTAACATTAAAAAATATATAAAATCATCGCGTATTTTTCTAGGACTATAATTTCATTATAATTTATTAATGCATTTAATCTAGTTTTTCTCTTTTATGTTCAAGTTACTATCATATACGCTATATGTATATGCGCGTTTGACGTCTATATACGTTAGTGTTAAACGTGTGAAAGAAAACAGTTATATATTTAATCAGTCTATAATTTTAGCGATCAGCTTCAACCAAATCGATCAAATTCTCGATATCAAAGTTATAAATCTCCATATAAAAATAAGATCGAAACGTTCTTTATGACGTGCATTCATGCGGATGATCACGCAGAATCAATCGCGATAATGTTTTAGATATAAATTTGAAATAATTTTGATAATAATCGTGCAAATTGTTACATCGTAATTTAGTCGATGTCGCATTGATATTCGTCGTATGGCATTGATCATAAATATTCATAGAATTGCGACGATCTTAATCACATTCATCAGACATACGAACGAACTCGTAGTAACGAATTTCACGCACATGAGACGTTGTGAATTAAAATAATTACGAAGGGATACGCGCTCGTATCTAATCAATGACCTTCGCGAGACTCGGAAGGCCAGTCTAATCAAAGTATCCTTAACAATCATCTGTGAAACATACACGAATCTATCCAGGAGAGAAAATCGATTATATCTTTACTGGCTGCAAACAAAAATTGTGAGTGTACTTTGACTCAATTGGCTTTCCTAAAAAATAGCTCATACTCTCATATCGCGTATTTACACAAAATATCTACGTATGTGTAAGCAATACTGAATTTTATTCAATATATTATTTAAAATATATAGACATTATTTGCGAATCTTTTTTAATTATTTTTACTATTAATTTTTTCCCAATTATATTAACAAGTGTCTCTATCTTACTTTATAAACATTCACTTTCATACTCAGTTTATTATCACTTAAGAATAAAGAATAATTAAAAGAATTAAAAACAAATAACTATGCTTAGTTACAAATATGAAATGAGAATATGAGCCATTTCTTACATGCCAATAATTATACGTATGTTAGGAAGCATGATTCTTCGTCATAAGAACGCCGTGCGTTAATAGAACTGCGCTAATAGAACACCATAGCCATGCTTACCGTATATATTGTACAGAGAGACTGTTAAACGGTCAAGGTTTATTTAATAAAGAACGTTCAGACCGAGAGAAAATTGCTGTTAGATATCGAGGATTTTGTTATGAGCAGTAAAACAACCGAAAATGAAGTCTCTTATATTACTTTATAATTTTGTGTAACTTCTTACAGTATCTCTCGGTGTATTAATATTAAAAAATTTATAATATTTACAAATTTCTCTAGGTTTACAGTTTGCTAAAGATTGTAACGATTTATTCGGTTACGTCGATTGTTAATTGATCTACCTAGCAGAATTTTTTAATGTAATAAGCGGCATCATTGCATGCATTAGTAGCTATCCCTTTTTACGAAGTTAATGTTAATGTTATAATTGTTGTAATAGTTTTTTTTAAATGTATCTAAATCTGTTGTTATATAAGCCAATCGTTGCGTTTATTAAAGTAAATAGTAAAATAATTTTAGACTTACTTGAAGACACTTGATAACAGCATGGGAGAACGCAGAATCCCAAAAAGGAAAAACCTCCTTATTTATAATTACTTGCATTAATCTTAGCTTTGGATATATGAAATGTAGATTTATTTTGTTTTTAAAAGAAATTTAATACAGGTTTTTTCTCTCTTTAGGCTTTTTCTTTCCTCTTTTGTAAGTCGATTTGAATAACATTTACTTATAAATTTTTATCTTACTTATAAGTTTGGTTATTAAAAACAATTTTTTGCGACAATGTAGTTTACTAAAGAAAAGTTTTGTATTCAGATTTAGCGATAATATTTTATCGTTATATAACGCCGTTATTTATTAACAGCGCATGTCGTGTCTTCCTGGAAAGAAATACAATAATTAAAATTTAGAAACCAAGAATACTGACATATTCCGTTTTGATCCATCCCTCATGTCAATAGATTTCGTGTAATTTATTGGACGCGATTTATCATGAACAACAACAATAAACGAGATTATACACTTCTGCCCATACATATGTGTCTTTTATCTATTGTGGAAAGGAAGACGATCAGAATATGTATTATATAGTTTACTTTGCGCATAAAACAAAAATCCGAAAATTGTTGAATCGAAAAGTTTGTACTTTATTATGCATGATAAATAATATAGTAATTATATATTCGTGCATTACTGTATGTTGGTAGGTAAAAGAGAAATTTAACATATAGAAGTTAAGTAGCCCTTTTTATAATGAAATAATGCATCAATAAAACTCATGGAATTTTATACCTTCACATTTATTATATATTTTGACTGATATCATGATTGCACTTTGCAGCGTAATATTCCGAGAATTGCAAGTCTGTATAAATGAAGCGTTGAAGAAAAATATTCCTCTTTCACATTATGCTAAAAACTTGTTTGTTTCAGTGTAATTAAGTACGCGTGTATAATCAAAAGAAAAGAGGGGGAAATGGAAGACATTTATTTTCATTTCATTTATTTCAACAATTTCATAATAACGTAATAATGTTAATAATATTACAATGTGGCGATTACAGTGCTCACCAGTTAACAGGGATTCTCATATCGATCAACGTTGCCTCGAAAAGGAGCCCAGCGTAGAAATATAACAAATTTTTATTCACGCTCTCTTATATCTCCTCCGGTATGGATTTACTATTATCGGACCAAGCTGTTATCGGAGGCATAATTAAAAGTCAAGTGAGATCGGGTGAGTTCAGTTCAATTGCATCGTCCCACCAGGGTCTATGGAAACAGTAACATTTTTTTTTATTCTCGCCCTTCCTTCCTCGCATTTCTCGATGGCGATCGATAACGCGCATTTTAATTATCGATCTTAATGACTGGTGGACAATACGAGGCGATTTCTTTCTTTCTTTAAAGTACATAGGGAATAAAGATATAGGTAGGTAATGAAGAGAGTTAGATCGCGCTCTACATAGTTTGGTTTTCTGAAATCGCATCAGCGCGGCTTTTAACGTTCTTTAAATTCAATAGGTTAGCATCGAGAGATAATTAAGTTGTAACTTCATCTTTTTTTTCATCGTTAGTTTAGAGAGAAAGTGATCTCGATAAAGTTCGACCCTAACTGCTAATAGACTACCTTTGAATCACCCCTATAATTACTGTCAAAGTATAACTACGTCGCTATTGATTACAGGCTAGCTTTAATATTCAATTAATCGATTATTAACCATTTTCTTTTATTCATTATTACGAATATGACTTTAGCATTCAATAGTTTAAATATATATAGTTTATGTTAGTGGTACATGTGCTTAATAGTTTCGCTTTTATTTATTTATTTATTTGTTTATTATTATTTATTCTTTTGCGGTAATTTAAAAATTATACTTCTTCCTCGCTATTTCGCTAATCACCCAACGCGAATTCTCGTTTCCACTGTCTCTTTTTTAAATTCGTTTTTCTTTTTCATTTTTTGATAGGGCAACGCAGCTTTCTGTAAAATCACACGTGGTGAGTTAGCTGAGCGAGGATTTAAAACGGAAAGAAACGAATATTGCCTGCTGGAAATAACTGTGTGCACTTTTGCTTTTGTAAAAATTCATTTTTATATTCAGTTGGCTGTAACGCGTTTTTTCTTATCTCTGTTCTTTTTATACATTTTTTTCCCTGTCCATCTCATTTATCATGGAATTCTGACGCAAAATGTGTAATACTCGCTCGACTCACTTATAATTTTGTTTTCTCTTTCGTCCGCGACTTCATACAATAAAGCTGCGTATTATATGGCATTTGTGAACATACGGTTTTTATTTGAAAGAAAGGTAAAATTGTATTAAAGAAAAAAATCATACTTTTTTTATGCTTGCAAACGTTACATGTTTTAGAGATTGCTTTCAATCAAACTGATATTATTATACAATACTTGTCGGACATTAACAAATTATTTGTTTTTTTTATATCACATTTATTTTATTTTGAGAGACTTATTGAAAGAGTAACAAAGGATGTCTTCATTTTTTTCAGGATCCGGTTTAATAAATTAATATAACAACGAAAGAATCCTTTTCTAAAATTTATAATACGCGGAATTATTTCGCAGATTCTCTTCAATTCTCATAACAAATTAATTTGTAGTCGATTTTACTTGTTACTTCCGCGCTGCCGTTGATCTCCCTCACGTTAATTACATTCCTATTCAGCCCTATCGCGTACACGTTCGCTCCACAGTGCGCTCGTTTACGCTTTAAGGATTAGCTAAAAATTTGGCACTTGAACTTACGCTTCACCTAATCAGTTAGTCTAATTAATTAATTCGCCACCGTTGTAAAAAGAGATACGCGCACGAGCATATCTTAATTACTCCTTTTCTACCTGATTTTCTCGCTTTCGCTTGCCCGCGTTAATCGACCGGTCAACCCGGGTGACTGATCATTGTAATGCTTTACAAACAATGGCACAATGGAATTTACACGCAAACCTTGCCCCGAGCCGCGCCGGCAAAACGATTCGATGACGATAACGTGACACTCGAAATCCGCGTCGCTGCGTGCGAAAAGCGTCGTTTTGCTTTCCGCCGTGATGGCTCCACGAGCCATCGAACGATGGCACAGTTTTATAGCGAGTTCTATATTTCCATACGATTGTTCCATCAAGAGCGATTTAGCCCGAGATTGAATGGGCTTTCCAATCGGAAGAATATCGGAAGAATGCCCTTTGTGTCGACTATTAGTCTACTATTGTGTTTTATCCGATCTGTACAGCTTGCTTGCAATACCGCGGTATTTGTACCATTTTTGTGGGATGTACATGTATTTATGATATTTTTTTTTTTTTTTGTAATACGGTAACATTTTTGTAGTAGCATTATTATTTTACGGCAATTGTTTCGTCTCGCTCCTTGTCACAAATCACTTCTCTTTACGCGTAAAAATTTTCTGTAAGAATTTAGTGCAGTGATCGATAAGCAGAACGACGCGATTCATGTAACGAGCAGCAATAGCCTACGCGGACGATATCTCGTTTCGCTTAATTTAACAACGGGGCTGAGCGCGAGCAACGATTTACATGCTACGTGTTGTCGATATAATTAAACCTCTGTCGCGTATGTATAACATATATTACATGTATATATGCTATATACATGTATGTATAAAGAGCGATCTAATAAGAACGGGCGAGGGATCGTTGATCTTCCGAACGTCTACCATCAATCCAAAGCGGTTGTCTTCAAAGTCAGACAAGCTATTTAAAAAGTGAAAAGCGTAATTGTCTCTATTTTCTTCGTAGCTTCGGCGCTTCGGTGCCTGCACTCTGACTCTAACGAGGATTAATGATAACCATTTCTTCTAGTGTCACTTCTCAGAGTCACTCTCTATCGAAAGCATGCGTGTGAATAATTTATTATGAAAAATTCACACTGTCTCCAAAAATCAGCACAAATTGCAGCTTCGCGCGTTTGAGAGAACGCATTGCCACAGTCGATCCGATCGTCATCGGATCGAATAAAACGTGAAATATGTCGATCGCGTAATTATCAGTGAGCCAGTAATTTTATGTTGACTTTTAAGTGTCACGAGTTTCATACGATCAAATTATTTTGCTGAATTCTCACTCACTCGATCGCGATCACGGTAAATTCATGCAAAATGCACGAATAAAAGTCCGCGTCTGATCTGCTTATAGATGAAATTGTACGATCGATAATAACTGTCCCCGCGGGGGAGAGTTATTTGAATAAATCTCGATGATCTCGTCCCATTTCGCCTTTCGCTTTCCGTCGTGCAGCTAGTTTCAGTGCTAGATCTACGAGTGTAGAGTTTGTCGCTAGAACTTCAACTACTTACATTACAGCGAGCTACTAACGCTGAACAGCCGCGAGCAGTTGCAACGACTTTCGCCGAAGCCTTGATTACATCCCCTTGAGCGATATTGATGCAAACGGGATCAGTTCACGCGAGCACTCGACGATCTTTACAGCGACGGTCTCGCGAAAACTTTGCAACCAAGAAAACTCGTCAGCTACACTAGGCGACTAATGGCGGAAGACTTTGGCATGCTATAGTATAATAGACCTTACGATAAATTACACTCGACGGACAGAATGCCATCGATACTCTCGCGTTAATTAGAGGTAGTATTACATATATCAAGAAGTATAGTTTTCGTCGTCAGCCGCTTGGAGTCATCGGGGGATTGTCTTGACACTTAAACGACAGGCATAATCGATGAGCAATCGTAAATATCTCTATCGGTAAGTCCTTAGGTAAAATTCTTAAAACGCTTGAATAATTAATAGTCGAGTGAAACGGACTAAAAGTGCTATGAAACTCGCATACGGCTTAACTCGTTATAGCCCGTATGTCAGAAATACGGGGTTGGCTTTACTCAAGGATTTCTGAAAAACTGAAAAAAAAAAAGAAAATTTACGCTTGGGTATAACGGGTTAATTTCCACGTCACGGCGGAAGTGCTGCGTCGGCTTAATGAAACGAGGCTCATCGTCAAATTTCGAAATTGGATTAGATTATTGGATCCCAAATTGGAAATAGCGTTCTAAGAATAACGATTTGATCTCTGCTTTCAATCTTATTTCCGTTGTGTCTTGCTTGACAGTTGATGGACAAGACGTTCGAAAAATCCCTTATCTCTCTGCCGAATTTTCTTTTCTTCACCCTGTACATCTCTGCGCTACTACGTTATCCTATAAGCCTATCAACCTTCGTTTAGTTAACTCGTATATTTATTTTTTTTTTCTTTCTTTCTCTCTGTCCGCCACAACTACTCCTTAATTGGGAACGATTCGATTCGCGATCGGAAGTCGACTTAATTGTATATCAACGTCGTAGAAAGGAGATTTCAACATTTCGTACATTGGCGAAGAGTCTCATAGCTAATACGGTTTAATATTATTATTGTTATTATTAATAGTAATAATTATATCATTTATCGTTACCGTTAACCGTTATCACTAATGTTATCGTTATTATTATTTCTTCTTTATTACAAGATTACAGTTTATATAACAGCCCCGCGCATATTAAGCTGAGTTGTCGGTTTTAAAGGCGCAAGTCACGTTAATGCCGCTTATCTTACTCCTTCTTCTCTCTCAATTTCTCAACCTTTTTTCTTTATACCGTCATTCGCTTAAATGTTCAATTTGTACGGAAATTTCATTATCTGCCGCCGCTCTCGTCTAATCTTTACAAATTAAGACGGAAAACAAAAAATTACATGTCAAAAAACTTATTAGTTTTAAATTCATCCCTTGAATCCCGTGTATTTTATGCAAATTTATATCACTCAAAAATAATGAAAATTTGAATTGAAGATTTCTGTATACATGTATTTTATTATTAAAATTAAATAAGACTAAATTGAACAACAAAAACTTTTAATTTTACATATTTTTGTTACTCGATAAGTCTATCGAGGTTTATGACAATTCATTATAATTAATAATTATTATTTTCAATTATGAAAGCGGCGGATCATACCACGTTCAAGTACGTTTGCTGCGTTATCTTCGGAATACAGTTCATATCGAGTTCAAGGAGGTGGAAACTTTTCGTGTGAAGTACGTATCACGTTTCACCTGAATTTAAAATTCACTTTTACACGAATTTAGTTTGAAAAACCTCTCAGCAAGAATCTTTCATGGCAATAATTCTTCTTACGATTTCTTGTCGCGGAAATCGCAGAATATAAAGTCTATATTAGAAGATATAATATTTGCATAACCGTGAGCGTTTGGTTTCATATATCACAAAATTAGTTTGCATCATCGCGAAAAAGAGATTTCATATTATAAGAGCATTCAGAAGTCTGATACATTAGAGTTACTCTATTTAATTATGAGTTTTATTTTTTAACAACTGTCGTTTATCTAAACATATATTGTAATTTTTTAAATATAAACCAAACACTTTTAAAATCATTTCCTCCTTAGATGCAAACTATCCTATGATACCGAAAATCTCGCATTTTTTCGTTAGTATTAGTTTCGTCGTGAAGAAACTTTAGTTACTTCCACGCAAAAAAAAAAGATTGCTTGTTTTTCTCATCGCTTGCGGTAGTACGTGTGCTTATTAATTTATAGGAAAATAAGTTAGCAATTATTAGCGACAAATTACAGAGTGAGCAATTTTCTGTCTTTAATATGAATTTCAATATGCGATATGTGATAATGCACATTTATAAGTATAATTATAATAGGTATAGTCGTATAGTATCGCGCACCATGGTACGTATTATTTTTTTCTATCTAATCATTAAACTTCGATTACATTAAGATCACGCGTTTTTCCGCTAATATGATTTTTTGATACCCGTAATGTTCTAGGACTCGTAATCCATAAACGCCGTAAATCCATATAACTCTTCTAAATTAATTTTTTATATTTGCGATATAATTAATCGCAATCCATTTGATACGCATACTACATTTTGCGCATAACAATCGCGGTTAAATTCGAATAAGCAAAGGCTTCATTAAAAAAAGTGAAAAATTATTCTCCTCTAATGTTTTAAAATAATTCGACATAATTCTTCGGTAATTGTCTTACTGATCATAATTTTGAAAAAATTATATTAGGAATAGTTTCTATGTGTTATAATTTTCAAAACATTCATTAATTTGAAAAAAGCATGGGTAAAATTTCATATGGGTAAAACAAGACATAAAGTCCACTTACATTTCTCTTTTTATTCTATATGTAAAAACAGATGATATATTCTTACCGTAATAAAAACGACATTACTAATTTTTTTCCACCAACTTGAACTACAGCAAACGCACATTAAGAAAGAAAACGGATGGGATCAGACGTCTTACAAATGACAAAAATTGCAAAGGCATTAAGAAACCGTTATTTTACATTATTAACTTCTTTGGAAACGATATAATCAACGGCACTTGTAACCTGGAAGTAGGAAGATAAACGATAGATAAAAGATAGTTCTTTTTCTATAATGTTTGAGCTTATTCTATCTTTTGTATATCGAGAAAAATAAACGTGAAAACTCAAAGTTTTTTTTGAGGAATTATAAATATGTATATGTAAAAATATAATTTAAACGAAATGATTCTTTCAAAGTTAAAGGATTGGAAAATAAGTATATTTCAAATTACATGTATTACAAATTATCAGATATATTCCTTTCCAAATATAACTTCTTGATTTTCCTTCTTCCTACTTCCAAAGCGCGATGTGTAGTATTAGTTGTTCTAGTTCTAAAGTACTAGATCAGTTCAGCATATATTTGGTTCATAAGACCAGGCGCAACGTCATTATCTCGCCAAGTCAATTAAAGGCTAATCGAGCCGATTATTAATTTTTATCGCATAAGGGCAATCGTATCGGCATTAAAACGTCGATGTCTCGAACTACATTGTTTATTCCTTTTTTTTTTGCGAATCATTTCCTTGATTTCTCCTTAACTATTTGACACTTATAGTGATTAATCGCATTTCTCGTCTAAAAATTTCTATCTCTCTTATGAGTTTAATATGAGTTTCGACGTTAATCTGTTTATTTCTTTTCTTTTTGTCGTTTCCGCGCGCACTAGAGATCAAAAAACATCGTATCCTTACTATACTTCTACGCGTAATCCAGTCCATGATACAACATGATCAACAACGATTCAATACTTTAATAATCTTTAATAGTATTTAAAAGATAACATGATTGGTTGTCGCGCCGATGGCCGAAAACTGTACGATACGACTTCGTCTACCTGATGTCTCGTCGAGACGACGTCTCCGCCTACGAGTCTGTCCGTGAGCAAGAGCAACTTCTTTTCTTTATCGGTCGCCATCCCACGTTGCTTTTTCTTCCTCCTAGCGTGACTAATCGACTCCGTCGCTTCCGCGATTTTCTACCACACTCTCGAGCGGCTCGTGAATTAGCAGAGAAACGTAACAAGTGTTAATTTTTTGAATGTACTCGAAGTGAAGTCATGATCTCCGTATCTTTTTTTTTTGCGAATGAAAAAAATATTTATCGTGATCACCAACCCACTCGTTGATCGTAGCGATTAGTATTGTAACGTTAATTTATACATAGTATAGTATATTCATTTTTAATACAGTTGCCGATAATCAGTGGAAATATGCCGCAGTGTTTTTGAAGATAACAAAACGGGAGACATTAAAGTTATGTCTTTTCTTGAAGTTATAATTTTCTTTTCTAATAGAAAAGAAGTAGAATCCCACGGTTTTTTTCAGCTTTTACTCTCCGAAACGCTTTTCAAATATCGGAAAGAAGTTACAGTGCTGTCGCGATAACGATTTCTGTAATGGTATCGTTACAGAGAAGGAAAGAGATTGATGCATCAGACAATAAAACATACGCGAATATACACGCTACAAAATGTAAGTACGTCTGCGTATGCCCGCGTTTTATATGCGAGATGTAAGAGATAACGATCCGTTTTCTCGGCACACATCCAGCAGAAAATATATCTGTTTTGCTTGAAATTCAAAACTTGGAAATCCTATTAAAAAATACGAGATTTCCGGCTGTCCGATTCTCAATTTATATGAAACTCCCGACAGTCAGCTTGAAAAGTTAGTCGTCTGATTCTCGAAATATAGAGCCGTTTAACATGCTAATACACACGTTCAATATGGAGCTCGTATTTACATGATCCCGATGCAAAGCAGGAATCAGAAAATTGCATTTAACTAAATGCGCGACGAGAATGCGGATTAATGACAAAACAGCTCGAACTTGCGAACATGAAAGAAAGTTACATTGTTCGAAACTAAATTTGTTACAGCGGAAGTTATCGAACAATCACAACCATCCTACGCATTTTTCTTTCGCTTCCAATTTCTGCATCCTTCCGTAGTGTCCTTCAGGTCTCTCTCGCGACCTACTCGAGAGAGTATTTTATGCCACTTAAATCGTAATACAAATCCCCCGTTTATTAAGTCGTCGTCGATTTTTACATACTAATGATACGGATAAGAAAAATTCACTGGCATTATTTGAATCACCTTGGCAGTTCATCGTGTGTATTCTGAGAGTGTAACCTGTGCGTTTTACCTTTAAAGCCCAACCCTTGTCCTGCTTCGTCCTGTTTATCCATCTTTGCCGGTTTTTTTTTCGGTTTCCCCCTTTCATTTGATACGGACAAAAAGGATCCGTCGCCGGCATTCATGAGCGCTTCTTTTTTCTCATCTTATCATCATTGGACAAGGACCAATATCGACTGATCGTAATTCCCGAATAGTAATTCCCGAATTTCTTTTGGATATTACAGTTTACGTATTCTCGAGAATCTCAGTCACACTTGAAAAACTTTGATTTTGTATCAGCGTTTTTTATGAGCACACTACTATACATGCATATTCTCCATATTCTTCATTTGTAGTTTAATTTTATATTCTTTGAAATTTATATTTTTCAAAATTTCTGCTTTTGGGGATTCTCGAATTTTTATGCGGATTCGTAGAAACGTTACGAAACTTGTCTGGACTGCCGTAAGAGTCTCTTAAACCTAGCAATACTGATCCTCGGGTACATTCGAAGATTTCTATATCGTACTAACCTTGGGCCGCAGAAAAGTATTTTTAACTCATTGGCAAATCACGGTTCCATGCGTATTATCGCTCGCGCATGATGTTACGTGCGTGTGTGTATGTACGTGTATGTGTGGTACATCCCCAAGTAGTAGTCGCGAAGGACAGAGTCGAATCACTCTCATCTTGATTCGATCGATTACTTATCTCTATGAAAATTCGTAATTGGATCTTTTATAGAACTAATTATTTGACTCGTTCGATAAAATGTACCGTCTCAACTGTACAAAGTGTTCGTCACATCGACTGCTCTCAGGGATGCGTGTAACAAACCAGTGTACGTGTTCCCCGCGTATGCTCCATCCCCGCGTGTCCCTGTGTAACATGTCCTTCGTTTTTCACGCGTGTGCTCGCGCCATTTATAAATGCGTCAACGTGTTTCGCTAAGGCGTCCTTGTGGGATAATTATACGATAAAATTTTACCGTTACTATTACGTAATTATTATTAATACTATTATCGTTATTCTCATTATCGATAATGTTATTATTTTCATTTTTACTGGTATTATTATGTATATCATAAAGAAACGAAGTTACTCCCCGTATTGCTTTCTTCCTAACGCGCAGGTCTCCGAAACGAAGCGGCGTGCGAATCCGAAGATGAACACCCTTAAACCCGATCCGGTGAAGACCGGATAAGGGCGGACGCTCGGTTAGAGCATCGCGAGCGGCGTCCGTCAACGCCGGCGCCCGGCACGCAATCCTCGTCGGCCCCGGAACCACCGGCGGCAGACTGGCTTTTTTGAATCACGTGACGATAATATGCGGCGCTGACAGCAGGACGGTGATGGTAGCGATGATAGTGAACAGAGTAAAAATGATTAGGCACATCCTATCGATCACCATCGCCGCGAACTTCCAATCGTTCGTGATCTTCGTGTTCTCATCCTCGTTCTTCAGTTGATTTGTTATTATCTAAAACAAGATTGTTACTTCATCAAAGCCGTATCGGTTGATTTCTACAAAAAAAAAAAAGAAAGAAAGAAAAAGATATCGAGGATCGACATTGATTCTTTTTTTATTTCTTTGTGGTTTTAAAGTTTCAGACGCGAGGTTTTCGATTTGAATCTTCGAACTTTGATACTTTTAGGATCTTGAAACATTGCATCTTGGGGTTTAAACACATTGCGGCTTTCCAATCTCAGGACTTACGAACCATTGGATTTTAGGTATCTTGAAACTTTAAGATCTCTGAATCCTAGCTTGAAACCTCGAGTTCAAAGAACCTTGCAACCCTATGATTTTGAAACTTTCAGAATTTAAAAGGTTCTTAAGATCTTAAAGTTAAATATTTAACGACTCTAAAAACATCGGGGAAAAATCCGAAATTCTTTGAGATTACTCTTCCAATTGCTGAATTAGATCCTTACCTTAATCTCCTTCAAAATTAGCACAAGCTCGTAACGGGCGCAGAAGCACGCATTCTGAAGTATCGTCTCGACCTGCGGCGCTGGCGCGTCTTGCGGATGTGGATGATGATGCGGCGTATGGGAGATTTGATGGCCGGGGTACGATGAATGCGGCAACGGCGTCGCGTGTTGATGGTGCGGCGTCGTGGGTGCGTGGCTATGATGATGATGGGGCGTCGTGTGCATATGACTGTGGCCGTGACCCGGCGTCATCATCGCGTGCGCGTGATGAGGTCCCGGTGTGCTGTACACATTGTTCAGCAAATTGTTGTGAGACGCCAGCGCATTGTCATCCAGGTCCAGGACGTTCGCCAAGAGGGACTTACTACTCCTCTGATGCAGCTCCAGATCGCCGTATGACTTGCTCGCACCTGGCATCCAAGAAAACATTGTTAATTTAAATCAAAGAGGTTACTGAGAAATTAAACATATAATTATTAAACACAGCAGATAAGTGCATCATGTTGTACGAGTGACTTGAATGTAAAAGCACAAATAATGCTGTGATTCAAATGTACGACTTGTCAATATTTTGAAATTTCTACGACTTGAAATTATTTTACCCGTGACTGGAGATGGCTTCTGAGACTTTTGTACTTCCTTGTCTTCATCTGTCACTGGCCTAGACATTCCGAGTACGCGAGGTAGCCAAAATAGGAAAAGTACTTTAACCTGTAATGTAATTGAGAAAAAAAATCAATAGTACAGTCTAATATTTATTTACTAATCATGTACATATACATGCAATAATATAATCAAATCTGATTACGGAATTTGCAGGAACTGCGACTTTGTTTATATTTCTTTATATAATATAATTTTTTTTAATATTTAAATACTTGTATTGTTTGAATCAAGATTAGATCAAATACAAGGCAACATAAAATATATTATATAGTATCATGATATTATTCATATTAAATTAATGATTCTAATTAAGGATTAAAAAAGAGATCTTTTACTTGCATAAGAATATCATCATCTTTTTCGCTATCCCGTTTAAGCCACTAGACATTTCATGGCTTAGAATAATTCATATTTGTTAATTTAACTTAACTTAGGTGCGTATGTTTCGTTTGCAGACATCTGATCGTGCGGGAAATCAATCTTCGAAATTTACATTCTAATTAACGTGACGTCCGGCGAAAAATTCGATTATACATAATTTATTATCGCAGCGCGCATTCGACAGAGTGGCCCTTAATTATTCGCCCATAAAATTCCTGATTTATCCATGATGAAAAGAGAGCGATGTATCGGCCTCGACGGCGGTGCGTTGCATTTTAATTAAAACCATAATTATCTACCGATACGTACGGAAGTCATATAACACTGCCAACGAATTGAATCGAGCTTCAACAAAGCGATTTTCGTATTTCTTGCGCAAGTAAAAAGAACATAAAATTATTTAGCTAGTTTATTTTTAAGATATAGACTTGGAAAAATCCGTAATAAATAAAAAAATCGTGAAACGTTCGAAGCTTTGAAAGTTTGAGAGTCGAGGTTTCGTGCTGCCGTTTTTCCGCGATACTAATCAGTTCTTATTATATAGGATATTCAACGAAAAGAAATTATTACAATTCTCTCGACAGCTTAATATTAAGCTGTCGTGCCTCTAACTTTTAATACTTTTAAAAAGTAAAGCAAAAAAAATTACCTCAATACCTAACCTATATACATATTATAAGCTATCTAATTGTAAGCCAAATTATTAGAACATAACCAATAAGATATGAAATTATTATTTGTTATTATATTTATGTTAATAAGATATGAAATTATTATTTGTTATTTTTTTAAACAGTTTCCCTATTTCTTTATTAAAATGGAAAAATGTTTGTCAAAAAGTCATTTTCTCCCCATCACTCCCGCTAACTTCCCGCTGCATATAGAAAATTCCTACGGCGCGAGAAAGGAAGAAGACAGTTAATTTTTTCTTTCCAATCCCAGTGAGAAATGATGATCGAAGAAACATCGAATCGAAGTCGAATCGATGCCTTTTCGACTCAAAAAAATATCGAATCGATATCGATTCGACATCAATTTAACCAACCATTTCTCACTAGGATGTCCATTTCTACCAATTAAAGTTAATCTGCATTAGTAGAAATGGACATAAGAGTGACTCCTCGCTGGCCGCACTTACGAGCGGGCAGTTTCGAGAAACTATTTGTTTTGATTCGCGTAATCGATCTTCGAGGCACGAGCCGTTCGAGAAGTCATCATCTCTCCCCAAACTTCGCCCGGCATACGGCATTTCCCACGGCGCGCAAGAAAGTAAGGAGACAGTTAAAAGAAATAGAGATTCGATTGACAGGAGAAGTTTTTTCTAACCGCGTGGCTCGTCACTGGCCGCCCGAGCGAGCGAGCAATTTCCAGAAATCGTTTGTTTTGACTGGCGTAATCGAGCCTCGAGTCGCGAGCCGATTCCGGGAAGTCACTTTCTCCCCACCCCTTTCCCCTAAAACTCCGCGTGGAGCACGGAAAAAGGCTAAAAGCGCACAAATTTCATTAGACCAATGACAGCGAGGTTTCGACCAATCGCGTTGCTCGATTCGATCGCCCGTCCCAATCGGGTAACGTGATTCGTCCGTAATCGAGTCACTTTATGGAAAGCGCGGGGTGTGCTACGTCTATAATAGCGCGCGAACGAGCGCAGTGAGGAATCGGGCGCCGACGGGGATCGTCGTGGCGCGCTATTTAGGAGCGCGCGATCGTTCTCTCGACCGTCCCGACGTAGTTATACGAGTGCATACATAACGACGCGTCGAGGCATTCGTGCGGTACGCCAACATCGCCGATCGCGTTACTTCCCTGTCGGCACGCGTCGCGTCGTTTCGCCGTTCGAAACGGGATCGCGCGGTTCCGCATCTTCACGCTCTTCGCTCCAAGAGCTTCAAACGTGCAGTTCGTCGTTCTCAAACGAGTGTCGGGAGTGTCGGCAGTGTCGGGAGGGTGACGACGGAAGTGTGATTATCGTAATGTACTTAGCGCGCGCAGTCGCGAGTGCGCGCGTCCGCCATTAATCGACGCGAACCGATTTCTCTTCCGGGCGGTCGAAAGCAATCGGGTCGTTTTTTTCATCGGGTTATTCATTTCACGCTAATTACACGTCGAAAGAGTAAAGTAAGTGATGCGGTCGTACTGACGATATTGAGAGTGACGACGAAAGCGAGATTTCAGTTTCGTAATCGTTTGCGATACACATTGTAGATTGATGGTGCCGTCATGTTGCTTCCGCCGCCATTATGTTTTCTTTCGAGTTTTGCGGAGAGAGACGCGGTGCTGCGGGATTGACGGACGGAGTATCGCGTCGCGTTCGCGCTATTTATGCGCGCCAAGTGCCGAGTGACGACTAATTAACGCGCGCGGCAATTAGTCGTGTTTTTCGGTTCCGAGGGTGACTGATTTCCCGTCGACGGCGAAGGAGCAGGACGACAGGACGACATCGGCTGGTGAGTGTTCTTATGCTTTATTATTTATCATTGTTTCTCGTCTGGCCACGATCTTGTTAATTTCATTTATTGACGATTACTTGTTATTCCACGCGATGTCGTGGCGTCGTAATAATTACGATTTATATCGATTTTTTTCGGCTATGCTCCTTTTTTTAAGTTTTATTGGCTCTCTTTTAATAATTCATAAATTACTAGCTTAAATTGTTCAGCGTTGTTTTTGAGATTCTTATATTTAGAATACTTTTACATTTAAAATGTAAAAATCAAGCAATATCATGTATTGAAATTAATTCATAGTGATATACAACTTATCTAAAATTCAATTCTTTTATTTGCATCATTTATATCACGATATAATTTAAAATTAATCGGCGTCTTCATTGATTATTACGCAATGCTCGCTTATACATATAATAATGCATTGAATTGACTTAATTTTGTATTTTTTTTTTACTACAAAATAAAAGATAAAATCAGGCTAACATTAACACAGAAAACAATTACTATTATGAAAAAATCTAGACACAATTAAAGAATACATAGAATAATATTCAATCAAATTAATCAAGCGAATAAGCAATTTTTAGCAAAATTTGACATAGTTTATTGTTGATTTGTACGATTTTGTATTGCCGAATATTTATGTGTTCCACTTTGTCCGGTTAATTTTTGCCGTTTTGACGACAAAATCACTCACTGCTTTTATTTTATTATCTTATCACGAATTTGTCATTATTTTTGCTGCTGAAAACTCATGTATCTTGATAAATTTTATTTAAATTTAGGTGAAAATTTAAAACGAACGACACACTTTACAAATATAACAAGAAAAATGTCGATTACTCAATATGTTATCAGTTGTTTATGACGCTTTGCTGTTTACGGTATCAACTAAATAAGTAACACAATACTAGTACCGCACTACTGGCACCGAAATACTAAGTAATTAAATTGTAACAATCGCAGTATCACGTTACATACACGCTTTGATATCGATTAAATAAAATTACCCATCGACCCATTTCATGGGAGTCAGCATTCCGATGATGATAGTTCAAGATGAGGATCGTGCTGACCACGCTACTGGCCACCATAAACATGATGCAATTGAAATATGTCCCTGAAACACATCAAAGTAAATAAATGTAAAATGTTCAATTTAAAAGCCAAATTAACAAACAAGCGTTGTGAAATGTTTAAAATTTAAAGCCTCCTGTGTTTGTTAGATGTGTATCGTTCAATTTATTAATTTTTTTTAGCTTCTTAACTTTTACAACAGAAACTTTATTTTTCAATACAATTATATATCAAACAATTAATGGAATAGCTCTGGAAATTTATTTATTTTAATTTTTCGTTAAATAACTTCTCTAAAAAAATAAAAATTACTTTTGTGTGCTAGTGTTTACAATGAAAATATAAACTACATTAATTCATGTTGAAACGAGCAATATTAGAGACATATAATAAATGTCGTGGAATTATTTTAACTTTAAATCAAAGAATTAGTTGCGCTTGCTCGTCAGTACGTAATCAGGGAACATTGTCTCAGAAAAATGGGAACGAATCTTCGTTCCTTTCTTCTCTCCCTCTTTCCACTCGAACGATTCGCAATAGAGGTGATCAATCGTGCTGCTTTCTCAGATTGAAAAATTAGTCATATTGAAAACAAATTAAAACAAGCTTACCTAAAAGCGGCACGGCGTCGGACGTCGCCGGCATTGTCTCGGCAACCATATTCAGGAACACAGTAAGGGACAGGAGGATGGTTACCCCTGGAAATTTGTTGACCTCGATTAATTATTGTTAAAGCCGAGTGCGTCGAGGAAGGTGGCCGGGCGAGATGAACCCTCAATTCTCGAATGCTCGAAGAGCCTTCAACACTCGTCGATAACCCCACGTTGAAGGCTCTTGGATTCTCAATACTCGTACCTTAAGGCGATATAACGTTTCCGACATCGTGCTCCGCCGTATGAAAGTGCAGTGACATAAAATATTCTTTGCATTTCCGTTCATGCTCCTCGAGAAAGTAATATTAAAAGAAAATGTACGTTTATAAAGAGAAACGTTTTCTTTTCGCAATTTCTCTCATTTCTAGCTTCGATTAGATCGCGAGTAGGAAACTTTAGAAACAGTGTGCATCAAGTACCTTAAGTATCCGGGCACTGCTCGGGCTTTGAACTCGGTACTCATTCGCGTACCGCCGCGTCGCGTTAAGAGGCACTTTCAAATTATTTAGACTTTCAAAACGCCGCGGCATCCGTGGCAGATGCCTCATCTGAATATCAGACTTTACTCGAGCTTTTTCGAGACTCGTGATAACACGTTAAGAGCCCTGCCCTCGAGTCCCTTGGAAACGCGCGAAAGTCAATTGTGATTGAGTCGCATTGTTTTCTCTCTTGCTCCTTTCGCTTTTCTCTTGATAAATAAGGCATTTTTCATTGTTTCATCGTATTGGAAAACTTGTATTACATCATCATTGCTAAGGCGATTTGTAGACAATTAAATTCAAGATGATAAATCTAAGTAATTAAAGTTCGAGGAATTAAATCACAGAGAAATAAAGAGAAAGAGAAGAATAATTAAACGATCTGTATCTTCGATCTTTTTATGATATAAATCAATCTATTTTTAATGGAAAAAAATGATTGCAGATATAAAAATTGTCTATAATACACGTCCTTATTGGTTCTTTTGTCTACAAATCGCTCGTAATATTAAGGAGACTGTAGAACGCTGCTGTAGAATGACGTCTCTGCAGAGTCATTGTTATCGTATCTAGATCTACGAATAGCTATAAGCTTTAAGGAAATTCGCAACGGAGACGTCTGCAATTGTTCGGCATTGTCATTCCATTGTCGCCGTATCTCCGCGTCGGTGACGGCGATTGTCGCGATCGCTTCCGAGTTCGATGGAGATTCAGCAATGCGCTCCTACGCTCGAAGAAACTCTACGACCTGAATAGAAAGCTCGCCGAAGTTTGCGCACCGGGACGCCGTTTCAATCGGGATCGGGGCGAAATCTAATCGCGTAAACGCTCGATGCGCTTAGGGAACTCCCGCACCTCGGCTCTAATCACGGGAGCGTTTACATGGCAGCGCGAGGCGAGGCAGGCAAGGAATCGGAATTATGCAGCCGAGCGATTCCGAGCCGTAGGAGGCAGGATTTCTCCCGGGCATCCGGCTTCTTGGTAAATTCCAGAACGGCCACGCTTACGAGGAAACAATGAAATAACATGTCATAGTTAGCAACGATGCGATCTTTCTCGCTTCATTACGTTGCGTGCAGTCGCGATGACATCAGACATTTTTCTGCTGAGAAAATTCTCACTTAAGCTACAGTGTTAATTATTTCCAATTAATTACTTGCCATTTTTTAGATTACGATTTTTTACTCCAGTTTAACTGCAAATTACATTCGTGATTGATATTTTGAAAAAAATCTGGTTGAGAATCTCATTAAATAAAATATGTTAAAAGTAAATTTACAGAAATTGATTCTTAATGTTTTTCAATAAAATCGAAATAATAAAAATATTTTCTTTCCAAATTTGAAATCTGTATTATAAGCAATTTGAAAAATTTTTTGAACTTGTCATTTGTGGTTTCTGCGCGGCATGCACCTTGAGATGTTGGATTGTTCTCCACACAATTGCGTGGCAATGTGAAATCACATTCAAAGTTTCAACTCAATAAACCAAGTTTTTGTGTAGTGCACCGGAATTTTGTTGATATTAATTTCCATCGTAATTCGCAAAGTCGATAAAGTTCCACGATCCTCCGATCGCTAAAGAAACTTGCGACAACGTGGTACAGAATAGTTTCTTCACGGTGCCCGGATGAGGGAGAACCTGCCAGCCGGAACTAGGTCGGACCTAATCGCGCAAACGTCTGATGCTCTTAGCAAACAGGGACGTGCCTAATCGCGAGAGCGTTTACGGGCTGTCGAGGGCAATCGGATGTCGTTTTGCATCGAGTTGAAACTTACCGAGGGAGAGTTTCTCGCCGGAATCGGGCGGCAGGGTGAACCCAAGGACGGCCATGCTGGCAATCAGGACGCACGGCACGATCAGGTTGAAGAAGTAGTAGAGTGTGCGTCTTCTGATGATGACGACGAAAGTAATGTCTACGTACGGTTCCGGGCAGCAGTTGTAGTAGATTTCGTTCCTCTTCCCGGGTACCCCTAAACAAGACGAAAGGAGAAATTAATATCAAGGATTGTATTATTGTTCCATTAATTCGTTTAATTCTAGAACACAAGCAAGAAATCAGGGATGAGCGCAGTGCACGATTTCCATAAATTTTCTAAATATAAAAAATTTATAGAAATATTAAAAAAATTCTTGCGCTGGAGAATTGAGAAATTAATGAATTTGTATTAATATTGTTCATCCATGATGAATTCCAACAGGCGATAAACTTTTACTAAATTGAGAGCAAATATTCAATCTAATGTTTAAATGTGACGATGCGCACAGGCAATCGATGCGCCGCCAATAAAACAAAGTGCTCTTCCAAATAACAAAAAGTTGCTGGGAGCGAAAAATTTCTCTTCTCTTCTCCTTGAATTATCCCGTGCAACAGGGCAAAGAAAAACGGAAGATTCTATCTTACGCTATTCCTCCGGGTACAAACTGGTGCGCTTTGCTGCAGCTGCAGTTACTTAAGATACATTTCTACCACAAGTCTCATAACCGCGGCACATACATTGCACGTGTACGCCGACCTACGCTATTCCCACGCGTAATGCATCGTACAATTTTTCGAGATACACGAGATACGCGAAGCGAATGCTTTTATTCCTGCGTTGGATGAACAATGAAGACGGCACACCATTTCTTACGTTTACTCATAACAAATTTATCAACAGCGAATTACACGTAATTGGACAATATATCATAATTGTAATATTTCTCTCGCAATTATGAGGGAAAAATACAGAAAAAAAAACGGAAATCAGATGTTTCTATTTTTGTACTATAATTCCAATATGGATATTGGAATTGCATGCATTCCGTGTGCAAGTTTACTTTTTAAACCATTACGTGTAATCGAAACAATAGCATATAATTACTTTCTTTTACTGCTAATTGAAAGTGGAAAAAGACATTAATTGATTTTTTCGTTATTTCATTTTATTAATCTTGAATGTATATATATATATATATATATATATATATATATATTACTGTGTAGGTGTAAATTTAAATTCAGTAAATATTATATATCTATTGAAAACGTATTCTGAATTTAAAATTGATTTTTAAAATGTAGATCAATTCCGCCCTGCAAACTCTCGTTTTGAGTACAGATGGATTTCGATATACGAAAACTAACTATATGAAATATCGAAATAAAACATGGAGAAAATTTTTATTATTCGTAGGATTTAAAGTCCTGGCTATATATTTGAATTGTAAATACGACCCTGCACAATCTAAAAGCTTCCGTATGGCTAGAGATCGATTATTTTGTATATCAGAAGTTGCCGAGTACATAGGCATCTGGAAGTGAAAGATCGTAGCTTAAATCGGCCCTTGGACAAATTCTCGTGCGATTATTCAACGACTATTACGAACTATTATTCGCTTCTCGAATCAAGCGTGCAGCAATTTCTCTCGCGACACTTTACCAATCCAATCGGCCGATGTGTTCGCCAGCGAAAACACTAAACTTCGGACGCGCGCGGAACAAGCCGCCACGTTCCGCCTGACCCAGATGCAGGCAATTTTGACAGGGACAAAGTGAGGATCAATACCGGTTCCGATTTGCGAAACGATTGATCATCCGCCCGTGGCCGTGCAAGACTTTAGAATTGCTAATCGGCCGAGAATCACTTTTGGCGCCAGGGCAAACTATCCGGGCGTGGCGACGTGAACGGTTCCCGATAAGGACTGTAAAAACTCACCCAACAGATCCCACTCGCCGTTAGTGATGAAACTGCTGATGTCACCTCCGGACTCGTCCTGCAGCTGCAGATCCAACTGTCGACAATTTATGACGGTCGATTAAAGGAAAGTTATTGCAATCGCGCCGCGTGTAAGACGGCTGTTTCAAGAGCTACGGAAAAGTCTGTTCTACGGCAGAGACACAGGAGTTGTCGGTTTTAATATTCTTTAAAAAGAATATTGTGCCATATGTTAGAACCAGAACTCTCTTTGCGCTACAGATTTTTCGGAGCATCTCTGACGTTTGAATTAAAATTAACTGTAATTATTTTTTTTCTCCTCAAATTTCACATTACTAAATATTGTAGCGTATTTTCTAAAAATTTCGAAAAATAATATTATTTCTTCAAAATGATTGACATAATAAATGGCGCGTAAATATTTTTAAAATTAATAAAATAACAAACCACATCATACGTGAATAATATTATTTTTTATCAAATGCTCTGTTGATTTATTGACTTCATATAGCCTTGTTGATACAGTTCATGTGAGTTCATGTATATTTACGTAGCTTCATATAAAGCTTTTGCAAATCTCCCGCAATTTCTGCGCGTTTGAATATCGATGCGAACTTTTTTTCGCGTTGACGTTTGGGCTCAATCTATGACGAATTAATATCTGGGAGCGAATTGTTAAATGAAAATGGACGATCAAATCGAAAAGTCTGTTTTGCATCTCGTTCGTATTCAGCGGATCGAACCGAGAGCTCGGAAAATCGTGGCATATTCCGCTGGCATCTTCCTTCCTTTTGCCTCCATTTCGTTCTGCTTATTGTCCTCCTTAATGAACCCCTGAGCGTTCTCGAATTGCCTGGCACCGTGTAATTCGCATCCTCAATTTTAATTATTCCGAAGTTGCACGCTCGACAATTGAGGGCTCGCTACGTATGCACATTGGGCGTGTGGCAGAGACGCACATTTGCACGATAAATCGGTATGCGCAAATTGTATGTGACAATGAAACTTTTGTTAATAAAATTATCGTTACCGTAATCGGGCAACATTATCATGCTATGCTACATGCTATGCTACATACCTACTGTACTACATAATATAACTTTCTAAATTGTACATTCCACCGCTAATTTTAAGTTAATATTATTTTACGAGACGATGTCAAGAAATCAGCATCGATATATATTTTTCTGTTATCTCTGCTTATTTTATAAAATAAATTTTGCACAAATTTGTATTTTCGTAATTATAGTTTTATCATTCATTAATTAAACTTATCGAATTAATTTTATTTATTTCTTTGCTTTAATCCAATTTGTGGAAAGAGATGACTTACATTAATATTAATAAATTCTATACTGTACATGTATACAAAATTTCTTTAAGAAAATGTAAGTGGCATATTATAATTCTGTTTTTGTGATATTTATTTAAGATATGAAAACGTTAGTGAAGTTTTCTTTTTGGTGGATTGAACAATATGGCTAAAATAGTGACAAAACAATCGCATATTTGTGGGAATCCTGAATCGCGCATTCTCACGTTCACTGTCCTTTAAACGTATTTTCCATGATTCGTAAATTTCCTACGATTCACCCTGAAATGGCGTTTGCCATCCATGCTGCTGGTGTTTCGACCAAACACCGAGTGCATTTTACGCTTGTTGCGGTATTTCTGGAGTGTATACGGTATCTAGTACAACCGCACATCTCAAACATTTTACAGAAAATGTTTTAACATTACGCGCAAATTTCTGTAAAAATTTCATAAAATTGATAAGATATAAAATAATAAGAAATTTTTGTTAATATATTATGTTTCTAACTTTTTATATCTATATTTAGTTATATTAATTATATCTTATAATTTTAAAACAAGTTTATTGAGTAAATGTGTTTCTTATGCAAAATAGAGAAAATATTTTTTATTTAATCTTGCAGTCTTTTTTAACGAAAATTTATGAAAAGAATATCAAGAATATTTAAAGTTAAAGCAAAAGATGTTACGAACATGTGGCATCTGATTATATTTTGCAATGAAGAGATCAGAATTTTACGAGTAATCACATTCCATGTACATATACTTATCTTTTTTATGGAATTATTTTGCATAGACTTTTTTGATTTAATTTAAATAAATAATCATTCAATTCCATTTACCGATAAACGCGCAATGCTGATTGTGAGTTGCATCGGAGATGGTGGAAAGTGCACCTCCATTACGCGGAGTACTTTACTCAAAGCTCCGTTCTTAGGAATTTCACGAATTGTTCTCACAAGCGAATCTTACATTGACATACAGTGAAGATTTTCTCTCTCTCTCTCTCTCTCTCTCTCTCTCTCTCTCTCTGTCTTTCTCTTTCTCTTCCCTCGCTCTTTATATCTGTTTGTCTGACTGTTCCCTCTTTCTCTCATTTTCAGGCGCTAATCAAACTGCTCGATGCCGCCGCTTTGAATTATTTCCGGGTCTCGAAACCATATCGTCGAGAAGTACCGACGTGCTTCCGACAGATTGGAAAATTCGTAAGTTCGATGTCTGTGCCGAAGAAGCGAACATCGGGACAGGATGGGATCGGGAAACGACGACGATTGGTTGACCCAATTCCGTAATGCCTATCCCCTGTGCTCACCTGAAAGCCGTCGTACGTCCAGGAACCGAATTTCATCTCGCAGCGCTGGTCGTCAAAGGGAAACCAGGTAATGTCTATCTTGCAAGTGCTCTTGAATATACCGGGCGGCACGTACAAGCAGGTCCCATTGTTCTTTACGACGACGTTCGTCGGATAAGTGCCGTCGAAGCCCTCGTCGGCGCTGTAACGAATAACCACGTTAACTTTTTGTTAACGGAATGCAGTAAGTCAGTATAATCGGCGGATTTGATATGGTAAAAATTGAAGATTGACTAAATTGATTCCTGAAAAATTAAAATTATAAATACAAGTATTTCGCTATGATTTATTTAAATTAAAATATGTAAAGCAGTTAATATTGATAAAAACTAGTTTACTATTTTCCAAACAAACTATTTTATAGTTTATAAATTCCTTTTTATAGATCCCTTTCTGTTTTATAAGTTTTATAAGTATAATTACTTTTATTATCGATTTTCTCTCTCACCATTAACGCAATTTGATTTTATCACAATTGTAATAATCATTTGTTTAATATTATTACTTATGTTAGATAATTTTCGTGATTGAAAACGTAGACTCGTGTGGGACGTCTATCTTTCTTTACTCAGGAGACTAAACAATATTGAGAAACACGTGAACAGAACCTAATACCAGAACACTGATGTCCCCGAAGTAAACCCGTCAGTTTATTCCTTCCCTGCAATAATTTAGAGATAATTCAGTTGTCCCTTATGTTTCTCTCTCTGTCACAAGGACAAGCAATAACTGCTTGTTTTTTTCTAATCCATATAACGCAATTGATCAAGTCTTGTTCACTAACTTTTCTTAAAAAATTACTGTCAATAAAAGTAATGGTATAATTTTAATTTTAAAATTCATCTTAATTTAATAAAGTAGCATAAAATTATAAGGGAAAAAAAATAACGTGAGTTTTTTAAAATTATTAAATAAGATAGTTAAAAAAATATTAAAATATCAATGATAATATAATTTTAGTTATAAATAAATAATTTCATAAATTATTCAAATTCAAGAGAACTTTTTCAGTAAAATTGAATCTATACATCTGTTTTAAAATTTCGTTATTATCAAATTACACATTAGACATTGGCGTATCGATTTTATTAAATATCGTGCTATCGATGATCAATCGCCGTGACGGAATTTTGCTGTACACGTTTAGAAAATATGTTGATAATAAACGACTACCATAAAAACAAACTGCCGTCGTAACTACAGAGTAGCATTTAAGTGTGCAGTATATCTTGACATCTTTCGCGCAGTAAAATAAATTACGGCGAAGGCAAACGTTACTCTCTTGAAACGTTATTTCGTAGCGATATTTTTCAAAATTTAAATAGAATATTCTTCCCAAAATTTTTGCGAAAGATCCAATCTCAATATAAAAGATTACGGACATAATAGAGTTTTTGTGTTATCCCACAATTTTGCATGCTGAAAATAGTTTCAATAAACTAAGCAACAATATTCTACACAAGAAGAATTTAACATTTGATTGATGAATCAAATTAATTAAACAAAAGTATATTAAATTAAATCATTATTTATAAAAGTATTCAGATAACGCGTTTACGGAAATCTTTATAGAGAAAGGAAGTATTTTCTGATTATATTATCCGTAATTATTTAAGATGATTTCTTAGAAATTCTCGTACTACTTGGATTCAATGCAACTTATTACGATGATGTACGATTAAATCTCAGTAACGTTGCATTAAAGCAGACTTGAATAGACTAGAAGGAGCTAATTATGGACGAGTCTACCCCAGGCCTTTGACGTCCTACCTCGCTTGTCTTACACCCCGTTCGATTCCGTTCCATTTGCGTTAACTAACAAGAACAAACGCCAACTTTTTACATGCACGCGGACGCGAATTGACGCGATACTTATTTTTGCAACTTTTTCCAGAGAACTGACTTTTCTAAAAATCAACAGCTCTGTCATAACTTTAGCAATTATTTAACCAAACTATATGATATTCGTTTTGTAAAATGATGCGGACGGTGTACTTATATAAGTTTAAATAATATTTTTATTTAAAAGTTAAAAGCTGAATAAAAATGATACATAAACGTAATTTTTTTAAATTTTATTTCTACTATTTATTGATTCTATACAGGAAACGTGAAATGTGAATGATGCTTGTATTAAAAATTTTTCGTGAGAAAAATTTGCAATTGTCATTTTTTTAATTTTAATAAAAAAAAATCAATACGTATGCTTTTTTTCGAGAGATATTTTTATGTAATATTATATAACCAGAATATTTTTACATAATAGTATTTTATAAAAAAACCTATAATGTTTAAACTATTTTTTAAAATATTAATGTAATTCCTATTTTTTTAAAGTTTTGCAGAACAACTCCTTTTCGGTAAAACATTATAATGTAAGTCTAATATCTCTAAAATTAACTCTTTTAATAATGGCGAATTGTTCGATTGGTATCAAAATATGTTCTCAAATCGATTAAATTTGTTGTCCTACCATCACTGCGGTAAACTTTTATATTAAGATCTTCTATCCGTAATGATGCAAAAAAAAAACGTTAACTATACCAAGTCACGTAAGACATACTGATCCAAGATGGGATAGCTTAATTAAATTCTTTTTCATCATTTGTCCCTTTAACCCACGGCTTGATTACTCTTCTGGCTTAGAGTTATCCAGAAGTTTTAAATTTCTTAAAGATTCTTGGTGATGGCTGGCTTTCCACTTATTTAATAATGCAAATAAGATCCTACAGTAGAAAAAGTTGAACGACGGTTGCTTATAAGTTAGTTTTTAAATCGACGTAGTAATAACAAAAAATTTCAATTCATTCCATGTTCGGTTTATTGAATCCTAGTTGAAACCTATGTATAAAAATGCAATTAGTCTTACATTTAGAATCCCAGATAGAGAAATTTATCTTAGATTGGCATTAAAATAATAATTAAATAAATGGACAAAGGTGCAATAAAGTTGAGGCAAATTAATTAACTAAATCGTATATTAAATAGAAAATCGGTTTTTATTGGTTTTTATCTTCATCAGAACAAAGAGAAAATTATATTATGCCGTGGACTTAGTTTTCCGATAATACGCGCCGTATCCGTTTTCTTTATTTAATCAGGCGTACATACATGAGCTCACGAGCTTGGAGAAAATATTTGCAGGAAGGGAACGCTCCGGCCATGTTACATCCTACAAAATAGAATATTCTACTTCGAGTGCGTGCCTTGTGTGATAACGAGAAAGATCTAACAATAACGGGAATTCTCCTGCGGAAGTCTCGAGGCTCGAGTTTTTTAACATCACCGCATAGTTCGCATTGCATCATTTTTATGTAATCTCGAAATAAACCGAAACCTGCATCATTCGTAAAAGTAATAAAGACGAAGAAAATTTCTTCTTTCCATTATTAAAATTCTTCATGAGTTTACTGTTCACTTTGTAGTTTTTCGCGTGAGGACGTGAATATTGCTGTGAGAACAAGAGCGCGCCGTGAGATTACAATTTGAGATTCTTTTTACGATTAGGTTACATTATATCTTTAATGTGCATTATCATCCACATTGTTCTGTTTTATATCTGCAACTGTGTACATGGCGTGCATGCGTAAATTTTTTAAAAGAAATAAAGTTTTTCTTTTCATGCCTGGCTGATATATCGCTGATATATATCACTGATTCATTCTTCAAATTTTAACAAAATTATAATTTATTTTGTACATTTATTATTTTTTAATCAATATACAAGATAATTATCATTTATTTTTGTTATTTAAAATATAAGAACGTATTATAAAAGGATAATAATTTTTAGAATTTATAATAACCTTTAAATAATTAAATAAATTAACAATCTGATTTCAGATTTCACGTAAGTAAATGTTCCGTTTCTGAGCTAAACGTAAGTCCACTTGACTTTTTTTTCTTAAAATGAGATTTTTAAACTGTTTGCATTTTGTAGTGTAAACATCATTCTGAATAATTCAAATAATACAGTCGTGAGGCGCGATTCAAGTAATAATCATAAACACGAGCCTTAGGTTTTTATTTCGCTTGTGCTAAAATTTGTAATTTAAATCAGATGACAATACTATTTTATGTAATCTTGTAGAAAAAATTTTGTAAGTGGAAAGCTTTGACTATACCCTTCAATAACTTCAAAGTGTGTTCCACTTAATAATGGGAAGAGTTAACCTCAGATTCTCTTGCAAATACTTAATGAAATCGTCACGAAGTTACCAAGAATCGAGATGAGTCGTTTATTCTCATAGCGTTACGGTAACATTCTTATCTCTTTCGCGTAATTCCAGAAATAATATAATTTTTAGTGAGAAATTATATTTAAATAGAATTCTGCAAATTTTTTACAGCAATCGCAAATTATTGATAATTATTTATTTCCTCTTCTGTTATATTAATATAAAATTCATTGCCAATAAATCTTTTTAAAGTCTGCAATTAAATATTGATCATCTAATTATTTTTTTCGTAGCTTATTTAACGCATTTACTTAATAATGTTTTATATTTTACGAATATAATTTCTATTTTTAATTACTTAAGTGCCATTTATGGAATTTATTAAACAAAAACAATGACAGTTACACAGGCAAGTAATTAGCAGCACTGAAGGTACAATTACCTTAGCAGACTAAAACTTTCGTGTAATTCTGTTCAATACTTAATTAAATTCTTACTTACTGCAACTGCAATTTTGTAACGATTTTGTAAATCGCAATGGAAATTGTACATCGTGGCTGCCATGTTTAATTACATATATAGAAAATTTACAAAAATGTTGAATTGTCTCGAATTTCAAATTGTTACTGGCATAATTTTTTACAACGACTGTTGAATCCTCTCCCTTAACGTCGAATTCGTTCGATGCTCCCACGTGCGCCATATTACTTATCCTAAGAATGAACCCGTTATCGGGACTTAAGTACCGTTCTGGAATTCTTAATGAAACGGTCACGAGGTTCCCGAGAATCGATTTACTCATTCTCAAATACGTTACGATCATCCCTCTTTCTTACCGTTTTCTTCTCGCTCCTTAGGGAGCTTCAAGCTACCGCGCATGAAAAGAAAGTGTAATCATGAATGAAAATCGCTCAGACATGCGATTATGAGCTCCATATATTGCAAAGAAGCAATAAAGTGTCGGCATAACAGTACAAAAGTTGTACTGACATTTCAATAGAGCCAAACTACATAGAACACTTTTATATTTTTGTATTTTTATCGCCTGAAAAGTTCAAATATCCCAGATATCAAAATATAAAACTTTAAGAATGTTATTTGAGAATTTCGCAAGATATATTATAAAAAGTCGTTTACAAGATTTAACGATCTTCTTTCTCTTACGTAAGTTGTAATATCTGGATTAATAAACATTTAGAAGAATAATTACAAATAATATTATTTTATTTGCGATAAACAATGATTCTTCTAGATGGTAATTGTTCTAGACATTATTAAATAAAAATTATAAATACTTAATTCTGTAAATAATAAAATAAAAAATGATTTGCTTACGCTATTATTACTTTGCCTCTCAGAGCTTATCTTCTTAGATTCGTTCGCTACAGCAATACAACTCTCGAAAACATAACTAATTATTGCACGTAATAATCACTCACAAATAGAAATAATTGGAAGCTACTTTGCAGGACACACTTAATGTTAACCACATGCTATGCGCGCTTTATTGTTCGTACATATATTGCAAATTCCATCGAAATGCGATCGCAAATATACGAAGCTCTATAATGATGAATTTACTCGACACTCGCAAATTTCACAAATTACAAACAACATGTCAAACAACAGAGAATTTAACAAGCCACACTATAAACGTTGAATTTGCCGAAATTTGCACAAATATTAAAATACGATTCTATGTACGTGACTGTACTTAGTAATTACGTAATTAATCATTAATTAAATTCAAATCGACATTTAAATTACTGAAAAATCGAAATGCGATATATTAATTCAATACGACCAACTTCAAGTAAGTGAAAAGCGAGAAATCAGTCGACACGGGAACGTTTCGCGCCAAATATACGCAACGGCGAGGCCGATTATGCACATATGCATGTAATATTTGATATAGTTTTACTTTACGGCACATTATAATATTTCGTTAGCGCGCGACGTTCGTTGTCTGTGCCGCGTCACGCCGCGCGCTTTGTTGTCATTCGCGCGGCGACTCTTGGGAAGGTCGGCCGCTCCGCGCGACGCTCCTCAGGGTGAAATCACACGATACGGGAATCAGCGTGCGGGACAGAGGATGCGTGATTCAAACAGCCAATCATGCGAGATAGAAAAACGTGGAAAAGCGCTGATTGGCTGTTAGAATAACGCATCTTCCTGTATCGTGTGATTTCACCCTCACTCCTCGGAATGTTGTCACGGCAAGTATCGGAGGGCACCGTAAGTGCGGCCATTGCTTACGAACAAGTAATAAGTTCGCGTACATAACTTTAGTAAGCACGTTGAAATGGCAGTAGGTATCGATGCAAGTTACGAAGCATTGTCGTGATCCGTTTGATCGTCAGCCCGCGCTATTAAAGACTCGTAAGCGAGGTTATGTATCGGAGCGCGTTAAGTATTTCGCGCGCATTTATTCATCCCAAGCGGAAAGCGATGGAGCTCGGGAGTTATGAGGTATTGCCTCGCGATGTATATATTTGTCGGAAGGGAGATTATTTCTTCGTTTATTGCGAGCACCTCGAGCCAAGGATCTCGCGTCGCGCTTGAATTTTCCGTCAATCTAATCTGTCCGTCATTTTCGAGCCGAAAGGAAAGGCGGCTTGGAGTAATACACGAATCGACAGATATCGAGTAATGAAAAGCCGGGGATATATCGGCCGTTTATTAATAGCGCGCGCGTTTCGCGAAATTTATGCCAGCGAAATTTATCGCGCGTGAAGTTGGCGGAACGACGAGCGATACTTCTGAATATCGTGCTCCGCGGATACTCTTTTCTCTCTCTCTCTCTCTCTCTCTCTTTCTCGTGTATTTACTCTCTCGTATCGTAATACGAGATAATAACTGTCCTAAATCGTAATCGCGCGTTATTCGACATGCAGAAAGTATACAAAGGTATAGCTAGGAGCAACAGGTACAACATTGCCGCGGCGAATGTCGCGTGAAGTAAGCCGTACGATTTTCAAATCTGCCGTTGGAGATCGCATTGTGTTTGCGTGACGTCACGGGGTCTTAGCTTCCTACGCTGCGCGACATGCTCGTCCGGAATGCAGTAAAATGCGCGATCAACCCGGGAGTACCGTATAAAGTAGCGCGTGAACGTTCTGATAATTAGTTTGTGCCGTAATTAACAAAGTTTAATTTTCGTGTGTGAACGTATGCCACGAAGACGGACAACGAATGAACGAAAAAGGAGCGAGAGAGAGAGAGAGAAAGAGAGAGAAACTCGAAAGCGTCGAGTTACAACGGGACAATGACGCAGTAAGTAATAATTATTAATTTATTATTCACTAGTTGCAGAATAAATTGTTTCTACGATAACATAAATAACGTGAGAGGATTGAGTAAAATTTATACAAGTATAATTTTTATATTTTTATCATAAATATTTGATGCCTTTGAGTAGGAATGACAAAATTTGGATTTCATCGATGATTAGTTGGGAATTAATTATACATAAAAGATTGTTTGGTAGTAATTTATTCGCATATCAAATTGCCGTGAATTTATAAATTATTTATATTTTAATATAACGTTAAGATGTGTTATTTAATTTTGAATTTTTTAATTAATACACTTTTGAAATAAAATCTAAGTAATCTAAATAATTATAAATATAAGATTCTGAAATATTAATAATTGTAAGCTAAAACGAAACGAAATAATGAAATACGAAATGTCGAGGAAATTTCATCTGAGTGTGGATATTTATTTCTACCACGCGATATTAATAAAAAAATCATTACGACGAAAGTCGAAATGCTCGATTTTTTAAAATAACGATTAAATATATTACCGTAGCTTTTTTCGCGGTGCATATTTTAACGTTTAATATTAGAGAGTAACAAATTTCTATAAACTCTCAATATAAAATGTTACGAGATTTCTGTTTGGATCGATCCGCTCATTTCGCGCGCCTTATCCTCTTCGTGCCCCGAAATTCTCGCTGGGGCGACCCTACAGAGAAATATTTGATTTTGAATGGGATGCATCGGGGGATGCGATTCCACGAATATAAGGCGGCTGAATGGTATACATAATACACTCCCAGTCGCAACCGGGCGACTAAGGATTGGTT
The DNA here is from genome assembly GCA_928718305.1 of Tetramorium bicarinatum. Classification (NCBI taxonomy): domain Eukaryota; kingdom Metazoa; phylum Arthropoda; class Insecta; order Hymenoptera; family Formicidae; genus Tetramorium; species Tetramorium bicarinatum. Next base: position 4,868,569 of record OV788322.1, on the reverse strand, counting down.
GGAACGCGGCCAGTTGGCCGCGACCCAATCCGTTATTTCATTCTTTTCGAATCCACCCTCTGTGTACCACCGCGTGCTCGCTACCCCCGCAAAACCAGCCCGAGTGCACCCTACGCGGCATCCTAGTGCCACACCCACCACTGCCATCGTCATCGATAACAGAGCATGTTTCGTCTTCCCTTCCGTTTTTGCCGCCAAATGAATTGCGCAAGTTAGTGGACGTACGCGTTTTTACTCGGAATTTTAAAGCGAGCTATTCGCGATAAAATTTCACTCGCATTTATGGCATCTGAAAAAAAAATAGATCAAATGGAAAAAAAATGTGTGGAAATACAGGCAAATTGAACACTATTAATATTGGATACTTTTATTACATTCTTTCTCTCAACTAAGATCGTAAATATAGTTTTGTTTTTACAATTTTATTTCATTTTAATTGTTCTTTATTACGTGCAAATTTATTTTTATTCTTACATTCGCTTTTTATTTTTATTTCATTGTTACAAGTCTTGTTTATAAATTATTGTTCGTATAATATAAAAGCGCAATTTTCAATATTATCAAATTATCATCTCATATTTAATTGTTTCTTTTGTGTATGGAGAGATAAAATGATATAACGATTTGATAAGTGTTGACATAATAAATAATAAAATCCTATTAATGTTTGATACAACGCGTAATAAAATCTCACGAAAATTGTCAATTGTCTAAAGAAATCCATTGTTGAAGTGGCATTGACAAACGGTTCCGTGAATTATTATTTTCCGATTTTCGTTTCTTTTTTTTTTTTTTTTATGTCACATCCTCACGCATTTTTACCATTTTCGTTTCCATACAAAGGTTGCACGCGCGAGAAGTGTTGAGGGGCAAAAAAAAATTGACCTCGCGTTCATGCTCCTTTGCGCGAGCGTTCGTTTAACGTGCGCGCTCACGATATACGGCAAACAAGAGCGTAATAAATGGCGTATGGGGTAAAAGACCACACGGGCATATTGATTTCGCAATGCAAGCGTTATCCTCGTTCCGCTCACCTACGTGCGATCAATCTTCGCATTTCTGCATGCAACACCGTATGTGTGCCAGCATTACGGAACGTGTATCGCGATGGAATTTTGCGACTTTTCCTGTTGTACGAGTTGACCAACAATACGTTTGAAATATCAAAAATTGCAAAGAAAGACTTGTAAAGCTTAATTAATCAAATTTGACATTTTATTTGTATCCATGTATCATATTAGTTTTTACATTTTATCACCATATGTGATTGTCATGTGCATACATACTTTTTTAATAATTATGCTATTTTACTCAATGCGCCAGGAAGAAATTCGATGAACGAAATAAAACCATGTCACAAGTAAAAGTCTTTTTTTTTTTCAATTAGAGCATCATGATGTGAAATTAGTAATTGTACGACTCTCAGAGAAAACATGATGTATCATTATAAAATTAAATTTAATTCGATTATTGCGAATGTTTTGAGACAAAAGGTTGATTACGTCTTTTTCGTCGATTAATTTGACAGACGTCGATCGTCAATATACGTATATAGCATATTATTATAGGATTACGCGAGTCGTACAAAATTTATGTTCTGTCAGAAACTGAATAGTTAATGAATCCTCGTCCATCATCGATTTACAAGATAAATACTAAAATTCAAACTCACACGCAAGAACCGCTATCGCTAGTTATCATTGTTAACTGCTGATATATTTGCGATCATCAATTACGAAAAATTAACACACGTAATTTACGGTTGTTCAAACAAATGTTGCCACAGCGCTCGCGGTGCCACCGCGAGCTATTTCGAGAGGGAATTCCAAATTTTGCATACCGCAAACGTTTCATTATCCTTCCGCTACATTTCGTTAATCTTTGCGTTTTCACCTGGTTTGCTTTGTCGCGGCGGCTCAATGATAATAATTAGAAACTGCAATCGCGACAATTGTCGTCGCATAACAGAGCGCTCTGAATTAAACTGCCGTTTCGTCCGCCGACGGCGAAGCCATTGTCGATTTGAGACTCATTCGTGCGACGTTACTTTCAACCGATGTAAACGCGTTATTGCCTGGCATTTGGCAGAGTCTTCTCCCTTGAGATAGTGCGCGAAGATCTTTTCGGGAAGATCGTTCCACACTCGTGGTTCTCGCGACGTTTCCGAGTGAGAAATGATCCTGAATTATACGTTCGAATTATTCTTTCACTTCTTCCCAAAGGCTCAACCCTTTAGCGGGAGGAGAAGATAGATATAAGAGATAAAAGTGAGAGAACGGAGGGGGGGGGGGAGGCGAAAAAAGACGTTTTCTAATGCACAGTTACGCGAAAGTGCTGTGTAATCTTTAATGAGATCTAGGTGTATGTTTTCAGTGGCATACTATAAACGTTAAATGTTCCAGCAGAGTTTAATTCTAATTTTACAATAAATTATAGATAAAACGTATAATAATCATCATTAATACGTCATTACGTCTTTTTGATGAGAGGTACTGGCGAAAATATTATTGAAAGTATTACATTGCTGCAATAATTAATTTCTGATAACGTCAATATAGCGCATATTTTTTAATAATTTTATTAATTTTACATATATCCAATTCTTATGTTATACATCTGTATTTCATTATTCTAGCAATTCAATATATTTGAGTACCATTTATTTTCTCCTGATAGACAAGACCGCGGCTCGATGTATACCATCAAACTTAACCAAAGCCAAACCAGTGGATTGGCAATCGCATTTCCCGACAGATTAATACGGAATAACTCTTGTCAGACTATCGGAAACGACCTATTTTCAATATCTCGCAATTACCACAACCGCCAATTTCTGTTTTGTATGACCGAATAGTACGATGTGGGCAATACTCTAGCCCTTCACAACTATTATTGACATCGATAGTCAATTTTTATTGTTTATCTGATTTTTCTGCTGAAAATATGATTAGATTAAAATAAAGCGTGCAAAAAAAGCGGGAGAATAAAAATATTTGAGATTTATACATGTTTGTTGTTAATTTCTCATGTACCGAAACTAATTTTATAACCGTTTTTAAATTTGATAAACTTAATATTCTTTGAAATTTCGATAATTTAAAACATCTCTGTAACGTTTCGCGAAAAATATTAAATACGCAAAGATCTCATAAATATACATACTTGTACATCTTGTAATTTTGACAAATACACTTTTTGAAAATTATTTAATCTTGATGATTATGTAATTACATTAGCAAATGGATAATGTAAAGTAGATAATTAGTTACTGTGTGTAATGCGTACCATCGAGAAAGGCACAATAATAACCGTAATTATTGTAATAAAGCATGGAACGTTTAACCTACTTGCGAAAAATTCATCAATTTCTTCTAACAATAAGTTTCACTATGACCTACTTTTGAATATATACAAAACGAAGAAAAGATGACGCATAAATTAATTTAAGATAGAAATAAAAAGATATATGGATATATCAATCTTTCTTAAAGAAATAGCAGTTTTATACAATTTAAAATTTATTCTTAAGAAAAATGTTATAACAACACAGTCGCAATATAGCTTTATTTGTCATAATATTCCAGTTATAACATATTAAATTATATTTCTGTTTTTAATTTTTTCTCTTTAAATAATTTAACTAAATTAAACTCTTTAAACTCTTTAAATAATTTAACTAAATTAAAATAAATTCCAAATAATACTTACAATTTACATATGTGCTAAAAAAATTTTTTATTTTGGATATATAATAATAGCAATTTAATAATTATTCAAATAAATACATCTCTGTTAAGCTTTCGAAACGCGTCCGACTGACATGTGAATAATTAATCATTATTTCAGACAATGCTTACAAATTCTGGAAACAAAGCTCAAAGGTGTGACAGTAAAGTGCTCATCGAAATTAGTTTGGAAAACAAAGAATATAATATTTACGGCATGCTTTTAATTTGTAATACATTAAATACTTTGTATGGTCGATTGGCATGCGACGTTCGGTATTTTTCTGTGCGGCGTACCGCGCGCTATGTTGTTGCTCGTGCGGTGACATCCGGGTAGGTCGGCACTCCGCGAGATACTCCGTGCGACTCATTTCTCGTCGGAACATCGTTGTGGCAAGCATCAAGAGATGTAAATGCTTACGAATACGTAATAATAAATTCGCGTGTTTAACTTTCATGATCCACGATTCGTAAGCACATCGAAACGGTAGTTGTACATACGTAACGAGTTACGAAACGATCGTCAGTCCGCGCTATTAAAGATTCATAAGCGAGATTAAGTTAGATGACGAATACATATCGAAAGAATATGTTAGATTTTTTGCATTATTTATTCATTTAAAGTGCAAGAGAAAGGGATAAACGTCGGAAATTATAAAATATTGTTTTATAATTTTCCATGTTACGAGAAGATTATTTTTTCGTTTATTCTTAGAGTCACGTGTATCTCGCGTTTTTCACTTTCTCGTCGATATAGGTTGCTCATCATCTCGATGGTGAATTTGAATAATCGACAAATCGACAGATTGAGTAACTCAAGTAATGAAAAACCGTGATGTATCGGTTTTAATAGATAATACAGTATTTTGCGAGATTTATTCAATCAAATTTTATCAAATTTTATCGACAACGTATTTTCCGATATTATGTTGTGCATATTCTAAGTTTTCTGCGAACTTCTTTTTGTTTCGTACATTTATTCTTTTATTTTGTAATATAAAATAATTATTGATTTTGATATTTAATTTACACATTTTTTGCTTACAGGTGCAGCATCCGACAATCGTATAACGTATCGCAGAGTGCCATAATTTTAGTAATTCTAGTAATTAGTACGCGCGTATAAGTTAATCACGAATAAGTTTTCGCGAGTAAATTTTCGCGAGTGAGTGCCGTGCAACAATGGAATCAGTTTATGAGAGGAGGACGAGGCCTGGGAGGCATCAGGCGACGGCGGAACAACGATAAGGTGAATAACTTACTTTTAATGAATTGTCATTAAAAAAATTAATTGTCTGTTTATTGAAGTTATTTGAAAGATTAAAATGAGAGTTGGAGAAGAAGGCTTTTTTATTTATAAAATTTGATAAAATTTTACAAGATTTAGACATTTAAAAGAGAAAATATTTTGGAAAATTAAAGAATTATTTTATTAAATATTTACTCTAGTTTAAAACAGCGAGATCAATAAAAAATTCAAAATGCGCAAGAATAATTTTTATTGAAATATTAATTATTTTGAGCATATAATAATTTAAATTTTTATTTTTATTTTTCAGTTCAACGTAGTAATGCAGTTCACAATTCCGCTGCTGCGCATCGTATCAGTAAGTCAAATTGTTTTTTATTTTATATTGGAGTATCGGATTTTGTGAAAATTATATTTATCAAGTTAACAAAAATACTGCGGATAAATATGTCATTATAAATCTTATAAATCCGTTACCCTTTAAACTAATGAGATGTCAAAATAGATTAAAGATAAATAAATGATTACAAGTTGATCAATTCACGGAATCGCCGCCGAACCTGCGAGTTTATTAATGCAATTCGGGCGGGGAACATTAAAAATTAAGATGCTCGCCAACAGCGAGCGGCGATGGAAAATCCTTGCAAGACGCATCTATCTTGTCTCGCTGTCATTCATGCGCTATAATTTATCACTCATCATATATCTATTCGCTCGTCCTCTGCATGCGGAATGAATTTCAGCTGCTTGATTGTATCCACGATATCTCCGGTACTGTTCGCGCCCGCAAGGCCCGAAAACCACTTAATCTTCGTCGGATAGGAACGTGAGTCCGCGGGGTAGGTAGGCGGATTTTACGAGAAACAGAGGGTAGGCGAAGAAAGGACGGGGAATGACAGGGAGCAGTTGCATTCGGAATTGCATGCTACTGCGACTCGGACTTTCTGGCACGAGCTTTCCGCTGCCGCCGGTACATTGTTCGTTATTCTGGAATCCGCGATTTGTTATGACTGTAATTACTAATACGTAATTGCTAATAAGTCAAGTGATATAACGGAACTGATTTAGGCCCATATGACCGAAATCGGCGCGGATAATCATCGGCCGCGTTACGCCTGATATTGAGATTGACCGTAAAAGCTTGTCAATGACAATCCAATCGGAAAAGCTCTTTGTGGACGAATGATCGATTGCTCGTTGCAGAATAGCCTATTTTAACGTGCTCGGAGATGTCGGTTTACGCGTTACACACATTGCCGCATACGTTACCGTACACTCAGATCGTCATCCTTTAATGTTCTCACACGTTTTTGCATCATAAATATTAAAGGAACTACTGCGTAGGGATTACATCGTAAACTAACGTATGAAACAAGCCTACTGAGAGCATACTTCGTTCAATCATAGTTTGATAAGCAAGTCTGTTGCGCCGGTATAGAACATAAAGCTATTAACGTTAGCATATACGTCATGAATGTTAAACGTATATTAATCCAACGTTACACGCCTGTATGCACAAATTTAGTAATGCTTTTTTATTTGAAATAACTTGTGAATAATTTTATTTCTTTATTTAATTCTGCATTAATTAGCGATTGTGTTAAGCTTCATGTTTTTTTTTATTTTTTAACAGCTGATTTTTAAAGCTGATACATACGAAAATATAATGAACGCTAACGATCTATCTATTTGATCAGATTAAGCTTTACAGAAGAAACAAACTGTATAATTCGTGTTAATTGCTTGAAATACAACTATTATATTTAAGGAAATTGATTTGCATATAATCGCTAACTGATAGAATAATCGAAACCTGACTCGATCCTTTCCTTTATGCGGTAATCGCATACGGTGAGTTAGATAATTGAAGTATGAAAGGCGTCGATATCATGGATTTAATCAAGAATCTTCATAGTGTATGATCTGAAACATGGCATTCTTGAATAAAGACACTTGCCATGCTTATCAAGCTATTGTAACAAATAAAATCGAAAAAAATGACAATTATTATTAATATTAACTAAGCTCCGTGCCAACTTAATGTTATTAACTTTTTATTTGTAATTTTATTAATAATTATTATGGTAAATTACTTTTTAATAATCATACGTATAATACATGTATAATATAAAACGTAAACGATAGGTAGATAAAAGAAATAGTTTCATGATATTAAATTTGGAAACATTAATTGCAAAATAATTTAATTTATTCCTAACTATTTCATACGTTAACGTTTTATTCGCTGTGCATTAATTTCTATTTAAAATTATTTTTGCGATTATTTTTTTATAATTATGATTAATTTTAGAAATATTTAGAAAAATACCTACATATTCGCAATACTTTGTCATAATTATCATTCGATCTCCATACTTGCGGTGATATCTCTTTCTGGGACAAATTTCTAATACAAACCTAATTGGATCAGGCCGATTAGGTACGCTATTGGCAAATTTACGCGCGCATTACCCGCAACCAAAACCTGACCTGGCGGCCGCATTCCGGCGCGTGTTCGTCGATCGAGATACCATAAAAGCTTAGGCATGTCGGCGGATCGACATTCATTATGTATCGGCAAACACGACACGAGCGTTCAGGATAGGGTGGACAAGGGACGGCGGCAAGGCTGGCGGGGTAAAGAATGGCGGGTGAAGAACCATTGACGGGCCGGACAGAGAGGATCGGCATAGAATTTAATCTGCTTTGGCTTGAATTTCAAAATACGCGATGGCTAATGCATATTGCCTTTGGCGCCGCTCCAAGTCGCCTATGCAGTCAAATCTACCCCCCGACCCTTCTTTTCCCTCCCCCCCCCCTCCCCAGTCTCATTCGCCGTCATCGTATATCTGTTCTGCCGAACTCCCCCACTATGTGTCCCACTCAACTCCATTGCTATCCCTTCGCGGCCAGTGTAAATTCATTTTGTCGTGCATTAAGCAGCGCGAAGCATCACGCTCCTTCTGCCCTGCTGCAACTTCTCTGTCTCTCGGTATAGCTATATCTCTATTTCTCTATCTCTCTCATTTCTCATTCCCTCGTCTCAAACGATATTTATGCCATACTAATCGAATATCTCCTTTATATGCGCTTGCATATATAAGCATTCTCCCTTCCTCTACCGAATACCATCCCTCTCGCTTCGTTGCAGTGTCTATGATGATGGCCTAAAATTTGCGAACCTCTCGTGTAGTCAATTCCGGCGACCGCTTGTGCGGTAACGAATTTTAGTGTGATCGATTGATAATGTATCACACAACTTTGTATCGGGTTGTATCGTTTACACGAATCGGTTATTAAACATGCTTATTAAAATTAATACAGAAAGATGAGTGAAACTTATAAAGAATTATATATATTAATAAATGTTCTTCAATTTATAACGTAATGTAACGCGCATAGCATAACGTATTGCATAATATAACATTAAGTAGAAATTAATATTTCATCATAGCGCGTATTTTTTGCGTGATCTTTTTAACCTGGGAAGGAGACTCGTCATTAACATCTAATTGAGAGGATGCGAATCGAGGGAAGGCGGAAAATTGCGCAAACGAAAAGGGATTCGATTATCGGCGATCCTAGTATCGTATCGAAACGAACGAAATGCGCTTAACATACTTAGGATCGTTTGTTCCACTGTTCCGACTAGCGATCCGAATCAGTCTCATCACGGCTTATTCCCATCCGGAAAATGGTCGAAAATTGCTTTTTCGCATGCACACCCATCCGAGAAACGTCAGCCGGTATCCCATTATTCCGCTTCTGTTATCAGATACTATTGTACAAAAAATAGCTAGCTTTTGTTACTAGAAGATTATATAAAACATTGCATATATGTAATTAATTATTCATGCTTATCGAAAAATACAAAAATTTAAAATAAAATTCTTATGCTCCTAAAAACCTGCATTTTGCATATAAATTATAAATGTGTGCAAATTTCAATTACTAATTTTATTCATTTATTAAAATAAGATTTATTGATTAATATATAAATTTAATTATAATTAATTGCATACTCGAAAATTATTAAAAAATTTTTTCCCTCTTTTCCCGATTGGGAGGATCATACAATTTCTATAAAAAAAATTTCGCTTATCTTTGTATACTACACATGTTAGAATTTCACTTCGGGGTTAAGAGGAACAAACATTCTGAAGTAGGAGCTTTTTGTCAGCCGGCGCGACAATTTGGTCCCACTCATAGACCGAGATATATCGTTAAGTGTACTAAGAAACAGATGTTCTATCGCGAGGGACATCCAGCTTCAAATTGTCCTTCAACGACTTTGCGAAATGCAGTTTGCTGCACTACTTCAACACTTTAAAATCAGAGCGCATGATTTAATGAAACGAACATGAGGATCACATATGCCAAAGAAATTTATCGATAATTTCAAGAGATAATTGCAATTCTTTTCCAATTTTGTGTAAAGATTAAAAAACAGATTAAATCTCGATTTAATACATAATATTCATAGAATTTTTTTATCAGATGAAATATTTTGCAATTTTTTTTCTGTGGATTAATTAGTAGAAATTTAAGAAACATTTGTAAAATAAATATCGTAGAATTTCGAATTATTTTATATTATAAACTTTTTAAATGCTTAACCGTTTAAATTTATTGCAATTACATTTTGCATTAAATTACCAATAACAAAATTTGTGTGTTAATGTTTTCTTTACACACATACACATCATCAATGTCATGATCTAAATCGAGCTTTAATCTCTCAAAATTCCTTTGAAAGTTTTAAAAATCACCCATAGATTGCCTATTGCCTAATCCTCTTGGGATAAAGCTTCTTTAATTAGTTTTCTATAATTAATATATTAACTCTTACCATGGCATTGTAATTATCTCAACAATTCGTTTAATCGTTTTGTTTAAATTCACCATGTTTTCAATTCCCGTTAATGTTTGTCGATATAAAAGCCAGTCGATATGGAACGTGCGTGAAAATAGAATGAAAATCATTTAACCAAACACGCGCGTAAATCGTCGATTGATGGTATCGGTAGCCAATGAATTAGATTTCCCTTGCACGATGAATCACTCTGATTTACTGGCAACTACGGAGTTGTATTTAAAAGGATTCACTATACCGTCAAGGGTTGTAAGAAAATCTGAGCGATAGCGCATTTCTTAGTCGCATTTACATTTAGATTAACTCGTATAAAAGAGATATTTTCTGTGATAATATTTGCAAAATCAGGAATTGTAGGATCGCTAATTTATAAAATTTCTAGTATACGTATTTTATAATATATTTTTAAAAGTAGGAATCTCTCTCTCTCTCTCTCTCTCTCACTCACACACACACTTTTAAATTTCGAAAGATTTTCATCTTCCTAATTAAAAAAAAAGTTATCAAATTGGACTATAAATCTATGACAAAAAATCTTTAACTTAATTAAACAACTAATAAGCAATAACTTACACAATAAAATCATTCATATATTTACGAGTATAGATTTTATAAGAATAAATACAAATTACAAATATATGTATGTAGCAGTAGTTTAACGGAACTTTGGTCAGACGGATGATGTGTGATGTTCTTATTTTAATTTAATCCCGTGTTTTTATAACTGTAACGCTTGAAATAAAATATTTTTATTCAAATATTTTATTTTTATTGCTTTGTCTTATCGTCTTTTAATTAATACATACAAAGAAATTAATTCATATGAAAGAATTTTAAGATTTCAATATGAATGTTACGAGAAAATCTATGTTCATTGATAGCTCGGTGTACACTGATCTTACAAGTTTTCGATTTCTTCAGTAACATTGTATCGTTATAATGCCTAAAGTACTTTTAATCTATTTATAATACAGTATCATTATGGTACAATCTTCTTTTAATTGAAATATCGCCGGAAGCGTTACGTTTCCTTGCATAACACGAATAGCGGTTTGCATTTGCACTTGAACTTGCGGGATACACGGCGCTTCACGAGTTTGCATGCCCCGAAGTCATCGACATAGTATGGGAACGCGGTAGGGTGTATGCATTTGCCTGAAACATTAATTTACGACGATCGCATGGGAAGTAAAGTGTCTACTAAACTATTCGCTCTTCCTTTGATCCCACGCGGGAACATAAAGTACGCGACTGCATTCGCGCTAACGTTAGGATATATATTTCGCGGATCGCGATTACCTTTGAATAAAATAACGATAAATCATCATGAGCAAACCACTGTCCCAAGAGCGTTTTGCCAATAGAATTATTTGACATGACGTTATAGTTCATCTTTTGCGAATGCATTTGATACGCGCTAACATAACTCGTAGATACACTTACACAAAGATAATATATTAGGCGAAAAAAAAAATCTCGCTAATTACTGAATATCCAAAAATAAATATAAAATTTTTGAAAATATATTTCTAACTGGGATTGTCGAAAAAATTGGGTTTAATTTTCAAATTCAAATTTAATAAATTTTGCATCTCTGCAAAGATCGATTTATCGTACATTATAAATTTTTGTTTTTATTTATTAAGTCAAACTTACGTACGTAGTAGTCCTGTAATCTGTGTTGCGCAGGAGAAAGTTAATTTTTTTGTTGCGGAATGTGTGAAATATTCACACTGACATGGAAGCTTTTCGGAGCTAACCGCGCGTTATAGCGGAAATTCTCTTGTATCGTCAGTGTAATGCTGGGAGTACCGTGTTTATTTAAAAATGCCGACTTGCAAAATGTTGTTTGTAAGAGAAACTCGATTTTGAAGCGTTTTTGAGCGCAGCTTTGCACGATGTATAAACCAATACACTTTCATTTGCGTTTATGCACCAGTGGCATTCACGTTTATCCGCGGAATTAACTTATCGCCATACAATTTCTTGCAATTTACTATTTCATGTATATGTTTTGAGTGTACGGATTATCATGCTTGAGTGTACGCATTATAATGCAGTTTCATATACTTATGAGTTATTATTCCTTCCTATTTTTTTCATTTTTTTATCCATTGTGCCAATATTTATGCCATTTATGTGCAATTAATTGTTTTATTTTACCTATATTTTGATTTATTTACAATTATTGTATATAAATATTTTATTTTTTACGAGATAATTGATCAAAATTTTAAAAATGTTAAAAGAGATTGCAAATCTAACTTTCATCGTTTATGGAAAATTATCGTAATTTGTAAACTTATTCCTTGCGAGAATATCGTTTTTTTGGTAAATTTAATACGATAAATTCTAAGCTTAGCAAAAAGTCGACAATACCAAACGTCATATCGTTGAATGAATTCATTTTTGACACTCCGACAGACATTCCCGGAGAATAAACACGCGCATTTATCACTATTGATACGCGACGGAACGATCCGTTATATTTTTCTACATAAAACTTTGCCTGTTTCGTTGGAAATTTACTTGTTCGTTGTTTTCGCTTTTCGTGGCAATTTTCCGAGAGAAAAAAAGAACGATCAGCCGCGCGCGCCCTCGCTTACGCCATTCGCCGCAAAATGAATTTTCGCCCCTATCGCTCACCGTTGACGAGTAGTCCATGAAAAATGGCCAAGTTGACGGATTGACGGACGAGTAAGAAACATAATATCGAATAACGGTCTACTTTCCTTCTTGACGATTTATAAGATTTCGAAAAATGGCAGCAGCATCGTAAGGTATTGCTGTAAACAAAATTTCCCTTAAGCTTTAAGCAATATTGGCTCAACCAGCGAATAAAATATCATAAAAAGTCTCACGTTGGTGAAAAATTCAATTGTTATATTATTTTATAATTTAGAATGGTAAATTTCTTTATGATAAAATAAAGTATAATTATTTTTTAAACTAGAGAGACATTTGTTATTATTAATATTATTTTTTGGTTAATTTAATGTTTTAATTACCATAATGTACTTGTGTAATTTTAATTTCGCAAGTTTCCGCATTATTATGCAACGAGATCATCAACGACAGACGAGCAGCAAATTCGTGCGAATGAATTCGAATAAACTCATAATAAGCTAAAATTTCTATCTTATAACAATTATTGTTAATCTTTCATGAACGATATTTAATTGAAGGTTAACGTATGACACGGGATTGGTCGGGGGTCATCGTTAACAAGCCAAACAGAATGTGGGATCGGGAGAGCGAAATAGCGCAGAAGCGCTCGAATGAATAATCGAAGCGTGGAGCGTGAGCTGAATACGGAAAAATATGAATGCAGACAGTTTTTGATACACCTTCTGCGTGGAATATACTGGGTGTCTCGTCGTAGAGAGAGAACATTGAATATTATATCAATATCTCACTGTCGTATGACGACGTTCATAAGTATTAAAACGCTTTTAAATTAAACGATATCTATCTTAGTTTCTCGTCTCTCGGTGTGTCACTTACAATTAGTGTAGAAAGTATAAAAGCCACACAGTTCTGGGATAACTCAAATATTTTCTGTAATTAAACAGATAGACTTAGACATCGAAAATAGCGTCTGTTAGATTTTCTATAATACGTATAATCATTAATCGCGATAATATAATCACGATTTGTCTTTTGTCAATAGATTCTAAGCTGAATTTATTTAATACGTCAATTTCAAAGAGAAACTCATCCAGACATTTCTATCGTTGAATTCGTCTTACTTTGCGCAATTAAATCGACAAAAACGAGACTCGGGCAATCAAAGTCGCAAATCGACGGACAAAGTTCTTGCCCGGCAACCGTGTATAGATCGGTCCATTAAACGTTTCACTTCGCCGGCAAGTTCGTCAGCCATTCGTTTCTACTAATGCATCGCAAGGCGAAGTTTTAATTCGACAAATACGACGACGGTGGCGGACACCCGATGCATTACCTACTTAAAGACAATGGCGTGGCCGCAAGCGTTTTCCGACAATGTATTACCGTCGGACGGAGATACTTTCCCTGATTCTCTTTAAATGGTAGCGGTAGCTTTGTTTTTAATGCGCGTGACCCAGTTGGCCCGGCGCTCCACTTTACCCATTGCACGTTGCACCTATCTCCGATAGCTTAAAACGAATTTACGTGGTGCATTCGTGATGATCATCCCGGATGAATCATTCGAATGGGACGCGCCAGTTCTTCTGATATCACATTACGGATATATCGAGTAATAAATCCTAGAATTATAGCTGGCGATATGTCACTGTGTGTGAATCAATAAGAAAACGCGAAAAATACATCGCGAACGCTCCGTCCGCGAGTTAGCATTCAATTAGAACTTTCGCGTAAATCATTCTTCGGAAATTGCCATCGAAACTCGATATGCGACAACGCTGCTGGTAAAGAGTATTTACTAATTAGCAAGGTCTCAGTCACGCTCGAAATACGACGACAAGTTTGCGTCGTGCGAAGCACCGTACAGTAATACAAGCGTCTTTTAACGGCTCGATGTTACCTCGAGTTGTTAACTATTTTACTACATCCTGCAAATGAGATTCGTTTCTCGACTACAGCGACACGCGACACGCATGTTGAGATCGCGTCATTATGAAAAATGCGCGAACGTGACCCTCCCCCCTTCACCCCACTTCTGCTTTCCGCTTCGGCTCTGCCGAGTTCCGCTTTTCAATCAAATCCGTCGAAATGTACATTGTCCTGGGCCAGCGATCGCGCGTATCCCGATTAGAATCACAGATATACCGGGGAAAGAGAAATGGCGATTGGCCTGGGACACCCTATGTGCAGAATATGCGCGATAAAATCGTCTCGGCGACGTGCACGTGGAGACCTGCACGGACCTGGATGAAAAGTGGAGCACGGGAGAATTGCGCCGTGACGAAGCGACAAAGCAGTTAAGTGATCGATCAGTCCTTAGGTGTGCACCATCTTTGCTACTGACCCCCCGCGAAGCCCCCCTTCCGGGCTGCGTTATATATTACGTGGTCCGTGCCCACATAATAACGTTGGATGCATCGCATAAAGGCGTCGTCTACGCGATGGAGAGCGATTATGACCGGGTACATGCCCGACAAAACACACTTGCGGCGAGTATATAAAAAGAGTTCATATACACGTTCATATACGACCGTCTGTTGTAATCGAAGGTACATCACGGCGTACATCTCACGTGAAACTTTCATGGTTTTCGTGAATTAGGTTACCGCAAATAAATAACAAAACTTTTTACGCTTCGGTTCTTAGTTTTAAACAAATTTTCAGAGGAAAATTAGATCGCGGCTATATTTATTGTACTAAAAATATATCCAACTCTGGAGATGATGAAATTATGAAAAATAATTGTCAATCACAAGAAACTTTTTTGTTAGACTAGCAAAATCGAACAATCGCGAATTCTTTGAAAGGATTTTGTGTAATTGAAAAAGAAAGTGCACAATTTCCCGCATATTCTATATAAACTAAATATTTGCATTATACTCCCTTCCTCTTCCCGCCCTTCAAAACATGACAATCAAAGAGTTTAACGAACAAAAAATGTGTACAATGCCGAGCTGTTTGTAATTTAAACACACAAAATTCTGAACACAGTGAAGTATAAATACTGAAATGATTATATTTCGTACTTTCTACATACTCTTTTTATTGAATAAAGTTTTTTTAATGAAAGTTTGCTTTATCTGTCAGTGAGCGCAAAGAGCGAAAATTAAATAGCGGAAATTCTCCTCACCCGGTGTGTAAATAATTCACGGCGCGGGCAAATTCGCATTGTGAGGAAACGTGTCGAGGCTCGCTCTAAAATAATTCAACGACGTTTTATCGATCAATTTGCAACTCACTTGGAGCGTAAACCGTCTTTGTAACTGACCCGATGACCTGCGATACATAATATGGTCGCACGTTGACGTTGGTGCAGTACATAAACGCAACTATGCGATGGACGTCGCACGGTGCGTTTATAAACTTTCTCACGCATGCACGCACACTATGCATGCCGTCCTCACGAGTAAATTGCATACAAAATAATGAAAAACGGCGCAGCGATGATAACGCTTCTATGTGTGATCAACCTTTCATGGTTAATTAATTAATATATGCTATGTTTTGACACGTTGATTGAAAAATAAATATGAGATTGTGATAGCCTATCTAACAGGAACATGCAGAAGGGACATTTTCATTTTAAAGCATAATAGTATTTAAGTAACTATATTACGCGATAATGTCATTATTAAATAGATAGTTTATTTTTAAAAAATTGTTCGAATTGAAAAGCAATAATAAAGCTTCGAACCCCTTTCGTTCTCTACAGCAATTACACTGCATTATTTTAAACTACGTATCGCCGTGAGTTGAAAGCCCAAATTTTTAAACAAATTACCATAGATTAATTAATCGATTAACTGACGCATTACGGTCGTATATTACTGCTTCTCCCCGTCCCCCCTCCCTCCCCCTGATCCCGCAGTTTAGCATTATATTATGTGGTTACTACCGTGCAAGGGCAACTATGTGAAACACGCTTGCATAATCGATACGTGCGATTTCGGCATATTAGCAGCGTAAGCATGTACACGGAATTTCCACAAACAATGGTCCATGCCGACAATATGCTTTATTAAAAGTAGAAAACTCTGAAAAATGCATAAAGCACTTCGTTACGATTGTCATTGTAGAGATTTGGTGGTATTTTAATATTCAATGAGTACTAAAAAATTCGCTAGGTCCGGTTTGGTTCTGCTGGTTTAAGAGAGATAATTAAATTATTTTAATTTAATTTTTTTTGTCACTTATCATTATATCTCTCTCTCATTTATCATTATATTATTTTACACTTAAGAGCTTATGCATTTAATTACCGATAATGACATAAGAAAAATAATTACACGTTTACATATAGATCCTTTTCTTCTGTTTTGTGTAAAATTGTATTTGTAGTAATTGATTGCATATGTTATGCATTATAACAATATTACTCATAAAATAAATAGACATATATTTAAATAAATGTTTTAATTGCATTATTAAAAAATTCGTTTTCAGTACGTAGTACTCTGAAAAACGATAATTACATTGAATATTTTATATGTTTACGTTCCCATGACTTCATCAATTAAAAAAGTATGTGAGTTGAGTGAGGTATCCTCGTTTTAAATTTCGTTCAGTAAACTTCAGTATGCAAAATAAATGTTGCATAAATTTATCAGAACCTTTCATTGCTTTGCTATCCGTTCAGAGAGAACATATTTTTTTTCGAATTTGAAACGTCACGATAATAATCGAACTCAATATACTTTCATGAGTTAAACGCTATTTTAAGGAACTTGATTCGAATATTTATATAAATTCGTATTTTTAAAATATCATTATATTTTATTTTTTACTTCAAGAATACATTTGCGGAAGAATAGGGAAAAGATGTAAACGTGTACCTAGAAAATTTTAATAAATGTAATGTAATTTTATATTACCTGTTATACATAAGAACGTCAGGTTTCCACAACCGATGCGGCGGTATTCTGAGGTCTCGTACACCTCCATAGTCCGAGACGTTCCATCTCATGTTTACGTCATTCCATTCCTGTAATTAAATGAAAAGTTACATGAAAGAGTTATATTACAAGAAATTCTCCGTCGTCAGTTATTAAAATGATAACGAATGTTGCACACTTTACTTAAAAAATTTCAGCCTAAATAATGAATAATGAAAATTGGCTTATAAAACAAATCATGAATTTTACATCATAATCAACAGCTGTGACTTACAATTAGTTTTGAAAAATTCCTTTAGCAATTGCAATTAACAAACGAATTGATTAGGAAATCTTTAAGTCAAATCTTAAATTTTACACAATCAGAAAAGAACACAGACGTTGACACACACACACACACACACACACACACATATATATCTAAAAATTACGTTCAAATCACTGCGTTCTTTCTAAAACGATGTTGACACTATTGATTTTTCAAACAGTAAGACCTTTGCTTTTCGCGCAAATATTTTAGACTACATCGTATACGTCAAGTAAACACTACATTTCAATTTAATTCTCGTCCAGGGAATTTACGAATGTGTTATTTCGCGAAGCGAGTCTCGTCCTTTTGCTCCTTTAATGTAAAGTGCACCTTTGGGAAGCCGCATTACAGACGTACCGTTCATACAAAATAAATTCGATAAATTACTTTCAGGATCTCTTTCACTAATTATTTGATTTCTTTGAGTCTCCTCGCAACTTCGAAACAATTTGCGATAATTGCGAATTCTTATAATTTTCATACGGAAGAGGAATAAAGTAGCAGTATTAATTGTAAAACAGACGTTAAAAGCTTCTTCTTTATCATGAGCAAGTTTGAAATTTAGCCGGACACCGGGTATGACGGTATCCGCTAATGCTCTTCCCGTAGTTTTCAGGAACATTTTTCGAACTTTCTTTGCGAGTTTACGTGACTTCTCCGAAGCGATTTAGGAGCTTCGAAGTATTCGTGGTTTGAGGTGCCTCTCACTTTGAATCTGTAGTCCTTCCTTCCTTCAGTAGAGCGGAAATGAAAGAGACAGGATCGATTCGACATGGCCGTAACAAGTCGTTGCACGTTATTTTTGAAATTTTGTCTTTCAAGAAGATTATTCCAGTGATGAAATAAAGTCGATGAATTAGACGAAGAACGTGACAGTGTACGTTAATGACGTTGTAATAAGTATACATTAATTAAAAACTTTTATCGCCCTGTCATTTTCGAACTACGCTTTTCCATCCGCCTTTCTTTTTCCTTGTTTGAATTTGGTTAAATATTGACAGAAATTTATCTTCATTATTTCAATTTATTAGGCTTTTCTACCATTTTGCACCAACCCATAAGATTATGACAATTTATTACCTTGTTATCTAATTTTTTATTACATTTATGTCGGACATTATTGAAATTCATGGCAAGTATTCATTCGCATTAAACAAACGCGAATATATGGGTTAACTTAATAACTATAGTAAAAAATAAGACAGAAATAAATATACTACCAAGAAAAGAGGAAGAGGTTTCCCAAGATTTCCCAGAAGGTTTCCCAATAGTGTTGCAACTCTCGTTTTGATACCACTCCCAAAGTCTAGTGTGCAGTAAGCTCGAACGGTTTGGTCGCCTCGGCTGTCATATTCGCGCCGATTAGTCACTGACCTCGATTGATTAGCTGCTGATGGAGTGCAACGCGAGATAATTAATAACGGCGCGTGCGGTTCGGCGCGACGGTTTGCGGACTTGCTGTGCGTAAGTCATTACTACTATAATCGTTTACGCACATGCGAAAAAAAATTAATACTGTTAATTGTTACCGCGTTAATCCAATTTTCTAGACGCGTTAATCCAATTTTACCGATATAGAAAAGTTTCTTTAGCTTTTTTATATTGTAAAAAATTTCCCAAATGTACGAAAATTCACAAATATTTAGTCGAATATTTTAATAATTGTCTATTATTGCTTAATTTTATATTGTCCTATGTATTCCCATTTTTTACAAAAAGAAACTAATTGAGTCATTGAGTGCAACCATTGAAAGTAAATCCTTCGCTTTGAAAAGCATCTTGTCGACGGGAGGGCAAAGCTGTTTCGTGTTTTTCCGGACAATCCGACTCTGCCTTTCGCACGCGATATCACTTCTTATCATTCCATGAAAAGCATGAACGCGAACAATGATGCTTCCACAGACATCTTCCACAGATGAAACAAATACCGACAATCTCGTTTCGCACTTGGCAAACCGCCTCTGAAAAATGCGGCCCGAAGATGCAGGAGTCGACGAGTCGGATGCAGAAGTAACCGGATACAGGATGAAAGTCATGAGATCGGAACAGAACGGAATTCCGTTGCGAAGCATACATATGATTTCGCGAGTCACGCAAATTCCGAGCGAAACGATTTTCGAGAATGTCATTTACAATTCGCGCCTTTTGAAATGCGACCTATTTTCTGAGATGGCATTTCTACGAGAAAAAGGAATTTCTCTCGATCTATTTTGTCCAGATGAAAATATTCATAGAAATATCGTTGATTCTCTTGTTGTATGTCATTATTATTTCTTTTATCTATATTTTGTCATTAATGTTACTATTTTTTAAATTTCGACTTTTTTAAATTACAATATAATTCTAAAATAAATTAAATTTACGCAATAATTTCTTTCTACTTCTAATTTAATTCTAATCCGTAAGAGAAGCGGATAAAATGTTGTTCATTTATGGCTAATCCGCCAAACTGTTAAATCGTGCATTGAAAATAGAAGTAGTCGATAAAAGTCGAACGTAAAATGATGTGAAGGTAACGAGAGAGAAGAGAAAAAAAGTCGGTATATTTAACAATGTTGCAAGCATCGAAGACTTTCTTATAACTTTGCAGTACTATTACATAGACAACGAGACGATAGAAAAAACAAGACATAAAATGGATAAAATTGTAATAAGATATAAAAGGGAGGCAAGACTAAAACAATGAGATATTTATAATATTTTATGTTAACTTTGCGTAAACAACGTGATTATATTCTAATAAAGTTAGTTTGTTAGTTTAGTAACGTTTATATAAAAATATTTCAATCTTTTTGATTAAAAAAATTTTTTTCAAAACTTTCATAAAACTTAAACTTAAACTTGCTGAAAAGTTAAGTAAATATATTTTTAATATTAAGCTCTGATCGCCAAACGTAGTCTTTGATTTACCTCGTTAAACGTTTCATTTATTCTTAAGAATTATGTAATATTATATAATACTTATACGTATGATAACATATGTTTATCTCTCAATTACGGAGAGAAAACACCTATGTGAAATATAATTTATATTTCATTAAAATCAAGGGTGGGAATATATTCGTCAAGCCTGCATTTATCTGCGCGATAATTATACATCGACATAGGCGAAAAGTGGAAACTCTCATGTAGTTCAGTGATTTGCATAGCTAATCCGGTCTTAGTTAGCATAGTTTCGTAGAACGTGGCCTAATATTCCTGCGCACACTATATAATTCTTGTTGCTGCGATATTCATAAACCTGAAATATATCCGTCACACTATCTTTGGCATTCCTATGACGTGACCCGAGAATCGATTATTTATTTTCTTGTTATGAAACTTTATTAAAATTTTATAGAACGCATATTACAAATATCTCTCATATCGAATATTTATGGATTTAAAATAAGCTTTCGTGACTATTCTTATCTTTTCCTACTCAGAGAATATTAAACTATAAAGAAATACATTACTACAAATTATATTTGTCAAAATTTCGACAATTTAATAGTATTCACTACTATTTGTCGTTTTAAATGAATAATTTACTTATTTAATAATAAAAAAACGATGTTAAAATATTTCCATTAAAATATAGATCGCGCTTTACTCACGACACAATATATGGGCACTTGTAATATTTATAATCTATAATATCTATAATCTATAATCTATAATAAATGTTATTTCTATAAAAATAAATTTTTACGCGGATTATACCATATCGAAATGACTTTCTTCATCCTCATCGAGAGAGCGCAAACACATAAATTTTATGAGTTTAAGGCAAACGCTTTTATGAGTCTACATCCGTTACCAGTTCGGAATTGCTCAAGACAGTTATATCTCAGAAGGAACATTCCAGTGCGAGTGGCGAGTAAAAATCAAGCATGAAATAACGTGGTCATCCTTCCTATAATGACAATTACGTATCTGTAGGATGCCGGCACCTGCAGAACGAAACACGAGACATTATCGCCCGCAACATTTCACTGGAGGATCGAGACAAATGAGGAAGCTTAATCGAACCACCAGCAAATCGCGAATTCTTTCTTTCCGGAATCCGCGCCTTTTTTCTCAGTCGAACGGTTTCAGCGACACGAAGACTAAAGCGACAAGGACGAGACATTCTCGCGACGGAGTCTCCCGGGAGATTTAATCGCACGTCCGCGTTTTAAACTCGCAAATTGGGAATTCGAATAATTTCGATTACCGTCGCGGTGCGGATTCGCGGAATCCCAATCGTTACTTTATCGTACAAGACCGAGAAGTAGATGGAGGACGGTTGCGTTGGTAGCTGTCATGGGAAGACCGATCTATAGCGCCGCGATTGTCGGCGATCCTTCTTTTCGCTTCCGTTTTCCCCTCGACGAAATTGTCAATTAAAGTAACGAACGACCGAAAAAGTAACAAACTTCTTCGTGAAACAAGATTACGCAACAAAATGTGACCCTCACGATTGAGGCTGAAGGAAGAAAGAGAATGGAAGTTGAATATCCTTCCCTTCTTATCATTGGATATACATGGAATTTCAGAATTGACGAAAGTTCTCCTAAGAGAAAGCTGATTACAGATTTCACGAAACATGACACTGTTGTGAAACTTATATTCTTCTTTGCAAGAATACCGAACAAGGCTGTTATATTCTATGACTTTTTAGATTCCAATATACAATTTCTTAATAATTAAATCCTGCCTAAAATCTTAATTAAAATCTTATTAATTTGCATTTTTAGAAATTAGTTTCCAAATATCTCTATATTTTCACAAATGTTTTACGTAAAAACTATTAATAGTTCATCATTTTTAAATAAATTTTACAAAGCAATATACAATATTTTTAAGCAAGTATAAAAATTAGAGATGCACGTCGAAATAAAAACTTTACGTAATTATAAAGAATATAAATATCATTCAAAATAGAAGAAAATATGGTACTTCAAAATTAGTTTTTCAGTTTTTCAGTTTTGTGAAAAGATATGTTATGCGATACAAGTGGATGATTTGAAATATATAACGAAGGAATATGCATACTTAATAATTCGAGATACCGCACCTCGATATTACTCTTTTTTCCCTATTTCGTAAAAATAAATAAAAAAAAACGAAAGATTCTGCAATAACAGCAACACTATCTAATTTACGAATGTACTCTGTACATTCACACCGTGAGTTCTGACGCATACCATGATAAATTCCTCGAGTATCGGTATTCGTGAAGTTATTCATGATATTCTTGAATAAGATAACAGTATAATCCGCATGGATGATAACCTACGCACAATGATTCATGAGCATGGTTCAACAAATGAAGATATGTATAACAAATGCCCATCTCGCGCTACCATGTTGCGGACGATGCGGTACATCTGTAACACTGCGTACTTCATATGGATACATATGGGAAACCTTGTACTTCCTAAAAAAAAAGGTGCCGTGAATTCAAGAGCAGTACTTCTAAACTAATCGTTATTTATTATTATCTCATGTGTTTTGTATCTCACTAATGTAAAAAAACCTATCAGCGTGTAACTAAAATGTGTTAATTTTATTTACAAATTAGTATTTTGAATTCGGAGGTATTATACATTACATATTTACAAGGCTATACATGCTTAAAAATATATTAAGAAGTATGCTTGATACCCATTCAAAAACATTTTATAAAATATCTATAAAGAAATTAATAATTAAAACTGTAATACATTGAATATTTTATTAGAGTTTGGTCATGGTAGAAAACAGGAAACAATATTCGACATTGCTTAATTTGGTCATTAAAGTTTTGAATAGAGTACAATAATGATACTTGAAATTGCAACTGTTCTAGTTTGTATTTGCAAGATAATATAATTAATAACCACATTACTACGCGGCTGAGTTCCTGACTGGAAATCGCTTGAAGTGCCTACTACGTGCGTTGCATCCAAATCGTGACGATCTGTTTTAACTCTATCAGCACGTATTTATGCAAAAGATTCAGAAAGATAATGTCTCACGATAAAAGATACGAAAGTGATATAAAATTATACCTACATAGGTAGGATAATATTTACAAAATGAATAAATAGAATTAATATTATATTAAATATTAATATTAATATATTAAGAAATTACGATAGTATTTTTTGTGTTTTATTATTTCACTAGAACAAAAAAGGCGCGCGCTACGCTACGCACTAAATCCTGGTACAATTGTCGTTTCTCAATAATTAATATATTCGGAACTTGATCGATTCAGCCATTATTGAGATTCGATAATCTAAGGGTTTCTCAACTCGTCGGCTCGCGTATAGATACACGATCTGCTTCACCATTGCGCATACACTTGACACGAGATACTATCGTGTCTCTTGATTATAAATAGAGAATTAATATAATTAATTCTCTTTATAAAAAAAGTGCAATATAATTTTCCATAATTGATTTCAAATTTGGTAAAGATATATTGCTAAATTTGAGATTTAAAAAACTGCTTTATCATATTATATTATACGTACAAAATTAACATACACCTGCGTACGTGTATATGTCAGAACTTTCATTAAATCGAAATGATCGTAGAATTCAGTTTACTGAATGAAACTAGCTTCCTGTTCAAGTATTTCGCTTTGTAGTGTTCTTAAGAGAGAAAGGCGGATCGTGCGGGCTTAGAAACTAATAGTAAGTCTTCATTCTCTTTACGAAGGACGCAATTACGGTGTCTTCCGAACCTTACACAAAAGGTGAACAGAAAAAGATGATGAAAGAGAGCATTACATGAAACAACATTGGGGATGCGTAAATTCCACATCATATTTAATATGAGTTCGTATCGTGGTATTTTTGTCAAAAGATTGCAATGAGTTTTCCTTGCGCTGCAACAGACCGCGTTCTAGATCAGTAACGAAAAATGATAATAAAAAGTACTCCGTAAAGCTGCATTTTCCAGAGTAGTAGTAGTAGTTTGAGAAAGCTTTTTGAATAAATGTGGTGCCGGCTTATCCTTTGCGAAAGTTCCATCTCAGCTCTCTTTGTATCACAACTTGTTTATCTGACACTCAACTATATATCTTATATACATTAAATCAAGAATATCGAGAATATAAAAAACGTATCTTTGATTTTGCTTTACTTCCAATACAATTTTAAATATATAGAAAGTAGAACATGTACACACATATATTTTTAGTAGATATTTATAAATTAATAATAAAATCTTATCTTCTTCAATCACCCTTCTTCAATAACTCAATGATTATTATATCTGATCGCGACAGGGCTGGAAACAACAAGAAAAAAAGCACAAGGGGCCGTCCTTGTGTCATCATATTTTGTCACCGAGCGGTTGTCGTCGTGCCCGACGATAATTTACCACGGCACAACCATTTTGGCGCGAGTTTTCCCCGGGGAAACGGAGACTCTTTTATTCGATGCCTATCCATCGGGATTCCCCCTTGGACATGGATTTAATTTAACGAGACGCTGAAATTCAAGCCACGCTTGACAAACGAAGCGCCAAGTTCGCTCTTCCCTTGAGCACATAACTTCGTAGTGTACCACAATTCCATCATTATCTCTTTAATATTACCTTAATTTTCTCTTCTAGAAACATGCATACAAAGAGAGAAAGAGACAGAGAGAGAGAATGAATATATTTCATATTTCGGAACCTAGGAACTTTACTAGCAATGTTATATCTAAAAATAATATATACATCTAAATATAAAATAATGAATACAAGTATGTATTCGCAAAATGTTGCGATTAAATAAAATGTTAAAATTAGATATATATACTTGTTTCAAGCGGTAAAAAATTAAAAAAATTACATCAAATATTACACGGATAAAAAGTAATTTTTAGGATTATTAATTAAATTATTTAATTTAATTTAATCAATAATTTTTAAATATACAGTATAACTCTGTTATTATGTTATGACTCGTTATTGTTTTCCTATAGTTGTACTTAAATATCTTCAAAATATAATATATTATTTTATAATTTTATTATTTTTTAATATACAATAATTTATATCTAATATTTTATATTTATAAGTAAAATATATTCTGATAAAATTATATTATATTACGTTATTATAAAAAAATATAATATAATTTACCAGAATATACGTCTATATCTAAAAAAATTGATAACTAAATATAAATAAAATAAATTTTTCAATAAAAGTAGGAAATATGTACGTGCAAGATATTAAGATAAGAATTAATGATATAATATATAAGAAAATAAAAGCAAGAAATATATATATTTTAAAAAGTATGCAATAAAGTGCAAATAGAATGATAAAGTGAGGAATAGATAAATAAAAATTAAAAGGATAAGAGTCGACAAGAGAAGATCATAAAACAAAAAACATTACACAAAACATCTTTGTTATTCCAACTTGTACATTTTTCAATGGCATTATAACATACTGACATTAATGGCACTCATTTATCACGCGATCATCAAGCCTAATAAATAATATAGTCACGATAGTATTTTATATATGCAGCATTAATGAAACACTATGTTACAAGAACCGCAAAGTTTCATTAAATATTCGCTAATTAATTATACGAAGAAGTTGTTAGTCAGCTATTATTAACATTTTATTTAAAAACCGATTCATTTATTTCTTTTTCAAGCTTGACCATTTTAATTGGTATCATTATTATAACCTTGTCTCGACTATTCTTGTAACTTGGGCGGGTTAAATAGTCACAGATAATTAAGAGACATCGAGGCTCTATTTTAATATTAATACGCGGGACGCCGCGCGTTGCGTCTATCTTTCATTTTGTTACTTAATTAAACTGCCGTATAATATGAGAAAGTCGCTTCATTGTTGTTAGCAACATGAAGAAATAAAAACCGGGGAGCAAAGCTGCGCGACGAAGAGACAAAATGGCGAGGCAAAGGCAATACAAAGACCAAAAAAGGAGAAGAGGAAAAAGCAGTAATGTAAATTGCAATTCTGCGAGGATCGTATTGCGAAGATTAACCCTGACGCATGCG
Organism: Tetramorium bicarinatum; assembly: GCA_928718305.1. Classification (NCBI taxonomy): domain Eukaryota; kingdom Metazoa; phylum Arthropoda; class Insecta; order Hymenoptera; family Formicidae; genus Tetramorium; species Tetramorium bicarinatum. The sequence goes on along the minus strand of OV788322.1, from coordinate 4,841,910 downwards.
AGTTTCTTCCCTTCTATGTGCGGACTGATCCCCTTTTTGGAGTTAATCCTTTTCGTCATTGTTCTACCTTCGAGATTCGCAGCGTTAGCGAACTTATCGCGTTTGCAATTTCCTTTAGTTCTTTTTCCCCTCTCCTTCACCTTCGTTCCCGTTATCTACGGTTAAATTAGACCGACAAACAGAAAAGTATATTTACGAACGTAACGTGCAGGACTCGAGGAAGCTACCACAGCAATACCTTAATCACGTTCGCGGCGCACGTATCGTATATTTACCCCAATGGTAAATACGCCATTCGCCTTAGCGCATAACGTGTACAGATGCACGGGGCGTACAGGGTGTGCCCATTAATCGCGATCAGCACGAATGGAACTAGGTCGGCTAAAGTTCCACATTATCCGCAGGATTTTCGTCAGGGTCCATCTTATAATGGCACTCCACAATATCCATCTCGTCTTTTTATACTTCCGAAGCACGATTTAATCGTATAAAAACAAGCTTAATAACTTGAGCCGTATAAGAACAGATGATGGTTGCTGAAGAGGCTTTGTTGTGAAAATACTTTCTTGAGACGTATATATAAATAATTAAACTATACATACTTTTGTAGAGATTGTTATATCTGTTGACTGAAATAGGTAATTTTATTTATGAATAGAGAAATTATGAATGGAATAGACGCATTCAGATTATTTGTTAATGGCTTATTAAATTCATACATGATTGTTTGATGCACAAATCTTTAGAACGGAAACGGAAATGAAAATAATTGTTGACATTGCTTTATATTGTCAACATAAATTATAACGTCGTTTATGTATCGGTTCAATCGGGAATCGAAGTGACTCATAATTACATTATTTAAATTTAATTGTAACAATTTCGAGTTAATATCCATAAAGTTATACGATTCATCATTCCCGTAGCTAATGTTACAAAACCCGTCAAAGTATCTACGTGTCCCGCGCAACTCATGCCGTCAGAGCATGAGCACAAGCAAAGAAGAAACTTTATTAGATTCTTTTTACATCGCCGCCCGCATCGCGTACGCTTGCAAAAAGCTTCGATCGCGCGCAAACAACGAAGCGGTTATTCAAAGCAATCAAGATGAAAGATTCACTCTGTAAATGTGCGCGAACAGAGAGAGAGAGAGAGAGAGAGAGAGAGAGAGAGAGAGAGAGAGGAAGAGGGGGGCTTACCGTGTGTCCACACAAACACAGACACCTAAGTGCGGACAAGCGCGAAAGATGCAAACGAGAGGGAAGTAAATGGAGACTCATAAAAGTGCTGAGTAACTCGGGACCAATATAAAGCACGCCAAAGTGAAATCGAGCTTGGCACGTGAAGATCGAGCACTTCGCGCCCCGAGTTTACAGCCTGTCAGTGCTAGACCTTGACGAATGGCTGCGGAATTTGCTCGAATCGAATGGCTCCTGTCCTATTTGGCCCGCGGCCTTGGGAATCAGACAGTCCGAGAAAGAGAGAGAGAGAGAAAGCCACCTGAATTCTTCATGAATCCCTATAACTCTTCAACGGGAGTTAAATGCCAGCTTCCTCGTGCTCCACTTTCCCTGTCCGCGCTGAAAAAGCCCGTTTCTTATTTATCTCACCCGCTTTGAAGCAGATACAATCTCGCCGGTTTATACGCGAGAATTATCAGAGATCTCCGACGAACCACCGGGTTATTCGTCATACGGCGTGACAATGTAAGTTTGCACTAAAGCCAGCGAGATTTTACACCCACAGCTTATAACACATTCGTGCCCTTTGATCAGAGAGGTACCAGCAGCTAGTGGCGTAACTCAATTTTCGACGAGAACCAGTTAATGCACCCTCGATTACTCAAGCGACCTGAATTTATCGGAAAACGGCGCCCTGGTGTAAGGAGCCCCTTCTTGCTCCAGCGGACACGCGAGGTGGATCCGTGATAGTAACCCGGACCGCATGTAACTGTAACCACGGCGATAACACTGTAATCAACGGTTCTGTCCCAGGATCCGCACGATGCACGTGTAAATTTCAGATACGTGTGTTCTGACGTGTGTAAACTTTAGATTCGTGTTCGCATTAACATTAAAGGGATTATTTTGATTGCTAGATGGCATATTTAAACAACTATTTCAACAGAATGTCTTTGATAGACTCTATATAAAGGGGATGATAGATTCGTGTATAATATTTAGGCTTTATTATTTGCTTTATTATTTTCGCTTTGAACTGTCAATGAGATATTATTCTTTAACAGCTTCGAGAGATACAATAACATTGATTTTACAAACTCAAACCGCGAATTTTTTCGAAGCCACGAACAAGTCATATGAAATTTTACTGTAATTTGTTAATTCCATAAGAAATAATGAGCTTAGCAAATGATAAAGCTGTTCATAACTTTATTGAGAAGAATTCAGCGACTTGGCTGAAAACGACTTTCCATTGTATTCACGTTCTGATCTTTAATGTTGTAACGTGCTTTTAGGATTAATTACCTATCTTTCTTGATTCACATTTCGTTTGATATCTTTTTCTTTAATCCTCAATTTGTTATGTAGCATGATGAAGCTTCCAGATATCGGAATAAACTTCATTTATTTCGATATCTTTTAATGAATCATTTTAGATATTTATGTAGAATAGAACTTTTTTTTTTTTTATTCAGAAACCCATCTCATAACAAAATATAGGAATGAAATAATGAAAAGTAAATAATTGACAGGAACATAATCTATCATAATTTTTAATTCTCCAGTTATTTTGAACGAAATGCTAACTGCAGATTCTCCGGCATACATATATTAGCTGAGATAATACGTGAACTAGAATCTCATTCTAAAAGTATTTTTTAAAATTTCTACAAAAATATCAGTCTTTATAAAATTGACATTATCTTTTATTATATTCTGCAAATTAGTTAAAAAAATGTTTGATTTAGAAGATGCATAATAATTTTGCATAAGCACTTAGGCACTCTTAAATGTGCTAAGAAAATATTTACGAACAAGTACATCGTTATAAACCTAATTTATTCAGCCACGGCTACGTGGAATCTAAATAATTCATATCTCGCATAAAATATGCCGTTGCATTGCGAGCTTTTAACGAGAACCCTTCGAAGAACCAACCTAACTCTTGAAAAATTGGCTAATTTGCCCTCGATTGCACATATATTCTGGGAAAATATAAGATGAGGAAATAGGAGAAGATGTTCTTGAAAAATTTGGTCAAGATTGGAGTTTACCAAAAAATTTATTGCATTTTTTCACAATTTTTATATTATATACCGATAGTTTTACAATTTTCGTAATGCGAAATGTTCTAAAAGAACTTTACATGCTCTAGATTTAAATTTCTATTAAAAAATATGTATATGATGTCAATCAGATTTCTCTTCTGCATATTTTAAATGTTTTGATTTAATTGAATGCTATTAAAAATGTTCATCCGGTCTTGCGTCTCGCATGAGCAGATATCTCTATTACGCGCTAAATTAAAAAATTGTCCCAGTTGAATACAATTGACAGCAAACTTGTATTCGGTCGTCATATTAACAAACAATCAATAGCAGCTGTGCATTTACAATATATTAAAAAATTAAAATTCCTTCTCGTCCTTCTGTTAAATACAAATTCGAGAATTTTTCTTAAACTTGGTAGTATAAAAACCGTTTCTTTCATCTTTAAAAGTATGCGAGTTAATAGTAACACCGAAAAAGTATTTTAATTTGATATAATGCAGTCGAGAAAAAGAGAAAGATTACTTCATCTTCAACGTTTCGATTAAAAAATTGTTGGTTTTTTTTCAGAGGGTATGTTTTTGCTCGAAGCGTTTTTCCTTGGACCTTCCCAGATTGTTATTCGCGAATTCCACACAAAAGATAATTGAAATTGTTCGTGTGGGATATAGTATAGCCGGAACAGTCGGGCGTATCCTCCGACTTCGGCAAATATTCCGCTCGTTGGTCGCTCTGGTGTGCTCAAAGCTTGTGTCGGAGAAATAGACGAAGCGTCGTTTTCAACTGTAGTGGATTTATACAAGAATTTGAAACGTATGTGTATCTATTGTCCAAGCGCGGAAATGTCTTCGCTAAAAGACCGTGATCCCATCGACATAAAAAGAGTTAATTACAATTGAATAACGAAAAGAATTTTTCGACATTTATTCCGTAATTTCTTTACGGATTTTATTTTTATTTCGGAAAAATAAAGTAACAAAACGGAAAGAATAAATGTTTTTTGAAGGAAATTATTGAAAATATATACGAGTGTAGTGATTATTAAATAGATCAGAATAATTAATCAAAAATGTATTGTTAGAAAATTCAGCATGTTTATTAAATTATTCAGGTGAATATTAATATTTTAAGCACATAAAATATATTGGGTTATAAATATTATTCAATGATCATTGTATTGCGTAAAAATATTAATAAGGAAAAATTTAATAACAATATTGTCGATAAATGATATCAATTTAATCAATAATTCATTTATAACTAAATATATTAATAATATAATGAAAAATTAAATGCAAATAAAATAAATTATTATAAATTATATATTAAATGTTACGTATTTTTTGTTGAAATGGAAATAGGAAAAATTTCACATTTCTGTCGAGTCCTAATGTGATCTATAATTTGCGACCATATATTTTTTGTAAAATTCTATTTACAATTTCTGATATATATATATATATATCCTAGTTTTTTTTATTTTTCTTGCATCATACAACACATAAAATTATAAATAAAATTCTGTCGGAAATTAGATTTTCTAAAGGGAGATTTAGCAAATCAAATTGAATATTGAAATTTCAAAGCACCTCGGGAAGGGAGGGAGATACGAAATTGGTAACGGAGCTTTAATCTTTCATTTAAAGGACAATCTAACCATTAAACTTTCCGGATGTATCTTTGAGCTTCATTCAGTCTTAATCCCCTTAGGCGGAGATTCTGTTACACTTACCATTCGCGATATAAAGCGAAAGAAATGCATAGAGCCGAGCTTAAGATTTTCGTATTTAGGGGAGATACCCCCGATTTATACATCTCCTGGAAAATTTTCATATGCCATTGACTCGGAATTTTAAATTTTAAGCCTTGGATAAATATTAATAAAGTTTTAGTAATATTTTAATAAATATTATTATATTTATTATACTATATCCTAAGTCGAGAATTAATATTATCTTCAAGATTTTTACAAAATCTAATTTTTAAATAACACAATTAAAAAGAATCTTTTTGAAGTTACATATAAATTATCTGTTTGATTAAATTTAATTATGGTTCTTAAAGATGCGATTTGTAATATTTCTTTCATTTTCAAGCTCTAAAAGTGAATAGAGAAGCACTCGAATTTGCGATGAATTTTATAGTGACCTAATTAATAATTCAATAATAGACGCGTACCTTTTAATACCAAATCATTCTTTTTTTCTACCGATACGAAGGATCGCGGAAAAAAAAGCGTAATTAAACCGGTGCCCTGATGCCGTGAGCGCTGCAATTAATTTTGCGGAGATATGGCATGGTATTGATTAAGGCAGTGGCGGGATTAAAAGTAAGTCGATACGTGACAGCCGTTCACAATTCATAAAATGCCGATTGAAACGATCCAGATGGTATTGGCATTTTTTTAGATACGTACCCCGAACCTTCCACGTCAGGAGACCCTCAGCAATTCGTAAACAACGTCCCAGAGACATTGTAACTTCTCGCGAGCAAGGTTCGATAGCTGCATTTGCATGGCAAGGGAAATCTACTCCTAATCAGTATGCGAAACCTATTGCAAGCGGCCCGCATACCGTCAAGCCAATACAGCCTTTTCGTAATGATATCGTGTACTGCGAGATCTTTCATAAACGAGTTCTTGTCCGCGTTAAAAAGAAAAATAAGATATCGCGCAGGCGTTGAAATTTAAATCGGCGTAAAATTGATATCGGGTGATCGCTTCATCTCTTACTGTACTCTTAATTAAGCAATTATATCCAATAGATAAATAACGTCACTTCAAATCGAAAGTCCTCGTAATTAATGCACGCAAAAAGAGTGTAATTTAGCGCGTTTAATTAAGATACTAGAAACTTTTCTGTCGATAAATAGCACAGCTGTATTATTTACGACTTTCAAGTGTGGAGTACTCATTTATAGTCAAATCGAACTTTAATCGAAAGCTTATCGTAACTGTTTTCTTCCGCATTTTTTAAATCTTTATTTAAAATTCGTCATTAAAAGTTTCGGATCTAAAAAGATCACTTACAAAGTACGTAAAATGCAAACTGTCGCCTCTGATCTGCTTTTTCTGTGATCCCCTATGTCAGGAAGTTTTAGATGAAATTGCTTTCATTCTATTTTAATCTATTTATTTTTAAAAAATTGTTTTGTTGTACTATTAAAGAAAAAAAATACAAAAGTATACATCGTTGTACGAAGGAATTTTTTTTCGATTTCGATTTCAATTTTCCAATTCCAAATATTTGATGCAAAAAGCAAATTTAGAGATATCGGGTCCTCGTAAAAAGCTAAGCCAGATATACCATCATTTTGATAGAATTTACTTTTTTTCGAAACCAAGAAAATGAAACAAATAGTATAATATTTTTTCTGTGATTAATTCGAAAAAATAAATCTCGACTTGGGAGCTACCAAACTTTTGTATCTCCGCGATTCACATATATGCAAATAATTTCTTTTCGCATTCGCGAATCCCAAGTAGGTTGTGCCGAGTGAATGAACTCGCCTGTAGTGTATGTACGAAATGGAAGGACCGTGGGACGCGTCGGGTGCGGAAGATGAAAAGATGCAGTACACTAGACGGAAAAGAGAAAAAGAAATAGCTACTGCTACGAATGGAAGGAGATTCTGACTTCACTCATAATACCGGTTGGCCCATTAAAGCTCGCCGAGACACGCTAGTGTTCTCCTTGCTCGAGTGCTCTCTTTCCTAGAGTCGACCAAATAGTTACATCGGGGTAGAGAATTTCTCCGTCATGACCGTGGATTTTCTCGAAGTGGAAGCTCTGGTCCGTTCTTGAATAGACGCTAGAAGATTTGTCGCTTTAATATCGTTCCATCGATGACGAAAGACTGTCTTACGAGATCTATAAAATGTTGGATGAATCAAAAGCAACAAATCTTTTGAAATTCGGAGAGAATAAATCTTTCGAATTTATACATTATTAATGTTTATTCAGAGAGGCTAGGCACGAATTCAGGTTGAGGCTGTTTATTTTAGAAGTTACTAATTTAAGTTAAACTTGTTTTCTAAAGGAAGTCAAATATGATCGTTTCGTTTTTTTTGACGCGCGCACTAACATCCGCAAGAAGTCACATTAGTCACGCTTCAGGTGTGATTCGCATACTGATGCATTTACACGCAATATATCGTCTTTGGCGCAGAGTTTTATATTTTATGTCGCCCAAGTTGCACTGGTTTCCACTCTTAGCACGTAGTAAAGTACACCACTACCCGGGAACCCTATGCGCACCTATACATTATTTTCACCCCGCGTGATTTATCGTCCCCACAGCAGTAATGGAACTTGCGAAGCTTGTCTGACACATGTGTAAAGGATTGCTCATATAAATATGGTAATATAAACACCGGACAGGCGTTAAGAAATGCACACGTCAGTCGCAGAACCGTGTAACAGCGATTCATTAATAACGCAGCCAATCGTTGAAACACCTTTGAAACAATTCAGTGCACAAGTAAAGAAACGGAAAGGGTCTCTTTAGGATCTGCGGAAGATTCCACGTAGTGTTTCAACGGTTATTGCGTAGCGCGGATGCTCTTCTTCCCTAATACACTATATCGTCCAAAGGAAGATACCTAAATGATCCGAACACGGTATCTCCATTATCCGATAGTCTACGGAGTCCCTGGGCAGCCGTTTCGCCGATCTAGCGCACAACTATCACCCATCCATTGGAAGAAATTGCCAGACGCCTCAGGATAGCCGTGCGCGAACGTGCAGATTACGATACATCCGGTACGTGTTGCGTTCGCATACATCGCGCGTGCTCTTGCCAATGGCTTGCGGTATCGCTGAGCTAGTTGCATTCTCCGTTCCATTAGCCTAGGCGAAAATTATGTAAATACATTTCCTTCTCGATGCACATGAGAGAGGCGACAAGACCGAAGTAACGAAACTTGTAGCGTCGTCTTGTCGCGCCGCGTTTCTGCGAGTTGCGTTTTTACATAAATTTTACCATCGATCATCCCGTCGCTCAGTCAGTAAGACAGAATGACAAAGTGATGTGCGCTTGATGATGAAGATGTATAGAGTTCGGTGCGAGGCAGTATAAAACGGATAATATAGCCGCAGAGATACACATATCGGTTTCGTGATATCTGGGTGTTTATTTAGACAATTATTTCCTAGCAATTATGAGTAATAATATACTATTAAATTACTAATAATAGAGTGATGATGGCGCCAATTCGTAATAATCATTATGTAGAAAAGATCATGTAAAAAGATAAATTGAATTGCTATTGAAATTACGCGAAGGTGAAGCGTGAGTTTTATTTGTAACGTTCCGCTGCGGTGAAGATCGATGAATCAAATTGATTCATCATCCAGTTTGCAATCCAAACATTAGTAAAACATCGGTCCATCGGATTGGAAACGCGGATCAAAATTGTTTTATGAACGAGCGCGAATGTATAGAAGATAATCACCTCTGACGTATAAATAGAATCTTTTAATCGTGGACTTGTATTTTTCCAATTTATATGCGAGTAAAAAGGTAATAGTACCGCCTGCGACACACACGTGGCACTATAACCTTTCGGTCTAGAAATAGAATATTGCATACCGCGCATGATTTAATAAACTACTCGCACGGATTAAGTTAATAATTTCTGGTGACCGTAATTGCGAGTGTCGAATGTGTTTGCAACATTCATGCGGATTGTGTTAGGGCATAGCATCGTGTGAATCATTAACGAATGTTGCGAGTTAAATTTCGAAATCTTTACGTCCCCCTTTATCAGAAGAGGAAAAGGTTATTAAATTTCTCAAAAAGTATCAAGCGTTTTTCTCGTAGACCTCTATTATTTCCGATCGAGATAAAACTACTTCTTGACATTGCAGATGCAATCTATGCATTTTGAACATGGAAAAGTATAAAATGTACGCCGTTCTGTCTCCCTTCCTAGAGAAGATAGATTTAATTTTGGCTCTCTTCTTGCATTCGACACAAGTGCATCTGATAGCGAGGCTACCAGGAAATATACAGGCATCATATCGATACTCGCGGATGTCGAATGTTCTTTGAATATCTACGTGATTTATATTTGCAAACATATCGGCATTTTGAGTCACATGCAGCTGCGTGTTACTTCCGTATGCATTGGCCGTCACGAGACACGAAGGAAAGATTAAATAGCGGGAGAAGGAAGCTGACATTTCTATATCCTCGAAATTGCAAATGTTATACTCAGATACCGCGATAAAATAGCATTGCAAGAAAATACGTGAATTATTAACGTAACAATTAAAATATGTTACACTAAACTTAAATACGACCAAGATGTTAATTTATAGCGACAATAGTAACATACATTATTAAGATAAATTTAACGGAAGTTTTGTTGTCGAGCAATTTCGGAATATTAATTCGCGGTGTTAAAAGATTAAGGTCGCGCTCAGCGAGATTAGGGCCAATCAATAATGTAACGATCGCGACCTTCGTCGTCGGCGTCGTTGTTGTAGTCAGGAACATCGAAGGGTTTCGCGTGTCCGATGCGGTGCAATCCGTCAATCAGCCGAAAACGATCGTTGGTAAAATCGTCAATGTTCGAATTTAGGTCACTGCAAAGCTCGCATGAGCTTGCGCGGGATTGAACTTGCAAAAGCCGTCCCATAAGCTGAGAAAAATAAACAACGGCGAGCGCTTTCGCGCGTCGGAAGTGAATAGATCGGAAGTCGTACTCTCTTAAAGAAAACACTGTCGCAGTCCTAATAAGGGTGCACCCTCGCTTTCCGTGCTCTGGGAGTAACCTGTTGCGGCGACTCTATTAATAGTTTGGGAACCGATAAAAATCCGATCCGACCTCGTTACGTTACCTGGTTACGTTTTCCGACGCTTTCCTACCACATATCTCGAAATACATTAACGCTCGGATGATTAAATTGGAAATAATACTTTCATATGAATAGGTATCGTGCGGAACTGTTAATTAAAAAAGAGAAAAAAAAACAGTATAATTGTATGTCAATGGTTTTACGACAATATAAAAACGTTGATAAATACAATGAATGGTAAAATGCAATCGCATATAAACTACAATACGTCACGTGTAGTTTATGACGACATTTTTGTTTTACATGTTTTTACACCGGTCCCCAATTTACATGACGCGACTATTCCGCGAGAATAATTTTAGGACGGTCTGATAGAACTGGGTGATGTGTAACACGGTAAATTGGATCACTCCGAAACAACTACAAATCTATCGGGACTAGTCACCCACAATTAACTTGAACAGTAAAGATCCTTTAAAAAATGACTGAGGTATCTCCCACAAATTTTGTGCCATTCGTGTAAGTGGCAGCTATCAATTGGTGGAAAGACATCGTAATTTTATTTCTCTCGAATCGAAAACTCTGAAAAACTCATTATCAGAGACTTACCAGTTTCAGCCAGAGATTCGTGATGAGCAACTGGTTCTTTTCGTCCTGTAATAATAATTAAATATTAATATTATATTAAATAGCTTTTTTCATGCAAAACAAGTTTTAAATGTTTAAGTAAAAGTTATATGCAACCATTAATAATGAAATAGATATCAGCAATACAAATAATTCTTCTCACTAAATAATTATTTAATATTTATAAACTACAATAATACAGTTTTACATTAATAAAGATTTCAAGTTTCCAAGTCCACCGAAACAACTGCAGATAAAATAAGTAATGAATAAAAGATAAATAAAAAATCTAGAACATTTTGTACATAATGTGTAAAGAGTATCTAATATTCTAATATTTCGAATTTTTAATATTGCGAATCAGTGTTATAAACATATAAGACTTTTTTCTATTTTAAAGTAGACACAAGCTTGAATTTTGTTTGAAATTTGTCCGACGCAAAACGAATTAACGCGCTAGAAGCGGCTTCGTAACTCATTATATAGTTTCATATCGCAATTAAAAATTGCTACAGAAAAGCGCATGTATATTTAACAAGGTTCGTAAAGACAAAGGACCTTCATTGCTCAGACTGTCCACAAGTTGTATAATAATGACATATAAAGTACGTTATTTAATCAATTGGACAAAGTAAACTATTTACGCATATTTTTGTGACTATTATAAATGTAGTATAATAAATTCTTGAGAACAAGCGTTTTTTTAGGAACAATGCGATGTAAAAGAACACACAGAAAGATCGACCAGCAACCAGTACAAATTGCGAGAAATTTTTCTGCTCATAAATTTATGTTATATTAAAGGAAAAGATAAAAAAGGAAAAGAGAAAGAAATCTTTAAAAGAATATTATAAACGATTCGCCATTTTACACAATATAGATCATCAAGTTTTAAAATATTATATAATAAAAACATTTGTTTAACAAAATATTTAATAAAGTGCTTATTTTATGTGTCAAATAACTTTTTATTGTATAACTTGCAAGTATTAGTGTTAGAAAATTTATTTCCATTAAAATTTTGTTTTCACAAAAACATTTTTACAAGACTTGAAATATTTTTTTGGGGACCTTTTCAGCTGTGCGTCACGAGAGTGCAATGTAAATAATTAATATTACAATCCAAGCTAAATCCTAGAATATTCTGTTGGCCTTTATCAGTTTTCGTATTGCAATTAAAGTCGTCAACTCTTATGAAAACATAGACTGTTGTAATCCATTCGTTACTGAAAACTGAAAGGAAAATTGATTACATCAGAATTAGTTTAAAAAATGACCAACTAACGCAAATTTGAAAAATTTAATTTTGCTTTGAAAACACAAATAAAAGAGCTTTATTAATACATGTATATAAATATATAAATATGTGCTGTAATTATATAATAACTTGCAATAATTACTTTTTTCATGTTTTTTCACACATAATGTCTTAGTCATTAGAATTTATTTTTGATATTTCCTGAAAATTTTAAAAATTTTAATAATCAAAGAAATAATTATATTTAACATATTTGTAATGTATAAATTAAGACTTTTAATTTGAAAAATCTATGATTTATGACAAACTTATATATAAAACTCTTAAATTTTGTATCTAAGATTGTAATACATTAATACAAAAACGTAATAATGAATAGAATTCTTCGTATTATAGAGATTTTTCAAAGTACTGTTTATAATTTCTTGACATTTTTTAATTATGACTTTTAATTAATGTTGCATCTAAGATTATAAGATTATAAAGAGAAATAAATTACAAAAAGAAGAAATTTATTCATGGAACTAGAATGAAATGAAATGGAAAATAGAGGTTACAAATTTATGAAAAATAAAGAATATAAAAACTCCGAGGAAATGTAGAAAACAAGAAATAGTGTAGTTCTCTTTGGGAAATGTCTTGTTTTACACCGTGTCCGCATGTCAAGAGAAACATCTCGAAGACAAATATCGCGCATATGCGACGAATGAGTGCATGCAACGGGCCTTGTAACTTCTTGACATACAAGGTAGAAACAGTCCCCAATGAAACGCTTAGTTTGCTATATCGCTACCATTTTTACTGCCGTCATGTACGAAATTTCCAATCTCATTTGTTCGCTTCATGCATTATCAGCCTCGTCACGTAAAGCCTCGGCTTTCGAGTTACTCATGTTCAAATCGCGTTCTTATCCTGATTACGAACGGTATCTTACACGAGGAATGCTTATCTCCCATGCTGCATGGGAGCTGCATTCCCGTGTCCCTTGGGAGGCAGCATCCGCGAAGATGAACTTCTATATATCCTCGAAACGTATGGCAATAAGTTAGATATCGATCCTTGTATCAGAAAAGCGCACGGTAGGAGAAACAATGAAATAATATATATAACATTGTTTCACGCGAAAAACTTTATACTACAGTAATGGAAGATAATTTTTAAATCAATATGTTGCGAAAATAATCCACAAGTATCTTATAATTGTCGAAATTTTAATAGATTATATGTTTAGAAATACTGAATTTACTGATTTTATAATATGATAAAATATCTTTCTGTTTTGTAATATACCAGATAATATTACCAGAAAGTATCTAACAGTAATAATAGTTACATGTATGTATAGTATTATAAAGTGTTTATAAAAGTACTCTATTTAATTTCTTTCGGAACTGCTACGAGAGATACAGGCGATTTATGCTTATCGATGGCAATCTTATAATTATTTCCGTCTCGACAACTTGGCAATTCTTTAAATCGGTCATATATCAACGGAGTTAACAATCGGGCTTTTCTTCTCCCGCGGCATATATCGAGACGTTTTTGGAGTCCCGATCTATTCCGCGAAGAAAAGTGAGCTCTGAGTTTCTCGCCGGCTTATCCTTTCGTTCGTCCGCGAGATAAACTGTTTCTCGATAATTGGATCTTATCGTTTAACCTCACCCCTTTCAAAAACCACCATCCAAAGCTCCATCTAAGGTCGAGGTTAATCCACGTGGTCATTACTTCGCCGCATTCCCTTGCATAATTTAACGTCTCGCTGAAACTTTTCATTGTCGGCCGTTCTCCAAGCGCCCGCTCGATCCTAGGCTAATAGGACCATAGTTGCACACAATCACAGCCCATCACGTCTTCTAACATTGCCGCTCGTTTAACTATACTATGGAATTGCAGAATTATTCAGGATTTTTACCACTAGTAAAAATTTTTCTATTTTATAGTAGCGATTTCTCATACATTTGAATAAAAAATACATTGTTATTTGCAATTTCTTAATTTATATATATGTACATACATACATATATATATATATATTTTTTTTAAATTTAAATTTATAAACTTTAATTAAAATATCAAACAAGATCTGTTAAATAAAATAAATTGAAAACCTGATGGAGAACATATGTGCGTACAACAAGGAGCACATTAAACAATGATTCCATTCAGCATCGCTGAGTTTTCAATCTAGAAGAATTTTCATTCTTCGCCAAAAGTAACGGCGCTTCGTTTTTCCCGATGACTGTCGAATCTTGCGGCACGCTATTATCTGGACCTGTTCCAACGTACTCTGTTTTTCTGGGCATTCAGTCCTCCACTGAAGTTTTCGAGCAGTCCGGGACAAATACTTGGAGGTTTAACAAGCTGCCTTCTGACGCGTAGCTAAACGCGAATGAGAAAGAGGGAGAAAAATGTTACACCGCAACGTAACAGTCTGCTAGGATTGTTAGAGTGCAAGAAACAAAACAACCAAGAATCTTATTTATCTATTGTGATTTCACGGACATTTAATTTTTAAGGAATATAAATTAGTCTGAGGAAAATCGTAAATACGAGTAAATACGCTTAATTAATCACTGATCATTAATAAATCATTGATTTTATGATTCAGTTTCTCTTTCTATCGCTCTTTTTTTTCTCCGATCGTTTTTCGAAAATATAAATTCGATGCTTTCAATTATTAGGGATTTATCTGCAATTAATTACAAATTAGATATTATTACTAGAACAGTTTCAGTTAAATAAATATTAATTTGCACTTTGGACGTATAGCGTTTCCACAACCGCATTATTACGCAATGTTGTAGATATTTCGGATACTGATTAGGAAACTATGCCGAGGATTGTTTCAGGACCCGCCTGCGATATGGTTTAGCTGCGATTGTACAGATTTTGTGACCAAAGAGAATGTTCAGTACCTGCCCCGACAAATTGAACACTGCCGCAGACTATTGCGGTCACTTCAATCAACCGCCTAGCTCGATTGCGTCTACAAAGGAGAGCCCGATATCTCCTCTCGACACGTGCATTCAGCTATCTTGCCCGCTGATACTTGTACTAAAACCGCCTTGACCTCGATTATTATTCTTTATGTGGAGATTTGTGTTGCCACAATTGGATTAATGTTTTGATTGGCGTTCTAAAATTGATTAATGTACTCAAAATATAAGAGGAAACGAATTTTAATACATCCATAATTTCGTTCAATTCTTTACAACAGCTATAGAGACATATAATACAGAACATAACAACAGAATTGATGTATATAGTTAAAAGATTAGAAAATATGTATTTTGTTTTTTTTTGCTTTTTAATTATTTTATTGTATGATTTTATATACGAATTGCATATTGATGACATGGGATGAAAATATTTAATGCGCAGTAGCGCGTATTGCAATTTCAAAGTTAAATGTTCCATCCAAAGTTACTAAACTTCGATCATGGAGACTAAGTAACAGAAATATATGTTACTATAAAGTTAGATTGGCTTACACGAAGATAACTGCAATTATGTGAATTTTCATCCAAGGAATTGCCAGCGAAAATACTCGCAAAATTTAACACACTTAGCGTAACATAAAGTATTGTTGGAACGTAAATAGAGTTACCGCAAAATAGAACATAATTTACTTCAGACTCACGCGCGCGATGAACTTGAAAGCGTACATTATTCAATGATACTTTGATTCGTTTATCTCGTGATCTAAAAATAAATTCTTAATTAATAATTTCAATTATTTTATATATTAAGTTTCTTAATTTTGATTTTCAATAACAAATATTATAGTAGTTATTTAAATTTGTTTAACTTAATTGTTAAGAATAAATAATGTTTATTTTAAATGACGGAAAGATGAAATTATCGTGATTAAAACGTAATTTATTAGAAAAATTCTTATTCCAACCACAAGTTTTGTAATTATTTTTGGCTGATAAAATGGTTCAAGAGAAATTTTATTTCATGACGGATCCACCATATAAATATGCCGACAGATATGTCGATTTTAATCAACGACTAGATATTGAGTAACG
Source organism: Tetramorium bicarinatum (assembly GCA_928718305.1). Lineage (NCBI taxonomy): Eukaryota > Metazoa > Arthropoda > Insecta > Hymenoptera > Formicidae > Tetramorium > Tetramorium bicarinatum. The sequence goes on along the minus strand of OV788322.1, from coordinate 4,825,965 downwards.
AAATAATAAAAGAAAATATTATCGTTAACGCATCAAAGCCGAATGCTATTTCGATATACGAATTTTTGCTTGTACGCAGAGAACATTCGACATCGAAAAAGCGCAGAAACATTTATGGCGGAATTAATAAAATTACCATGAGCGAGTAGTTGAAAGATGGTATTCTTTCCGGGTCAGTGATTTTAAACCAAGTGTACCAGAAATATTAACGATCGTTCTAACAGCAGTAAAATATTAAAAGGTTGATAAGGCGACTTCCACGTTGTTTTCGAATGCATAAATGTCGAAACGAAGGAATCCACAAAATTTATAATCGTAAATTCGGACTCCTTCCGCGAGCGGGGAAAAGAATCATAGAAAACAACAGACTGTTTCAATGAAATTGTTTTACAAAAAGCACACAAGAAGTAAACAAGTTGCAATGGATATTTGCGTGGCATTGAATGTAGCACAATATTATATTGCATTGAAAATAAATTAATATAATAGAATATTTATATGAGACTTTGTACAAGTAAAGTTTTCGTTTATAAAACTTTATTTCACAAATTTCCTCAAAATTAAATTAATGCAAATTATAGAAATTGTCACATTTTTTTCTAGAATATGGAATTTTAATATTATATATACACACGTATAAATATACACTCTTTCGCTCTCGCTCTCTCTCTTTCTTTCTCATATATTTTGCTATTTGTGTCAGAGGTATTCACTAATTAATATATAAAATTTTAATTAATATATAAAATTTAACGTAAAAATTTAAATTTATAAACGCTAATTGATTTGACTTGTCAATTAGCAGAAACTACTTTTATAGATAATCAAAATTGTAAAGAAAAATTTTATTTGTTTCTAACATTAATCAATACTAGTGTAAGGCTGCATTAGCTTCAATTATTTAAGTTTGCGTTTAATTGACCTTGTGCTTTAATACGATTAGTTACTTTACAAAATAGGACACAATCAACTCAGTGTTAGATACGAATCGGTGATGCACTCGTGAGCGCGTACGGTCGTTAGACTTGCTGTAAAATGCAGGAACGCGAGGAACAGGATCCCGAGTAATTTCCAAATCAATAGGTGTTGCGAAGCCTTCCGAATGACTTCGCAGGGAATTGGCGTGCTCGAATTCTCGGTTACCCCAGCGGGAACATGAATCGCAAATTCGTCCTCGCCAGGATGGCGCATCACCTAGTTATACCGTCGGATGTAGATACGGTGTAACGAAATCGTCTCCGGGGATATCATTCTCCTATATACATATATTCTGCAGTACCTCAAACTATTCGCAGATCCGCGCATAGTCTCTTCCCGGGATACATATCCCTCGAAAAGTTCAAACAAATCGAGCGGCTGCATTAGCTGCCGCATTAAATTCCCCATCAAGTAGATTGTTTCTGGGAGTTTACGCGCAAGTCCCGTGACTCATTTGTAACATCGACGAAACATGGAAACGTAGCTGGAATTTCATAATTCTAGGTTACGCTACGATAGTAATATGAAGATATCTGCATTATTAATATTAAAATGATGGAGATATTTTGTATTTTGTTATAACTCCTACGTAAAGAATAAATTAAGCATTACAAAATTATTTCTGATAGTTAAGATGTTAAAATTATTACTTTTTTGATAAATGCATTAATATCTTACCAGCAATTATTATAATCATTTTGATTTGTATACAAGTATATGAAGATTATACTTGCAAAGTAAGAAGTCTCAAATCTTTTATCTTGGTGCAAATTATACATTACAGTTGTCGAATAATATTCTTTGTCTTTTAAAAAGGAATAATTTTACTACAAAAATATTTACTTGAATTCTAATTAATTTTCTAATTGAATTATAATAGTTGTTTAATCGAATCTAAATTATAAAATTGGACTTTTTAGCCATGATTGATAACACACTAGATCTCAAAATTCAATAGCTTTCAAAATATAATATAATAATTACATACAAATAACGTATGAGCAATTTAAGTCTTTATCGAATCGTTTTGTTACTAAATGGATTTGTGTAATTTAAATAATCATCATTATACTGTCGCTAATTCCTGTTCAAATATTCAGCTATTTTAATTACTGATGAAAAGAAATGTCACACATATGTATATTATGTTGGAACGGTTGACGTTCATATATCCTACATTGCGGAATACGTGGTGTCATACGGATGAAAAACTTGTGGGACACATGCGCGCGTCCTCGAATATGACGCATGGAAAGCGTTCTCCGAAAGCTCATCATTGGTCTGAGCGCATTGTTCGGCAGATCGAGACGCGTAGGATGTAGTGGGAGGGACGGGGGATGCTATGTGTGCATGCATGTAACGGCTGAGAGCAATGCCGTAACGTGTTACAGTCATTTGGGGAATGCCATAATGTCACGTGGCCAATTTGCGTCCCAACTAGGATTCGAGCGGAATCGTGAACTCTCGCGTGGCCTCCATTGCGATGAAAAGGTCACCCGTCGATTGTTGCAACTATGCAATCGAGCAGATGCATCGAAGCTAAACGAACTGATTGGAAACGTCCAACAGACCGCTGATAACAGCGCGTTATGACAACAGCGGTCATGACAACAGAAAGATTAGGAAACTGTAGAAAAGTACTGGGCTATCGAAAAATAGTAGGCTTGCCTGATACAAGTATTTTCTATATTGTGCTATCTTAACTTCAAAAATTGATATTTTCTATTAAACATCTTTAATTTTGCAAAAATATTTAACAAAATTTATTATCATTGGTTTAAAGATTACAGAGCGAATACTTTTTTAATAATAATTTATCTGAACATGTTTGCATTGAAGTTGAGCACACATATCCGTTAGTACGGAAAAAAATCATTCTCAATATATGTATATAAATACAATTAAAAGATCAAAGCAAATTAATTGAAACTTCTGATTGCGAATATGTGTGTATTTGCTGTTAATTACTGTGTATTACACTATGTATACACGCTCTTTTAAATGCCGTATGCAATAACTCATTGGTTATAAAACGACATTGCCATTTCATCATCGAGATAAGACGTTGTATCTCAAAATTATTCTCTTTTGACATAATAGTTAAATAATTAGGTAGTACTTGTCAATCAATCTTTAGTTAAAATATAAATCGACTGAGATTTTTAAATACTTGAATAAATTTTTTATCCAAAATTCTAATTAACTATAAAAATTTTATTTGTCGAATAACGTATCCAGATAAAAATATGAATGCAAAATTGATCATTGCGCGTGCGTATTTATTTATATGTATATATTTATTTGAATGTGCAATAAGTTAAGTGCAAATGCAGATTTACAAAGTACGTTCTAAGCGCTCTCAACGATGGAATGCTGCTATTATTATACGTACGTTTTTTTTAGACCATCTCCTACGTGGGTGGGCGAGATACATGAAACATTCCATTTCGATACACGATACTTCCGCATAAGAGTATCATTTTATTGGAGAACTTGCAGGGGAAATCAAACCGCTTTCATTATATCCGAAAGGTCACTCATTGATTGCTAAAACGTCAAATAGAATAGACGGGCAGGTAACCGACAAGGGATACGAGTGTTTCCTCTTTCAAGCAAAAAATTTTAATTTAACATCAAGTGGTTGTATATTGAGGACCACTCCCGAAAGCCTATCTATGTACACATATAAAAATTTTAATTAGAAATAGTTTCCAAAAAAATGTCAAATACATAGATGCGTTTGAAGAGGCACTTTTAACTTTGCGTTTTAGAATTTTGCTAATACAAAAATTACATATATATAAGAATTTTATGTATTAAATAAATTCAGAAACTTAATATTAAGCTCATATGTTTACATAAATATATCAAACTTTTTTAAAAAAGTATTTTAAATGATCATTTAATTTCTTTTAAGAAATTTTATTATTAAGACTAAAAAGCGAGAAATTGTTCTGATTTGTTTATTAATTATTGAAACACCAAATTAAGCATGTATTTAAATGACAAGAAATACAATTTTCTTTTCTTTCAAAATTAATACAACGAAGTAGTTAAAATGTAGATAGAAATGAGTTATATCTGGATGGATGTATATTTGAAATATTGAATCAATAATTATACTCTGAATAATTACTATTTGAATAAAACTTTTAAATGAACGTTTCTATCAATTCTGTCGTTTGTACATTTATTAGAGAGAGAAATTTTCTTCTCAAGAAAATTTCTCATTGCAATTGACAGTGAATTACGAGTATTTTTTTTTTGAATTAGTTGAACATTAATATTTATTAATTCAATAACATTCATATTATTTAAATTAAAGAAATAATCTTCACATAAGTTTCGTATCATGTATGAATGATTGAAAGTAAAAATGATATAGGTCAAGTTTGATACGATCTGAGATATTTGATGTTTTTCCATCTGGGATATTGAAAAACGTAGCGAAGTGTATCATGAAAAATTTTTGGTTCCATATATTACTATTATATTCAGAGATAGTAGAGATAGCACCGCACGAATGATTTTATGAGAGACAAGGTCGCAAATAAAAATAAATAAAAATACCAATTTGCGTAACTTTTACTTTCGAGCTCTTATTTGTTCTCAATACGAAGAGATGTTTGTGGCTCATGAAGTGTTACTTTTTTTTATAGAATCCTATTACAGTGAAAACTTGACAATTTTGCAATTTATCATGTCGAAAAGAGGATTTCTTATCGCAGACCAACTTTCGGCTTCGATGACTTAGTTCGTCGGTTAAGTATAGAAAAAAGTTCGGCTCTCGGCCAGAATTAGGTCGTGAGCATGATCTAAAAGCCCAACCACTAATTAACATAGCAAGGCCATACTCAAATTGTTAATTAAAGCGATACAAATCAGTGTCGTTGCAATATAGAGAGCTATTCAATATTTATATAGAATAAATCTTCGCATAGCAATCTGATATACATACATATCATACATCGATGGCGTTGGAAAGTAATTAGATACTGAATATAATTGCGCGCACATTGGTAGGATGTGATATCGCAATATTGATATCGTAAAATATAATTAAATATAGGACAATATCGTGTGACATTTGTGTAATAATGATATTGGAGAGCAAGTAAATGAGAACCAACATTTGATTTTGATAATGATAGATTAAAGGACAACTCGTGACATAAAATTAACATTTTTCTTCTTTTTTATTTAACAATTTGAAGCTTGATGTATTTTATCATTTAAAGAACAAATGAGTCAACAAACAATTTACGCCATTCTTGTTCCTGTAATAATTAAAAAGAAGCCACGTAATACGGTATTTATACGGCAATGAATTTTCACGTTATTCCCAATTAAAAGGAAGAAAACAAAATTTTTCAAACTATTGTAACGAGTTTATTTCTGTTCTCTTAATTTGTTCTGGCATTTTAGATACAGGAAGCACGTCTCGAAATATCACATAATCCGCCATAATAATAATAATATAATAATAAAAATAATAGTTAAAAAGATACATGTAATCTATACATATATGTATATATAAAAGTTACATAACATGTTCCAACTGCAATATCCGGCGCATCACAATTTGTTCACGCTTCTCTACTCTTTTCCGTCAAACGAAGCGAAGGTGAAATTTTTCACGTTCCCAGATTTCTGAATTTTATTCATTTCGTGAGTAAATTCAATCTACCACGGAGCGTATCGAATGTAAATCCTAACGGCGAGTTCGCGCGCGGCGCGAGTAAGCACAACGTGGCCCAATTAAGGCAAGTCGGTCGAAAAAAGGGGGAAACGAGAGATTTCGGCAGATTGGAATATCGGGGCAAATTCCTTTCGCGTGTGTACGCAATCTATTAAAACGGCAGACTATTCGAGTAACCGGGTGTGGAGGGACGAGTGCGAACTTTTTCAGTAATTAATCGGTCCCGATATTTCGTTCCTTCCCACGGCATCCTCGACCGTCGATTAATCTTATTTGCGATCGGCAAACCAACTGGCAGAACTCTATTGTATTTTTGGCGGAGCACGCTTTTTAATCGGCACCGGGTTGGGAAACTTTGCCGTAACTTCGCCGAGGAGAGACTATTACTGTTCGGAATAATGCCGGGGGTTCCGTCACACGGGTCACCACCGACGAGATCTATATTAACGCTGAGTAAAGTTAGCCACTCGATTATTCAGGCCGCCACTACGAAGGAAACTCGAGGTGGCCAGAAAGAAGTCGCTAATTAATTAGAGGGATTCGGACGTAAAGTACCAACAGATTGTGACGTTAGTTACTGGATTTTATCTGTATTTCCTGAATGATTACTTTACTAATTTTAACCACAATTAAAAATTCTTTTAATGTATTTTATTTAAAATTTATCGAGATTATTAAAAATGTTTGATTAATTATCAACTCTAATAATATAGATAAAAGTAGAATTTACAATCACGCTTATATTAAATTCTACCGATTTCGTGTCTAGAGTTGGCGACAAGCAACGACAACTTGCCGCGTGCCGATCAAGTAAACTTTCGAGCGAAAATTATGCATTTTTAATTGCTATCGAAATCAGCGTTACGGGCAACGTGTTTCTGATTCAGTCAGATTTGTTGAGTTCTAGAGTGAACCGTCAAAGTATGCCCGGAGGGAATTAAGCGCGACATCCGACAGATGGATTAATTCCGTCGTTCGCGCACGATACCGAGACTGTATATTACCGATATATACTAGTGCTGTGTCAGTTGCGTATATAAACGACGTCAATAAACGGTCGTTGTAAACATCGTATTGCGGTTTTGCGATCAGTCTCGCTTTAGTATAGAACGGACGCGGCATTAACAGCCGTTGATTAAAAAATCTTGCGTGAATTTAACACAGAATTTATTTTTTAAATATTGCTTTCAGACAAACACATGCACGCACAATCCGTTAAAATAAATACAATTATAGATTACAGCGCATCAGTTTCATTTCATTTTTGTTTATTTTGTTTTGTAGCAAGCAAAAGTGATCATACATCTCCTTCAATATTAATAACATGGCTGCAACTTTGGGAAAATTTTAGGGAAATTTTTGTTTAATAAAAGCTTTAGAGTAAACGCGTGCGCCAATTTTGTCGTTTGCAGTAACGTGTATGGCTTTTCTGAAATTACTATGGGACATGTCGCGTTTCCAAGATACTTTCGTGGCAAAAGTGGCTAATGCGACCCGCGGAAGAGGCACAAAAGCGTGTCGTCTTTCATCAGCTTGCATTAACTAGGGCTCGGCAAATCCAGCATTTCCGCTCCACAGAAGGGAAAGCTAGCGTACACCATTCATGGGGCTTCACGAACGTGCGTTTTCTCCTCGATGTAAAAAGTACAGTAAAGTACAGTACGATTTCCGAGCGGAATAAACCAGAGCTCTAGTTCACCTCGCGTTCCTTTTCCATCTTTCGCACGCGCTATTTATCGCGGCGATGAAACCGACCGTGGGACGGACTCGAGATCCGACGATTTTCATGTAAATGCCGGGATTACCGACGCCTTTCAACGCTCGAGAGTATATAGAGGGGTGTCTTCGGCTCGGACATTTTTTAATATCGCGTTACGCGCCTCGAGAATCATAGGCTTTAATGGCTAAAAAAGACGATCTCGATGATATATATATTCGTTTTAATTCTTCACTCGTATACCTCTTTAGAAAACATAGCGGCAGTATTAGCTCTTCACGTTATTGAACGTTATAAATGGTTACGATACCGCTTGAATAATAGTCACGTCATTTATTAAATCCTTAACGTTTTACGCTTGATTTCCACGTGCACGTCTCAACGAATCTCAATATGGTCGTAGAAATAAAAAATAAAATCTTACCTCAGAGCATAAACTGTTTAATAGTATTTTGATTATTATAGTTGGTTTTTAAACTTAATTTGTTTGCGATTGGAAAAAATTTCACTTGAGATTAATCGTATACATGCTTTTTATATTTGAGATAAATATTGCAAATTAAACATCCATGAAGTTTAAAATAAACTTTTCTAATTATGTAACGTAAACGGTATGAGTGTACAATTGTAGAGATTTATTATATTTTGTCTGTAAAAAAACGACAAAATGTTTTGTGTTTTCTATTTTGATTTTACTTGGTTGCGAATTCTCATTCATCTCTAGTTGCTCATCGGTAAAACAAAAATTATTCGTCGGTCTGGAAATGCGTTTCGCCAAAGATGTAACTCAAGCGTGCATCCGCCGCAACTCGTCTGATTTAAACTCGCGAGGTTAATCTTGCGGAATATCCGAAAGTGCTATCTAAAATACGAGCCGTTCGAAGCGAAAGAAATGTGTTAACTTTGAATTATGGGTTTTTAAAACGTTTGACGTCTTTTAAAAAATGATTTTTAAATGAGCTTTGCTACAGTAGTTTGTTGAAAGATTCATTACATATTGTTTCATTATGAAAGATCGTATAAATATTCGAATATTTATAGCTTATAGTTGATATTACTTTGAATATTTCCATTTAAATTTGGGATATTTCCTCCCAGTTTAAATTTGTATTATATTTAAAAAGACTTTGATCAAGATGAAACTATAAATCTATAGAATAAAATTTACGAAAGCATCACGAAGCCGTTGAGTTAGATGGCTGTCAGAATCGAACGTCGATGAGAATCTCGTTGATGTACCAAAAATTTGATATGTCATGCGGGGCGACGTTATTGCACCGTTCGGGATTCGACACGTTTAACATTCCGCGGTGCGAGTGGAAAAGAATTTCCTGTGCTCCTGGCATTGTTACAAGACTTTTACGTCGCCCCGGGGAAATTGCTGCGGCAATTTCGTTCGTCCCGCGTTGGTAAACTTTGGTAAAGCAAAAATTAACATTCACCTCTTGGCAGCTCAAGGCATGCGAAACCAAGAGATGCGCTTACGCGCATTAAAACTTGGCTCTTCGATCTCTCGGAAGCTTCACAAGCATCCGTGCCGTGAATGCTTTGTACAAAACGCTTATCAAATCTCCATTGCTTCGACTTCGTTGTCGTTCGCGATCGTCAAGCTACGCTGTAATAATGGTGATTTATTTATTGAAAATACAAAGGTACGATAACTATATTAAAATAATAAAAAGAGAGATTTCTATTCTCGTCCTATTCTCATTTAATTAAATTATATTTAAGCATATTTACAGGGAAAAGAACGTATAATACTTACTCTAATAATATAGAAATTTCTTGAAACATGAAAAATTTTCTAATTATTCTGTACCAAATAATTCAAGAATTATTAATTTTTGTCTGTTAAATTTTCATTCCGAAGGGCTTATTTTCTGTAAAAGATACATCTTTTCTCTGTATCATTAACTGAGAATTGCTTTATTTGCATGGTCTAATGTACTTAAAAAAATCAGATTTAATATTGAGTACAACTAGACATCATAAGGATTAAAACTCTACAGGTGCCAAGTAAAATTCTGAGGGAAAAAAATGAGACAGTAAGAAAGGACGAAAACGGAAAGGGAAAAGCGAGGACCTCGGTCGAAAACAAGTGTAACTTCCGGTTAGACACAAGAGATCGCCTGGCGGTTTCGCCATTCTAGTTCGTTCTTGGCGACGAAGTAAATTCCGCTTATGCTCCCGCAAATGCTATCGCGCAGAGGGCTCCAATGCCCTAAGAAGACTTTAAGACGCTTTCGCGACCACCATTAATATAAATTACATTGTTCAAAGTTGCCTAGTACGATTTAATAACGCTAAATAAACGCGATGATATAAATTTATCCTAAGTGAAGATGAAGATATACACAACACTACTTCTTCTTTTTAACCCAGCAATGTAAAATTTAATCTAATTTTATAGCCTGTAAAAATGTACAGTGACAGTAATATTACTCAAATCGAATAAATACTGAAAATATAGGAAATTGTTTAACTTTACAATTTTAAGATGCAGTTAAATAAATCGATATTTATTATATAATAAATAAATCTTATTTTCTATTTATTCCTATATACAGTATCTTATATATAATGTGCATTTTAAGAAAGTAATATTTTTATTGTGTAAATATAACTTTTTTTAAAAAGATAGAAATTATGCATTTTATATAAATCGTTGCAAATATAATAAATTTTAGAATTGAAATTTGATGATTATTTTATTGACATATTTAAATTTCAATGGTATAAAATTGTGATAAGAATGGTATTTATTAAATCTTTGTTCAAGAAAAGTCGATTTTAAATCGATTTGGATTCCGTCACGGTGCGTCGTGTCCCAGGTTTCTGCGCCAATAGACTTCCTAACTTAGCGGAAGCGAAAACTATACGTCAATCAATGTCGCCGCCTCCGCGACATCCGCAAATTCAGATAGGTGCAGCTGCTAAGCCGGATAACTTCTGGTAACCCAGTTGTTATGCCATAGCTGAAATATCTAGCGAAATATCAGTGAATTGCTCTTCATCGAATAAACAGACATTTAAGTATTCTGTTTACGTAAGAGAGTGTCTTGTGAAATAAACTTATAAACAGCTATGGTATTTTGCAATTCTTCTCCGTAAAATGTTAGAAATCCGTGAATTATATTTTATTACAAGTTGGATAATATTTTAATATTCCGATTACATCAATGAGCAAATATTTATTCTTTATTCGTGCGATTGGATTTTCGTCTTTTCGGTTCTAATGTTTACATTCTAAATAAAATCTTAAATGCAGTGTCCGATGTATTTTCTCACAAACGACGGTCGTGGCATAAATTCTACCATAATTCACGCGGATCGCGAAATTATTTTCATACGTGAGGCATTTTCTAACTCTTTTATGATCTCGCACGAACTTTTGAGAAGTGAGGGGCAGATATCATTCGCAGACGTGCTGGTAGGATGCATCTTATGACATGAACGCTTATGAGAAAAAGCCGGATAATGAAAGAAAAGAAGAAGCATTTCTCACCGCGAACACGAGCGTGATTTCTGTTAAAGGAGCAAGGAAGTTTTTCTATTCGCATAGCCTTCCTTCTCGCATTCTTGACAGTTCTCTTGTTCTTTGGCTCAGTTCCGCAGGACGCTAATTAAAAGTTCGCGATTCTGAACACTCGTACGTACCGCATAAAGATAGGCCAAGACCTCCCAATGACAGACAGAATGGCGTCCTTTTATAGTTGAAAATTATGGAATAATTTCCTTCTGTTTTACGTTCAAAATAAAAAATCTGCAAGTTCCATTTGTAAGTTTGATTGTATAAATTACAAAAATTAACGATGCAAATATAATTTATAAATCTATATAATGGGCGATAAATTTGTACATCTTGTACATTTATAGTTTTATAATGAGGTTGCAAAATTGATAATAAAACATATAATAAAGCAATAAATAGATTATATTTTCTACTATCATTTTGCTACTCCTCACTAAACAATGTTTTATTTGAAAATCTTAACGAACATTATAACTTTTCTTTTTTGCACTAAAGAATCTGACGAAAAACTAATATACTTTGTCTTCTCTCACAATATCCTTTCTTTTAAAAGGAAGATAAATAATCGGATATTAGATTAATTTATGTTTACCTCATATCTGTGTAATTTTACACTTTGTATTTATTATTTGGGGATTACCAAGATTAAACCTCGTATAGCAGGAACAATAGAGTCAGAAAAAATGTGGCCCAATTATTTTCCAAAAACAGAATAACAGTGTAATCTAGAAACTTTCTTTACTTCTTGGCCCGCATAAATTCATCATTTTTTGCGCTTCGCGTAATTACTACCCGCGAATTGAGCTTGATGGATTATGTACGCATATAGTAGGATTGCTTCACTCAAGCCAGCTATCGCGAAAGTTACATGTAACGTAAATTTCGGAAATCCGATTAAAATTTATATATTGCTTCAACTACTTGCATCTTAATTATTTTTGGTATATGTATGTGCATAAGAATTATATAATAAATTTTCCGTCTACATTTGTGAGTATTATCATCTTGGAAAACACTCTGCTTGCCTCATTGTGTCTAATAGATCTAAAATTAGCCCACGTTCGCATGGGAAATGACGGAAGACGCAAAGCGTTAACTTTCCAGCTCCTTAATTTTGCACCTTTCGCGCTGATCTAATTTTCTTCACGTCTACGTTCGAGACTGTGTTCTGCGTGCATAACTCGCAGCGAAATAAGCCGCGTAATAAGACCGTGTAAGCTTAGCATCGTGCAGATCCCGTTCCAAAATGAGTTCTCCTCCCGGCAAAGCTGCTAATTGCATTTACTGTACTGTACTGGCGGTAACATCACGTTCGAGAAAATAAGTAACACGAAGGGTAATAGCTAACTGGTGAATACAATCAGACATAACAAGTGGTTTGTTAAAGCAAAATGCGTTTTATCGCATAAAGCTTTGCGTTTTCTCAAAGATAATAGAAGTGCTTACGATACTTGTAAAATAATTGAAGCATTAAGATTTTACAGTCACAAATGTAATTTAACATTTATAAATGTTGTACCAAGCAATGAAGAAATCTTAAAACTTTTTTTTAATAAAGACTGCAATAAAAATATTTAGCAAAGTATAAATTGATAAATTTTCACAAAATATTACAATTTGTATTTTTAGTAATCTTTTTTATATATTTTATAGAGGGAATTGTCAAAATTCTCTATACAAGTTATATTCGTGATTATGATTATATTCACAACTTGAAAAACAATTCTAAAAATACATTTAGAATAGGTACAAAGACTAGTAGCAAATTTAATTATCATTAATTAATTATCATTTATTAGACCATTAATAATTGCAACCTTGTCTGACTATTTTTGCTGCCTACGCAAGAATCCTTTAAATTATACGTAGCTTATAGAAACTTGTAAATGTTCCGCTATGTAAACATTGTTTACTTTATCTAACAGGACAGTACAGCATATGCATACTGCAAATATAATGAGCAACTTAAGCAAGAATCTCATTCTACTGCACGTTCCAACTTCGCGCAGTTTATCACCTAGCTTAATAAATGCTTAATCCGTGGGAAAAGCATTGCAATAAACATTGAACCAGACAGATAACTGCTTTCTTTATTTAAATATAATTGGATTTCTTCTTAATGTATAATCCATCTATACTATTTCATCAAGAATTACGACTTGAAATTCTTTGGAATAGGTTTTTGCGTACACTGACTTTGCGAACCGTGTAACAGCAACATCAACAATTTTGGCCTTTGATGCTATTTTAAACTTCTTCAAATATTTAGAGTCTTTTTATTACTTGTTTTATTAATTTTTTATTACTTTTTATACTTTTAAGTTCTACTTTTCATCTCGTGTGTTTTTTCACGAAAAAGACTGTTTGATATTTACATAAGATTGCCACGACAGTCGCGGAACATTTTCGGTGGAGTAAATTGCTGTGAAAAGCGCCCTCCTCGAATTTTATTTTTCTTTTCCATTCCTACTCCTTTACCTTACCTTGCCTTATCCGCTCTTCTGTCCGCAAGCTTTTTATTTATTTTGGGGTTGAAAAGAGCCACACACCGATTGGTTCGCGGAATGATGGCGGCTCTCTTTTCCATGGTATAAAAGGGGTAGGGTTTCAATTCCAGTTCGATCGCGCGAACCAACGGCGCAGCGGGAGTCGAGGGATCGCAGGCAGGGGTGGCTCTGCACGTCGATGCAACGTGGTATATGAGGGTTGCGGCGACGTCCAAGCCGAAAGGAAACGCGCCCGCGTTGTTGATCGTTGATATGCTTGAAGCGCGCAGTGTAACGGCGTACTAACCTAACGGCGTGTGACTGGAGAGTGGAAAGTATCGGGGGACGATAAACGGCGAGTTAAAAATTTCAATTGCCACAGATGCAATTTCAATTGTCGTTTCACGACGTTGATAACATAGCAAACGGATTGGCGTGTAATGCATCAATTCGATCATCCTGTATGTCCGTTTCTCGCCGTTTTTTGTCTTAATAATGGAACTGAAGGAAAGTTTATAAAGTTGACATCTTATTTATTTAGATAAATGTAGACAAATGATAGTTAATCGGAGTTCATGTATAATTTAAAGAAAAAACATATATATCTACCTATATGTATATTAAGCTACCTGAGCCAAATTATCACAACGTAACAAATAAGATATGAAAATTATTTGTTATTTAATATTGAAAAATTATTTAATACTGAGCTATCATGCCTCGTAACTTTCTAAAAACTAAAGCAAAAAATTAGTTTTAGAAGCAAAAAAAGCAAAAAATTAACAAATCATTTTAATATCTTATTCGTTACGTTGCAATGTGATAATTTGGTTCAAATAGTGTAATATATGTATAGATACGTACAGGTACGATATTAAGTAATTTTTAAAATAGTGAACCAAAAAAATCATTTTTTGCACAAAATGGACAAAAATTTTGCAATTTATGAACAAATGTAGACAAATAATGGACAATTAAATGCCATATCAATTTTGTAAGTATTCGCATTTTGAAATGCCAACAGACCTGGAAAGCTAATAATTAAACGAAGTTTTACTCCGCGTGATGGATAGTCATGGTTTTTTTTTTGCGTGAATGCAATGCAAGAGTTTAATTTATGTATGCTTAATTTATATGAACGACTTTAACACCTCTGTTTTGATTTCGTTTATGATAATCGTGAAGATTCACATCGCCCTATTAACAATAGTATTATATAATATGACATAGTTGAATACTTTTATATAATTCAAAGATTACTTTGTCATCACAGAATCATCAATATGGAAATCATCCACTTATGGTCTTCTAATTCATAATCGCGTTCTCGTCGAGCCGATATCTCAGCTACGAATCCGATATTCGAATTCGATTGCGAGCAACGAGATAGGGCAGTCGATAATATTCCGATATTGCTGCATTTCTCTTTGCAATGCTTCGACTCCATATCGGCGTATCAGGATAATTCGATAACTACGGGATGTCCGTAAACAGTTTATCCGGTCTGTAGCTGTAAAGTGTGCAAACTACATTAACATCTCCATGTAGAGGAAATTGCTTGCGACGAAATCTGTAGAGAAAGAAGAGATTAAAAAGGAACGCTGTACGTTGTTAAAAAACATTTAAAAACTCGATAGGCGTAAATTCACAAAAGTCTCACTTATTTCATAAAACTTACGTAAATAACAATACTTTATTCTGGAATTTAATTGCCGCATTATATATGCGCGTAATTTAATAAGGATTTGTTTAAATATTTTATAAATAACGAATCGGCAATATAACCAATAATCACAAGCATTCTATTTATTGTATGTTACAACATTGATACATAAGTAATATCGAATAGCCATCTAGTATATCGATCATTTATGTACCATGTTATATTGTTGATTAATTGCACATGAACCGAGGCAAATCCGAGAATCAAAATCACTCGTTTCCGTCAATAGAGCTTATAAATAGAAGATTCAGGAATTCAGGAAATATGCCAGACGAGATGTTTTACGGGCAAGAGCCAATTCGCAGCGCGTTTAATCGAACCTTCGCACGGCGGGGTTTTATCGAGAACAGTGTGACATCCGCAATTTCGAGATTAAAACTGCACTGGTTTCGCATCTCGTGGAGAATCAGTATCAACCACGCAAACACGCCGGTTAGTGCATCGGTTCTCGTTCAGATCGGCAATAATAAATGTGTCTAGCGGTACATTCCGATATTTACGGTAGTATGATTAAAAATTTGTGGCGAGGAAAGGAAGAGAGATAGCATCGTTCAGCACATCGTGTACATTGTACCAACATTATCAACAGTATACGAATTTTGTAAATTGATATTGGCTAAATACTACATAGCGAAGAGAGAAAAATAACGAAGGAAAAATCACGAAGATAAATAATTAAAACGAAATCCTTTTATTTCCTCTTACTAATTTATTTCCGATCTTGGTTAGATCAACATTGAAATTATCTTTATTGTGTTGTAATGTTGCATTACAGTTGAGAAAGTATTGCATTATAAACTTGTTCAAATAGTCTGGATGTATTCACATATATAATTTCAGCATAAAACCACTCGTATATGTACGACTTAACGTACATAATTAATTTCTTCGACATAAATCCACAGATTTGCAGTATGCAATATAACTGGATATCGGACAGAATCGATTCGATCGTTCTTGCGTGGTTGGATAAACGTAATAGTCCATTGTTATAACCCAATTAATAACTTAATGAAACGTACAAACGGACGCATTAGTATTAGTCACGAGTAAACGGTAAAATTCACTTTTAGTTACTTACAATATCTGTGAACGGTGTAAAACGTTGACTTCGGTATTACTCTACTGTGCTTAAGCGTCGAAAGAGGAAACCATAAACTAGCTGTCACGACCGGGAACAGTCCAAAATTTCACGATGTGTAATGCACTATAGAGACTTTGCTGTTCGCGTAACTTTGGATGTGTCTATTACGCCCAACACATACTATTGTACGGTTGATTTGAGTATTACGATTAGAGCGAAACCTGGAATATTCGCGCACGCAAGTTCCGACACGATGAAATGTGTAATACAATTTCCAAACTAGAGATATTACAGATAGATGTTAGAGATAAATTCATGTATAAAGACATAAACGGATTGATATGTTGAATATAATAGACAGGGACTGTACAATAAAAGAAACAAAATAATTCTTAGATTAGTCAGCTAATAATTATTATTAATTATTAAATAACCGAATTACTGTATTGTGGTAAGTCTTAGTAAAAATTATATTAAATACAATTATTTATAAATTTTTCTGGGACAACGTATTATTCAAAGTTTCACGATACCATTTCTAGCAAAATTTGCTGCATGCTCAGTGCACCGTAGCGCATTATTTGAGAACAACTGCGATAGTGAGATGCAAGACAATTCTGTGTATTAGTTAAATAAAAGTCAGGCTCACAGAGTTGCAGTTAGCGGTAAATGTACGCGCGGTGAGAATACGGACTAAAGTAACCGCGCGGGACACAAGTAGTACAGTTGCAAGTTACTCAGCCGCGTCTGAGCACGTCGCGATTATTTCCACTCGGGCCGCCCGGAATGACTTGGAGAGTGCGCGACCGAAAACTACCATCGTGATTAAGTTTATACCGTACGCGGTCTGACACGATTAAGAATACGTGAGAGTTTACACCGTGCGGGCTTCCTGCTGGCACACTATCGCCGACACGATACTTTTGTACAGCCCGACGTTACACGCAATTGCGACCGACACTCCGAGTGTCATCTCACTTTTACGACGAAATTGTGACGCGGAACTACCTTAACTTGAGCTAGAAAGCGGGTGAAAGGTACGGCAGATAGAAGGAACAAGATTCGCGAAAAGTTTCAGAACGTGAAATATTCCATGTCATCTCTGAATAACATGAAGTTAAATTTAAAACCGGTTAAATTACTTCTTGTTGTCTTGTGAAAATTATAGCTGGTTTCGTACATGCTTTCAAGCTTTTCTACAGTTTACTTTTCATAAATAATAAGAAGAAGTAAGAGCTTGGAGAAATTATTACTCAAAAACGGTTGTTTTAAAATATTGAAATTTTGAGAGAGCTGTTAAACTAAACCGCTACTGTTTTAAAAACTGTGAAAAATCTGTACGTTGATATCTCTAATTTTTACTTTTGATAAAGAGAAAACGGTTCTAGTTTTTCGTAAAAATTATTAATTATGTGCTTCCAATATTAAAACTTTCATTTATATCTAAAGGTATATAAAATACATATATATTGTTTTCTGCGCACACTTTTATGTATACGGATCCTTTCAAACACATCCAATATATTGAATGTACTATGTATTGCCTGCATTGTTACAATTCTAAAGAAGTCGTCCTCGATTCTGTTAGCTAAGTAAAAGTGTAGTGTAAATCGAACAGCCGTTGGGTATTACATTGCCAACCGCTATTATCTCACAGCTGGCTGGTTGGCACAGCTGGTACCCTGTGGCGAAATTTCATTTCACCGTAGCCTCGTCGCACGTTTTTACTGGTTTTCGTCGTAACGCAACAAACACAATTTACCGGCGTCCTTGCGGAGATCGGTCCTGCAAACAGCTTCTCACATAATGCAAGAAACCAGCATTGTTCCAATAATGGGTACTGTAAAAAAGTATCACTTAACCAAGCCAAATCGAAAAAGAAATAAAGTCATTTTCATTCTGAATGTTTGAATGTTGAGCTGAATTCAATTTTTTGCATGTAAATTTCTGAAAGTTTAGAAAGAACAAAATTTTCAGCCATTAGATAGGAATTTTTTTTATTCTTTGTTAAAGAGGGAGATGTATGTTCAAACTGTACTCTTTAAAACCGTATACATATATAATCGAAAATCTGAAATGTAAAAGACGCGTGTGAAATAGTTTTCTTTTGTACAGAATACGAACGGAAAAACGAAGGCGTGTCAAGTTCGTCTTTCCCTTTGCTTGCTGCTTGCCCTTTTGCCATTTTCCTCCCTCTGTCTCAAGCAGTGACTCGACGTATAGGGGGAGGCAAAGGAATAGAGGCACTATCATACGTGAACAATCAAAGAACAAAGAAGCGCGGAGTTAAAATTGAAAAGTCGACACGGCGGTATGAGAAGAAATAGATGAGGTTGAATCGCGTTGCTGGGCTTTTCAGACAAACTGTGGTGAAACTCTTCCCCGGTGCCCTCTTGCCTTCGGAGCGATTTATCTGGTCAGGACAACTATAGTGATTTATAGCATAAGTTACGTTTAGCTTAACTAAAGTCATTAAACAGGGTAACTAACGAGTAAAATTATCCACACTGAGGGATTTACGTATCTGTTGATACTAAGAAAATATTTAGATAGAAAATCTCTTGTATATCGTACAGAGAGATGAAGCGTCACTTCATTATGTACCTAAACGACGAAATTTGATTTAATGTTTTAGTTAATTTTAATTTGAGCAAGCTACTTGTATCATTAATTGATAGGTTGCAATAGATAATCGCTGCTTATTAATAATTAAAATTCATTCGAAGAAGATTGGATATTTTATATAAAATGTTAAATATTAATTAATATAAAAGTGTGGCAGATGAGAATATTCTTTTTTATTTTTGGGAGGAAAGATGAATTATGATTTTAATAAAATTTAAGTACAAGATTCTTCTAATAAATTTAGAAAAAAATTTGATTTTAAATCACAAAGTCCACAATTCTCAGCCCACAAATCTCACTGTTTGTCTGAACTGCTCAATTTTTACCGGAAAGAAATCCGAACGACATCGGTAACAGGAGACAGAATTAAATGCGAAATGGGAATCCATATGTAATATTTACATCCAACGAAGACTTACGCCATATTTGCAGGCTGTAAGTCGAGCCCGTCGGCAATGGTATATTTCATAGCGCGAAGTTCCGTGTATTTCGGGACTCGTTTTTTTACGAGCACGTATGTTGTACGGGCGACACCTTTCGCGAGGATATAAATTTTGCGCAGACATTTCGGTCTCGGGTTCCACGACGGACTGTTGAACACGACGTGAGACGAGCTTGAGATTTCACTCGGATTCGTATATCCGGTCCATCTGTATCGGACTGCAAGACGGAAAATGGTTTTCCTTGAAGAAAAAATTATATGGGAGTAATAAAAAAGATTTGCTCGATGAAAAAATTACCTATATATTTTCGTCGGAACAAAATTTTATTGTTACTTCATTTATTACGAAAAAAAGAAAATGTTAATCCGTGATGCATAAGGAACATTTAATAACGATTAATGATCTTTATAGTCGCTATTATATGCATTCATATTTTTTCATGAAGAACATTTTTATCATTTTTGAAGTTTTTGCACAAATAATTTTTTGAGCATAGGATTCATTGCTATTTAGAAGCGTTTCGACACAAATAGATTGAGCCATTTCGCCACTGAATCGGAAGTGGTAAGCTTAAATGCGGCACAAAGGCTCGATTAAAAATTTAATTTCACGATGGACACAATATACGCCGACATTACGCGGCTTGCTGCTCATTTCCTACCGCGACGAATAAAATTTCCATTGTCCTAATTTGAATATCTGGGAAAGTTGTTTTCTTCCGTTGTTGCGACGCGATATTGAATCTGAGGTTTCGTTAGACAGCTGCGCCCGCGTTGGATCGCGCTTAAATCTGTTCGCGTGCAGGGGTGTAACTTAAAAATTATATTACTACCTTCCAATTAATACGAAAGCCACTTTATCCCTAAAAGTTTTTTATTAGCTTTCATTACTAAAGTTGAGAAAAAGTAAGAAACGAATTACTACGAGTTCTCATTAAGTCTTGGCTAAGAAAAGATTAATTTCAGGAATTGCCTCTGGAATTCTTGTTCTTCTTAATTATTTGGCTCGTTACTCGCGACTCCGCACTTGATAAAGTATTTCCTTAACAATCGTTTTCATGCCGCAAACAAGCATATTATTTTCGCTTTGGGATTCTGCACGGATTTGTCATGTCTCGCAGGATTCAAGTTAAAAATAAATACGTATCTCAGCAACATATTATATTAAGAAAAATGAAAAAGAATATAGGAAAAGGGAATACGAGCGGCAGGATTAGAGGTCCGTCATCTTAAGACTTAAGTAATCATGCCACATCTGTCGCAGTATACATCACTATCGTTCCGTATTTTCGGAACGAAACGGGAAAGCGCTGACAGGCCCGTTGGGAGAACGCGCACTGAGTAACAAGAGTTCAAGACATCAATTATGAAACGGGGCGTTTCACGTCATCTTATCTTACTTGATAGATATATCCGTGCTAGCCGAATTGAGTATAAGAGATTTATTAGTAATATAGATTACACATATAAATAAATATATATAATAAAATATTTATATATATGTATAACTTAATTATCTATTTGATGGCAGTATTTCGCTATGCTGGAGAAATGATTGTTTATTCCGCAGAGATGACTGATCCTCACAGTCATTTGGGCTTAGCAAACCCACGGACCCGAGCTCAATATACTGCGGACAATCACACACATTTACACATCATATACACATCATATACACATTTTTAGTAACAATGCAATATAGGGGAAAAATAATAGCAGGATACAAGAAACTTAACTTGAAAATAATATTAAAAATTAGAATAATACGTACTTGATGGAGCAGGCTAGAAAAAGTTAAGATTCATTCTTTATTTATATCTCTTAAAAAAATATTGTTTAAGAATGTTTAAGATTATTTAAGAAATTATTATATATTAAATTTGTTTGACAAATGAAAATTTTATTTTACCATATAATTACTTTTTAAATGGTCTGTTTTATTGGAACTAAAAAATTACTGTCGAATTATCATTGGTTCTAAAAATATTATATTAATTTATTAATATATAATAATTAGAAATCATTAGCGTTGTGTTTATATTTAAAAAAAAAGCATACGTTTGCAACGTGTACAAGCTTTGGCGGATTAATTAAAGTCCATGATTGCGCAGATTGCGTTTTAGAGCGAGCTATATTACACGAATTAGCATTTCGGTGAAAAACAATGCAGCCATTCAAGTGGATAATTTTAGGAATTATTTCGGGATTACTTCGGAATGAGAACTCTTATAAAATAAGAGCTCTGAGCTGCAAATAACTAGAATTTGACGCTCTCTGTAGAGAAATCTACATTTCCTTGTATCACCCTTCAGATTTCATCCAAGAAATTATTGGAAACTTTAACATCATATTTCGCTATTCAATATGAACTCAATATGAGATATAAATTACTCGAAAATTACAGTTATGACGTGCAATTTGCGACATGACGTGCGTAAGTAGTTATAGCCTGCGATAAGTCAGACGCGTATAATCGTTCATCCATCGAATTCCCTGCGAATCACGATCTGTATTTGCAACCGACGACAAGCCGTTGCAAAAAGATAAGCGATGAAAATAGGAGAAAATAAGGCAAAGGATTACAAATATGGAGACGAGGGAAAGAAGAGAACGAAGAGAATGAGAATGACGAGAGAACGCGAAAACAGCTCTGTGGGGCTCGACGAGTAATAAGAAGTCGGGGAGTAATTACACGCCGGGGACTTTTCCAGGACGCCCCGTTCCCTCCTCATGATGCACCACCGTCCCTTTGTAACCTTTTTCCAGTCTCTTTGGGTTAACGAGCAGGTGTCCGAGACGTCGCACTAAGAAACGCGCAGAGTCGAGAATAGAGAGAGAGAGAGAGAGAGAGAGAGAGAGAGAGAGAGAGAGAGAGAGAGAAGGGGGAGGGTAACTAATCCTCAAGTTTTCCCATTCTTTCGGCACACGGCTGCTGTTTCCTTTACGGATGAAGTCTTCTCTCATGAAAGAAAGAAGCGCGTCAGTTCAATTTTGATTTCGTTAGCCGAGACTTTTGATCGATGTGAATTCTTTAATTGTTCGTATAAAATTAACGAGGAAATTATTGGTTTATACGAAATTTATTTTATATAATATTCAGTTTCTTTTTTAAATCTTATAGTGCGTGATTTATTATCTGAATTATTGTTGGTAAAGTCTGGAAATCATTTATGGAGATAAATAATGCAATAATTCTCTTGACTGCAAAATTAAATTTACAGAGATACATATACTTCGCGAAGTGATATAGAATTAACTTTGATTCTCCAAATACATGTAAAATATATTTTTAAAATATATTTAATATATGTAAAAGCAACGTCTGTCCGCGTTGTCAGAAACAATGAAACTCGAAAACGCATCCGTCATCCTCGGATTTTTTCGCTCTGTTAACACGCAGCCTCAGTCTTTTACTTATGGCTCTGTCTCTTGTTGTGATTCTCCCTTTATTTTTTTTTAAGCTTAAGCGTTACTTTCCAACTCTCATTCTGCAGAATGTCACGAGGTAGTGAATTCCGACGATTCGAAATGGACAAGTAGAGAAAATCTCACTTGAATACAACTACAACAAATACAAAACATCGCGTAATCATGATATTTTTAATATGTAATTTAAGTACACAATTTTCAATTAAAATATTTAAAAACATAATGAGGTAAAAGTTGAATAAAACTGTTCGTTTGAAACGTTATTTTGTTTTGCAGTAGCCAAATTATTTGTTTATTTTGGTAGGGAGTTAATCGCTGGAATACACATATATATATATATATATATATATATATATATATATATATATATATATATGGATTTGTTGTTTTTATTTGTTGAAATTCTATGGCGCATGTAATGTATTTGGTTTACACAACTGTCGCAATGTATAAATGCATGCAAGGTTTACTGCGGTTAAAGCTTGTAACATGATAAAACATGTTTTGCATATTGAACTTTGGTTAACATCAACAGTTTATTCCAACCAACTATAATTTTGATAATTTTTTGCACTATTATAGATTATTATATATTGGTTATTGTAATGTGGTTATTGTAATGATCTTTTTCGTGTTATTGAAAGTAACACAATTAAGTTTATTGTCAGCTTTTTAATGAAATTTGTTATAACAAATATGTATATTGAACAATATGTGTTATTCAAATCTAACACAAGAGAAATGCATTTAAACAATAATATTTAAATAAATTATATAAAATATCAATTTTTTTCTACGATAAACATTACAGCAGTTCTGTTTACTGAATAGAATATAAATAATTACATTTATATTAAACAAAAATAATATTTTTGTTTTTTATTTAATATTTAAACTTTATTATTGTGACTTATTATACAATATATAAATGTTACATTCTTCAAATTTCTTTAATACATCGTTATATGAAAATAATATACATATTTATAAACATATCTAGAGATTAATAGAAGTTTCTTTTATGATTGACGAAAATAATATACAATTATATCTAAAGACATAAGTACACGTGTGGAGATTGAGCATTATAACAAAGAATGCATAATGGATAGAAATATGATCGAACAAATTTCGACCAATTTATCATCAATAAATTCATCGACAAGGTGCTTCCGAACGCGAAATATTCCGCGACGAAGTATTTTAGAATTTGACCAAAAGCCAGGATATAAAGAGAAATTCCATATAGGGATCTAAGGGTACGCGAGGTGACGGAATTCGTTGAATATTTTCTCGCGACATCTTGACTGCGTTAACCGACTTACAAATATTCGAACATGTATCTAGCGCTTTATTGAAATCCCGAAAAAATTGCTGTTACGGAAAAAAATTTGCGGAAAATATCGCACATTGCGGACAATGCTTACACGGCAGGAAATCGTAGCCGCAAACGGTGAGCCCGCCATTATTCAGCTGGGAAATTTAACGTTAATCTTTGCTTCGCCCTGTGGTGGTGGCTCAATTTCGGTGAGATAGAGCTTTAAAGCGGTATGCAAATTTTAATCCCACGGAAACAGACATGCATTTGAAATGCTACATTTTTCATTGGATGATGGAACTATAATTCTACAAAATATATTACATTCGCAAATTAAAAGAGATAATCGAACAAAAATTGTCAAAATATATTATAAAGCAAAACACTTATTAATATAGAGAGATATCATTTTGTTATTAAACAGAAAGAAACATTGGTAAAAATATCTTGTTATTTTAGTCAATATCCAAATTTAATTGAATTTAACTGAATTTAACTGAAATTAATTTTATTACAATTTTTTTTACTTTGGAATTTTTTAAAAATCTAACAACTACTCCAACTGACAAGTCAGATTTTTCTACAATTGTAGTGCGGATATCTTTCACACGATCGCTGCATATTTTATCTGCGGTAGGACAAAGACAGATATGATTGCATGCATATGACTATACATACTGTGGCAAAATTGCAGCAAAATTTTGGTGAAACTTTAACGACTTTCTGTGCCCTGCAGCAACTACTTTATTCTAAGAGGTAAATAACAGCACTAAAATCTCAAAACTTCCGTTAGAGCATTACGTCTGCAACTTACATGTCGGTTAAAGATTTCTTTTGCAAAAGTAATATTTTTACATTACTTTTGATAAAAGTACTTTTTAATAAAAATTCGAGAATATCGACAATAAGAGAGAATATTTTGATCGCAAATTTTTCATCCGTGATTATTATTTTTCATAAAAAGTTATTTTAAATAAATTTGCGTGGGAATATAATTGTATAGAAATAAAATTTATTGAAATATAGAACGCGCCAGATTAATTCATGCGTTAATTTGTGTGTATTGTAGGAAAGTTTAAAGCGGGATAAATGTAATGTTGTTTACCCTTTTAATTAATGACAAATATTGCTTTATCAATAATAGTATTTATTGTTAACTTTTTATTGCATTTTATTTATTCAAAATTGATTATGATAAACATATTTGCACAATAATAAATACGAAGCGAAAGATTTTACTAATTCGATACTGCAGTTATAAAAATAAAACAAGACGAATTAATATAATCGTCATGCAGCAGTGAATAATCTTAATGCATCACTCTCAGGATGGAACGAAGAAAAGGCAAGCGCTCGAACAGTATGTCACCGGGTGCCTTCGCAGAAATATTGAATACCGTGTCGCATGCCTTGCAGTAATTCGAATCGAATGGCATGCCAATACCTATCTATAATACCTATCTCTAGCGTTCTGTGTCGAAGCACGCGCGTCCGTAATTACGGATTCGCGGAACGCCGCCGCCGTGCCGGAGCGGCAAGAAGCGGCGGCCATCTGGCGCGCGTCGCTCGCCGAAAAAAGGACCGATAGGTAGACGAATTCGAAAGTTCGCCTTGGAAAAGAACTCGCGGAGCATGGCGCATACGGCGAAAAAGTCGCGGCCGTTGATGCGAATTTAATTCTATATATACGAGAACTTTCGCGCGAGCGGGCGGAATTCGCCGACGGCGGCGGGACGTAGTAAATCGCAGCGGCGAAACTTACGTTGCCGCGAGATTTACGAGCAGCGATCGATTTATCGTCCGACCGGCAGTCGGACGAACGATTATCGATGTCTTAAATCTGCCGACGCGACCGGCTTGGTTCGCGCGCGCGCGCGCGTTATCGGAAAGCGATCACGAATCTCCCTCGCGCGAGCGCTAGACTTCCGTCCGCTCTATCCTCCGACGGAAAATTCTACCGAGATGTTTTTCTTTTTAATAAACTGGCGAAATTGCAAAGAGTGTAGGTTTGAAGTAGCGAAACCGATTAAAATTGTCACGATCTGTTGGACGAGTATTTCTATTACACGCGACAGCTTCACGGTTTTATCGGAAAACGAAAATTACATAATTTGTTGGCGTTATTTTTCTTTAAATTTTACGTCCGGGAAGGAGTGAGGATTAATAAATAAAAAATTCTACAATTTTTATATTATTGATTTATTGAGAGAGAATTGCGAAAAAATTCTTTATTAAAATTATATAATTTAATTTCTTTGGGATTTAAAAATTTAATAGAAGGAAATAATAAATCAATTTAAAAGGTATAAATGTTATTTCGTAAAAATATACAATAATTTTGGTATAAATATATGTTCAAGATGAGATAAATTTATATTAACGAATGAACGAATAACCAAAGTGTTAAATTTATTGTGCGCTGGTAGATCATTCATTATCACTTTATCACATTATCATATTGAAATTAAATGGAAATAAGAAACAAAAACTGAACATCCAGCATTTATTATGGAATCCATTAAATATTTCATCGATAAATTGATTGGCACGTGCTTTGCATATTGTGTGTTGTTGCGTATCAAAGGTTGTCGCTATTCATACGCCGACATTCGAGAAGGCAGATAATAGTGCGAATCGCTCTGCATATCGTCGCGTTACACCTTGAGACATAAACCCGATTATTTCCAACAATTACTAGCAATTAACCATCCGCGGAATTAATTAATCCCGCGATTAACGACTCGTAAGTGGATCAAGGCAACAGGTATTTGTCGAAGCCGACTGCGCGATTTACTCGCATAAAACAGGAATCGGAGCGACAGCGAACGTAACAATAATTTATCGTTTTATTGTGCGGTATTTACGAGCGTCGTATATTTCTTTCACGATATTTGCTTTTGAACTGTATTTTCTATAGCGCTCTGCACGATTTAAGTGTGACTCGTCCATTCGATTCTGATCTCGGATCAAGAGCGCGAAATAACACGCGAGTCGCCAAATCAAGTTTCACGAAACAAGGAGCGAGATATTTGATAATAGTCGATTCATCAAAATTACTTTGAAACGAGAGGAAAGGACTGTTCGGTAATATTTACAGTTAAATATTTCGTGGAAACGACAGCTTGCGGCCAGCGTGCGGTCTTAGCGTTTGTTTATGCGGCGTATGGCGTACCGCTGCGTACACAAGATCGGCTCTGCCATTCGCACGCCAATGCTCGAGTAAACAGGTAGCGGCACGAGCGGCTCCGCGTATCTTCGTATTGTTGCTCGAAACGCGATATCAAACATTAGCACACCCAGTAACTACAATAAGCGATCATTTCCTCGCGATTTGTAAGCATATCGAAATGGCGACTCTTTATCGAAATAAATATTTCGCGCGGTATAACGTACAAAGGATAACATATTCTTAGGTTTGATAATTTAAGTGACGAATAATTACATAATGCATACCAAAAATAAGGTATCTTGAATTTTGAAATTTGGAAGTGCCATACAAATTCGTACGATATTTTGATAATTAGTTCGCGTGAACACGATCGTAATTATTGGCGTTTCTGCGAGTATGTATAAAACATAATGCAATCTGTCAATCTAAAAGAGAAAATTTTTAAAAAGAAAAAAAGGCCAACAATATTGTCGCGTTAACGCATAAGTTATAAAGTATTTTTATATTTATTTTATATTTTATTTAGGTAACGGATTTATTAGATCTATGTATAAAAATATAGTGCAAAATATACGAAGCATCTAATTAAATGAATCAAAGTAACGATGAGTTCGCATATCAATCGATTGTTTGTAATTAAATCGTGATGCTTTGAATAAAACTTTTGATATTAATTTCATAATGCTTTATATATTCTGCAACAAATTGACCGATACATTTTTTTAAGTGTACCGATAATGACTTTTCGCAGATGATAACCGCTCCACGTGGAGGTGCTCAACATTCTGAAGTACAGCTTAGTACGACAAGGAAGCTAACATACCCATTGCCGCCGATTTAATTGAATAAACGAACCGTAGCCGGTTCGTCGCGTCGCATTAACTTCGGGAGTGCCGTGTAAAGTGTTGCGCGATCGTAGTTACGCGCGTTTTCGCGAGTAAAGAAGTTCTATGGAACTAACAACTTGAACTGCCTGAGGTGATGAGTGTAATTAATTTTTGTATATTATATTATGTACAAAAATATCTGCTTCCTCGAATCGAATCGTTTGTTCAAATGAGTTTGAAGTTAATGATGTAGAGAAAATGTCGCATCGAGAAAATCTTACGAAGCTGACAATTTGGACCGCCTGAGAGGAGGAGGAGGCCTAGAAGAGGCATCAGGCGCTGGTGGAGCAACGTTGGAGTAAGTATAATTAATTTGTGTTATATATATACATATCTTATGCGGAAGTCTATAATTCATTTTTCACTAATTGAATTGTTTATTCAAATAATTTAAGAAATAAGAATTAGTAAAGATTTTTATTTATGAAATGTAGAAGAGTATACTTAATGAATAGTTTTTTTGAAAATTTTATAATTATTAGTATTAATTTAAATTGTTATATTTGTGTATTACAGATCAGTGCAATGTAGCAGATAACTCCACTGTTGCGCATCGATTGGTAAGTC
Organism: Tetramorium bicarinatum; assembly: GCA_928718305.1. Lineage (NCBI taxonomy): Eukaryota > Metazoa > Arthropoda > Insecta > Hymenoptera > Formicidae > Tetramorium > Tetramorium bicarinatum. The sequence goes on along the minus strand of OV788322.1, from coordinate 4,797,309 downwards.
ATGCAATAATTTTTTTATTGATGAGTTGACCGATCTGTGAAAATTATATAAAATATTATAATATCTTTGTGTATTTCAAACAAAAACATTAGAATATTAGACATAAACAGAACATTTCACAAATCCGTAGTCTCAAAATGAATATCTAGAAAGAATTACAATGATTATTTAATCTTGAAATCATTCTCACTATTTCTTATCATTTTCTATCATTCTATTGTGCTTAATTATTGATTAATTGTATTTTTATAATTTGGTAAAATTACAAGAAAAATTCTTAATTTATTATTTATGTGTTTTGATTACGATAAAAAATTTTTAATTTATCTACGAGAAAAATTCATTAGTTTATTATTCAAATAAATTACATTTATTTTGTAATAATAATTTATCAAAATTAATTTACATAGTCTAAAACCGTGAACAAATTTTTTTCAAAACTTTTTCATATCTTTGGTTCAACTGTCGCATATTGTCATTAGCATAAATCCAGATATTCTTAGGTTATCGAAACGCTATTACTGCTGCTGGATAATTCTTCGTAAAATCCTCGCGTTACATTTGCGTTGGGAGAACGATTAATTTCAAATGAGACCGATTTTTCATCAGTTCTTATACGTCGGCCATTAATTTTCGTTCCTACTTCAGATTTTAGAACGAAAACTGACGACGAAGAATATATCCTTTTTGAATGGCTCGTGATTGTGAGGATATTAATTAATTGTACACACTGTTATACTTATAGACCCAGCGTTTGAACTTGAGTTAACGAAAAGTCCTAAACTAGAACCTCTGAAATGCACATGTTTACTCATCTAAATTTAAGCATAACAACGCTTACGTTCATAGATTTATAGTAAGCACGTTTAAACTTCTACACTAGTGTTTCCGTGCATATATGAGCTTTGATAAGACAACTGGTATATTAATTCCCGCAATCTTGTTTGCCAGAAAACATTTGGACTAATTTGAAAAATACAATTTAACCTTACGCGATTTTCCCGAAGAAATTAAATACAGAAATTAAAAACAGAATATAATTGAAAATCAATATAACGCGTTTAATATTTACATCATAAAAAACACCAATTTAAATTTTAGCCAGCATTTAAATACATTTTTCTTCGAGAAATAGGAATGATTTCATAATTGACATTTTAAATGTTTAAAAATTGAATCATAGCATCTTGTGGTATTGTGTTTTATCTTTGTGAAACTTTATTTTTATAGTATTTATTAACGAAAATATTAGTTTCCTAATCATTTCTCACTAAATATTTTGTCTACACACATTTTCTAATCAGTAAAACCATTGATAAATCTTCAGAAAGTATTAATGATCTGCTATGAAAAATATAGGGTGTAAGATATTAGTAAGGATCATTAAAGAGTAACGATATTTCTTAAATGGGAAAAGCTCTTAGAATTTCAAACAACAACTTGGATAATTCTGAACAAGGGTCTTCCATGCTCGTTAAATCTCGGCATCTTATTTAAATCCATTTAATAATCAAATGGAAATAAAGTGGTGAAAACAGTTTCTAAATATAATATTTATGTAAATTCCATATACTATTTATTTTTTGTACTTTTAACAAATTTATGTTATTTATATTATTTTTAGAAAATGAATTTATCATCTATAATACATTTCATTCACTTAAATATTGTGAAACGATTATGATTCTGTGTGATATTTGGAAAGTAGAAAATCTATCATCAATATCGTAAAAATGTCGAATCGATTTTTAGCGGTAAGATAAGAGTTTGAGAGCTTCCATTATGAAACAATATTCTGAGATGCGAAATATGAACGAGTCAGCTACAATTATAACAATAGCGAACGTTACGAAATTTATGAATATAAAACGTCAAATGTGCATTTAGGAAATCTAAAAACATGAAATTAAAATTTCTCATAATGATACAAATGATTTTTTAATATAACTCGATAACGCTAGGTAAAATGTTTTTACTAAAATGTATTAATTGTTGTGACTGATAGCAAAAGATCATCTAAATTATCAATAATTATAAAATATCTAATCAATTATATTAATAATTAAGTTATAATTTGAAACAGCTATCGATCTTTATTAGTTTTTAAATTTAATTAAGAAATTTATATTAAAATGGCTTTTGAAAGTAATAAACTTGTGTTGAATATTAATAAAATTAATGTACCGATAAAGATCGAGTATAATTCTCACATTAATCTCTATAATAAAAAATATATATATTTCTTCGAATCGTTATCCTCGTTCTTGGAAATCTCGCATGAAAATCAAAAGGATAGCACGTACGATAAGAAACGTTGCTGAACCTTCGAGATTAATCGTGCTTAATTAGAGAGCCGGATAAAAAAGGGTGTTTTTGTGCGCTCGTGTTCGCGTGTTTACATCGCCCGCACTTCCATACAAGAAATTGCTCGATTTTTCTGCTCGTAATCGTAAGTTTTGCAAACGAAGGATCCGTTTCTTTTTCACAAGTAGTCACAAATCTCGCAACGCGTTAAAGTAACGACGAGACGAGTGTTTCTATCTCAGCCCCCTGTATAGCGTTTATTTCCGCATTTTTTTGTAACAATTCTTTATAAAATGTTCTCATTGATAATCTCCATTTATCTCACTTATCCGCATCCGATGGATGACGGTGTAATTAATTGTTTCTATCGCGCACATATCTATCTGTGTAACGTGCAATATCTGTAGGGCGTAACACACGCGGTTGATTCACTGATTCAAGATAGCGCCGAATGAATACGCCACTTTTTATATCAGGGCTTGAATAGATTCAATTTGAGATCGCATACTCTGCATGGTCGTGGCAGCTGTACATATTTTGCAGCGTGAATGAAAGTGCACGTGAATATGCATATGCATATAACGTCTGTTCATCCACCGCTCATTCGCGCTGCAGTATCGATCTCGTCAAATTCTCTAAATAGTATATATATTTTAAGCAAAATATGCATATGAATAAGATATACTTTTATTACATCACAACTATATAGCTCTCACGAAATAGACAATAAGTAGATGAGATATTCAGAATTTGTTGTTATCAGAAAAATCAATAACACATACAAATTATATGTATGTATGTATATTAATGAAATTTTTCGACTCTTGATTTCTTTGTCAAATTTACGATACGTAATTAGACTTGCAGGATCAATCAAAATCATTAATTGCAGATATAGAGATTCACTGTGAAAGAAAATACACATTTAATAATGTAAATCTTCCAACTGTATAACTTTTTCTTATCATAAACAAGAGAAAAATGGAAAATTATATAAAATTTATGCAGAAACGTAACTAGAAGTTGTATCAAATAACTTGCTCATTTAATAATGAAAGAATATGAATTGCTCTCACTTCTCGTGCGATCTCCATATCTTTGATTTGTGCGTTCTTACCTATTGCTGATGACAGTCTAGATTTAGTAGTTTGGGTTATTTCAAGTGAATCGACGCGCACGTACATATACGTGAATACTACCTACTAATTACTCGAGTCAGGAACCCTTGCTTGATCCAGATCTCGCAAGATATACCATGCCGAACGTCAAACCCGCTCTGTCGATCGAAATATCCGGTATTACATGGTATTATATCACGCATGTTAACAGATATAGGATGGCCGATTCGACTTCGCTTTCTCAAGCTTGAAAATATGACTATTCCATTCCTTCCATATTCTTGTCACATATTTTTCTGTCTGGTTGCTTCTGTTTACAGAAAGCATAAAAGAAAAATTGCATGCAACATGTGAATTGCAGATAAAATTTTCGCACCGTGCCAATGATATTTAATATAGAAAGATGAAAATGCCGTTGAGCCGATGCGTCAAAGCTAAATTATAATTATTCGCGAGACGGTGCCGTTAAGCGGACCACCCTGTATAAGTACGGCATGTACCTACATATGCGTGTAAACATATACCGGCAGCCGTACATATGCGCATATATACAGCCTAGGGAGCAGGCGGATTTGGCATTTCCAATTCTGCTCGCATTGTCGAGTCGTAGAAGTGATTCAAAGCCACGGAGAACACGCTGCCGTGTACGATCGCGATTCGCGGAATCCGCATTGTCGTGTGTACGTGCACGTGAGAGATCGTCGGTTTTTCGTCGCGATACGCGAGGGCGGACTTTTATAAATTCACGTGTCACTTTGGCGAACGCGTAGGGCACGGATTTTCAATTCTGCTGCATACCTTTGCCCTCGAGTGGAAAATGCGTTTTAACTTTGGCATTTTAGTTCTCGATTATCGATATGTTTGTCCTATTACCGTAACGAATCCTTATAGATTTCTTTCTCTCTTTTAATTTATCGTTTCTCAAGTCTTCTCGCGTAAAAGCTCTTAATACTTGTTAAGTGCCATTCATTACGAAAGGGTTAAAGTAAGTAATAGCTCTTTTCGGATTATCTTTTTGTCACATTGTACAAAGATAGCGAGATCAACTGCTTCTTGAATCTTTTTAACCGTATAACGTCAATTTCATTTCAATAAGATGTTAATACAAACATTATCGTTATTATTCTGTCAATTTTTTAATAGCCTGCACCACTTATATAATTGTTATTTAAATAGAATATATCGAATATTTTTAAAGAGACGCTTTGAGATTCTTTATGTAATTTTTTAATGTAATGTTGCTATGTTAATATTCAATTTAATTATTTAAGATTTAATTATTTTATAAAAATACATTTGGTTATTAAAAATTATCTGCAGATAAATTCAGGCAAAAGTATAATATTTATACGAAACACAAGTAACTTTCGAGTTATAAATTGTACGTTAGAATCGTTTTATTACTTTATTCATTATTCGGTTTAACAGGAAATTGATATCGTCTACGTAGTAGCATAGTATCGTTTTTCGAAAAGCGGAAGTGCGGATTGTTTGAAAAACATCGTATGATTCGTAAGTTCATAAATGTTTCGTAGCTTGCTTGTATCAGCGACTAGGTGAGAGATCTACAGTTTTCAAGAGACTATAAATTGATTTTACCGCTTCGTGTGTATATATAATCATATATATAATCTATATATATACATATATGTATATGTATAGATTGCACGTTGCTCCATATGTTACACGAATTGTATTACGTGATACGAAAAAAAAACTATACACGATCTCTGGTCTAAATAAATAAATCAAAATTAAACTGGCATGAATAAATGAATTTAATTAATTTAATTAACATGAAGAGAAGGCTACGTCTGTTATTTTTTAAGAGATACGTTCTCATCTCATTTGCGCTGCTTCAAAAACTTTTACTGAAATGCTGAAATCTTTCCTGGCTTTTAATAAAGTAGGAAATATCATTTCAGGACGTACATAACTTACGCTTAATTAAAACAGTTTTATTCCTATTTTGCTGCATCCAACATAAATATTTATGTTGACGCGTCTATTGCTATGATCAATTAGGCTAACTTACGCCACGATGATTATAAAATTGTCGACGAATATAAAAAGAAGGAAACTTGTTAAATCATAGAGACCCCACAAATACTCGTCCATCCAGTAAATCGTACTTGACAATTACAATTTTGCCGCTTGGCGCGTGTAATTACATGAATTCCGCGACGACTGTGTTCCTCGCCAAAAACTTTTCGCAAAACGAATTCGCCCGTTAGAAAAAGTGCGCGAATTGTGACAAATGGAACTTTTGACGTCCTTTCCCGAGAAAATAGAATTATGTAGAATTTTATTCTAGCGTTCCGAAAGCGTAAATCCATTTTAACTTTAAACTGCGACTACGATGTATTACTATGTCGCGTTTCCAATGCATTCGTAATCTACGCAACTGTTAATCTTCTAACTGCAAAATTACGCTCTCTATAAGTTCTTATTATTTTATTAGCGATTTTCCCTCGTGTAATGTCTTGCCAGCAAAATTAATATATTATTAACAAGATGACAATTTCTATCATGTACTCTATAATTTTAATGACGGATTTCTTACTAATACAAAATTGCTTCTCGCTTATTATTATTAAAACGATCGAACTCTCTTAGTTATTTGTCGAATTGTCAGATAATTTCCAATTGAAAATAAGAAACTTCTAGCAAAGATTATTATATTCAATTCATTTCAATTGATTGAAAATTTATCTTTCAATTTTTTGAAAAATTGAAGCTTTAATTACAAATATATTGTGCTGAAGATATTGAAAAGTTAAAAATTCTCTTGATATTTTTGCTGAGAAAAGTCAAGTGCAAATTGGCCAAAGAAACTGACATTAAAAAATATGGTAGAAATACGATTAAACAAAAACTGTTTTCCATATGTTATACTTTACATATTTTTATCATCATGTCTTATTATTAATACTTTTTTGTCTTTCGTAATATCATTGTTTTAATGTGCGAAGCAGATCAAAGCGTAAACACGAGTACGATGCACCTCCCACATCATAGTCAGATATAGATCTGGTTCTGTACCTGGCTATTATTATGCAGATTTTAGTCACCTTTAGACAATTCTATTAAACGCTCGAGAGTCAATATAGATCAATTATCGTGCTTGCAGTTAGATATAAAAGGAGAGTAAAATTTAATTTTTCTATCCCGCGCTTGCTCTTTCGCGGATTAAAGCAAATATAGAAGGTATCGATTCGCAAGGGATTAGTTTGGGAAAGGTGACCCTAATCTCCAACCGGGAAACCTATGCCCATAGCCAGATGGATTATGGTAGACAGTGGAGGGAGATATAGATATATATATATATATATATATATATATATATATATATATATATATATATATATATATATATATATACGTTCCAGCAAGGGTGCGCAATTTTGACGGGTTATAAACCGCTTTATAGCTTCGTTTATATACGCGAACGCGAGGACAATGTTCCATGTTCCCGTAAAGTATCACTCGAGCGTGCTCGTAATTCTTATATAAACTGTCAGTTTAATAAGATAGTAAGATGTTATAATTGAGCAGAGAAAAGCTTTTGCGTATTCGTCTATTATTGCAATACGATCGATTGGACTTATTACGATGGAGAAATGCATAAACTGTAAAAATTTTCAAAACTTGAAATTAAAATTACATATATACACATATGATTAATTAATGATTAAGTGAAATATATTAAGATGTTAATTTCCGTCGTTACTATATTACATTATTAAATGTTTTATATTTTAGCACTTTATTAATTCTATGATAAATATTCATAACTGTAAGGTATCTGAGAAAAGTCTAATGAATTTTTTATAATAATTGTATGCGTAGAGAAAGGAAAGGCGCTGTTATTAAAGTGTGAGTGTAATTTTTCTTCCGCTCTTCTCCATCCATCAACATCAGATGGAAGAAAGACGGCAAGATGAACGTCTTGCAGCTAATCTGATATATAACTTAGCAGCAGTCAACAGCGTTTTAACCTGGATAGAAATTCAATTGCCATTATCGCATCAATGAGTTTAGTTTTACTTTATCCAACAGTTATACAATTATCGTACTAATTATAAATATTGTTGAAATAAGAGATAGAAAACTTACAGAAGCTCTCAAATATTAAGTTATCTACTTTTTTATACGCGATAAATTCATCTTACTATAATACGGATCATTTATTATTATTCATCTTTTGTCTAGCATTCATTCTTAGTATTATATTTTGCAATCTATCATTTATTAGCTGAAAGTAATGGACCAGCAAATATTTTTACTATATTGCAGTACACTGCGGCATTTTATTATTGATCTAAAATTTAAAAAACGTGTCCTTTCGGATTGTATTAAAATGCAAAAAAATATATAGAAACTCTCAGAAGCAAATGTATTCAGGGACAAATCAATCTTTCGTATTACTACCAAAAACATTGAGTTTAGATTGATGGGACAAACAAACGACATAACTGTTATCAACTCTCAGCCGATATTTCACGAGAGCGACGTACTCGTTGGATGACCGGATTAACTGTTGGATAGGAAACTTCTGAATTTCCCAGATAAATGTCGGATAACGCAACATGGTTAAACTCACGAAATATTAGCTTTGAAACCCAACTTTTTACAATAGTTACAATATCGATTATTAATTTGTAAAATTACTTCAAAAATTTACAGATTAATACAGAGAGGATGTTAATAAACGATTTTATCCTGAGAAAAAAAGGAAATTTCGTCAGTTCCTCATATATTAAATATTTCTCCAGTTATAAAATAATATTATATTTTATAAAAAACATATAATTATTTTAATAATTAATAATCAATAATTAATTATTTTACGTTTAAAATATCAAATTTTAAATTATAAATTTGTTCTTTGCAAAAAAATTTAATATAATTATTTGTAATTGTTAATATCGATATTTTAAAAACCTGAATTAGTTTCATTTTTCGCTATCAAAACCATTCTACATTACACCACGTATAACGATTAAAATTCATAATTGTATAAATTTAAACTTGTCCCGAATGCATTTAACAATTTTGTCATTATGTACCGCAAGAATATAAATACTTGTTCTTAGTATTACAATCTTCTAATTTTCCGCAAATGTGCAGAAAATCGGTACATAATAGAAAGAAAGACTAAAGAACTTGGAGTAGAAAGCGACTGTTCCGTTTATCTCTGCAAACGAGCCGGTTGTCAGACGAACATTAACCAGATCGCGTTTATAGCTCCATTGCGATGCAGGTAACATCGCAGGTAACCAGGTCGCGACTGGTTTTCTTCACTTTCAACGGTTATTCGGGAAACATTTTGGCATTGTCTACCAGGAATAAGTAGCGAAACGTAGCGCGAAAATCGGGTTAATGGCCGTCTAAATGGCCGTGCTTGATCATGGCTGTGACGCGCGTACTATCGATCCTTCACGGTGCGATGCTTCAACGTACGGCAACGTGAGATTGCAGGTTACGTCGTGTAGCACAAGATAAAATAATACAAATGACGCTTCGTGCAATTGACTTCTAATGCAATTTAACTTTGTCCGTAATTTATCCGTGTCTTCTTCTATAGGATTCAAGATACACGAACGAAATCCTCATTTAACCTACATATATTTTACATATATTTTACATATACTTTATATATATATATATATATATATATATATATTCTTTGTATTAGATTTTTTTATATTTATATCAAGTCATATTTTAGCAGATAAATAAATGACACAAATTGAATATTTCTTAATACTGTAATTTTCGAAAAAACAAAACTATTTTTTAAACTAACTAGTAAAAGATTTTGCAGAGTTTTCTAAAAAATTAAGTATTACGCTCTTTCTTATCATAAAGAATAAACATTAAATCGACTTGTTAGACGCTTGAAGAATATGTTATCATTGCCGTGTCGAAAGCGAAGTAGTCATAAAAAGCATATTGTACGGATGCAGTTCATTACGCGCCGCAATAAAGCGCATTTATGCGCTTGCTGCTACACTTTGGTGGTATCATTAATTTTAGCGTGTACAAAGAGAAAGCGGAATAATACACTTCACGAAGGTCATCTGGTACAAAGACGGCCGCGTAAAGTACTTCCCGGTGACACGCGTTTACCAGATATTTCATCATTGTTCAAGTAGGAGTTCATAGTATTTGTATTTGATAGCGGACACTGCGTGGACGATATTGAGTTTTAGAAGAACAAATATACTGCAGACGAAGTCAAACAATCGCGCTGGGCGAATGTGTAATTTCAGAGAAGCGCAACTGCAAGTGCAATTTCGGAGTTAGAGTCAAGAATACTGTCGCATGAAAGTCGTCAGCGGTCGGAAACGGCGTAATAAATCGACAAATCCCGACAGTGTCGCGATCCGGCAAATTCTACCTTGGTTTTCACAAATAGCAATCGATTAAAATGTAAAAGTTGTACGTTAAAATAATTCACAAAGAAGTCTTCTATATGTAACACCGCCATATACTTATTAAAAGTTAAAAATTCAAAAACTCACATTCCATACTTTTTTAAAATTTGTGATAAGATTGAAAGGAATATCTCGTATTTGCAGCTTCAGACCAACCAATACTTTTTATTTCAAGATTGAATTAAAGATATCAAGTGCTTGTTTTGCTACACTTGTTTCTATCACGAAATAGAACAAAAGACAATCATGATTCGATATTGAAAGAAACTGAACAATGTGCATCTGCTTCTACAACTTTTCTCTATTATATTTCGATCAGAATTTCATTTTTCTATCCTTATTGACAACTTATTTATTGACAACTGTTTTCAATTTTTAAAACAATACCAGATTGTCCAGTCATCGCACGAAAGAACGATTGAGAGAAGAATCGTAATAGATTTTATCTCAAAATAAAAAGTTTGATCTTTTGTATGTCACTTGCTCAAGTCCTCTCTTTTCAACCCTTTAGTTATATCATATTCACCGATCGATACGCTACAAATAGTCCAAATAGTCCAAACTGTCGCCGAAAAAAATAAAAGTGTCATAACTTTTGCGTGACCCGCCGATACGCGAACGATAACTATGCGCCGAAATTGACGGCGGCCGATTGTGTTTGGTTACACGTGTTCTATTGATTACGACGGTACAACCGCCTTTCATCACCGCGTAACTATACGGCCGCCAATTTGTATTAAGCGAAAAGTATCGATCGAGCCGACTTGTCATTTGCAATCGCACGTGCGGAAAATTCGTTCGTCCAAACTGTTCGTGTCGAAAGCAATTGCAACGTCTTTCAAAACGCCATCACAAAGACCTGTCGATTGTTTAACGATTCAAAAAAAAAAACGTGACAACTTTTCATCGCTTTGCCTCTAATTTTCTTCAATGTATGTATGTACAAGACTTTCGTGACATTAATTGTATAAGATTATAAAAAGTCTGTCAGTCAGCGGAAAGCAATAATCGGTTGCACACATACGTGGAATTTCACGGCACGTGCGACCTCCTTTCATGGCTTTTTTCCATTTTCCACGAGAAGTCCAGTAAGCGACTAATTGTAAGCTATACAATGTGGTCACGTTTTTGTGAGACGTTAGCCCGCCCGTATAAAGAAGCTTGGCAATTTCTTGCGGTAAAAGGAGGTCGTATAATAGTCGGTCACATTTGGCGGCTGTGTGACGCAGAAATGAAAAAGTTGCCCGAAAAATAATAAAACAGGGATATAAACGGGAGAGAACCGTCCATTGTCACATGGCATGACGGAACAAGCAGACCGCATTTAGTCGAATCGTTGGGGTTACAGCAATATCGAAAGGCGTATAATATCAGGGATATCTGTAGGGTGACAGCGGTCTATAGTGAATGAAACCACGGTAATATCATTGTATGCAATAACAAAAGTGGGACGACAACGACGACGGCGATGTCGACATCGGTGTCGGTCCATTTTCATTACAAATCGCTTTGAGAAAATTCGTAAAAATATCGACATTGCTGAGGTTACATCTATTGAGGCTTAACCCATTAACTTTATCCAAAGGCCATTTCGCCAATTTGATACAAATAGCAAGTACAAACCGATCTCATCGCTATCATAAAATAGATTACGAAAAACTTTTAAATAAATTACATTTGATATAAAAGATTAATATGGATTAATATATAAATTTATTCATTATGAATATGTATCGCAGAGATTCAATAACTTTAAGAATATCGCTTTTAATTCCACTATAATATCTTACTATGTGATGGTATCAGAACTTTTATATAATATTCGAATTATACACAATTATGAATGCATTTAATATTAAATTTTTTTATTCTAAAAATACCGGAATGGATTTACATTTTACAAATTTTTCTCTTATTTAGATACATTTTTTTCATACAGAATAAAGTTTAATTGTTAAATTAATTGTATACTATTAAATGCGAATCAAGTTTTGAAGCACAATTCTGTAAAGTTTACGCTCGAAGAAATATTAGAGGGGACATTTAAATCGAATTAACCTGCAACTAAGGAACTAAAGCAATTATTCCGATGTGATTGGATCGTTTATTAGTACACGGTATTATTATTATTTAAATTATACTGATTTGTTATTCATATAAATTGGGTTACAGTATCGTATTGTTCTTGACAAACACACTGAATAATTGGATGTCCAAAAGGCCGTTAAATGCGTATCAGCTCGCTCGATGCGAAATTTGGTTCGATTACATAGAGATGCTTTCGACGGAAACGCGCGTTTTCGTGTGTAGAGCCTGTCGACTTTAATGACACACATTTCTCGCGCGAGAACAGTAGGCGCTGTCCAATATAAACGCACACCAAACTCAATTCGATTGCACACGTCGACGATCACATACAAATAAGTGAGCCTGAAGCATGGCGTAATAATAAATAGCGAATAAAAGTGCATTTACTCAGATTAATATTATTTAAGAAAATATTCCTTTCCGCGATTTCACCTTTCATAACATATTTCCAATTTGTTTTATACGAAGCACTTTTATTAGCCAGGAATAGAAACAAAGTAGAAAAATATTTTTGGTAGCCGAACATACACGTTCGTGTTCACTGTCGACTTTAAATGGCATACGTTTTACTCGTGCAGTAACAGCGGATGTGCTCCTTTGTGAACGGAAGCCGCGCTCGAATCGATTGCAACGCGATAGTCTGCGCTAAGTGGAATCGAGAGGGTCGTAACGTGGTGCAGAGTTGTTCCATCGACAGTAGCGATTGATCTCACTGCCGCCGCCATTTCGAGATGATTGCATTGATTGATAGCTGCTCTCTTGCGCGTGTTAAGCTCGAGCCGACGAACTACTACTGACGACTTTGGTATATCGATTACAAAGGTCTTGTGAGAATTTCTATTTTCTCACAGATGCATATAAATTTGATAATGCTACGAGAACAATAAAAAAAGCGACGCTTCATTGCACGAGGATTATACTTGTATTTTTTTAGTTAAAAATATTGTTATGATATATGCTGATTAATTCTATCTGACTGTAACATTATATTTATTTATATATAACATTTTTAAAAGCTATAGATAAATCAGCTTAATACAGATAATTTCAGTAGAAAGAGAGAGACAAATTATACATTTTTTTATTATAAATTTAATGTCAGACATAATATTTGAAATAAAATATTTAATGCAATTTCAAATATGTCTCTAATCTAATCCAATAACTTCAAAATTTATAACAAATTGCTGTCACAGAGATATTCACTTTTTTCCAGTTTAAAAGAAAAAATATGTAATGCACAAAAATATATTGTTAGATTAATGAGATTTTAAATGCTGTGTAAATTGAACCGATGAAAATACTTGCGACTGCGGATTTAGTATTGAGTAATCTGATGACTACGATAAATTTTCCACAACGTTTCCAATCGTGCCAATTTCGTGCGAAATCTATGACAGTTACGATCACGAACAAGTTCGAAAACTGATCTCTCCGGCCCATTAATTTCGGCCGCTTAGCTACGGTGAGGACACATGTCGATAGTGATATAAATCGTTTGTCCATTTCGCGCAGTTAGAAATTTATGATAGCGCATCTTCGGCGTGTCTGCAACGCGACGCGGGATAAAGTGCACGGCATGTCACGGATCATGTGATGAAATTTGCATGCGAAACGGAAAGATATGCTGCGAAAGTATGAGGCTCCGCGGGGAAATCTGTGCTCGATACCCGCTGACAGCGTGATATCTTCCGAGAAACAAACGTATCCCGTGTGCAAAATACGAACTTGCGACATAATGCGGGATAAATTCTCGCGGCGAGCATTTTTTCCGTTAATCGCGCTATCTCGAGGTATTAATATATTTACAAAATTCTCGGATTATACATACATATAAATTGTAGCAGTTAGTTTTTCCTTCCCTCGCATAGTTCATTTCTGGGTAGACACGCGCAATTTTTGAGACTCGAGCATATTCTTTTGTCGTGGTTGCACAACGCGGACTGCGGACTTGAATGCAGAAACTGCGGCGTAACGAGGTGAAACGCGTAACTTTACCGCAGTCAGAAGATTCGCGGCACGATAATTATTATGCACGCGCATACAAACGGCACACTCGGCGAACTCGTAAACTAATGCGCATTGTTCGGCCTGCAAAATTGATAAACGGACGACTGTTTTTCACGCCGCGATATAACTTCGGCTTAACGAGAACGAAATTGAATTTACGTTCTGTAGCATTGCATCGCTGATTGCGCTAATTAGTGCCAGCATCCCAATAATTGAATAAAAAATGAAAAGAAGCGCGCATCTAAGAAACAATATGTGCTAGATACATATATTAATAATCAATTTATTTTAAATAAAAATTTTTACTCCTATAAATATCGCAATGGTTAAATAAATTTCGGTAAAACAAAAGAATAGGGTTGCAAATAATTACATTATTGGATTAAAGGTGTATAGATTGTATTTATGTAGACTATATGTAACAGATTCGGTCGTTTTTCAATTATTAGTCATAAATTAATCATTACAACAGAGAGAAAGAGAGAGAGAGAGAGACAGACGTAACTTGAATTTAATTTTACATTGATATGCATACGCGTTTCTTGCGCAATTAATTTAAATAACGATTAGGAAAACACTGGATAGTGGATTGCTCAAGACTGTCCATCAAGCGCAACAGGTTGCAACATATCACGTGCATCGGTCAGTCGATAAAACCGCATATGGTTCTACGATCTCAGTTTAGATCGGGTAATCATGATAGATCATTTATTTAGTTAAGATGAATAATTCCGTTATGAATATATTCGTTCAATTGATATCAAATATTCGAATGCATTTTTTCACAATTTCGTATGGTATATGTTACAAGCAATACTTGATTCATTATTGTAATCATTTGTTATACACTTTGATATAATTAATTCTACCATGAAGAAATACGTATCAGTTTGCGTAACGCAACTATCATAATTTTACCTTGAGATCACAATAAATAAATAACAAAACAACGTCAATTTTATTTTCATTGCTAATCAATATAACAAAAAAATAATTACCCATAAAATAACAAAGACATTAGAAAAACAAAGTAGAAACAAGTCTATATTTTCTTTCTGACATTTTACGAAATATTTGCACTTAATAAAGCACGAAATTTAATCAATTACAGACAACAACGAGAAATGTATTTTCTCTTTGTGTATATAATATTTTCGAGGCTGTCTAAAAGAATGTATCTCTCCTAAAGTAAAATCTTCATTGCTAAGATCAACATTCAAGTTCGCTCTATTACCATTTAATATTCGATAGAGTAAATAACTTGATAATTATATCTTGATTAAAATTCTACGCAGGAAAATCCACCGGAAATTAATTTAAAATTCACTACTTATTAAACCTTTTGAGATGTAATCCGTTCTAAAATCCGTCTATGCTTAATATTGAGCAAACTCATAGCGATTAAGCTGTAGAGAAAGCACAGTTTTTCAGTACGGAAAAATTGCATGAGAATTGTATACATAAAAGTAATTATTAAAAGTATTTGAATAAATCGTTGGAATATTTATTATGTATTTTATAAATATAATAATGATTAAGTATTTACACTGTCATTTATTACTAAAATTAATACTTAAATAAAAGAAATTTAAGTATTTGCGTTAATGCTCAAAACGTGTATCAATTGAACTTTTTAATGATTCGTGCTAAACTTATATTTGAAAGTATCCAGTTTGATACTCAAGGATGTTCATTGAATAAAAAGCTTATCGAAACTTAAGAGCCTTCTAGAGATGCAGTTACAAAATCGCTACAATTTTTCTCAACTAGCTTAAAATCGCGCGGCTAGTACGCGAAGGAGCGTAAACTTTATCCCTGGTGCGGAGAACTGATTTACGGAAGTATAAACTCGCCCGTAAGTGCGGAAACTTTCTTCGAAGAAGTTATCGAGAACAATCGTCGACGATCGAGTCGGAAGCAGACGCCACATGTAATTTTGTTAGTGACCGATCTTTCGATGTCTTTGCTTCTTTGCAAGGGTGAGCCTCTTGAAAAGAAAGAGAAGTCTCGATCGAGGGAAAACAGAAAGAAGGATTAACAAATCCCTAGGGGAAAATAAATTCGATCACTTAGGCAACTTGCGCGCGCGATATTATGCCTGCTTCTAAAGATTAACCCATTTATTACTAAGCCACTTTGTTCTGTCATTATTAACCACGTGTCGCATCGCGAGGTGAATCGCCGACTCGATCGAAAGAATCCGTAACGTGTGTTCCACATTTCGCTCGCTTCTCCCTATTCGCCGCATGATTAATAATTCTCGCTTTTCATTTCCGCGTGTACGTCCATATTGGCGCGTTCGGAGAGAGCTCGTTTTCTCATATCCGTCGAAGAATGGGTTCCATGCAACGGCAACGGGTCACACGTTCACGGCCCCTTCGGAAGTGGGATAAGCTGCCGCCGTCAGTGGAAAAGCTGTGATACACACAGATCACGTACGGGCGAACGAAGTTTCGGGATTTACTTTACGTCCGCGAATCAATTTATGCCGTAACAAATAATATAAATTAGTTGCCGTATCGCGATAACTTTCCCGAATGCAAGATGCACGAACGGAGAGCGATGTTGCATCGCCAATTTGAGATATTTAATGCGATTTCGCAATCTCGTAACAATACAAATTGTTACGCTGATGCGCGACGCGTTGATTACACGTTTCCGTCATAAATGAAGACCTTGCCGCTTTACTTCGCAGCATTGATCGTGCTAATTGCGTGACTTTTATTTTAGCTTTAGTATTAACTTCCTCTTCATTTACACCATTCGAAGGCAAGCAACGTTAAAATTTTTATTACAAGAAATTGCTGCAAGAATGCTTCACAGACTCGCTGCACAGCTGTTACTTAATGTAGACGATTTCTCCCCCCTCGGGAAAGGGAAACTGAGTAACTGCTCGCGCAGTATGTATTGTCATTTTCCAGCGGCGAAATCGCTGCGTGACCGGCATTTCCGTTTCAGCGCCGAAAGCAATATTGTCTAACACGTAGCGCATTTATGGGTGTTCTGTATCATAAACGATGCAATACAGCCGACGATTTGTCTCTGTACGAACAGACAATCATTCGCGCACCGTTTCAATTTCCGACGGTGCACTTTCCGAAATTTCCGATCGTGAAAGACGACGTGCTTTAAGCAATATATGTTTAGCATTTATCTGTCCCGTTTCTCGAGCTACATTTATTCACGTTTAAAAATGGGAAAACACGAAAATAAATTCATGGAGTGGATTTTTTCCATTATTTATAAATTGTCTATTGTTACGGCTGCTAATCTAGAAACTTTAGATATTTCATTAATTCGTGAAAGCTAAATTTTTTACTACATAAAATATGACACGGAAAAGTAGCAACGTGTTACATTAATCCAATAATATTAATCGATATTTCGCGATAAATATATTTTTCTACTAAACGTTTTTAAAATCACAAGTCATCTTATAACATATTATATTTTAAGTGCAATTTTCTTCACAAAATTAAAATCAGAAACATCTTTTTACGATTTTTTGTGTTCATAAAAAATCACGAGAATATTAAATTTGCAGATATTTAAACTAAACAATAGCAGTTAAAAAATTATATATGTAATGAAATTATAATGTATAATATCTATTGTGTATATTACATTATATTTGTTATATTTGTACTATATATAATTATATATCTATATAAATATGGTCCACTTTTACAAATTTTCCATCTATTTCTCGTTATCTCATTCGCCAGAATGAGCGAAATCAAGAGAGGGTCATGTCATCAAGAAAATAAGGGCGATGGTTGATGAACAAACTCATTTATTACATTCGCGTGACTAAAAATAAAAAAACATCATTACATTATCTCATGTAAGCTCACGTTTTGCTACGTTGTAGTATTATAAATATTATTGAGTGGTTAACCACGTGATGATATTGTGTCATTTTTTTAAATTAATATAAAAGTGCAAAAATTAAAAGAACAAATATTCGCAGTCCCGATCATTCAATAACTTCAAGTGCAATTTAAACGCATTCAACTACAAGGCACGTTATTGGAATGTATGATATTTTCTGTATGACATCACATTCTATTTTTTCGCAGCGATTCCATATATATTTGAGAATCGTATCGCATCATACGTGTTGATAAACGTATCGTTTACGTAATCGATAGTTTATACGATATGATAAAAAAAACGTAGTCTAATTAATTAAAAGGTAAAAATAAAATAGAAAGCATTTTGAAGTAAATTGATGGGGTTTTGCCAATCAATGGTAACTTTATTGCCGCTATTATTTATATGATAAAGCGCGCGCAAGTTCGCGTGACGCGATAATAGCGAGTTTCTATCTTAATCGTTCATTTATCTTGTTCGCGATGTTTTGACGCCATTGCGGTGATAGTGATGAATTACGGCGCGCGGACAGTTAATTCAATGTAGGACGTCGAGCCCGGGAAACTTTTCGCGGTACGTGACCCGCCATAATAAACGGTAATGCGGCGCAACCGGGCTTGCTGCACAAATGCTGCACATTTCCCCGTCGAACAAATCCAGTTTGCAGCCTCTGGCGCATCTTTGACGCTATGCGTCATTCGCGCCCGCGTTTGCCACCGGGAATGGCGACGAAGCGAATTGAGGGTGAGAGTAGATAGAAACCCTGCGACTCCTTCCCTTCGTCGTCGTCGTCGTCGTCGTCGTCGTCGTCGTCGTTCTAGCCCCATTAGCTGGCTTTCTTCCACTTGCGAATTGCATCACGTCGTGTGCGAAATCGAATTGCGGCACGCTCGGCATTCGCATAGAAAGCGCACTTCTACCCGATTTTACACGGTGTATAACGAAAACGCATTAAGATCGCAAGCAAAGCGAATTCTAAATTTATCTCGATACGCTCCGGTTTATGTCATTTCAAAATAATCTTTTTCTTTGATAATTGATTTATAAAAATAATGTAGAGTATTTATACAGTATTTATATTTGTAGAAGAAATATTTACTCATACAATTATTTATTTAAAGAATTTCTTGACAAAATTGTAAAATAACGTTAATGATTTGGAAGATAATATCAGTTGTGGAATTTTAAAAATGCAATTAAACAAACAATATTCAAAATTACTATTAATTTATTTCACGATAATTATTTAGATAGTTAATTCGAAATTTACAAGAGCTTTTCTTTCAGATATTTATCATTTGAAATATTTAAGCCATCTAGATAAAGATATGTTATATTATAAAGCGATTGTGTAATATGCGCATGCAAATCTGTATTGGCTATGCAAATTTCATTGAGCCGCTCGCTCTTATTTCCGACCAATCAAGTTTACCACGTCCTGGCTTAACCAAGGATTTACAGATCGCGAGACCCTCTTTTGGCAAGTTCTCCCACAGCCTATTTCGTCGAGGTTTTAACCTTAGTGCCCTTGGGAATATGGCCCTTCTTTCTTAAAATCTCTTGAATTTCTTGAAGTCGCGTCTGGTCATAGACTGGCTTTAACTACTTAAGCTTTCTACTCAGAGTGCCAAATTGCTTAGTGTTTGAGACAAAATAATGCAATTAACTTATATTGATATTTTCCACAGGTGGGCCAGTTAAAAATAAAACTGTTACATAAATTTATTGCATAATCACTTGAAAAATATTTAACGATGAAGAAATTGCTATTGAGATTCCTAAACTTTTTCACTTTCTGTTTAAGATGCACTAGTTTTCAAATTATTTCGTTTTCTTATATTAAACTTTTAAAACTTTAAAAGAAATATATAAAAATAAGTTTAAAAAATGACCATATTTAATTATTGTCGTTTATTTAAATTTGTATCTTTCTTGCTTGTCGGATACTCACATTAATTTTTACATTTAATTGGCAAATAATTTAAAATGAGCATTGAAGTAAGCTGTATAAAGTTTTATAGACACTTATGAAATACTTTTCGTATATTAAAAAAAACGTGTTTTCTGACATTGACTGCGGAACATCATTTTTGCTCCTAACTTTGAGATTCCAGTAGAAGCAAGAAGAAGTTTTCTGACAGAAAATGGATGTTGGAAAATGCTTTAACTTGATAAACTATGCCTCGCGGACGTGATAGACTTTAGAAATTATTTTAATTAAGCACATTCAGTAACCATTCAAATTACGATAAGGAATTCGATAAATCTTAGTACGAATAACTTCAGCGTTTGTAGAACTGACACGAAATTTATATCAATGTTTAAATATTACTTTAATATATATAAAATATATATATATAATATATATATAAAAATATATATAAAATACTAAACGAGGAAAATATGGATGTAACAACATACAAGAACGACTGTTATGAATCTAATCCTAAGTTTAATATCGCGCATAATATCGTTACATCAAACTTTGTTTCGTTGAAAATGCAATTACAGAAGTTTATTAACTTGTCACGGAACATCAAAGATGACATTTTTTTTTATTCAATTAAAAAGGAAAACAAATTATATCTCTGTAAATTGCAAATGTCTCTCCGTGTCATTATTTTTATGTTATTTTATCAACAATCCAAGAGAAACTAATATTCATCCATTTGAGAGGTGATATATATATATATATATATATATATATATATATATATATATATCAGAAACAACAAAGCAATGTATTTTATATAGTTCTCCAAACGAAATATCATTTTTAGCGGTACATTCAAAATTGTTATAAATCGTGTCGAACTACTGTAATATGAATTCATTATATTATATTCTTATTTAGAAAGTGAGACAATTGTCATTTTTCAGAACTGAAAACATTTCTATTGTAAAACCACAAAAAAGCAATTTTTTATTTATTTAAAACTATAATTTACTGCAACAAGGAACAAAAAAGTGCTTAAAAAGTGGTGATTTTGTTAAAAAAAGAAATTTCTATAAAAACTAAATGAAGAATATAACGTAAATGCGATTGTGTAAAATTTAACTTAGAGAACCATTTTATAAATTAATAAATTCCAAATTTTGTGATTAATTTGCAACCATAAGACAACATTGCTTTGTTGTTACATATAAAATAAGGATGCGAAACACGTTTTTTACTATTTAATTTTCCACTAAATTTGTATGGATTGAACGTATTTGTCGTCGTATACGTATTCCATGTTTGTTTAGAATTCGCGACACGAAATTGCGGAGCGTTTATAATGTAAAACCACGAATGAAAATGGGCCAAATGTCACACGAAAATCGATCTAGATTATCGGGCGAAACAATTTTTGCGTTTACCAAAAGTTTATCGCGTGCGCAACGAACGGAGTGAAAAAATCGATACATTGTATACCTATAAGTTATAGTACTAAATAAAAAGCAGGATGTGTGATACGACGCCCTAAATTTTTAGACAATTGCAGTCGCATTTTGGCGATAAATTTTCCAAATAAAAAGTAGAATAAATAAAAAATTTGGCAATTTAGTAAAAAATTTCATAATAACATGTAATAAAATATTTCACGTTATAATAATAAATAATCTTAAATGATAAAAATAGCAATATACTTTTAAATGTAAAACAAATCTTGAGAATTTGCTTCTTATAATCGATAATATTATCATTGATACGTAACTTTCTAATAAAAAATTTTAATCAAACAGCAAGATATGACTAAGAAACACTAGATGAAAATAAAATTCTGTAGATACGCGAGCAAATGTAGCGAACATGCAGTTTCTTCGATCTGCTCGTGCTCGTGGGAATGCTATAACTTAGATCGCCGTCATTTTGAAAATCGTTTCGCAAAGTATAACCAACGCGGTAGTATTCCAACTCTTCGGAAAGCGAAGAAAGCGTCGGTTTGTGTGCGAGCGTCGTAAATGCACGGAGTATTAATGCGAGGACATGCCGGGAAATCTGGATCTGTCGTAATGATGCACCGTAAAACATGCGTTTAACGTACGTGTAATTTTGCAATTACGTGAGACGCTTTCGTTACTCGGCAAACGAGAATAATTACGATGAATGAAAAGAAATAATGGATGCTATTAATTCGAAAATTATAAGATGTAATGTGCAATGTACAACTGTGTCATGGAATATACGAAACAAACAAAACATTATTTTATACAAGATTAAATGCATTAGATTTAACATTTTCTTGTATATTGTATAAAATAATTCTTTAATGTCGGTTTATAATGTATATTTATATTAATATCTTTTCACGAAATTTTTAACGTGTATCTATCTGTAAAAAGACTGCCATTATAAATTTACTAATTTATTGTTAGAAAACGGATTCTCGCGAATTTAATAAAGAAAAATTAAAATCTATTTTATTATCTTAAAGTAAAATTCGCAATAATATCACAGCTTGGAAATAAACAAAAGAAACCAATTGTATTGCTTTAGAAGTACGTCTTTGTATTACATCGCGAAAGTCGTTCACGTTCCAACTTCATTTCCAATTCGATTTCACTAAGACTTTGAATTATTATCGATTCCGCAATTGCAATTGGTTATTTAAGCTCCGGTTTAGATTGTAACAAATGGCACGACGAAAAAAAAGAACGCGATTCATTACTTCTGACTATATATAAGGAAATGAAAAAAAAGATTGGAAGCTTAATTCTCCAAATCCGTTTAGAATTCAATAGGTAAAGAAATTTCTGTTTATTTTTTTACTATACCTCGTCATGTAAAATACGTTTTTTATTTAAACGAACGAATTTATTGTATACGAATTTCTATTTGTCACATTATATTTTAATCAAGTTAATTATTCACGTAAAGTTCTTAATACTCATTTTTTTCTTTTTATCGTAAAATATAATTTTTCCAATCGATCACATATTAAGTAAAAATTATTATTATTTGAACAAATATATCGAGGCAGTTCGAGTTATAAATGGTTGATTAAATAAAAGTTTCAATGGATAAAGATAATAATTTTATTCTTCATTTAATTTAAATGGACTTTAGTACAATTTAAATTTTAGATTTAATTACCAGAAAATTTAATATTGACATTTAAGAAATAGCAAGAAATGATGGCTTACTTCGATATACTCCCATAAAAATTTTTATTTCTGAATCTGAATAAGAAATGTGCTATTAATGTCTCATATAATGACTCATAAATCACTCCGCTATTTATCCTGCTATCATTCACAGTCTCATGTTCTATCCTCTATAAACATTTAGCTAAAGACAAGTACTGAGAGTTGTAAACTTTATAATAGCCTAATAATAAATTACGCGCCGCTCTCTCGTACGAATCTCGACAAATCGCGGAAGTGCAGCTAGTTATTTTCGCGTCTAGGATAGGATACACCCCACAGCCGATTTGTTAAGCTACGCTTATCTACAAGACAAACTCATCATGAGATAAGTTTAAGCAGCCCTAAGGGAACGTGTGCCGAAATATATTGCGCGCATTGACGATAACACCGTGAGTTTCCTTCTCGCTTCGTCGGCGGAGGAACGTGCTTGCTGCGCAGCAAACGCACATGCCCGGCCGAAGAAAGGAGATAGTCAGTGCCATTGCAAGTGAGCTCTGAAACTCGACTAATCTTCGGGCTAAGTACTATTCCACTGCGAAACACTATTGAAACTCACTCCTGAGCAGGCGTTTCAAGAGCGAAATTGTTCGTGATTTCGAGCACCGCGATGTTCACATGAGAAAGAGTTTCTAAATAAATAATCGATTTCTCTTAATGTTGTAAAAAGAATTTACAATACTACTCGAGGTAGAATCTTTTTACCTGAGAAGCAGAAAAGAACAAGTCCAAAATATTGGTTTTGTATCATTGCAATCGGAAAAACAAGCTAATAGTTATGAAATAAAATAAATGCAATGAAAGTTACATACCACTAATTGAAAAAAAATACAAGTCAATGATACGATAAAAAAATCATTGTTATTTCATATGACTAAAAATTTTTAAAACAAAGCCAGTTTATATAACATCTGAAAAAATTTGTTGAAAATAACATACTGCTTTTTTCTAACGAAATTTACCAAATCGGAATTTATTTCATCCATCTTGAAAATAATATGAAAATCTTTACATGTCAAAAAATGTGCTCTTGAATTTGTTTTTCGCTTCTCAAATAAACATGTAAACAAATGCAATGTGTAATGGATACATGGACATTCATAGATATTAACTGATACAAAAGAAATGAGGTTTCGGTAAGAAGACGATTTTATCAATACGTACGTCTGAAGATAATTCAGATAAATGACTTCTCAATAGCTACAGAGTTCTATATATACTCTTTTTGCATATATTTATTTATTGGCAGTAATGTTTTTATATCCCGTGACGTACGTGTGAGACGTGTCTGAATCTTTGTGAAAAAAATAGATTACCGCGTTTCTTTCTGCTTGTCGGATTAGAGGAAAATAGGTAGCGATATCGAGCCACACACATCGACACCCTACAATTAAATTTCCGCCGATTAATTCAGTGTGCGATGACATTAAAAGCTTCTTATTGATTGATTGAAAATAATATTAGAATACGTTCGTTACATGCAGGGTGCAAACTACCTTTTTTTACAACAGGAACTAAGATTTTCTAAAAGCACATTAATTTACGAATACACCAAACAAATGCATACACCGCATTAAATGTACTGCTAAAAATAATTATTGTAATAAAAATAAGTATTTTTAGAAACTTTTTAGAAACTTTTCATGAATTCAGGTTCGTGCAATTGAAGAATCTTGCTCAATAAAATTTTCATCTGAGATGCGCTTGCTAAAATGTCCAGTGATGGTTATCAAAAAGAGCTTTCTAATGAAATAGCTCGATGTCATTCGTTAGATCGCGCGAATATCTATCTTAGCAGGGTGACTTTGCTGGGTATTCCCAGCAATAAGTTGCTATCTCGCACATGGACTTTTCATACGGCCAGAGCTTTATAGATATCCGCAACGATCGCAATAGCATACACCGAAATGCCCGAATGCGCAGAAGCGATAGGCAGTGACACGTGTGCATGAGTGCACGGGATGCAGATGGCAGCAACATGCAGCGATGTGCAATCTAGATGCAGCCCCGCAGGGATGACTGATCCGTACAGTCATTTGGGTTTAGCAATCCCACGAATCCGAGCGCAATACAATGCGGACACTCACGTAGACTTACACACGGTATACGCCCATACACACGTTTTTGTCGTAATGCAATGAACGTTTGAGGAATGGTTGAGGCAAAAGATACAATCTAATTTAAAAATAATGAGAAAAACAAAAACAGGACCACACGTACGTGTTTGATGTAACAGGATAACGCAAGCTAACGTTCATTTTTTATTCATATTTTTTTAAAAAATTTAGAGAAGCACGTGTACGTACAGACATATACTTTAATTTGTATTCCGCGAGGCCTTAGCTTCTGAATCATTGGACATTATATATATAATAGCTTCTGAATCATTGGACATTATATATTTTAGTAATCACCGTGTCGTATTCTCAAGGCATATAAACGTGCAATATACTTTAAATATAGTAATTTTTAATTATCATAAAATTTTATACACGCCTCGATGATAAAAGACATGCCGCAACGATAAAGAAACGCTAATACCGTAAGAGGATACTAATGTTACTTTAGAAAATAATTTGATACGCGAGAAAGATACTTTACTCGAGGGACGTGTCTGGTTTGATAAATAATCTTTTGAATTTTTAGTGAATAGATTAACACAACATGCTCGCGTAATATCAATACCGGAACATTATTATTACACCCAGCATGATCACAATACCGCGTTCGCGTCCCACCCGATATCCTTCTCGGTAGTTTATCGCGCATCCCCTGGCGCTGCGTCGAAAATTGCGGCGTGCAACGCCGAAGATAAACGGCGATGCAAAGCGCGTGGCGTGCACGCTCGTGTGCATGCACACGTTATTTATATTCAGTGCCACGCGTGCACCACGAGGTTGGCGATATTGCCTTTCTCGACTGAAAGGGAGTAAGCCGGGAATGCCGAAGATAGCCGCCGCGCGGCTCCAATCGACAATACGGATTTCGGAAATTAAAAGCTTCCTGTTTCGAATACGAGACACGATCATCGGCCTCTTTGCGGAAGTTGTGCTTTAACTTCGCCGTTTATCCTCTCGCCGTCGAATCAGCGTGAATCGCGGAAATGGAGGGACGAACGAAGTAATAAATTTCATTCTCGAGGCTAAAGAGATAGTCGAATTAAGCAACTAGTTGAGCAACCTTTGATGAAGCTATTACTTGACAGTTTTCAATTTATTTCAATATAATTAAGTAATTTATTAATTAATGAATTATTCATTTTCAAAGAAATCATACGTCACATCGTACACGTGTATATATATATATATATATATATATATATATATATATATATATACAATATACATATATCAAGTATTAAATATAATTAATGAAATGCTTAAATATTTGAGTAAAAATATTAAAATTTTAAAAATTAAACATATTCAAGAGGTTTTTAGATCAATACGCCGATTTTTCTTTAACGTTTAAAAAAATTGTTGTATTTAAATAAAAAATAATCTAGTTGTAATTTTGTAATTTTATGACATTTTATGACATTTATTTGTTGTTTTGATGTTTACTTGATGTATATAAAATTATAAAATCCTTTTCTCTTTTAATTAAATATAGAGACACAAATGCGGATTTAATGAAACTAAGAGAAACATCTTTTATCAAAGTGCTCAAATCAAATATACAAACAGTCGAGACAAGCGATTCTCTAAGGACGATCCCGATGCTATTATTCCAATTTATAGTGTGTCTACGGAACTAGGTGAATGCTGAGCGTCGATCTGTGACGTTGATCGGTGCACGCGATTCATCTGCGGCCAACTTGAGACCGCAACTTCGAAATTCGGGAATACTTTTATTCGTTAGTGTGCATGCTATATATTACACTGATACGCGTCTACAAATCGCAACATCACAGTGATTGCTCTTTGTTTTATCGCCTTTTGTCGGAAATTTATGTAATTAAAAAGAGAAACGTAGTATATTCGTCAATGATATACATGTAAGTCTATTATGCACGGAATGTATGTAATTAATCGTAACTTTTTCGTCGATGATATAATTTGATAGCAATTAATCTAATAATTAAATAAAATATTGCGGACCATTCTAAAAAATATTCTAAAAAAGTTTCCAATTATATTATTAAGCTTTTTAAATGTTCAATCATGTTAAGTCAATCCAATTAATAAGCTTAATATATTTTTCAATTATTTTAAAAAATTTGTCTAGTAGAGATTAAAAAAATATATAATTTATAGATTATATGTAGCAAACGAAATAGAAATGTTAACTAAATATATATGGTATATTGCTTTAACGAGCTCAAGAATATATTATTGTTTCTCTCAACTGTTCAAGATTTCTGATTTGTGTCATAATATCTGATATGAGTAACATCTTTATGACAGGATACATGTACTGGTGCGCGCTGAGTTTATACACGACCAATATTAGTATTAATATACTATATGAATAATATAGTGAGACAGAATACATTTACATCGCCGAAATAACATGCCATAATGAACTCTGATTATTAAAACCTTCTTGGATATTCCAAAGACGCTTTATATTAACATAAAAGTTTTTATTAATCAGATAATAAATAATAATAAACGAGTGAATCGAATGAAAGGACACAGATATCGAGTATCAGTGTCCTTTCTAAAGAAAAATATCGTGGCTAATACAAAAATACAAGAAACACTTGAAAAGTATGTAAAGAATGTCCAAAAGATTAGCGCATTTTTTCAAACACAGAAATACAGAGTGTACATATACGAGAGTAACAGAAATAAAAAGAAATCTAAAGGAAGGGGACACGCGACGAGTCTCCGAAAGTTGAACATTGAAGGCCGAGGGAAAATCAGTCCGACGGCGAATGGAAAAAAACTGTAGAAAATAGTTAGGCACTTACGACGTCGATTATTTGCATGAGCGTGAGGCCGAAGCTCAGCACGAGGGGTTCGGACTCGTTGCCCACCGGCCGCTCCAGCACGTTGTACGAGTCCAGCAGGTCGTTCAGCAGCTTCTTCTCGTGGAGACCGCCACTTACCAGCCCTGTGCCCAATCACAATCAGCAGTCAGTGAGAAGTTGCGCGCAATCAGTTGCGACGATCTCCCTAGTCCTCGTCGACGTCGCATCGCCTCGCTTCGGGGTAAATGCAAGAAATGGGGAGCGGGATAACGCAGGGATGACTACCTCTCTTTCTCTCTTTCTCTCTCTCTGTCTCTTTCTGTTCCGTCGGAGTGTCCGAGCAACGTTTATCTTCTTAGGACCGCGCGAGTCCAGACCTACCCTATCTACCTTACCTATCCCATCGCTTCTGTAGCCACCCCAATCCGTAGTTCTCAACTACTTTTCGCGAATACATAACTTCGCGAACACTCTCTCTTTCTCTGTCTCTGCCTCTAAGTCCTCGTCTCTCTTGCCGCGTTTCTCCCTTCTCTTTTCTCACTTCTTCGCATGTTGCCTGTCTCTTTCCCCGCCTATTTTCTACCATTACGACCTGCAGTTTATCTTTCTTGAATAAATCACTCCTTTTACCTTTTTTTTTTCTTTAAACTACGCTACCGCTTTTTTATTACATAGCGTTTCCTCAGCTCCTCTCCTTCGCTTTTTCTCTTTTTATTTTTTTCTTTACATACCCATTATATTACATATAAACGTTTTATTCGATCAAAGTATAACTTTGTACGCTATTTGTTTAGAAAGTTTAGTAACTTTCAAGTAATTTGTTGGAGATACTAATAATTTAAAAGTTTTTTTACATCTTTATTATCCATGTTTATTATCTTAATATATGTATTTAATTTCGTAATAAGCTTTAAAAGAATGACTTGAAAATTTTATATGTAATGTAATTATAATTTTCTTATGTATATTTATACATTTAGAAATTAAATAAAACGCTATAATATTGCTTTTATTTCCGTGTCGACGGAATAATAAAAAAGTATAACATTTAGCTAAGGTATTAGGAATTGCTACTAACTGGTTGTATTAAAGATTCTCTTTCTAATAATTAATAGGTAATAAGCCGAGCTCTCCCAATGGATTAATGCACAGATTAGTGAAGTATTTGGGCTTGTAAATAGCTAGTCGATGCATTGAGGACTTGATACTTGGGCTAAAGTTTCATATTGCGGTAGGAGTTTATCGACACTTATCGACATCTCAAGGAGTAAGATACTGTAAAGTTGAACCAGCTTAAAGCCGAACAAGTGTTGCGCTAACTTTCCATCGATCAAAATCTATACGGACAATATCGAAATGTCTCTATTGAAATTTTTGCCAATATTATACAATTCTTGATGACATAAATTTGATTAATTTGTACATATTTATACTTGCTGAAAAACATGCTTAGCGAACATATGTTACATATTTCCACGATTTTATTTAATCTTTTTCGGCAAATTCGCTATTTTTAATAAGAAGATTCGATAATTTGAAATTCGATAATATCTCATTAATCAAATTTTAAAATAAAATAATATTTAAAATATAAACGAGTTGAAAATTATGTAAAAATACTTTATCTTAATTTGTTCATTACGTAAAAAGTAAAAATATTTTCGGGCACCAAAGTAAAGAACACATTCTTTTTGATTCTGTCGAAAGAACATGATACTGGTAATATCTCGTTTTAACAATTGAGAGTAATAGAATTACTGCAAATTCTTGTTTTCACGGCTGGAATCTCATTGACAACTGTAAGATCTTACTATATTTTGTACTCGTGTCGTTAGCATTCACGCTTTCTCGCGTGCGTTTCCGCTCGAGGACGAACAGAATTTGCATTCCATGTATGCATTTACATTGTAGCCCACCCACGAAAGTCAGAACAAAGGCGCAAGGATGTGAATTTAAGCACCGCAAAGCGAATCCGCAGACAGGGACAAGAAAAAATACGCGTAATTAAAGCACGAATATTCGCGCTGCATAAATTTCTCTGCAATAAGCACACAGTAGAAATCCATGATAACAATCTCGGAACAAGACTTCTTGTATTAATGCAATCTGTGGAATACCATTAAAGCTGTATAAAGCACTGTATAAGAGAAAATTAATTTATCTTTGCATTACTTCAATATAAATATATTTTAACAACAATAACAAATATAATTGATATCAAATCGGATAGTGTGTGATTTGTTGTACAGAATTGGATTATATTGTTTGTTATACAGAAATAGTGTTGAATTATATTGCAGCATTAGAGATCATAATTATGTATAACAAAGTTATAAAATCAATATAGCATATTGAATTACTTTACTATATTTCCGCTAATTAATAATTTCGAGAGAAATATCCTTTTTGTTTAATATCCTTTTGTTTCGTATAAAACAATAATTTCATAAAAGATTCGCCTTATTTCGATAAAAGTTTAGAAAGAATGTGCACAATTAGAGAACCAAAGTTTAATATTATGACTTCGGCGAGCAATATTCTTCTTTAACTTTATCTTTATCTCAATTTTACGAATGCAAAGTATTAGATACGACTGTATTTCCTCGCAGACTGGCAGTATCTTGTCGTACCCTTTTACGGAGTGATGTAAAATGCACGTGCTAGTTTCTTCCTAGTACTTTCAAGAAATTCTCGTTATTTGTGCGGCATCGTTCCATTTCTGTCGTTGCATGTAACGAAAACGCCGTGGCGTAAGCCAAATTGTAAAATTGTTAGACATACGGCATCCTTGGGAAATACGGCGGATAATTGAATTCATGAATGTTAAAGAAAGAAGGAGCGGGACAAATACGACTTCAAGATTTCACAGAGATACCGCATAAAGTTCGCCTCTAAGTTTATGAAAAATAAAGTTCTGCGAAGTGTAAAATGCAAAGTGCAAGAGTTGAAATGCAGTTGATTATTACATAAATAAACGAAGTAAGGGGTAAATGAAGCAAACAAAATTGAGTTTGAAAATAATGAATTTTTTCTTTAATTATTTTAAACTTTATTTATCTTAATTATCTGAACGCCAACAAAATACAAGATAATTTTTATCATCACCTCAATACCAAATCTCAATTTTTTTTATATATTTAAAATGATTTTCTTGATATAATAAGCTTTTGATTTTATACATTACAGAATGTTACCTCCTTTAATTAATAACCTTAGCTTTTACTTTAAAATACAAAAAATTAAATTTTTATTTTTTATTTCTTAAACTTTAAGTAGAAGAGATATTTTAATCATCTCGACTAAATTGCTCTAACATTTCTCATCAAGTTTAAGCTGCAGCTTAACGATAACATTTTATCATCCGAGGTAGGCAAAGACCTTTAAGTTTCATACGCGGCTATTCACACGGAATTCCACGGTTACGGTCGCACGATGCATTTTATTCCGCGTTTTTCGGAAGATCGAACAGTTTTATGACGCCAAGCCCGCACGGAACGAAGAAAGGAATCGCTGACGTATCCACATACTACATGATTTTATCCAGAGAATAAATTTTAAGCAGAAATGATCGTGAAAACGCACGTCTATGAATATATATAATATCATGTCTTGATAATGTAAATCATAAATTCTGGATAGCAAGAATCCATTGTGACCAAGATGACTATTCTATATTGTCGTGTTTATGTTATTAATTATCTATGTTGAAGAAAGAATTTTATTATTAATTTGTTACTGATAATAAAAATTTTGCTATCATTTTGTGAAAGGAGATATAAAAAAAGAAAATTATATAATTACTCCAAAATCTTTTTATTACTGTATAGTTTTTATAAATATTTTATTAATTATTAAAAAAATTATCTAATAATAATATTGTATAGAGTTGAAATATGATAATATTATAAAAATATAAAGTAAAATTTACAATTATAAAAAGCGAAATTATGTACGTGTAATAACTAATTGAACAAACGAATTACTTTTATCTCAGAAAGACCAAACGGAAGAAGGATACTTTTGTTAATAAATTCTTAGACATCTGCGCGAATTCACAGAGAAGAAATTATTAAAGCTACTGTGTAAAGAAACTAAGGTCTTTATTGTCGGCTTCCACACAATTCTTATCAGGATTTGAATTGTGGTAAGTGCGGGACTCAGTATTCCTCTTGAAGCATAAATAAAGATCATGTCGGAAACCATGCCAAGATTATCGCATGAAAAATTTGAAAAATGGTTGCGGTAACATTTCTTCATCAGGACAGTGACATTTATGAAAATTTTGCATTTGCTCAAAAAGCGCTCCATTACACACGACACGCGATATATTACCGTATTATCGAACGGCAAATGTCAAGAGATGAACGCACATGAATTCAAAGAGTCTCGAAATACGCTTTTTTTTCCATTTGACAGAACAGCAACGAGTTTTTGCAGTGTTGTGCTCCGACTTACACCATTGTGCACAATTGTTTATAACTGCTAAAATTATACAACTCGCACGGTTAAATTAAAAAATCAAGCACGTGTGAATTTAATGTTTATTTAATTTAATATTTTGTCAAATTGTCTTTTATTCGTCACTTTATATAACTGAACAATCGTTTGATGAATTTTCGTAATACGGTTCTTCATACCTATCGATGAAAAAAGACATCGTCATACTAACGCACATGAGAGATAAATCTAAGGCTATAAAACGTCTATGCCCGTATCTTATTCATACTGGATTTTTGCCATAAATCTATACCCACCATAAAATCTACGATAAGACGACAAGCAATAAAATATCATGGAGTTGGTAAGAAACTTTTTCCATCGTTAGACTCTCGTCACGTTTCACGACTGATATATGGCACTCTAATGGAAAGTGCGAGACAGATGTAACTTTCTTGTTAACAGTACTACCGCGCAAATCAACAAAATTCCGCGAAAAAAACTTTATGTGAATAATTAGAGTTTAACAATTAAAAATTGTAAAGCTTTAAAAAGTAGAATAGTACGTCGTAAAGAGTTTCGAAAATCGTGAAATATAATAGCACAGCAGCAAATAAATAAATCGAAGTACGATCTCAATTTTCCAGTCCTAGTCATGCTTCATGTACTAGGTCCTACAATAACATCCATGGAAACGACCATCTCTCACCGTAGATAACGTCACCATATATCGATTCACTTACAGAAAAGTGCATACGTTGCACATCATGAAAACAATGTCTTTTCAATCTACTCTTTTTTTCCACGCGCCGTTCTATTCACTTTTTCGAACAGAGATATTGTTATCTTTGCGATACGCGTTTACGCCATAATTTTACATCAAGTTTTTATTGAAAACTGAAAAATTTACATACGCAATCTCTTGTAAACTTTCTATCTCTACATAAATATTTTCTCTAAACATTGCTTTTTTACTTTTCATATTTGGCATAGTATTTTTGCATTTGATGAGTACTAGATGGCTATTAAAATATAACAAAGAAATAGTTAAAATTTGATTTTAACATTTTCATTGGAAAATCTATTTTGTTCTAATAATATACATTATATTATATATTAACTATTTTCCAAGTTGCCGTGTTGCATTGGATAACGTTAACTATAACAATATTGACTCAGTCAGGGATTTACCCAACGAGTTAGAATGAAAAATTATTCCTCAGTTATCTCGTAATTTTAATATCAAGTAAACTTTGTTCTAAACTTACTTTATTTTCGAACAAAATCTCAATTTCAGGATTTTGTGTTGCCGAGAACTATAATATTATATATGATATAATATAATATTTAGTAAAAGAGATTTAAAAATTGTAAAAAGATACGAATATTAATTAAAGAAAAATTGGCTAAAATGTGGAATTAATTTTTGAATTCTATATATAGATATATCAAATTTATGCGAATTGTACGGTATTTCCGAGACTTCTCGAACGGTATTGTGGATCTCTGCAAATGCCATAGAATACGAAATAATTGGCATATCACAATGGCGTCGTGCATTGCGATCGCGGCAGATAAGGGTCAATGCGAATCGATCTTATTACAACGACCGTCGGCGATTTCGTAACGGGTGCACGTACTCGGCAGGATTTATCCTGACATTTGGGCCTGACTTTGCGGTTGGTTTACACGCAAATTCGCCGTCGGGACGCAGTAGTCGTTGGCGCTCAGCTGCGTCGGCTGACGTAGATTACGGTCATCATACTAAACGTCACAACCGATTATGTCGCGAGACAAATGTTGCATTCGTGTGAATTGCCCAGTCCCTATAAACAGAGTTGCAGGGTTGCACAAACTCCCTCCTCTATTCAATTCCGATTGCGAGCGATCCAAGGATCTCTAATTTCGAATATAGCAGTGCATTCCCCAGTGTGTATAATCAAATAATGATCAAATAATCCTGATATTTAACTTTTGCTATCAATATATTGGAAACTTCAGTTATAACTCCAAGTACGGTCCATCGTGATCTCGAAAATGACGGAGCGATTGGTTTTACAGAACTTGAAAATGACCGATGTAGACGGCTGTCTCGCGTTGAGTCTTCGGTGTTTACGTTGATAATGTCAAGTGGATGGAGTAATCCGTTATTGAACTGCACTTGGAAAACTAAAAGTTTGCTGACGTATATTGATACGTCCGTTATTGAACCTTTTTACTTGTTCTGGCATGGAGAACTTATTCTTGGTTGGATTCCGATATTGCAGTAACATCTTATATACGTGTTTATGACGTACATCAATGCGTCAATTTTCACTGGCGACAGCGACAAGCGATGTCGCCAGAACCAGTAGAATTTACATGTAAATTGAATAAACTGTAGTTTAGAATTTTGCATTGCAATGGCAATGCCATTCTCGTAATCTTCAAAATATGCTTATAAATAATGTGTCATATTTCGAATTGGAATATATTTCGGATTTTGTTGATATTATTTGTTAGAAGAAAGAAAGGATTTGTGCTGCGCACAATAAACTTAGAGTCAATTGTACGATTGTCGCTATCGATAGTACAGCTATTTAATACCGGCGAGATTCGATCGACAATAAAATAGCTCGCTTTTGGCTTTTGAGAGCTGCGTCAACCAGCCGGTCGATTAATCGCACCGTCCAATTGCAACTGGCTCGCTTAATTGTCACGATTGCGGTCGATTCGTTTAATAAATCACAATTCGAACTCGTGCGATTCGAACTCGTGCGATTGCGTTAGCATCTCATTACTCTCGCAAACGTCTGTAATGAGCCCACGATAATTGAATTTCAAGGAGTGCGTTTTCGTTCGCGAGACATATACATTTCGGACGCGCTCATTCATAGGTCAACACCTATCGTTATCGAGCGAATCTATGATATGTCGTTCCAGAAGCACGACATAATGAAGGCTTGTTACGTGACGCAACGTAGTTCATCATCGACGTGATTACTAATTAACTCGATTATTACTTTTTAATCGTGATGCTGCACATGGCAGACTTATCTACTAGTTTGATGTCTGTATTGTTGACGTCGATCGTGCATCAACGATCCTCGGCTGATTTCACGGAAATTAAATTTGTTTAATTGCAAGCATTTCAATTACATTCCCGCCTCTTACATTCTTGACCGATATTGTTCTTGCTCTGTTAATCAAATTAGATTAGATTAGTATGTATATTTTATGAAAAAGTTTGATAGGATTTTGTACTTTTGAAAACTAATTAATACAATAGAATCCCTTCAAAGGAAGAATTCAATTACTTCTGAAATCGATGCTATTATATTGTACAAAATAATAATTAGATCGTTCCAAACAAACCGTTCATTTAAAAGAAATCTTCCTATCGTAATGCAATCGCAAAGCCTCCGTCCGTCAATTTTTGTTCTTACTGCTTGTTCTAGCAAGACAGAAGTTATAGTATAAAATCAATTAAAATTTTTTTTTCTTCGTATGCTGTTGATTAATCTAAAAATATATTCTGAAAATCGCATTCTTGAACTCGAATTGTTCATAATTACATCAAAACAAGATTGACTAGCTGTGCTTTGATGGACTTAACAATGTAAAAATTATAACAATCCAAATTTTTTATCGTTTTTCTTTAGTTATCGTATCATTCCGATAAGCTTAGTGTCACGATACATTTCTGAAAGATCTTAGTATACAAAGTGCAGGTATTCGCGGGCGATAGCAAATACGGTTTGAATCTGATCTTTCCCAGGATAGTTGAAT
Source organism: Tetramorium bicarinatum (assembly GCA_928718305.1). Taxonomy (NCBI): domain Eukaryota; kingdom Metazoa; phylum Arthropoda; class Insecta; order Hymenoptera; family Formicidae; genus Tetramorium; species Tetramorium bicarinatum. The sequence goes on along the minus strand of OV788322.1, from coordinate 4,761,229 downwards.
TCCTCCTTGGGTTATCTTCTTAGTAAGCATAGGCACCTCTGAATACTTCTCCAGCCAAGTTCGTGGCTCGTATACGGAATTCTTGCCAGCAAACTTGAGCCTTTACCACGCCGTGATCGTGTGTGACGATCGAGTTCGCCTCTCGACGATGAGATCGTGTCTAGAGGACGTGAATGTTCTCCAAAGTAGATTTCTAGCTATCGGCCTCAGGTGGCTAGTGTCAAGTGACTAGCACAATATGTGAATAAGTAAGTGCAGAAGTGCTTCATTTAGAATCTGAACCGGGTTGGCTGAGATTTCTAAGTTTATGGTTACGTTGTAGAGAGATGTAAGAGCAATTACGTTCAAGTATATAATTTAATTATAAATTAAAGGAAAGAAGGAAATTATTTATCTTCAATTCATTCTGTTTCGCGCTTATTTGTGAAGGGGCATGCACATTTCGTCGGAGTAACAATCGCGAGATGGACGTTCGCAATGCATCGGCTCGTTCGTGATTTCAAATTTTTGATGGAGCATATTTAATGACTAATTTGATTTCAATCGCGTACAAAGAGGACTCTACAGTTAAACAAATCCAAGCGATAAACACATTGTTTTAATTACGAGCTTCATCGTCGCCCCATCAACTGTGCCAATTATAATTACAACTTGACGCGAACTCGCACGCTCTTTTGGCGTTAATTAAATACGCTCTATTTATATAATTGATGCAAACCAAATTTTCACGTGCGACTCAGTGGCCCTTTCGAACTTTTGCGCCACGTTACCTCGCAAACCGAGTTCGATTAATTTGGAATTAGTCGACGGAGCACGCAGATGTTCATTGGTCGTTGCGGTGGATGTTATATATTACAAAATTCGAAAGGCAGCATGAACTATTTAGATGAACTCGAGCCTTTCAATTAATAAGTTCCATTCGTATAACTGAAAGCGATATGATTACATTTGAATTGACCCGCGAGAAACTATATTGCATTTTATGCTCCATGATATTGATCGACGAGGAATTAGAGCAAACCTTGAAATTCGCTGACAACAATGTATGCAATGCGCATAAACTAGATTTCATTATTTAACTGGTTTAACGTCCGAATAATAAATAATTATTTCTAACATCTAAGTGTATTTTGTATGGACAATTTTATTTTCTCTTACTTTTGCGATAAATTTACTCGTAATAAATCAGGTAAAAAGAGGTCGGCGAAGACGAAGTAATTTAAAGCATGACATTTATTAGATTGCAAATCCCATTATATGCAAATTTTCCTTTGTGGTTTCTTCTTGTTGACTATATACATGAGTTCGAGAATCCATTGTAACGTTGCTCGTTGTATAGTACAGCAAAAGACATAAATGCAGCATTATAATCCATAAAACAGGAACTGAAATTGGCATCTCGAAATACGAATTTCTACAAAATTAATATAGCATTTGATTGTCCATAACTTATCTACATTTGTACATAGATAATCGTTTTTAGCTTGCAAAAAAAATAGTTTTAATTAAAAAGTTTCATTATTAAGCACCGTTAAGTGCGTTTTTTTTTGCAAAGTAGACAAGAAATAATTATTTATGGACAAAATATGGCCAAATGTTGTACAATCGGAATCCATATATGTGTAATAATCAAAAATTTGCATTTCGAGATGCCAATTTTACAGACCTCCATAAAACTACTACTGCGTACTGCAATCGCAACAGGAAACGTTACCATTTTCTACTTGCATCATATAAATAAATAAAACACGCGTATCATATTTTTTATGCTATTGCATTATCGTTTTACATTTTCGAAAAAGTGTGTTTTTATTGCAAAAACGCTGCATTAACCAGAGATTTAAATTTTATGAGCATACGTAATACACTTGTTTAGCAATTATATATAATGTCTCTTTTCTTTAATTTTTTAATTATTTTTTTAACGCTTTACACATTTCTCCGAAAAGGGACTCGATTGTAACGTGCACCAAATTAATTCCGTTCTCGTTAGTGTGATGTTTGCATGGGTGGTTTGTGACCAGGAACCGATCGGCTTCATTGCCGTTTAATTACTTCCGGGGCGGATAGTTTCGATTGTCGATGGTGCGACGATTCTCGAGGCTATGGCTAATGAAACAAGCAAACGATGGTGCATTATTCTTAAGCGAACGTTTATTAACAAGTCAGTGTTTTACATTTGTTATAACAAGTAAAATTTACAAAAATATGAAAATAATTAAAGATAAAAGAAATTATCTTTAATTAGAAAGGGATTATTTTTAATTAGAAAGAGAAAAGAATTTTTTGAGACAGAGATTATAAAGAAAAATACGTATGTGTAATTTCCTTTCTTTTAGATAAATATAAGGCTTAGTCAAAGTATATTTAAAACGTATTAGATATTATTGCATTAAATCCGTTTCTCTAGGATTTATCCTCTCGTTTTGCATAATCACGCGCTTGAACATTCTTTAATAAATCTATCGCAACGTCCAGCGTGAAAGATGCATTCGTGCGGTTAATAATTTAATAAACCGAGCTTGTCGCATTCAACGAGATCATAAACGCAATTTACGTCTTCAGTGATGCGTGACGACCTGAAGAGCGGCTCCGGAGACCTTCGTCCTGAAAATCCCACGGGATTTAGACGTTAAATACACCGGCGGCGCGCCGCCGCTTGCGGAAGGGATCCCGCCGTTAAATAAACGCCATCCGAAACGACCGCGTGCCGTTTAATCATAGCTACGCTATTGTATTGCGTGCCACACTTGACGAAATTACCAATTGCAATTATGGGCACCGGGCGAATTTGATCAGTTTCCAGGTAATGTTCGCCAATAATTGATTTTTAACGAGTTCAACGATTTCGTCGAGAGTTTCCCGGCTTTCGGGAATTCTCTTCGTAAAGCGTACGCAAATATTATTGCGAATGAATTTCGAACGTAATCCTCTAAGATATAAAATAAAGTGATAAATAAAATGTTTAAAAAAGTGGAAAAATATATTTTCCTTTTTTTTTAGAATTTGCGATAATGCTGAAAAGTTTTTGCGTATGCATATTATATAATAAATTATATATATATAATTGTATGTCAAAATTAATTTAAAAATTCTAGACGTTAATTTTATTAAATATTTTACATTAAGGTTAATGTGCAATGAAAGTCAGATTAAGATAGCACTTTTCAAATTCAATATGCAGAGGCCATTAGTTTTGTGCTTTCTACATCTCTCATGTTATTTTATATCTTTAATTGATGGAAGTTTGCACGCGCGACACGACATTGGATTACAATTGATCATACTTTATAATAGAAGTAGATTTTGCAGGTATCCATTAAATTGTGCCGTCAGAGAGGAATTATAATTATCTATTTTCATCGTCGCGGGTAGATGGAATTTCGCGAGCATGTCGCGGAAAGCCATTACATTTTCGCCCGCCGTGTAATCGGAAAAATGTTCATCTACTACGGGATAATGTTCGCGTCGTATCTATTCGAAGCGGGAGGACAATTCTCCGAGGACATTTGAAAGAGATCGAATTGAATTGACGCCGGAACATGATCCTGTATCGCGATTCGATTTTATTACAATATATACGTGCGTTTTATCGTACGCGATAGCGATAATAATAACCATTGTATCTACATGGCTTTTGAATAGACTTTTCGAATTTTTCGAAATTCTTATCACGAAGTCAAGTCTTTACGCCAAGTTTACGTACAAGTCTTCGTTGTTTCACGACAATGATTTCTAACTGTGTCGAAATAACGCGTGCAATGTAACTCTCGCGTATATGAGTAATAACAATATCATTTACGTTACATAATTCAGCGTTCTGTAATATCGCGACAATTCATTTCACTCAATACTCGGAAAGCAAATGAGATTCTGCCGTACCGTTCGTTCAGTTTTTATTTATATTTGTCGCATATTGAGAACATTGGACTCAACCAGCGCAAGCTCTCCGTTCCTCTCCGAGTACGCAATGGAAAATGGCCAAGTATTTTATCGTGACTGGGAGGTGACCCTAAAATTTCACTTCGCAATGACTTCCTGGTATATCGTGCGCGTATCTTTGGCGCAATAAATCATCAGCCGCTTTTCAGCGTTGCGCAACCGGGCGAGCTTTAACCGGTGGGCACGGATATTACTTCAGAATTCCGCCATCGGTGGTAAGTTTGTCCTTTCAGCGACACTGTAGTATCGATTATAGTTAGCGGAGGGTTCGCGATGAGTTTAATTCAAAAATGTTCTCGGGTTTTTAAGATGGCAGCAGTCACTTACCACTGACTAATCATAAACGTAAAGCGTATTTAATTGGCAATAAAGTTAATAGTTTATCGGTAACATATACAAAGTAATTTAATAAATGACCTATGAAACGATCGATTTTAAATTCATGAAAGAAAATGTGTGTAAAATTAACAAGCTATTTGTTCGCTCATTCTACGATGTAAGAGAAAAGTGTACTCGACATGAAATTCTATTTCTTTGATCCTTTAGTTTTTTTTATACTCAGCTCTTATAAAAAGGAAACGTTATTCGGGTCCTTTTATGTTTGCATTTTCATCACACGAACTGTGCAGAAAAGTGCTATCTATACCGACAATACTCGAGAGAAACGTTGCAATGAACCGTTTACTGAAAAAATTAGCGCCACGTGCCACGCTCAAGTTGTACGTAGCCCAAAAAATTTCACGCTCCAATTAGTATCGTGGCGAATGGACCCGTGACTACGCGCACTCGGTGCTCTTCAATATGGTTGCATATCGACGCTATAGCTGTAAGTGACGAATTTTTGTAAATTTTTACATCAAACGAAATTTCGCCGAATCGTGGGAGGGTTCTCATTTAAAAAAAAAACTCTGTGAAGCACGTTATAAAATTATTATACGTTGAAATGAAATTTTCTTGTCATATGACACTTACATAAAGTGTGAAGTCTATGAATATACATTTTGTTGAGAAATTAGATCACACTCGCATATACATGTAGCACCGTATTTGCGGACAAACTGTTACGTGACGTAAAAACCAAAAAAAATAATTAACTTAATTTTATTTAAAAAGAGAAGATAATCAAGTGTTGATTGTATTCATTTCATGTAATACAATAATACAATTGTGATGTTTTTAAATGAATACTTTAGTTTTACATATATAATTTTATTAAATATAGTTTAATATACATATAGTCCTTATGTAATTTTCTTATTTCTTTCTATATTTTATAATATATTCTATAATATATTTTTTATTGTTATATTATTTTATTTTATAGTGAAATTTTATGTTTATAATGAGACTTTTCAACATACATTTACTGTGCGAAAGCTTTTTAGCATATTGCAAGACAGTTTATTGTCAGCAAAAATCAGCATAGCCGGTCAAAAAGGAGAACTTTCCGCTCGAAAGAAAGATACGAACGTAGAACGAGAACGTGCAATTTAATTCCGGAAGCAAGATTGAATCTTGCAACGTATGTGCCGCAAGATGCACTGCCTTGCGTTACACCCGTTACATGCAGTTACATATTGTACGATACCGTAAACACGGCTGCGATACCGCTCTACGTAGCACGAGCAATAGCACGTAGTACCATAAATAGTTGCGCTAGATATTTTTTGTAAATAAGCAGTGAAGAGTTGCGCAGTACTTTTGCAACAGGAAAATCGCTGCGTAAAAATGCGGAGAAAGCCGCTGTTTTATTCATTGTAGACGAGAATTAAGAACTTCCAAGAAAGTCATCAGATTTTCGAAAAAATATTAAACTCTCTTTTATAGGAACTTAGTAAAAAACTTTTATCTCTACCTCCTTATTCACGTTTGCATTCATTTTTCTTTGGCTTTTAATTTTTAATATTTCTACACAATTAACAAAATATATTTTTATAATTTATTTTTAATTAAAAGCATTATATTTTTTTCTAAATATATTATTATTTATTCTTAAAAAAGTATCATATCTTAAATGTTTAATTTTCAGATTAAGAAAAGATTAATAAAGCATTACAATTTATTTAGTATTTTACCTCGTATTAGAATAGGAGAAGGCGACAGTATTTTGCCAATTCAGGTTCTACTCTGATAAATTCAATCAATCGATCTGGATATTTGTACGAATGAAACAGTTATCCGGCAATACGATTTATCGTTGTCACGTATACTTCGAAGTAAGTTACGACGAGCGTGCAAAAATGATTGAGAACTTCCACACAAACGTCAGGAAAATATTATCTGTTCGACAAAGTGTTCGATTATATCACGTGCCTTTGCGAATAAAACACACTCGTATTATGAAGCACTTACGCTCGATATAATATATATTACATGGTAACACATACTTCGAGGAAAAAGAAAATCGCGGAGAAAGCTGCTGCGCATTACAAGTAAAAATAAACTCATCGAAGGTTGATAAATTTTTTTTTCACGTCGCTTGTATCCTAACGTTACAGAACGCTGTTAATTATGTCACGCGGTGACGCCACGTGTAAAGACGACCATACAATGCGGTGTACTCTCCAAGGTACTTATACCTCATATTTAATAATTATTTTGCACTTTAAACGCCGGCAAATATTAAAAATTTCATTTCAAGATAATAATAATAAATTATAACATGCGTTTTATTACATATACATATCGACAGACAGAAAAATCTAATCCATCCGATATCAAACGTCGATACGCGTGATTGATCGGTCGATTTTCATTTCCTTTTTTGCTCCGAGAGCGTCTCGTGCCTGCTGAATATCACTCCCTTTCTTATTAACGCAATCATCCGTGGCGTAACAGCTACTGTGTAGATGCGATTTCCTACGCGAACGTTCGCCAGGACATAAACTTGTACTATAATTATCGCCATAATCCGAGGTATTGATTACGCGGCGTACAGAATCAATAACCATCACTACATTATGGCTGATGGTCGTTGATAGGGAACCATAAATGGTTTACAGCACATAATGAAGAAGGACTTTTACACTCTAACCGGTAAGATGATTTTGAATATCGTGCTTCCACAATAAAATTACATTGTATACGATATCTTAAATTGTGACGCTTTTTGATAGCTCGCCTTAATACTTTAAGTGCCTAGCTGATTTCGACATTGAACTTAATAAATCTAATATATTATTTTCACATTTTATTGCTTTTTTAATGTCTTAATAATATTTATATTTTATTTCTTTAATGTCTTAAATATTTAATAATTCTTAATCGGATATATCATCATTTCAAAATGGAAACGGGGTTTTTATGGAAATTTACGCGTCTGATATTGTATATGAGTGACATGGCATTCAAAATATTAATAGACTTTATTAATTTGTCAAAGACACATTTCGCAATATCTGTATGTAGCGATCCGATTAATCAAAATCTCTTTGATCGTTTTAAAACGTTGTTTTTGTTTTGTTTCTGAATGCAATCGTTCGTTTTTGTCTGCGATTGCCATAAATAGATAACGCAACGATGAAACACCAATACCTACATGAATCATAAATTCGTATCCATTCAAATCATATCCATTGCAACAATCTAATAATAATTTGCCGTTTTTCGTATTTATTAATAATTAAAATTATATTTACATATTACTTGTAATTTCATTATCTCCGTAATTATTTAATTTTTAAACATTTGAGATATTTTTCAAAAATTGTCCTTTGCAATTATATTAAACTAATTAAAATTATATTTGTTTAACACAAATTAATTGAATTACCGCATCGTACAAAAATATATATATACATGTGTGTGAGATAAAGGATTTAATGTGTTGTGTCCGGCGCAACAATACACATCACTAAAACAAACTTGATTCCCGAAGGAGAAACTTGGAACATTTGACCACCAACTTAACAGCCATCTGGCAAAGTTACTTTCTACGAGTTGTATGATTTGCTTGCAACACTCTTTGTAAACATGTATCTCTATATGCTGGAATATAATGAGAGTATCCTGTTCAACACCTCTCCATAATTCTCAAATTGAGCGTGTCAGTGCATTAAAAATGCATACCACTTATTAGTTATTAAATTTTTCAACTTAGCGATGAATCTCATGAGAACTTTAGTTTCTACCTTGATTTATAAGTTATAACAATTTTTATTCACAAAACGTATAACATTTTTTTAAATAGATTTAGAGATTATACTTTCATATATTCTTCAAATTACTATTAAGATAATTTCCAATTTGTGCAATATTATTGTTACAATATCATTATTGTGTTTATATAATAATTACATTTATGCATACAATAATATTGCAACAATAATAAAAGCAAGCAAACTTATTAAGCGCAATAAGACAGAAAATCTCATGTACTTTCTTTAAACTATTTTGAGATTATATGAATCTACTGGATTTTATATCTAATTCCACTTTATTCCTATGTCATAGTAAATTGTACTTGATTATCGATCGAAAAAAATTTATTAGAAAATTATTTGTAACTTTAAACTGATGATGATATTTTGAAGCTTTTCCCGAGGCTATTGTCTCATGGATATAGTTAAATCGCAAATGTTACATGATAATTTTTTAAATCTTTTTAAGAATGATCACTATACGTCCAATATGTATGTATATACACACAGAAGCACATGTATGTAGTGGTTTAAAAAAAATTTTTTTATATCATGACAATATAAAATTTATAAATTTTCTTAATAATTTCTTTAAATCTTTATCTTTTTAAACAATATTTCTTGAGCTTTGTGAGATCCAATTAATAAATTTAATTAAGAAATAAAATATGATTTATTTTCCACAAATGGAAAAAGAAGAGATTAACTATGCGCCAACACTTATCATTGAGTAGTACTACTTGCCTCGCCTCTCGATATTTTATTTTAGTCTGCTTGTAATTTATAGTCCATTTGAACATTATTCTGGACAGTATCTTAACCTCAATCCAATATCAAAACAAGAACTTTTATAGCACAATAAATGACGATCCTATAAATACACTTAATGTTCTTAATGTTCGAAACTTAATAAGAAAATAGACTGATATATTTTGATAGTGCAACTTAACAAATCCGGAAATAATTGGTTTCCACAAAAATAAAAATACCTCTCGTTTATTTTCAACTTATTAATTAAAACCTTGTTGACTACGCCCAAACAATAAGATTTAATTTAAGCTTCATCATTGTCATTAATTTCTCAACTATTTCTTTTGACATTGCTTACATTTTAAATAAAATTAAATTTGTCAATATTTTTTATATTGAAAATAAATATTTAAAGCATTTGCTGCATGATGCATGCACGCATGTTTATGCAATTAAACCAAATTTTGATAAAAAAAAAAGACAAATTTAAATCTCAGAAGAAAGAATCCGCATAGTCAGAAATATATTTTCAATTAGCATAAAAAAGTCATTTTCTCTTAAAAATACATTGTATACGCAGCGATATTGTTAGTTCCACAAGTATGCGAAAGTAGATGCGCGTTAAAGTTACATCCTGCGTAAAGCAGCATATTCTGGCAGAATAGTGGAAGTATTTCTCCGAGAAGCAACGATATATGCTTATGCGCAAGCATCATCTACCGACCTGCATTCTCCACGTTCCTCAGTGCTCGCGCATTGCCTTTGCTACGTTTATATTTCAAAAGGTTTACGTCCCTTGCACATAAATGTGAAGCTTCACAAAATTCGTTTAGTGCTGAAGCTTTTTCTTAAACAATCTCATCTCATCTACGAATCATCACATTTTTTTGAATGTTTCTCTTAACATAGTAAATATCACTTATACAAGCTGATAATAAAGTTACAAAATATTTTCTAACCTAAGACCCTAAATACAAAAAACTGTTTCGTCAATTGCTGCGTTTTTAATGTCAAAGAAACCAAATTTTCTTTTTATAAAAATCTCATTTTTCTATAAAATCTAAAAATGCAATTATAAGTGCTTTTAATATATGTATATAATTAATATATCTTCAAAATTTCTTAATTTTAATCGAAACTAAAATTTGAAAAATTTATTAAGAAACTTAAGAGAGGAGAAGTAGCTCTATATTCTTAAAGTTTATTCTATTTATAAATGCGATAGTGTAAAATAAAATAATATATGTATATAACTTATATACATATGTATTATGTAGATGCAATAGCTTGCCATTTCCTTCAACCAAATTCCGCAACAAAAGCGTGTCTTCAATTAAGACGTTAACGTGTTACCTAATGGGAAAGCTTCTTCTAGATACTGTTAATTTAGTGAGAAAAGATGATAATATTTCACATGATGACATAATTATTTTCTGAATTTACTATTATAACAATTCTGATACTAATCGGATTGGTTAATGATTTATGACCTTTGTTTATGTATGTGTATGTGTGTGTGTATCGATCGCTCGCTCGATTCACTCCACGCGGCTCAACATGTCGCAACAAGGAGTCTGACACACGTGCTGCTCGCTGCTGCGAGAAACGGTCCCAAGGATAACATAGACGTTAATACCATATTTCATTGCGCTCCGAAACAGTCACCATCGAGGCGAATCGATCCTGCGGTCTTTATACTTCATGTGTACTCTATACGTCATAAATGCTTTTGTTTTATGAAGCAGATCTTTGAAAAAGGATTATGTTACTTCCAGATAAACAGGCAATAAATATACTCTAAGCTGCTTTGTAAGAGTTAAGCAAATTCCCCTGTAAAGATCAGATTAAGTATAATGTTAAATTTTTATATTGTTTCACAGCGACGTGACAGATAATTACAAGTATTTAGGCTTTCAAAAAATATAATAAAAAATAAACTATAAACAATTAATAGTAGAAATAATTGCGTCGTTACAGAAATAATAAAAATAATTGCGTTAATTAATGCATGTTAGAAAATTCAATCAAAAATACACAAATTGATAAAATTGAAAGTTAATTGAAATTAATATTATGGCACACGTCAATTATTACTGCTCTGATACATTATAGCATATTTTTTTCATCGCTATAACAATTGCGGAATGTCTACATACATACATACATCTTTACCTTTTTTTAACGCGGCTAGTAACACAAAAGCATTTATGATGCTTACTGTACGCCTGGGAGAAAAAATGGTCGAGCTGGCGCTCCGGTAAATCCACAGCGGTAGCAATATCGCCCGCCGCTAACGTTTCGACGGCCAACATTTACCCCTTTTGGTACAAGATTATTAAGGCTGTCCGTAAAACATTTTTTACCGGTGAAACAAACCAGTATTTAGAACCGACGTGACACTGTTTCGGTTCACAGGTGCAGGTAATTAATAATTGACATCGATTGATGATAGGCGGGATGATTCCGATAATTTTAGTACAATGATGTGAGAAAGTGATTTTTCGAAACTGTATTTAACGCTAAAACAATGTAAAACAGTAGCTGTAAGTCATTATAATCGATAATATTGAAATACAGCCATATTAAAAGTACTTCCTGTGTCTTTCAAGCTTATTATAACTTATCTAAAAAGAATTTATTTCAAATTAGCTTTCTTTAGCTTAAATCAATATCTCTTTTTTTTTTTAAAGTTCAAAGAATGAGTAAAATATTCGATTCTCCTAAATATTTTAATCATCGTATCTATTTATGTTAATTTAATTGCAGCAACAATAATTTTACTGCAATAATTTTTCCTACGATAATTCGCCATCGTGAGATTCCCGGTCACAAATCTCTTTCGTGGGTCCGCAGAACTCGGACTTTCTCACTTCGTTGAACTTCCGAGTGCCGTCGCGACGTTTGCCCTCCACCGACGTCGAAGTGCCGCGAACGGACGGTAGTTCTATCGGACAAGATCCGTTATCCTTCCGCAGTTTTCCGTCGCGTTCGTCGTTTTCTCGTGAAAAAGTACCGGCGAAGTGGCCGGGTGGCGTGCGAAATGTAAACGGATTGCCCGTACTGCGACCGACATTAATGCTCAAAGTTCACCGTAGGTTTCTCCCTCGCTACTTCCGTTGCGCCGCGACTCAGACTGTGATATACAGCGAGCGCGGTGTTTCCAGTATGTTACGAAACATGTTGTTCGCATGGATTTAACCCTTTCATACCTCCGACACATACCCACACATACATGTATAATTGTATACAGTGCGATGCACTTTTTCTTCATTTGTGACATACATATGCATACGTGACGTCCTGAAGTAGTCGTTAATCACACAAATTAAACCTCTGGATAATATTTTATCGATATCGAGATTTAATGCTGATATTAAAATATCTGGAAAAAAAGATTTGACATTTAATTTGACACAAATTAGTAACTTGTGAATGAATTAATATCGTCGTGTTGCATGGTGATGCAGTTATTTACATCTCAAACCTTAAGAGGGATGAGTGCATGTTACTTGTCGATAATTCAGTCGGTCGGTTGACCAACGAAATTTCGATCAATTCATTACATGATTACACATAATTACATCTGCAAATAGCATTCAAATGCCAATATCGAATCTATATATACGCAAAACATGTATCGATTTCTCCGTATTTTCTTCAATTTTAGATTAGTTTGTATCAAATATATTTCAGAAATTATAAAATAATTTTAAAAAATTTGAACAAATTTTATAAAACTTTATCAAGCCTTAAAAGAATCATTGTAATCGTTTAATGGTAAATCGAAAACTATTCAATCATTTTAGAATTATCGAAGAATGTTAATATTTAAAAAATAAAATGTATTTTTTAGAAAATTATATACAAAGTTACTTCTGCGTTTTGCTGAATATAACTTTATTTTTCCTTGTACCTATTATATCTTGGATATAAAATCTTAGAAATAAATTCTAAAGATATTTTTAACGCAGAAAATACAGATCTCGGTTACGTTCTTAAACGCGCTTTTCCACGCAATATTCAATTCAGTATTTAAATATTAATATTCTTACAATGATATTTTGTATCTCTCATATTTTATAAGATACGCAGTAACAAAATAAAAATTTTTAACCTAGAAATCAAAGTCTGCTATACGTGAGTTTACTTATAATTTCGATCATAATCGTTAACCGCACAATCGCTGTAGATATACACACATACATACAGACGTACAATTACGGACGTTCTATTTTGCTATCAGGCATATTGAATATTAATGTTACGTAACGATTGTTAATAGACTTAGCGAGAGCCACATTACGTAGTTATAATCCTTTAATGTACGTACAAAGCACTGGTCATTCTTCAAAAATAAAATCAAAAGTATAGATTGATACATCGTAACAATTACGAAATAACATTCGTCACATTAATTGAATCAATGAATATATTAGAATTTATATACGTATATAAACAATTACCTTGCATTGCAATTAATTAAATGATCCCGAATACAAAATGTAATTATTTATTTTTAATTTTATTTATTGAAGTATTTTAGATATTAATTAGTGGTGGAACAAAATTTTATTTTTTAACTGCGTATATATAATATAGTTTGTATGTATACACGTATATATACGTCAAATCTGCACCGTAAAAAGATTACATTGAAAATCGAAAAAAAATAATTGAAAAAGGGAAAGGCTTTTCTATACTGACTCACTCGGTTACAAATTAGCATTATTTCAAGATAAGCCGGGTTTGTTTTATTGTACGTGAATTGAAATCCGGTTTCCCGAAATTGCGGGAAACTCTAATCCCCGCTGTTACACGCTATTACCGGGTAAGCTAGCTACCACTAGTTTTCGCTTACATGCGGCATAGTGTGCGTGTTCAAATTGAACGGAAATTTTCGTTTCCGTTAGAAACCGTAAAAGATAACTAAAGAATTCCAGATTAAATTTAAGCGAAGACAAATTTTGGGATTTCCGTCTAAGTAAGGATTAAAAGATATTTCTTTCATGATATTTGTCTTTCATATTTTCATCAATTTTGAAAGAGAGAGAGAAAGAGAAAGAGAAAGAGATCGCGCGATAATCCGAAGTTCGCTCACGTCACATGCAGTTATCCTTAACAAACCTTACAGCTACCATCTGATTTTTCTGAGTTTAAAGCCAACTTCCATAGTCTTCCATCGAGAGATAAAGTCGTGACGGAACACTTGTCGGATTTATAAACATTTCACAGCAAATTCTTAAAAATATTTATGAATGTTCCTAAAATATTTAGTCAATTCTCTTTTCCAATATAAAATAGATTTCTGAATTATCATTTAACAATAAAGTGACATCTGATAATATCTGTATAATAAAAAACTAGTAACTTTATTTTCATTTGTGAAAGCAAAAATCATTTGCAAATTTAAAAATATCTTTATTAGAAAATTGAAAACAAAAATTATTTGCAAATTTAAAAATATCTTTATTAGAAAAAATATCTTAGAAGAGCTTTATATTCTTTTTTTCCAACTTCTTACACAAGTATATTACTCTTTATATGACTAAATATATACAGTATTTAGAATAAATACATACATATACACTTAAGTATCATCTTATTTTGATCTCTTAATCTTTTAAAATTCTTCTTAAAGAAGATTCCGCATGTGATACCACTGATCGCATTCTCCATCACGGGTTAGACCATTCTCTCCGAATTGGACAAGCACTCTACCGGCAGATAAAGATGCAAGAAAATAAAACGAATAGGGACAACCGGGAGATCAATCTCGTCGCGCACGGATTTAGGTCGACCAAAGACAAATCTTTTGCAGATCCGTGTCGAGATAGAGACGCGGGAAATGCGCCTTCTTCTCTCTCTTCCACGAAAAAGGGGAGTTTCGAGTATCTCGAGAAAGCCGACATATCCTGTCGGGCCCCGAAATCAGTCTTTCGATAAGCTTCATGTAACTGTTGTGCTACTTTCGGGTAACGTTACGAGGTAAAAAAGAAAAGGAAACTATCTTTCGTCTTAAGAGAAAAGATTAACTATGGTTGTGCCGATTTTATTACTACCGTATACGAAAGACCTCTTTAGCTTCGAAAAGGAGATTGATCGTCCTTAATTGCATGCTTTTTCCCCTTTTGCCCGAAGTAACTACGTCTATATATCCAAGATTGAGTAACTATCTCTAAGAAAATATTGAAAATCTTATTTTTACTTATTACTAATGACGTGCTTTATAAAGAAAGTAAAACGAATTTTTTTAAGAAAAATAAATGTACTAAAATGAAATTGAAAATTTGATTTTATATTACACGAGGTAGTGTTGTACGCATTTGCAATTCGGCTATTGCGTTAGAGGAGATATCAGTTAACTGCTAAGATTTGCATCTCAGTCGTGTACCTTATACGTTCGTCCTCGTTTAAAAGTACAAATCAAACCTCAGAATCTTCGCAAGATTTACACACGCTCTATCGATCTATGTGTGCCACTATCTTTCGACTCCACAATCATCCTCTTCACGTTGGAGTAGTCGAAAATCCGTTGAAAGGAAGCTCAAAGTTCGTGTACGGATCTGGGTCGGTCCCGGACAAATCTTTCAACGATGCATGACGAGATAAACACGCGGGTACAAAGGAAGTAATACTGCGTTTTTCTACCGCATATCCGATGCGGCGGTCAGGGGACTTAGCAGCCACACGAGCAATAAAGATTCTGGCTCGAGTCCTCTGAAAACTGGCTAAACGGCCATACGAAAAACCTGTTTATACTATTAATCTCAGTACTCTTCGAAAATAATATATTTTTTAATATTTTTTCTTTTAGTATCCAGATAACCTAATTTTTATAACAAAAAATTCACCCTGCTTTATCTGAAATCATTTATATGAAGTTATACTCCATTATTTGTTCAATTCTTTACTTGGTTAATTAATTTTAAGCAAAATTAATTGCTGAAAATTTTTTATATGATGGCAGAATATAATTGTTATTTTGTATATTATAAATATATTTTTAAACCTGATATAAGTTTGTAGAATGAGGAGACTGGAAGAAAGTTTCATCAGTAATATATAAATTCCATTTATATATCTGAGAAATTATATGTACTCTCAGTTATTTCTATTTCAGAGTTGATGCCTTTGTCTCAAAAATAGCAATTGCAAATTTAATGTCAACTTTAGTGAAAAGCTTTAATAGGATTTGCAGGATGTGCGTAAAGTACATATGATGCTCCTAGTACAAGGCAGGCGCGCTCTCGCACACATTAATAAACAAAAATTTACCGGACCTATGCACGGACGGATGAGCCGCACGGAAAAGCGCCATCAAACCGAACACATAATCGTATCAGCTTCAATTTCACAACTGTAGTAGTATCGCGGTCTTGCCCCGCGGAGCCTCAGAGGCTAGAAAAAGGGGAAACCGTAGGGATGGAATGGGCGACCACTACGTTTCACTTCGTCGTTTCTTTCGCGTCGTTGCGCCCGCACGAATCGATTTTCCCTTGTCGTCTTCAACTCGCGATCTCGTTCCGATGACCGCGCGATCTCGAACGACGAGAAACCGTAGCGACTTTTCCTTTTTGCGTTGTTATTTTTCCCGTCTTTTTCTTGATTCCCGCACAATCGAGCCATTTGTAAATGTTGTAACCGTCATACTATCGGCAGGTTATATTTGCCAGGAAAATAGTGAGAGAGCGTAAATGGCATTCAAAGTTCTGGCCTTCGAAGATAGTGTCTTGTACACGGGTTATTTCTGAAATAAATAGCTAGCTCAAAGAAATACGTTCAGTGAGTTGAACTTAATATTTTTCATATGGCTATCCATTTATTTCGGAGACATTTTGTACATGTATCTAGCAGAAAGATTTATATTATCATACATACACAAAAGAATATTGGTTACTCGTATGTCATGTGTGTGCGTGTATTGTTTTTCTTTTAATCAAAGACTTTATAGTGAAGATAAAATTTTGTATCACAGAATACATAATCTTACATCAAGTGTGACTAGTGACATGTTAAAGCCATTACGTTGGAATAACTAAATTATAGAAAGGACCCCGCACATTTTCAGACTTTTTCCCTGAGGAAACTTTTAATCGACACCACCTAAATTACATATCTCAATTTCAGCCAATTTGATCGAAACCATTTTTTTTTCATATAAAATGTGCGGGGTCCTTTAAATAATTTAAAATTTTTATATCAATATATTTTAGAACAAAATTATAAAAAAATTAAGATTAGAATTCTTTTTTATTTCTTTTTTATAATTCCTATTTATAAATTTATTCAAGTAACTCCCCAAAAAATGAATGAGGCAAAATCAATTTACCCGATAACTTAACGAATTATCTCGCTCGTTTTAATTTAATCCATAAAATATAAGATTATTAAATCGAAGGGAAAGAGAAATACACAAACTAACAATGTAGTCCCAAATTATTTCGAGTTGATTTATTCCGTTATGGTTCCTAAATTATTATAATTTCGAATTTCCCCGAGTGAAAATCGGAATCGCACGAAGACGCAAACGTTTTTATTAAAAGTATCTTTATTAAAAGCTTTTAGGCACTTAATTAGAGGCCCCTTCCGACGGTCGCTCCGGCAAATGTTGTTACCAATTAAAAATAATTACGCTGGCGGTTCTAACGAGCCTTAATTTTCCGTTACCAAGAAATGCTGCGGTTGCAAGTCTCACGCATTACGCCCGCAAATTATTTTGATTGCAAGTATTTCTCGAAAATGCAACTGCAGTCGTGAACGAAATGTCTATTGCTCCGTGAGCGTTCGTTCGAGCTCGTATTTGTATCGATTATTCGTATTTGCAGCGTAGAGCACTTCATTTACACTTTACATGAATACAGTAGTATCTTACGTGATAGAATACGTAGAAAAAAATATCGCGTAGGTACCTATATATATCAAAAATTATCCCCGTGAAATTATTATGTTAAGTTGGATGCTTTTTTTATTGTAAACATGCATCAGACACGTGCACGTGACATGGAAAAATTCCGCCGCAGGGTCGTATAACAATTTCTTCCTCGCTTAGGTGTCGTTTGATCTGATGCAAGGCACGTACAAGAATGCGGGAAGTAACACGGGAATATACAAGTCCCGTTTCTCCTGTCTCCTTACGCCATTCCTTAACTCCCGTCTACGTCGACAGGCTCGATGCGTCTCACGTCGTTGCGTCTTCCGCATTGTTGCACCAGATCGAATCATTTTCCTCACCGAGGCTTTCACCCGTTCCACTTTCGAGAGGGGAGGGGCCCGTAACGTAACCGGAACGTCATGCAAGAAACCATAAAGCAGGTTTTCCAACCGGTAATTTTCGAGAATGCTTCGTGTGCGTTGGCCCGAGAAATCGAATTCGTATTTTCCCGTTTCGCCTCTCTCTACCGACTTCCATGTATTTATATCCGATAGCATCAGCTGCATTCCCCTTTGCCTTCCACATACTGAGAAAGGAACAATGCATAATAATTACAAAATTTCTATATTTCTATATTTCAAATGTATGAAAAATTAAAGCAGCTTGTGTCTGACAAATTCGAATTCAACGAAATACAAGTGTATAAAAAGCGAAAGATCGAGTGCAATGCGGAACGGAGAGATTTATAATGAAAGAAGTCATGTGAATACTTTATTTACACTTGAAATATTTTCGCACACTCGGTAGTTTTCCGCCAGGAAAGCGCGATAAGTCTTTAAAAAGGTGAGGAAAATTATCGGTCCTTTTGTGAAATGGTCCCAATTTCGGGTATTCATACGCAGAAACTTTCGAAGAACTTCGAAACGTCGGAGGACGCGTCGCATCGGGTCGAAGGGTGAGAAGGGTAGGACGCGGTTGGTACTGCTGTTGTTGCTGCTACTGCTGCTACAGCATTGTCGGCCTTTTGTCTCGTGAGGCTATAGGACGCGGATATCGCGAAACAATGCGCGAGCCTCGAGCAACACTGAGGAAAAGATCGCGCTTTCAGAAAAAAAATGGACGGGATATAGAGTCAACGAAAGAATGAGAACTAGATACAGAAATAGGTAAAAAATGAGATATAAAGAAGAAAAAATACAAGAGGAAGTTAAAGAGAAAGAAGAGATGAAGTAAAGGAGTAGTGGCAGCTGTCAAGAGAAAAGATAGTAAACGAGAATACAAGAAAATAAACTAAAAAATTGCAGAAGAAAGAAATTTAGAAAGAGAAACTGAAAAAAAAGACTGAAGACAGAGGAAGATAGGATCTTGTCGGTTAAGAGGATCAATAAAAAAAGAGTTTCACAAAAAGACAGAAGAGAGAAAGAGCAAAGTAAAGGAACAATAATAGCCGCGAAAAATGAGAAAAACAGAGAAATGATGAAAGGAAGGCAAAAGAAACAGCGGCGATAAAAAACGAGAGAAGCAGTTATCACACAGTGACGGAAAAAAGAGCGCATAAAAATAGTAGAGGAATTGTGAGAAAGATAATTAGACGCGAATGGAGTACTATTAGCGAATGGGACAAGTAGCGGAGAAGACATAGGAGAAAATAAAGCGAAAAGAGAGGAAGGGAGAGAAGTGATTACAGTCGAGCGAGAAAAAGAGACGAAATGGAAAAAACGGAAGAAACGCGAGAACGGCGAATGTAAAGGCAGAGAGAGAGAGAGAGAGAGAGAGAGAGAGAGAGAGAGAGAGAAACAGAGCGAAAGAGAAAGAGAGAAAAATAGAGAGAAAAAGAAAAAGAGAGAGCGTGGAAGTATATCACGGATAGAATAACAAACGAGCGGAAAGATGTCGGCTCTCCCTACGTTTAATCCCCGCTGGTTTCCATCTCCACACGCTTTTTGGATTCAATAAGAGACCCCGAGACGCGGTGGCGAGAGGACGTGCGATTTCAAAATCAAGCGCGCCGTTGCCCCTTGCCAAAAACCGCTACGCGGCGAATCGATAGTCCAGTAGGTCACGTCGGCATGGAGAAAACTGTGCCAAAGTCTTTTCTTTTCCGCTCTTCCAGCTTCTCTCTCCTTCATCCCTGCGTTTCCCGTGTAACGCGGCGCGTGAGAATGTTTTCTTCGCGGCAAAGAAGGTTTTGACATCGAGGTAAAAGCGTAGAGGATCTCTTCTTCTCGCCGAAGGAAGATACGACGTGAGGGATAAAAGCATGAAGATCTTTTCTCTCTTAGTAGGGGGTAGTATGGTGTAGGGATAAAAACGTAAGAATCTCTCTTCACTGGGGGGAGGGGAAAGAATCAATGTAAGGGTAGAAGCGTGAACATCCGTCCTACGCGACGAGGTAAGTTTTGACGTAAAGGAAGAAAAGTGAATTGATAGTCTGGTGGCAAGCGATCGAGGGAAAGGGGATGAAAAATTTGGTCGCTTATTTTATAAAAATTTCGCAATAATCGTAGCTCATTATACAGTTGATATCTCGCAACTTACAACTGATAAAAAATATTTCTTCACATTTATTTTGATAAGGTTTATAAATAGTATATGCTGATTGTTACAAAACTATGTCAACGTGCACTTAGATAGAGTAGTACACGAATGAAAAAAAAAGACTGTCAATGCAATACGGGGATGAATACTCTTTCTGCTCGCGCTGTGTCTCTACGAATGATCGACTCGAAAATTGTCGCGATTTATGACACTGTCGCGAACGAGGCCACCCGGTGTAACGGGGATGCAAAGTTGCGCGGACAACTCTCTCTCTCGGCGGCGAGTTACCTCGTCGTGGCGTAACAGACACGCGCGTCGACACATCAATGCCTCTCCCTGACAAAGACGGACTTCGTGGCCGGCACTGTCGACCGGAGAAACGCAGATATCAACACCGCGCCATTCCCATTTCTCGCCGGTGGTCGAAGAGCCTGTTTTTAGTAGCCGAAGGCCAGCTGCTTGCATTATGTCGCAAATCGAGTAAAACAGTTATGTTGAAGCATCGATAGAATAAAAAGAATGTTAGTATTAAAATATCGATATTTCGTAGAAATAGAGGCATTTTATCAATATTTTAAATAGAGAGAAATATCGATCGTTTATTTTCGAATATTTTTAGCTTCCTTACTTAAAGTTAATCGATGGAACACATACAAATTTATAACATTTCTAATCATAATTTACAATAGTGAGATAAAATTATCTAATCATTAGGATATATATATATATATATATATATATACACACACATTTATTAAATAATATGTTAACATAAAATTTGTTAACTCAATTAAAATATTGAAATAAAACATCTCGTTTAACAAGTATAAATTAAATCGTTCTAAAAAGAGAGAAACAAAAGAATATTGATATAAAAATTATAATATTTACCATTGTTAAACCAGTTAATTGGCAAACTGGCTCGAGAGGAATCAAAGGGTTAAGACAAGGATAATGCTAAATCTCAGCGCTGCTTCCTGCCATATCGAGTGAAATTGATTGTAAACCCCGGTCACGTATCACATATACGCATTGGTGTCGCTTTCGTTTATTCCACCCTCGTCCGTTCCCTCAAAATGTCTTTCTGAGCGGGCGACCACCGCCGTTGAGCTCTACGTATTGTCGGCGTTATGCGACCAAAAGGGCGCAAACGATCGTTCAGCTGATCGGGCAAAAAAGCATGACGCCTCGCCCGGTAATCGAAGAAATATGGGGCTCATGCGACGGCGAATAAGAATGAATGTAGAGGAAGAAGCCGGGCTAATCCCGCGATAATTCAACGTCAGTGTCAGCGGAACGCGCGCGTTTCGTTGGACAGATTGTTTAGCTCTTTCCTAATATGCTGCCACTGGGCAGTATAAAATAAAACTTAATATGATAAATAATTAACTCTAAAATAATAACTTTATAAATTTTCTCTGCAAATTAGCATTAGATTAAATATCAAAGTAACTAGTAAGTTGTCAATTAAATGAATTTCACCAGAGGCTATAACACTATTTTTAATCCCAATAAAATAGTAAAATTATAAGATTTGACAGATAAATAAAACATAAATGTAATAAAATCAAAATTATATATCTGGAGTAAAAATTTATTAAAAACCATAAAGTTTCAAAAAATTATTTAAAATGCATATCTAAATTGTTCTAACATCAGCTCGTGAATTAATCAAAAATCTAAAAATTAAAGTTCTTGCAGATATATAATTTTTTGTTATCTATAAAGTGTCAACTAGTATATACATTTTTTGAAAGTTTAAAACGATATAATTTATTAGACGAAGGTTGAACGGTTAAAGTCAATCTGATGTTAACTGATATATCTCTAGCAATTTCTGGATCCGAAATCCGAAATAGCGGGAACTCTGGTGCGATTGGGAAAATCCGTAACACCGTCTATCAACGTTCAACTCGTAGAAGAGGGGAGCACCTAAACAGTTTGTCAAGAGAATCCAATTTCCTAGATCCCCGAAGGTACCAACAATCATCGCCTACCACGAGCGGTAGGGAACGCACTTTACAGTGTATGGAGATTTATGAGCACTCACGACATAAGCAGGTTGCCTTGACGCTTCGGTAAAAGCATTCTAGCACGCAAACACATAATTAATCTTAACACGTTAATGCGCACCACTTAAAAACAACCATATATTCTTATGGAACAAGCTAAAGAAGCAAGAAAAATGGACATAAGGATACTTATTGTGTAAACAAACTTTCTAGTTATATTTGTATTAATTTTTCGGCTTTTTAGACCACAAATATAATAATAATGCCTTGAAAATTGTCTCGTTTCATCATTATTTAAGGAAAATGAAATTTTTATAAATTTACAAAAAAGATTACTTTCGCATTGACTGTTAGATAATTTATTCATTGCAATACTCCAATATTATCATTCAAATAGCCCATTTTCTAAACGCAAATGCGAAACATTTCTTCTCGAGGAGCGATGTTACATGGAAATTTTTGTCTGTCGGCTTTGTCTCCCAAAACACGCATTGTCGTTAACATTTAACGACATCTCAAACAAATCCAATTCCGAGCAATATAAGGAAACCTAGTACAATCACAGCAGGATAGAGTGGCTCGGAAAGGGAAAAGAAATGTGATATCCATTCAGGAAGGAGAGCTCGGGGTCTCGAGTATGTTGCTTCGTCGCGAGATGTATTCGTGCTTGCAACCATTCTCTCGAACTTTGTTTACGAACAACAATTGTCGTTCCAAGAAATATCCGCCTATCGATTATTACGAAACCTTGCGAATATTTTTCCATTTCTCGTCACATATAATGTACGTAACGCTTACAGAGTGTCTCCCTCTCTCTTCGTATTCATTTGAAATTTATTCTGACTTAATAAGGCATGCCAAGACAAATTGAGAAACCCGAGCCGCCTCTTATACATGGGGAAAAATGATTCATACATCGAAGTGGTTTCGCCAATGACTGTTATGGATAGCATTTCATTTTGGAAATAACTTCTGGCGGCAGACTATAGATCACAAAAAAAGCAACTACGAAATGTGTTTTAGCAATACCGGGAAGTTCTTCTGTCCATCATAAAAACGCGTAAAGAGATGTTATCGTGAGTATTTTTTATTACTAATTATAACTAATTGATATTGCAAGAAGGCGGCAAATAAATTCGATGTATATATTTTATTAAAATTTATTTATCAAAACCGTTACAAAACTGTGTTGTAAGATAAAATTCTATCTAAGAGATGATCGTTTTTCCTGAGGCGTGTCTGAATTTTTGCTTGATCGTGTGGTACGTTCTGGAGGAGGTATATATCACACTGTTAACACGCTGATGCTGCTATCGCAGCGACGAGATGCATAATGCATCATCCGTCGTGTAAAACGTAAGACGTCGACTGCGTCCCGAGTGCATCGTATCGCCGTCGAACTTTTCCTTCGGACACAAGCTCCGCTTTTATGGCGAATCGCCATTATGTTCCACATGGTTACTGAGAAATAGCCGCGACGAGGAGGAACTAGGAGTGCTTTGATCTAGCTGGAACTTATGGTTATCCGATAAGCGGAGCCGGGGAGAGAGCGTAGCTTTCCCGCCAGGGAAAGGGTTCAGTCTCTGCATCACGCTCGATCGGCCACCTTCAAGGATGGCAGGTTCTTTTGTCGCCGTCGTTCACAGATAGGACTAAATTTAAGAATAAGATCATCGAGCGCCCCGCGGCTTCTCGCGTCGCGAGGGTCTTTCGCTCGGAAAATATTGGCCCTTTAACGAGCCTCTCGGCAAAGTAACTTTGGGAACACGTACTGGTTAACTCGTTAAATAGAGATCCGTTTCTTTATTATGTTTCGCACGAAAATTGCGAAATGTTTTCCCTCGTGCGAGAGTAGAATTTGGTGAGCGTTCAGAGGTAGAATATCTTTTTCCACTTTCAGTAGTGTAGAAGTAGTTTTGACGCTACAAGTAGAACTGGACATACAAACTCTGAACAAACTCATCGCTTTAATTCGCTATAATTAATTAAAGCCGGCTTAATAACGGTAACACAACACCTGTCGCTCGAAGTAACTCTCAACTCGCTTTGAAATCATGTGTCAGACAGGACACCCAGTATACGGGACATCAACGTAGAGACCGTGCTACGCTGAGTAGCGCATCAAGCTAATACGTCACGACGTTCTGCGGCTGTTGCAAGACAGAACCTTATTCGTGATTGCATAATGTGGAGACGCTTAAAGACGTCATGTGCTTCCTAAGCCGAATCATTTATTTTGAAAGCAACATTCATGAATCAAATTTTCGAAAATTCTAAAACTGCACTTATTTCAGTCATTACTGTTGATGTTTCTTGAAGAACAAATATTTAAACAAGTAATAAGTCTAAATTATTAGCAAAATTTTCATAAAAAGTTTGTAATAAATGCTAGAAAACATCAAAAAGTAAATATATTTATATATCCTAATATACATGTAGACATTATATATTTTTTTTATGATGTATATTGTTAATAATATTAAGAATTCGCACTTCAGTTATGTATTTCAGTCAAAAGTATTTTAAAATTGTATAAATTGTATAAATTCGTTGAAAATTTTATTAGAATTCTTGATAACAGGTTGAATTCAGTTTGAATTTTAGAATTAAAATGTCTTATCTAAACTCATACGGCTTACGCGTGTACATTCGATACAGCTCTATCGACCTCTCACCCCCTCCCCCCCCCAACGTTTCCAGCAACGTTTAGTGCGTATTCAGCAGCTATTGTGCTTTCGCAATTTGACTTACGCCACCGGAGCGATAAATAGCTCCGGTATTGGTGTAAATTATCCGTATCTACGCCTCGCTCGTTTGTCCGAAGGGTCGGCTTGGCGCCATGAAGAGGGTCGACGTGTGAAAAGAATCATATTTACCCTAAATGCTTAAGATCGTTAATCTGTAAAGATTGTGCTTTATCGTTTAAGTTTGTCAAAGACGAATCGTGGCTACCGAAAAGAAGCGAAAACATCTTCTTGAATATACAAGGTGCTAAAATAGCACCGAGGATGCTACTACTTTAATCTGAATCCAATTAGCGAGGCGCCGGTAATGGCAAGCCGAGATGTACCTCTTGTAACGAGTTTTTGGGAGGGTAAATTGTCTCGTGTAAGACAAATAGCTGCGCGACGTGCAACGACTAAATGTGGCGAATTAGAATGATGATTGTTCGTTAATCTTTTAACAACATTACATAACGCGTCAGCATTAATTTAACAATGCTAAAGCCAACAATGCCTCAACGAAAATTCCATTGGACATTGTCAACATCTCAATGTTCTACGCGTGCATTTAATTTTGTTTCAATTACTTTTGTTTCTTTAATTACTTATTCTATACATTTTTAAAATTCTACATCAAAAATTTTTAGTATATAATTAAAATGATTATACTTGATAGAATCGAAATTATCATATACTCATTTTATTTTATAAAATCATGAAGAATTTCAAAATATGTAAGATAATTTTACAAGTAAGAGTTGTGCGTGTACATTAATTTATTAATAATCTTTATGCTCAAGGATTCCACCTTAATCAAATAATACATGTCGATCGGCGTACCAGCAAAAATAAAGAAAACTCTGTCTCATAAGACACAAGATTAACATGAATTTTTCAGAAGAGCGTGGTTTGAAATCCAGATTTACGTTCGATGTTTAATCCGTCCCCCGTTACGGAAGGTTTATTTTCTCGTCGAGTGGCTCGTAAGGAGCACGAGAGTCGTTCGCCTTTAAAGAAGCCGGTCTATATAGGGCAAACCCTTCGCTTGCGACCTTTCCAATCACGTACCCTCTCTACCTGATAGCAATAAATTGTGTGAACGAACGTAACGTCCTCCACTCGTACGCGGTGGACATCGGCCCTTTAGTGCCAGGCGGTGCTCAGCCGTGAATACAAAGCTTCTCTAAAAGGGCCACTGAACAGGATTCCATCCTGACGACCCGTGAATCGGTTTCGGATTTCGAAAGGAAATGGCTTCAATGGCTCAAGTGAGTAGATGCTATAGTATATCAAATAAATCGAAATTCTAAAACTTGAATTTCTCTTAGCAAAGTCTTACAAGTAAACTTCTACGGAATCATGAAATTATATCACGTTTTAAATCAAAAGTTTTATGTTACAATTGTATTGATAATAATGCAATTGTGCTGAACAACTTATGTATATTCCACCAAAATCTTGAAAGAAATGTAAAAGCTGAAACGCTTTATGTTTAATTTCACAATTTTCTGAAATTTGTGATAATGTAGAAAAATCGTTTGTACATACAAAGTTAAATTGGGCTTTCATTTTAAAACTGAATTGGAGAGATATTACATTATGATACATACTGTATCATACTTGCGAATCATGCACAATAAGATACAGAATAAAACAGTTGATATTGAATCGAAGAATGCGATATTGAATCGAAGAATAAGAGATTTATTTCTATATCCCTCACATTTGTTCTTTGAATGGTTGCCCTATTATCTCTATAATAATGTATATAGCTGCTGCTCTTGGATGCATCGGAATGATGCAACGGATCGATTCATGTGATGGTAGACGTCTTTGAAAGGCCGGAAAAACACCCGCGATCGGTCGACGACCTCCTCGAGGACTTGTGCGTTGAGAAATTACTCGGCTTTTATCGAAATTACTAAGCAAAACATTATCCAGTGTTTGCACAATACAGAATGCATTATGAAATTGTGCTAAATTGCATTTAGTCTTGTGCTCAAAAAAGTGTTGAAAAAAATTAATCTTAAAATATGGTATAATATTAATTTATATAAATAATTTAATATGAATAATATAATAATATAATAATAAAATGTGTATACACGATTATAATTATAAAATGTTATATTTTTTGCATTATAATTTATGATAATTTAATAGTTCTGTCTTGATTTAATACAGCTTAAAATTTCGTCGATTATAAATTCTCATTTTTTTGCCAAACCACATTCAATTTAATAAATATTCTCATTGCTTCTGCGACAAATATTTTGAATGAGCATTCACGTATGATTAATCACACGTGATACGATATAATCGTCGAGATATAATTGAGCGAAGCTTAATTGCATATTGTATAATTTCATCGATTATTTCTTTCTTTTTCAAACACAATGTGCACACGTACACATGTTTGTTAATTATTTAAAATACTTTATGCAAATTTCAAGTTATAAAATGTTATAAATAATATTTGATTTTTAAATTATGAAAAATTTATTGCATGATTACTTATGTCTTGTTTATCTCATAATGTCGACAAGTGACCATTTTTATTGTTTCTCGATTACCAAGTATAAAGTTCTATCGTCCAATATTCTTATGAAACACTCGTCGCGAATCTAATTCTAAGAAAGCGATGTGTCGCCCGAATTTACTTCATCTTTTTATATCCTTCAGAATGTGACAAACCACTGCTTTTCTTCTTTCTCCCATTATTACGATCAATTGAGTTTGCGATCGGTTTCATATACCTTGAGTTGGACGAAGAATGTCTTTTTCCACTTCAACCAGGACACGTAAGGATCAAAACGTTCTTTCATCGGTCCGACCAATTTTTCCATCTAGCAATAAATTCCACGGATTAAAACATCAATTTATTTTCTATCGTGGATGTAAACGTAGAATCTTTTTATTACGAATTCTATAATGATGGATCGCGAAAAAGCTGAAGCTATTTCAGAAATAACTTAAACTCTCTTGAACATGACGTAATGAAACAAGTCAAAACGTTTTCATTGTTGGTTCAGCCAATTTTTCCACGTAATAATGAATTTTATAGATTAAAGAAGCACACGCATACATTCTACAATGATTGCGATAAAGTGAAAATTGTTCACGAGATAATTTGGAAAAAAACCTGTTAAAGAAGTTTTTAACCAAAAAGCTTAGTCGGAGGGATAAATTTTCAGAAGAAAGCTTATTTAAAAACATTGATTTTAAATTACACGAGATATTGAAAAGAAAAATATGTATTAATATACCTATCATATTAGTGTAAATTTACTTTTATTTTAACAAATGGTTCCTTCCATTTTAATTACCATTTTATGGTATCGAAGATCGAAGAATATTTACATTGGAGATATTTTGTGCATACTCGTTATTTATAATATTTTAACAATGAAGAAAGACATCATTTTAATTTCCTAGTTTTTACTTTGAATCTTAAAAACAAAGCATGTTGAAGAATTCATTCGCTATATTTTCGCACGGGAGTCATTTCTTGTCACGGCTTCGATTTCAATATCTCGCGCACAATGAAGCTCAATAATTATAAAAAGCATCCGTGCTTCCCCCTCGTGCGAGCTGAACCACCGATCGACTTCGACTAATCCCGGCGTTTCTAGAGTCGTCTCGGCGGCGAGGTCATGCGGCGAGAACCGCGGTTGCGTTCGATGGCCGCATCGGAGGACGGCATTCCACTTCGCCCGGGCGTGCATTCGACTGCAATCCGCGTGTCTGTCTGTCTGTCTGTCTGAGCCCGCGATGCCCGCGGTGCCGCGACCGGATCGATCGTCGCGTCACGGCGGCGGTCTTCGAGAGAACGGCACGAAAGCGCGGCTCTCTCAGCAGCAGCAGCAACCGAAGAGTCAGCGACCCTTGACACTCCTGGAGACAGGAATAGCTGTAAGTTTTCTGCGCTCTCTCGTTATCTTTCTCCTTTTCATCGTCGCGCTTCTCAACGCGATGCGCGAAGGCCGCGCATCATCGATCTCGCGTCTACCCGAGTCCAACGTAATTTGTTTTCCCTCTTTTTCTCTCTCCTCTTTTCCCGAGATCGGAGCTCTCTATGAGATATAACGGTATACGTTAAAACTTTAGCCACATCTATCCTATGCCTCCATTCTATGGTAGATGTACGAAGAAAAAAATTGTGTAATATATCCGTGTAATATGACATTAATATTTATTGTATTCGCAGAATATTTGTTATATTCTGTTTCAACGCTACGATTGTATTATTTGAATTACTTGTGAGGTCCATCGATCTTCCGCGTTTTAATTTCTGTTGCCATTCGGACAGATCTATCGTGCATTTATTTTTCTATATGATTTACAGTTGGAATAAGTGGAAAAGTTAAAATAAATCCATCACGACTACACATTTCTTTGACTCCCGAAGAGCTTCGAGTTCTGTCAGATAATTGCTATCTGCCAGAAAGCGCGATAGAGGAGTTGTTGCAAGACTCCTTGCTCCGATTTCATCCGAAGCAGGGATACAGGATACTTCAATTTGACGTAGACAATTCGATGTAGCATAATTTCAGCGCAACAAACTCAATTAGAACTTCGATGAAGTTCGTAGTAACCAGATTCCGCTGTAAATCATCCTTCATATCAGAGACACATCGATATTTATTCTGATAAATCTCGCATAATGGGTTTCTTCGACATTACGCATATAAAGAGATTATTGGAAAGGGTTAAATGAGCGGCAGAGAAATGGTTACGTTTTATCGACGCGGTGCTGCGGTAAGCTTTTTTTGAATTCTGCGTTGACCTCATTCTTCGGGTATTTCTTTTTTTTCCGCCTTGTAACGGCGGAGTGTATCCAGCGGGTATAGGTGATGTAAAAAAGCGAAGATTATAATCGCTTTACATAATATCGATCGTCGGGTTATCAGTCTTCGAAAAATTCTGATGGAAATCTTTATAATCTCTGTCTCTCGAAAAAATATATAGATAGGTCACGTAAACGATGAGTCGTAAATAAAGGGAGCAAGTTCTGTGCTTGCAACCAATTTTTACTTGATAGAGTGTACATTATTAATAAAAAATTTGTAAAAAGATGCGTAATTTCTAACAAAACCAAGGAAAGCTCAATATTTGCAAGGATTAATAAAATGTAGATCTATAGAAAAGAAACTTAGAGTAAGGAGAGGAGAATTGAAGAGAGGATCATACACAGCGAGTTAAATAATATAATTAAAAAATCTAAAGTAAACTAGAGTGTCAGCAATTTATTGATACATGTAACCGTTTTGTTATGCCATTAATATTGCCATTAATAATAGATAATAGATTCTTCGATAACTTGGATAATATTAATCTAAAGTATCTTCTTTCGTGACCGCTTGAGAAACGATAATAGCAAGGAGGTAGAGGAATAAATAGAGAAATAGGGAAAAAAGAGAGAATTTTATTATGTGTGTGTATACGTCTATATAGATGTGTTCGAGGATTCAGATCCCTTAAGAGCACTAAGTTAACCATCATACCTCGATTATATAGAGCGCGTTAAATTACCATCAACACGCGATCAGATACGAGTAAACGATACGGTTAATTCTAAGCATTAAAACGAATAAATATTTTCGCTATTGTATTTTACTATAATTATTACCTATTTATCAGAAATAATAAGTGCGATAAAAGGTATAAAATTTAAAAAAAATTAATAAAAAATAATAAATAAAAAATATATTACATGTATTTTTATAAATTTTATGTAACATTAATAATGATATGTAAAATTATAAAACATTATGATACGAAGATTATTTTCATCATTATCTCGCGTTTCGTGAGAAGTATTTTTTTTTCTTTGTCAAGAAAAATTTTCTATCGAATTCTTCATACTCTTCCCCTATCAGATCAACGATTAATAATGAATTCCTAGGCTATATTAAAGAGACAAAGTCCCTTACATTGGAATGCTTTTGAATTTATACGCTATTAAGGGCGAAAGATTTTCTATTAAAGCTTCCCAAGGCGAAATAAATATAATTTTATTTTACGTTTAATTCAAGTGGAATTTTGTAATTTAACTTCAACTTAATTGTTATAACTCGAGAAATATCGGATGTATTGAATATTAAAAATGTACGACGAATAAATAATTAATTTTGCCCGATGTTCCCTCATTAAGGAAAAATCAATCTGAAATTCTTTAATGATTCTACAATATTACCATTAACGCCATTAACAGTTGATCTGGCAGAAATGGAAGAGATCCCACACACGAAATATGGTATGGATAAATTTATTGCTTTTCGTACGCCAGTTGCGCACAAGAATAAAGATAAATGCATTAACTTAAATATGCCACAATGCATTTTAATTTGAAGAAC
This sequence comes from Tetramorium bicarinatum, assembly GCA_928718305.1. Lineage (NCBI taxonomy): Eukaryota > Metazoa > Arthropoda > Insecta > Hymenoptera > Formicidae > Tetramorium > Tetramorium bicarinatum. Next base: position 4,729,897 of record OV788322.1, on the reverse strand, counting down.
CGATAAAAAGAAGACCAAGGGGAAAAGAGCGAGCGTGAGGGATAGCATGAGAGAGTGTAAGGCTGATACTAGACAGAGAAAGGGGGAGGAAGGAGAGAAAAAAGAGAGACAGAGAGAGAGAGAGAGAGTGCAAGAAAGAGAGAGAACATTCCAGAGGGCGGCAGCTGAAAGGATGCAGGCGCAACACGTGCAAACCACTCGGTGGTTTCGCCCGATAGAGAGAGAGACGTTCTCGTAGAATCGATAACCGGTTCGCTTTCGTATGGCTGACAATTAAATTCTCGTATGAGAGCGCGGCGGTCGATGAACGGTGGCCGATGGATGCCCACTCTTACCCACCCACCTCTTTCTCCTGCTTCCACCTACCCCCTCAACCCCCCGAATGCACCCATTCACACATCTCACCGGTTATCAATAGCGACCGAAAGGCCGGGCTAACAAGAATCAAGCGTGAACCCATATTTCTTGCTAAATGAGTTATTTATCATTTAGCGCTCGGGGAGTCGGTGGTCCATCGATCAATGACGGCGCCAGAGGTGCTTAGATAACGTGTATATTCCGCGTTTACTTCTTCTTTTTATCTTTTCTTATTTAACGTCCAGAGGATTGACGGAAGTTGGCTCCATTATCATAATGAAATGCCACCCGACAATGGCACCTAGTCCCTCATTATCCGCTTCATTAGTAATACTAATAGAGATAATATCACAGAAAGACTCGATAATATTTAAGAAATTCAGGATTAGAATATTCTTAAATATTCTTACAACATTTAAGGAACTAATTTGAACCGAGCTTACGCTTCGTATCACAATCATGTATGCCGTAATAAAGAAGCGAATTTAGCAAGATGGACATCGAGAGCGTCTTTAAAAAGACAAAAATCTTTTTTTTTCTCAACGCCAAAATTCTATGCTATCGATCGTGCATTCCTCGAGTCTACTTTCCCTCTAAAGAATTTGGCTGTTATACCGGGTCTCAAATTCATTCTAGCGGAAAGGCGCGTGCAAAAACGTCGATAACGGGAGAGGCGAGAGGAACAATGACGGGATGTGACACTCGACGAATAAATACCGCGGCAACCGCCGGTATATCGTAGCTTTTGTGTGCCCGAGTGAAAGAAGGAGAGAGGAAGATCCCTTGCTCGTGCGCAACCGTGTGTATGCCTATAATCGTATTCGCATCGCGCACCCATACACGGACGATCCAACTTCAGATCCAGCGACGTCAGATTGCAAGCTGTTGCACCTAAACGACGATAAAGCCTCTTCCGAAACTCACCGAGACTAACTGTTTGCTTATATTGCCTCCCATTACCGCTTCCCACGTGGAACTTTGGCGAACGCCTCGAGAATAGAAAGACCTGTCATCCGCCGATCGACGAGCGACGGCTAATTTTGCATTCTCGTTTCGAATAAAATGAATAGCCGGATACCATTTCTTAGCGTAGAATTCGAAGTGACGAATAACGCGAGTCGTACATTATTTGAATTTAACATTAAACATATATTTATAAAAATGTACATTTCTAAGAAAGTTGACCATTTTGTTGTTAGAAAATATATTTTACATATAAATAACTTTAATGCATTATCATTGCGAAAAAAATTAATATTCTTTTTTTTAAACAATTTTTTAAAGATAGGACACTGAAGACTTTAGATGCTACAGAGGTATTTCTCGACGCTGTTATTATCGGTAAATGATAATGTCGAATAAATAATTTCTTGAATTGAGAATACTTTTTTGCGATAAAAAGAGATACAAGGTGACCATAGATAATTTACAGAAATTCATCCTTATTTAACAAGACTGTCGGATCGAACTGTCTGACATTTATTTCTGTTCGTGTTACTAGACAGTCAGGCAATTATGCCAAGACGCTGTTATAACGCGACTCCGTATGAATTCGTAACGCATCGAACGTTTTTATAAAACATATTAAGCTGAAGCGTCCTCGTCATCGGATCGTCGAAGTGTGAAAAATTAAGACAGCTGTATTAAAACTGCGATCACGGATTGCATTAACAATTGACTTTCTTGTAATAACATTCTGCAGAGGAATACTATAAATTTTTCAAAACACAAAAACACAATTTAAATATTATAAATGTACATTTATTGATTTCGTATTTTTGCTCTTAAACAATTTAATGCAGTCGTGATATTGTACCATAAAAAGTAGTAAAAGCTGTAATATAATATTAATATTATGGAGAGATATTGATTACAAATAATAAAATAGTCGGATTGCTATTTAACGTATATAATTTTCCAAGGAAATCATCTTAAATTTAAAGCAGGACTTTATTGCCACGTTTAAAGTGATGAAATAATTAGTCAAGAAAGTCGATAAATATTTTACAAATATTACTCTCATCGTTACTATCTTCAACATCTCTATTTTCCAGGAAATACGACTGCGAAACGTGAAATATACTGACTCGTACGAAATAAATCATCTTTCGCGAGCAGCGCGAAAATCATTTTAGAATAAGTGTCCCTACTATATCTCTACGAGAATCCCCTTCCAACGGAAGTAATCTAATCTCCATTGCCACACAGCTAATCTCGTCGGCGACATAAATAATGGTGCAGAAGGATAGGCGCCCTTTGGCCCTTCTAACAATTCGATCGCGAAAGATAATTAACTCGGGCACTAATTTGCCCGGCAAGATTGCTTGCCGCAAACACTAAAGTCGTCCTTACGCTAAGCCCTCCCGCTGCATGTTTACCCTGTAACTCGCGACACAGGCCATTTAGGAAGCACGACACACACAATTATCCGGTCAAAGTCGTCGTCCACGGTGCTCGGTCTAAGATGGAAACTCTCGATCGTTGCCGTCTCGACAACTCCAATCAAGCGGCCGTTGCCGTGCCACTGTACAAAGATGTCGTATAACAATGTCTAATTATAGAGCCGGCTGCGCTGGCGGTAATGGATAACAATGCTCAGTCCGTAATGCGCTTAATTTCAAAAACCACCTCGCCCAGATTTGAGATCAGTTAAACTAACATGCTCGGTTCGTTAACACCCTGATTGATAGACACCTGTCTGTTCTTTGATCATAGTTGCTGTATCTATATAATACAGACACAGAGAGAAATTCCAGCGAATCGAACCGATTGTCAACAATTAACGTCAGCGTTCTCATATCTTTCTAATTAGATTTTACGTATCAATTCTCATATGCTAGTTTGATTTTTACAATCTTCTTTTCTCTAGTCATGTTGTTCAATGCCAATGTTTCTCGTAAAAGATAATTGACGGGTATAACGTTACACATCTCTTTCGAGGATTTTACTCGAAGAGATCTCCCTCTCTGATATCGAGATCGCCGTATCACTTTTGCGAGACGGGATGAGGACAACAACGACAAGAGTATTGTCGTCATCAGCGGCAAAGTTCTAGCGATTCTACTGGTAAACGAGGAGCGAGATCGCACTGCGCGGTAAGACACAATAGCAAGTCGCTGCGTTACGTCGACTGAATAGTTTAGAACATTGTTAATCCGAAGCTGATAAATGCTGCGAGACATTCAATGACAACACCAACCTAGAAAGACAGAAAGTAAAAAGGTGCGAATGAGAGGAGAGAGATACACATTAATTCCGAATCTTAATTTTAATTTTTTTTAAACAGAACATTTTTAAATAATACAGTTTTAACCTGAATTATTTTATCTTTATCGTGAAAATAAAGAAAACAATCTTAAATGATGATAATAATAAAAATTGTTACAATGTAACTCTCCATTTGAATTAATTGTTCCGAACAAAGCAATGAATGTAGGACAAGAATAGATCACAAATCATCCGCGACAGAATGCAAAAAGTCAGAGAATGAAAGACAAATCGAAAACGTGAGCATCAACAAAGCTCAAGAATTTAACGATACTGAGGCGCGAAGATGGCGAAAGCTACCATCGACCGAGCTCGTTTCCTCGTCTACTGACGCCGTCTTTCGTTGGAGGGATGGTCGCGTGGTGCACTGAACATGTACGGGATGCGCCCGTGTAATATGATAATGACGGTCTGTAGGGTTCCGTTGCATAGCAAACGAGATTCGCAGTTAAGGCAAGTCAGGTTCCTCGGCGTTACTTACCGCGAATTGATTACTACTAGAGAATATATTGACAAAAGTAAGAAATTAAAATGTCTCCTATTTTACGAGAAAACAGGCAAAGTGAAAACTTTGCGATATTTTTATTTGAAATGGACGAGTATTAAACAAATCTAATAACGATGATATGTTATTTTTGTAAAGAAATAATTTTAATGCAGTTTAATTGTGTTTTGATGGTTTACTTCGAAAATTAATTTGTTTAAGTCCTTTTTTTATTCAATATTAAAGATGATAGAGCTGGAAATATCACGTGATTTATATTTGCTCCTAAGTTTTAATATGAATTAAGAGATTATGAAAGTATGTCACGATAAAAGCATCATAGGATACTCGAGCCAAAAATGTATTAGTTTCTTTAAACATGCATCTAAAATCCGTTTTAAAAATCTCTCTCTTGCCGTTTGGCAATTTTCGTGTCTTGCAATTTTACTTTATTTTATGAACGTTTATTTCATGTCTCCCTATATATCTCTTTGTATCACTGCGAGTAGTATAAGTTGCATGTCGCATCATACTCGAGAAGTAGTAGATGCGCATATAAATCAGACAATTGAAATCATTCAGTGTTTATTGTATCAAATGAGTCTCTTCAAAAGTGGCGAAATACGAACGTATTTCATGACGATGACGTAACACATTTAAGCGCATACATATTTTCCATTGTCATTATTTTTAAATCATTCAATTGTCTTAAATATTCAGTACACATGTACAAATTTTCTTAGTCATTAAAAGCTAAAATTTAATTCTTCGTCATTTGCTACGAAGTACTTTTACCCTTAGACCTTTGACCCTTTTATTAATTCATTCAAAGATCTTTGGACAATTTAATTTCAATCTTTCATATTCATAAACCTTTTGACTCCTGTCAGTATTTATTAGTTCATCCGGGCTTCAGCCCAGTCATTAGCCCACTCGGTCCATTCCCTTAACGAATTGTACCCTCTTCTCATTGGCAGGCACTGGACCCGAGAGACAGTGAGAGACAGAGTGAGAAAGAGAAAAGGAGCGAAGTTTGGGCGTGTGCGTAATTGACAACATCAGACACGCGTTCCTGTCACAAGCTGCGACGAGCACGCTCGTAAAAAGACTGGGGAGGTAGTTAGTTAGGGGCTGATTTCATCGGGGCTACTCACAACGTTTGGCACAGTTTTCGTTATTGACGTATACGACCGCGCGTCCGCTCATGCAATTTGTCGAGAGAGAAAGACAGAGACAGACAGAGAGAAAGAGAGAGAGAGAGAGAGAGAGAGAGAGAGGCAAAGGAAAAGAGAAGTAGAGAGGTAGAGACATTCGAAGGTACCACGAAGCGGAAAGGTGATAGTGATAAAGGGGGGAAGGCGGGATGGAAGAAGTTGTCCGCTCTGTTTAGGAACCGGCCATCTCCATCGCGAAACTTTCTACGACAAATTTTTTACTCGTCGTCGTGGATTCTCGCCCAAACTCGTCGCGTGACTTTTTACGACGGGATAAAAGAAGATACCTAATGTTTAAGCGAGTGACTTTGTCGGTGACTTACTCACTCTTTTCTTCAGTTCGAAAGTAAAAATCATTAATTTGTTATTTTAATTTCAGCATTATTAATTATCGAGCTACACAATTCGAATACTATCTTAATCGACGTAATACATATCCCGATATGATAAATAGATTCAATTAAAAGGAATCAATTTAAACTGAAAAAAATTTACAGCAATTTGCAAAACTCACAGCCAATAATCGCACAGTATATTACTTTAATTAATACATACATAAAATTGTTGGTCATATTTATCCAAATTGTATAGTAGCGTATTAATATATTTATTCGGCCGAATCATTATCATTAGCATTCCGCGAGTAACTAATGTAAATAATGTAAGTAATTTATTACCTCTCGTTATTACTGCACTTCATATCATTATTACAGAATCGAAGTTACACGGATTTTAAGTAAAATCGAAATTTCCCTTCTACCGTTACGTTAATTCTAAGAGCGAAGATACCCGATATCTCTGATTTTACACAATTCCCATAAATTAAGCTTCCGATTTCAAGAAAATGTAATTACGAGATAATCATCTTATCTTAATCCGATAAATATCCGCCGAATAAGAACGCACGTAGGTAAATAGAGGCGTGAATTGAGATCGTGCGAGATCCTCGGCATCGATATCGGTGCCGCTGTCGCTGTCGCGCACCATACAGGTATGATTTCGCTTCCCTGTCAATAATTGCGGGTTTTGGGAGATGGCCGATTTTGCTGGCGGACGCCTCCGTGACGCGCGCGTATGTGTGCACGGGTTGACGAGTGCGTGCGGCCGTGCGTGCGCGCACGTGCGAGCGTGCAGTGTCCTCATCCTCGACCAGCTGCGCGTTCGATACTCCCCGGCGCTGCACACCCACGTCCGCACGCCCACGCATCTACGTGCACCCTGCCGCAGGTCGCACGGCATGGGACATCTAGGGATGCTTTATATGCTGCTTGGCCAGTAACACAGTATCGATATTATCTTAATTTATGATATCAAAATTTTTTGCATTTATTTTATTTTTAAATGTACTTGAACATCTATCTTCGATATGGAACGTTCTCAGACTGACAAGACACCTTTTATACATTTCTTCATTAATTAATTTAAAATTGGCTCTTTTCGCGACGAATAAAAATGTTGGGAAACGAACAGTTTTTTATTAGACATTTAATATTGAAAGTTGAAAACAAAAAGTTAAAAAGTCAAACAAATGATAATCTCCTCGGTATTTTTGCTGAAGAAGAATCAATTCTAGATTGGATCAAGCGACTTAATAAGATGTCTTGCTAGATCTTAGATATCCAACATAATCTCCGGGGGCTGTATCTACACAGTGGTACTTGAAACGTATCAGTATCGAATCGGAAGTATTAGAACAATACTTGAGATTTGATACTTTCTGGGAAACGTGTAGATATCCGATGAGATATCTGATACTCTTGGAACTCTTGGAACAAGCGTCAGACGTTGATTCTTATCCGACAACATTATGAATAGGATATTAAGTAGTAACATAGTGCTACATCAACGTAACAATATTAATATATTTAAAATAGAATTGGAAGATGTGAAAGTAGTATCGATACTTTTTATATTCAATTAAAAATATGGATATTTTGTGAATTTTATAAGCATCCCTAGATTTGTCTGGAGACTATTATGACACGAGACGATACGACGAACGACACGTGAATATCTGATCGAACGTCGCGATGCGCCCGATTCGTATGGGTTCTGTACGATCGTAACAGTATGAAAAGGATCTCTGACGAATTTTTCTCGAGAACGAGCTAGATATATGTATACAGCGTCTTTATATATGTCTCTCAAGTATGCAGTCAAGTTTCTTTACAGTGTACTGAGAGAGTCGAGAGTAAACGGAAAAAGTTTTCAATAAGCATCTGTCTGAAATACTTTATTAACTGCATTCTAGAATTGTATCTAAAATTTATTCGCAATAACTTGTAACATTTCAGAAATGCTTAAAAGATTTCAGTAATTACTAATTCAATGAATAGAAGTTTATTCAAGCAAGAAGAAGAAATTAATAATACCAATTGTGATCGATACTGTTCCGAGATTTATTATTAGTTTGTAATAAAATTAGTTTCCAATCAAATATTTTCGGTTATAAAAATCCTTTAGCTACTTAACTCTCTCATTACATTATAGGAATTTGTTTTATGAATATCTTACAATTAATAACAGTATAAATGCATTTTTGTCAGGTATTTTTTAATTAACCCATTTTGCATCATAAAATTTACTTTATGAAATTTAAGTATTGTGATTTAATATTCTTAATATTATAATTACAATATAATATTACAAAAATAGAATGTACAGTCAAATTAGAATATCTAAAAGATATTCTATTCGTGCATAATTAATAATTTATATTTATATTATAATAAAATATAATATAAATATATCTCTTTTCTTTCATAGAGAACGTTTCGAGTATTTTACTACCAAACTTATGTAGAATTATTTATAGGGATAAGATAGAAAGGTGAAGAGAAAAGTAGAACAGTGAAAGAGTACAGAGGAAAAGTAAAATGGTTTGCGACGTGAATGTGTCCACCGATGATTATTAAAACTTGAAAAAATTCAGTATGAATTCCAGCATATGGTACTTGATTTTGATATGATACTTTACAATCGCATATTTTTTATTCAAAAATGAAGTATAAAAAATTTTGTTATTTTTCTAAATAATGTAACGGACGAGATGTCCAGGACATTTCTTCACACTTACACACTATTGATATATTTGATATATTTTTGATATATTTTTTTTTATCTATTTTCTGAAACATGTTTACGGTACAATTATGTTTATATTTTAAACAAGTCGAAAGAATATCACGTAAATGTTAATATTTCAAAATATGTAATTTCTTTGAAGATATTATTTAGAGTAGAATTTTTTAAATGTAATTTGCCAACGCAATTACTGACGAAATTTCTGTAAGGATTGACTTTATATAAAATGTTTTTGACCAGGTTTCTTGAAGATAGACATTGCACAACTAACTAAAGAGAATCATATTTAGAAAGACTATTGCAGATGCGATAATTTTTGGACGCTAATATCAATTATTAATTCGAACATTTTCGGAAAAATAATATTATTTCTATACTAATGTTCCATTTATATGCTTCCATGTTATATGCAAAGTATTCGAAAATAAATCTGTGATTAGAAATTTTTAATATAGTTATTCTTGAATATTTCTGTACAGTCTTCGTTAAAAGGAAGTGCGGTTGATTACAACTACCGTGTGCACATTTATCCTTTCACTTTCATAATAACACTTTCACTTTGTAAGTAACAATCTGTAATTATTACACTGATCACGTGTTCCGGAGGGATATGGTCCGAATGATCCCGAGAGTTTATCTATGTTATTTTTAACTTCCGGACTTTGCCGGTAATTCCGAGATTTTTGTGTAATCCGCTCTAAGAAGCTCTGTGGGAAACCGTGCTGTTGCTTGAAAATTTTAGACATTCTTGAAAGTCCATTCGTGGAAAATCCCTGCGGAGGGATTCACTTCGCCTGACGAATCTCGATGTTTCTCGAAAAAATTTGTCTTCAAAAGTTGTGTTTTAAAACACTATCTTTGCGTGATATTCTTTTAGTTTTTAAAAATTATAATTGCATCTCAAAAATATTTCAGAAAATAGATATAATGCGAAATGTTTCAATGAAGATATTATGGAAATGATTATTTAAAATGTTGCTACCAAAGAATTTATATGAGTAGCTCAAAATAGGTTACAATGTCATATGCTTCCTCGTCCCATTCTTTCTTCCATTTGCTATATTACTACTATTACTACGAACGCACGATCTGGTGTCACGTGGGTGGATAGGTCAGCAATTCTCGGAAGCCTCAGTAGGCGTAATTGTTCGCCGAATAGACGAAGAGAACGAGCTAGCGTAGGTTTCAAATTAATTGATACAATGCGTCATAGAATCTTTGAATTCACCTTCGAGATCGTTTAAATAAAAAACAGCAAATGTATTACATTTGTACCGTTTTAAAGAGATTCATAAGGAGAATTCAGATTCAATTTCCACTTTGATTCATGCCACTATATTTCTTTCCTTTAGCTATTAAATCTCCTTTTGACAGCTTTATTTCTGGAGATAATTAAATATCTCAAATTATAAAAATTGATATTTCTCAGAGTCCAGAAAGTGAATTGGAAATACGTACAAATAATTTTTAGATGAATTTCATACTTTTATAATTGCATCTTTTATTGAATAATTATCTGAAAACCTTTATTATTTTTGTACAAATTATTACATCGAATAAATACAATAGACAATTATAATTAATAGGTCGAATAAATGCTAAATAAAGTTCTTTAAAGAGATGAAGTTGACATTTCGGAGTATTTTTGTTATTTCTTTGAATATATATTTTTACGAAAAAAATATTTAACAGACATTTTTATGTACACATTCAACAAAGATACAAAAAAATGGCAAAAAAGAGATTTTTATATTTCACATAAAGCGATAGAAGATTTATTCTTTGAGAACGTTGAATAATTCTGCAAAAATATATTTAATATATTCAGGACAAAAAAAGGTTCAGCCTTTATATAATGTAGGTGTCAGTCAAAATGACGAAGATGAGCGAATGATTCAAAGCATGGAATTCTAATTAATCAACATTGCATCAAGGAATCTTGAATTTGAACCTCATAACTCGTCTCAATATATTTTTGACAAAAACGAATGAAAAATCGAAGATTTGATAAATCAGCTGGCTGAAAAAATTGATATTTGAATTGAAACAATTTCTGTTAACTTTTACGGAGAAAGATTTCCGTGTTGCGTACAAACGCGTTTCATTTAACATCCAAAGATTGCTCTCGGAGTGGCAATCGATCGCCTCGAGCAGACGAAAGCACGCATTAATCACTTGGAGAGAAGAACACTTCCCGTGCTTTCTTGCGGCGTGGAATGACTACGATTTTTACAACCATTTTCCATTCCGACGAGGCGACGTCTGTAACGGCGCCGGATGCACCAGCACGGCCAACTGCGTTGCCAGCCGGGGCGGTGGGATGCTAATTAATCAACACGATACGTCATGACAGAACGACCCCCGGACACGCGTGGACGAGGTGGGTAACTTCCTAATTTACATTTTACACGGGGCTAACATGCACAATTTGGTAGTGCAGGTGGAGACAGCTTTTGACGCGCCGCGACTGCAACGGGGAGTGTTTCCATTCGATCTCGGTCAACACACGCGATGGACATTCATAATGGAATTTTCGTGTTGTTTTCGAACGTAAAAATATTCGCGGCGCTGCGACGCGATTGAGAACGGGAATTGAACGATTATTATTTTTAACGGGCATATTGCAATTAATTAACATTTCACAATACGGGACGAGAGGAAGCAGCAATTTACATTCCGCTCAAATTTATTACGACTGCTTCCACGAGCGATCATAATAAATTTAGAACCGAAAGAGATCCAGAGATTATTTTTAAATGAAGAGTTGTTGAATTGAATGCTTAATTTCCATAACAATATTTTCAGAAAAGGAAATTGTCAGTTCGGAATATGCATATTTCATTACTAGTATTTCTCAAAAGAGCAATGTTTTTGCAGCTATACGTATACTATTTTCTACCTTTTAGACAATGCAACTGTTTGGAAAGATTGAAAAAGAAGATAAAAATAGAAAATGTAAATTTTTAATTTTGAATATCACAATATCTTCTGTATAATAATGTATCGCTACACAACGGTCTGCGTTTGTTTGTTTAATATTAGAAGCTCTACGGTCCATTTTATCCACGAATAACGATCCGTGCTATTCTTCCATTTCGAGAGAAGGCATCGCGGTGGAGGCGAAGGCAACGCGAAAGCGAACGTCAAGACAATCGCGATCGTGGGCGTTGGTTCAACGCAATAAAAATACGATCGGTGCAACGCGCAAATATTTGTGCGATGCCGATTTGTCGCGCGGCACACACTCGCGCGCGTTTTGACTTCCAGCTGGTGGCATCAACGTGCCGCTAACGAGGCGCGAGACATCGCGTCGCTTTGGAAGCGTCGCGGGTTGACGTCAATATTGAAACGCTGCGTCCACCCTCCCTCCCCGTGCCCCCTTTGTCACCCCTGCCTCCCCTCCGTCCTGTTCCTCTCCCCGGGATTGCGGGCGCTCTACATCTGCCTGCTCCATTCAAAGCTCGAAACTTGACGAGGCGCTCGCGCCGATCCCGGAAGTGAGAGAGCGAACGTCGAAGAGATGAAGGATCGTGATGAACATCCACCAGCCGGAAAGCGAAACTCGCCCTCTCTCGTAATCCGGACGGTAACCTTGATATTTAACCGCCCGGGCGCGATATTCGAGAAACGAAATTCGAATCTGAGTTTCGACGAACGAATAAAGGGGATCATCGCGAAATAGAAGTTCTCTCATATATAAACAACAAAATTGAAGAGATTTTCCTAGCTTAAGAGAATCGTTCTCTCGTGATCTGGAAAATAATGTTAAAGAAATTCGAGACCTGATTCGAATGAAAGGAACAGGATGAAGAATCGTAACATGCATACTCGTATAAACAAAATTTGCTGATGGCAGTAGTTACTTGGAAGAAACTTGAAGAAATTTATCTGTTTACGGATAGAAGCCTCGCGCGAATTCCGAAAACGAAACTGGCACGAACAGATGATTAATTGCGATCAGGATTCTTGCGAAATGGAAAACTTCAAACCTAAAGAATTCCACGTATACTCGACAAGTTGGCCAATCTTTCCTATATAAACTAACAATAAGATCGTGAAGAGATTCAAGATTCATAAAATTCTGAAGAGCAGTAAACTTCTAATCAAAACTTTCGATTTGCATTTGGAATCAATATTCACCGATATGAGTGATAACATTGATATACTTTTTTTCGATCGCAAGCCCAACAATTCGTTATGCACCAATCCTTAAGAATCATAGAATCATTAAGAATCATAGAAACAATTTGCTACGATATTAACCTACCAACTATAAGAAAAAAGTCAGCACCACTGGCTATTATTCGGAATAGTCTACCGTCCAGTGACGGTTTTAATTATTCTCGGGAACGATGCTGTAGGGGAACAGATCGATGCGTATGAAATTCATGAAATACATCGAGATGTACTTGGACCGTTTGCAACGTCGGAAAGAAAGAAAGAAAGAAAGATGGAAGCAACGAGTGACGCGTGACGTCGACGGACACTTGTGGAAGGGACGAGTGGGAGTGGGACATGGTGGAAACTCGAAGAAACGTCCTGACAGAAGAGAACAGTCGGATGATTAGCGAGACATACGGTGGACGAGCTCACGTCGCAATTAAGGTTCGTGTGGACGGACATTGTCGGACTAATGGCAGAGGCACTCTCCTGAAAGTGGAGTCACTCACCCGATGCAGCCAGGGCTATCGCCGCGACAAGCGTCCACGAGCGTCTCATGTTTGCTCGAGGGGGTGCCGGAACGAAGCTGCTTCCTCGATGACCGCCCGGCCGGGCACCACCTTCTCCACGTTGTCGATTTTCTCCACTTCCCTCCCCGCCACCACCGCCTCACCGCCGCTTGTCCGCTCGTCCTCGCACGTGGCTGCCAGGCACGTCGAGCGAGGACGAACCTCGACCTGAGCCGCCCGGAAGATCAGCTGTCCCCGGCGGCGAGCCGCTCGGCGCGATGGGAACGGAGCGATCGTGAATCCTCAGGGCCCGCCCGGTCGCACCTGCACCGGGCTCGCCAGGTGCATCGTCCTAGCTCCGTCGGGGGCACGTGACCGCCTCCACGTAACGATGTTCCGGTGCTGTCGTACGCCGCTATCCCGTACCGGATGGTACAACCTGCGTGCACTATGGCCTGGACAGCCTGCACCACAACGCGACATCGTCGGGCAGCGCGGACATCTCTTCCGATTTGGATTCGCCTGCGGATCCCGCTTATCACCTCGGGTCTCTCTCTCACTACGATCTCGCGGAATAGTCCCCGACAGCGACGCGTCGGTCACGAGCAACCAAAGAGTAATCGGTTCGAGCCTCGATCGCCAGCGATCGCGACTGGTATCACGGGGCTTGATGGAGATTTCGCGCGTGCTGTGCGTATGTATGTATGTGTGTGTGTGTAGAAAATGGACTCAGGGACGCATCCGCAGTCCGATCATCGGTTCGTCCCATACGTCGGGCTTCCCGCGTTCGCTCGGCCGCTGCAGCATCGGGTCAGGGTGAACGACGGGGGGGGGGAGAGTGGTTCACTCTTGGTACTGCAGGTCTCAGCACGCGTGCGACCGGCAGCACCGCGAGAACATCCCTGATCTCTCCCTTTCGCTACGAACAGGCGTGCGTCAGTACGGATAGACCCTTCTAAATCTCGGTCGCGGAGCCTACTGTATCACTCTCTCCCGTTCAAGGGGGTTGTCAGGTGCGGCCTCGCCGGCGACCAACGCTGGACTGATTCTCATTTAGCTGCAGCGCCGCGCGGTACTGCCGCTCCAACCCGCTTTGGCGCTAGCTCTGTGGTAGCCTACCGCCACCGTTCACCACCTTCGCTGTCTCGCTCGCTCGTCATCGCACCATCCTTTACCTTCTCTCTGTCTCTCTCTCTCTCACCCTCTCTCTGTCTTTCTTTTTTCCTCTCCCGTTTCCATCCTCTTTGTCTAGTTCAGCATGTACACCTGCTAGTCGCCGTGCGCGTCTAGATCTCACCCCTCTCCATCATTCTGCATTCTCCCCCTCTCCCTCCCCCGTATCGTTCTACCTCGATCACCGACGCTGTCCGTCTCTTGCAGTCCTCTCCGTCTCTTCACTTTCCCACTCTCTCTTCGTCTCCCTCCTCTTCCTTCTCGCTTTCTCTCGAGCTCGCTCTTGTTCTCGTCACATATACCTTCTCCCCCTACGACTGCCTCGACAGCCCCCTTTCTCTTCGTCCCCATCGGCGCTTCATCCCACGCTCTCTCTCGCGTTCAACCCTCGGCGGCCCACATCCGCGCATCGTGGGGTGGCGTGGTACACCATGCGGTACGACCTACCTGCCCTCTTCCCTCTCTCTTTCTCTCACCCTCTACTCCGAACCCTCCCGCTCGACTCCTCGCTCACCGGCGTCCCTCTTCCTCCCGCAGCTATAGTGCATCCCGGCATCGCCGGAGAAGAGAGAATCGTTACTATGGCGAGATCAATATGATAGGACGGCGCATGCCTCGGTATCCTTATACTTGAACCCTTCGCCGCCACTCGCTCTACCGCGTCTCTCTCGCAGTTCCGCTCGTTCCGTCGTCGTCGCACCTCATTCTCCAGCCTCGCCACCTCGCACTCCATCTCGGCAGTCTCCGTCTCCGTCTCCGTCGCTCGCGCGATGACGTCCTCCGTATCTTTCATCCCCTCGCGCAGTGTTATCCCTCTTCGTCTTGGCGCGCGCTGGAGGCCGCGTGCCAGACCGTGGGCGGCGTTGACTTAAGTCACTTCAGTCAACAGAGGGCCGTATGCGGGAGGATACTGTTCGGTCTCGTCGGTCCGGATCGACCTGCGGGATGTTCTCCCCTTTTCTCCATCGAATGAAGCAGGAGCAACGTCGAAATAAAACAACGGAAGTCGCCAGCTAGTTAGGGCAGAAATCTATTCAGAATCGTAATCAGTTCCAATATTTTGATATTGGAACAAAAACAGCAGGATATGTCTGATTGTGCACTTCATTCATTCATCAGATCGCATTCGAAACAAGCGGGCGCCAACTAAATATTCTGTAGACGGAAAAGAAATGAAACTGGCTGTTTATCGTGTATGTAGCATTTTGGCACGTTCAGGAAAACGACGGGTTTGTGTGCTACTGTCCGAAATACGTGATATACGACTATCGAGTCGGCCGTGCGATGCAGCATATCTACGTACCTATGACGAAGCGCGCCGGAGTGATATTGAAAAGAAAAAATTTTATCTAATCAATTTCTTTTCTGGGCTTGGATGACACAGGGTTGGTATAAGCATTGAGAAGATACATAATTGTAAAATAAATTTTATTTATTTTTTTTAATAATTGTCTCTGACCCACACTTCGAGAACAAAAGAGCACAAAGGAAGGCACAGTCGTTGAAAGCGCTGACCGCATAGCCTAAATGAGGCATCATGAAACATTCCTATCTTCGTTTGCCGGCAATTTTTATGAGGCAAATAAAATATTGCAACGTGAGGTCCGCTTTTTCTTCTAGTTAGAAAAAGGGATCGTCTGGACGAAGGTTAACGCTCCGATAGCTCGCTTCTCCTTTGTGCTGCCTTTTCTCCGTCTCGATATTACGCTCCGCTCTTCCGTGTCGCGCGTTCCCTTACATGCTCGTGTCGAACGATAATGACGACGAGGATGATGATCGTACAACGACATTCTAATCTAACGTCGCGTATCAATGTATGTACAATCAGGTTCCTAAGTCAAGCTGCGATTGTTTTGTGCTTCCTTCAAGCTATTTCATACTACTTATCGTTATAGCCTAAATCTTAAAAAATCACGAACCTAATCATGAATACGTTATTGTTTTTTTTTTCCTTTAGAAAATATTTCTGGATATTGTATCCGTTGTAATATCTAAAAATATTTAACATCAAATTTCTTTAATTCTTGGCTGTCCAAACTATTTTTCGCAAATGAGTGAAGATCAAGTATATATTTCGTTCTCAGTTTCATGTAGTCTAACACAAATCAAAGAATTTTTATTATTTGGAGAAATTTATGAAGATCCCAAAAATATAATTTGCCGATTATAATTGCTTACATTTAAATGCTTAAAGAATTATGCGATAATTATCGCATCACGTTGTATCCAAGTCAACATAGAACTGCAAAGGATTAAGATTACGAAGAAGTAAAAGTCAGTAATTAAGTAAAATGGACTTGCTTTACGTAATTACGCTGCAGAAATTTAGTCTGCGAAAAAAACTTTCCTTATCATTTGCAATTTATAAAATACAGATTTGATACTTTATAAATATGTGATTAAAGAAGCTACGATGTAAAACTGAATGCGGTAAAAACATTCTGCATTAATACGTCATGGGATTGAGTTTTATTATCTGTCTTCCGACGAAACTCTGAAATATTCTGAAAGAAAGTCCGTGATGGAATCGGATTCTGTACCGACGCTGATAACCCGTAGACGCATTGGGCGCGCTATATTTACGTTTACATCACTGGCATCCGGAGTTCCGCCTTTGCGATTTGTACGCTACCGCTCTGGTAATAGTCGCGAGTTTATACACTCTGCTGGCGTCAAAGTTCCAACGCTTCTCGGTAGTTTCCACCACGATGCTCCGACATTCTTCGACATCTACTCGCGCTTCCGCTTCTGATTGTCTGTTGCGTTTCCGCCTCAGCGGTCCCTTACATTTTTCAATCCAACTTATTTGACGCTGTCCAATCGCCAAGAATAACCAATAAGCCCCAGTTTGCGATCGACTACAAAAAAGCGACGTAACTTTTCCGCTTTTCAATACGTAAGATTTTTTTATTTCGCCGCTTTATTGGCGCCGAAACGGATGGAGTATTTTCTACGAACTGAGTCATAGAATCATAATTATGTCTATATTTTTCGGTATTTATGATTAATATTTCTAAAATTTAGCTAATATATTTTTAAATCTTAAATCTTAAAAAGATATATTGTTAACCAAAAGTGAACACCGGTGAAAAATCGTTATACACTTACCGACAAAAATTACACAGCAAAACTATCGAACAATTCATGAATAATTACTTTATTTCTGAACTTTTATCGAGAAACCAATCATGTTCAGAAATTAAAATTTATGTAGTATCGGAACTCTTTGCTCTAGAAACGAAGTAAGTCAACTTCAGTCCACGAGTCAGTGAATTTAAGTTAACAAAGGTCGGAGGTCTTTTCGGACACGTACTTAACAAAGTTGAAGCGCGTGACAAACTTTCTTATTGTGTTAATGATGGACCTTGTAAATATTCAACGATACTTTCTAGATATTCGCATTATGCACAGATAATTCTACAGTATTCGATAATGGCGTAACTCTCGCAGTGGCTATTGTGTAGCCCTGTTGTACGTTACCCGACACGATTCAGTAATAGCATGAACGTCGTCAATCCGCGTTCCAGCGTTATTTCTTGGTTGCCGTGAGCGATTGGCGATTATTGGCGCGACGTTATATCAATATTATCGATTACTCGCTGTTACCCACTCCGTCTCACTTGAGATATGAGAGACACGCGAGATCTGCATCGCGATGAAACGCTAATTAACCCGAATACGATATCAAGAGCGAGGGCTCTCGTACGTAAAGATCACATCTCGCGAACGATGTTGGCTCGTCGCCGATTTGTTATCTGCTCTCGCGACCTAGGTGATATCCAGCGGATTTGGAATACTTTCAAATTTCGGCGTCTGTACATCGGTAGGAAGCCATTCAATCAAATCAACTAATGGGCACGATCGACGAGATTGGCGGGCGCATTAATTATTCACAATCGTTCTCGCGCGACATGGGACTAGAAATTTATTTTCATCTCCGAGCAGATAAATTAAAACGCTGACCGCCAAACGTGGTCGACGCGACGTTTCTTTCAGTGAGCGTTTCTTTTATAAATCCGCGGAAGCCTAATTAAAATCTTCTTAAAGCTTTATTAGTAGAATTAGCATGAACGAAAAATCTCTTATATAAACTGCCAAATAGTCACGGATTATTCGTTCATGGGACATGTTGGCGTAAATTCGGAGATTGTTCGTGTCGGAATATTTTATCATTGACATTTTCGTGAATAAAGACGTATTTGCTGCAACGCATGCTCATCGTTAGATTACCTGCAGACAGATGATAAATTACCGCACACAATCGACTTCATGAACTATGAAGCATGCACGTTCGAAGGATTTGCAGTAAGCGGATAAACGATGCTTAAGTTAAATGCCATATTGAAAATATCATAATTAGCAAATAATTGTGAAATGTATTAAATATCCTATATCTTTGAATTTTAGATAATTAAACCGTTCATTTTCTTTTCCTCTCTTTACAGAGGAATTTGAAGAAAGTCTTCTATGAAGAATATTGTCAACCCTACTAATTTGCAATTGAAAATTTGCGGTAAAATCAGTTTAAAAGAGCAGCTTTTGCTTAATTATGAAAAGAAAGTAATAGATTATCTCTTCCAATCCTAATTTCAATAAAATCGATAGTTATGTCTAAGACGGGCACGGGAAAGAATGACGGAAAAGACGAAAAGGAAGAAAAAAGGACGGCACGAAATCATTTATCATTTGAGGGGATTGCGAAGTTTCGAGAATCGCAAGTTTAATCAATCAAGGCTATTTAATAATTGCTTGCTGACGTAGTAACTTCATGTTTTATAATACGAAAGTTATCAAACTTACTGATTTTGAACTGAACTCCACTGAACTTTACCGAGCTTTATCGGACTTTTTCATAAAAATGTCTCTCCCACGCCTAACACGCTGCCAATATAAGTTAGTATTTCGTTGTTACATCGGAAAATTAACGACGCTTCTTCCCGGGCGATTGATACCGTCGCGAGACTTGTTTCGCTTGACGAACAGAGCGGCAAAATGTGCATAATAACTTGATTATTTAATCGCTGTACGGCTGAAGCACCTCCCTGCGACCTGTCGTCGCTACTTTGAGTTTTCGCCGTCCGTACCGACGACTCGAACTACTCGAACTACTCGAACGCTAAATAAATAATCGGCCCTTTCTTTGTCGTCGCCGAGCTCGCGCGCGATTGTGCAAACGGAAAAGCGGGATTCGCGTCCACCTCGGCGCCAGGGGTCCCGATGTTTGCGCACCTGCACTCTCTTCCTTTCCCCGAGTCCAATTAATGGAATTACCTCACGCCCGCTACAAAGGATTTGTTTTAACAATCCGCGGTGCTTTGGCCACCGCGCGACCGGCGTCTCGCCGGAAGGAACTCCCATTTCCTGAATTACCCTTCGCGACTCGTCTTCCCAATTAACGGCGTCTTCCGCCTCGAGAAAGACGCTCGCCCTATAACGCGAATGAGTCCTCGCCGTCGGAGCGGAATTTGCAGGACTTAAACAGGAGTTATCGAGAACTTGCCGGCAGTTAACGTGTACTTCCGTGCACGAAGAAATTGACTCGCGGATTCGTTACGTCGAATTCAGAATAGAATTCAGATATGGATGATCTAACTTCCGAAACGAAAACGTCGACTCGACAATGGCTTATTTTAAAGTCAAGCCGCCCCTCGAAATCGGGGGAGTTTCTTGTTTGGCGTCGCGCATGAGAATTTTGCGCTTGCATATTAATAAATGTTAAATTGAATTCGGTGCCAAAATTTCGACGCCTCCTTCAATTTACGTCTCTCTCTCTCTCTCTCTCTCTCTGGCGGTCGAAAACGCCAGCAATTCGGGTCACCGTCGGTTTTTACTTGGTTCCGTCGATCGAGACTTCACTTCGGTTACCCCTCGTTTTTCAGAAGTTTAAGACGGAACGTCGCGGCAAGATGCTGCACTTAAAAGTCACTGCGGAGCGTCAGCGGAACGTTTCACGAGCAGGCATTAAGTAAAAAAGGAAATGACACGTACTTGAATGTGGGTCAAGTCAGCATAATTTAATAACGTCTGGTCTAAAAGGTTTCGCGACGGCTTCGACGGCTGTGTTGTTATCAACGGCCAACTCGGAGCGACGCGTGCATAGCCGGGCACGTCGACGGTTATTACTATCAGATGAAACAACGGAGCCTCATGAATTTATTATTAAGTACGTTTCAGCAAAAATTATATGTTAATTCCGGAATCGGTAAAATTCCAGAAATATATTTCCACCGCATTTATCGCGTAAATTTCAATCGACAGCTCCTGATATCGGTTTTAATTAAAGCAATCTATTATACGAAATAAAGCGAAATTTTAATAGTGCACATGTTTATAAGCTTTTACGGCCTACGCACGAAACGCAAGCCCCATTTATAGTGCTATTATTAATATATCATATTTTCGAGCCTCTTATCCTGCCGTCCAATAACGGTTAATTATTACGCAATTAATTATTATGCGATAACGTTGATCATCATTCGATACATTAATAATTCATTAATATTGCGGATTCTTATACGCGGTATTGTAACAGCAAACGTACGAAAAAAAACGTATTCCGTAAGATTTTTTGCGCTATCAGACATTCAACGAGCTGTCAGTAATTAATCCGTCAAGCGGAGCAACGATAATGAAAAACATAACGCGAATATCAAATTCATCGAACAGCGCTCGCACGGAATAATATTCGTGCTTAATTAGCGCACATTTACGTGGTCGCTATTTAGCATTTCAACGAGATGCAGTTACATGTATCTTGCGTGTAGTTGCAACAACGATGTGCCGAAATCGGGAAATAAAAAACCTACCAACTCCAAAATAATATAGAATATCAATTATCTGATAGAATATTCGTACCATTTTTATACAAATAATAATAATCTTGAAATTTTTAACTCGATCGATTAAAACCACACAGCTCGCTTAGCTCTTTTTACATAATTTAGAGTCGGACGAATATTTTCATAACAATAAGATAAAAGTTAAGATTGAGTTTCATACTTGTTTCATCCAGAAGATTAAGAAAGAGAGAGAGAAGAGAGAGCAGACTAATCGTGAACGATACTTGGAACGATTCTTTATCACTGGAATAAGGAGGGTCAAAGAATTATACGAAATTTATGAGAACCAGCGGAAACATTCATTATGCGATACAATACATGTTAGCATTTATCAGTAAAGTAATGGAGCGGGAACGCGTATTTTTGATATCCCTCGTTTACCAGCCGAAAATCTCGTTTTACATCGCAAAGGGAAGTACGTAACTTATTAAAACTTGGAAAACTTGCAATGTTCGTTAGCACGCGAAATCTGATCGCACTTCGTAATTATGTCTGAATTATCAATTTTGTTAGCGAATAGATGTCCCTTTCGGAAAGTTTGTTGCTAACAATATTCCGCTGGTGCATCGACGTTCCCTTTATGCGTCTCAGACGGTGTCAGTAATCAATTATTTTTCTAATAACTTTGACAGTTGATTATTAAGTGACATTTATTACTAAAGTAATCATTGAGATTAATCACGAATAATTTCTAGTCAATAATCAATTGCCAAGATATATAATTATTATTGATCTTTTTATTCAATGTTTTTATTGCATTTTTCTTCTTCAAACAAAAAAAAATTTTATAAAACTACTTAATTTTTCACAAAGCAATCAATTTATATTTACAATATATTTGTACAATATGATACTTTATAAATTTATAAAAATAAAGATATTAACAAAGATGTAATTTAAATTTATTGCAAGCAATGCTTTTATCTTTTGCATTCATTTTCTCAACGTTCATATGTAAAATTATTGCATTTTAATATTGCAAATAGATTGGATGAAATAACGAAGTTAAATTTATGATCCGACACGAATAAAAATTTACTTCCTTGATTTTATAACACATGTGCAAATGTTCTCGAAATCTGGGAGAGACATAAATTGCGAACGAATCTATATTAACTTTACATCGACTTATATTAAACGAGTTGAAAACGGCATCGAGACATCGTTATAAATTACTAATAATCCTAAAACAACGGTGAATCATAAAAGATTCAAAATACACACTCGTTCATCGGGGAAGGATCATCGTGCGAGGTGAAACGAGAGATACATTCGCCGGACATTAAATCTACCATTGTTTGCGAACATTCAGGATCGTGCTTTCGTTGCGCTTTATCGAAGAATTACGCGTTACGGACTCGGATGATGACCAAGTGCCTCGCGGGGTTGATAATGCACGGCTTTGAGTTACGGTCGCGTATAAAAATCCGGATCGGCGTAGCCCTATTCGATCGCGGGACGTCGATATGGAAATTCGGTAATATATACCCCGCGATATTGCACGGCCACGATAAAAGTTGCAAAACTCTCGGCACTTCTCTTAGGGTCCCCGGACTTCATAGTCGCGATGAAATCTGATACTTTATGCGAGTCAGGTCCGCGCCTAACAGAATGCGGTAGTTAGCCCGCCGGTAAAAAGAGTCGTCGCACCGTCGATTTATCGAGAGCAGAACTTCCTTGGCTCGAACACGATGATTTTCTTTCGATACCAGGCAAAATGCTAGTGTAACTGATACTCGGTGCTTTATGATCCTCAAGTTGCATTGAAGACATCGTGATCTTTATCTATGTCTACAATACACGCCGTTGTATTAAATCGCAGAGATATACTGAAACGGAAACGTTCTACGAAAGAGCGAAAAATTATTTAGCTAATACTTTTCTCGATCGTATAATAATCCGCAAAATATCACGCGGGTATCATCGCTCATTGCAATGCAATTTTACGTTTCGCAAAGCCCAATCGTGATTAAAAATTATTGCATTGAGCTGCGGCTGGTCCCTAAAGTAAGATTTCGTGTTCAAGCCACAATGCGATATATGTCTCTCTCTCTCTCTCTCTCTCTCTCTCTCTCTCTCTCTCTCTCTCGCTCTCTGAGAATTAACTCACTTATTAACTATCCTCACCGCAGGCTCATGTAGGTGTTTATTTATGTGCTACAATTATTCTGTAATTAGCCTTCAGTTATTCTGTAATTAGCGTTAATAGAGTTTAATGAAAGCTGCAGCTATCCGTTGCGAACTCGTTGCTTTCCGATTAGCTCGAAACCCTAGGTGCATCCCCCGGAGATGCAGGCCGCGTGTACGATGTACGTACGGGCGGAATTCCCGTGGAGGTAATGGCCGCGTCTTCGCGTGACTGTATACAGACAAGATCCCGCACATCGCAAGTTATTACCCACAAACTTGTCGATGCACCTCGTCGAATAATATCTCTATTTTTCTTCGCTCCAGACTCGTGTGCAACGTCTGCACTGAATATATACATTTAAAATGCATCTTGAAGATGAACGCTCACGTTCTCCTCTTGATCTTTCATCGTAATTATTTTTATCTTAGAAATCGTGCATTTCACACACGTTTACGTGATAAAACAAGATTTTACAATAATTGTTCAGATTTATAAAATCGTATTCTTTCTTTAATATTTTGATGTAATTTAAAATATCTATTAAAATCGTAGCTTTTCTTTGATATTTTTTCATTTTGACGTAGTTTAAAATATCGATCAAAATGTAATTTTAAATTCACGTGTCACATTTGATGAAAAAACGCAGCTGTGCATTTAATATATATACAAAAATAAAAGATTTTGCTTGCATATAAAAAAGTAATATTTTTAATTAAAATTGGGACATTCAATTTACAAAAGGCACGTCTCGTGCCTTGAGAATTGATTTATCAGAGTCAAATTCTTAAATTAAATAGCTATTTTTTATCAATGCTTTCGTATAAACTTTTTTCCTAAGACAGGTAATTTTAAGAAAAAATCGCATGTATTATTAATTGCCTAAAAAAAAAACACGTAAAAAAATAAAACAAATCTTTCTATTCATTGGAAGATATAATATGTTAAGTATACCTTTTTATACTCATTAAAAATAATTTATTATTCCTGATTATTCATACTTGTTATCTTATTAATAATCAGTAAATAACTTAGCGAAAATAGCAGCCACTTCAGAACAATTATATAAATAAAATAATTATTTGTTTATTTTTTGTTGATCGAAAACAATTATATAGTTAGAAATTTTGTAGTAATTTCGACTGAATTAATCATTGATTAAATCAATCAAATTCATCCTAAAAGAAAATATAAATATCTTTTTAACATGACTAGAATAATTATTTTTTTGTTATTAAAGAAATTTAAGAAAATTAATTTAAGAAATTATATAAAAAAATCTAAAACGACAAATTATGTAGTCAGAAATGCAGTAATCTGCAGTAATTCTGATTGAATTAATCATCGATTCAGTAAATCGGTGCCGTCCTAAGAAAAAAATGGCACGAAATAATGTTCAAACACACACAAATATTTTTAGTAAAAAAATACTTACACGTAGAAGCAGGCCAGGGCTACGTTCAGAAACTTCGGGTAAAATTTCTATCTTTCTATCTTTGTTACTTTGTTACTGAGAATTGAATAACGATAGACGGATAGAAATTTCACTCGAGTGAAGTTTCTGAACGCAGCACTGTAAGATGAAAGAGCCGAGCAAAACGTGACATACACTGCCATCTCCTGAGGTTGCACTGTACTATTTTCTTGACTGGTCGGTACGGTCACAATTGACACGATTGCTTCGTCGCGAGAGCAGCAGACTTCCTGAAAGTCCGAGGAGTGCGGACTGCTATCGGGATTAATCTTTTAAAAAAAATTTTTTCTCGCGTTAATCGCAATCAGCCAGGAAAAGCTTGTAAGCGAAGAGCTTTCGCAGCTTCGAAATGGCTACGCTTGAGGATAAGTCTATCTGGGAGGACGGAGAGGTACGCGATTTTGCATTCTCGCAGGTTATGGACAGACGAATGACAAGCATATCTCTAAGCTATCTATATACAATATTCTACTGCTTATGCCTTACGATTAACACAACAATCAATCTAGAATGATTAATACAATTTTCATTTTTTACTGCTTGTGCTTCCGTTTTTCCAACTGTTCTTCTTACAATTTTCCCATAATCTTGAATCTTTTTTTCTTCATCTTGCGTAGTTGGACATCTGCTTCATTTAAATGCAAGTCATATAAGAAGGTTGTATAAAATACAACCAATGTAAAACAAGTGTCTCTACGTTTATATGTTTGTCCTTTATTCTACTCTGAAATTACACAATGTATATTAATTATTTTACTATCCTCTTAAGCTAATCGACTTGATATACTTAATATACTCGTTCAATGTAATTAGGTTTCATTATAATAATAATAATGAATAATTAAAATTTTCCATTTGTATTCAAGACTGCAAAACGCAACATACTGCAAAAAGAAATATATTAATTAATCCATCATTGTTTACTTTCATTTTGTCTGTAGTTTCCAAACTGTAAAGAATAGAGATAAGTTTTTATTCGATCTGATTAATATAAAGTTGCATCTGATATATTGTTTAAAAATAGTATATGCCAAAATTTAAAAAAATAAGATTTTTTAAAGATTATATAGATTATAAAGATTATAAAGATTATATAGATATTTGTATGATAAGTATGCATGTATTTTCTATTAAAAAAGAATTTCCTTCAGTAGTTTTACGATAATCATGTGAAATATCTTATTTATTAAAATATATATCAATATACTATTTAATGATACAACCATATGCATAGTGATTTATAAATTTTTTTACGATAAAGAGAAATTTCATAAAAGGATTACGTTATTTCTAGGAAACGTTGGGAGAGGATGTTCTGCGAATGTCTACGGACGAAATCGTGTCGCGTACGCGACTTTTGGATAACGAAATCAAGATAATGAAGAGCGAGGTGATGCGGATTTCACACGAGCTTCAGGCACAGAACGATAAAATCAAGGAGAACACAGAGAAGATCAAGGTGAACAAAACCCTCCCATATCTGGTGTCCAACGTCATCGAGCTGTTAGACGTCGATCCGCAGGACATGGGCGAGGAAGACGGAGCGGTGGTCGATTTAGATGCGCAAAGAAAGGGCAAATGCGCGGTTATAAAGACATCGACCCGTCAGACGTATTTTCTGCCTGTGATCGGCCTGGTCGACGCCGAGTCATTGAAGCCGGGTGACTTGGTGGGTGTCAACAAAGACAGTTATCTCGTATTGGAGACCCTACCGGCCGAATACGATGCCAGAGTCAAGGCCATGGAAGTAGATGAGAGGCCTACGGAACAATATTCTGACATCGGTGGACTGGACAAGCAAATTCAGGAGCTTATTGAGGCCGTTGTATTGCCTATGACTCATAAAGAGAAGTTTGAAAATCTGGGAATACAGCCCCCTAAAGGTGTTCTACTCTATGGTCCACCTGGAACCGGAAAGACTCTGCTAGCTCGAGCCTGTGCCGCTCAAACAAAGTCTACCTTCCTAAAACTGGCTGGTCCGCAATTAGTACAGATGTTCATCGGCGACGGTGCCAAGTTGGTAAGAGACGCGTTTTCGTTGGCCAAGGAGAAGGCTCCGGCGATAATATTCATCGATGAACTAGACGCCATCGGCACAAAACGTTTCGATTCGGAAAAGGCCGGAGACAGGGAGGTGCAACGTACGATGTTGGAGCTGTTGAATCAATTGGACGGCTTCAGTTCGACCGCTGACATCAAAGTTATCGCCGCCACGAATAGAGTTGACATCTTGGATCCAGCGCTGCTGCGATCCGGACGGTTGGACAGGAAAATCGAGTTTCCGCATCCCAACGAGGAAGCCAGAGCGCGCATTATGCAAATTCACTCGCGCAAAATGAACATGTCGCCTGATGTAAATTTCGAAGAATTATCCAGATCCACGGATGATTTTAACGGAGCACAGTGTAAAGCTGTTTGCGTAGAAGCGGTAAGCATTTAAAATCATTAATTATAATAGCAAGCATCAACTGCTCTTCAACTAAACAATAAATATAAAATTTTTTCCGTCTATATTCACTATTATAAACATCTAAATCATATAAAAAATTATATTGTCTCAATTAATTATTTATCGATTTTGCTACATATGTAATTTCAGAATAATGATTAAGATGTGATGTGTTTCAGGGTATGATAGCTTTACGACGCAACGCAACAGAAGTTACTCACGAAGATTTGATGGAAGCGATTAACGAGGTCCAAGCGAAAAAGAAAGCTAATCTGAATTATTATGCCTAATACGCCGTGTCGCGTCATTTATTTATTAAGATATCTTTTGTATAATAAATATAGAAACATCTTATCTTCATACGTTCTCATTTTTCAGCAAATATGAGATATGCAAAAAAGAGAAAAAAACGATTAAATGAATACTTTTCAAAGTCGCATGTATTAAAAGATATTAAACAATGTCATGTTTACTTTGCCACAAATTCTCGTTTTCTATATTTGTGCTGCTCAAGTATTATGTCGCAACAACTTGAGAACTGAAATTTCACATTTGACATAGGAATCTTTATTAAATGTTACATATTTGAAGCTACTAGATCACTACAAAAATAAAATTGTAATGATGTATGTACTTATTTTATGCAAATTGGTATAAAATGTGATAATGAATGTAAAATTAAAAACTGTTATTAGATAAGAGGTATCTGAAAGAAAAACTGAAACATTCATATAAAATATTAATATTTTCATTTGCACAATAGATCTGGACGAGTTCATAATCTTCCATTTATTAATTAATGATTGCATAAGTTCTTTATTTGAATAGATTCAACAGAAGAAAGAAATCCTGTTGGAAAAAGTTACTTATGTGTTATTTCCAGCATTACATACATTGCTTATCAAGTATAAAATAACTTGTCTTGCTTGAAATGATACAGTACAATAATACAATACATAATAGAAGATATGATTAGTTATTAATCTATAATTCTCATCGCCTTCTGTGACTTCTCTTTCTGATTCTATAAAAATGAAAAATATAAATATGAATGTATAAATCTAATTGTATCAGTTTAAAGATTCAAATAACCATGTATACTTACTTCTTTGGACCCTTTACGAAGCACCAATCAACAGAGATAGCCTGACCTAGGATTTCTGTACCATTTAGAGCTTCCTTTGCAGCTTGCGCCTCCTTAAATGTCTCGTATTCCACCAATGCGTAGCCTTTTAAAAATCCTGTCCGTCTGTCCAGATTTAAGTGTAAGTTCTTGATCTGGCCAAACTCAGAGAACTTGTCCTGAATATCGTCCTCCTGTGCCTCTTCGTGTACTGAATTTATGAACAAGATCCATCCTTCCACGGCTAAAAGTACATGAAAAATATTAATTGTAACAGTCGCTATACATGAAAAGGAGAAAAAAGATTAATCTTGCAATTCGAACTGAATTGACGAAGCTACAAAGAAGCTATTCTTACATCTCTGAGGGCCAGGCTCATTGTCGTCTTCCTCAACTACATTCATAGACTCATAATGTCCGACATCGTCTCTCGTCGACACTAATTCTGCGCCGTGGCCCCTGCCCTTCCTCTTCTTCGCTTTCTCCTTAAGACGAGCAATTCCCTCTGGAAGTACAACAAAACAATCAGAACAACTTTTTACATGATCCACACTGTTACAATCCTATTGCCTCTTTCCACGTTTTCGTGTTTCCCGTCTAACGATTTCGACGAGGCAATATCGTTTAATAATTGCACACTATTCCAAAACTTTCAGGAAGACGCGGTATTTATCAAGACACAAATATATAAAAACGAAATGAAAAAGTTATTGGCGCTGAGTACGAAGTTGAGGTTACGTGCTAAAATTGACGCTTGTAAAATGCAACGAGGAAACGGGACTCACGATCTCCTTCATCATCCACCTCGAACTCCTCGGCGTTATCGATGTCCAAAACATCCGCCATGACTAAAGCTGAAGTATTTAAGTAACGTGTACGTTAATTCTTCCGCTTTGAAAATTGCGTTTATACGTTGCCGTAGCACTCGATGACCATGAACAATATGAATTACAGATAAAATCCTCGGGAAGGAAAAGAAGATGATTTTAGCGCCACTGAACACTCCTGTCACAATGGAGAACTAAAGACAAATTGAAATCTTCGTGTATACGCACGTATACCTTTCTGATAAATCAAAGATATCAGGAGAACATAATCAGAGGTAAGGAAATTGAAACTACAGACATCGTCATTGCAATAAGCTTGAATGTATTTTTGTTCTCTTTGCAAATCTGAATATATTTATTTTTACAAACACAAATCTAATGCTTGTTTCCTACTTGTTTCTTTTAATATCAAAACTAAATTTTACTGAAAAGTAACAAATAAAATGGTTAAGTTACACACATACATATGTGTCTGAAATTTAAAAAGAAATGCAATTTCTTTCTACGATTACACACAGAAGAAATTTTGTAAAACGCGACTATGTTCTATATATATACATGTGTATTTCTAAAAATATATTCTACAAATATATGTAAATAGTTCTGAATCTTTGTGTTGCTGCAAGAAGAGAAACGTATACTAAGCTATACCACTTCTATATACATACTTTGGTAATAATTTCGCGTCGTTAGAGCTAGCATTCAAATTCTCTTTTCAATATTTCATTGAATTTAATAAAACCTTCAATTGCGAGTGCAATGTCACCGTTCTATGAATCATTAAGCTCAAGAATACAATTTTATCAAAATTCTCAACATATACGTATAAACATACATAAAGTTTTAAAGATTTATTTTATTTTATTTCTGATGTCTTTATTTTATAAAATAAATATGCATACCTTCTTTGCAATATCGACATATAGATTCAAATATAATAGAATCATTACTTTCTATCGCCACCGAATGAGGGTTTATCGATCCTGTGTCAGATTGCAAACTGTTCAGTTCGTTTTCTTCCATTATTCCTTCCATTGTGTATGTATGTATGTATGTACATACATATATATGTATGTATATCTATTTTCCTTCGATTTCGAATCTATTTGATTTCGTTATCGATTTCGTCATGAATTTCGATTGCCAATAACTTTCACACTTCAGTTGTCACATGCCTTTCGTCTAAAAAAAAATTCAAAATTCCCGTCCACAAATGTCAAATTTAAATTAAAATTTTCCATATTCAACAAATAATGTATATATATTCGATGAAATAGATAAAATGACTTCCATTAAACAGATATTTATTTGAAGTAATATGAAGAAATTGTCAAGGTAATTGCCCGTTATATAAAATAGCAATTTACTTCTGCTCGCTATGTTTATTATAAAAAAGCATATATTACTTATGTTATTACCATAATTATTCATTCTGCAAAAATCGATCGCGATAAATTCCAATAAATGATAACTAGTTTTTGTAAAACCGGAATCGAGCATTATCTTCGGAAAACAAACTGTCAATTTGCAGCTTATCTAAACTTTCTTCTTGTAGCCGAAAACCTTATTTTCGCCGAAAATGGCAACTGTACCAATAATAAAATGTACGTCGAAAGAGCAATTGGCCGGCATGAGAACAGATGAAAAGAACGATGAAAAGTCGGATAAGAAATTGACGGTGCTTGAATCGCACGGTTATGCACTCGGGAAGACTATAGGTTCCGGATCATATGCCACTGTTAAAGTGATTATCCACCCCATTTTTTTTCTTATTGAAATCATATTTTTTAATTCTAAACATGTATTACGCTCGCGTGCACAGATCGCGAAGTCCGATCGACACGATTGCCAAGTGGCAGTGAAGATAGTATCGAAGTTCCAAGCACCCGGAGAATATCTCACGAAATTCCTACCTCGCGAGATCGAGGTGGTCAAAGGATTAAAACATCCAAATCTCATTCATTTTCTGCAGGCGATAGAAACCACACATCGGTTGGTTTATTTTCTAGATTAAATCCTAGAATAGATACTTATAGAAAGATCAGCGTAGGAATGGATGTATTGGAAATAATAGAAATTCATACCATGAAATTCCATGGTATAAAAAAAAACTGTCAATTGCTTTTAAATCGCTTGCTTTTTCCAGGGTGTATATTATTATGGAATACGCGCAGAATGGCAGCTTGCTCGACATTATACGACGGGATACTTATATTGACGAGCTACGTAGTCGTAGGTGGTTCCGACAGCTTTTGGAAGCCATCGATTATTGCCATGAACACGGCATAGTGCACAGGTGAAGAAAAATACAAACATAAATGAAAAATAAAAATTTTTAAGTATGATGGAAAACGTAGTAAAGCTACAGAGTTACAATTTCAAGAAAGATCTAAATAAAGAACATTAAAATTAATCTTTTTGAGAACGTCTGGCAATAATTTTAATAGAACTCTTTGCTGAAAATTCTTACAGAGATGTAAAGTGCGAGAATCTGCTCATGGATTATCGCTTCAATATTAAATTGTCCGACTTCGGTTTCGCACGAGGACAAATGAAGTCGGCGAAGAACGGCGAGTGGTCTCTCAGTACAACTTACTGCGGCAGTTATGCTTACGCATCGCCTGAAATTTTACGAGGCATCCCTTACCAGCCTCAACTCGCCGATATATGGTCCATGGGTGTCGTGCTTTATGCTATGGTTTACGGTCAGCTGCCGTTTGATGATACAAATTACACGCAACTGCTAAAGGTACCCAGGTATATGCCAAGACCAGTATATACCGAATGTATACTCAGGTCGATAATCTTTTCAATATTTCAATCTTTTAAATATTTTTTTCCATGTGCAGTTTAATAAAAATAAAAATAAAAAATTTAAATATTAATATATATATATATATATATATATATATATATATATAGGATAATTTTTACTGAATATAAAAATATTTAAAAAATTACTATTTTTTACATATGTTTTTTGT
Source organism: Tetramorium bicarinatum (assembly GCA_928718305.1). NCBI lineage: Eukaryota > Metazoa > Arthropoda > Insecta > Hymenoptera > Formicidae > Tetramorium > Tetramorium bicarinatum. The sequence goes on along the minus strand of OV788322.1, from coordinate 4,697,824 downwards.
AAACGATTGTCACCTTCTAATCCATTCCTTTTTCTTTTTAATCAGCAAGTACAAAACAAAGTGGTATTCCTTAAACATCCTAAAGTGTCTCAATCATGTCGATCCCTTATTAACCGTATATTAGTCCCTCAATATGCACGATTACGTATTAATAACATAAAAAGCGACGCTTGGCTCGAGACATCTGCCGTCGCTCAAACATCAATCAGTGATAGATTTATTGTATGAGTTAATCAATGTGGACAAGTTTATATGTACATACGTCTAAAGAATCGTTTTTGCACTTTATCAACTTTTATGTTATTACAGGGAGTATTAACTACAATACCTGTAATTCAAGAATCAAAAGTATTTCATGAATGTGCGATATCCACTGCTCCTGCAACTTTTCAAGGAAATGAGAAACCAAAAGATAATGTTGACCAAGGTAACATGGAAATCCAAAAAACTGATTTAAACGCAAAATCATAGAGTTCATATAATATCACAAAGTAACATTGTAAAATAAAACATTGTTAAACAGTAAATGATTAATAAATTTAAAAAAATATAAAGGAACAGTAATTTTCAAATAATTCTTATTAATATACTATATAACAATCTAATTACTATTTTACGATATTATGGCACTTTTTATTTTTGACTTTTTTTTTCAATTCATAAATATTACTATAATAAATAAATAATAAAGATAAAACAACGCGTCATATTTATGATGAACATACTTTCAATTGTATTAATAATAAGCAGATTCTGCCTAAATGCAATATACAGTACATAGTACTGCATATAGAAATTTGTTACAAAGTAGATCTATACTTTGCAACCATAAGCAATATTATGGTACCAATTATAAATACACCAGGCGCAGTAGCTTTATGTATATCCTCCTCTGTGTCGTCTATAACAGAAATATCTGCAATTATAATTTATTAGTATTACAGTTCCAATTTTCAATATTTACTATTAATAGTTACCATTTGTTTCTTGGATTAGCTCCCAACCTAAACTTCTATCAATACCCATTTTCCATTGGGAGTATAAAATATCACGTTCTGAAATTAATAAATTGGTCAATTAATTTCTCCATACAATATCGCAAAATTTTTATATAAAGTATTATAATTAATCATTATAAGATAATCACCATTCTCAGTTATTGATGGCAAAAAGATATCACTGGGAACAGCAGCGTTAATCTTTACATCCCATTTTCGTATTCCTTCTGCGCTACCAGCAGCAATTGCGACTCCAAGTGCAGTAGTTTCACACATTAATGGTCTAACTTTCGTATAAAATTATATGTGCTCATTTAATTTGTTAATTTTTAATCCAGTAATATGTATATGAACTATTTGGAAAAATATTCTACCTACCCACTGGAATCCCACAGATATCGGCTTGCATTTGCATTAACAAATCATTATTGGTCATTGCACCATCAACCAACAGTTTTGACAGCACCAAGCCAGTATCTTCCTTCATAGCTTCCAAAATGTCTCTCGTCTGAAAACATACCGCTTGCAGAGCTGCTTTTATAATATGTGCGCTAGTAGTATCTTGACTAATACCACATATGACACTGAAAATAATTAATTTGTAAATTTAAGCATTGCAAATTAAATTTTATTGTATTGATAAAACTACCTTCGTGCATCTTTTCTCCAGTATGGAGCATATAATCCAGAGAACGCTGGCACAAAAACAATACGATTGTCTGTGCGAATTTGTTCGATAATAGTTTCACAGTCTTTTATATTATTTAATACTCCAAGATTATCTTTCAACCACTGTATAACAGCACCTGCGATAGCTACAGAACCTTCAAGAGCGTACACTGGAGAAGCGTGAGCTCCTAATTGATAAGCAACTGTCGTTAGTAAACCATGGGACGAATCGACAATCTGTAACATTGAGAGAAACAAAATTATATTCATCTGAGCTTATAAACTACTGGTAAAAATATATACATTATGCGATGATATAATAAAATTTTTCTTACAGCTGTGCCAGTATTATAAAGAAGAAAGCAACCAGTACCATAAGTACTTTTTGCCTGTCCTTGCTGTAGACACATCTGACCTACTAAAGCTGATTGTTGATCGCCCAAACACTGCAACAAATAACTTTTTAAATACTTGAATCAAATTTAGTCTAACATTCACAATTAATATTTCAGAGTAAAATAAATTATATTAATAAAAATTTAATTTTGATACTATATTATTTAATATATCTTCTTTATGTTACAGTAATTAAATAGTACAAGCTTAGCGTACCCCTGATATAGGAACACCCTGCAGCAATTCATCTTGTATATAACCATAAATCTCAGAGGAGCTTCGTATTTGAGGTAAAATTTCAGGAGGTATTTTAAAAAACGACAACAAAGTAGGATCCCACTTCAACGTCACGATATTCATTAACATTGTTCTCGAAGCATTCGTGACATCCGTACTGTGAACCCCACCATTGGCACCACCAGTCAGATTCTAATTATAAAATTGACATTATTAATTTAATATTGATATAACAAATTGCATTACATTATACATGCTTTGTATGAACGTACCCAAATTAGCCAAGAATCGATAGTGCCAAACATGAGACGTTTGGCAGCTAACGCTTCTTGAACTTGAGGTACATTCTCCAACAACCATTTCAATTTTAACGCGCTAAAGTATGGACTAATTGGCAGACCGCAAAGCGGCTTTAAATAATTCTTATTTTCATTCCGTATACCCTTCAATATATTATCCATAATCGATGTAGTTCTCATATCCATCCATACTGCAATATCCAAATTAATGAATCGTATAAATTATTACAAACTATTTATGCAGACTCGCGTCCATAATATTTATAATGATGCAATTTTACCTATGGCATTGTAAAGTGGTTCTCCCGTTACAGAATCCCACACAACTGTAGTTTCCCTCTGATTTGTTATACCAATCGCAACTATGTCAGCTGGGTCTATCGTTAGCTGCTTCAAATTAAATACAGTTTGCTTGAGGCACTCCCTAACTGCCCTCAATATTTCTAAAGCGTCTTGCTCAACCCATCCCTCTTTTGGGCATATCTGCGATATCGAGACTTGATGATATGTTAGGACTTCTGCTGTATCTGCTGCAAAAACCTGTATTATGTAATAGAGAATTACTGTAATAGTACAAAAAAATATATATATATATATATGTAATTATAATTATCTCAATAACAATCAATGATCGATAACAAAGAAATGAACAGTGAAAAATATAAATTTGTTATTTGTGCCACTTTTGACAAAATCATCATCCATATCAAATTAAATCACATATTGCTTTCAATGTGTCTCCAGACACACAACTCAGTTTATTTTAATTACACGAATATCCTGAGGAGACTCGATTTGTCGCAGTATTGTATATTGTGCATCTTCAGATTACAGATTACGATAACCGCAATCTCGCGCGGCAATGCGTTAACTCTCGTTACGATCATTGACACAATGTGAGAGAAAAATCCTTCGTACCAGGAATTTCACGCTGCTCGTCCCCTCGTCGATCGCGCCGACGAGAGGCCCGTATCTGCTCATCGAGTCATTTTTGTTCATTTGAGCGAACGTTGTCGCCTCGTTACGATCGCGACCGTCATGCGACTTCAACACGTGCTCGCTGTTCCGCTTTCGATCCGACGTCCGTTCGCACTTTGCACTTCGACGCTCTGGAACTCTTGGAAGTTCGGCTAACAGCGATCCGTTGTCTCCTTTTGAAATACGATGATGTATCTGTGATGTAACCGAAGGAGAATCATGTCAAACTAAGCTTAATCAATATCGGCCAAACAACTCGTCAATTACAAGACACGGCTCAAGTGATTAAAGGCGTGAAGTAAATGAATCTGATTGAATAAATCTGAATTGAATGAATATAATTGTATCTCATTGTCAGAAGGAATTATGGCAGGTTTATATATGATTATGTTTAGAATCATTTAATCTTACTTTTATTTCAATAATTTTGTATCTTAGAGAATAATTGTGTTATTGTAGAGTTAGCGAAATCTTGACTTAAAAGTGCCAGCAATTAATGAATCGTCTCAAAGCGAATGTAAATCAATTACCCAAAAGTTGTTGACTGATAAACGCGTAACGTTATTTAACATATTTTAATTTTCAACAAGGCTAAGAAAATCTTAAGCCTTGTGTCCACGATGCTACAACTGTGAGTACAGCCAATCAATTTGCAGTATCATCATCAATTTTACCGAAAAGATAATTTTATGCAAAGCATTTCCAGTTGTTCGTTAAAATTTGTTAAATTATTCTCCAGCTTGAGTTTTTCGTCTATTATTTTTGAGTTTTTGATTATTAATAAAATGTATAGTTTGCTTTTTACAAGTTTTAATTTTCGCTTTCAATCTTTGTGTATTCCACAACCTGTGCTTTATTTCGTTTAATTCCTGATTTTTTTCAAAATAAGACCTACGAATAATTTAACGCTATCGTTGTTTACAAACATCCTTGTAATGAGAACCGCCTTGAGGTTTCAACAGTTCAATATAGCGATGTCAATAGGAACTCTAGAAATCGAAGCAGGAAAAAACATTATTTCTTCAATATAGAAAAAAGAAACATTATCTTCTCTATGAAAAAAAAAAAGAACCATTTTACCATATTTTTTTCCAGCGAGAGAAAAGCAGATAATTCATCCATCGCGTTTCCAATTGGACAACCATGTGAATCGTTCGTCACTCCACGCATCAAGCGGCAACATGGCGCCCGCCATTCGGCAGCGCGTCACCATTGCAGATGGCGCGCGAGACGCTCGTCCGTCCCCCTACAGTCCGGTAAATGTCAGACGCGGCTCACCAGAAAACCAGATAGTGGGGATACACATATACAGTGAAAAGTCATGTATATGCATGACGCAGCTTCGGCCAGCTTCGGAGTATAGATGAGACAGCCAAATAATGTTCTCTATCTCTCTTTCTTCGCGCTGTATTCTCTCTGCTTGGCCAACTAGCCGATTAAGATTTAGAATTAGATCACGTTTCATCATAATTATAATATTTGTCATATTAAAATAAATATTTTTATATATTTATATCTTTAATCGGAAGATAAGAAATGTAAAGAAATTTTTAACTAAAAGTAACAAATGTAATACTTTTATTAACGTACATTTGTACCATTTAGCGATAAAATTAGTAAAAATAGTACTAGTAATAAATTAATATACTCAAGAAAAAAAACGAAAGAGATTTTAAATCTTCGAGCCGCCTATAGCTCGAACAGCAAAAATCTAACGCGAAAGACAGAGAACTTTACACGGCAATCCTCGTCTACCGTCCGAAGTTGGCCGAGGTTCCGCGCGCGTGCACACACACACACATACACGTGCCTCTCTCCGTGTTGCGTCCCCACCAGCCGATTTTCCGGCGAGCCGCGTCTCGGTTCTGACATCGATGGCCCCTACACGCGACGTAATGTTCCAGATCCTTTTCAGCCCGACAGTCGCCGGGTAGGAAAAACGCGCGGGTGCCCGAGCACGTCGCCATTTTCAGGATTCCTCTGGCCGTCGCAACGTCACCCGACGTGAGTCCCGTCCGTCGTGCGCGGGTGCCAACGCCGTCGCCCAGGGCATCGCTCGGCTGCTGTTTCTACCTCTCTGCTGCCAATCGTCCGCACCGGGGAATGAAAATTTCAAGTCAGTGCTGGCAACTTTTTGCGTCTTGTTATCGTTGTCGCGCCCGACCGCCGTTACGCTCGCTACGCTCCACGCGTGGCCGTGCCCCGCGCGTCCCCGAGGACTCGCGTCGTCACGGCACCGCGTGTACTCACGGCGACGCGTAGGATCCACGTGCGTGACTCCGGCGGCGTCCCGTCGCCGACGCCGGGGCTCCGGGCGCTCGCGGTAATCGCCGGCGACATGGCGGGAGAGACGGCCGCGTGCGTTCCGCGTCGAACACGCGTCGACGGGCCGCCGCGGCGTCCCCGGACGGCGCGGCGACGCCGATGCTCATGCTCGATTCACGGTTTCGTCCGCGTCACGTGAGGCCCCTGAACACGGGAGAGAGTTCGATTATTTCGCTGTAAATCGCGACGCCGATAGGCGGACATACGTCGACATTTTGCGCGACGCGTCGACAAGGACGAACCGACCAACGTCGCGACGCCCGGCGCTTCGGTGCCTCGGCGTTGTTGACTGACGACTGTACACGCTTATGACACGCGTATAACAATTGGCGCACGTATACGCGATTGCACACGTCGAAGGTTCTTTTGAGCGTCCGATCGCGATAATGAGTCTGGAGAAAAATTGTATGATTATGTACGTTGAAGACAGATTTTGCAAAGTGTTTGCAAATTTTGTCGGCAGAACGCTAGTAGAAATATAAATCTGTTAAGAATATGATTGTGAAAACAGAATAGAATCTACTATTTTGTAATTATATAATTAATGTATTCTATTTAATAAGATTTTACGTTAAACATGAGCTTAATGGGAATACAGTTGATGCGAATTTATCGCAATATTCTATTAGAATTTATTGGCGAATGTCAATAATAATTTACGAATTAGTTAAATGTCAATATTTACTAAGGATAAGAAATAGATTCATACACAAGCCTTTTAAAAGTCAAATTGATAAACTCCATAAGAGATAAAAGTAGAGAAAATTGATAACGTTATAATCCAATCATATCCTCTGATAAAATTACGAAATTCATATAAAATGGAGTTGATCAGTGTGACTTTTAAGAAAAACTAGGATTTTAAAATCAATTATTAAATTCTGATTACAAATATTTTTTTCTTTCAATATCTAAAAACTGTCGATAGGCAGGCAAGATAAAATGTCCAAATTACATATGTAGTATCCCTAACGTTAAGATGTATCAATTGTAGCGGCAAAAGATGGCTGACCCTGATAAAAATTCCATACAATGCTTAGTGTGCGACAGTAAAATTGGAGTGTCCACTAGAAACAGTATACGCATCTTTGATGATTCTAGTTATACTGTAACTGAAAAGTCGCTGGTAGATGTTATATCAGCTGTTTTAGAAATTGATATCAATGAGGAGTCTGCGCATTCTCTTGTCATATGTAAAAAATGTTTCAAGCTGTTCAATGAGGTGAGGCAATTATGTAAATAGCGATACAGCTTCTCTGATGAACATTTTATCGAATTGATTAAAAATGACACTTTCCTTTTTATGATTTTAGGTGGATGAACTTGAAAGTAAATTGACTGAAATCAAAATGGAGTTATGTAACAATTATAAGAAGACAGTTGAAGTTAAAAAATTGTGCGACATACTTCAAAATGAGGAAGACTATAATGATCATGATTATACAGATAATACAGAAAGTCAAAGCACTTTAATAGAGGTAAAATATTACGTAAAGCTTAATAAAAACCAGTTGATTATCATGTTATAATGTAATATATAACTATACTCGTGATGTAGGTGCACGAAGAGAAATATTATCCAGAAGATATTGATAAAGACGAAAAAGAGATACAAGATGAGGAAGAACAAGAATTTCTTGTAGAGTCAGACAACCCTTTATTCACAGTTGAAGAAGCAGACGATACAAATAGTTCTGATGATAAAAAGAAAACGAAGAAGAACAAAATTAAAATAAGTCCGGAAAATGTATGTCTGGTAGAATTAATATTTTTGCAACAAATTATAAAGAATTGTGGTACATGAATCATTAATAATATGACACTTTTTCAGATTGTAATTAGAGATGAATCTTCGTATACTTGTTTCTTATGTCTAAACGAGGAGGAAAGATTCACGGGAGATGCTAAAGTTATTATAGCACACATGAAAGATGTGCACGAAACGCGTTTGTACATATGTGACGTGTGTGGACAGGATTTCAGAAAGAGGAACGAACTGTCCGTGCATCTCGATGATCACGTCGCGAAGGAGGAAGGGGACTTTCAATGCGAGATATGTAATAGAATATTTAGTAATTTGCGGTTATTCCGAATTCATAAAAGGATACATTATCCCCAAGTGAAATCATGGCCCTGCGACACATGTGGAAAGAGATACAAGTATAGTATCATGAAACTAAAATAAAACTGAAATATAAACAAAAAAATAGAAAAAGAAAAATAATATATATATATTTTGTTTCGATTTAGTTCCAAAAATTTGTTAGACGAACATATGAACACACACACGGGTGTTCGTCCGTATGTATGCAACACTTGTAGTAAAGACTTTGCTTCCAAATATACGTATAAAGCTCATGTAAAAACGCATGAAGCACGACCTCGTCCATTTGAGTGCACTAGATGTAACAAAACGTTTTTGAGCCAACAAAATTTGACTCAACATGAACGAACACATAGTGGCATAAAGGAATATGTATGCCATCAATGCGGTAAGATTTATATATACTTCATGTAATTTATATTTAATGTTTTTGATGCTTTTTGTATCAATTCAATAGCCCTTTCATATAAATATCCTTATTTGCTTGTTAATAATCGTCTTTTTTGAAATTACAGGAAAGGCATTTACCTCAGCTCACAATTTAGAGGTACATAATGTAGTACATACTGGATATAAGCCTTATATATGCAGAATATGTGGTAAAGCGTTTGCACGTAAAGCGGAAATTCGTGACCATGAGAGAACTCATACAGGTGAGAAACCTTATCAATGCGAGTTTTGCGGAGCAACCTTTAGGTGAGTATTTAGGTGAGTAATAAAAATTAAAAGATTTTATAGCAATTCCCTATGTTCAAATTATTTTTTTAATCAATATCGCTATTTGCAGTCAGAGATCGAATCTACAATCCCATAAGCGGGCGACGCATTATAACGATAAACGTTACAAGTGTGGTGATTGTGGAAAAGGTTTTAAAAGAAGAAGGTTATTGGATTATCACATAAAAGCAGCACATACTGGCGAAAGACCGCACAAATGTGACGTTTGTGGCGCTACGTTTGTTTATCCAGAGCACTTCAAAAAGCACAGACGTATACATACTGGTGAAAAACCGTATCTTTGTGAGGTATGGACTTTATAATTATCAAAACGCTTTCTCTTTGTTTTTCATTCAATCGTTTATATTCTTATGTTTAATTTGTATTTCTCATAGATGTGCTCTGTTTTAGGTTTGTGGCAAAGCATTTAATAGCAGAGATAACAGAAACGCTCATAGATTCATACATAGCGATAAAAAGCCATATGAATGCTTAGTATGTGGCATGGGTTTTATGAGAAAACCATTACTTTATGCACATATGCAAGTTCAGGTAATAAACATGAGAAAACGTTTTATAATTCTTTATCAAATTTTCATTTTTCTTTCTATTTTTGTTACATATTATTCCATAGTTGTAGTATAATAAATTTCTATTATATCTTTTAACACATTATTTTACATATAGAATATTATTTATTATTTAGGGTCACTTAAATGATACCATAGTAGTGAATCAACCACGATTGACAACGGAAGACGATCAAGTAATAACTATTCCCAATAACTCTGGTGAACTATTGATAGAAGAAGTCGAAAACGAACAGGTATTATTTTTGTACAAGAGATATTAATTAAGTATAAATTATATTTTTTTACATATGGTTTATTTTATAATTCTATCCTTATAAATAAAAAATTATACAAAAAAATAGCACATTTATTCTTAATTTAAGAATGTTATTTTATTACACAATGTACAATAATGTGAAATATGCATTGGATAAATACATTGTGTAGTAACGAAGTTTTATTATGTGAATATTATATATGCTGTTATTTATTTAGCTGGATGAAACTGGATTATATGTGACTGAATTAAAAGATCATGTGATTATACAACAAGAAGGAGAAGATCAAATATATAATGAAGAGGATGTTGTATTAAATATACCAGCAGAAGAAACCGTAACCGGCGATGTAGATTCTCTTGTCGAAGATCAGGTAAAATATAAAATAGAATTTCTTAGAAGTTTGTTGCAAAATAGTTTATTGCATTAAACACTGTGTTTTGTTTCATAGATAAATTTTGTGGAGAGTGAAACTCCAGAAAATAAAGTTGATACTAATCAAGTAGAAGCGGTATACACTTATAATGAGAATGAGGAAGGTGAGACAATAGTTGTACCATCACAAGGAGATGATAAGAACGTGCGATTAGTACAGATCACGTTTCCGACTTCTGTAGATGGAGAAGGCAGAAGTTGGTTGAGCTTAGTACAAAATACTTAAGTTTTTTAACACTATCAATACACTGTATAATTTACTAAGATTGGAAGTATATACTGATGAAACTAAGTAACTAGTAATGACATAAATCAGATGACATTTATATTAGAATAATTCAGAACATTAATTTAGGCCTTGTCATTATTGAGTGCTATATTATTCTTATGATGAATATGTAACAACTGCGACTGCGATAAAATTAATTAAATTAAACTTACTGCAAGAATAGATGTTAAATGTCAATAAATTGATTATAATCTAATAAATTAATGTCTCTTCATATTCATACACAATTTAATTCATATGCAACGTTATAAGAATAATTTTAATTTAAATGTCAGATGGTAATTTTTTATAATTTACTAGAGAATATTTTTATTAAATGATAAAATTTATTTTATCATTTTTTTTAAATATACATATATCTAAAAGATATAACATATGCGTGTATGTTTACATATTTGCATATATTTGCTTATACATATTTACTAGCTTAAAAATTCAAAGTTTCGATGTTTGAAATTATATTTATTAGTTTTTTTAAGTATCAATTTTTCCAACTACTTCAAACCATTGACGTAAAGCATCGCTCAGAACACCCGGTAATGTGTTTATGTCTCTAAGAATCATATAAAATGGAAATGGGAAATTATCCATGTACGATCGAATTCCTAACAATTTTCCTTTTTCAAACACAGGCATACGGATATCCAATATTGAATCCTGAAAAAATAAACAATTTCATTTTTAATAATCATTTTTCAATACATTTTTTAATAATTAAACTGAACTTATTATTGCGATTATAACACAATCATTTTAAGATATGATTAAAAATTACCTTGTTAATTGGATTGTCAACTATTATAAACACTAGGAAGATATCTAAAAGCCTTGCTCTCCTGACGGCATAATTCACTTTTTCTTTTCCTTCTGAAAATATCCCTCTGCCATCCGATAGTACTACCAGCAGTTTAGCATTATCGGATGAAGTACGCTGATTCTCGAACATATCCACGGTAAAATCGACTAATTCTCCAATCATTGTCTTTTTTTGATCAAATCTCATTTCTTTTATAAGCCTGTAAACAGAAGAGAAACATGAAATGGCTATAAAATTCCAATTTTCACATTACTGAATAAAATAAAATAGGATATTTTAATTAAGTTAAGCTTAAACAGTTACGATTAACAAACTTGAGTATGTAAAATGGCGAAAAGATTATATTGTTTATCTAGTTTTATCTCCTGAATCATTCAACTTACATTTAATTCAATATTATATGTATATAGAAATTATGTAAAAGTAAAAAAAATACCTAGATCCACTTTGTTCTGTGAAAGCTTCTCCTAAAGGATGCAACACTTTGACTTGTTCCCCGAAACTTATACAAGCAAGTTGTCCTACTTCCAAATATGTCATAGCTTTACTAATCAATGATAAGGACTCGAAAGCCAATTCTTTGGAATGATTATCTGCCATGCTGCTGGAATCGTCTAATGCAAGGACAATCTGATAGTCACGTTTCGACGGTTTCGTGCGCCTGAGCCAGATTTTATCCTTGCGAAATTGACTAGCTATATAGGGAATGATTTTTCGCATATTGATGCGTTTGCCCGTCTTATAATCGCCCTTCAGTCTCGATGCCTGCGTGGGCTCCAACACTAATCTTAATTTTTCGGACAAATCCCTAGCGGCTGCATCCGTGACCGAACACAGACAATTCCATGCAGCTGCAGCTTCCTCCGTGGAAGGCACTTGTGTCCATTCGCCTAACATCCTTTCCACCTCGAATCGCTTTCTTTCCACATAACCGGGGCCAAGATCATCCTCTTCCAGGCTCCATTCCATCGTGTGAAATGTAGACTCGTTTCCTCTCTGCACTTTCATGGTCTCCACAGTTTCCCCTTCCAATTCAACTATTGCCTCCGTCTGACCGTCATCCACGTTGTTTCCTTTACCATCAGAATCTTTTTTGGATTTATTATTTGAAGTCTCAGATACCTTTTCGGATTTCTGCTCATTTATTTTATCATTCGCCACGTCGTTCTCTTTATCCTCGTGCATTTCTACGTCCATAGTGTCATCTTTTTTCTCTTCTTCATTTTCATTTTTGTCTGTATTGGAAGCTTGTTGTCTGACCTGATCTTCCGTCGCGGCGTCGAGCGTGTAATCGTCAAATCTCTCAGAATCCTTGATGTGTTGAGCCATCTCGGCCTTGTCACTGTCAGCATTGCCTGTATCATCCTCCTTTTCGTCTTTCGATATTTCATCCTGCGTATAAATCGTCTTCAATTTTTTCAACGATGGCTCAAATCTATCCAATAGACTACGATCCTCATTGCTCTCGCCCGGATTCTTTCTCTTCTCGACTGGTTTCGTCATAGCGTTACTCTGTGGTGCCGGAATAGTTTCTTGCTTAGATGATCCCGAATGCCCGCTTTCCTGTTGTGCCGATTCCGATTGGCCTGTGCCTTTATCGTTACTGTCCTCTTGAGTATTTTCGGCTGAAGTCTCCTGTTGATCCTTCGCGTCCGGTTGCTGCGCTACCGTGTCCCGTGAACCTTCCGTCGTCTCTTCAATTTGTTGTGCGGCATCCATTTGCTCGCTCGCATCATTTGCACTCGGCGCCGCCTTCTCCTGTAATTTTTCCTCCTCCGTTTCTTCTTTCTGATTCTGCTCCTCGTCTTTGCTCTCACCTTCCGCATTCTCTCCACTTTTCTCTTCAGTTTCCTTATTAGTTTCGAGCTCTTCTTCTGTTTTCTGTGCTTGGTTTTCCCTATCGGTATCATCGTTATTCTCGTTTTCATCCTCGCTAGAGTTCTCTCCAGGATCATTTTCTTTAATCTCCTCAGATTCTTTCCCGAGTTCTACATCCTGCTTCTCTGGTGGCGGCTTCTTCATCTCGTCAATGTCGAAGGGATTTTCATCCTCGCCACCGTTATCTTCCTTACCGTCCTCATCCAAATTCATGTCTTCCGGTAAATCAAGCGGTTCGGGTTCCGGTGGAGGCTGGAACTTGCCATGATAAGAATTAATTTGGTCTTCATCTACTTCTGGCTCATTCAGCTCGTTTATCTCCTTTTTATTTTCCTCTTGTTGATTTTCATCATCGTCTATATCATCGTTATCATGTTTTCTTTTATCTCCATCATCTCTCGCGCCCATCTCCTTTTCACCGATTTGTTCACCCGTGCCTTCCTCTTCATTTTTATCTTCCGGCTGCTGGTTGTCCTCTTCGGATTCTTCTTGATCGTCGCCCCAAATTTCTTTATCAAGCTGCTCAGCACCTTCTCCTGTCTGTCCCATTTCTTTATCCAAATCATCATTTTCTTCGTCATCGTCGCTCTGTTCTTCATCATTGTTGTTTTTCTCTATATCTTGGAGTTCACTGTCGAAATCCTCGGACATGTTAATTCCCTTCTCCTCTTCCTTACAAGTCTTATCGTCTTGTTTCTCCCGCTCTTCATCCGCAGGTCTTGCATCCTCAAGCTGATCCTCGGATTCTATTCTATCAGAAACATCTTTCGTTCCTTCGCCATCACCTAAACCCATTCCGCCTTTCTCTGTCATTTCGCCTGACTCATTTGTATCGTTTTCCTCGAGATCTAAATCCTTTGGCACGCAAAATCCATTTGCAGCCAGATCTAAGAATACGTTTAATTGAAGATACAGTATTTTGCATGTGACACGGAATGACGCCACCTGCTCGTGTAAATAAAATTGAACGAGCAAGATGTATTGTTCCAGTAGAGGTAAACATTTTAGGAGCAACCTGAAACAAATAGATATTTATCAATTTCGATTCAAAAATTTATAATTTCTATTTCACGTTGGTAAAAATTTATTAACATCTTTTTTATTTATAAGTATAGAAAAATAATATGTTTTTCTTGAATAAAGGATTTCTCGAAAGAAATATTACATTATATTTTAAAATCATTTATGCCGACTGGAATATTAAATAGTAAAATAATTCCTACCTGGTACAATAATTTGCTGATTGTAAGTCGAATTCACGTATCGATAGCAAAAGATTGAAAAATGAATTGTATATATTTGATAACTTTAGTTCAATTATATCCCGTTCGAGTAATTCAACAAGCTTTACATTCAGTTTTTCTTCCGTTTCTTTCTCTATATCGTTATCATTTTCCTCATTTTGTTCCTCGTTGATGTGTAACACATTTTTCTTATTATGATTTTTGTATTTCTTTTGTATTACAAGCAATATCGAGTTTATTAGATGTTCCAGATCTGATTCATACTGCTCGATAGCGTGATTTTTTTCTTCTAATTGCCCTACATTTTCAATGTCCGCAGATCCTCGCAATTTGTTGAAAATATTAAGGAAGCATTCCATTTTTGCGTCTAAAAACGCTATATTTTTCCAGATAGGATGCACAATGTCCAAGCTCTCAAACAGTCGTTTTAATTTTTCAGATCGTTCTCTTAGGTCTTTGATCGTCGCACAGCATTGCTCCAAGAATTCAAAGTTCTTTGAACTTAAAAGTGAAGCATGAGTAGGACGCTCAGAAAGATTTACCGATAAGACTTCAAACGGCGTGAATAAGGCGTGGAAATTTTCCGCGATAGCTTTTACTGAATTTAAATTATCCTTCAACAGAGCGTTCGCGTTTTTCCAAACTTCATCGTTCTGAGAGGCAGCGATTATAGGAAGCGCGTTCGCGTCCAACGTAAGTACGGCTCTATTTGGATCTGTCGACGATTCCACGGGACAACATTGCAGAAATAGCAATAGCTGTTCGAATCCAATTTCCAACGTAATCAGCAAGGTCTTCAAACTCTCCACACAATATTGACCTGTGTTCTGCCTCAACATATTTAAATCCTGCTCACGTGTTTCAGAGAGATTCGAAATCTGTATGCGGAGCGACGAGAAATGATCGAATGTCTGCACGAGTGTCATCTTCTGCTTGTGGGCCATCAGCATCAAGTGCGCGGAGTATCCTCGGCAACGTTCTATATTCTGCAGTCCCAGATCGGTCTGGTTTGTGCTGAGCATCGCGTTGAGAGCATTCAACCTGATGAGAGACTTATAATAATACTTCTCGCAGCCTTTCCACTGCATCAGCATACTCTGATCAGGTTTGTTCAGTTTAAAATACAGACGAATCGTACATAGGTCCAAAGGTAATATCGTGAAGTCTATCACTTTGTCTGTGTCGTTCTTCAACGTCAGTATACCACTGCGATAGGATATGCCCATTTGAGTCAACGTCTTGAAATAATTGGCGAGTGTCATTTTCTTCTGCTGCAAGATACTCTTCGCCTGAGACTTCTGTTTATTCTTCGGTAAACTTCTATCGACATTCATGTCCCGAAGACGCGCGCTCTGTTCCATGTAATCTTCGATAAAATTTTCAAATTCTTCTCGTACAGATGGATAAGAATTTGCCAGGATTATCTCTTTGCATAAATTTCTGGCTTTTATTAATAATGTCCCTGTTCTCGTGATAAGTCCGCTTGCGAATTGTGCTTCCACGTCCACAGAGCGTGAAGATTTTGGTAAAATAAATACTTCAGGATCGATGTGCCTATGAGGTTCCTCACAATCCCAGATACCCTTGTTCATCTCTGTACTGTAAGATCCCGATTTAACAGTCAAGCAAGAAGATACATTTTGCTTCAGGGCATTCTGGAATTCCTTTATGAATTTATGTAGAGTGCGATGCGTTTTTTCGACCGTCTCCTTCACAGCCCAATAGTTGATGTCGTTCCATCGCGCGATCTTAACAAAGTCCTTCAGCTTCTTCTCGATGGGCGCTTTCAAAATGGCGATCCTTGCATTCACATCGTCTACGAATTGCTTGTAATAATTGTACATGTTCCACAGTATAGCCAAAAGTTCGTTCTTGTTGTCGCTTTCGTCGAAATAATATACATGACAGTGAAATGTCAAGAGGAGATTTAACCGCGATTCGAATTCGACGAGGGATGACTCGTTCATGAAACGCTCCAGTGATTCTACCAACTTTTGCTTAGTAATAAACTCGTCGTTTGTCTTCTGGATATTATTCATCTCTGATCTTGTGATATAACTTTCGATCAATGCGTACAAAAAGAACCACCACTTAGACGTGTCCAATCTGAGATTCTCGTACGTTGCATCGAGGCAATTTTTCCAGCAAGATAGCTCTAGTTTCCTCCAACATATTATCTGCTGCGTTAACGCTGAGATGTGGTCCATCATGCTGACACCGCTGTGTGCGTTTTCCTCCCATTGGTGCATCTTGACGAGCAGCAACTCCAAGCCTGTCAGGAATCTGGAGACAGGCGAGGTGATCGAGAACGTATAGATCCTTTCTATTATGCACCGTATTGATCTCAGAGTGGGATGTTCCGGCCACTCCTCCAGCAGCTGATCGACACGATTCAAGATACTCTCGCACAATGGCAGACACTGCTTCACTTCCTCAACGTTGCAGTCCTTGTAGAAGTCGTACGCTTTCGTTCGTCCTTCGATCTTCTCCCACAAAATCCAATCTACGTTCTTCTCTCGGTTCGCTTGCAACCCCAACGTGACCAAAAAGTTCAAGCTGTTGTATAGTTCGATTGCGAGTCCTTCACTCAAACTCGGCAGTATATTATCGAATATTCCGTACACTATGTTATATCTTTGAATCAAAGGTCCAATGTAATTCATCAAATTTACCGAAGCGGAACTATTGTATATCCATTTGGTCGCGATGAAGGACGTGACGATGTTCGAGTGGATCTGCTGAATCTCCCTGATATCGTCTTTGGTGATGAGACCGCTGAAACTCGATTCTGCCTCGTCCGATTGGATCGATACACTCTTCTGATCAAAGGAGGGTTGCGAGTCCTCCTCTATGTCATGAAAGTCTTTTTCGCGGTGCGTGGGGAACAGCTTGCGGACTTCCAAAGCGAGCTCTTCCTCCTCCGTCAACGTGTCGCCGTGATTCTCGATTTTATTCTTGTACAGACTTTCCTTCTCTGCGGCTCGTTTCTCTTCCTCCTGTTGCTGCTGCTTCCAGATCAGAACTATCTGTTGCAACAGCTCATTCATGTCTCGCCACAGTGACCTAGTCAGATTTCTGTTGAGAATTATGTGATTATGCAATTCGTGTAGACCCGACTTGAATATCCGGAACTGCTCCTGCATCTTAACGAACGTATCTGTGGAAGACGAATTCTCGCCAATCAGATTTCTCATGCTCTTGGAAACGCATAAATTACTCAGATTTAAAAGATTCTCCTGTTGCCGGCCGATAGTTGGAAACCGAATTAAGTTATATATCAAAGACTCGATATCAGTTACTCTGGTTTTACGCAAAGATATTAGTCGTCGGGTCTCATTGATCAGTATAGAAACGCCGTGATTTAACTGAGTCAGTGCCGTCAGTAATGGAAGAATCACATCTGGATAAGCCGACAAGTACTTCGTCTTGATCTGCTCGGCGAATCGTTGCACCGATAAGCCCCAGATTTCCGCTTCTCGTGAACTGTTCTCCGCGATTGTCAGATCAGTTAATTCGCAATCTTGACTGATCTTGCTCGCGATCGCACATAGATTGTTTATGTGCTTCCTCACCAACGTGTAGGAACCTACACTGTACCTAAAATCGGCGCTGTCCTTGCTGAGTGAGGCGAAATTGACGGACTGAGGCCTGAACGCTTTCAAACAGCTGAGATCATCTCTCGTCTTCAACAAGCGTCTCTCGCAGTTTCTCGTGGCTACGAATCTCGGATGCTCATCCGCCGCTGATATACCCAGAATACGATCCTGCAACGTTGCAACGTATATTGTCTTTCTGCAATCCTCGATGTCCTCCTCCAGGTACTCGAGCTTCAGTTCCACCTTATGCACGGGATCGATAAGATCCAGACTTCCAAAGTACATCAATTGTATGTAACCCAGTATCATCCACGCTTTTCCGCGCCGAAGCGTATTTTCTTCTTCATGGACATTCTCCTCGCCGATGACATTTATTTCGTCATACGCTTCGTGCAGTTCTTCCACCGGTTTGAAATAATCGCTCATCAGTTTGTGTTCGCCCGCGCAATTTCCGCTTTGCTTTTCCATAGCGATTGCAATCAAGCCGCGTATGTCATGCTCGACGTTCATTTTTTTGATCGTGGACGAATACAAGTGCAAGTA
The DNA here is from genome assembly GCA_928718305.1 of Tetramorium bicarinatum. Lineage (NCBI taxonomy): Eukaryota > Metazoa > Arthropoda > Insecta > Hymenoptera > Formicidae > Tetramorium > Tetramorium bicarinatum. The sequence goes on along the minus strand of OV788322.1, from coordinate 4,679,449 downwards.
AAACTTCAACGTTGCTAAATCGCTACTACTTGAATCGCGACGCCTGTTTGTCAACGATATACTATTACGCCATAAAATTTCATTAAGTAGCTGCAGTTGATTCACTTGCGCTGCATATGTTCCAAGCGCGATCGTGGAAAGAATACTTTTCTCTTTTTCTCGATTTGTTTTATTCAGCATTAATTGCAGTACTAAGTTCAAGAGAACGGGTCCGCCGATGTAGCATTCCGTCTATAAATATATAAATGAATAAAGTGATTATTTAAATCGAAAATTTTGGAAAAGTTTCGAAAGGTAGTTAAAATATTGAGAAATAAAATTCAACAAAATATATATAATTATATCTATGACTAAGTGTTATAAATATTATATTAATTGTATATATTAATTAGATGAATTATATCACATTACATGTTATTTCTACGTTATATGTATAGTAATTATATTCTGTGTTTGCTGGGAATTAATTAACAATCAGTTCTGAGTCTCTTACTACTAAAAGTGAAATATTAATTATTTCTATATAAGATTAAGACACAAACCTTGGATTCGACGTAGGAAGTTACTGATTTCTCTACATCTTCTTCCGTTATACCGCACCAGTGCAAAAGACGACTTGTATCCTTAAAAACGTGAGATCGCTGAACGAATTGTTCGAGGTAGCAGAACAATTCCGGCAGCAACAAGCGCTCTGATCCTCGCACGACTTCCATCCGAGTTATCGCGCTTAGCAAGCCCATCAGGTCGCTCGGTATACTGGCCACATCTGCGAATCTCGCGAGACATTCGGCCAAAGCGACACCGGAAATCGTTACTTCCTGACACATCTCTCCCTGCACAGTACTGACGAGCGACAGAAACACGTACTCGTAAATCGGCCACAGCCGTATCCTCTCGTTCAGCTGCGTCATTTCCCTTTCCGGAAGAGAGCGTACTCTGTTCAGAATATCGTTGACTTCCGCGGGAACTCGCAGACGAATGTGGCTCTCGTTGCAAAATTGTTCTATCTCATGGACGATCTGCAACGTCGTTTCGTCGATCGACTTCCTGGAGTAAATGTCGTTCCATAAAGAGATCGTTTGCTGTCTCATCGCCAGCGCGTCCTTCAACTGCACAGATATGATCTTCAGCTCTTGTTTCAGGGTGCTGCCTCCTTCATCCCTCACGTCGAAGTCTCTAGTTACCCTTCTTAGCTTTGAGTGCACTTCCATGCTGATCTCTGTGGAGTGAGGCGGTGGAAGTATCAAATACTTTTTGATTCTCTTTGATATCTTTCTAATAGGATCGTACACCGATTCCAGCTGACTGTTCATAAGGCTTACAGTTTTCCACAGATGTTTCATCTCGTTCACAGTTTCTACGCTCATTTCTGCGCTCTTTATTACGTCTAGCTTACGTAGGAACTTTAATAGCCATTTATAATGCACTCTCAGCAACAAAGAAATTTGTTCCAAATTCGTGAACCCGCGTTTAGACTTTTCTGACTTGTATTTGAGCATCATCTCGCCTAGTCTTTCAAATCTCGTGAACCATTTCAATTCTGTTCTTAATTCGACGTATTCATCGGTATTCACATTTATATCTTGTAAAATCGCGTTGATGCAAGAATACGTTTGTTTGAGGAATTGCACGAAATGCGTTATGAGTGGTTGGTTTTTCAATTGGGAAAGTAGCTTGCCTGTAAGTAAAAGAATCGTATCAATGATTTAGCAAATAAAATTATAATAGCTTGAAAAGAAAAATAACAACTGAAAAGTGGTAAACAAGTTGAATATTTTTATAAATGGAAATTTTCATTTATAAGATAAACTGTTTTATTTTGAAAACAAATTCATGATTTAGAAATAAGATATTGTATTAAGTAGGAGACTATATAATTGTACTTTGCAACTTTGTTTCTTAAAAAACCGGCTAAACTTTCTCCAAATCAAGATGCGATATTGTTGATATAATTAAGTTCGTTAATAATTTAGAATATTTACCATCATTTACGGCGCTAGAGTATAGCATCACGGATATCTCGTTTTTTATTTCTGACATCTCCGTCTTCTTTTGCGATGTATTATTTTTTAAAACCATACCGTATGCATATAGCAACAGTAATAATTTATTCACGTCCTTGCAAGCACCATCGTCTTCATCGCATGTCATTTTTCCAACGAGCTGCCATAAATCCCAGGGTAACGAATTTCTCATGTTTGCAGATTTGAAATTAAACAGTGCGATTACACTCGCCATTAGCACGCTCTTCTCCTCAAGATCGTCAAGTATCGCATTTCCTCGCAGCATCTTCGAGAGCCACACCTTTCTGAGTGATACGTCGACTCGCGAAGATTGTTCATAAAAATTCAAGAGGAGATACGGCAGTATATCAGCAACGTCAATGTTTAACTTTTCATCTTCTTTAAGACCGCAAAAGTCGTTCAACAACTTCGTTGTAACAATATCTTTTCCGATATTTCGCGAATTATCAGATTTCAAAAACGACTTGTACATCTTAATAGCTGCGTTCAATAGTAAGCCTTGTTGCCTGATTATAACAAGTCTGGTATTGTCTTGCAGATTCCTCACGCTCCACGTGGCGGCATCCAAATCGATCACCGGCATTTCTTCATCGTGCGCGATATGTCGCTCAACAGTTTCATCGATCAGGGAAGTCAGATGTTCCCTGAATCGTGGATCTCGCGACGGTCTTGGTTTTACATAGACGTCGATACACGCGTTCCTGATCGATTGCTCCGCTGGGAATCCGCGTAGCGATCGTTGCCTCACCAAGAATGCGGTGTGCAACAAATCGACTGCGCTGAAACGATCCCCGGCGACGATCTTTTCCGACATTCTGTGGTAGATCTCGAGTAACGCGTCGCGGTGCGCAGACTTTGTAATACCAGCGTTAAGCAACAGTGACTTGAAATCGATTACATCTTCGTCGATGTTCTCCTTCGAGCCGAGCATGTAAATCTCGACGCCTCTATTACGCATGGCCCTAAAATTGTCAGTCGTATTTTATATTACGCGATAATGATATCTAAAATTAGATTGTCACAATATAATTAATATAATTGTCTCTGATTTTGAAATTTCATTGCGATATGAATGCATAAAATTATTTTTAGAATATCATATTGTAAAATTGCCGGCAATTTTTTATTCAATCTGTATTAAATCTTAGCAAATATTTAAAAAAGTAACAATAAAATTAGCTTTGAGACTTTTAAAGTCAATTTTATTGTCACCTTTTTAAATTTTAATATCGAGAATCTTTACTTAATTGATCATTTATCTTAGCGAATAAAAAATTTGCATAAAAATATGCAAGAATTTGTGACATATATAGTACTTTAGGAAAATAATAATATAATTTTACAAGTTTTGCATGACTGACTATAATACGTATGAAATCACGCGATTTAATTATTTGATAGTGCTGAAAAACAAATCACCTGGAAATTTCGCCGCATCGGGGATCCATGGTTAGAAATAGGCGGAAATTTTTATGCGGCTTGATAGTAACGACATTGCCCTTGCTATCAACGCCTCGTTCGCCGATACTGAGAACACCATTTGGCTCTAACAATCCATTAAGTCTGTCTAGTACAGCAGGACTACATAGATTAACTTGGTCGATGAGTAGCCAAGTACCGTCTTGCAAACACTAAAAGATAACTCCGTTATATTGCTTTGTTAAATAAAACGAATCTATAATATAACTTTTTCGGATGCGTAATAAATAGAAATTATGACTGCGCTAAAAAAGTTATATAATCTAATTTATAATATTTCGATATATTGCCGAATTACAGAATAAATAATCAGATAAATATTTAGATTTCATTTTAGCTTGACAGCTAATGTGATATATAGTAAAGAAGAAACGTAATAGAATGATGAACGTACATAAACGGTAAAATAGTTTCACGTGTTGGAAAAGTTTCAGAAAACGCAATTTTTGACTCTATTAAAACTTTTTCAATACTTACGTTATCATGTGTCAAGACTAAAATATTGCGAGAGGTAAGCGGGTAGTAAAGTTCGAAGTGGCGCAACTTTATCGTTCGCGGTATGTAAAATATGAGAACCGTCGTAAAAAAATAACGTATCAGAGTTACCTAAATTAAGTTCGGGGGCTACAAAGTATGATAAATAATTTAAAACAACCTTGTCAGACTCCCGTCTACATACGTTAGCGTTATGCAATACCAAACGTAAAATACCCCCGTAAAGTGGGCCCATAAATTCCAGTAATGGATATGTAGCTCTCTGTGATAAGGAAATCTACAAAGGCGTGTCATTGATGGAATACCTTCACCAACACGCTGTCCACCCATTCGAACTTTCCACCGGCATTCAGGGATTTATCTTGCTCGACGAAAATCGACAAGTTCCTCAGCCTCGACTCGATATCTCTTAGCTCTGATTCGCGGGTGGGCTCGCAAAGCTTCATCGTCGATACCAATTTCGACAGTTCCTCGATTTTCCGTAAGAATAGTTTGGTTTCCGCGGTCATTGTTCTACCGGCGACGTTTTCATCTGGCGGCGAACAAATGGCGAGTAATAAGATTTTATTCCAATAAAGAAAATCAGATTTCTCTTTGTCACAATGTCATTAGAGAGAAAATCTTTTCTCTAACGGTAAACTCAATTTACTTACCGAACAAGTGTCGCACTTGCTCCAGTCGTTCATGAAGCTCGGCAACTTGCTCCAATTTGTCAATAGCTATCTTTGTTTGCAGACTCTCGATAAGTAAAGTTGCTACGCGCTCAAATAGTTGTTCGAGATGCCGATTATAGTCCGTCTGAAACAATAGGAAAATATACTTAATTGTTATTATAATTAAACTAGCAAGACCATTTAATATTATTCAACTTTAAACACTGTTAAATGACTAAGTCGTTACATAGCAATAGTTTAAATGTTAAATTACAAAGCGAAGTGAATACGTGATCATGCGAAAGTTGATTTCAAATATTCAAACATATTTTTAAAACGTTACAATTATATAAGAGTTAAAAGATATTAAAATATATTTTGAATAATAATTGAAGATAATGATACGCGGTTTGATTAAAATTAACTTTTTTCAAATGCTGTGAAACAAATAAACATATTAGCAATATTAAATTAAATAATTATTTGAAGATAAATGTTTCTTTTAGGTTTAATCGTAAAAATAAATTATAAAAAATTAAGATTAAAATTAATTTAGTTATTAGTTTTTTAAATTTATTCACATCTCCCGAGAGCAGTTATGTGGTTATAATATAAACTCAAGCAAAAAAAATGAGAGTACGTTGCAACATATTTTTTACGATTTTTTACAATTTTACAAATTTAAGCTTAGTGTGATGATATTTTTATTTATTCGCGCTTTTAATTTATTAAAATCGCATAATTTCATTCTTTTTAACTAAAAATTTGGAAGAAAATACAAATAATAAAACTGCTTATATAAAATAATTTATATAAGCAGTTTTAATTAAAACGAACGAAATAAATTTTATTTAATCATATTTATTCATATAAAGAAGAATGGAAACAGTATAGGGAACATAGAAATAAATTATTTTAATTAATCAAGCGTTTCATTAAGCGGTATAATTTAAATGTATTCCTTTAATTATATATTTCCAAATTGTATTTTTCATCGTGTTTTATACTTTGCGATTTAAATATAATTCGCTTATCCGATTCTAATTTTGAATTAAGAATACAGACTAACATGCTGAATCGTCAAATCGAATTACAAAAGAAAAATGAAAAAATTTGATAATAGATTCTTCAAACTTACTTTTAAAAAGACGGAAACAATCTGGCATTTTCTACAATTATTCTATAATAAATTAAAGAAACACAGAATTTTTAAAATAATTTTAATATAAAGATGTATAGAAAAAAGAGTAATTAATTTTAATATTGCTACAAATTATATTTAAATATTACTATTACAAAGACGCTCTCAAAATCCAATAGAACCGCTATCTCAGACAATGCTGACTTAAATTTCGCATTAAATACAATGCGCGAAATATGCAATAATAAATTTGTTCATCAAAATGTAAAGAACCGGTATATTCGACGTCCATTAATTCTGTACCACCAGCTATACTAAAAATTATTATTGAAAATTGTTATTGACGGCGAGACGTTGGTATGCGCACAATAATTGTTTTGTATACGCCGCGTCGTAGGCTGCGTCGCGCCGCGTGACGTCACGCGCAAGGTCGCCGCGCTATCATTCCCGTTCCGGCGCTCGACCCGAGCGGCAGGCGAGCGCGCCGCTCCGCGCGCAACGCTATTACGCCGCGAAATGCCTCGCAGTGAATATTACGATGATATCGCAGGCACCGAAAAGGTACATGACTCTTTCCCAATCATCAAATTATTCATTTACGGCAGTCCACGAGACCAATTGATTCCCATCGTTCGCGCGTGACTCGTGAACGCGCCAAGATGGTTGTCCGTCGCGCAGCAGCGGCTTGTCTTTCTGGAAAGCTAGATTAACGGCTCGTCGCGATTTACCTGATGAATGACGATCTCGCGAAGGATACTTGAACGCGAACGCGTTCCGATTATTCCGTTAATTTGGGAACAATTTGGTAATCGCTGTGTTTCGAGAGCAGCGTGAAGTAATACGCGAATCGTTGGATTACGTGATTTAATATAATATAATGAAGTATGTACGCGGATCGCGTGATTTCGATGGTGTGTTGCCTGTTTAATTGCGAGATTTACGCGTTCGTGTTGCCGCGCAGGTGTGCCTCGAACGGATATTACATTTTCCGGCGGATTTTCGCTCGGTTGCTGATTTGACTCGCGCAATGTCCGCGCGGCGTCGGTATGAAGTTGGCGCTCGAACTTTTCGGCGTATCGTCGGATTTACGTGACGGAAGGATAATCATGTCGATCGTGTCATCTCGGGAGTGTCTAATAAAGTATCGCGAGTATCATATTGAGACAAACAGTTCGCTCTCGATCGCGTTCGCGAGTGTAAGTGTGCAGCGAGGAGACCTGAGGCGAAAACGAGGCACGGGGGGGAAGGCATCAGGCGGGAACGAGGCATCAGAAGTTCGTGGACAAGGTGTCTTTCTCTGTTAATTTGAAGTGGCGCAATGGATCTCTGAATAAGTATATCTAATCAAAGATATCCGATAAAAATGGAGTAACCTGTAATGTATGTGTTTTATTTTTACATGTATTTTGTCCATATAATTGCATTTCATTTTGAAATAACGTAAATCGTAAATCGTAATCGAAATGAACTATAATAAATAATAGAGAAGTAAGAAACTCAAAAATGCACGATGTAGAAAAGAATTATCGATTGGAATCAGCGGATGGGTGATTGGAGGGTTCTTTGCCCTCCCGAGATTGAACCGTCTTTATTAAATAAAATCTTTACTCGAATTTAACTTTGAAAACAGAATAAAAGGAGAAAATTCTGTTTTGTATATTAATAATAAATTAATAAATGCAGTGCCAGTAACTTTAGCACTAGTAGCTCTTTAGCTCTTTAGGCTAAAATACTTTCTCGAAATGTACTACATAGAAATTTTGATAGAGTTGATCGAAACCATACGAGGTATACGCAATAAATATTCAAAGGGCAAACAATAATCAGAAAAGCGGTACGTATACGCATAACATATTCTTAGGCAAAATTGCAACAATATAGTAACTTTACACAGCTAACGGATTTAGCAGCTTACGAACCGAGCACGGCTTTTACCAGGAAGTTTGTAGAGCTTTTGCTTTGTGTACGATACACGATACTTGTCGAACTTTGTATAGGATCAACCGCAGCTAATTGAAAACTTTATCGGTTCGTGAATAAAGGAATTGATCTTGCATACGAGACAATAATCATATTTCATGTAAGAAATAGGAAATTAAACTTTTTAAAATAATTTTATTAGGAGCAAGTGAAATTGTATGCAAATTACATAGATGTTAATAAAAAAAAAAACTAGACAGATTTCGTGTAAAAAAATCTGAATAATACAAATATTATTTAAATAAAAAATTCGTTTCATTTTAATTATATATTCTCTGCCGATTTTAAAATCAATTTTTTTGGTGAAAATATCGACGAAAATAGATTTTAAATTACAAATAGACCCAAAACTCTTTCACAAATAAAATTTTAGATAAAATTAACGAGATAGAATTTGTTGCCTAATTTTAAATGGATCTTAATAGAATCTTAATTTAAGGTTGGATAAAGATACAAAGAAAAGTTGGAAAATTGAAAATAACAATCTCGAACTTTCATTAAAGGAAATTGCAGGTTCGATTGTAAGTTTCTCGGAAGAATCGTGAAAGTTAAGACTGCGCTGGAATATTAATCCTGATTAGTACATCGTACTCTCTTTACGAGAGCATGAAACTTCTAAAGAAATATCGATTCTAATCAATAAGGGGAAAGCCATTAAAAAATTGATAGCAATCGTTTGTGCACAAGATTCTAGAAGCAAATGTTTTTTTCCATTACGGGTTTAAGGATCTAATATCTATTATTATCCTATCCAAGCGGATGTCTCTTTTCGCTCGACGATGAAGTCGTTTTCATACTTTGGGAAGCCGGCATAATCCTCCTACGTGTCTTCTTAGTCGGCTAGAGAAAGGTTCCGTTCTCGAGGAATATCCGTCAGGATTATCCTTCCCGAGCGAATCGAAGGGCGAACCGAGAATATAAGCGTGAATCAAGATGATTGATGTCGGTCTGATATGGATTTTCACGTGTTCGCGTAACCGAACTGATAACCTCGCAAAGTCGCTCATTTTTCACAAATCCGTCAAAAATTAGCGCGATCTGACGGGATGGTTCGCTTCGCCCCTCAAGAAAGTCGCTGCCGCAACGGAGTTACGGAACGACTTAATCTGTCCGATCGGATAAATGGATCGTCGAATTGATTGCGAGTAACTATTCGTCATGCTTGATCACGAATAATCGATCGTTCGTGTTATTATTTTTGCAGTTGAGCGTACAAACTTCATTAAGTCGAAAATCGCCTACATCAATTTATCTTAATTTTTTTCCACTTTACCATTATCTTTAATGCTAATCACGAGGCAAGCTTTACGTTGTGAATTTTAATCGGATAATATTAACTGAAAATGAGTATTTGTACATTTATGACGGATGATTACTTTTCAATCGATTGCCAAAATACGTTTGATATTTCTGAGACGCTTAAATAATATTTACAGAAAAATCGCGAAAGATGAGCAATATGAAACACAATGGACGAAATGAAAGAATGAATTACACGCCGCATCACGCGAACATGTTTTCGTTTCTTTACGATGCGAATTTATTATTGCGATTCGTATGTTGCATTTTTACTCTCACGGAAAACGACGTCGTCGATCACGAAATCGTCGGATGTGTTTTCTGCATGAACAATACAAATTATGAGAAATGGGTGTAATCCTCCGAAAAATCGGTCACCGAAAAACCACTTCTCTGCACAATCTGCCATTCTCATACTTTTTCTATCGCGAACAATAAAGTAATTAATTTCAGGGAAAATTAAAGATTGTCTTATAGTGTACTAACCAAGATGTTGTATGTAGTACATAGAAATAGAACTCGCGAATATAGAATAGAAAACGTGATAAACTACGATCGCATGAAATTTTTCCCCAAGGAAACAAATATGTGGAAAAGTGTATAGCCGTAAGGAATGGTACGGTGTCCAATACCGGCGCACCCTATACATTACGCGCACATTAAATATTTATTACGTTCGCGTATACAGACCGAAACGACGCTGAATTCATCTCGCGTGTGTTATGTAGCGAGAAAATTCGATATCGAGTTTCCCCGACTGCGCCTTTCGACGCCCGTCTTCCTTGTGAAGGAAGTACCTCAACTTTTCCTCCCTTACGGCGAAATTCAAGAAGGTGAAAAAGCAAAGAGACATTCTTTACCACAAAAGTTGCGGCGAAGGCTGAATGTACGTGTGTCGAAAAAGAGGTAATAACCAACATACGGAAAATTGAACGTGGCGAAAATCATGACGATTAGATTCACTTCTGCAATATTATTTTCCTTTAGTACTTTCAGAAAAATGATTCCAACAATATTTTCGACATCTTCAAATCGTGTGCAAATAGAGACAGACCAATTTTTCATAAAACTGTCGCGTAAAATTTAAATCTTAATGTTATTGGCGTTTTGTAACAAAGAATGTATTATTTAAAATTATTAACGAAAAATATGCATATTAAAAATGATATCAACAAATGGTCAATTAATTTCAATTAATTACTGCTTAAATTTTAATAAAATCGCATAATAATATATAGATATTAAATCGTGTGGAAAAAATATTTTTATAACTTGCGAGACAGAAATTGCATTAGCTATATGTAAGTGGTATACCTCCGAAGGACTACTTCTAAATCTGCACGCCGGCAGTTACCTGTATTATTTCGAGCTGTTCTATATATCGAAAGGCCAACTCAAAATCGGACATTTCTAGCCTTATGTCGATCCTTTACCTTGTTCACATCGAAACGGAGCGCGCGCGCGACTTTTTAGAAAGATTGCTACTCCGCGACAATTTTCCCAAGGGATTCACATATTCGGGACACGTAAAATCCAACGAGGAACGAACTGTGAGTCAGACACGAAGCTCGAGAAGGCGAAGAATGTAAATTTCGCGATAGTGGAAAATGGCAGAGAATCGTCTGGATCGGATAAACTCTCACGCAGTCAGGCAAAATTTTTTGTTTCGATCTAACGACTTCTTTATTGCGCGAAATTGCACTCGCAAGCGCAGCTGCGATGCGGTAAATGTTGGTACATGGAGAGGGATAAAAAAACGATTTAAGAAATGAGAGAAATAGTGGTAATCGCGCTGTTCGACTTTGCTTCTACTTGAAAAGATCAACGTATTTACAAAATGACAGCTTTATTATATTTTATTAAAATGATCATATGTTTTATTTTTTCTTCTATTATTATATATATTCTTCTATTATCTTCTATTATTATTCTCTTAAATTACATATTTGATGTAAAATAATTAACTGCTGAAGACTTATATGATCTCAAAATAATTGTTAAAAAAATAGAATAATATCTACAGTTATACTTCGTAATCACGGAAATTTTTCTTATCATGATGAATTCGTACAATGACAAAAATATTAATTCTGAAATTGAGAAAATAATGAAATAACTTCAAATACTAACGTTTACCAATAATTAAATAATAAATAAATATAAGAAAATACAAAAAATTATTGTTACAGAGATTTAAGCGAATAATTTTTCTCACTTTTTCCATGAAATAAAAGCCAATATATTTTTATAAATAAATTCGTCAGATTTAGTCATTTCGTCCACAAATAGGCTTGTTAGTCAGCAGAAAATATTTGTTCGGTTGATTCCTGATCTTTCACGGACTTCGATTAACGTAGTCTTTCCAATCGGGTTATTCGGTTCAGAGGAGAAATAGGAAGCACAACCGATTTTGCCCGATCGGGTGCGGGAGCGAAACGAACGGGACGTGATTTAATGAACCGATTACTCAGCCACTGCGAACGGAAAAAGATTCTGCTTCTGAAGAAAAGAGAAATAAACTCGAAGCACGAAATTTTCATTGGCGTCATGTACATATTTTTTTAAATATGTATGTACCTATACATACAATGTATGATATGACCCGATTTTACGATACGTATCTTTATATATCGAATTTTGGTAGATCATTTCAACCGCGATATCTTGAACAAACAATTGGAACCGCACAATATCGAATAAATATGATTCTATAAATTGGAGTATCAAATTCCATCCTTTAAATAAACTTAAAAGTTTTGATAATATATATAATATTTCATAAAACATATGTATTATAATAATATTTGACAAAAATATATCTCTCAATAATTAATAACATCTATAAATTAATATAGTTTAAATGTCATAAAAAAGAATTTCTCATTTCTAATTAAAGATCTTTTTTCCATAATCTAAAAATTTGACTTTATAAAATTATATTCTTTTAATATTAATAATCAAATCAATTTATAATCTCTGTATCATAATCTCTGTATAGAAAAAGAAATTCTACCAGCTAAATCGCAGCTAAATTAACATAATTAGACTGTAAACAATTTTCGTATGTACGTCATAAAACATATGGTAAACGAAAAGCATTTAGATTTTTGACAAAAAATTTGTGGTGACCGAGTTGCGAATAATGCCGGAAAAGAAAATAGCTTTCAATCAAGTTATCAGACGCTGTTGTCGGGTTACTGCAACTTTTTCCATACGTAGAGAAGAATTTCGTCGCATTAGCGTTCTCGCATATAAAACATTGTCATAGAACAAGAACGTTATTCTTAAGCATCATGGAAATTGCTGTTCATGGAGTCGTATGAATGCTACATAAATATTTAAAATCGTTCTTTCCATATCAATGCAAGTTATCAAAAACATGATTCAATTTTGTACTTAACATAATGAACCATCAGATAATTATAAACTGGATAAAATAGTGATAGTAGTAATTCTGGAATTTGAAAATTATTTTAATGTCAAAAAAGTATTCAGAATCATATAATTATGAGATTAAAGACTAAAATCCTCTCAGATTTTAAATTGATACAGAAAGGATTGAAAATCTAATAAGTTAAGAAATTTAAGGATGTAATGATGTAAAACGTTAAAAGACTTTAAATATAAAAAATTTGACAAAAGTTCATGATATTAAGATGTAAAAAATTCTAAAAATTTTTCAATAAAATTAATAGAATTTACGTAGATTTCGTTATCGACTGCTATAGTCCATTGCTATGTCCGCAATTTATAAAAATAGATATAATAAATAACAGAATCCATCTTACTTTTCTCCTCCTTTCTCTCTCTCTCTCTCTCTCTCTCTCTCTCTCTCTCTCTCTCTCTCTCTCTTTGATAGAGTAATGTTCGTTCGCTCTGCACTAGAATTAAGAGCGCATTCTTCGAGATCACTTTAATGACTTCACGTACGCTTTTCTCACGGCTTTGAAAAATCATTTCCGAAGGCGAAGGTGAAGTTATAAGATGACGGGTGAAGTGTGAAAGAGGATTTAACGAGCTCATGGGAAGTGGACCGTGAATCGTTAGCACAAATTCCTGCTCAAAGATGTATGCTTTTTGGCCATTGACTGGCAATGGTAGAACATAGCAATGACGAGAGCGAGATGTCCCTAAAGGGATCGTGCAAGAAAGAAATCCTGATCCTTTTTAGTTTATCATTTGGAGCTTGTCTTTTCGTAGAATTTAATTAACGGCACGCGAAAAATGTTGGTTTTATGCATAGAGTTATGTCTCGTTTTTAATGTTAAATTCCCGGGGCGATACAAAACTCATTTTTTGTCATAATAAAATTTATCATAACGGATTTATCGCTCAATATTACTTAATATGTTTTTAAGTAGTTGCCATTAACGATTTTTACTGATTCGATAACGATTACATCGAGAGATAATTGCGGTACTATTATCAGAATACTAACCGCGAATAGATCTGCATTACGGAATTTACGGCGCCGTTCTTTATGACGCCATATACTTCGCTGGTATACGGCAAAGGATTTACGTGTTGACTATTACGTGTTTTTCAGATATGTTCTTAAAGTTTGCCGGGGTAATATCTTCTTAAAGCGTTTTTAACACGAGGCACTTCCCACGGGTATTATTGTGAAAGTGGTTCGTAATATGAAAAAGGGAACTAGAAAATATGTGAAATAGTTATTGTCAATCAATCCATAACAATATCAGCAGTAATCAGTTCTCAAGCGAATATTATAATGACATTTTGTCGAAGATATAGCAGTAATGAGATCTCTAGCGAATATTTTAGTGACATTTTCTCGAAGATTTGAAATTCATCAAGATGTCATTCATTTCTGATCGTCGATATTGATTTAATCAATGTTTCTGAAGATATAAATTTGTGCTTGACGTAAATATTTCCAGATATTACTAATATTACAATTTATATATGTAATTTTTATTATAATTTATTTTATTACGTGATTTTCGTACATTAATTCATAAAAAGATATTTTCTATTATTATAAAAAAATTTTTTCTTTTTCTCTCTTCTTTAAGGCATAAATTTTGCACAAGTCTTTTACATATTAACTCTTTTCTTGATGGCATCGTAATTTTGTTAAGGTTTTTCTAAATTACGTGAAAGTTTTAATCGCGTTTGCACGATAAAGGAAGAGAAAGGGAGTCGAAATTGCTGCGAGGGCGACATAATGTCGTACTATGCATAAATAGATTTTAAATTTCCAAGTGTTCCGACAGTTCACGGTTTCACCGCATAAAATATGACTATCGCATACTTTGTGGATACGGAACGAAAGTTTCGGTAGCTATAGCATGTTCGTTTCCCTCGCGACTGTAAAGATAAATCAAATGTAATGCAATACAACGAAATTTCACTCGAAGTATCGTAAAGTGCCTCTGCAGCTTTGATATCTTCGCGATTCCCCTTCAACGTCTTTACTCAAGTTTTGCGAGACGGCTTTAACGATCGATTGCAATTTAATGTACCTGGCGATTTTACAACATAATTAAGAAATATTGTATATAGTCGCTGATAATGAAATAATCCGTGTCTTTTAGAACGATATACACGTTTTAACGAGTTTGCCGTAACTTATTAAAACGAATGCACTCAGCATTAATGAATAATAATATAATATTTGCGAATCGCAAGATTAATATTGACGTTTAATGAAATGTAGCTCTTTGCATAAGAACAACTATTTTATTCGAAATCTCATATCTTTAATTAACAATCACAGATTTAAGTAGATGTTTTACTAAATGTCTATATAACTTGTTTCGCGAATATTAAAGTAGTTGCCAACGTGATCTTTGAAATTCTCGAAAACTTATCTCATTATACGTCATTCAAGACATATTAAGAGCTGTAAATGGTAACAATAGATCACTGAGATTTATTGTTAAAAGAAATGAAATTATGACTGAAAAATAAAAGGGAATTTCCAGACAAGCACACTTGCCAAACGGAAATTCCATGCCCCATTAAATATGGAATAAGAATTCATATAGGCAGATAAATTCTTTCAAAAGTAGGAAATAGAATGATACTTTTAATAAATACCTAGTAGCTCTTTTGTCATACTAATATTTTTTTCATTTAGATCAATTTGTTAACATAAATTTTATCTTTAATCGCACATATAACTGTATAATGAAGGAAAGAAAGTAGTGTTTTTGCTAAAAAAATCCAAGATATCTTAATATATTTTAAAATAAAGCTTTTTTTAAGATCTTGAAATTGCTATAATATTTATATTATTTTTTCGTTGAAGTTGGTTATACAAATTTATTTATAATCAAAATCACTTTATCTGTTTAATTTTTATATTTTTTAATATTAATTTAATATTGTATATCACATGATAATCCATTACCTTAGCAAGATTATGCGTATCTAACTATGCAAAACGGCCTGCGTTATTGTGCATTTCGGATTAACCGGTGAATATTAAAGATGTAGATTGCACCTTGGAAACTTGCAAGTTAGTTAGAATCCGCAATTCCTTCATATTCTATATTCCGCTCTATAATCGAATTAACAGTTGCCATTATCTTGCGCCGAGAAGTTGAATTAAACTTCAGATTTTACGTAGCAAAAGAAATGAATTTCTCGAACGTAGATATGCAAGGAGAAGTGTGCAGGTGCTTTCCATCGTTGGTAAAACTTGGAAGAACTTTTGTGAGAGTGACACTTTCTTTTAGTAATTTTATCGCAAATAACATAAAAATTAAAGGAAAAGCGCAATTACATGCTAAGCATTTTTTGTCAAGTGAAAAATCGCAAACTGTTACCGATTAAAAGTCGCCATGTATAATTATGTATACAAAAGAAAATAAATAACGTGAGAGATTCTGTAACAATTTATGATTTCACTTGTACTTTCGTTGCCTTCTCATACTTAAACGATAATAATACCAATGTTTCTCTTCAAAAGAATTTTAATGGAATTTGGATAGCTTTTATTCTCCACTGACGATTTCTGCAATTTTCTCCCTTTAGTTTCTTTATAATCGCCGCGCATGAGAAATCTCGCAAGTTTGTATTCACCATTGCTTTATCCCAATGGACGTTATTGTCGCGAAAATATAATGGAATTTGAATGGCTTCGTATGTTCAACTAAATGTAGAAAAAATAATAATGCCACAAATTGAAAGAAATTATAACACCATCGGAATGGAAAATATGATACGAAAGCCTTAATTTCCTTTTTTAATTACGTAATACACATTTTAATCAGAATAAAATACGAAGAAATTGCTGATATCTATATATTCAAAATATATACTAAAAAAGATACGATATAATATAAAATGTGTAAAAAATATATTCCATAATTTGCCGAACTTTTGATGAAAAATTTTTGATGTATGTGGAGCTGTGAGAATATCTCATGTTTCATTCGCTTTTTTTCAGACATTGAAAATGTTGTTAAAAGCTTATTTCACGCTTGCTTAACTTGATTATCTCCCACGTTGCTTCGAGGAGAAATTCTCGTGAGATGGAATCAAGTACATTTAGTTAATGTATCTCGTATCCACGCTCCGGATTCTTGCTCGGAACATCCGTAAAAATCACTCTCGAGTTTCGTCTTCAGCAAGTTTGCAGTGTGCAAATAAAACACTCGTGTCAAGACCTTTAGCGGTTAAAATGTACTTTATGGCGCAAATGCCAACGGTGACAGAGATGAAAATTTCATCGTCGCAAATTTTATGTAACCCGATTAAAAGTTTCTCCACTTTCATTCGCGCTGTTTCTCTTCTCTCGGCCTATATTGATTCACTTCCGTTCGTTCTGCTACCGTGAATTTTTCTCCCAAGAATAGGACTATGCTGACGAAACGAAGTGGCAAATATCGAATCTTCGAATCCGGCTCATCTGCTAATCCATCAGCGATATTGATGTTTCCGAGACTATTTTTACGATTGAGCTTGCGACTTGAAAAGCACAAATTTACTGTCGCACTCTAAGTTCGCTTTTCGCAATTTAAATATTAATAAAATATTATTAATTACAATTAAATTAGAATTATTAATTAATTTCAAAATTATATATTATATAGCTTTGCTATGCGCCAAGCGAAATTATTAAGATTTCGGTGTTAAAATAAAAAAAAATGGTTTGGACGAATATAAATATCTCATAAAAATTAATTAAAAATAGAGAATTCCTTTGATTTATTTAAAAAAAAAAACATATTTTCTTCTACAATTTTCTTATACTTTTGATTTATTTTTGTATAAAGAAAAGTATAAGTTTTTTTAACATTAGTAAAATTAGACATTTATCACGGTAAAAACACATGTGTAAACACAGAAAATTTGTGGCTTAATTCTCTACAATTAAGACTCGCTTAAATTCTCTCCGCAATGTTCTATTTGGAAGGAGCGGAGATCCAAGTTCATTCCCTTGCGAATTCAGGTCCTGGCAGGATCCCATTAAGAGGCTTGTCGTACTAGATGACGGGAATAGCCACTGGCGAGAGATGGGAGCTTTACTCGTTTCTAGAACGCACGGAAGTGTCCTTTCCAGGAAGATGTGGGCAAACATGTCTCGGCTACATGTCGCTTCTAGAATCGCGACTCATGAGCGAAAGAGAATCCCTTGCACTCAGTTGGCTTGTTGGTTCGAATTTCGAGTGACTTTGCAATTGCGCTGATAGCATTTTTTCTGATTAATACGAGCGAGTTTAGTTTTGGTATCAGTCGCAATTTCATTGTTGTGTTTACAAATTACAGTACCAGAAATTAAAAAATGAGATAAGAGAAGTTTGTGTGTTATTGTATGTATATTACAATGATTATTAAAAAATATTAAAACTTGTTAACTCTAAAATAATTGAAATAAATCAAATGTAGTGTAATAAAGTAAAAATAGTTGCGAATATTATTTATTAAATTAATTAAAATGTTATATAAATTGTAGTTATCTTATATTTAAAACATATATGTCAATTTTACATATTAGTATTAATTTGAAAGTTTTGATTACTATCCTGCGATTCCTAATTTATAATTTATAACTGCACAGACCGTAATTTCATACAAATGCAAAATTAATATCTCTCTCTTCATTTTTGGGAACATTGTTCGTATTACAGCGCCTAATTGCGTGTTTAATTCTAATTTAATGACGTATCAGAATGATAAACTACCTCAATGTTGATGGCAACGATCCAAAAATGTTTCTAATTAGCAGCACAATGATGTATGTTGTTTTTGGAGAATATGCAATGCGCTCAAAATGATTTACTGATGGATGGTGCAAAAATCCTGCAAAGTTACGCCCGATATATGAAAACGTCTTTGCGCACCCGAAATTTAGGGGTATTGTTGGATAGGATCCAATGAGACTTAGGTGAATCGTGTGTTTGTGACACCAGGAAGATGAATGTCATTATTATACATATAAGATATTTCCAAAATCTCTCTTCCAATCGCAAGAAATTAAATATCAAAGTATAAATAAAAAAGAATGTTAATTATTCGCTATTTAAATATTGAAACTAGTTTTTAATTAAACGGAATAATTAAACAAAATTATTTGCGGAATTAGACATAAAATTTTAAAAAAGAACAAAATTTTATCTTAAATGTAACTTCAATTGAATAATTTTTTATATATTTCGAGAGATATTTATATTATCAATGTAATACTTGCTATTAACACTAATGAAGAATCGCCCTTAAATTTAAATTTAGAAAGAATCTATATTTGAAAGAAAAAGGGAGCACGACTTTTGGATCATTAGTAAAAAATTTTTATACAAGTAAAACATTGATCTCCTTTCTATAGAGTATTATAAATATTTCATGGTATTTCCTAAAAGCTGGGCTTTATTAAATTTTGTACACGGTACTGTGTGTGTTCTATAGTTAATATTAAATTTACTTCTCGAGAAACTAAGTATTATTTGTCTTGCATTCAACGTCGATGTGGAGATTAGATAGTTACATCCAGCAATAAACGTGCGGTTGAAGTGCAGGTCGACATCTTCAAAATTGTGAAGTATGTAGTTTGCAGCGAGAAAGTATCGTATATTACACATGTACGCGCGTTTTATGCGGCCAATGCGGTACATTTTATGGCGGTGTATGCGCGTGGTCCTTTACGACCCTCGAAAATTTCAACAAGCTCATCGCGTAAATATACGATAAATATCTGATAGAGGCGAAACATTCCTGCCCGAATAGGCAAGCGTGTAACTCTATTTCGAGAGAAATCCATAAGCTTAAGAAATTGCGGTTGGTATCTTAGGGATGGTTTATTTTATGAGATCAACGAGGATTACCGAAACACGTAATTTAATGGTATCACACGGAACATTACTCTCCGCAGGGTAGTTATCAACGAGATTATTTTGTTTTACAAGATATCGAATCACCACTATTGCTAGGAGTAAACAGCGCTGAGTTCGTTCAATAAATCTCAGAAGTGCACATTGTGCTCTAGTGCGTTATGAAAGCACAATGAAGGATGAGATATGTAGAAGTAAAAGCACAAACTGTCAAAAATTTTATAATGGATTTTCTGATATATTTAGAATAGATATTTTCTGAGGAAAGGTTTCAAGGAAAAATGAACTGTAAAAATATTTAAACGTAATTTAAACGAGATCTTGTTTACTGAAGATTTTTAGGTAGCGTCGATTTTTAATTTTCTGAAGGGTTTGCTAGTAGTTAAAATAAACTAAATGAAATTAAGATACATTTTAGGAGTACAATTTTTTGCAATTACGAGATAACGAATAAAAATAGCGTCACGGCCGGTCATATCATACATTTTTTACTCGCTGCAGCAACCGAGCTGGTTAATCCCGAGATACGCAATGACTGTCGTTTGTCTCCTTGTTTACTGTTTCGTCTTACTGTTCACGTCTTCGCAATTCAAAACGCAATTTCACTTGAGCGATCGTTAAACCTTAAGATAGCGTGCGTCTGATATAGCTCCAACGACGTTGGTAGCTAACTCATTAAAGGATCGTGTTAAATTTATTAAATGAATAAATTATGATTGCTATATTACGAACGCATCTCTGAACAGTCTGAATTCGTATTAGCATCATGGAAGATTTATGAAGTTGGTACCCCGAATTTTAAAAAATTGACATGGCATTTAATTATTCACAATCTGTTCACACTTGTCCATATATAATCGTTTTTTTTAATTATATGAATATACATGAATTATAGGAATTAAAATGTTCAAAGAAAGTATGGGAAGAAGCATATAAAATTATTTCTGACAAATTATTACCTAATACCTTAAATTTTTATATCAGAAATAATAAAGGTGGAACACAAAAAAAATTTGGAAAACATTTCAATATTCTAAGAAAGAAAGAAAGAAGAAAGGACAGTAATAGATAATCGAATAGGTACACGTTACACGTATAAATATAAAACAATCAGCTAATATTAATTATATAAATAAAAGCAATATAGTAAAATAATTTACAGTGATAGAATACAATTTAACAAGTAATAAGAAAAAAATAGACTTTGAGGATCAAATGCGATGGCAACGAAGCAGTAACAGATAAATGAATATAATTTATTTTAAGAAAAGGCAAAAAAGCTGACTTAAATTACATGTTTGAATAAAAAAATATAATTAATGCAAATACTAAAAGGAAAGAATGTATCATATGTGAATTTTATATATACACGTATCTTATACTTTCGAGTATCTAACAAAATTTGGATGCAATACAGTGAGAAGTATTTCGAGACGAAAGGACACAAATGAGTGATTAATATTTGGTCTCGTTATTAAAATGTCATTGTCGCGAATGGCAAGCTGCATGACCAAGTGAAAATAAGTGAGCAAATAACGGTGGGCATTGACAAACGAGAATGCAGAAACGTCGCTAACTCGTCTTCGTTTGGCGCGAGTTCCTCGCGAGTAACCCATTCTCTTGGCGAGCACAAAGCGATTTCCCTGCTTCGGAACTGATCGATGGATCTGCCGGATCGGGATTGATGAGAGAAGAATGGAGGGAGAGAGAGAAAGAGAGATAAAATCGGTGAAGGAGAAAAGGCCGCGTTGAAATCACGCATTAATCAAGGGAGGGATCAACCAAAGGAGGAGGGAAACTGGCGAACCGTTATTCGTCGAAAAAAAAAAGTAACTTTAACCCTTTGCATAAATTCACCAGATGGTGACGCCGTTTCGCTGATGGTTACACGCGATACACCTGCGTTCTCAAAGGTAAATAAAATCCTACTGGGGATTTAAGTTTAGGATCATACACAGTAAATGGAGTTTGTTCGCGCATAACAAAACTAGAAATCGATAATTTAATTTAAAATATAAATTTTAAAATTTAAAATAAATTAAAAATTAAGATGCTACATTAATTTAAATTAACCTTACATTAATGGCTTCGTTAAAGCCATGCATCAAGTATCGGTCTGTCAGATCGAATTCTTAAGATATATTTATGTTTGTCATGCAAATAAAATTATAATAAATCAATATTTATTTCCTTTAATAACAAAAAAGAAAATTTTATTTATTTAGATATTTTTTCGAATAATTAGTTTTTAGAATTATTAATATTTTCTAATATTTGTTTAATTGCTAGGTGCAAAAAAACAAGCAATTGTTGTATGCTTTAGATCTGTGCATAAAATTATTAGCGTACGTTTATACGACAAATCGTATTCATCAAAATGGCGTCTCAATTTCATTGATCGTCGCGATTGCGATAAGAAAACAGTTGGGATTAAATGCATCGTCCTGTAAAGTGAGATTATGTTCGGTACTACACCCGTGCATCGATGAGTCTTGAATTATGCACACCGGCATGCCAGTATTGCAAGCCGCTGCCGTCAGTGTTCATCGAATGTATCGAGATACTGCGTACACATAACGCTATTATAAGCTGTCTGAATATATGTGCGTACCGAAACGCTTGAACAGTTCGATGCAGCGAGCTTGAAACATGCCTATACAATACCTGTATTGTTGTATATTTAAAGTCCTCGAAACCACGAAGACCGGAAAACAGGCGAAACAAATCAGACATAGCAAAAAGGAGAACGAAGGGCTTTGCCTACGACGTTGCGAAGAAAATTCGTTGCTTACAGCTCGCAGATAGGGCGTTTATCTTTCCGGGTTAGAAAAGGCACGAGGGATCCCGCGGGAGACGTCTTAGAATTAAGTGTGCAACATTCGAGGGAAAAGTGTTTCCAAGGGAGCGTTTCCGTCTCACTCGGCTTGATAGATTAAATGCACCACGTATAAATAACACAATCCATTAATTATTCCTTTTCGATAGATGGTCGCGAGAGCGATATTTTTCTCGAAAAATACTTAAGAACTGATTAATTGCAGTAAGTGCGCGCAAATAATTTACCTTGCATTAGTTTCAGTTGTTAAATGATCTATACGATGTTTTGAAATCGATAAAAGATAAATCAAGTATAATGATAATAACAGATGTTAGTTGATCGGTTCGGTCAAATAAATTTCCAGCTCATTGCATCGCATATAATAGCATTTGCAACGATCTCGTCGAGACGCTGTTATCCATTGATGCTGCGATAATAATGATAATAATAATGATACGATACAATTTTTGCTTTAACTTAAATTAAGCTTTACGTTATTCTTTAAAATATTACGTAATCGTATTTTTTGTCATATATTGCAATCACATATTTTTCATCATATATAATATCTCAATATTCAAAGAATGAGTGTCTCGAGTGATTTTCCATCGGGATCGAAAATGAGAAATCGTGGTCTCGCCAGAAAGGTCGCATCATCTTTCATCGTCGGGATCTTTGCTGAAATTTTTGCGCTTCTTATCGATCCCTTTAACCTCGCGGCACGTTTTCCGGAAATCTTAGAAAGTGCTGCAGAGGCTGGGCTATACGTAATGAAATTGTCGATCGAAGACAATGTCGTTCCTGTCGCCGCGGAAACTGTAATGATCTTGCGAGGACAATAGACTCTCTTCGACAATTCCGTTACATATGTATGTTACTGCATGAATAGTTGCTGATGAAGTACATACATTATAATACGAACTGAAAATATATAATATTATAATAAACATTAACCGTACGATAATTTTTAAATGCATCGAAATTTTTACGATATTTTCTGCAAAAGTCCTGCACATCTTTTTAAAATAATTTTAATATCTAAAATGGTATAAATTTAATAAGATTTTTAAATGATAACTTTTTTATTCTGATATGACTTTTGAAAGTTCAACAAATTCCCTTAAACAAAAATAAATTTTTAATTATAAACAAGGATATAATTTTTAAATTCTTATGAATTCTCGACATTCCGGTTCTTCATTTGATATGAAATATGAAAACTACGTGAGATTCGATATCATGAAATACTTTCAACTTCAATGATAGCGGTTGATTATTACGACTGGCAAATTGCGATCTGCGAAAAGGATAAGAGTCGGTACTTTCATTGCGACGTGCTCATCGATTTTCCAAGATTATTACCGTTTGGCCAACGATGTTTCCAACGAGCTCGAATGCATGGGATGCGAAATCGAGATGCATTTTCGCGACAATCAGACTTAGACAGACAGTTATGGAAAGACAAGTGCGTTTAGAATATCTAACAGTCCGTCAGAATTTTGTTATAATAAGATAATAACACACATTTATAATGCGGTTTTAATGCGAAACAGAAAAGTTTGGTTTTCTAAGTATTCCCCTAAACTTCTCATGATTAGAAAATTATAAATGCAAAAATTATAAATGACTTTCATGAAATATTAAGATTTAAGATACATAAGAAATACAGTCTCAAATTATTAAATTTTTACATTACATTTTGTTCTCATATCTTCGGTGAGAAATTTTCTTGATTTCTTTACTTGGAAAAGTGTACATTCTTACGGGAATAATAGAGAAACTTGTAGGTCGGCGGTCGCGTAAATCATCCGTCGCATCGGTCGATGATTCGATCGACATGGTGCCCCAGGTGGTCTATTCTCGTATTATCGGAAAACAATGAATCTAATGTCATCATAGGGCCAGTATGGGATATGTAAAAAGTGCCAAAACCCTATCCGTGTTCGGAGAACGAAGGGTATAAATACAGTCGTATCTGACCGTGTGCGTCGCACGATGCTTTTCCAATATCAAAGATCTAAACAACGATAATCTGCATCCATTACGTAAAATACGGATGACATTTTGCGATAAAATTGGATATACGATTTCGTATTTTATTTTTCGTCCAATTCATCCGATTAGAATAATATAATATAATTTGCAATAAAAAACAGGACGAAAGAAATATGCAATTGTTTGTAACGCTAAAACCATAATCTTTTATCATTAAAAAAATCGTGTTTATAAGAATTAACGCTGTCAAAAACGTGAATACAATAATTCGTTTTATTTTATTATTTTTTTATTTTATTATTGTTCCTTCATCTCTTCGATAAATGCACGGCGAGGCAAAAGACACTTGCTCGCGCGTACTTTCGGATGTCATATAACAGAAAGGATGATCGTGCATCGCAAAATTCCCGAGGGGATAAAGTTCCCAACTGCGATACTGCCGTGTGCGCCTCGGGCATAACGACGTCGCGAATCGTAAAGTCGCAAATCAAAGCGCGACGTCAATCGGATCTGTTTAACATGCATGGAATTTTTCAATAAGGAAAAGGCATGAGGCATCAGTCAGTATCTCCCGTACGGAACCGTAGCTGACGGTTTCGGAAAATATCCATTTGCATGTTTAAACAACCAATACGTTCGGTCCCGATTTTTACCCAATTAAATAAACACACGGGCGCTCTTGAAATTTGTACGATTATTTGCGGATCGCGGAACCGAGTCGAGTGCATACTGTGCATCCCTATGACAGAATACGACAACTGCAGCTGATCGCAATCAGTTTTCCATTGTGATATTTTTGTCACGTCGTGTCACTTCGGATCTCGCATCCGTTTTTAATTGACACGATAAATTAATCTCCAGCCGATTATTTTGAACACGCCTGATTGGAACACGCGAGGCGTAACTACGGGGTATAAATACAGCAGACGCATTTGAAAAACAATGCGTAAATTTAATGTGAAGTAGAGAGATAGAATCGAGATGATACACTTGATAAAACATCAATATCAATATCTTATTATTATATATTTATTATTGATGTTATTATTAATAAAATATTTCGTTGATATAAATTATGCACTTTATGTCGGTTAAATAACGACTTATAAATTGCGAATTATAAATTGCACATTTATTCTTCGAATAATTGTATTTTTTGCTATACACAACTTCGTTACGTTTTAATTTAAATCGTTATTTATCAAAATTAAAGAAAAGGTTTTTATTCTCATTTCACGTTAAATTAGTTGTGGATCGTAAACATGGTAGGACGGTATGTTTTTTTCAGCAAATAATACTTTTCGCCTTGGCGAACCAGCCAGCCTAACGATTGACCTATTTCCGATGTCAGCGATCCCATCGATCAATCAATCGAGCATTTAGATCGGTGGTTGAGGCTAATGCGACACGACGAGCGATGAGGTGGAGAGCCGGGAGGTTCCTGTGTGGATCTCTGGGCACTCGAGCACTAATGAAAACCTATGCCCACACTTTTTCCATTCAAGTTGCCTATCACATCGAGTCAATATTGGTCAATCTTTTCTTTTAATGACGTATATTATTTTTTAATATCAAACAGCTTTATAAATTACAGCTATAAATACATTTGTGCATATATTTTGAATGCTAATTGGATTAAAATATGAAAATTTTCTTTTGTATATAATTTTCTGAGAAACAGAGAAATTCACTTTACTTAAAGTAAAATACGTGAAAATCTAGATCGCATAATCTTATTTGGAAGTTTTGATTCGATTAATTTTATTTTGTAACTTGTTTGTTAAATAAAACGATTAAAATTGTAGAAAAAGTTTCGTCTTGAGGTCTGTTGGCTGAGATATACATTACTATATGTACTGCAGTAATGTGCAAAGACCGGTAGTGCATAGCAAGTGCACTCTACGTAACTGCCGAAGCGCATCTGTGCAACATGTATGCGGTTCGATGTAGCAGAATTGAGTACGGACCAGTGTATGTATGTACACCAAATTGCCGGCAGCTCAATGATTAATCGCTTCTTGCAGTTGCTTACAATCTCTAATTACATTACCACGTGATATTCTCCGCGTGCGTTACATGGTATTATATGGTGTGTTTGGTGAATTGCTCATTTTCTGCCAATTATTCCGTCATTTCGACATATAAATTGTATGTCAAATTTAACGTCCTCTCAGGAAATATTGATTAAAAAGAAATTTTCTTCGTATCTTGTTAATATTCAATATTAGAGTCATTTTCATAATTGTGCGCAGTAATGTATACAAATACATTAAAATATTAAAATTTTTCACCTTACTTTAATAGCATTGGGCGCGTTCAGCGGACACAACGGTTGCACAACATTGAGTAATTCGTCAATGTAATTGGTCTAGATTTAGGGATCTAACAGCCAATCATTACTAATCACTGCTCACTGATCACTGTGTCCGCTGAACGCGCCCATTCATTTACATAAAATATTTGCACAAAATAGCGAGCAATTATTTAAATAGATTATAAAAAATAAACATGCAATGCTTAAATTTTTAAAAAAGAATAAGCAAAGATTACAATTCCGCGAATAAAAAAATAAAATCGTATCTTAGACAAAAGTACAAACTTGATTTCGCACATCGGGGAAGAAATCTTATCATGAATAAGCCTCATCAAAATGAAAAAAACAAACTCATTACATAATAAAAATCATCCATTAGAATAAGTGCCGAATTACCTATTTATTGAACAAATTGGTGAAACGGAGAGAAATATCCGTCTAATATAAAAAGTTGATAACGATATCGCTGGCCTGATGTGACGTGTACAGCATGTATCTATCTGTTGATGCACTTCGAAGCAACAAGACGTAACGGAATGATATCAAGCGTGAATTGCGTACCCAAATTGTTCGGAACAAGCTCTGTAGATTTGTACTTCGTTAGCTCATACGGCGACTATTGATCTTTTTCCAATACGTCCGCTTCTCAATCAAGTGTATGTACAATACAAGCTTAAATTTACAAAAGCATAGTTTCCAAGATATATTGGAAAAAAACTGCATCGTACGAACGAAATCTTTCAAATAAACAAAATACGTTTAGACATTAAGTCAGTTGATTTAATTAGTGCGACAAATAATATTTTATTGAATATTCAATATTTTTGTATTGTTTGTTAATCACGTTGATAAATTTTAATATTGCGATTTATTATTACATTATGTATTTTACTCAGCAAAATAATATTTGTACAAAAGAATTCTATTTGCGCCGTAGTTTTAATTTTTTAAAAAAATTTCGTTTTCTTAAAATATAATTATAAATATATATTAGCCATTTGTGTGTTAAATAAAAATAGTTACAATACTATTTAATATAATCAATTTTTCATTTAATGATTTATTTAAAATTATGTAATTTAATCTATTTTAATTTTCCATTTAATTATCATATAATTCTCGCTTTTACGTTTTACGCGTTTATTATGATTTATATACGCGCAGAATTATTTTACCAAGAAGTTCGCCATATATGTCACTAGGATGTTGTACTAGGATGGAATTTAGTCATCGGGTGAAATGCGTTGGCACCCGCTTGTAAAGCACTGCAAGTGATGTCACGGAAACGACGTAAGCGCATTGTTCATGTGCGAATGTTGGAATGTGTAAAACATTATATGAATACAAAAATTTTGCCAAAGTCGTTATGCGAAGCATTCTCGAAACAACGCTCATTTTGCATATAACGTTAAATATATCGAGTTAAATATAGCAACTAAAACACAAAGCACTTCCTCGTTGTTCTTTGACTCATCTTGTTTATGACCGTAATAAATTTTTACACTGTCGAAATAATGAGATATTAACGGAGTGTTGATTGCATAAATTATATATACATACATTTTATACATATATATATAATTTTTTTCTAAGTATTTATAAATAGATAAAGTCTAAAGAAATATAGAGATGGGCGTGACAAATATCAGTTACAAGATATTAAGTCTTGTTAAGAAGCAAGCACGAGGCAAGCTTTTTCAAAGCACTTTGTCGCAATATCTCTCCCTACACGACCATTATTTTCCTTATAGTAAAGATCGTGCCGAAGAAAACAGCAGTATCGGCACATGTATCTCAAAAGATAGGCGCACATATACTAAATTGAGAAAAAATCGCGAAGGCATGAATAAAGCCTCGATTAAACGTAAAATTCTACAGCTTACGTGGGTGATGACGGTATTAAGAAAACTCGGTCTCGTGTCCGCAAAAATTGGCGATTCGCCAATTCCCGCTGTCATTGAGGGACAGCTTGAAGTTATCCAAAATGGAGTGTATGTCGCTATCGAGGACGATAGCATCTCGGGGATGGGACCTTGCGAGCGAAAAGAGAGCGCCAAACGAAGTTTAGAAGAAGAAAAACAGAGTGCGAAGATGGAGCAAGGTAGGCAGTGAGACTGAAATGAGATAGAATTTTGCGAGAGATAGGAGATGAACGGATAGGAAAGGGGAAGGGAGAAAGAGAGAAATACAGACACGGAGTGGGAAGCTGGCGAGGACGAGAGGAAGCTCGAGAGAGAAATGCCGAGAGAGAAAGGACAGAGAGAGCGAGAGGGAGGAGCAGCGGCAGTTCAGAAGCAAGGGTAGCGGGGAAGGGTCGCGGCTTCGAATCAGGGGTTGCTTTCAGAGGAGCACGCAGTGCTCTCTCGTCTCGCGAGCCGGGAGAACGGGAGAGAACGTGCGTGCCGGCTCGCGAAAAGAGGGTAGTTTTCTCACACCCTCGACAGAATCCTATCCTCGTGGGTCCCCCGTCGCTCGTTCCCGCCAAAAGAGGAACTCGTGGCAAAATCGCGACAAACGCCGACTGTGTCAATACCTTCCACTTTTCCTTTTTTTTTTCCTTCCGTGTCTCCGTTTTTCATTTCACTTTCGTAAAATCTGGACGAGGCACTCGGGAATGAGACGACAGCCGATTAATGCGTCGGGATTTAAGACCAGGTGGAAGATCAAGGACTAATACTCGTGCGGACAACGTGATCCTCGAGGTATTCCTCGATATTATAACTTTCGCTTTCGCGGAAGTGTTCTCGCCTTGGAAAATGTCGCCGAAAACCCGAATACTTAACACGCCGATTAAAACGATTTAAAATGATTTAAAATCAAGTGAAAGATAAAGGGTTAACGCTGGCGGAAAATTGCAATGCGATCTTCAAGCTGTATCTTGGTATAAAATTTAGCTCGTAAATCCCCTAAAGGGAGTTTATCGGTTGAAAGATCGGCATATCCCAATTGATCAGATATCCTTAATCCTAACCGACGCATTCCCTTCAATAGTCCACTCGATGGTCTATTCGATCGTGAGTTGATTAATCTGTCAGGAGAAATTAACGCAGTGAGTGCTTTAGTTCAGATATATGGCGCTGATACCATAGTAAGTTCACTGATCCGCGATTTTCTCTTATCGTCACGAATACGGGAAGAATCATTCAGTAGACCGTTTCCTCTCATTTTCAAGTCCCTGGAGATTTCAATGAGACAGTCGGCTGTGAAGCAGCCAGATTAAACACGTAAATAGCTCGTAAGAAATATTGCAAGTATAAATACAATATTTTGTGAAAATAATAAAAAATAAGTGTCTGTGCATTAAATTAAAATTATAAGCATAGTCATCACAATTAAATTCTTTATTTACGAGAAAAATTGTTCTATAATCTGGTTAAGTGAAAATATAAAGCGGTTTAAAAAGAATTATATAAATACAACTAATTAAAATTTGTACGTTAAAAATATTAACATTTTTCGTAAAATTATATATATATATAATAGATACTAAAATATAATTAATAATAAACTTATTTAAAATGCTGTAATGATATCCTTTGTAGTTTAATTACTTTCGTAAACATTAATTACTTTGAAAATTTACAAAATTAAAAGTATTTATTAATCTTCTAATTAAAATTGAGCATCTAATGTCAGGAATCAAAAAATATAATTATTTGTTTAACATTAAAAGGGAGGAAATTGTGATTATCATGTTATTTACCATATTTGCATTATTTTTTGGATCAGATAATAAATGTACGTTGTTCGTTCCGAAACTTTCTAGAATGAGATATAGGAGGGTTAACGCCCCAAAAGAATCGTAATAGGATCCTTGTGGTATTTCGAGATGGAGACTTGCGGTGAAATTCTGAGATCTCATTTCTGAGAACTTTAATCCATAGTAACACATTCAGGATTATCACACGTAATAAATGTAAGATTGCAAAGCTGAAAGGAGCTCTATTTCAGGATTGAAACTTTAACTCCTCTCATCCTTCTAATTACAGTTCTAATGTAAAAAGTATGTTAGAATTATTCTAAAAAAAATTATTTTTACAATTTTACATGGCAGCATGATGATACTATCAGTTCTTATTTTCTAAATTAAGTATTCTTCTCGGTATTAATTGTGAAAACTTTTTATAATCGTACACGACAGAATTCATTGACACTGTTAAATTCCGCGAAAACTACGATGTAAAAAAAAATTAGAGTGAAAAAAGCTTTGACATCTTCGTTTCATTCGTTCTCGTAAAGGCCCGTATTCAGGTAGAATCGAGGTTTCAAAGAGCAAGAACGATAAACATAAAGACTCATGATCGCTTTACGAGGTCCATTGATACGAAATAGCGCTCTTCAATAAATACAAGCTCGAAACTTCAAGGCAACGGTAAGATTGAGTCCTATTTGATCACTGACTATTAAGTGTAATTATTATATCTTAAAATACAATCATTATTCCATTATGATTAAATCATGCGCCGATTATGAAATCTAATTGCATTGATTTTAAACGCATTATTTTTAATGCTCCAAGAAATATTATTCTAATAACTAATCAATAATTAACACATTAATGATATGCATATATTTTGTCTCAATAGTGAAATATTTAATGATTAATATACCCACACACAGAAGATGATTATTTCTATAACAGCATTTAGAAATTAAAGCAATTAGTTTAGCAATTGTATTTGGCTTAACTAAATATTAGCTTTGATATCTAGCATTTAATGTAAAAGATAAAAATGCAATACTTAACGGCATTTTTCGGTATTTGTAATGTTAAACAAAATTGTGTAACGTTTCGTCTTTGATTAAAAAATTTAATCTTTAATGTTTCACGGTTTTATATTTGCAATTTTTTTTTACGCCAAACCCCAGAATAGTCGAACGAACCGCTGCTGCACACGGCAAGCAATTTTGTCAAGGAGGCTTCCTTCGTTGATCTTAGGTCACGCGGGACTCTCGTCGTTCTATTTGCTGAGCCGGAGGAGAGTTTATCTTTCCGGGTCGCGGATCCGGCTTTATTTAATTATTCCTTTCGGTACACTCACCGAAATCGCAGCGGCGTCTCCCATTGCTCTTACAAACGAAGGCTCTGATTTAGATTCCGAATACGGTCGATTTAGCTTGCGAGCTGGCGTTTGCAGCAAATTGGTCGAGAGAAATAACTATAAATATTCTAAATATCAGCTGTTAATAAATTTAAAGTGACTAGTAACGCTAATATCTGTCCAAATGAAATATCGTCGAAACGAATGCGAGCCGCGGCTGCAAACTCGTTACTTTGCACGCCGACTTCGTAACATTTGTCGACACGATTTTATTCCACGTAAAATTAGCGAATTCAATTAAATGTGATGTCTAACGAGGCAAACTTAATTTAAATCGTTTTTCCGCGTTGCACGCGAGTGTGTCCCTTGATTATGTCAGTCGCGTCGCCATTTCGGAAATTACATGTCGATAGGGCTGCACTTTTTGCCAGGGTGGGGACTAATTTCAGCATAAATTCGTCCTCGCCGCGTGCAGAGACTAAAAAGGGGGCACGTACGTTCCCGTCGATATCAAATTTGCCTTTGCCTTCCCTTCCCCTTTCATGAATACAGGAGACGGTAAATTAATTTGCAATGTAATTTAATTTCAAGTAATTGAATTGAATTTCAAAGAGTAGTCATGTAAGTTCCGCCGGAAGACAAGTTTGCCTTTCTCTTCGAATCACTTAGAAGTAAAACCATATATTAGCAAAAAAACAACCATATATTAGCAAAGAAATGTTACAACGAGGACCACGTTTTGTCAGACCAAAGAATTTAAATTAATTAAGTCTGATTTATGTAATTCAGCGCACTTATAACTTATTTTAACTCAATATGACTTCCCTAAATTATACTATTAAAATTCAATTAAATGCAATTTTATTCCTTAAAGCATGAGATTATAAATTCCCATTTAAATATATATCTCACCTTTTCGGATCGCGAGTAGTGAAATAGAAAATCCCGTGAATTCCCCTGTAAAGTAACATACATAAATAGAGTTACGTTTTACCAGAGCGAGGACTAATTTCCGAACAAATTCGCCCTCTCACCCTCGAGTGCATCACCGAGAGAAAGGCGGACTGGTAAGTTTCTATCGGTAACCGTGTTCGTCTTTTCCGTTCGCGTCGGCGAAAACAAGGAACAACCCCGTTGCTGCTAACTTTCAACCGAAACAGTTCGGTTCGACGCTGATGAGTTCGAGCATGCGATGGAAACTTCGGCGCGGTGGAACGTGTCCGGCGAACACGGTCCCGGACGCGTTTCTGATGCGATCCGGGGAAGTTTTCCCAGTTGTGTCTCCCGGGTTCAGCGGGGAATAAAAGGAGATCCGGCTTTCATCAGGCTCGATTATAGTATTTGTCTGAATTAACGCTGTCGGAGCGTAAGGGATGTACTTAAAGCATTCGAACGTGTTGTTTCTGGTAGTGCACAGCAATACTGAGTCCATCAAATTTATCTTGTTTTATTCGGAAAATTACAATTGCTACGAGTTATCTACATTTACCTACAAATAATGGTGATATATTATTTTTCGTTTCTCATTGTGAAAATATACTTGATATATTTGAGAATATCAGAAACTTTAATTATACAATGTAGTATGACGTATGCAATCAGATCGATGATGGAATCGAAGAAAACCATGAATAGCAATCGTTTATTCATTAATCGCGTCGCGAATATCAATTTGACGGTGACCAATAAACGAAATACTGTGTAATGAAGAAATTAAGATGGAATTGATGTAATTAACACCGCCGGATATCGGCGGTGGAAATATTAATGCGTCAAGAGAATTAAATCGGGACGGTGGTGGTGACGATAATTAACACAATATTCCATATCTACATGTTGGACCAACGTTAGAAGACAGATTAAAATAATTCCCAAGCTATGCTTGTTCCGTTTATCTAAATATTAACACTCGCTAAAATCCGAACACGGGTCTGTACACTTTATGTCACTTATACCGTAACAAAAGCCTCTCGGAAACGTTGAATGTAATATGAAACAATGGGTGAGAATGAATGATGCATGTAACTGGCAAAATCGTGCAAAAGCGCGTATTGAGTTTGATATTGTATTTCGCTACTTTGATGTTAACAAACCGCGGTACATGCACGTGTCGTTCACGCGCCATTAAACTGCTGTTTCACATGATTTTTATGCATATCATTTTCGATCTATTCTATTAATACTGAAATGTGTTTCCGCCTAATCGCGAGATACAAGAAAATCTTGAACGTTAACCGAATTTTTCTCGTTTGAGCTTCTACTTCAGTCATCTCATTTTTATTTGGAGAAGGAAATAAAAACATTACGTTTCTCTTCTCGGTAAGATTCTACAGGCTTGAATATTCCATTCACGTTTTTCTAATAATGATTTTACTGAAATATTGGTTTTTAAGCGGTTTGTCGTGGTAAACGTGAAATGGATTGTAAACATTATGTTTTTAGATATTTCCGTAGATTTTCTTCGGTGCACTTATCAAATTTTGACCTCTTTCTTCTTATTTTGAGAGAACTAAGCTGTAACTCGCAATTCATCACTTAACGACGAAATCTTTTTACTTGTAGTTTCCGCCTCACAAAGATGCCTTTTAAATTTTATGCACTTTTCACATTAATAAAATATCGATTAACTTTATCCGAACTTTTTCTATTAGCCAGATCAATATGCGATAGAAACCTCACTCTCTTTAAGTAGCTCCTTTTTTAATTGCTTCATTCTCGTTAATTTCTTTGCAATGTTAATTATTTGCTTCTAGCTCGCTGCCAAATCTCTGTGAGCAAAAACGTTTTTCATTTATCAGAGAATTAAATGTGACACTAATTTCCTGAAACACTTCATAGAATTCAAGAAGTCGTTTAATTTCTTTTTCTCTTCTTGTGCAACACTCTTGTATATCCATGCTCCATATCCATAGAAAATTAAACTTTTTAAGGGTAGAAAATTAAACTTTTTAAGGCTTCTCTCATGCAGGAAAATCACGGTGCGAACACGAGGGGCTTTAAGACGAGTATAAAATGCGATAATATAGCATGCTTTACACTTAGCACACGTACTCTCACAACATAAACTCCAAAGATAACGTATAAAGAAAAATAGCGTTTGCTTCAAGGCGTTAATGATTATTTAATGTTAAAAATGAAAACTTAAATCTCGAAGACAGAATGTTGTTTCTTCGCTGATCTTAAATAAATTCTACTCATCGTTAGATTATATTTATCTTCCGATAAAGAAAAAGCCCAAGA
Organism: Tetramorium bicarinatum; assembly: GCA_928718305.1. Classification (NCBI taxonomy): domain Eukaryota; kingdom Metazoa; phylum Arthropoda; class Insecta; order Hymenoptera; family Formicidae; genus Tetramorium; species Tetramorium bicarinatum. The sequence goes on along the minus strand of OV788322.1, from coordinate 4,644,671 downwards.
AGGAACGACGCAAAGAAAAAGCAATCAGATGTAATTAATTATATGCCATCCGATATATCCTGATTTTTCTTTCGCGTCCGTACCGTTAAGATAAAAAAAAAACAAATCTATTAAATATTCGGCTGAGATAAAAGAAGAACATATCCATTGAGTATTCAATGAGAATTATTGTCAAGGCTCGTGAAATAATGAAATTTTCCAAGAATGTCAAGGTAAAAAAAAAATACATTGGAGGACAAAATTTAATTAGTCGCAAACCTAACAAACACTAATTCCCATTAATATTTCTTTTCGGACGAATGCTTTTAAATTCCTATATACTATCTCGACATCGGGTATAATGGTATAAATACGCGAAATCGATTAAAAACATATCTCCCAGAGAGATAACTCTTTATAATATGCTTGTTATATTTTCACGACAAAATGAATTTTGCTCAGTAACAATTAGCAACTACTGCCTGCAGCATGTAGTATTTCCTTTTTTGTTCGTTTACGTCATAAATTATCCAATGGACAGATGGCCTCTATGGAACTGGTTTACTTCGCTCGTGCAAAGCGAAATCTGTAATCCTGTTTATGCAGTTAGTAATTAGTGACGATTATCAGCCTTGCAAAGTATTATTAGCTTGCATTCGCATATACGACTGTTCTAAAGACCATCATATTTATTATCGTGACTTGGGTAAACAGCACGCGAACACGTGTTAACATACGTAGCACTGGATTATACCGGAAGTAAAGGGAGCTCAATTAGTCTATTGCAATCAAGATCTCCCTGTGCTAACATAGTCATAGATAATCTTAAAATTGTAGATGAACAGTATATTAAGACATTGTACGAAAATTTCCGGATATATTTTAATAATATAAATCTACTTATTTAAAAGTCTATTTAACAAAGGAAATGTTCACTAAGATTTTATTTTTATTTAAAATTATATATATATATATATATATGCCGTACAAAAAATTAAGGCAAAAGATATTTTATGTCGGTAATGAAAAAATTTTAATATAAGTTCCAATAAGAATGTTTACGTCAGTACTAAAAAAGCAGCTTTATTTCCGGTTACGAACATTACTTTTTTAATAGGAGTGAGAAGTCTTTTCACACCGCTTACATGTTGCATACGTGAGTTTAAGTGTCACTATGGGACATTTATAATGTTCGAGGTGAGAATTATTCGTCCTGCACAAGAAATATTAAAAAGTAAATGCGAGAAGCATGGCAGAACAGTACCGTAACTTCTCGTTGTTTAGCATTGGACTATTCCTCCCTTGGGCACCAGTAGCGTCTGAATATTGCAACGTCGCCGTAGTTTGTAGCGCTTTGTATACTGTGATAAGGACACGCTATTTGCAAGATGCAAAACCAATTACATCGCCTGCGAACGTATCGATCCTATGCATATCCGTGAACATTGAGTGCTTTTCCACATCATCTAAAATTACTCAATCTGAGGCCCGTTGACCTCGTTCTTCTTTTTTCAATATTAATTTTATTTAAACAGAGAATATCTTATTCATCCATCAAATTATTTGTTCAATTTAAAATTAATTTTTCCTCGACAGAAAAAATAACAATTATGCATATGTTTCGGAAATTAAATCATTCGTCTGTGTCGAGATAAATATGTAAAACTAAGAATAAAACTTTATTTTATTTCAAGCAGATTTTGGTAGAATACTTAATTATCAAGATTTTAAATTTAGATGTGCTTAAAAGTTAAGAAAGGAATATAATTCAATTCAATTTCAATTTTAATCTTCTTCAAGCTATTTTGAAAGAGATGTAAATTAAGTTGTGATTAAAATATCATTGATCGATAGATAGTATATAATTACAGAAATGATATGTAGAAATATAGTGTTTATTCTAAAAAAAATTAAAAGTGACATAAAAAGAAACGAAAGAGCTCATAAAGAGATGAGAAAAATAATTTAAACTTTTTTGAAAACAAGCTATTTAGATAAATCATAAGTTAAAAAGTTTTTGCAAAACCGAAAGAAGACTTCTTGATCGCGTATTTCTCATCGTCATTATCTCCAATAAAAAATGTCGCAAGAAAAGCCTCATCCGCCCAAGAATTTCCGAAACGGCCCCTTTACCATAGAAGAGAGATAAAAAGAAACGTCTTCTCGTTCTTTTGATGATCATGGAATCCTTGCTGAGCGTTCGCGAGGGAAACGTTATTGCTTTCTTTTTTGCTTACAGACTCACTTTACGTCCTATAATAACGTAAAAGTATTTTTCAAACCATGGGTGGCGCAGTCGGGCACGGTGTCCGAATACTCAATTACTATAATGAAGAAAATTACTGTAATGAAGAAAATCTAAAAATATTTCTAAAGAAAACAGATGATAAATTTTATCTCGCGTTTTATCTCTTCACTATATTTTATTTATTTATTATAGTGAGATGAAAGAGAATCTATTGTATATATATCGAAGAAATCCTACTTTTCCTAAAATAATTTTAACAACTTTGATATGACTTCGAAAATGACAACCACTCTAAACAATAATATAGATGCATCTCAAAATTCATAAAATAACTGTGAGAAACATTTCGTTTATAGCAAAAATTTTAGCAGTTATTCCAAACCGAGAAATCAGATGACTTACTTTACATAAAGGAAATAGAAATCGTTGCATTAAGGTCCGCGCAGGATTAGAAAAAAGGACACGATTGAGAACACAGGGAAGTGATAGGAAGAGATTCGCATTTGCTCCGGTCGGATTTCGCGGTACACTGTTACGTGGGTATGACAAAGCCACCGGTATTACCGGCTCGATATCCCTCTCGATACGTCTTCTCGCGCGACAGCGAGGTAGTTTTGCGCTCTCGTCGACGCTGTTTTGCGCCTCGTTGCACCGCGGCGTGTAGAGCCATAATCCGGTCTGTAGAGGCGAAGGCAACCGCCGTTGTACGGAGTAAATGCAAACTGGTATACAAAAGCCGCGGATTCGTTTTCCCGATACGCCCAATTGCATCGATCAACGTCGGTTTTGGAGCATTCGTTACCGAGACGTGTGATTTGATATGCCATGAAACGGTCGCAAGAAACGATGGAGAATTTCAGTTATTGTAATACATTTGTTGGAATAATTGTTTCCTCCTCTTTGTCGACACTTTCTTGTTGACGTCAGATGTGAATTATGAATTTCTATTTGCGTACTTTCCAACGTCAGAGAGAATAACGAACTAGAAGCATAGTTTCGTAAAAGATCTCTTTTGTCGTCCGGAATACACTCCTGGTTTCGTTAACGATGAATATTTATATTTTATTGTGTTTACGTGTCTCTTCTCGCACAAAAGCATCTATACGCGCGAACATATCGCGGTCGATTCGTCCGCAATTTTTATTCAGTTTTCTGCGCATTCTCTTTTTAACGTGCAATGCTTCTGCTACAAAGCTATGTTGTGTCGAAAAACGGGTTTGCGTTCTCCACTGTTATCGCTATGACGTCGCTTTTAGAATTTATGTTGCACCAGCAAAGTTTTATTTGATAGCTTCAATTGTCTTTGCCGGTAACAAAATATTATAGACAAACAGAAATAATTTTCCACTGTCTTCTAATTAATCTCCCAGAAATAAAATACTTCAGATAGATTCAAATCGAATTACGAGTATACAATAATTCCTTCGATAAAATTGCCAGGTTACACGCAGATTTTTCCCGCGTCATGGGATTCGACATGTGAGCAGTACGGTATCTTGCGAGATCGAATCTCGAAACCGTACGAAACTAATTCACGGGCGCATTGTTCGAAGTTTCAAACAGGATGTTATTTATCGGCCAATATTACAACACGAACCGGTGAAAAGCACGTAACGAGAGACTTGCGTCACGCGCGGGTTGGGTGAAGTATTTTTCAAAACTGTATCGATGCATACCTTTTATTTAACGCGATTTTATTTAGAGGTTTTGTTTAACGTAACGTGAGAAATGAAACTTTAGCGGTCACTATTTCAACGTAATTAAACGGTGGTACTCCTCTTTACGCGACGTTGTTGAAAATGTTACGAACTACTTCGCCGTTTATCTTCTCGACCACTTTCGACAAGACGACACGTGAGAAAGGCGTAATGGTCGTTTCATCGTCGAATTCTCATTAACTGGATATAAGAATCCTTGTTTCTCCAGGTGAAAGAAGAATGATCATCAGTGTTAAACAATGTTTTAAACTCAAAGTGTCTTTGAAAAGAAATTTTCTGGGGATGCTTTGTTTCGCAATGTATAGATAAATACAAATATACGTCGCAATTATTTTATGCTGATTTATGTCGAAAATACACAATGCAGCATGATATTTCATATTGGCTTTTTATTTTCTATATAAGCAGACAATATAAATCTGCAGGTATCAAATAAATTTTATTAAATGTAGTATATATGTAATATATATTCAGTTTTACAAATATGAAAAATATATCTATCATTAATTAAAACACTGATTTTTGCAAAAATAAGATTAAAATACAGAAAGTGTTTAGATTAATTAATATTTATTTATTATCCGTATCAATATTAAAATAATATGTGTATAACTTAATATTTTTTTAAATTAACTTTCTCTTTTATATAATTATACATTGTTTTCAATGATCCGATCATTCTTGAATATAAGCATATTTAAATAAAACAGTTATATAAAATTTCTGCAAAATTGCGCCTTACTTAAGAAATAATGTCAAAAATGATGAAAAGACATAATTGTAATTAGTGCTAAATATAAAGAGGAAGATATAGAAATAGTATCCCTAACATTCGGGAATAACTTTAAATGGGGGATGTTAATCGATCGATGAGGCTATTCCCGAATGCTCAAGCAGGAGCGTGATGTATCTGTCTAATTCCGTGACACTGTAAATTTGAGACTGGCGATACCGGAAGCTGCTTTTCTGTTGATGTGAAAAAGCGCTGACGCACTGCGCTGATAAGCACGCTCGAAGAAAGTTCAAGGCAAAAGAGCATAATCCATCACGGGAATCATAACGCGACTTTCTTCTACCCTCGCGTAGCCGGATGCGAGATGCTCGTAAAAATGGACGGAGGGGTTCCTCCAGCGCAGTTTCGAGGGGGGTTTAACCGACCGACTTGCTACATCTTCACTAAAACGAACACGACCAGGATATTGAGTTAAGTTAAGCGAAGTTTAACTTTCCTACGGTGAAAAGAATTCTACTCTCGTGTGGCCGAAGAATTGGAGAATCGATCGAGCGAACGTGTGAGAAGAGTAGCTGGTGGATATTAAGCAAAAGCAAGTGAAAGGGTGGAAAGAAGCGAAATAGCGAAATAGCGAATTGTAACCCAGTGGAATAAACCGGTACAACATTTATAAGCGAAGCTTATAAATGCGACAATTAAATGTAAACTGCAGAGATTGGCAGCATAATAACTGTAATAATAATAAACGAGTGATAATAAGATATAATCCGCGAGTACAAACCGACATTTAATTGAATGCTCTCTATACAACTTAATATCCGAGTAATTAATGAAGAATTATGTAGCATATATTATTGAAATTACTAAATTACATATTATTATATTGTTACGATAAAATGGTTACTTATCGAATTATACTCTTGGCGCAAAATAAAATTTACAAATAATCCAAAATAATTTCTCTTAAAAAAATAATCAAATTTTGCATGAAAGATATACCTACTTCTAATTTTTTCGGTACTTGTCTGTCAATACAAAAGTTATTATCGCACATTATCTTTAAATCTTATAACTCATTCTACTCAATTAGTCGATCTTGTCTCATTATTTAAAGGTTGTTAAACCTCGAACGGAATATCTTAATATACGTAAAACTTTCTCGCTGAAGCACGCTTTATTTCAACCAAGTTAGCGAGTCAGGGCATAATCTTGGGTAAAATATGCGGAAATACACAATAGGAGAGGCACCTCGTTATGCATTTTGTTAATAAACCCTTACGTTAGCAGTGTGCTCATTTACGAGTTTACTTTTACTTGTTTGTGATGTAGGTTACGAACTATGAGTTTAGTCTCTAATTTAATGTTGAGATAAAAGTATTCAATTGTTTTAACCAAATACATTTTTCATACCTCAGCAATTTTTTCTCAACACTGTTATAAATTTTTTAAAACAAATTTTGATAATTTCTAATTTTTTTATGATTTGTAAGTACAATACACAGAAACGCGCGCCGACCGATAAAGTTGCGCGATAACTGTAGAGTATCTCGCGATCATCGAGACATCATTACACTAGTTCCATTCAGGTGCGACAAAAGATTCACCTCTGAAATTAAGGGCGCCGTTTCACGAAACAAGAGGTATGCCGAGAACGTTTTTCACGCGCTAGTATTCCATTTCGTGCGCGAAACAACTCGGCATTTCTCACCGCCCACGTCATAATGCGAAACTACCAACAATACCGTACGCATTGAGACTACAGCTCACCGTGTACAACAAATGGAGAATAGCACGTTCTGTTCTTACCCGTTATAAACATTCATTTATATCAGCAATGTAGACATAAAGCGACAGGAAGAATATTTTACATTATACATGTGTTTAATCATATAATAGAAAATATATTTTAAATGAATTAAAAAAACTTATTTCCACCAGAATAAAATTTGCTAGAATTACAGAGTTGTTGAAATTATTTAAAAAAGTTTTAGTCTTTTTATATCAAATATAACAATTGAAAAAAGTCTGTGTTAAATGTAAAAAGAGCGACATCACTTTGCAATTTTGTATTTAGTTTCCATTGAAAATTTATGCTGGACAAATAAAAATGTTCGTTAGTCAAAAATCGATGTCACCGTAATCTGTAATTAATTCTGCTTTACGGTTTTCCAAAAATATTTTACATACATGAATGCAAATTACATTAATGAACTTTATTGGAAAATCTCAATCTGTTTTCCATTACTAATAAAAACGATTCGATATGAACTATTTGTCACGGACATTTAAATGGCAGAAGAATGTATTTCCTAACATTTATAAAAATAGCTAGCAATTTTTATTGATAAAACTATAATTCTCGTAGGAGCTACATTATTTAATCTATAATAATTTCATTATAATAAATTGAAAAATAGAATAAAAAACAAGATTAACAGACAAATATAATTAGGCTGTCCCAAAATAGCCACGAAATTTCAGTAATTTCGAAACATAACTCTTATGAGCAAGAAGTTGACAGTTATTCTGGAAATATAATGAAATCTGTGTGCTTTTGGAGTGAGAGAAATTAATACATAGGACCTAAGCTAACAAGGTTTGTTATGATATGACATCTACAAAGTAGTGTATAATGGTGAGAGAGAAAGAACAAAAGAAAGGAAGAAAGAGATTTAAGCTCCTAAAATGTGCAAAACGTCCTTTGCTGCGAAAGTAGCACTTTGGCTTTTCAATAAAAGCAAGATCCAATAAAAAAGAAAAAGGTTCATGTTACATAAGTTAAATTTAACTTATTTTAACGATACAGCCGTTTTCGATGTTGTTATCCAAACGGATTTATTTTTCCCCTTTAACTTTATACGCGCCAGATTCCATAACGGTTCGGTAATATTGTAACAATGTAGCAATTAAATCGCTGTACTGAAAAAAGCTGTAAAATATGCATGGCTAATGTAATATTTCCCAATTATTGATGCTGTGTTAGTCTGGGATTAGGCATGTCATAAACGAATATCGCTCGATGCATCAAGCCACTACAGATAGGACGGCTTGATTGTGTTACGATAAAATCAATATTCTATTAGCTCGCGTGCGTATCAGCGTCAGGCTCATGGGAAATGAGAATCATTTCGCGTTGATGGGACGCGAACGAGTGCGTGAGACGTGGATGGTGCACATGGACAAATAGTCATATAGCCTGTCAGCTGTGCCATAGTTAAATGCGTGAGCACACACGAGCACTCGCCGGTACTTGAAAGCACTACAAAGAAACGCTTGATTCGAGGAGACTCGATCCCGTCAATCTCGTAATCAGTTTCCATTATCAAGCCAGAGATCCGTTCAACATGTAAAACATGTGATTCAATTAGACACGTAATTTAAAGATTAATTTTAATTTGATAAAACGATGTGAGATGTTTGAAGTAACGCGATAGCTTTTCGCATAATATTTCCTGTCTAACACAATTACCGTAAAGTGTGGGTGGAACTTTGCAAAACTCAACTTTTCTGGGTTAATCTTTCATAATCACGAGTTTCATTATCTCCTTTCATTATGGTAAGTGCCGGGAGAATTACGGATACGCGTGCGTTGACGCAAATTAATTAGTCGTAATAAAGACAGAAAGGACTAGGCATAACGTGCGTCATGCGTCTCAACGAATTCGACCGTTAATTTATTTCTGATGACTCTACATATGTGTCATAAGTACTTAAATACAGACGTATGAAAATAATCGCCGCTATTTATCACGAATATGAATTACTCATCGATAAACAGCGATACCGTCACTCTCCGCGTTGATCTGCTAGTATTGCACAATGTTAATGATAATATCGCTGATACGATAATTCTTGATAAACGCACGTCGACAAAGAACGACGTTAAGCCAACTGTGATGAATGGGCAACGAATCGAGAATGAATCGATTAACAGCGATAATGAAAGCCGCACTTCTACTAATGTTAGATCGACGAAGATATGAAACCGTCCGTCGTCAAATTATTCCCTCCCCTTCTCCGGTATTCAGCCCGGCCATATCCCGTAAAACCCCTCTGACGAAAAGTCGATGTAGCAGACAATGACCCAACGTCACCAGGGTGTCTTCAAAGTTTCGCACATGATCTTTTATTGAGAGTTTCGGGATAGAAGTTGCAAGATCGAAAGGTCCTACGAAGACACTTTGCGAGGGTCGCTGATCGTTTGATAAATAAAAAAAATTGTAACGGAGCTCCCCTATATTTGATTATGATAAAATAATTTTCAGCAATATTTTAAGAGATTTAACTATATAATATTTATAATATATTCTATTCTTAAAAGATTATATACAGTATCGTGTATCGAACTTTTCACACAATGAACTTTTTAAATATGGAGAAAAAGAAGGAAAAGGAAAAGAATAGAAAATATGGTAGATTTCTCGTATTTCAGTTACTTACAGATATTTTACATATGCAAGATTTTCCAAAAGATCGCGCAAAAACATGGACCATGTGTTAATGAAATATTTTATAGCATGGACGCGGAGTGGTGAATTTCCGCGAAAGCTTTCTAACGCGAGGAAAGCGAGCAATAAAGAAGTCAGCTTTCCGAAAGTTATTCACGACCGTAGAAATAGGTCGAACGGCTTCGGGGAACGATAGAAATTTCGCGACAACTCATCTCTGTATTTTATGTGTATACGTATGTCTGCAGGCGATAAAACTTTCTTCTAAATATTAGAATAATATCGTATTTACGTAAACTTCGTGTCGCGCAGGGAATGCACCAGCTGTGAAATAATATGCTGGAGATGAGAAACAAACGTAAAACGTTTATAAACCTTGTTACCTCTGCCATGGGGGCGCGGAAAATGTATAAAGTCGAGGCAGTTAATCACTTCTCTCTCGCCTTAATCCTCATGCTGGCAGCATCTGCCTGCGAGAGATTCGTGTACCTGCATAATTATCATTTCACTCTAATTGTAAGTCACATTATCACAGGCGGTAAAATTAACCACGAAATTTGCAAACTTGTCTAGCAATTAGAATTATTGCGAGAATTTTAAAACAATTTCATTTTCAACAGTTTTTTTCGTTTCTATTTTATTTTATAATTTATTGGAATAATCTATTAGAGGCTATCTATTTTATAGCTAATTGTAAGTGCGACGTGGCTACACAAGTTGAAAATTATGAATGACCGTACTATCATAATTCAGGTGCCCGTACGAACCATTTGATACATAATCGATACGTATAACGCATGCCGCAGATTAGTCAGAATAACAAATGATCTTCGATAATATACTCGTGTATTATAATGTAGCGAACAATTGTTTCGGAATAATTATATCTTGAATCTAATATGCAACTCAATCCAAAAAGTGTGTGAGCACATTAAACACATTAACCTTTGATAAAACTTTTAGAATCGGTTTTTTACAATTAAGTAAAAGTTAAAGTCTTATTAGCTCTAAAAATTTCGATTTGCTAAAAGTTTACAAATTATAACTTCTTTTTCAGAAGTTTCTCGTTTCTATTTGCGCAAAATATTTTAAATTAAAAAACTACAATCTTTTTCTAAGATCTAAAAATAATTATGAAAAATAAAAATTTTATATTAAATGCACAACTAAAAAATATATGAAAGTGTTTAATTTTTCTTTAAATAAAATTGGATTTCAAATTCCATATACATACATATCGAAAGTAATTTTACAATTTTAAATATATGCTTTTTTGCATTTTATAGCAGTGAATAGATACCAATTATTCGGTGTGCATATTTAAGGAAAATCTGATACAATATCGCGAAATTTCATCCTGTTATAAGATGTTCCTTCGACCTAAAATCACGCGCAATAACATTTCCATATTCACGACATTAGCACCGAAACGCGGTTTTCATAAAAACACAAATTTAATGTGTTTTACATTATTAAAACTGCTAAAACGTACCTGAAGCCCTCCCGCGATAAATTTTATACATTTATAGGTATGAAATGCAGTCCATAAATTCCTGAATATAATTGCTTTAATAAAAAATAATTACAAAAACAATAACTAAAATTCTGATAATTAATTATAAAGTAATTTATTTAAAAGATTCATTTTTAAAAAGTGATTAATACATAAAATAATTAACGATATTAAAGCAACAATAACAAATGTAAATAGAAGACATAATATTTCTGAATAATCTTTCCTCATAAGTTTCGCTCCTTTTGATCAAAGCTCTTTTGTCGAAAAGCTCCCGAACATTTAGTTATGTTTACTTCATAAAACGAAGCACACAAAGTGCAACCTCCAACCAGTTATACGCCCGCCACAAAGGACAATGTATTATTAACCGGAAGATCACGAAGATGCGCTAAGCCAACATTATTCGCAGCTTTATTAGGATTCTCCTCAAAGAGACTCAGTAAGCCTGGAGGGATAAACTTTTAAGATATTCCGCGAGAGAGAGAGAGAGAGAGAGAGAGAGAGAGAATGCGAATGGTATGCACGTGTACGATTTCCAGTTAAGATAATTCGAATCTCCATTTCATCCTGGGAAAACGAAAGATAATTAAGAGCCCGCGGTGCTCGTCGATCTTCGATTCGGCGTTAATTAAACATTCAGTTTCCATGAACAATTGTCGCGGTCAAACATGCGAACGTTTACGTGAATTAAATACATTTGGCCTATACTCATTGTTTTATAAATGTCTGTGATTTGCAGTTAATGAATATTAACTGCAAATAATATATTACGCAGCAATCGCGCACATTTTATCGCTGCAAATATTAATTGTATTACTTGCGTTATTTTATGATCGGGAATTTACGCGCCTTTTTTCGACAGTTTTATGAGATCGTAAAATAAATTTATCGTTAGCCTCTACCTCTCGTCATCGTTATGACACTCGAATCAAAGATTAATACAGTTCCAAAAATAACTATAATCTTCTTATCACGCTTTGCTCTTGTCATATTTCTGCCGGATAAACTTCTTAAGCATCATAAACACGCATATCCGCAAACGTCTGGTTTAGAGCACCCTTAACTGTCAACGACCGTCTCGTGGACGTCCGACTATGCAAACTTCTTGATTTATGTCCGCTGGGATTAATTACATGAGCGAACTTGAGGTAAATATCATAAATACGAATGAATGCAAGCAATAAATCACTCTATTATCAACAACCTCACGGGAGATTGAGATCAAGCCCTATCCATTATTTTACGAGTGAAAGTTACTCTTTGCAGAAATCATTAAGCATCATAAGGAACATCGCATCGACTTTAATTCTCTTTCGCATTTAAATTATGATTCCCAAAGTGATCATTGTAATAACATTTAATTGAACAGAAAAACAAAGAAAAACGTGGCAAGTATTTCGAAATAATCTCATTCGTCATTTAAAACTCAACCGCCATGTGAGAGCTAATTTCGAAATTGAAAAACGTCCGGCCGCACCGTCCGCGTCAGCGACTTGATTCGATTAACAATTCGCTCAGAAATAATTTCATGCCGCGTTACACATCTTCATTAAGTCGAAATCTGGCCTCGGAAATTCACGTAATTTTATTCTACCGGACGCGCCCGTCGAGGCGACGATATTTCACGCGATATCCCTGACAAATCAGTGAACTCTTCTTTCCGGTGACACGTCGCGCGAATTCCACAGGATAATCATGGATATCTCGTATTATTCTTCGAAATATTTTTATCCTATTCTGTCATGTTCTGTACAGTGGCGCTTAATTAATGGCAGCAATGTGCAGAAAAGACAAATTGCTGCCAGCAGACCATGGCGTTTATAATTCACTAAATATCAATGGCACTTGCGATATATTAAATGACACATTTTATATATTTATATTATTTTTCTTTTTTCTTGGAAGATTTTGTATTTATTTATTTGTATTTATTCTTATGTGTAACGGAGAAAGGTAAAAATATTAATTGTGTGTCAGCTATGTGGCATGTATTCGACACGGCACCATTTATTATCACCTCTTTATCTATAGATTGTGCACCTTTTGGCATCTTTAGACGATTCGTCACGTCTTCCTGAAAGGAGCGTGTCAGGCAAAAATCGCCATCGCAGTTTAACGAGACGTATATCGATGGTCAGGAAACACGATATCCGGCACAGGGACAGCATCCTCAGAGGAGCGACAGCGGATGGGAAGGATGATGCGTCCCTCGCGCGGAGGGACGGCCGATCGAGGAAGAGCGTTTTGCACGTCGCCGAGCCGCCGTCGGCGGGCCAATTAGACATAAAAGTGCTTGGTTGTGTGTAAAAGCGGGCTCGGAGAGGAGGAAGTCGCTGCCGAGGTCGGGAAAATTGCCGGGCGAGAAGCGAACGGAAGAGCCGTGAGAAATGGCCGCCGGTAAGTGGAAGTGGAATGCGAACGAATTAAGCACTCACCGCAATGCACAATGCACGAAGGTCTGGCTATCGGAGAAAGTGGCCTAACACGCGCGTATTAATAGCAGCCCCGGCGAGACTCGGGGCTTGGAAATTAAACTTCTCTTTCATTTCTCGCGCGTCAAAGAGCACTCGTGCGAGCAGGAGCTTTGTGGCAGCTGTGATCGATATCCATAATCCAGCAAGCGCTTCAACGTTTCCTCGCGCCGCGTGGTTAAATACCACTCTCTGCTTCACTCTTCTTAGAGCCACACAGGCTTGTTAGCTTACACATCGTAGTGCGCAAATTTCTAATTGCTTCGCGGCATCGAATTGCACCGACGCGGTTAGTGTAGTCTGACCCGTCCGTTCTGTTTCCACTGAAACACGCTCGCATCTCTAGATTGCGATACGCTATAGCGCATTAGTACGTGCTTGTACCTTTTTTCTACAAAGTAGCGTAATATTATATTAAATTCTTCTTAGTTATAATTGTAAAGGATCTATTTTATGATTCCAATAAGTAGTGTCTTCTTTTTTTTTAAAGGTTCTTCAATAAAAAGGTTCAGAATAATTTCTGCGATGATGACAACAATTTGACTTGTCACATTTAAAATATCAAAACTATATTAATTCTCTTTAAATAATTAATTCTGCTTAACTTAATCTAAATCTTCTTATATTACTTCTACAAGCATTATGATAACAATTATGATAATTTTCGAGAAGAACTCAAAAAGTTCTAATTAATATGCATCACATTTTTACTCATCTTACTCATCAGAAAAAGCTTCCGAAACTTTCACAAACATCCATCTTGTTATATGCATCTATTACGTATAATCCTGGCATATATTATGTAAATATGCAAGTATATAATTTATTATAAAATTTTCTTTTCGAAAGAATTATCGATATAACTGTAGGGAAATGTTGTAATATCAATTAAATATACATTATACAAGGTTCAACTTATCTTCGCATGGAAGAAACTCGTGTCCAGAGAGACTCATATCCCGATACGAGGAAAATTAATGCTTAATATTATCTAACAATAAGTAATTCCGAATATTGAAATTTCTAAAAGAAATTTATTTAAACTCCAGCTGTTCTAATTAATCAATTACATACACATATGTTGATAAATAATATTCTATACAAAAATATTTTAATTATAAAATATCTGCTCGTATATTTCTTCCATAGAATTTATTTAATGTATAACATATTTCTCAAGCAAGAAAATATATAATAATAAATTTTTAATGGCAATTTTGATTGAAATTATAAATATGTACCGCTTGCAGAAAAAACTTAAAATTTTAATTAGATTCTCTCATGCATTTTCAGAGAATAGCAACTTAAACATTCAATGCATTCAAGATGAAATAAGCTTGCTCGGTTACGTGACTCCGCCCCAATCCGCATGCATCTTTGAATCGCTAGAGATGCAGTCGTCTTCTGCAGGAAGTGTGGCGTAAAAATGGGAAGAAAGAGATGACCTGCCAATTTCGGGTGAACCTTTCCCGATTTCAATTTTCGCTGAAAATAGTTCGTGCCGCTTTCGTTTTCCCGGTGAATTCTTGGTGCAACTAGTTGCTGTATTATCGTAAATAGTGCACACATTTTGTATAGACATAAGGTTTAAGACTTACTGGGATCCACCGACGGGATAGACCGCGACAAGACTTTTAACAAAATTTCTATCGCCTTTAAATATTGTCCAGCATAATATATATTTTTTTCAATTGTATGACAGCTATTTACAAAGAATTATTATTAATTCCTTATAATCGTTCCATATAACTGTCGTTCTAAATATAATTACTAGTTGGAAACTTTATAATTAATTTATATATTAAAATTTTGATTCACGTACATATTAGCGAAATCTCTTTGTTGCGTCTCAGCATTGAATGACATATATACAAATTTAAAATTAAATTTAAATTTAATTTATTTCAGAATTCAAATAAGTTAAAGTAACTGAGATATTTATAACTATTTCTTCAACATTCATTCCTGCGCGCGCGTATAACCGATTCTATAAATTTTCTACAATAATATTCGAGAAGATAAAATTAAAGTCTAATTCCCTTTTTAAACCTTAAAATCAAATTTCTATTTTTGCCATAATGAGAATCCAATTAATTAAGAATAAGTGGTCTATTTATAATTTCCTACGGTAGCAGATAAAACTGATTACTTTCAACTGGAGATGGAACTTCAAACTAAAATTACTCCCGCCGTCAGTAGAGAATTTCGCGACGTTGCTCTTCTAACAATAAATTAAATAACTGTCAGCCATTTTGATTTTGATTGAACTCTTCTTAACATATATAGTGACGAGCACGAGGCAAAAGAATAGATAAACTCGTAATTGAAAGTCATTTCCATTTGTATGACATCGTAGAAGATTACCGTGAGATGATCGTGACCCATTTTCCGCGCCATGGCATTTAGCGTAAGCATGCAGTACATGAAGCAAACTCACATTGCACAGGATAGCTTAAACACATTCCAAGGGTGTGCGCATCCGCAAATATCATCAATTAATGAAACAGACAACTTTCGGTAAGCCATTTAATAGCGATAAATAATGAGAGCATGTTATTTCTTCATTCGCATTGTTTCGCATATGATATGTTCAAAAGAAAGTCACGATGGCAACGGCAGAAGTAACGGAACGGAAGATTTCTCGGAACGATATTCTCCATCTCTCATAACGTCTGGGCATTCTTGTACGTTCCATTCTTAAAGGCGGTGAAAGGAAACTCGCGACAAATCGGGAAAAATTCGAGTGTGTGAAAATCCAATGAAAAATGAAAATCCCATATGCTCGCTTACTTTATCACGGCAAGGATCCGCAAAAATTGTATTTTCCATGCCAGTAAAAGCTCGAGAGCATCACGCGGAATATGACCTACCTCCCCCTCTTGCGATACTTCGCTTTCCTCCGGGAATATGTAATTTCGTTTCGATGTACACATACACGACGCGAAAGAGAAAAGGCGAGAGCCAGAGAGTCAGGAAAAGAGAGCAAGAGAGTATTTCACAAATGGATCTATTTTTATCCGAGAGCGCATCGTGACTGCATCTTGGTAACTGGAAATTCGACGTATCTCTCGAAGGCGCGCTGCGAGAGCTCGAAAGTGTGGAGGATTGAGAGAAATTGTCGGTTATTGCCTGAGAATTTTAGTTCCTCTATTAGTGGGAATTGTAGGTAGAGACGTTACATCCTAAAATGAAAAATATGCTTTCAGTGGCTGGATTTACAACAACAAATCGCTTCTTTTAAAATGATTTCACAAATGATATTTCGCTCCGCATTATAATAATGCATTTCAGCTTTAAGAGAAATAAGGCAATATTTTTACGAATACGCTCTTTGAAATATTTGCATTGAAGAGTAACATAAAATTCGCTTACTCCATTTTTTTTCTTACTTTCCAAGGCAGTTTTAGCAGATTACATAAATGCGTCATAATCATAAACGTAAAATTCTTTCGTCCTATTCTTCGCGAGATAATTTGACCGTAATGCGGTCGTAAAAGGTTTTCTGACGGCGCAATTAAAACTGAAACGGGCGGAGATAAGTTACAGCGCGTCCATGCGTAACTACACGTGACGTTTATTTAGAATTGCGGCATTTTGAATATACGACGAAATTTATGAATTTATCGCGATGTAACGCGACGCGCTCCAGAAAACCGTGAAATCGCGCGTCTTCGCCTCCCCCCCCCCGTTGTCTTCCGCGTCTCCACCTATTTTCCACCCCCCCCCTTCCCCGACAGCGAAAACGGAAGTGGCATGGCTTTGATCTTGAAATTACTTTACTGGAGCGTAATTCAATTCCGAGTGTAGGACATGAGAGAAGAGCCGCGTGGAAAATCGTTATTCGCAATTAATTTTTCGTTCGTGCCGAAGCTTTTTAATTCACACCTACAATCTTATTACTTAATCCACAACATTATCGAAATTTTTAATGGCCAATATTAATGGTATTTTAACCATGCAACTTTATTTCGCCAAACATGATTGGATTAATCTCTGTAAATCGAAGGGGAAAAAAAGAGTAAAAATGATCGTTTTATAAGAAGTTATCTAACGTATACAAAAACTGAAGAAAAAAATAAACTAAAAAATTAAAAATTAAACCATTTCGATCATGCGTTCTATAAGTAGTGCTTAATTTATCGTAAAAGTTTTATCGACTGTTCTGATGTTTTCGTGCATTTGCAAATTGGGTTACATTGGTTACGTCGTTGGAACTCTCAATCACCTAACAAAGCCAACCCATTTTTCCGTGTAGTGCGAAACGTATTCAGTCCGCTACAAGAACGACCTGTGTAAACAAAACTGTGAGAATTCATTATCGCGGTAAAAGTAATTGCTGTCGTCGCAATTTTTCTCTGTCTTTAACCAATATGTCGGTAAACGTCGGGAAATGAAAAAAAAGCTCTAGCATTTCTGAAGAAAAATAGCTTGTTTACTCAGTAGGTTCGATAAATCGCGAGATCTACGGCTCGAGGGGATTTCTCCTGAAAAATGGCCATTTGGGTAACCCAATTTTGTGGGTCTTAGATAAAAGTACAATCCTAATAGCCAACGGATTAGATTACTGCTCAGTCGTAAAAGTTTTACGTATGATTAAGAATAAAATCCTCTTATATTTCTTACATAATTAATGACACCTGAGTGTCAATTAATTGTGCTTACATGTAAATTGATGTGAGGTATAGTAATGCGTTTGGTAATAGTATATACCACTGATTTATAAATGAAATATTATATTTTGCTTTGGGAGTTGTGTAATACCTTTTGACAGAAGTCGATCATATCTCGCTTATTATACTTTTAACGTTATATCTGATGTCATACATATTTCGTGATGATATATCTTTCTCGGAGCATTTTACAATTTTTCGCTCAGCGCAAATAGAATAAATCACGCTGACATTTTCTTTACGATGCGAATCTATTCGTACGCGCGCGTGCGAGCGAGTAGGGAAATTCTCATGGCTCTCCGCAAAAGTGAACGGACTTACAGACCGTAGGGAGGCAACGGTGTGCGGATTATCGTCTCTGCATTAGCCATTCTACCCGCCCCATTCCCTGCGGGACATTAGATCCTTTCTGGAACGTTGAACTTGAACATAGGCCAAGATTACGCGCGGAACAACCAAATACCAGCGTATGCATTTTGTAATCCGTGTAATATATGTATATATGTCAGTTAGATCATTACATCGTTTATCGATCTAATAATCAGTCTATAAATAAGAAAAAAATATGGTCTTTTAACACAAACAATTATCTAATTATCAAATGGCTTCTATTAAATGAAGTGATTAATATTAATTTTGTTTTAAATGTTTTGCAATATTGTAATAATTAAAGAAGAAGAAAATATAATTCAAAACTTAATATATTCTTGATGAGATAAATTTTTTATAAAATGTCTAGTTGCATACTGCATAAGGTAGTTTCATTAGCATTAGATTGCACTTGCATGTTTTTATTTGCTCTCTTAACGGCGCTCGTGATATCTAATTGCAAATTTAATGCAAACCAAAACGCTCACATAATTCAACTTTGCACTTAGAATAATATGAGTCAAATATGCACGCGATTTCAGCTCGGTTATGTAAATTATTTCGTAATTTCTAACTGAATGCATAAAATTTGATATTAACAAAATGTACACATATAAAAAAACAAAAGAGAAACAGAGAAAAATAAAATAGAAGTAGAGAGAAATTGCCATATTCATATTTCTTGTTCATAGTTCTTGTTAACACAAATATTCTGATAATTTATAATGATTCTTAAAAAGTGATAACATTTGTTCTTGTTGATCCTTTCTTGCATCTTACGTCATGATAAAGAGAAAATAGTAATATTCAAGAGCAAATATCGTGTCATAATAAAATATTAAAAACTCCACTAAATAACTGTATAACTTTGTTTAATTTGTCGAGAAATGTATTTGCTGAAAGATCTCTTCCACTTAAAATGTACGCAAAGGGAAGACCCGATGCAATAAAATAAGATACGGAACTATTTAACTATTACGCTTGCTTTCACTTGTAAAACTTTTGGCCAATGTAAAGTCAATGTTTTCTAAAGAAATTTAAAGAAAATCTTAATTTGCAATTACTTAGCGCTGACTACAGAAATTTCTTCTATTATCTTTAATTAATTTAAAATTAATTTAAAAAGAATATAGCACTGTAATATATAAAGATATACATATAAAACTTTTTAAGACTAATTTCGGAAATTTGTAGAGATATCTTAATGTAAGACTCAATCAATTTTTATAAATAATAACACGCGATATAAATTCTCATTAAAACACAATTTCGAATTCGTCAAAGAATCTGTAAAATAAAAATTTCACAGCTCTGAAGCAGTATATTTCACAGTATATTTCTGTAGAATACAAAATCTACTTATAAAATAAAGCGGATTCAACGACAGATTTCAATCACGTCGCTATTTAAATTCCGGTGACAAAAAGAAGGCGATAAAAAAATCACGATTGCGGTCTGTATCGGCGAGAAATTTAACCAGGTTTATTGCATCGTGCGGCATGATAATAAACCGGTCATATTTTTCCCGTGATGCCTGCACAGCCAACGGAATTCCGCAGATGGGATCGGTTTACGGTGAGCGACAAGTTATGGCAATAATTATCGG
Source organism: Tetramorium bicarinatum (assembly GCA_928718305.1). NCBI lineage: Eukaryota > Metazoa > Arthropoda > Insecta > Hymenoptera > Formicidae > Tetramorium > Tetramorium bicarinatum. The sequence continues at coordinate 4,624,913 of OV788322.1, read as the reverse complement.
GTTTTGTGCATTCGCGACTAGACGCGCCGATAGTTAACGAGCACTTCGCACGTTCCATTTGCATCCTCAATGGAAATGCTTTACAGGATAACTATGGTCGTCTCTCGCAGAGCGTCGCCTCTGCCAGGCGGGGCCGTGAGTTCTCCGCAAATATTTGACGCCGTAACGCGAAGTGTTCACGCGGCGCGAAATTGCGGATTCGCGTTCGACGAACGTTGCCGCGAAGTCGACTCTACGCCATTAGCCGTGATAAAAATTTCCGTGAAGTACGGCTTTCATCGTGAAAACTCAGGGATTCGGAAAATCGGTGTAACCGAAAGTACGACTGAATGAAGGAGGGATTGCTCGCATTTATCATTCGAAGGCGCTGACTTTGCAGTTCAACGAATCCTTAACACATTATGACGTAACTGCGGGACATCGCAGTCTCGTCCTAGTAATTGAGAACCATTCAAGGATCTTGATCGATCATCAACAAAAATATTTAAAAATTAAAGAATTTAATTCACAGGATATTGCAAAAATATAGAATCATGTATCGGAAAATTCATTAAAATTTAATGCAAAAATATAATTGCCTGTATATGAAATATGGAGAAATATGCAGAAATATATTTGCTGTTTAATGAAAGAGACTGCACGTAGATTTTTTTCTAAGACGTTTTTCACAAGACGTGTTAAAAATTTGCTACATCTAATAGTTCTAATAGCTACTTTAAAAATGATATATGTATCCTAATTTATTATTTTAATTCTCTTTCGCCTCTTTTCTTTAATAAAACTTGAAACTTTGATTTACGTTCTTCGACTGAGCGTAAGAGATATATATTTCAAAATTAATGTGTCACTCCTACATATTCAAACTTTGTAAAGAATGAGAAAATGCTACGACAAAGAAGTCACGTTGAGTTTGAGAGAAGAAGGTAATAGCGCATGCATTGTTAGCTCTGCTTATACAAAGAACCCGAACAAGATGCGAGGGAAACCAGAACGCGTTTCAGAGCTGCACACCCTTCACAAAATGGTACTCAAATTCTTAGTAGCGGCCGTCGTTTAAATTTTAAATAAAGCCGGGTTTGCGCGAGGATTCAACTGTCCAGGCAGGTAGACAATGAATTTCTATCATGGGTCAGCCCTGCCGTACCGAGAAGTCAGCCAGAAATCGCGAGGCGCAACGAGGGCGTTCCCACGGAATTACCTTGCCCGAAATCGCCGGAATAATATTTTGAATCCCGCTGGGATAAAATATTCGTCGTTTCTCAAAAGTCTGAAATTGGAATAAATTTTGCGAGTGTGAAGGACTGGCGAGGAAAGGAAGAAAAGAGAGAATTGCAATGTGATGAAGTGAAGAAAGATGACCAGGAGGGAGACGGGAAAGAGATCGGTTCATGCTCGACATGATGTCCATGGGGACGAAGATTATTCGGGGCGGTAAAGTCCGAAGGATCAGCTGGGCTTTGATGTCAAGATCCCCAAGAGTTGACCTATTCAAATACTGCATCTGATAAGGAGAGTATTTGCTTAAGGCTTTGATCGAACTAACGGGAATTTCGAACTTTGAACGATCTGGCTCTTAAGTATGTATACGAGATCGCTATCTTAGAATGTATAATAAGCATAAATTTATTATCAATGCAAAATAAGATTAATTAAAAATTAATATATATAACTACATGTAAACAAAATAAATTAAAATTAAGAGACAAAGTAGATAATGTTAAAATTACATACAAAACACAATATACATTCAAAATGCATTTTACTTCTTACAAATATATGTATACATATATATCCGCAATATTTGAGATAAAAGCTCATGAAAAATTTTCCTTTATATTAAGTTAATATTACGCGAAACTTAATAACATTCTTACATTAAATACGTTAATTATGGTTAATCATCAATTAGCCTATAATAGCATATTCATGTAATCATAATATTCATTCGATTTGAACTTTTGCGTATACATGCCTGAAGATAATTCCTGCACGGCAGATATATCAAACATTCTTCATTTATAGCTATTGTGTTGTAGCTATCGCGATAGCTATAGATTATGATGGTTCATAGCGATGGTTTATGCGACAGCAACCATCGAGAAGCCGTAAAAGCAATGAGAATTTTTGCGTCGAGATTTTATAGATTCTTCGCAAGTCGCAGTCATTGTCTCGGAAAATAGGTTCTTAAACAAAGGTTGGTACGCGCGCGAGCGCCACTCTATACTCGCGAAATTCCATTTCCCGATGTAACGTTGGAAAAGCGTAGCGAAAGTGTGATATCGGTATTGAAAACATTCAGCCATTTTTCGATGCACAAAAGAATCCTACCGATATTCTTTTTCTATTTAAATCGTTTTTTATATGTTTCATATCCATCAATTTGAAATTGAATTAAATATTTATGCTGTTTTAAAAGAATATTATACATGAAGACATTCACAAGAATTTCAAATAATATTATAATTATTGAGATTCAGATTATTCAAATTAATATGTCAAGTCAAATAAAATAAAATCTGTTTAATATAAAAAATAATTTTATAACGTATTATGTTTTACAATAATTTATTCAGAAAATAATTTTAATTCATAAAAATGCTAATCTTAATTTATAAATTAATGTTAGGGTTAAAAATTAAAACCTAACCGACATTGTCGTGTAATATTATATTAATTATCTCAGCAAGTATCCAAAAATCAATATTAAATATATAAATAAATTCAAATAAAAAATTAAAGTTCAAATTTCGTAATTTTAGATAAAAATTTTAACAAAATATTGCTGCTAATAGATCGAAACTTTTTAGAAATACCGAATGTTGTATAAGATACAATGCATTCCAACAGCATGTAGTATGAATTCTTTATATGTTGCTAAGATTGTAACCTGACTAGTAGTAGTATCTGGCTATGCGGTAACATGAAAGCCCATAGATTCGGTCTGTCAAGAGTCAAATCGGATCCTGACGGTACACTGAACGTTTGATTGTGATTTGTGAGTTGGAGGTTGCGAGGCTAATAAGTAGTTCAGAGACACAACGTCAGCCAGTAGTTGTGCCCGATGACAAAGCGGACGCGGGTTCCGACTTAAAGTCGACAGATGATCGATTACCTTGCATCAATGCTCGACAAGAGACGAATAAAAACATGATTTGTAAACATAAATTACAAACAATGCATTTTTACTTTCGTAAACAAGGAAATCTCTTCTTTCGAGGATATTACATGCTTAAAATTTAAACAAATATTTCTCTTCTAGAAAAATAAATTTTTATTCGAGATTTTATTCGAAGCAAACGATTGTTTAATATATTCTTACAAATTTATCATCCTTTTTCGGAGGAAGTATTACTAAGATTTTTATCAAGCTTTTAAGTATCATGCGTTCAGGATAACGCTCTCAAAGATAAACGAGCGGTGAAGGAAATTCGATGAATCATATCATACATTTTCTTTACAACGCTGCACCGGCAAAATTGACTTTTGATAAGATCGATCGATGACCTAGACAAACTGTTCGGAACGCGCAATTTCGCAAGGAATTTTTGTTTATTTTCATTAAAATTTCGCTTAGATCACTACTTCTCTACATATCTATCGGTTTATCTATATTTAAATTACATAACAAAAATTTTTAAATACTGTAATTTCTCCGGATAATATTCTAAATTTTCTTTTACATTATAATTTTAATTTTACTAATGGTGGTGGACGCGCGCTATTTTTCATTTTTTCACGATTTAAGATTTAAAAAAATTTTGTTCGATAACTTGAATTATCAAAACTGTTATAATACATATGTCTCCGCGTTGATAGCTACTCTCGTAATATAAAGTCAGTCAAGTGAGAGAAACAATCAGCATCGCGGAAAGCAGGCAACAATATTTCGAGACTTACAAGACGCACGATAAACCAATATTTATGGACACAACGTTACATTTTATTTCGCAAACATTTAACTGCTCGCAAATATGAACTCTGATTTATTTTAAATTATACAGAAACCATATTGCCAGTGAGATAGGAAAAACATCGTTCTTTTCCAATACGTATTCGTACATGAAGTACTTGCATCTAGAGATAAAATGGATTCTTTATTATATAAAAACAATTTCTACATTTATTATTTATTAGAGAATAAAAGACATTTATCTTTGTAAAAAACTAACGGCTATTGTATGGATGTAAATAACGAAAAATTTTCGCACGAGAAAATCAAAGAATTGACACACCAAATGAGCCCATTTGACCAAACGGAGTGGAAATATCGTCTGCGGAAAGTTCGTCCGTTAGTGGCGATCGAAGTAATTAAAATGAAAACGTGTCAAACAGATGTTATAATGTCAGCATTAACGAACACGTTTCTCACCGCGAGCAATAAAACTTCATAACTATTTCATAAACACAGATAGGTGGATTGTGCGAGAGATATCGATATAATTTATTTTTCCTGCTTATTTCCTCAGATATCCTCCTCCTCTTGCGCAGATATTGAAACTTCTTCGAACTCGCTTTTTTCGTTTTTTTGCACGCCTACCTCTTTTCATATGAAATGAATTTATTTTTAAAACAAATTGCATACATCGTCGAGCTTTGTATCTGCAACTCGACTTTGATTTATAGATAAATAATTTGTGAAATGTGTACATATTTGTGACCATTTGTCAGGATTGCGGAAAAGCTGCAACAATTAAATCTCTGCAGTTCCTTTCTAAGGGAAGAGGAAGGAAGGACTTATGTATCAATCATCTCCGAATGCCGGCATTCATGCATAATCGTGCGGAGTCGCGCTCGCTTAAAGGCGAACGATCCCGAATACGTCACCAACCACTTTCAGTTGCTAGGGAATACGCGAGATATTCAATTACCGTCGCGGTGAGAACGCGTAATTAACATCTTTGATGATGTTCCCTCGGCGTTACCGATGTGCGCTCGATCAAGCCCTTCCCCTCTTCGCGTACGTGTGCGAGGAGACCCACCGAAATTTAATTAATCACGCAACGTGATTGCCGCGGGAGTCTCGTGCCCGAGAGCGGAATAATCAAAACGCATTCTGCAGTCGCGTGATTTCAATGGCGGAGCATATCCACCGCGGATTTCTGGCGATTGTTATATTCCCGCGTTACCGCGCTCTGCGAGGGACAAACTTCGAAAGCGTACGTGTTGTATTTTCCAAATTATGCTCGAAGGACAAGCGAGTTTGATGAACTCATTTACATAACACAGCAATTGTACTAATAGTAACAGCTTCACTAAATAAGCCTGATTCAATGATTCGCTGTCGTTTTCTAAATTATGGCATCTGCAATATAAATTGATTTTAAAGAAATTTTCATTTGATGTCTCTTGTTAGCTATTATACTATTAATACTATCAGTTTAACATTATTGTTATAAAACTGATGAAAAATTTATGTTTTTATCTTTGCAATTACAATATTTGCTAAATAAATATTATTTCAATGAAACAGTAGGAAAAAAAGATATTGAATAATGCAATTTCAATGAAATTATTCTGTAAATTACTAAATGCAAAACATCGCTTCACGAATTACTCAGATTGTTATTGGTTTTCGTCCAAACCAGACGAACAGAGTAATCTTACAACCGATTTTCAAGGATGGAAAATCGAAGGCGAGAAAATAACGGAGAGACACAAAGAAAAACGGTGCTGGAATCTCGTCAGGACTTAACGAATTTATTTAGGTCTGCCTAATTGGATTGTTTTAAATCCCATTACATTCGTTTCTATCGGAATCTACTGCTCCAATTTATCTTTGTAAATGTGTGTCAATTACCGATATCCTATTTACGTACATGTCTATCAAGTCTTTGTATGCAAGCGACATAATAAAGGCAGGACAATTCACATAAGGTTGTATATAAAGTTAGAGAAAATTCACTTGATTACGTAACCTGTATTACGAACAATTGTTGATTTTATCTCTTTATCTTTTTAATTTAAAATCTCTGCGTTAATTGTAAGCTAATGTGTTTTTCACACACATACACCCACACTATCAAGAGTAAGATATTTCGGATTCATCGCAGAGAGATTTGCATATGAAAATAGTCGCGAAACTATGAGCAATTAAACTTTTGCTACAATATCTCATCTTGTATAATATATTTATTTAACAATCTGATATTTTTAAATCTACATAATTATAATTATAACTGGGCATTGTTATGCATTCTCGTACTAAATAAAATTAAAGTAAGTCAGGGGAAAATGCTATAAGAAATATTATAGAAATATGAACAAATCAATAGTTAACGCTTCGAAATTTTTGCAAGATGATAGTTAAATTTTATCAAATATCGTAGAATTCACAATACTTAAAAAAATATATAATTTAATATAAAAATAAAAAAATTATGTCAGTATTTGTGTAAATAAAATAGTCCGTTACACTAATGGTGTTTTTCCTAAAGTGGCGTGTTACATCACGAGGAGACGATGCCACTTCTGACTCTTCACACACTGACGTCACAGAAGAAACAGCTATTCGGGTCATAAAATAGCCATTTCACGTTTAAAAATATGTTAAACATATCTGCTTTCAATGAAAAGAAATTATAAAAAATCTTAAAAAACGAGAGTATTATAGAAGCCTTATTTAGTTTGAACAGAATTTCCCAGATTCTTCAAATTTAACACGAGAACTAAAAAAGTTTTATTCGCATCATTCGTTATATGAACAATATCATTAATAACTAAAAACATGAATAAAACATTATAATTTATCAAACAATCAACAAAATATTAATAAAGAGACTTATCGTTCCCCTTATCTTACATTCCAATTCACAATTAATATTGTTAATAGTAATCATTCGAACAGAAATTCTTTGAATAGCTGATCTCGATTTTTGCAAAGTTCCATCCTTGAGATGAATCATTATCGCCATTGTATAACTTTTATATTATAGTAATTGTGACACCTCCCTAATTCGTCGAAAGAACTAAAGTGTAATAATGTTTCTCAAAAGATATTTTAATAAAATAGCTCATTTTAATTTAAAATTAATTCCGATGAATAATGTCAATTTAACATTAAGAACAAAAGCTTGAAAATTTAAAAGTGTTCATAATCATTTTATATAAAAAAGAATATCACAATTTATACAGAAGATAGAGATATTTTTCGTAGATAGAGAACAATTTATAATTTCATAATATCAGCTAGTTTATTATATATTATATATCTTTATTATATATCTTTTACTCTTTATTATATATCTTTTACTCGCCTTTTATTATATCTTTTAAGAAGCAGTACATGCTTCTCAAGTTGAGTTACATTTTAGTTCTCTCGAAAAATTAAGATGTCACGGTTACTAACATAAAAGTTATACAATAGCGATAACGTGACTTTATCTTAGAAATGAAACTGCGAAAATTGAGGTCTATTTTGGAACTTTCTTCTTTTTTTAATTCCTTATCTCAACGCGCCGAGAACCTGGACATCACGTGTGTACCTCGTTGCCCAGAAATAACCCTGGTAAAACTCACGAAGACGAAACGGAAAACGCCTCAGGGAAACTTTCCCGCGAGAGATAACTTCGTTCTAACGCCGGCTGAATATACATTTAAGTTTTGAAACATGCGAAAAGTAATTTCGAGCGTTACCGCGATTCTGGACTTGCGGGTGAAAGCTGGCCCGCAGCAGGACGAATTACCAGCAGGTTAATTGTGAGGTGGTTAGGGGGAGGACAGCGCGCTGCTGATGTACCGCAACCCTAAAATTGAATTATGTCAGTCCCCTCTCCCCGCGCATAAATATGCATGAGATATCATCCTGAACGCGGCTTGCTAAAAACTCTCGAACAAATGGAAATTTGTGATTAGCGCGACGGTCGACAAGAAAAACCAAAAAACATTATCACGAATCAATGAAGAGTATTACTTGATCCGTTTTTAGGTCAATACATTTAAATATTTTTTTTCAAACTTTATCCAGGATTTGGACTAGTTTATACGATTGATCAATACCGAAAGATATCGTAGCTTATAAAAATTGTAACGAGGATCAAGTTTATTTATGTACTTAAAATGTTTTTGTTTTTTCGAGTTCTACTGGTATTAATTTGCAATGCAAACCTTTCTTAAATTTATCGATGATCTGAAATTCTCCTGGAAGAATATATTGAGATTTCGTTTGCAAATGTAAAGACTGATCAAAGAATAAAATGTTCGAGGATTAGAAAATAAGTCAATATTTTAGCACACTTTAATTTTTTAATTTTTTAATTTATATTCAAGTGGCCAGAATCTCCCCTACACAAACTTCTTCCTACTTCCTATCCAATCTTTTAGAGGAGGAAGGTTCTGTTTTCAAGTGTAATTCTATGCCCGTCCGGTCAGTGACCTGACAATAACCATCGGTATCGTCGAAAATCAGATCAGTAATCGATATTATTTTTCCGATATCTGAGTTTCTCAATTTATTATTTGAAAATACTCTCTAAATTTTAAATTCGTCCGTATGTGACACACATACTGTTCGCTGCGATTTAATCGGAACATTTCTTTCTCTAGATTTTTATCGGCGACGTGTTTTTATGTCGACTTATCATTTCTAATTAAGCAATTTATTTTAAAAAGAGAGATCTGAGCCATCGTTGTAGATTTCAAATTAAGGGCAGATCGTGAACTTGCTCTCCCTCTGTTTTTCTTTCATATCATATAAAAAGATATGTCCCCAATAGCATAAATTTAATTAATGTAACTAATTAACGAAGTTAATGAGCGCTTTATTTCGTACGAATTGCTTCGTTTGAGAATAAAAGCGTAAGAGATACTTTGATCTTTCTCGATATTTCAATCTATCTGTTTTTCTGCTTCGTCTATTCTCAATTTACGAGTATCGCGAAGTGACTGATTGATAGGGATTTGCCAGTTGACCAGATACAAATTCAATAATGATGTCAATCCACTCACAACTTAATGATCCGACAGATAAAAGAACAGCCGTATACTTTCTGGTAGTATTACACCACAAGAATCGTCGTCCTTTTTCGGGTTCGGATCAGTAAAACTTTTTGCCGCGATCGATAGCTAAGAGGGAAGGCTCGTATCGGCCGATTGCCAAGCGACTCCCCAGCCATTCTGGAATCGAAAAAGCAGTGACGTCGGAAGACGCTTCCAAGATTTCATGACAAAGCTATACGGCTGCAAGCTCTGAACTTAATGGCAAATATATTTTGGATTTTTCTGTATCGAAAAATAGAACAACAAAAGCATCCGTTGTTTGCTATTGCTGTTTGCTCCGAAAATTCATCGTTATAATATAAGAGTTTGTAGTTCCGTCTGAAAATAAATTCATCAAAAATGCAAGTGAAAAACTTGCGACGAAGGCAAGGCGATTTTCTGGACAAGTTGTAAATAGCTTGGAAACTCCGAAAATCGTATAACGCTGAATGAGGTAACTCGCAAGCGGAATCGTGACGAAGCGTGCGCGTCAACAGGCGACAGCGGATATTTTCTCTTCTCTCACCTTCGTAGTTCCTAACACAATTAACTGCACCAGGCTGAAATCGAATTAGTTCGTATCGGTTGCTGCTTAATTTCGCTGACTCGGCTGTACATTGATAGCTATTGCAGTTTTCCCGGGACAAGTCCGACAACGACCGAGTTTTTCGAATAAAGTTGAAGCCGCTTCTTGTTTCTGTTTCCCTCTGTATGTCCCCCTATTTTTCCCTTCCTTTCTCTAGCTTAGTTGACACTTCTCGTACGGCAGTATCTCTCTCGGTTAATGCGGGTCACGAGTCGGAAATGTGGGTCGTATATATGCACGAAAACAAGGAGACACTTCGAAGTCAACGCGCGTTTATTTCGGTGAACGAGAACCGAATGATTTTGCCCGAAGGAAAAGGGAGGGGCATATGATCTCGCGATAAGTGCTTCAAAGCGTACTGCATCCTAGATATATCTTCATTGGGCGGTAAAAGATGAGAGTCTCGCAAGCCAAGTACTTTACTGAAAATTCGTTTGGCCGCGTTAGATATGTTTTATATGATATGATCTTACGCTTATTCGTTTTTACACAACAATGAAGAGGTATTTGTAAAAATGAAAATAAACATAAAGTTTTGTTGTTCACTTGCGCATTCGGTCTTTTGCTGTGCACATTTATTTATGCAAAAATATTTATAGATATTAAATAAAAAGACAAATAAATAGTCAAATTTTTTTATCTTCCTTTATAAAATTGAAGCTGTGCGAAAAGCTCTTTTCTCCTGCAATTCAACTTCAAATATCGTGACATTTCTGACAATGAAAAATCGATTACAAAAGGAAGTCGAAGACCCGTGAGTGAAGAAAAGTGCGGTAGTTCCGACACATATTGTACGTTTTCAGATACAGATATCTATAAAATTCGGATATAGCCGCTGTTCCAGTCTCTCCTGTTTTGTCACTTCTTCATTTTTCTTTTAATAAAATGTGCGCGCAACTGAATCTCGTCGAAAGAATAAACAAGCGATATCGCGTTCACCCGGATAAGTATTTTATGTTTCTTCGAAATATCGAACGAAATACTGTGCTTGGCCAAATTGGTTCAAGCGAACAAAAATGGTTAGGAAAAATTGACGGAGGCTGAATTGGAATTAAAATAGGAATGTACCTGCTTCTCAATGGAACGATTTAACAAAGTCTATTTCGACAGCGCTGTTTAAAATTTATGACTGATTGACAGCCAAAGAAATGGAATCTTTTTATAAAAACCGCATTTTTAAATCGGTATTTTTATAAAGACTAATTTAATAAAATGATAAATAAAAAGAATTACAGTTATAAGTTATCAATATCTATAAAAATTAGCAATTTAAATCAATTTTTAAAATATTATTTAAGACTTAAGAATTTGCATCAATTAATGAAGGGAATATTTAAGACGATAAAGTTATACGATTTTATAAATCTCAAAAAATAAAATTATATAAAATAAATGGTGTGAAATAATAAAATACCGAGAAGATAAGATCGAGTTTTGATCTTATTTTGGGCCACCATGGTGACGGTCATGTCAATGACCAACTGAATTAATGGGAATTCATTGGCAAAGATCGCTTCCGCTATTCCATAATTATTGAGAAGATAATTGAGCCTTCAATTAGTGTTCGGCCTCTAGTTACACGCGGAGGATCATCAAAGCCTAACTAGAGTAACTGGATTTCAATGAAACCCGGAAGCGTAACATGAGATTTGACGGAAAATGGAAATACCTGAGATTCTTGCGCTCTATGTTAATAATGATTCTAAACGTGATTTAATAATGATGAATTTTTGCTTTGTGTTTAATATATCTTCTATTAGAATTAATCATTATGAATTTGTGTTTAACACACTTTTATACTAATAATTCTTACATTTCCTACATGATTGTGCTAAATATTTTATACTCTTTGTTAAATTCGAAGATTTGCGCGTTAAAATCAGATTAAGTATAGTACGGTCGGATAATAGGATGTTCGAGTGAATTGGGGATTTTAGGATCGCCTGCGGCTCTAAAGTAGCTTATTACAGAACTGGAACGCGTTCGCTCGAGGGCGACGGCTAAACGAGACGATTCTCTTGTGGTGCAGGTTCAGCGGTAGCGATGATCGGCGCTAATCTGAGATTCGGCATCGGCGCTTCCGGGAATGTCACGTCCAACGCCACCAAGGTGTTCCAGTGTCACCCCGGCGGTGTGACCGAAGCCACCGTCATATTTAGCCTCGGCGCGTTGGGGATGGGGGCGAATATCATCCTCATGACGTTGATACTGGTGAAGCGACAGCTGCGCAGGTACGAAGCGATAATAATCCACCCGCGGAGAACGGCGCTTTATGACCACCGTGCTTTGCATAGGGTTGATCCAGGAATAACGCCAGGGAATTCTCTTCGTTATGATCCATTCGATATACGACACAAAACCGCATTATACGGGCACATCGCGCGACGCCGCAAAAATCACATGACCGTGATTTCTCACGAATGGAGAGAAAGGGTACTTCGCAATATGGAAAGCACCGTATTCTACCGCGCTCTATTACATTTACCTCGTGACACTCAAACGCATTGCAAGTTTAATGCACTCGTTCGAGAAAAACATGCTACTGCAATAAACGAAAACAAATTTGTTTTATCGCGACTTCTTATACTTTCGAATGAAATTTATGAGCTGTATATTTCAATCTCGCGTAAGAGTATCTTGACTTGTTGAACTTTATTTCAGTACGTGAACAGGCAGCTACATCGCGGCCCGCTAACCGTCACGTGCTGTTTACCGAATAAAATCTCGATCGTACAGCGTACGCTGCATGCCTGCGAATAAACAAAATATTATCTGATCGATACGCGAAACATGGTGCGCCTGACAAACTGCAGAGTATCCTAAATGTGATATCGAATCTTAAAAATATCCTGCTATGAATTTAAAGTCGATTTTTTTTAATGAAAACGTGATACGTATCTTTTGAGATTGCCACTACAACTAAAATATATATTTCTCGTAAACTTCACGGAAATAAATGTTCTAAGTAAAATTTGAACTTAATTAATAAAATGTTATAAATATATCTGCAACAAATGGCGAAGAAAGATGATCAATACTCATCTAAAAAGAATTAATGTTTTGAAATTCGATACCATATTTTAGAAATATACTATTTGCATTTATATTATTTATTTTAAATACAATTGAGCTGAAACTGCTGGCAATGAAATTGCCGAAGGCGTATCCTATAAAATGTAGCGATAAGTCTAGGATTGGGGAGGTAGTCAGAAGCGAAACGTATAGAATAGCTAATGCGTTGACGTATATTTATCCTGGGATTCACAGGTGGTCCCAGGGACTGTTATTTCACCAAGCCATGGTGGATTGCGCGAGGGCCGCTATATTGCTGCCCCTAGGTTCCAGTATATTGAATTGTCAGCCCGTTAACAAGTGCTCTCTGGTAGAGACCGCCTTTCTGTTACTGGTGACCGTCTCTACGGTAAATATGCTAACGACCGTACTAAATGACAGCCCGGTATTCCCAGAGAACGACGAGGAAGCAGATCTGACCGCCCCCTTGCTGATGGACTCGCCCCAGGTAAGAATTATAACGCACGTGCTAATGCGATCAGTGCTTTCTATTCATAATGATCGTTCTCATAATTTTCTCGGATGTATTTTCTCGTAAAATAAATAATATAGATTCGTGAGGTACAGCTCTCGATCCCCAAGTTTTAACAGCCAAGTTTTAGCCCTCAGTACTCAGCTCTTTCGATTTACAACTCTCAACTTTCAACCTTTAATTTTCTCAATCGTCCCTTAACTCAATCGTCCCTTGCGATCCAAACTATTTTTTTGCAAATAACCAAAGATCAAGTATTTCGTCCTCAATTTCATTTAATCAGCTAATCTAATCTTTCGAAAAATTGTTATCAGTTGGGGGAATTTATGAAAATTCTAAAAATATAGTTTGCGTTTATAATCGTAATTTGAATGTAATTTAAAGAGTTATGCACTAACCTATCGCAATGCGTATCCGATCCAATTCATTGTCAGTAAAGGATGAAACATTTGATATTATGTTTATATATTACAGTTATAAGATTATATACTTATTTAAACAAATATAGATATCGCTTTTAAGGTGTTAAATCAAGTTAGATAGGTTTGCTCGTGACAGGCTATTGATCAAAAATATGATGACACATGGATAAACGCGTGACTTTGGCTAACGCAGACTGCGGTTGTCCATCTCGCATGTAAAATGAGAGAGAAATTTCCACCTAACCGCAGCATTGTGATAGCAAAATTTAGCGGTGACTGATTGCGGTGCAAACCGTCCACGTAGAGATATGGAAGCGAAAGCTATCGGACTAAATCGGATTTTTCCAAGGAAAATTAATTACACTGCGGGAAAACATTAAGCGCACAGCCTGAGCTAGACATACGAAGGACTTCTTAATAAGTTGTGATAAATCCAAGCATTCAACGTTCATAAAGACATAATCTTTTTCTAATCAATTTTATAACGAATTTTTACATTAAATTATAATAAATGCTTAATTACTAAAGTATGAAAAATAATATATTAATTTGTACGATTACGTTTTATAATTTCTCGTTCGACTTTAAATGAATTTCATTTTTGTTCTAACTTACCTACACAATAAATTTAACAAAGAATTTACAAATTACGAGGCAGAACCTAACACCGAGGAAAATTATCTTCAAATTCATTGGACTATACGCTTCTAAAATCCAATGCAGATCTTACGAGGAATCCTATATCATTGTAGTACGACCCGGGACAATAAATTAGCGCAATTAATTCCTTAATGACTTGGGTTCCCTGCGCGTGTGTAGTAGTAGTCATAGTTCCAAATTAATTTACTGCAATAACTTGCTCTAGTGACACACGACTCGCTTTCGTAACAACAGAAATCTAATAATGGTTCGTTAAACATGCGAGATGTCTATTATTATATGTCCCTTGAAGAGAAAATTACAATTGTAGTCTTATAATTATCAAAATAATTTCTGAAATTATTTTAAACGTCATTAACAACATATATTTTACTCGGCCTTAGGTTGTAATTATTTTAAAATAATTTCTAAGTGCCCACAATTAAAGTGCCACATAATTAAATTCGCTTTATGCGAATAAAATTTATAAATTATTAAAATATATAAAAAAAACAAGAGAGATGTAAATTTTCAAAAAATAATAATGTAAAATATATTCTATTAAAGTTTTAACTTAATACTTTAATTAATATAGACAATAATTATATTAAGATGTCAAATGTGTCGATATTTTAAAAATATTATTTAATAATTTTTATTTTTATGTGTTTGCTAAGAAAAATATTTAAAACGGAATTTTTTGTATTTATCAGTGAACTAATATCTGATTAAAGCTTGGCTGCAGTAAAGTGATCTCTATTCTTTATAGCGGATCAATTGTGGATTACAAGATTGTGATTACATAGATGTGTGTCAATTTCTAGTATTTAAACGAAGACAATCAGATTATATCTTAAAATCTCTCTCTCTCTCTCTCTTTCTCTCGTTAGACTGGGCAATCACGATATCCGAAACGAGGCAATATTTGATCAAATAAATGAATATTTATGAAATTTTACAAAACCTGTGCATATATGTTTTCTAAGAATTTATGATCGCTATTTGTAATGATTAATGTTTTTCCAATAATATTTTTGCTAATTCTGTTTTGTGCTGTACAAACAAATCTATAATTATGTTTGTAAAACATTCCGTCGCTGTAAAAAATCGTCGGATTAAAACTCAACAGTACACCTTGTATCGTGCATGATTTAAATTTACAAATTTAAATTCGCTCTTATTTGTTTTAGAATTTATTTATAAATTGTCAGCATCGATGAGTCAAGTAATTAGGTTTTAAGCTAGCATGTCATTCAAATATTCATTCGTAAGAAATTATTTTTACATTTATAGATTTGACTAGGAAACTTTAAATAAATTGTGAAAAACAGTTTGCATTGTATTTTATTAAGATAACAGCAATAAACAAGAGTTAAAATTTCACGTATCATCTATTCACGCATCTATTATTGCAAACAATATTATAACTTACAAAAAAGAAGGTAATATTTAATTCTATAATTCCCAAATAGTCTGTTTCATTAATTTTATTTAAAAAATCTCAAAAATTCATTGTTAAAAAATTGTTATCCAATCGCAAACGTGATTCGTAAAATATTGTATTTATAAAATTGTTTTACTGATAATTCTATTTCCAAAAACCTCGGGCAAAAGCAACGTGACCGGAAAAATCTTTTTGTGAACTATATCGAATAATTTTTCTAATAATTGAGTAAATAACAAGGGTCTGTCAATAATGAAATAAAATGACAAGGAAAAAGGAGTTTTGCCCCTTTTCATTATTTTCATTTCGATCATAAAATAAACTATAATCATGAGTCAAGTTTTATTTTGATTTCCTCACCGAGAATTAAACTATTTTTAGACCAAATTTTGAAGTACTTATTTCTTGCTAGAGAACGTCACTTACTTATTTCTTGCTAGAGAACGTGAGATCATTTGGATTTAATTGTTAACCGCATTACTGAAGATAGTTCAAAGACGAAACGTTCGATTTATAAATATTTATTCTGTTAGTTATTAAAGACCGATATAACTTATATACCGTTGATCGCGTTTAAATCCCCCTTTTTGTCACGTATGAATAATTTTTTGCTATTTTTACAGTGTGTACTCTTTGGCACCTTCATGATCTGGTTTGCCAGCATAACTATCAATTTGGGACCTACGTTTCTTAGCGGAGCTTTAGCGGCAAACACAGAAAGCGGCCACAATGCGCCCAGCTGCCCATTGATACACGGCCCTTTTCGCCACTATATCCTCAATGCTCTTTGGATTGTCATTAACATTATTTGCGTAGCGCTCACGCTTTTTCATTTGAGAAAGTTGCACAGAGATCTGACGAAAGCTAACGTCGAAGCGGTAAGCGGCAATATCGAGCATATGTATACAACTAAAATCTATCAAATGTATACTTTATTAATGCAATATTTGTGCAAATAAAAATATATAAAATTATATATAATAAAAGTTTTTACTTTTAAAATTCATGTTATATTTTTCTAATATAAAATATTAGAAAAATATAACATGTATTAAGTAATTAAAATTAAAATTTTGAACAATAGCATTTTTATATTCTTACGAAAAAAAGTTTTTTCTGTAAAAATTTTATACATTTTGACATAGAAATATTACTTAATTTTTTATTTTAATTTTATAAATTTCTTCTATATTCATATAACACCATGTTTATCTCCAGGTACGTGTAGCTGGTCTCGTTACAACGCTCGTTAACGTGACGGGAGGACATCAAGGTGCAATGAATGCGCTTGCAACCGAAGACGGTGACACAAGAAACGGTACAACGCCAAAAGTAAGTCATTACGTTAATGATTTTCAACGCAAAACGCGTATTTCCATATATTAATAAATTTTTACAAAATCCTTTAATTTTAATTGATAATTTAAATAATAGTTTAACAATTTTATAAAAATCAAAATTTTAATATTACTAACAATATCAACGATATTTCCTTTATATGTGCACATTTTTATGCACCAACAAATAAAACATATATTCGTAGCAGATGGAAACGGTAGTAGGAAGCGCGAGTGCCGTGGCGCGTAGAAAGATTTAAAATTATTCAGAAGCGATATTTCAGAGGACGGGTGCCATCGAGGAACACCGGAAAATGAGGAATTACCTGAGGAGGATGGAACGCGAGGGTGTGCAGAGGGTGAAAATGTTCCTGGTCATAACAGCTGCGTACGTCTTGTTCTGGGGACCATTGTTTTTCGTTACCCTAGTGCACCATCCTGTTATAGGAAACCCTACCGGCTACGAGGTAATTAGAATGTATAGAGTGTTGCGACGAGATAATGGGAAGTTTGTATCTGCGTTCGTGTTAATGTTACTTCCGCGAAATTTAGACGCTATCGATATTTATGTCCCCCATAAATATCTGCCGGTCATTACTTATCTCACTTGTAATGGCACATTTGTGCGCACTTGCGATATCAGTGCGAATATTAATAGCTCGATGTACGAATGCTCGCCGCACGTTCGCGGATTGAATTTCATCCCGGTAAAACTGGCAATATTGTATGTCATGTTATTTATTCGTTCGCGAATGAGAGCTCTTGTTAATTTAAAAGATATATTCCAGAAATAATCGGTGGAATGTCAGCAGTTTATATAAATAAGTACTACAGATATAAACGAATACACCTAAGGTCACGAGTAGCAAATATCGAAATTAATTATCTGAGAACAATATAAATAAATATGAGAATCTCTCCCCTTTTTTTAACCGTTATAATTGGACGTTATATATAATTCCTTAACAATTCTAATGATGTTTAAAATACGTGTGCCGATATGCGAGATACAGTAAAACTTGTCAAGCGATTTTAACTTCAGATGACAATACCGAGTTCAGAGATAGGAAAAGAATGCGAAAACTTCGCGAGAAAACATGAAATCGTAACTTGCTCGACCGTGCCAATACAGAGTTGCACGTGAATCGCTCGAGCGAATTCACAGCTATCGTGCAGAGTTCCTACGAGGAATCTTTTCACGAGAATATAAATTTTCAAGAGAGGAAAGTCTTCCGAAAAACTGGTCGAGTGATTCGAAGACAGCTCGCGCAGCGGTTTTGCTGATGTAGCATCGTAGCAGATGCACGAAATAGCCGCATTTTATCTTCTCGATGTGCAATAAACTTTCGGTATTTTGACAAAACGTTAGACCGCGACATGTGAGAAGCGTAATTTAAGAAAAGATAAATCTTGTCGCGTTTTCTACCTAAATACATATAAACTTCGATATTTTTCAATGTAGAAATTTTATAACATGCTGTTTACGCCTCGTGAAGATCCTTTTAAAAATATTATCCTTCTTTAATAATTTATACAAAAACCAAGATTTATGTAAATAATTAAACTAATTTATCTTTCTATTATTTTTATTGTCAGCTATTTTTTCATTGACAGTGCAAATCTCGTTCTCCTTTCTATTTTATAACCACGCTATCGTGCAATTTTAGATTAGCTTATAGATTTATGTTTGCACGATGTGCAAACTGTGCACCGCATCTAAATCACTGGATTCCGCGGTTTGTTGTACCAGGTGACCCTACACATCGCGTACGTGCACGCCTTCGTAAACCCGGCCCTGTTCCTCGCCCTGCACCGGGGACTACGGCAGGGCATGTCGGACGTGTGCTGCGGCTGCTGCGAAAGCATAGCCCGGTGGATCCTCGGATCCGCCGCGACCGGTCCGATGCAGAATATTCAGCTACCCCGATACGAGCCGCCGATGAATCTCCCCTCGCCGCCAGATCCACCCCTGGCGGCGCAGACCGCACCGTCGGGGTGCAATCTTACTGACGTGGCGCTCCTGAAACCACCCCTGCCACCAACTGCCAAACACTTACTGGTGGTAGGACACTCGTCTGAGTAATCACCAAAACTTATCGCGGGATTCGCGTTTAATCACTTATACAGATTGGTCTTTAACGACTCGGGAACGCCGTCACCCTTAATCACCCAAAGATCACTTAAACTAATTCTCCTCGATGTTTCTCCATTCCAGAAATTTTTATATGGTTCTTATTATAGAAATCTTTCATCCAAGCTACAAATACAAAATTATCAGTGAAATTTCAGGACGACTCCATCGTGATACCACCCGATCCATGGAGTCTGACTGCAAGATCGAAGAGCACTTCTAGTCTGTACGAAGAGGAACTATCTAGGAGAGCGAGCTTCCTGCATCCACCACCGGCGGAATTAAACGATCTGCAAATAAGTCCGACGAGCAGCGACGCGGCCAGCGAATAAACGACCTTAATCAACATCGAACCAAAAAGCACAACGTTAATCTCTTATAATGTAAAAATAATTGTAAAAATATGATAACAGATTTTCAGGAAAAATCCTTCCTATCTTCCTCTAATCCTCTTCTGGAGTATTATACTCCGATCAGACGTTCATGTACACATATTGTTGATAAAAAGCCGAAATCAAATGAGTCACGCGCTACAAATACTGCGTAAAATACTCGCCTAAGCCATTTTTAATGAGCGTTGATATATCAGCGAAAATATCACAACTGTCTGCAATTGCGTTTGAAAATATCCGTAAAGCTTTACGTTCATGCAACTTTTAATATCAATATTAATCTAAATGAAACTGAAGGTAATACCATCGTAAATTTATACAAAATCGTAAATTTGGTTCCTATATAAATTTAAAATACGATATCAAGAAACAAGAATACATCAAGATAATGATAAAATTAATCATACAAATAATGCATCTTAAATTTTGTTAGGAAGTGAAGTCATTAAAAAATTATAATATGTACATTTACTTTTACGATACATACATATAATAGACTTAATAAAAAATTGACAGACTGACTTTTTTCACAAAACTCATATTTATGTATATATCAATTTCCACTATTGTCAATACGTCCAAAATCGTCAGTTGAAATAATGTAAAAAGCGTTGCTTTCGTATCTAAAAAACGGCATTATCTTGCCATGATTAGAATTTTTTCTGACAATTTTTACGATTTTTATTGTAAAGGGCACATATTTTATCATTCATAGAAACCCAAAAATAATTACACAATTTGATAGGTATATATTTCTTCATTCATATTTTTAAGTAATAGCACAATAAATTATTGATAATTAAGTTTATTCGTCTGTGATCAACAATCCAATTAAAATTTTACGTTAATTTAATATTCTGGATGTATCTACTAAATAATGAAAATATGTTTATTTATCATTGCAACTACTTTAAAGTCCGGATATCATTCGATATCATATAAGTTGACATTTCTTTTTGAGTAAGTTGCACGTTATAGAAAATTTAAAATATAAAACGCGACAAATCGAAGAAAAAAGAAATGTAATCACCCAGGCATCATCTAAATGTATCTGTGATTGCTTATAAACGTCCTAGTTTCTTCGTCGTTTTATGATGTCATGGTAATAAATTCTTATTGTTAGAGAATATTATATATAAGAAACAAAAATATATATAATGTATATATATATACACAGAGCGATACATGATACCTTAGAAATATTAAATAATATTAATTCGTGATCTGCTTTTTCAACTACACACGGAACAGAACTGAAAACGAAACGAA
The DNA here is from genome assembly GCA_928718305.1 of Tetramorium bicarinatum. Lineage (NCBI taxonomy): Eukaryota > Metazoa > Arthropoda > Insecta > Hymenoptera > Formicidae > Tetramorium > Tetramorium bicarinatum. The sequence goes on along the minus strand of OV788322.1, from coordinate 4,604,176 downwards.
TATCTGGCGCGTAAGGGAAATAGAATACGTGGTAGAAAGTATAATTAACTGGAAAGAATTTATAATTTCTTCATTTAGCCAAGTTATATGCACTTATTAAATGTACATAACGATCGAATGCACAGTCCTGCCGCGCTTCAGTCCTTTGTAAAGTGGCACTATCGCGTGAGCTTCTTCATCTGGGGACTCAATCTTCTCGAAACGAGATACTATATATATTGAACTATATATATTACATATATATTTTCTATGCGACATTTTAGAGATTGCACCCGTTGCAACCGCACAACGCATCTGTGTCCCGTCGACCTAATTGTGCGTTACACCAACGCTTTTGTTTTTACGCAAATGAGAAAGATTAACAAGAGTAAGAAAGCAGCCAAATCAGCTCTTATTCTACAAATGGAGAACTGGAGATAACAGAAATTACAGCTAACGTAGACATAAATATGAACAAATATCCCGATTTCATTGAAATTCTTTGCTGGTTGTTATATCAATATCGTTTCATAATTGTTCTTAATGTATTTCTAGTGTATACCTCCGATCCTTACTTTCAAATTTAAGAATTTAATGTTGAAGCAAATTATTTGAAGCGAAACAGCAAACCAAGTGTTATATTTCCATATATTTCAAATATTTATCATCATATTTCTATAAAGAAAAACTTGAATGGTTTCACGAAATCTTACCACCCAAAAATCTATAATATTAAAGTGATTAATAATATTAGAAAACGTATTAAGCAACAGTCGACTCTGAACACCGAAACAAGAAAAATCGTAATATTAAGAACAATCAAAACTCAGTTAATCGAACTTAAAATTGACAAATTAATTTGTCACGTGATCTTTTAGAGCACATAGACGATATTTCATATGAATTAAAGATATAATTCCTAATTACGAGAATAATTAAAAGCAGTGATTTCTACTAATTTTATGTAAAACAATTATAAAAATTATTCATATCAAGTTGCGTTGTACTATATCGTAATTAGCGAATCTTAATCGTGATAAATTATCATCTAAAAATTTAACTAATAAGCATATTTCAATTGCAGGAAGGACATTTAAAATTTGTGAACGTGAAATCTAATAAAAAACATCTTCTTAACATGTTTATATTATTTATAAGTGTGATTAAAAACAAGATAGATCGAAATTATAAAAATTTCTTACAAAATTATGAAAAATGTGCACTATTGGCATAATTAAACATATATTAAACTATATTAAAAGTGTTAGTATAGAAGTTATTTCTCTTATTGTATAGCAAAAAGCATATCAATGTAAAGAATGTGTCATGTGTTTGAAAATGAAAATGCAGCGTAACATTATGTATGTATGTATGGCGAGTATCGATATTTACTAAAATTATGTAAAATTAATGTCCTCATCCCTTCTTTCTTTATTCACCGAAAATGTGTTAAAAGCAACGCGTGAAGGACGCTGCTTAGATACAAGTCAATTAACTGTAACTACCACAATATTTTCTCCTTAGGTACGTCGCGTGTGTAATAAATGTTTAATGTAAATTAATGTATATTATATGTGTAAGAAAATAGCAGACCGAAATTTTTTATCGTAATTTTATAAATGTAAACATTGAGAACGGACGTGATCAATTAATGGCAATTGTAAGAAAAAAAATATTTAGAGAGTGCATTAAAAGCACGAGTTGCGTTTGAATCGAAACTTTTGCCTCGATTATATGTTTAAAACATTAAACCGTGCATTTTTTGCAATATTATTTTAATCCTACGAGATTATTTGTTATATCTTCCAATAGATCGCGAATTCAAAATTTTGGACGATCTACTTTAAATTCTTATGTATTTCAAAACATTTAATGTTCGCGTATATAAAAAATTTTATAACCCGATCGTCTTAAGTCTTTACGCTAATGTTTTATTCCATTTATCTTTTAACAGCAAATATCTCTTGGAATTGCTATTAAAATCGATTTTTTTTTTAAACGTTCTTGAGAGCTAAACATTTAAGCGAATTATTCTAAATAATCTCATCAGGGCAAAGTATTATTATTAAGAACATTTCTAAGAGAACGGTGCCTGAAAACCGATATATGGTTGCGAATCGACAGTAAAGTATGCAAAATGATATCGTAAACTATATAAATTATACGAGCATAAATTTTATCCTTGCCAGAAAGAAAAAAAGCCTGCATTATATTTAACTGTACATATAAAACCCCGCTCACATATTTAAAATAAAAGTATGTGTAATATATAAATTATGTTCTTCTTTTTATTACATTAATAAAATATTGCGTATTTTAAATATGACGAAATAAATGGCAATATATTTTTTTAACTGACTTACACATTTGTATATTTAATTTTAGAAAATATAAAATTTCTTTTTAGAGAAATGAATTTTGAACAATATAATGGCAGAATATTAAAGAAAATCTTTTATATTTACTAGAAATTTCCAAGCAAAGATATGGTTAAAAATATAAATCAAAAAAAGCTCGTTAAAGACATATTAAAATAGAATCTTCTTGAAGAATGTTTTTTTATTTTAGTTATACCATATAAAAGATGACGCGTGGCTCCATGCTAATGCGAGTGATTAATAACGGAAAAGTTCTGAGTTCAAATTCCAGTGGTTTCTCATCCCATATACATATATCCCATTTTTTGAATGCCTACCGATTGGAGCTCGACTCCTCTTCTAGAGAAGAATCGGACTTCCATAATCGATAGGCCGGAAAAGGGAGGAACAATGGACTTAATCTGAATCTGAGTGCCTTAGGCAAACTAAGGACCGACCCCCTTATTATCATTATTATTATATCATATAAACTTATATGCATCGAATTCTAATTAAAAAATCCTATCAATGTTGTTGATCAAAGAAACAAAGTCATAATTTGTCAACTAATTGTCATCACAAGCTATATGTAAACTGCTATGTCAAATTGTTCAATTTTTTTCAGACAATAAGACTCATCAGAAAACATACAGAGAATAATCAGAGGCTCTTCGAACATTCGAAGATTGACGGTGAACATTAGGAAAATATTTATCTATCTCACGTTGTCACTTACTTGTTCGAAGCCACCTAATATTTCCGTTGTATCCATTGCAGAATTCACGGCAATGGATCTCAGCTTCTGGCCAGTCAAAGAGGCAAGCAAACGTACCACACTGCTTTTCCCGCAGCCCGAAGCTCCAACCTATGACATTTAATCGTATTATAATTAATTAGACAAAGATGGAAGTCTAACAAAAATCTCAAAATATAAATAAACGTACAAGAATGGACATCCAATTCATTTTAACGCACTGCATGAGACTTTTCAATGTTTTTTTCTGTTCTCTGAGCACTAACAAATTAAAATCTTGTGGTTCGCTGCAATTTTTCCGGCTTAATGTCACGTCACCGACGAAAAGTTCGTCTGCCGTGATGTGCATGGACAGTTGATTGAGTGGAAGAGGATATTTGTCGAGTACGAATATTTCTTGATATATTTGATAAACCTGCAAAACAAATCCAAAATACGAAAAATGTTGTATAATAAAATATTATAATTCGACATAGTTTAATAAGTATAGAAACGACTTCTGCCAGTACAATTGATTTTTTTATGTTTCGATATTTTTATTGAATATTTTAATATCCAATATAACATCGATGATATAACGATGATTGACCCACCTTTCGTCGATCTTCGTTAGTCCTCATTCTGTTAACATAAATTAGCTCCACGCTGTCACCTGGATTAAAGTACTGTTTACCGCGAAATTCGTTAGAAGCAGCTTCGATAGTCGTCTCGCACCATCGGGTAATATCTCGTAGATTCATTTCCCATGGAGATCCGACATGTGCCCATATGATGCCAGCCTCTGATGCTAATTTATTATTGAATTGCACCATAGCATTAATCAATTCCACAGGAAGTTGTGGAAATTGCACCGAAAGTATAAATCTCAAATCATCTTCCATTAATGCATCTATAGATACCTGCAAAAATAAAGAACATTGAATTACAATTCATTATTCAAGTTATACTATATCCATAATATATAAATACCTGAGTAAATCTATTTAAAAAGGATCTCGGTAAGCCTCGTCTAGCTCCACCTTGTCGCAAGGGATTTTGACAGCCGAACAATCTTGTACCAGGTTTGACCGAAAATGTCTTCCCTAGTTCGGGGATATATATCTCTCCTCTATGATCAAAGCACGCGTTAAGACCTTCTAGGACCGATTGCGTTGCCAAGTTTAATTCATCAAGCAGAATCCAATATCCGGCACGCAAAGCTCGCAAAAATGGACCATCTCGCCATGCAAATTCACCGCCTTTCCCATTTTCTACAGGAAGATCGGCACCAAACAAATCGGATACGTCCTACAGACACAATAAAAATATCATTTATTTAAATTATTCAAATAAATGAATAAAAAATATATAAATAAACTGCGTCATTTTACAATACCGTTTGGTCGCTTAAATTAATTCTGAGCAAAGTATGCCCTGCAGCTTTCGCGAGTGCAGAAACCAGACTAGTTTTTCCTACACCTGGACTTCCTTCCAGAAGAATCGGTTTATTTAATTGCAATGCTCTTAGTAATTTTAATGTATTCAGTTTCGTAGTGGGAGTTGTAAACGTAAATGCACGATCTGCATAAGAAACATATGAGCCTTTTTTAATATAAAATGGTGACACTCCAAATACGTCTGAATCTATGACGTTTTCGTTTATTATAAAAGTTTCTATGTCAAGTTCAGATTTTATTGTATCTTCGACTTCTGACTTAATAAATTGAAAAGCAGCCTCTGTGAAATCTTTCAATTTACTGGCACTGAAAATAAATAACGATCAATTATTGAGCATTGAAATCTTTGTTGCACCAAAATAAATGAGTATTCATATTGAAGCTACTTTAATTAAGAAGATTTATTAAGTATCAGATCTAAAATTAAGACGGTTAACCAATTTTTACATGCAAAACTAAAAACTGGAATTTAAATACAATAAGAAATTGATATTATAATTAATAACATTTATACCTTTCCGAACCAGTGGTGCCAGATCCAAGACTATCGATGTATGTGAGACAAGCACCATGATAATATGCCTGTCCGATCGTAAGTTTCGATAACAAAGTGCCGTCAGTAGACACATTTATAAAATCGATCCAGGTAAGCACATCTCGTATACTCACAGTGAGCTTCTTGCCCACTTCGGTAGTTTGTAACCATTCGGTAAATCTCAATATCGCAGTGGCGATGAATTCTTTCGTTGTTTGCGAATCAATGAGATTATGTATTATTATATCGCGCAGATCGTTCTTGGCCATACATCCCTCGCACCACACTTCAGTGAAGCGATTTCGTAAGGCCGGCGAAAGTTCCTTCTTGCCATAATCACCACCGGGATTCATCGTGCCGACGAACACGAATTTCTCGTCCGCCACAATCACAGTGTTCTCTTCGCCATGCGAAGACTCTATTCCTTTCTCAGCCAATAGAAGACTACGCTCCGGCTCTGTTCAGAAAGATTTATTTATAAAAAGATAATGTAAGAAAATCGTAGGTAAGCTTCACTATAGAATAAAATCCCGTAAATCTCTTTTTATAACAATTATATATACGCGCAGACATGTGTTCGATTTTTTAGATAAAACATGATCAATTTTGTACTTCGCGTCTTGTGCTTACCTAGAAGTGAATTTAATCGCTCCAAAACGCTGTCGTCGGCTAATGAAATTTCGTCGGCCAAGAACAGATCGCCCTTACACATGGCATTTATCAGAGGACCATCCACCCACTCGAAGAGTCTCTGATCATTCTCGGCGTGCTCCCGAACAGGTCGCAGATTTCCCAGAAAATCGGACGACTCGGTGTGCATATGGCAATTCACACTACGCATAGCTTGGCCGTTGATAGCTGCGATCAACTGGCAGACTGTGGTTTTACCTCCGCCAGTTTCTCCAACTAGCAACACCGGTTCCTTGAACTGACAGGATTTCTTCACCAGAACCGCCATTCGACGCATGTGGTAAGTCCATACGATATGGTCAAAGCCGCAGATACTGTTCTTCAAGATCTCTTCCAATATATGTCTCGTTACTGACGAAGTTTTCTCGTTCAGCGTGAACAAGTTTTCAGGATCCACGTCTCTCTTTAAATGTTTCTTTATTACTTGTCTTATTTCCTCTGCTTCCTCCGCTTTGCGAACCTTAGCTGCGAGAACGAGATAGCCCTCGTCCGCCAGATGCTGACTCCAATCATACAGTTTATTGCCTACGTCGGGCGCTAATCTGTATCTCTCGCCCCAACGAAATAGATCTCGTAGAGTTATAAATCCCTTTTTACCGGCAAAGGCTGCCGTACTTTTACGCCTTATCTGGAGATCTGTCATTACGTTAATTACTTGCTTACAATATGACTCTGGCATACTGCATCTCTGATTAAGTATTATCTGCAACTCGTTCGGCGGGATTTCGTCAAAGTGCAATTCCACAAAGCGGTTCCTGAACGCTCGCGACAAGACTTTTCGACCGCCATAGAGCCCGGGAGGATTTTGCGTCGCAAATAGCATAAAATGTTCGTGCGCCTTTACCACCTGTTGCGTCTCAGGTATGAATAATTCCCTGTTATCGTCGAGAACTCGATTCAGGGCTTCCAGAACGTCACTCGGGGCTAAATTTAGCTCGTCCAAAATAATCCAGTATCCTTTGCGCATCGCATCAACTAGGATACCTTCCTTGAACACCAGCTTTCCGGTCTCGTCCGCGATGTAACTTCCAACATATTCCTGTAAATCCGTGTGCTCGTGATTGTTTATACGGACGCAGACGTGTCCTGTGGTCTTCGCCAGATAAGTAATCAAACTGGTTTTGCCTACTGATGTGTCGCCTTGCAGCAAAACTGGAATTTTCCCGATCGACACGACTCTTACTAAGTCTTTCAAATTTCTCTTTACAGAATCAGTCAATATATAGTTGCTAGGTGCTTCGGGCGTTAAGCTTCCTTGCAGGACCCAATATCCCTCAATATATATGTATTCTTCCCCCGGACTGCATTTCGGTTTCGGTATAGGAACTCCAAGAATTTCTTTGACGCTCTTGTTAGTGAGGATAGCTTTCACGATCATCCTCTGTACAATCGGATATGAGTTGTAATCCAGCTGCGTCAGGAAACTCAAAGAAAAGGCTTCGTATAAGGATCTCAGAACATTGCCACAGGGATTCGACGCAGAAATGTACAGCGCGCGACATAACGTTCTCAAACTGTAATGCGGTTTATGCCCCGTGCCGTCGAACAACGTGGTCATAGCTTCCTTTCTCACATTCAGGTAGAACTTTACGATCGCTTCGTGCTTGTCTAGCGGCAGATTTAGTTCTGCCAGGTAAGAGCTCACGAGCAATTGAAGATCTGATTGCTCGGTCAACTCGTCGATGTAGAACTCGGTGAATCTGTTCCTCAAACCGACTGGTAAGTCCCTCTTGCCTACATCCGTGGCCGGATTCATGCAGGCGAACACTGTGAAGTCAGGATGTCTCGCCACAGGTTCTCCATCACCACGCTCCAGTAATGGCAGAGACTCCGAGGAGCCTTCCAACAAACCGGAAAGACATTCCAGTGTCTCTGCGTTCGCCAGATTAATCTCATCCAAAAGAACCCAATAACCGTTTCGCAAAGCCCTGACCAAACTTCCCTCTATAAAAGAAAATGCCAGAGCATACTGACTCTTCACCTGCGTTCCCAATTTGTCCAGTTTCTCCAGCAGCTTTTCCCATCTTCTGTACACATCTATGTCGCTCTGAGTATCGTCTTGATTGGATTTCTCTCGAGAATTTTTGCCTCGTTTGGAATGTTTCACAGCGCCTTTTTTGAATGCATCATCTTCAAGATCCCCGTATTTATCTTTCAGTCTTTTCACCGCAGCGCGCGCACTGTGACTCATTAAAGTAACAAGAGTCTTCCACTTCTGTTGCTTGTGACACAGAGCAATGTGTTCAAGAAACTTCCTATTTGCTTCGATGACAAAGTAAGAACGAAATAGAATTTCGAACTCCTCTCGGATGGGTGAGATTAGGAACTTCAGATCGACCGGTTTGTAGCCACCTAGTAAATCCGCACTCTCGCTCTGCTGATTCATATTTATAATTGTCAATCTGTGGCCGATACTCCTCGCTAGGTATTGTATCGAACTCGTTTTTCCAGTTCCAGTCTCGCCGACCAGAAGCACGGGCTCCTTTTGCATGACACAACTAGCTATACGCTCCAACAAACACGCAGAAGGTCTTGTAAAGGAGAAATTAATCTTTTCTACATCTATTCTCGCATATCGTGCTTTTTTACGAGTTAACTTCGCTCTGCCTGCCATCAGAAGCTCGGGGAGTAGAGTTATGGATGGTCTATGCATATTACAAAAGTACTCCGCCTTCGTCTTTATAATGCCAAGTTTATGAGCTACCGCCGTCGCCAAATTTAATCGTTGTTCTATAAAAGATAATATAATTAATTATATAATATTTAATTCAGAACATTTTTAAATATTATTTTAAAAAAGGAAAAAAGGTAAAAAACAAAAATTTATATACAAATAATTGATAAGTTAAAAAGATCTTATAAACATATGTTTAAATAGAGAAAAGGAGAAATTATATCTTTTCAGCTTGAAAAAGTTACCTTGATTAGGCAATGAACAGCAAAAGACATCTAGGGCATCCTGAAATATTTTCAACGCAGAATCTGACGATGAAATATCAAAATCGACGATAGCTCTGGAGCACCATTTTATCAAATCTCGTGTCGACGTTTGTCGACCAATCTTCAGTGATAGTATAGCATCATTTGCGTTACTTTCGCTATCATGATCTCCTACGGAAAACAACAGGAACACATCTACTATTCTAGTAGCAATAGTGCTCAATACCGGAAACAGCGTTTGGACTACAATCACTAATTCATCCTTGGACAGAGGTTCCACATTTAGGCACAGCCAATGTTTTTGCAGCAAGCTCGAGGCTCCTGTGACATGTTTTTGAATGCCCGTAGTGGACATCATCAATCGCTGAGTAACGAACAACTGGAACCCACTGTTGGCATAAATGGTATCGCGATAGCCGGGTACACAGAGGGTTCCAGTTTCCATCAAATTGCTCAAGACGCTGGCTACATCGAGGGCGGCGCTATCCACGTCCTCCAAGAGCAGCCATTTGCCAGCGACAACCGCTTGCGTGAGGACACCCGGTTGCCAAACAAATTCACCAGGCACGTCAGTACACCTGTACATTCCCAGCAGCATCTTTGAGTCGGTTTGATCGCCCAATTGCACTTTAACGAAATTCGACGTATCGTGCCCAGTGACTCTGGCTAAATACTCCACCAGAGCGGTCTTACCGCAACCAACTGGTCCTTGCAGGCAGATACACTTTCTAGAGCCAACGGCTATGGCCAGACTTTGCAGATTTTTCTTCGTGGAAGAAACTGCGACTAAATTGTGGGTTCTCTGCTTCCTGCCAAGAGTGGGCAATAAGATGCCACCAACAGATACGATGGATGAGATATTTTGAACTGTGTCCTCCATTGACTCAAAGCTGGCACAAGCAATACTAGTATCCATGCCCTTGTCTTCATAATCAATTAAAAATTTTGCAAAATTTGGAATGAATGTCTGTGCCCATAACAGTCTTGTTGATTCAGACATGCTCAAAACTATAGCTATACATTTTAAGGCGATCCTGAAATCAAATCTTTTTTTTATTTTCGCACAATTATAGATAATTAATTAAAATCATCTTGGGATATATTGAATATATTTTTAGAAAAAGGTTTTTATTAAGTTTCGTGCATGGTACTTACCATTTCACCCTGTCATCTGTATTTGTTAAATATTTGTAAAATTTAGACCAATTCCATTTATGTTTAAAATGGTTTGTAGCAGATCGTAAGATATTATAACATGCGATAACAATGTCATAATCAGATACTTCTGAAATATATGAATATTTCCTTCTGTTTTGTTTCTTTAAAGGTGGAACTGTATCAAGAGAATTATCAAGAAATTCAAACGGAGCTGGATTAACATCAAAGTAGCGTAAAACAAATCTGTAATAAGAAAATAGGATCCTATAACGTACTAAAAAGATAATTATGTTCAAATTTCATATAGCACAGAACACAGATAATTGATTTAACAAACGCATGCACCAATATATTAATGTAAGACATACACTAGTAAATCTTGATTAATATAAACCAATTGTCCTAATATAACACAATTCAATCTATGAGTAACATCTGTGTCTATTAGTGACGATTGTACGTCATCTGTAGATATCGCTAGAGAAACAAGTGCTGGTAACAATTCTGGAAAACAATCAGCAACATCTTTTGTGCATTCTGGTTGCATCAAAAATTCACATAATACTTCCAAAATTCTGTCAGGTTCAAGCTCACTAAATTCCTGCAAAGAAATAAATAACAAAATTAAATTGTATACACTTATTTTAGACATATAATTCGCTAAAGATTAAAATTAATAATAATTAGAAGGAAACATGCAGAAATATACAATATAAAGCAATAAAAGTAACGATAATTACTTCTGCAAAAGATGAACATTTCTGTCTATATTTCTCATTTCGTTCGCAGAAAACTAATAAATTCTTAGTTAACATCTTGCAACGATTATTCCGGAAAGTTAAACAAATTATTTGCAAAAATAATGAATGTTATTGGCACAGAATTCCCTGAGGAAAATTGTTTTTCGATGAATGCTTCTAACTCCAAAACAGTTACGTAGCACAATCATATAATATAGACTTTGTAATATTGGAGGAAACAGAACAGGTTACAACATGAGAAACACGTGGGTTTCTCTGTGCAGCTACCGACGCTACCGTGCGCTTCCACACGGTTCGTTCGATTAAACTTTTATCATCTTATCTCTTTCTTTCTCTCATGTGTAATCATATATCTATTTCGTTTTAAGTGCAGAAAGAACACAATAAATTTGTAGTAGCAGCAGAGAGAAACCTGAGAGCGGCCATCCCGGCCTTTCTCGTGAGACCACGTGAGACTAGAGTCCTCTAGTTACCGACGTATCTTGTATGTACATACATAATACATACATACAGCACTGAACGCAACCAAAAATTGTACACATTGGAGTTACCCCTGAGAAAATGTACATTGGCTACGTAGTTCATGTCCACTTTCTCAGAGGGCGCATCGGATTTCACGACCACCTAAAACCGGGCCGTGACACCTTTCAGGCTTTTCTCTGGTATAACCTATATTGCACGCACGTGGTGTCACGTAGTTCGTGGTGTTTTGATTGTTTGATTGAAACATGAAGACGAAGAAAGAAGACGCGACGGCCAAGGGGTCGGTCTTGAGAAAAGTTGTTAAGAATAAACAGAAAATATTGAAACCAAAAGCAGGCGCCAGTCTCGAAAAAGCCGTGAAAAATGTCAAGGAAATTTTCGAGGTATTAACATAACCTCTAGTAGAAACTCCATTTGCTTGTTTATCCTATTTTTATACTATTTGGTATTTATCTAATTATTTTACCATACATTTGTGGTTGTTAAGTTCTATTATTCTACTACTATTGCTATTGTTTTACTTATTAATAGATTGATAATTGTTCCAATGACTTTTGTCCTTTTACAAATTGATGCAGTTGCTTGAATAAAATTTTGAACATGAATTAAATTATTTGAATAGTAAATATTTATTATATTTAACCATTAGTATTATTTTTTAGAAAGAGATAGCAGAAGCTAAAGCTGCCAAGAAAAAGGAGACGAGTTTAGCAAAACCTAAACCTAGATCTGCCAAGAAAAAGGAGAGTTTTGCAAAATTTCAATCCAAGCAATTTAAATCGCAAAAATTAGGAAATAGAGGAATAGTTTATGTAGGACACATACCTCATGGATTCTATGAGGAACAAATGAAAGACTATTTCAAACAGTTTGGGAATGTAACGCGAGTACGAGTAGCAAGATCCAAAAAAGTATGTATACGTCTAAATGGATTGTACGTTATTTATGATTGCACTTTATGAAGCAAGCTTTTAAACAAATGCATATTTCCAGACCGGCAAAAGTCGTGGCTATGGCTACGTTGAATTTCTTCAGTCAGAGATTGCTAAAATTGCAGCAGACACCATGAACAATTATCTCATGTGTGGCCGATTATTAAAAGGTATTGCTTAAAATTACATCAATTTTTTATTTATGAATGTATGTTTTACATTAATTGCCTTTCTTTATTTATGAATATATATTTTTCAGCTACATATATTCCACCTGAGAAGCAGCACTTTGGATTTTTCGCAGGCGTAAATTGGTCAGAAGATAAATATCCTAGACTGAAAAACAGAAGAAAGGCAACACTAAGTATAAATCGTCTTCAAAGTGCTGAAGATCAAGAGAAATATGTTAAAAGATCGCTCAGTAAACTTTCTACATTAGAAAGAAAATTAAAAGACAAGGGGATTAGCATAAAATTTCAACCCGTCGCTGTACCGGAAACGTAACAGACATTTAATGATGTAACTTAGCTGTGTTTTATTTGTAAGTATTTTATAATTGATTATTTGTATTAAATAAACACTAGGAATCCATCTTTGTAATAAGATACTCTAAAATATCCATCTATAACATTGTTATAATAAAATTCCAAGCTTCTGCGATTTGCATCTATATAAATTATTATTTACAATTAAATCTAAATGTACTGATTGACGCATTCGAAAAATATATGTCACGATACAGTGGTTGCCTCCTGTACAGTAGCCGTGCTCCCTTTCGTTCGCTTCCACTTCATACGCCTATTTTGAAACCACACTTTCACCTATAAGAAATATAATTTACCAATAAGAAGATATGAAAATTCTGTATTTATATATTTAATTATTTATAATCTACCTGACGTTCCGTCAAATCTAATGCTACTGCAATTTCGTAGCGGCGCAAACGTGTCAGATAATTGCTATGAGCAAATTCACATTCGAGATGTCGAACCTGTTGCTTCGTAAACGCGGTTCTCTCCTTCCGCGGCTTATCACTCGTCTTCTTCGTTGTTTCTGCAATCAATGGAAGAAATACAGAATTATAGTAACGCACTTTATTCAGATTTAACAAAATCCTCGAATTGACATGTGAATATATAACATTTCAATACTTTTTATCGAAATATATTTACATCTTTAATTTTAATTAATTTTCTACATTGCCATAATTTTATTTTTTTACCAAAAAATATATCAACGATTAAAAAAATTTGTATATATGTAAATAGATAATTTTGAATGCAGTTTAAATGAAGAAAGAAGTTTTACGTATATGTATTATTTAGAATGACAATAATTAGACATTTATAATGATGTCAGTTTTATATTTCAAGTCATCGATATATTCGCTTGATTTTCAATATAGAAAGCGTAATAAAGTGCAATTAGAAACGAGTTCATATAGGCTTTAGAAAACACCCTCTTTAGATAACTCTGATTCAGAGCCCTTCCTCCCCCCCCCCCTCGGTTTGTTCTAAGAGAATGGTCCAGTTTCGTCCCGGATGGTGACATAACGCGTTCATCATCCGGCTCGATCTTCTTGCCACTTCTTCGCGGCAAGATTTTGCGGCTCGTTTGCGACTTTTTGTCGCCGGCCGCAGATGAAAATAACCGCGCATGCGATGCGTCAGTGCGCGTTGTACCGATGCACCCGTTTGTCGCTTGCGAAACGCACTTTTGCTGGAAGCGCACTTCTCTACTGCGATGCGACACGTGGCCGTCGAGAGTGCGAAAGACTCTTCTCTCTCTCGCTCTCTCTCGAAGCTATTAACTTTGCTTCCGTGCCGCTATCTTGGCTCTAATTGCCAGCTGACGTCAATCGCGGGATCTCTCGTAGTCGGCTAGACGGCTCGCATCGATGGTCACTATCAGCAACATGAGAGTAACATCAAACGAAGTAGCTAAAGCCTCCAATTTTGATGCTACCAATTTACAAATTCGGACTGACGTTCATGTGATAAAAATATGATATACATGTGTAGCATTTCATAAATTAAAATTTTAACTTTTTTTTTTCAAGTTTGAAAGTAATCGTTAGAAAAATTTCCAAATGAACAAATAAAAAATATCGAATCATGAAATTATGCCTGTCGTGATTGTAAAAGCATTTAAAATAAATCATGTGAATTGTTCGGAATCTTAATTTTAGTCATTCTTCGACATGTGGATCCCTGTTTCTCATCATTTATAATACTTTTTTTAATTGAATATTTAATGTCTAAGAATATTAACTAAAATATTAGATTTTTAATACGAAAAAAATATCTATTTTAATTTTAGTTAATTTTGGTTTTAGTGATGATTTCTTATTTATTCTGTTCAATTCATATCAAAATTTGAAGAACAGTTTTCGACGTAAACGTTTGATTTGCTATTCAATAAATTAAGCAGTGTAGACAAAATACATTAAATATCAGTGTATAACATCACGTTTATTATGCAAGATGTACCAGCTCGATGCAGTTAGACATTCGATAAACATTTAGATTGTGGGGCCTGTTATGGCCGCATTGGCGACACTAAAGACATAAAACTTCCTGTATTGTCAATGATTTACGTCGGAAATCTGTCGAAGCTACGACCCGGAATGTTTCAGGCTAATTTATTACGCGCAGCTGTGCAGTGCTATTAGAATTTGTAACAATGAATTTTAATTATCGCTTCAGAATAATTGATGTAAAATTAAAATCATTTTCCAATAAGATATTTAATTAATTTCTATTTAAATGACAGATATTTTTTTTCAGAATTTTTCTCATATAATTTTTATTTAATATGTAGCTTTAATAGAAATTTCAATAAGATTTTATAAAAGACTATCTTTTGAAATTATGAAGAAACATTACCTCGTTCTCGTTGATGCGGACGTGTATTTTCTCCGAAGAATGAATTTGTATGATTTTCATTATGTTGCGAATCCTGCCAAGATTGAGACTTGCTCTCGTACTCGCGGTCTGTATTTTGCAAATGAGACATCTCCCAAGTGCGAAACATCGTTCCCGTAGTCGTCACACGGCGATCTTGATTATTTTCGTGTAATAAATCTTCAGGTTTATTCAAAGATCTCTCATCTTCCTTTCGATTCAATTGTTCGATAATCGGATGATAATCTGCGATATCTTGCTGAGAATATTGCTCCCATCTAATGAAAATTAAATGTTATAGATACACAATAGATATACAGTTATATGTATAAATATATTATAATAATAATTGCATGATACAATTACGATAATCAAAATTGCCTTTAATTTATCTATTTTAAAGAGAATAACAAATCATAATATAAACTTTAAAAGCAGAACTATTAAATATAAGTACATAATAATTATTTATTAAAGACTATTGCACTTAGATAGAAATTAAAGAATACAGAACTTTAAAAAAATTACGAGTAAAATGTTCGCTTCTTTTTTTTATGAAAATGAAACATTTTTGAATAAATCTTTTTCAGTATGCAAAATATACAATATTTTCATAAATGTAGTAATAAGATTACTATCTCAATAACACTATGGAATACTGTTGAAATATGCTCTGTTTCTTTAAGGAATTTCTTTGAAGACTTTTTTATTTTGAATTTAATAAAATTCTCAAGTAATAAATAAATAGCCAGCAGAAATATTAATTATACGTCGAGCGCGTTTATCAGATTTAACATTTCTCACCTGCACGTGCGATAATTCTGATTGCTGTCGGTGCTTTGAAGAAAATTCACGATGTAAGGCGGCGGGATTAAACGAGCGGTTTCGTCGGTTGCAATGTCAAATCCGCTACAAGGATTCGACGAGTTGCTCCAGGACCACCTGTGATACCACGATGTCTCGCAACCTGTTGCTGATCTCATGTGCTGCCCTTCCATATGAAGAGACGATGGTGTTGGCGGTGTTGGTGGTAATTCGAAATTGTCGGATGTCTGATGGCTATTCGCAATCGTATCTTTCGACCACGACATAGCGATGGAATAAAGATTTTGACAGTTTCAGCGTGTCAATTTGCAAATTATGTATACGACTTTTTTTTGGAAAGGATTGATGAAGAAAGATTCAAACACAAAATAATCGATAATGAGTTCGCAATAATTTTTTAACGATTGTTCATTTAAAATATTTCTTTGTTCTTGTATTATTAATATTCCTTTTATCTCTTTCATCTATATCCATAAAAAACAGCGGAAGAATATATAAATTTTTAATTGTGCTTATATCTGTTCAGAGAGAAAATCTTCTTATCAGATATAAAAAAAAACCGGATTGATATGAATGAGATAATGGCCTTTTTTACATTTCTTTGCTCGTATTTTTGCCTCGCGGTTCTTATATCTATTTCCTTAATAAGATTGCGTAAAATTCCGAAAATACGTAGAATATTATTTCAAATAATAATGTTAAAATTTTACAATGGCTAAATAGAAAATTTATCAATTGTCACTATATTTCGTTAATAAGCGAGCACAGGTTCACCGTAGAATCACTCCGCGCGCGGATGGATGCGAATTGCGTTAGTGCCTACTCGGAAATGTCAAACGAGCACATATGACGGCGCCGTCATAGGGCAGCGAGAATGTCATGGAGAACGTCGGAGGAGAGTCGTAGGAGTAGGGCCACGGAAGCTCCGGAATCTTCTTCTACATTTCCCCCGGCTTTTTGGCCAATCCCTCAGCGTGAATCGCTCCTCGCAGCCAAAGAGGCTGGTCGGCGTTCGCGAAAGAATTCGAAATGGTGACACATGAAGCGCTCGCTTTTTTGCTTTGAGCAGTTTGTTGGGAATTAAGAAAGAGTTTTATATGATATATACGAAGTGTTGTTTTTGCGAATTGTTTTATCTGCATACCGCTAAATTTTCAATTATGTATTTCCATGCAATAAAATAAGTAGTAGCTAATTAGGAATATATTTCAAATAATTGGAATATATTCAAAAATTTATATTAAACATCTAAAAATATACTTCGTAAAGTTAAAATATATTTTAAAATGCGTCTTTGTATCTTTTGTTTAAAAATTTTCAAATAATTTTTTTTAAACCGTTTCAGATAAAATGAAGGAAAACTGAAGTAAAATTAGTTCGTATTTTTATTATTAATAAATATTTTATATTTTAAATAATTAAATAAAATCATTAAATAATTTATGTTTTAAAGTATGTGAACATATTTATTTTTATATATTGCATTTAGCACCCCATCGTCTAAACGTTATTCAGATTTCTCCCCCATTTTAGAATATGATACTAACTTCCGACTATGAGACAAGTGTGTCGTGCTACATTAGAAAGGAAGAAGTCATTCGTTTCGGTTGTCATAAATGTTAAAATTTTTTAAAAATTTAGTAGAAGGATAGAAATTTATTGTATAAAGTATGTCTACCATTTGCTAAACAAAGAAAGTCAATTATTCAACTTTTGCAAGTATACTTTTATCAATTAATTTAAACTCTTTTAATATTTTGAAATTAATTTTTTAAATTTGTTATTATTATTTATTTTATATAAAATTAGAGCCTTTATTCTTTCAGTATTATCACATAAGTTTAAAAGTGACTAATTTTTCTTATTAATGTTTTAACACTACTTTTTAAAATAATGTAACAAGAAGATTAATTATTCATATAACTTAATTATTATAATTAAAAAAACATTTTAATATTAATAATGTTGAGAATACAAGCTCAAGTATTTAAATGCAACCTTCCTATCAACAGAAATCGATGAAGGTGGAAAAGATGCAAAGAAAAGGAATGAAACTGTTTTCTTTGCCGAGCCGATTCATTCACGATTTCGTCGTCGGTGTTTCATTGACGATGGCCATTACTCCATCAACGAGGAGCGTAAGTCAATCTCGGTAAGGGCCCACCTAAGAAAACAGAGGGGTAAAGAGAGGAAAGAGAGAGAGAGAAAGAGAGAGAAGAAGAAGCGAAAGGTGACGGCCGCGCGAGAATGAGAGAATGGATGGACGGGGCACAAGTCGGACCCCGACGCGGCGTTTCGAAGGGTCGATTCCTTCTCAAGGGTCACACGTCTCCATTAGTCATCGACATTGTTTGGCTTTCTCTCTCGAGCGCTCGCATCCCCTCCGAATGCAGCTCACACGCGCACGATGCCGAAAGAGATGCGACGAGAGGTCCACCACCTCGTCGAAGCACTCAGTCTCGGCACAGGAAGCGAGATTCCCTGAAACACGAGACACTTCTAGCCGTGAAGCGGTGCCGAGCGGTCTGCGAGGACGGGAACGCCCGCTCGGAAACGCGTTTTCCGAAATTCACGTGTTGCAGCCAGTTTCTCCAACATCTTTTGTACCAGATAAAAAATCGAAGCACTAATTTAATTTGAAAAATTATAATGAACAATTTGAATACTATTATTGATACATGACACTTATTAATATTTTTTCCATCTCAGAAAAAGTGATTAAGTCAGATACCTTTGTATCATTTAAAGAAAGAAAGAAAAATATTTGCATATAATATAACTCAGATAATATAAATATTTAATTTTTAAGATTTTATTTTTTAAGATTTAAAAGGAGTCTTGAAGATTTTCCAAGTTATTTTATAAGATATTCTTTTTGTAATCATATTATAGCTATTTATATTACCCATTTGATTAATCCTATTTATTTGAATGGTGAACTTTTTATTTCATAAATTATTAAAGATAAAAGCTTTCTTTTCTCACATGTATTATTGTTGAAGAGAGATGCTTGGAGGAGACAATATCTCATAAACTAAAGTCTTTTTTCGTGAAACTAAGTTCCAAGTTTCGTGGGAAGTAACATGAAAAAAGTAAAATCCCACAATGAACACTTGTTGCGGACTTGTTGAGAACTCAGTCGAGTCTTTTCGTCTGAGTATAAATCCATGAGTGTAGGTGTCTGGCTTTCTCATCAGCAACGGAACACGGATTCTCATGCAACTAACTCAAAAGTTAGATGCTAAAGCTGACATATCTACGGGCCATAGTCGCAGCACATTAAGCATACATTAGACACCCACGTGTAGCTCCGCGATTATCCAATCGGTCTACTAAATGAATTAAACTGCCTGTCGACGCAAAAATCACAGCTGAGTTGTTAAATATAAATTGATAACAAAAAACCATTTTATAACATGTGAAAAATTGCATTTACGATAATTAAAAGAAAATTATATTTTGTCTTGTGAAAAATCTATTAATCCATGGAATTAAATTTTATATAAATAACAAATGATTTAAAATATAATCAGTTAATTGACAGAGTGTCACGTCTTGTAAATAAATGTTAATTAAACATTCATTATCTTCAAGTTCGCAATATTCTGCTCATATTTTAAGAGCAGCGAATTGATTTCTGGTACCAGTCAATTCCATCTGTTTCGCCTGTAATGATTAATAGTCGAAATAACCCTGAACTTCCTCTCTTCGGCTATTTACCGGAAGCCTATAAATTATAAGCGCGAGACGACGGCGTTGCTCGTGTATTCTTGACGTCGCGTTGCATAACGAGACGCGCATTCGTCACGACGGCCCGCGAAAAAGTTCCAGGCGAATGGCGATCGACAGTAAACGTCGGAGTAAAGTACAGGGGAGGGAAATGTACAAGTGCCTCCCGGTGTATTTTTGGCGGACGTATCTGGCCGAACCGCAAACCCTTGACGGCGTTTTCTGCTTTTCACACGCAGTAGCCGCTAGTTATCCGTCGCGACGATGTTCGATTGCTAGATCCTGTGGGAGCGTAGCACTCCTTCGCCGACAAGTATGGAGGATAATCCAGAACAAGGTAAAAGCATTTGCGTCGAAAGAAGTACTTATTAAAAGGTGTAATTTATAAACGCGCGACACGAGAAACACATTCGACATATTTCAATAGAATCAATCGTACATAATACACGAGAATTTGTTATTCACACAATATTTGTCATGAAAATCGTAGAATAATTATTTCTTTCGTAAAAATGAAGCTAACGTAAATTAATTAAAGACACACTACGTATTACTAGCGTATTGCTAATTTTAATCGAAATTACAATAATACAGCCGTATGTAAAATTAGGATTGAAAACTAATTGCTGCAATCTTTGTTGTTAGTTTTACTTATTTTGTTGAGCAAATATAAATAAATGTTTTTAAATTTAATGGAAACGTGCTTTAGAAATTCCGGCTTACGTTAGGCGCCAGGGATGGCACGTGAGAACGCGAATCGCGGTGCTGATACTCATTTGCGTCGGTTCGGTAATCATTTACTGGTTCGTCAGTTCGAGCATGGAAAATCGGCGGGATGGTAGACACAGGGGGTCGACTGGGAAGTCTCGTAAAATGGCCCATTTGGAAAGACTGTCCGATCAAGTTTTACCGTTAGAATACACGTAAGCACAACAATATATTTTCCATGGTCATTGATCACTGAAATGTTAGAAACAATGAAAACAAATTTCGCTCGCTGCAATATCTTTGACTACTTTTTCAAATTTTAAAGACTTTGCGAATATCAAAACTGGCACAATAAAGGAAGAAAGCTATTTTAATATGTTACACGACATGATATTTGCGTCTTCTCTTATTTTATAGTTAAGATAATATATTATATTGACAAGTTTGTCACTGTAATAGTCATTGATTGACGTCGACTTCTCCGCACCGCATATCTATCATCAATGATTGACATTGCGGAGTTAAACTAAAATATTTGCAGCACTTGCTTTGCTTGTCAGGCTACGGCTAGAATTAATATTAGACCCTAGACATGGTGTAAGAGCCAGAAAATGAGATATCTGCATTTTATTTATTTATAAAATGCAAATAAAATAACGATACAACAATAGAAATTACTGAAACAGACTTTTAAAACAAATAAAATAATAAAAATGACAGAAGTATTAATTTTTATTACTTTAGTTTTTAAAATCATGTTATATAATTTTTTTTACTGCAGTTTGAAAATACTGCCCATATTGGAAGAGACAAATTTCACTATGATCGGTGATGCTCAGATCCAATTTTATTCTAAAGTACCCACTAAACACATACGACTTCACGCCCGTAAGCTTCTCATACAAGACGTTAGCGTCAAGGAATACCGTTTGCCAAACGCACCGAAGTTAACAAGCACGTACTTCGTAACGGATGAGGAGGATTTTATCGACGTGTTTCTCTTACACGTGTTGATAGCGAGGGAGATTTACATTTTACACATAAAATATACGATTCCGCTACATCAAAAACCAAATGGATTTTTTAGGAGCGCGCACGTCGACCATGATACAAACGAGACCAGGTATTACGATTTCGTGCGCACGTGTGATTTTATTAATTTGTTACTATCAATGTATAATTAGCTTCAACGATAAATCTAATTTTTATTTATTTTACAACGTTATGTTTAATGTAATTTACGTTCTACCTGCATATTGCGAAAGCGGACATTTCTTTCCAGATGGATAGCGGTGTCGAACTTTTCCCCAGATTACGCTCGAACAGCTTACCCATGTTTCGACGAGCCGTGGATCAAGGCGCCGTTTCGCATTTCGATCGGCAGAAAGTCTAACATGCGATCACACTCGAACTCAATGCGCAAAGTCACCGAGGAAATGTAAAAGAGAGCGATTCAATTGTGCTGTATTGTAACATACGTACACATCGCATACGTACAATCGCATCCCTCGATCGCTGCGAAGTCTTATTCGTGTAATTACGACGTTTAGTTAAAGAATAATTCGAGTTTAATCTAATCTCCCTTTTCCCCAGACATGGCATGCCGGGATACGTCTGGGACCATTATGAGAAAACGTTTTGGATGCCCACTTACGTAGTCGCCTTTATGGTCACCGATTTTGCGAGTTACGATATTGCCGTCGCCGATCGACCGTCGCATACGATCTTTTCCAGGAAAGAGATTGTGAATGATACAAGATACGTTGGCGATCTGATACCGAAAGTTGTCCGTGTAATGCAGAACCTTACCGGATTTCGTTATGAATTAGATAAATTGGATACGATCATGGTTCCCGAATTTGCATATGCTGCGATGGAAAATTGGGGTCTCATAGCGTTTCGGTAAACAAATTATTTTTTTAGATATACCCTAGAATTGTTGTATTTAAATGTAATTTGCATTCAGGCCTTCCTTAAGAATTTATGATTACAATTACTTTAAAACGTTTTACGGGTACAGCAAATTAATTATCTCAGAATTCTGTATTCAATTTAAATTAAAAGTTATTTTATTGATATTTTTAGAGAAGATGTCATTCTTATAAGAAAAGATGACAGTATTGTTGAGACCAAAAAGTCAATAGCTAAGATTGTGGCACACGAAGTGGCCCATCAATGGTTCGGTAATTTAGTAACTCCAAAATGGTGGGATGACGTGTGGTTGAAAGAAGGATTCTCTTCATTTTTCGGATTTCTAGCACTAAATGCGGTAAAGTGGATATAAATTAAATTAAAAAAAAAACAATCGTCTCAACAATCTCAAATTTATTTATTTTATTACTTCACGTAACAATTTTGTTTTTTAATCCTTGAAAAATTCTTTGAACAATCTTTTAAATAGAAAAATTATTTTTTTGTAAAAAAAGTTTGTTTATAGAAAATATTAATAATACATTAATATGAATATTATTATAAATATTAATTTTTAAGAACTGTACACATTTTGAGAAGCTACATTAAAATTAAAAAGAAAACCGATGATTGATATTGAGATTTTAATAATTTTCCGATACTTTTATCACGTTTTTATCGTCGTTTTAATAATTATACGGAAATTAATTTGATCGCTGCACAATGTTGTGTCACTTATTCGACAGCCGTGATTAATTTGCTTGATCTTGTCAGCTCGAGCCTGCATCCTGGAACCTGCCGGCCCATTTCCTGATAGAGTGTCACGACGTGTTTGACAGAGACGCCGGCGAAGCGGCACACTCGTTACATATTGATCTGAGGAAACTGAGCGGGCTCACCGATATCTTCGATTTGACGTCGTATGTCAAGGGTAATTGCATGGCGCACATGATCTATCATTTTCTGGGCGAGCGGATCTTCCTCTCGTCTGTGCGCCACTACATGCGCACGTATCACTATCGCAGCGCCGATCAGGAGGATCTCTGGAGCGCTTTTCAAGTGGAGATCGATGGAGCGAAGGAGCTACCGGCTTCCTCGGGGCTCCGCATGAAGGACATTATGCGAACTTGGACGTATCAGGCCGGCTTCCCTGTCCTGCGCGTTCAACAGAATCGAGAAACCGGTGCGATCGAACTTACGCAGGTGCGCCGATGTTTATCGCAGATCGATCTTCAGGCGCATTTCTTCATCTTGTTTCGTCGACGACAAATTATTTATTGATGGAGTGCATTTACGACGATATTAATCATCGTTATTCTCTGAATGCAACGAGAAAAAAGGAAGTTGTGTGTGGTTTAACTTTACGAATAAATCATGCAGAACGCCTCAATTTTTTTCGGATCCTTCGATTAATTTAGAATCAATTTCTTTTTTTAATAAAAATTTGATAGGTTCCATATTTAACCGTGACTTTTTAATTTTTCTAATTAATAAAGTTTTTATGTTTAAAAAATGTATCAATGCAAAAGTTATTTTACATCAAACGCGGTATATTTTTAAAAATTTATTTTATTGTCAATTTATTTTTTAATTAGAAGATAATTATAAATATACATTGTTGGCATCGATTATTTTTATATTAACGTGTCTGCATAATCGACAATTTTTCTCAACTCTGTCTTCTACACATGTACTTTGTACGTTATGCATGTCTACTGTAAAATTATAATTTTATCATAGAACATACAAAAAGTTACAAATATTTTTTATAAATAAAACAGCAATTTATAATTTTTATCATAATATTACAATAAAGGTATTATAATAAAAAAGTAAATTTAATAAACAAGTAAAATATAATTATGAAATATTTATAGTGGACGTCGATAAAAATTGCTTGATTATGCGATGTTTGTGTTTCAGGACCGATTTTATCATTATGGCCTAAATAGTACGAGCGAAGAATTATGGCACATTCCGTTGACGTGGACAACCGAAAATGAACAGCAATTTAGTAATACCCTGCCGAAGGCATGGATGGTCAAGAAACGCATGAAAATTAACGACATTGCTTTGAGCCGGGCGACTTCCAACAACCAGTGGATTCTGTTCAATATCAATCAAACGGGTAATATCACTGTCGTAACATATGCCAATCGATTAAGGAGATAATATACAAAGTAATACGTATTTTTGCCGACAATAACTGGTGTCGATTAATTTGAAAACAAACCCAAACCACTTCATAAATTCATTAAAAAAAACTTGTTTTGAATAGGGTACTCAAAAATTATCTTATCGCTATCACAAATCATAGAAACTAGAAGTTGTATCAAGAACAATTCTGTTTATCGTAATTGAGAAAAAAGGTTTCATAATTTATAAAAAAGTCTTTAAATTACTAATAATTAATAATTAATTATAATATTTCTTTCGGAAACTGCCGCTTCTAAGCTTATCTATAAAATTTCTATTAATAGTTTGTCTCTTGTGTTGTTTACAGCATTGTACCGTATCAACTATGATGTAGAGAATTGGAAACTGTTGACGAAATCTTTTCGAGCTCTACCGGAAGTAACTAAAGCGCAGATACTGACCGACTCGTTTGCGATAGCTAACGCCGAATTGCTTGATAAGAAAATTATGTGGAATATTCTTGAAAAAGTGGAAACCGAAAGTGGAGAAATATTGTGGACACCGGCGTTGCGTTTATTGACTATCATTCAGAATCGTTTTCGGGACTTGGACTTGTTCAAGGTAAGTACATTTAATGTAAGCCAAGACTATATTTAAAGCTACGCATTTATGCACAATATTCAAACAATAAAGTGTAATTTTTTAAATTATGTGCACCAGCCACTATAAAAAGACAATTGTGCACACGTGAAGCAGTGAATCCCTTAAATATCTGCGGGTATTTTCGCTACATTTTAGTTGCGATTCCGTAGAAGTTCATTCGTCCTTCCAAGTAGATTTGCGCGAGATTGCAAAGGCGAGCACATATCCTTTAATTATTAATTTATACGGCCGCGACGCGATAAGATATGCGAGATATAATCGACTCTGCTTCGCGCGATCTAAATCGTCCGCTATGCAGTTCTGGTTTATGTCGTTATTACGCGCAGTTAAGGTTTAAGTATGGCATTATAAAGCGTATGATTATCCCTGGGACAGATATATAAGTGATCATCGGCCCATCGGCCGTCGTTACGATTCGACATTCTCAATTAGGTCGGAGGACTCAATCATTATTTGCACCGAAATACGAGGCACGTAACATTTAATTAAGCACTCGCGCCGACCAATATTGCCGTAACAGTTCCCTTTTCACAGAAGCCATTATTGCAAAAATATACGAGAAGAGAGGCCTCACCGCGAGTTGAGAGGCGGGCCCCGCGGTTTCTTCGGGCGCTTCACGTCCGTAAACCTAACGTGCCAAATTAAATAAATACGTTGCTGCGTATCTCTGCGTTTTAATCCACCCGGTTTATTGCTCGTAAATTCTGAATAAATGGAATTACTTACTCTTACTTCTTGTGCGAATCAACCGCAGATCTCTATAATGTTGCGATAAATATCGCTGCCGGTTACTTTACCTTCGTCTTCGCAATTTCACCAGAACACTTTGATGTTTTTAAAGACGAAACGGAATCCTAAAGAAGCGGGAGAATGATATTCGCTCGATACGGTAGCGGCAGAAAATTTTTCTTTCTTGAGAAACCGAGATACGGCAAAAAGACAATTAAGAAGAGAAGAACAGCCTTCTGAACTTTGTCTGAAATAATAATATCAAATTAATACATTTTTCAAGAATACCTTTGAATAATTACAGCTTTTGCTTGTTTTTTATAAGTATTTTAATTAATTATATCTATTAAAAAGAGAAATGTCTTGCTACGTAGAAAATGTTATATTTAAATCTTGGGCTTGTGCTATAATTAATTTTTCTTGCTAAATTTAATTTGTTTATCATAATCTGTAATTTCTCCATTTTTTTTCACTTAAACAAAAAGCGGAAATTTAATCGAGTTTTTCCAGTTCATCATGTGCAAGTTTATGGATAAAGTATACAGCAAGATCGCACCAATGGTGATTCATAAAGCTCCTACGCTGTGGACAGAATTCGAGATCAATGTAATGAAATCGGCATGTTCGGTAGACTATCAAGCATGTTTAACGGCAGTCCTTAACTTTGCTCAAACATTGCTACAAGACGAGTCATTAAATTCGTACGTATCTAGCGAAGTAACTGCAAATACTATCGATACAAATAATTGCTCGTTTTTCGGATTTGTCTATCATATATATGTTTAACGTTAATTGAAAATCGTGAAATTTGTATTTTATATTAAACTTAAATACGAGCGATAGTTCTTTATTCTTTGAGAAATTCAGAGATTGTTGCGATAGAAGAAAAATTATCTGTTAAACTAGTTTACCAGAAGAATTTCGTAGCTGGACGTACTGCACACTTGTGAAAGTTGCCACGGAGGAACAATGGCTGGCACTCCTGAAAAGATACAACGAATCAACAGTACATGATAAGAAAAGCCTCGCATACGCATTGGGATGTCATGTTAACGCGAGCCTGTTGCAAAGGTGAGACACATTCTGGATCATGAAAAAAATAAAATTACCTGCATTGAAAATCTTAGTAGACACAATTGCAGTTTGAAAGGTGTTAAAAATTTGTTTTTTAATTATTTTGAATTATAATTATTTAAATATTACAATATTTTTATTATATATTATAATTTCAGATATCTATATATAATATATTCACAAAGGAATGTAACGTCTGAATGTGCAGAAATTGCCCTAAAGTCTGTCGCGTCAAATCCATACGGATATCACGTTGCGTTGGAATTCGTAATTCAACATTGGAATAAGTTTGACATGAATACAACAGAAGGAAATAATAATTAGTAAGTTAAGTTTATAACTGGCGGAATAACTATTTTGTTTCAAAGTGCTGAAGGAATAATTATAGAAAATTTAATAAGTATCGATTATTTTTTCCATACATTTTATATAATCGTCCGATTACAATTGCCTGACACTCGCTATGACATTGCTCTACTTTCAGCGCAAATCTCCCCTGGGACGTATTGCATGCCAGCTTGAAACATATTCGTCATGATGAGGATGTGGAACAGGTAAAAAAATTGCGTGAATGATGAAACTTAACAAGAATCGAAAAATGGAGCACGATATCTTTCTTTGAAAACTGATATATATACTTCACGTGTGTTAAATACGTCGAAGTTAAATACGTCGTTATGTAACAGTCACGTTATTTTTTTTCTCCTCAGCTATCGCGACTGAGAGGCAAGAGTGAGAAGTATGACACCATGATCGGGATAGTTATTAATAGAATCCAGACCAAAGTCGCACGGTATAAGAAGCAGAAAAATGAAGTAACTATCGAGTTTGATTGTTCAAAAATAGATTTTGCAAAGTCAAACGCTAAGATACATGAAATTACTCGGGTCTTGCATTAAAGTCAGCACATTATCGTATTTGCATGATTTCAATGACAAAAAAAAGATACGATAAAATATTTCTAGTTATTTCATAATTTTCAATGTTATTAATTTTAAAAAATAATCTATTTGCAAACTGTTAAGATTTAATTTTCTAATATATTTTTTCTGCAGACATTAAAGATACTAGAAGAAATTACTGTGAGACATGCCGAGACAAGAAATTGCAGAAAACGAAGTTAATGGATTCTATCCATGGTTAAAAATTTACTCAAATCAATGCAACCGTACGATTACTTATCATGAACAAAATAATTACAATTAATTATAGTACAATTAGTTTATACAAACTTTAATGCCATGACATTGCAGTCAAAAATTAAATTTGTACTGAAATAATTTTTATTTATTAATAACAATAGTTTAACGGAAGAAAGATATGCATTTTTTATAAATCCAAATAAAGAAAACTTTTCAAGGATTGTATGATGCTAGTATATACATTTCCTTCCAGCATAAATTAGCAAATAAATCAATAAAACATGAAGTATTACATGTTATATATAATAATGTACTAGATATATTCTCCTAATTAGACAATTTAGAAGATAATACTTCTAACTTTTTCTATTCTGATTATCTCGTTAATATCGAGCTAAGATCGAAGAAAATCTTTTAGTATCAGTAATCAGTATTCGAAGCTATCGCGTCCATTGATACCGAGGCACGGATGTTGCGATGACATCGGGGTATTGTCAGCATCCACCACGGAGGGTAGTGAGGGAGTGATCCCAGGAGGGAGTTGCGAGAAGTTCTTGCCGCGAAAAGTGACGGTGATACCCTGATCCTAACTGGACAGTAACGAGCCGAGCTTTCGTGTGGTCGAAGAATGTTGCTAAGTAAGGGATTGATTCACGGGCAGTTATAATACCGCCAAACCGAAGAGTCTTAATAGATTCAGGTCAATGCCACTACCGTTCTTCGAAGTCGTTTATTATGTGGGAAGAGCGGGCCCTGTTCTCATGCCACACAGGTCGCCGGTAACCAGTGTGTGCAGCTGACTCCGCATCGAGAGGATTCGCTGCAAC
Organism: Tetramorium bicarinatum; assembly: GCA_928718305.1. Classification (NCBI taxonomy): domain Eukaryota; kingdom Metazoa; phylum Arthropoda; class Insecta; order Hymenoptera; family Formicidae; genus Tetramorium; species Tetramorium bicarinatum. The sequence continues at coordinate 4,575,504 of OV788322.1, read as the reverse complement.
ACCGGGAACCCGAAGGATAGGACTTTCTAAGAGGTCTTTTTTCTTCGCACAATACCTTATTTTACTCTGCATGTGTCTCTCCATATAGTATATAGAACAAAAATATGCACTTTATATGTACACAAATTTTCATTATAAAATATGTACACATATAATCTGAATTTGCCAAATTTGATTAGACTAATTTAATTAAATTAAGTACCGATTGATTTTTCTACCTATAAATTTACTTTTTGTTATTATGATAAATTTAATTTTTTATATATAATAATTATTTATAATTTTATTATCTAATCTATTTTAGAAAATAGAAATAGTTACATATTATACTCTCTTTGTCAATCAATATTCCAAAAGTTTGCTAAAGGAAGTTGATTGGTCACTTTCTCACGCTTGAATAGTTACCCTTTGGAAAAAGAATCTCACGCCAAGTTGTTTTGACCGGCATAGTTACACGAGTGGTGGTCAAGTCCATTTTTGAAGAATGTTTCTAGTATAAGTCACGTAAGATGTTAAACGACGGTCGGGTTATGGATTGAATATACGTCGCATTCGTATGTATACAAACAAAGCAACACATCGACATCATTTTTACACGTAAGTATGAAATAAAAAAATAGGAATAAATTTAATGTATATACTTAATACACATTAAAATGTATAGACATCTGTGATAGTAAAAGTTCTTCTATACTCAAAAAATAATATTTTAATTTCTACGTGTTAGTTTAAGTGTCAGTATATTACATGTTAATGTAAATTAACAGTTAATTAACAATATAATAAATGATACACAAAAATATAAAAATCCTTATAGGTATATATATATATATATATTTTTTATAATAAATGTTTAAAACAAAGGACCATAGAGATCGCTTCTACAGTTAACATGCTAAAAGTAGAAGAACCGAGCACGGTCAGGAGATTAAGGAACGAACCCTCTTCCCTCGAAAAAGGGGGTCAAAGAGCGCTACCGTGTCCCCAAAAGCGACAGGGCCGCGCAAAAGAAAGAAAGAAAGGAATAGGAAGGAAGTTCTCGTCGCGTCGGTTCGGCGAACGCGCTCCCTGCGCGTGTGCTCCTTGCTCGAGCGCGAGCCAGGACCCTTCCTGAAGTTAATGATTCGGTCATTGCGATGGGTGGCGGTGGCGGTGGAGAGTGGTGGAAACGAAGTGGTGTGGGTCCGGCGTGTAGAGTAGGAGAAGAGTGCGCCAGGAGGGCGAGAGAGCAGGAGAGAAGGAGGATCGGACTGCACAGGAAAGTAAGCTCGATCCCAGTTCGAACGCTTCGGTTCGGTCTTACGGGTTTAGTCTTGAACAGCGGATTGTTACCGTGGCTGATTGGGAGGATCGGGATAGAGGGTTAAACATCGTCGTACGCACTGCAGCTGTTGTCACCTAGCGAGCGAGCGGCTGAGGCGCCATGCACCACCGTTTGCGTCTCCTCTAAGAAGGGCGACGTTGCGTAACGAAAAAGCAGGCTGGTCGGCCCTTTCGAGGAGTGATCCTTGACGATCATTTGAGGAAAGTAATCCGCGAGATAGGATACACTGGTCGAGAGTAGACTGCTCCCGGAAGACCATCGGCAATTCGATGTCGCACGCCGGCAATCCGATATCAGCTATAGCTGCGGAAAGAAGGCGGAGGCAGCAACTACCGGCCACCCTCAAAAGTACGTATGGGAGATATGGGGTTGTTAAATGAAAATTATGCAAAGCATATTTACAGCAGTATTTGTCATTCGAAAGATAAAAAATACAAATATTAATTGCTTTTCATACTTTATCGATATTGTTTGTAATTTTAATTTTGGCAGAGACATACTATTAATTTGACCTATATGTCTTACTATAATTTTATTTAAAAAGCTGAACTAGTATTCAAATATTTTAGCATTAAATTATTGTTGGAGTTAATTTGGAATTAATTTTTTACTTGTAATGTTAACATTCATGTAAATAACTTTTAATTATAATAACTTGAAGAAACCAAATAAAAGCTTTTTTCTGATATGTAAGGGAAAAAATTTCTAAAAATAGTATACCATGTTATGAGACATATAAGACATTTCACGTATTTGCAAAAAGCTAAAGTGGATTGACAAGAACCACTTACCGACTCTGGTCTTGTCGAAGTACCGTTTTAACTCGAAGATTCTCGGTAGTATATCTTCAAAGAGTATTCCATTTATTGCAAATAATTGAAGGTTAAAGATTGAAAAAAACTGCGGATTAAACTTGGCATAAAAATTTTTTTTTTACCGTAACAATTCATCACTTTATCAGTATTAAAGTATCTATTTAGAGAATATCGTGTAGTAATAAATACAAAATGTACATTCCACAATAATTTAATAAAAAAATGAAATATTTATCGTATTTTTATCAAAATCTTAAATGTATTGTGCTTTATTAAAAAACAGTTTAATTTAAAGAAATATATGCAAATACTGTAATTTTTTATAGATAAACATATATGCCAATGAGTTTTTTCTAAGTACGTAAAAAATATTATTAATAATTAAATATTTTTTTCAAATTAATATAATAATAATTTTGTATTTAATGTTTTGAAATAATTTGAATATAAAGAGAGAAAAAAGAAGGCAAGAAGGAGAATGGAGAGAGAGGGAGAGAGAGGAAAAAAGCATATCATTCGATTAACCTCGTTACTAATTGATTTTCTATGCTAATGCATAATATTTGTAAAAAGCAGTAAGACTAATACTCCTTTCTCTTTTCTGGAAATTAGATGATATGTACATTCTGAAACATATAATGTACTTTCCTGCGAGAAACGTTAAGATAAGCGTAATGAGCAAGGAGAACGTAAAAAAACTATCAGTTGAATTAAAGCTAAAAAATAAATTTAGAGTGTATTAGAGAATTTTTTAATTAGTAAGTGAATTACAAATCTCTGTTTTAATTATTTATACGACGTATTAAGAATCTAGAATTAAATTGAAAAAAACTTTTTACTTTTTTAATAAAAATTAACCAATAATTACGAAATTTTACATTTCAGTTTAATATTAGTTTAATTGTATATTGTTCGTGATGCTGAATTGTATTTCTACAGTGCTTAGTTCCTGAAGTTCTGGAAATATAAACTAAGTAGTAGAAGCTGTAAAAATACTAGACTATCTATTTTTACATCTTTGATACTAAACTTGGCAGTTTATAATAATTAATAGGCTAGGAGAAGAATGTGTGTATTTTACATATAGGAACAAATAAAATTTGAAATTACGTTTAGTATTTAATATTAAGTAATGTGCGGACCCAAAAATTATCTATTTGATTTATTTAAATCTTTCTTCATTTATCAAAAATTAACGTTGAACCAATCTTATAAGAGCTTCAATTTACGATTTTTAGATATTAAATTTTTTTCTTATCGAGTAAAATTAATAGTCTATAATAAGAATTAATTATGATAAATGGGAGTATATAGTCTCGCTATAATCAAGCGTAAGCGCTCGTGAATCTTCGAAACATTCGCGTTAATTAACAGACCAAGATTAGGCCATTAAACGCGCGAATTGACAACAGGCAAAAAATTAAGCGGTCATTATGTTTCGTTCGATTGTCGCTGGTAACCGGCAACCTTTTTCTCCGCTCGTTCTCCTCTCAGGAGAACGAGCACGTCCTGCTTGTTGAGAGCAGGCATTGAAGTCACCGACAGGCGCGGTTCTTTTTGACGAACTATATGTCGTAATACGTCGAGTTCAACGTATATGAATGTTTACAATTTAACTATGCGCAAGGTTGAATATTAATTTTCTTCCTAATCATTCCGTTATAGTACTTTATGACAATAGAGGAATAATAAAATTATATAATTAATAATATTCTTAAAATTAATTTGAGCAACGAAACTATCATCAATAAATATAAGTTTATTAATCGCTTTATTATTGAATGATTTTTTTCATGTGTCTTTTTTATGTCTTTTTAGCAATTCACAGGCAAAAGTCGATTCACGGCTCATATCCTTTATTCGCTTTAGTCTTTTCCGCTTATCCACGCTAGCCATGACCGCTCGTCACCGATGCCCCGTGCATCTTTTATTTTATCCTCATGGCTCCGTCGTATCATTCCGGTCTCCGCATTTACGCGAACGGCGAAAAAGCGGATGCGATCGCCTGCTACCTTCTTGTTGACAAGCCCCAATCGGAATTCTGAGGAGGCGCGTGGGATCGGCGCAGGTAGCGTATGTCCCGCGATCGCGATCGAGCGAGCGAGCGAGCGAACGAACGAACGAACGGACGAGTACGCGACCACATGAATCGTACTTTTGCTAAAACGGAGAAACAATCTCTCTGGGAGCGGGCGGCCGCGCACGGTCGGCTCGTTCGCTCGGTGCGCCGCAAGTAAAAAAGGACGAATTCCTAAGACGGACTAAATGGCGCTCGGGGCTATCCCAGCGGGTAGTATACTAACGGCATCCATACGTATCGCGGCTTCCTCGGAATTACCGTCGTGGGAGGTAATGCCGATAGCAAGGAGAGATGCGAACGCGCACGGGGAAAGTGCAAGGCGCCGTTAAGTGTCCGATTCTTCGACCTTTGCCTGTCACCTACTGATATAGGATATCTTTTAGACTGCGGTCGACTTCAAAGCATTTGCAGCGTCAAGTCGACCGCAGCCTTAAACGTCCTAAAAGACATCTTTGTGGAAAATGGTTGCACGTCATTACTATTGCATAACGGACTTCGACGACGCGATCGTTTCTCGTATCCTTTCATCCCATATCCTTTCATCCTGCTTGAGGATCGCGAGCCACCCAGAATACATCGACTCTAAAGTCACATATGTGCGCATTATAAATGAAGAAAAAAATAGGGCCATAAAATTCCGCCCGCTGGGTGCGGAAGAGTTAATAAAACGATGTCTGCGCAGAATGGTGGCCGTGGTGGTTGCTGCTACCAGGATGTTTGGCGTCGTGGACGCGATATGTCGAGGAGTACGACTCCATTAGAGTGGCCAGGTGCGACGCTCGATGCGGGGAGGATCATCCTGATGAGGTACGTAGGGATGAGGACACGTTGTACATGCGAGATTATCTTAACCGTATCACCGGTTAATATCTGCAATATTATTACCAATAATATGGTAATACTCTATGATTTTCAAACAACGTTATTACATAGTCTTACATCCTGTATAATCTCTTTTTACATTAAATTACTAAATTTCATTATAAAGTTATTAGCACTTGTAAACTTTTTTTTTCTGCGTTTCGATCGCATTCGTTCATATGCGCTCGTCGCGCATTCCAAATGCGTTATAAATAGCATTATTCGATAAGCATTTGGAGAAAATGTTATAAAAAATTGATATTTCCAGTTTGGAAGGATTAATGACAGGGTAGAATATTAGCATCGCACAAACACAATCGTTATTCCGAGCGAGATCGTGGCTGGCGCTTATGGCATCGACCTGCGTGTCGCAATCAGGCGGAATAATCGCTTCGATTAATCAACGCGCTACATTGTACGCCGCTGTCCGAGTGGAGATCGATTTTAATTTCGATGGCCGATTCGACACTCGATAGCGTCGCTAAATAAACTGGTTCCCGCAACGCTTTGTCGCCTCCTCGAGAGAGAGAGACCCCGCAGACGCGTTCGTCGATGATTCATCCGGGGCTTGTCCAGGTTTTGCGCGTTCTCGCTCGCGTGTAATTAGTTATGCGAGTCCGAGCGTCCCTGAGTCCGCGCCCACTTGAATCTCATCGTCACGCTCGACGATTTATGAGGCAGGCCGTGCCACCGGCCGTGGGATTTGACTCGGACGATGCTAATTCGGCAGTCGACAACGGCGGATCGATAACATTGTATTTGGGTCATCTGCCTGAAGAAGCCTGCCGTAATTCTAAAATGGACATTACTCGAAATAGAAAATACAATTTCATTGATCGCGATCGCCTATCATGAACTCGAATATACGTTAGAGAGTTTCTAGAAAAATTAATATTAACATTATCTTGTCTTGATTTTTATCGGGCTTGAATTGTATCGATAATTGCAACACTACCTCACGATTGTCCCCATTGCGGACTTTTTATTCAGATATAGGAGGGTTTCTGGAAAAATTAGTATTAATGTTATCTTCATTTGTGGTGTTATGCTATCGGATTTGAATTGTACCCTACAATATTTGCAACCTTGCACCTTGCGACTCTAAACCTTTCGCTTCGCGTATTACAAAGGAAAATGAGGTATACATGCGGGTAGCGAGAGGGTTAAACATTTTAACTGGCGTTGTCTATGCGATACGCAACGACGAATATGAGTGACTTTGCTAATAACTCCCCGGCGAAACTCGCCGCGGCGGGCGCTTTAACGCTGATATTTTTTGCTGGCGTGTATACACACGTCATTACGGCAAACGGCCCCGAAATGATTTCGGAGAGCCGTTGATGGGGTGGAGGCGGTTGAAAGGGCGAGATGGGAATGGCGAACGACGAGGAATGACGAAGAGATAGCCCCCGAGCTTTGACTGGCGGCCAGCAATAAAGTTCCGAAGTAATGGCCTATAAAAGAGTTTGCGCACGGCGCAACTCACTAAGTCCGGATGCGCGCCTATGGCGCACTAGAAACGTATCTTCCGACATTATCGAAAACAGGTTCTTATCCCGAAGCACCGACGATCAATCTTCCCGATGGCACTCGACTGCATCGCGCGCGCGTCACTCTTTGGCAACTTCGCGGCTACAAGCGGTTGACGAAACTTCCCGTTTCTGGCTTCGATATCGCGGCGAAGGCGGCGAGTTTGAGATTAATTCTTTCGCGTTTTTTGATGCTGCATGGATGTACCTGGCGTTAAACATTAAATAAAAATACTATAAAAATATAGTAAAATGTGAATAGAAGAATCATGATAATCAAAGGATTGAATTAAAAAATTTGATAAATTAATTTTTTTTAGATATCGCCTTCTGTGTAAATAATAAATTGATGAAGATTGATAAGATCGATAGATCATTTTAAAGACTTCAATTCGCTCAATGAATAAAGAGCAGTATTCTAAATGCCATTTATGTCGCGTGAGTACCCATTACTTATTTTTCAATTATTTTCAAAATAAATATATTTCATTTTTTACTTTCTAATCTGTTTAATATTTGAGAGATTAGAACTCTTAAATCTAATTTAATTTAAGAGTAATTCTTGATTTCTGTTAATTTTTTATTTCGCTTCCCTGAAATTTTATTCATTAGTTTGCGTGTCATTCCCCATTAGTGTGTGAGGCGCAAAGCATTCACAAAAGCATTCACAAAGCATCAGCGCCATTCCGAGCTAAATATTTTGCGCACGTTCCGGAATTTATAGAGCCGTATTTTTATCTTCGCGCAACCCGTTACCTAATCTTCCGCATTCTTTTAATAGCGTTTACTGTTGCTATAATTAACCGACGTATTAATCGCAGCTGCTGAACTTTGCGAAGAATTTTTTTTTAACAAATATGATGTCAATGTCGTGTGTCGCCTCATCAAATGCTAATTATTTATTGTTTAATAAAAAACGTGGAAAAATACAAAAATAAATAATTAATACTTATCATTACTATGTATAATTAGTTTCGTCGACATAATCGTGAGTAATACGTATAGAAGAGATCGAGGAAGGAGGATAAAAATGTAGTTATTTACTATTATTACAATTAACTTCATTTAGCATAACTGTCATTACGAAACTTCATTTTGAAAGTAACGTTTAACGAGCGGACGTGAATTCTTCAGTATCAAAGCAGCAGCTTCCTTTAAACATCCTTTAGAATGTTGATGAAAAAAAGATAAACCACCGCCGCACTATGACAATCGACTTCGTTAGTGCGATCGTTATATCGCGGGGAACTCTACCGGAAACTCACTGTTCGCCGATCAAATGCGAGTTCTACGCGCGGCACCGTTTCGATTGTTAATTATTGGTGTCGTTGCGGGGGCAGAAAAAAATAAGTGAGAAGAACCGAAGTACGAGAGAAAGAAGAAGATGGGTCGAAGAGAAAACGATGCTGGTGAATCGCCAATGGGCAATATAATTTTCTTAACGACGGCGATCGGCGGCCGGCCAATTCTCGCGATGAACTTCGATGGAAGGCCGCCTCGACTATACCGATCTTAATGAATACTTCAAACTGCGATCTTTGCGAAGTCTTTAATTGGGGTAGTCCACCGATGCGAGAACGATCGAGAGGAAGAGAGACGAAAAGAAAGCGGGCGCGCGGGGGAGGCGGAGGAAGATGAAGCAAGGATCGGCGTGCATGATTTTTCAGTATTGCCGATCGACACTATCGCCGATCTTCTTGGCGGACTACATTAGTCTCCTGCCATACCCTAATCTTCGCGATCACTTCACGACGGCCGCGCGCTCCAATCTTCGCGAAGAAGCTCTCGACTGGAACAGATCGGCCCCTGCGCGCCTTCGGCACGATCGACAAAGAGAACGCGGCCTCTTCGCCGGTGCTGAGAGGGACGGAAGAGCGAGATCTGGTGAACTTCGTTAGCCTTCTTGTATATCTTTGATCCGCGTGATCGCTTCGGATATCACTCGGCCATCTCGGCGCGCATCGGCGAAGTTAATTCTTCGACCGTGACGACGCTTTATCAGATCACGCACTTCAGTTTGCTCTTTTCACCCTTTTACGTCCCGGCGGGCGATTATCACTCGCGATGTGAGTACCGCGAAACCGACAATCGTCCACTTATTTCTTCTGATGCGCGCCGAAAAAAATATATCAAAGAAAATCAGAGCGGGATACCCTAATCTTTTCTCAAGTTCGTAGCCGGTATTTAAAACCTGATTCTTTTGTAACATATGTTTACATTGTAATTTTATCGTAACCACATACATATCTCTATAATTAAAACTAATGTTAAATCATTAATCAGAATTTTTTAGAAATGGATCTGTTAAATCATTGAATGAAATGATAAAATATTAATTTATAATAAAATTATTGTAATCAAAATTGAAATAACATTGAATCGCAGAGTGATATTAATTGCTTTATTTTATTAATCATGAATGCAATAAAATAATAAAGCGATTCTTGTAATAAACAATGTCCTATTTGTAACATAATGGTATTTATTGCGTAAGAACTTGAAACATAATAGTGCTCCTTTTGTATCATTCTTGATAGTATCTCATATTGCCAAGTCATACAGGCGCTACTTCGCTAGAGAATGGAATTCCAGCCAATGATAAATAGTATCTGTATAAGTTAAATCTTTGTATAATGTTACGGAGATCCGTATCCCATAACTTTTCTCTCAAACTAGGTTTATATATTTATAATATTTTATATTTTTATAATTTTATACATTATATATTATATTATAATTTATAAGTTTTATTTATAATTAAAAAAAGATTCTGGGATATCAATAATAAAATAAGAAATATAATAATATTTCAAGATGGTATCAGTATGAGAAGAATATAAAATTGTACAACCGAGATCTTTTTAATAATATGTGGAAAAAACTCAATTAAAAATAAACTTCACTAACATTATATGCTGAGATTCCTATCTAATATTCTTGACTTGTTTGACTTGCAACAAATTTCAACTAATAATGGAACGCGGAAACTAAGCTACTAATCGCTGTTGTATTTTTGTAGCAAATATAGTCGGGAGAGAGAAAGAGAAAGAAAAAAAAGTTAAAAAATGCTATATATGTACATGGCATACATAATATATATATAGATATAACACAGACAATATTCAATATCCACATCTTGTTGTAAGAAAATATTTAAGATGTTATTACGACTAGAAGTTTCTCTTCTCTTGTTTGTTTCAGTCTAATACATAATCATCTGCTTCGTATAAGAAATGATACGTTACATTTCGAATACGTAAAATATTTATGCGAATATACACATTTTACGTATTATACAAAATAAACAAAATTATCCATCAGATATGTAATCTGATTGTTTCTGAGTATACAGTTCCGCTCTATGCAGTGGTGCGAATCATCGGGAGCCAATTTGGGCGGTGCCCGCGGAGAGTCCCTGAGAGTCCCCTGAGAAAGGGGGCAGGTATAATAAAGGGGTAACGCGATACGTATGATTTCGCTAACAATACTGATCGCGGCGCTACCAGCGATGCGACCCTCGCATTGCGAACTTTATTAGCTGGTCAACGGCCCCGGGCGATCAGCGCTGACGACGTTGTCCGTTGCAGTGCCACAGCTCCGCTTCGCTCGGCGTGTTCGCTTCCCTCTGTAAAAAGTAGGCCAATAAGTAAGCGAACCAGTTTCCCCGACCGTTCGAATGATATATGTCGCGATCGTAACAGCGCGACAACGAGTAAACATTCCCAAGATTGTTCCTGGATCTTCTCCGGGAAGAACCTGTGATTTGTCACTTAACAAATCTTATCAGAACCCGCCGTAAAGGTCGCTAGTCGTATTCATGAATCGGGAGTCACTGATTTTTTAATTTTTGGGATTTTTAATATCGTCAGTTTAGCACTTTCTACCCATAATTACAATAATTCAGAAGGAGGAAAAAATGCAGATTTTTCTTTCTCTCAATTTTTTTTCTATTATAAATAATTACGTATTTTTTTATAAGTTTTAATGGCACTTTTTAAGTATTCTCATATAATCTTTCCATTTTAAAAAAATCTTTTTTTATTTCTTTATGCTTACAGTATTTCTTGTAAATGATTTCGTATTTCTTCATAAAAAATTTTTTATAAGACATTAATGCAAAGCAAATTGTCAATATATGCAGATCATCTTGCGATTTACACGCCGTATGTTCCTGACCAAAGATTAAACATTCCATTCACGCATATTCAAATATCGGACGTAGAATTTTTTTAATGTAAACTCGTAACGACGAATCACGTCGCTTCCCTGATAACATCGTGCATTTAATGCATTTAAATATTTGAAGGGCTTACATAATGTATCTGTGCTACTTTTCGCTTGTATAAATTATACATATATACTTAATAAATAAGTCTTGTAAAACAATTATTTATGCAATATTACGTTTTCAAAAAAATCTTTTACATTATTAACGTTTATCATATCTTTACAATTTATAAAAATATGTATTGGGGTTTTAGAGTAAGAGATATGATGTATTATATGTTACTATTTAAAGTGACTATCGATAAAAATCCATTGATTACATGTCACACTTTATATGCTACAAAATTTGATGGATGAACTACGTAAGTTGCAGCCTCGTCAAGTTCGTTTGTTCGCAGCGAGAATAACGCGTTTCCTTCAAGTGATTCTTTATGGCCCATCTAGTCACATACACGTGTCACTATAGCAAACACAAACCATCTAATAAACCAAGCAACATCCGGCATAGATCTACGAAGGAAATGTACTGCGTTGCGATCGTAAACGTCGAATCGCGACTCTTCCTTTCTCGACGTTACATACGTGGCACGTCTATTTTTCTTTTTTATGAAGCTATCGATGAAGTTATCACAATCTCGAAATTTGATACGATGTATTTATTTTAACGAGACTTTGAAAATTTGCCTTGAGTCGCTATTAAGCTTAACGACACGTACTTTGCAAACACCATATTACGCTTGTAATCTCACAGCGTCGCCGACGCTTATCTTAAATGTTGCATTTTTCGGTTGACTTCGCAGGACCGGCTTTCTCGCGTCTACATTGTACGAAAATGATGACGGCATAAAAACACGGCAACGCGCGCGAACTCGAACGCGCATTAGGTTGAAATATATATGAAGGGGCATCTCTTCGTCTTGACGATCAGAAATACGCCCCGGGGCTCGTTTAAAGGATCCGGACTCGCATTTCGCATTTGAACGGAATCGAGGAGCGGCAGTTTCGTAACTATGTAGCGAGGATTGGCTTCCACGAAAATGGCAGGGAAGCTCTCAATCGTGGCAGAACTCGACATCGGCGGCGATTTGTTGTATTTTTATTTTTTCCTTTTTGCATGGCTATTGGCCATATTTTTTTCGGTACCGACGGGATTGGATCGGATCGCGGATGGAGAGCAGATCGAAAGCACTTCGATTAAGATGGAATGCGATGAAGTTTGAGCCGGCCTTAATAAACCCGCCCCGTTGAAGGAATGGTGAAGAAATAATTTCGCATGAATTGGACGAAATATAGCAATATAAGTCAATAAAAATAATATATATAAAATTTACAGCTTTCACGAATAATAATTTTGGCAAAATGAGAATAAAAAGAATCTATTACGTAATCTTACCAAAATTTTAATATGTTCAAATCGTAATATGTTTTATTTTCCATGCATTCTGTGAGAAAATTATAATATGAACATAGATTTTATTTGCTGTTTTAGATTTTAGAGCAGTAACACTACATCAATTTTTTAATTAGATTCAACTAGCAATTTCTTTCTTTGTCAAATCGTCGATATAAAACTCTTCTTCTACATTCATTCGTGTTAAAACATTACATTTTTGGTGATGATGATGATGATGATAACGCTATGCAGCACAACTATTTATTTAGGGCACTTAATTATTTCAAGACGAATGCTAATTAGATAAGCATTCCTAAATAGATAAGTATTTATGAAATTTTAACAGTTTCCGGATGTCATATATACAATTAGTATATTTCTTGGCGGTAAAATGTCAAGAAAGGAATGTTAAATGTAGAAAAAGGAAGAAGTCACGAATGAATATGTTTAGATGGATCCTTTCTCATCATATTTTGTCATCATGCTGTAGTGCGTGGAAAATTGCTTGGCGTCAAATTACACAAAACCTGGTTACTGTCCTGAGAGAATGTCCATGACGCCCTTCGAAGCCGCTTGCTTGATCGCCTGCGTCGACGATTCCCGCTGTCCGGATTTGGCGAAGTGTTGCTCCCACGATTGCGGCATCACGTGCATGCATCCCATCGGTTTGGACAGTCGAAACGGTCAGTGTGGCAGTTATTTTGTGGGCCGTGTATTTATTTCTCATTCGTATCTGTATCATGCAGACTAGTAATTTTGTAAATTGCAAAAGAGAGTCATAAAGATGAAGGACTTTGAAAATTAAATTTCTAAAGTATAATCAGATAGCATGATCTTATTTTCTATTTTATCTCAAGTGCACTTTATTTTGATTCATTTATAATTTAAGATTAAATTATAAAAATATTTTACGTCAAAAATATGTGGAAAATTCATGACAAATGATGCAGCATTTCGACATTTTTTTTGTCCGCAAAGATTTATTCTACGTTGTATAATTAAAGAATTTACAAATAAAAGACAGCTTGCTAATTCTGTAAAATTATTTACTTATTGTAAATAATGATTTTTAATTTAAATTAGATCTACCACCTGTGCCCGAGAATCTACAGATACAACAGCAAAAAAGAAATCTGGTACTTCTGACGTGGCGCAACAGCAAGTCGGGTAGCAGTAACGTATCCGCCAACGACAACGGGGATGTCCGGTATCTGGTCGAAGAGCGTCATCTGGTCGGTCCTAGATACGTGGAATCCAGATTGAGTTCCTGGACCATATGTCACGTGTCAACGAAGCCGCACGCGACTCTCCGAGGTAGGCTGAAAACAGGACATTGGTATCAATTTCGTGTGGCGACCGTCAATGGAAATGGATCGCGCGGATATTCACAACCTTCCAGGCCCTTTAAAACGAAAGGTGAGTATAGCCAAACGAGATAAGAGCAAATCTGTGTAATCTATTATCAGCGATTGATTATTCCGATCAAATCATTCGAGCTGGAGAAAGAGCGAATTTATTTGCAACAATATAAATTAATACGATATTTTATATATAGGAGAATCTTATTAACTTATTAAAATAAAAGTACATAACGGCAAATTAAAACTTGCAAATGTAGCAAGTTTTACATTCTTATTCAATGGCTATTATTATCGACATAAATGTACGTTTCATCGCTGGTCCAAGCCGATGTCAATCTTCGTGAAACGTTTACGTCCGTCATTCCTGCATTCTAAATTGACATGAGAAAACAACAATTTAAGAATGTTGTGGAAGGCTAGAGTTATTATCGTTAATTGTCCGAACTTGTGGAACAACTCGTCTCACGCGAGGTCGACATGTGTAATGTTCCACTGAAGAAAATTTACCTGCGAGTGTATTCGTGTTTGAGAACTGTTTGTTTGTTGAATCGGGATTCGGACCATTAACCCATAGTGAAAAGTTTCAGAGTCGCGTTAATCGCTTGCGCAAATTGCCACGGTAAGTATTGCTTAATGTTGACCTTTCGCACGCAAATTAAGTTTCATAAACTGAAGGCCAATGGCTAAGTTGCGAGAACAAACATGCTATCGAAAGATCGCCAGTATAATGCGATTCGACAGAAAGAAAAGTGACCATGGTAATGAGAACGGATATTAGCTTAATTATTAATAAGCGGCATAAATAAACCATAGTACCAATTATCACATAATCAATTGTTATCTCTAAATGGACCGTTAATATATTTTTACGTAAACTCTTCGCCCCCATCACGATCACGCCAAACGGGTTTGATTTGTGAAAAAGAAAGAGTAATTAATATAATGAATAGTTCACGCATCAACGAATCACGCAAAACCGGATTAAGTATAATTCATCAGTTACTAATTGCAGATAAAGAATTAGCTAGAAATCACCTCTACAGTTATCATTTGAATTAAATGAGAAAATAAATGTTACTTTATTTATCAATACCTTTAATTACATCACCAAAGGACGTATAGGTATTATAAATAGAAGAGTTTTTATATATTTTTAATAATATTTTTTATTAAATTATTCTGTAATTTGTTAAATATATTTATTCTAAATGAGCATTATTGTAGGAATTAAATTTTAAAAAAAGTATTGCATTATTAAGAGATTGATTATCCATACAATGCTTGCGTTAATTCTAGAATGTTTTTTATAAGTTGCATATAGAAAAATAAAATGTTTATCGATTAAATTGCAACGGTGAGTTATTGCAGCGAGATATTATATTCACTGTAGAATATATGCTCAAAGTATATAGTTTTGTTGTAATTAGCATTGCACTGTGAAGAAGCAATGTTCTTACCGCGTCTCCTCGGTCGGTTGCAGAACCGCGAAATCCGAAGGAACCGCAGAACTTGACTCTGTCTAACGCGCGACTTGTCAGTGGAAA
This sequence comes from Tetramorium bicarinatum, assembly GCA_928718305.1. NCBI lineage: Eukaryota > Metazoa > Arthropoda > Insecta > Hymenoptera > Formicidae > Tetramorium > Tetramorium bicarinatum. The sequence goes on along the minus strand of OV788322.1, from coordinate 4,560,370 downwards.
GCTGCGTATTAATTTACGATGGATTAAACCGGTATCGGACGTGCCGATATCGTTTTATAAAGTGTTTTGGAGCAGATTTATCCATGGACCAACAAACGATTCTATTCTCGTCTACCACAAGACAATTCTTAAAGTAAGTTCTATTCATCATCGTTAGTAGATTTCTTAGAAAAATCTATTTTATTAAATTTAATTTTAATTTGAAATAAAATACAAGCAAAATTAGATTAATTTTATCTTAAATAATTAAATATAAATAAATAATTTAAAAGAGATGATACTCCGATATATATTATTGCATATACATGTAATTATTTTTATTGCAATGCTAGAACTAGAAAAAAATCAAATCCGTTGAGACATAATTTATGATTTGCTTTAAATTATGGTCATTTACAAATTTAATTTATAATATATCTTGTTTTGAACATTCAGGATATTGTTGATAATTTTCATACTCGACTGGGCGACTTTATAATCTAGATTTCTGTATGTGCTTTCCAGGATAAAACCTGCTATGAACTGAAAAATCTGGAGCTGAAATGTCAATACTTTCTTCAAGTGCAGGCGGTGGCGATGTACGGCGGTCGACGTCTTACCTCGCGCAAGGCATCCAAGGTCTTTAACAGCACCGATTATATGGAGTACGGTAAGGTACCAAACAGACAATCCTTCCCTCAGTCTCCTTCCTAAGTCCAGTGTAGTCAGGATAACCAACGAAAGCAGTGACCTTTCATTGAAGCCGACGTCGAGAGACGTTCTCGCAGGTGCGAGCGAACGCAGACCGGCCTTCATGTACGTCGCATGAATTGCATGAACTGTGGAGAAGTCAAGGCGCGTTTAGTTTGGCCGACAAGCAGCGACGCTACCATGTATAATGTCACTTGGAAAGAAGAGTCCTGTTCACGCAAGAAAAGTTCGGAACGTCGACGGAAATCCGTTGCTTGGAAGGTGGTTCAGGTATGCTGATTTTAAATTCCATTGCTTTCGTGAATGATAGTCCTTGCTATGATTGGCAAATCCTCGAAAATTTAGTAAACAATGTATAGAATTTATTTTGATATAAAATTAAACAATTGTATTGCAATAGACACGATAACATGAAATTATTAAATTGGAAAGATTATCTATTTGTTATCTTATTTATTATTTCAATTATTACTTCTTCTGAACTTTAAAGCTGTAATATATTTGAAGAAAATTTAGCGATGCTTATTACATTATTTTATTTAGAGCTGTGCGAACAAATTTTTGAACAAAACGATTTAATGCGTAAAATCGTGTCAAATAATTATATCAAAATACTAATTCCAAATTTATTTTAGAATATTAAAAAATTTGAAATAATTAATATAATTCTCTTCATAATAGTGAAAGCAAAAATGAGAAACAGATATATCTTGACAATTCTATTCATTGTACAATTAATTTCAGACATCGCACTATGATTTACGACAACTTCGAAACGACTGTATGTATAGTGCGAATGTACGAAGCATATTGAAGAATGGCGAAAGTGTCGGTCATGGGACCAGTATAGAGTTCTTCGCAACCGGATGTCAGGACGATCAGAAGCGGGGGAAATATTCGCAAGGAAAAATAACACGATGCAAAACAAAATCATCCAGCTCTACAAAACAGTTTTCCGGTTTATTTGTGATAGATAAATAAATAAAAAGTAATAAATTTTGGCAGCGTGTACTCAAAGCAATTGAAGTATAAGTTGTACTTATAATATTTATATAGCTTATGAATAATAAGAATAATTTCTTCGTAGCATATAAATATTATTCTAGAATCTTATGATTCAATTGTGCATTGTACGGTTGTGCAGTTACATAAATTGTATTCGATATATAGTATTGCAGAAACTTTTTAGTGTCAAAACGTATAAAATAATTTTTTGAAGAAAGCACGAGGCTTCTGTTCATAAATGCTTTCTTATATGAGATCTTTTCATGATCGGAGATGTAATATTAGACTTTTGATATATGAATGTTTTCATTTAATATTAAAAATTATATAAATACACACTTAGTTATGCAAACAATTGTAAATTTATATTTTTATGCATCATAAATAGATTTTTATAAAAAATCAAATTGTTTTATTCAATTCATTTTATATACTTAAAATGTAATATTATATTTAATTATTAATTAAAAGAGAAATTTAAATATTTTTGTTTTACAATTGTTTAAGTTTTATACTGTTTTATTATTAACATTTATATATATATAATTTAGAGAGGTTAGATAGATAATTTAGATAAATTGTATACAATAATAAATATTTCTAATGTAACAATAGTTGTGTCTAGTGCAACAATAAGAGTTTAAGTTATTTAGACATATAAGATGCTTTTACCTTAACTTTAACCGAAGAAAATTCTAATTGATAATGATAATGTCTGTTTTTATGCAAATTGATCAAATTTTTTTTCTATCTTCTAAAAAATCTTTTAAAATCTTTCTCAAAAATCTACTAATAAAAATTTACTAATAATATAACATATATCTCAATAATAACTTATATCTCACTAATGATTATTAATCATTATTTTCTTTACTGAAACAAAAAATTATTAACTTTAACGACATGCTAAATTGGTTCACAAGTTAATTAATTATTATATTTACCTTGCAAAATAAAATTCTATATTAAATTCGAAATATTTGCAGCATATTCTCCATTAATTTTTTTTATCCATTAGTTTTAATAAATTTTAAGCATAAAAGAGCAATTGAGTATGATTGATTTATAATCTGAAATATTTTTAACGAATTTTGGAAAAATTTTTAATAATAATTTTATAAGCAGGTAAGTGATATAGTAAACGTATGTAATCTTACCGTCGAAAATTGTGGCAAGGAGATATTAAACTTTTCAAATGCCGCAATTTTACATTTTAAATTGTTGCCTAACATCAGTAACATTAACTTGCGTTTCATTGACGGCTTAAAGTGATACCAGCTTTCGTGAAATGCCATGTCTGTCATTTCTGTACTCTAAATCAAACATGAAAATTAATGCATGATGGAGTGTAATTATTAATCTGGAATGATTTCAGGAATATTCATATTTTATAAATGTTTTCTATTCTAACAAAAAATATGTAACAATATCTTTTATAAATAATATTTAGCATTCTAAAAACACATATTTAATTTTATTATATTATATTCATCAGAAGTAACGAACAATAATCAAAAAGTACTACAAGTTTTATTTCAATTATTAAGACTAAAAATTTTAGTAAAAATAATATATCATAATAAGACTTACTGCATCCAATAATTTTTGTACATTAAAACACAGAATGTAAAAGTGTGTTACTTCGAGACAAAAGAAAACGAACATCGCCAACCGTTCAATAAAAGTTTTTAGCAGTTCCTGAAGTTATCAGAAAAAAATATCATTATACTTATTTGCATATTGTAATTTATAGAATAAATTTATTTAAGAATAATTAACATTTCAAATCAAATTTAAAATTTTAATTATTTTTTATTTTTAAATGTAATTTTGAGATCAGATATGTCTGATCTATTCATTCAAGTTTTGCAAAGTTAGTTGTAAATTATTATTTAAAAATGTATTTAATATTAATTCTTTCTTGTTTTTGTAACACTTACATGTTTTAAATTATTAGAAAAGAATCTAAAACAATTAATATTAGCAAATATTACTCACCAAATTAATCAGCATAACTCCGACAAAAGAAAACCGTAAGATATTAGTTACATAAATTAAACAAATGTTTGGGGACAGAATGTCCTTTAACATAGATGACATGCTGAAAGAAATTCAGATTATGCGACATATATGTAAAGTACAAAATAAATAATGCTAAAAATATATTTTAATGAAATTTTAATAAAATGGTACTAATAATTGAGTAAGTTGAGAAGAAAAATTTCACGATAATTTTATTAATATTTAACACATATTTGCTAGCTACTTACCGAATTACGGTGTTGTAATGCCGGCATATCACTTTTATCTCTCTTTCTGCCCATGAATCTGTCCCAAGATGATATTTTCCAAAATGATCATATTTATCCTGTGAATTTTCTTCCCGAAATACGTTTTGAAGTTTTATCGCGATGTAACGATATTGCGCTGTCATCAACATCACGAAATTTAACATATAGATATCCACAGCGATTTTTATTAGAACAATGTAGGTGCAGCCAATTATCATACATAGATTTCCCAACAGAAAAATGTCCATCGAGAATGGCTGTGTGGAAATCGCAAACGGTAATCTGTAATCCTCATAGCGAAAGAAAGTCTTCTTCAACTTCGCCGGAAGCGGCATGACGATCCAGATTACCATGGTTAATACGGTGGATATCCAATAAAAGTGGAAATATTTAGTATGCATCAGTTTTAGAGATGCCTTCACGACGTGTTTCATAGTCTCATCCTCGATGCGAAGAGTGTCATTTATATGCTGAATCAATTTTACAATCAGATTTCTGTGCGTATGAATACGCAAAACCATGAAGAATACCTCGGAGGTGTACACGATGCCGATCGAGCCCTCACTTAGAGCTTTTCTCTTAGGCACCACTATAAATCCAATCCAAAATGAAACGATTGTGGCTGCAGTCATCAACCCTATAATAACACTGTATATCTTCCAGCCAATGGAAACTCGCGCGTTGTTATCTGTTGTCATCGGAAATAAATTGCCGGAAATCAAGTTCAGTTGCATATTCATAAGATTTACGCTTTGGAAATCCATAATCTTGATACTGCTTCTTGAAAGTGATATGTCAAACGTGTCGCATAAAAATGGACTGATTTTTCACGAGCAGAACATTCGGTTCTATCGGTACTTGTGTGTCATTCCAGACTAAATTGAATTTAAAACTAAATGTGATCAAAGCTGAAGTGTTTGGTCATGCCAGACAAATGTATGTCATTGAGTTAATTTGGAAAAAATTGATTAAATTAATCAATTAATTATGTCTTTCTCTCTAAAGAAAATTCTCTCTTTAAACAGAGGGAAACGAAGTTTATAATGATACTTAATGGCGAAAGTTACCTCTAGTAGAACTACCGTTGGTAGAACTTGCGACAAATAGCTATCTTTAGTATTAAACGTACTTATCCCTCGATTTGCACGCCATCATTGCGTATGTTGAAAAGAAAATTGAACAGTTTAACTATCAGTTGTAAAAATCGTTGGTAAGCTATTATCAATTTTCGAAGATTATTATTTTTAGTTCCATTTTACTTTCTTCTTATTGTTGTTAATATATCATGCCATATTATACCTACATATTGATATTTTCGTTTCTTGTAATTATTTCTGTAATCATTGATAGATTAATTATCTCAATAGGATCTCTCGTTAAACAATAATTTTATAGTCTATATATAGGAGTAATGTAGAAGTCCATTAATAAATGTTGCAATATAGTTTATTGCAGCAATATCCTTATCTTCCTCCTCATTGCAGTATAAAGGTATTAAATATTAACATTAAAGTAAACTATAATTTAAATTTCTAAGTGTTTATTGTACTATTATTTAAATTGTATATTTTGCTTTTTATTGTAACATTAATATTTATGCACTGTGAGATACACATGGATAATAAATATCTTATATAACAATTTAGAGCATGATAATAAATTTTAAACGCACTATCATGATTAATCGAGATTATTAAATATTTTTTAATAGTAAACTATTTTTTCAATAATACTGATAAAATTGATTAACAATATTTATTTACTAAATTTAACCAATTTATTATTTTTGGCATCTTTTTCCTAAAATATGAGAATTTAACAATATAGTTACACACTTATAATCATTGAAAAATATCTTGTAAAATAACATTTCTTACATCTTATTTGAGATTGCAATATGTTCTTTATCACATTTTACTTCATTCTTAAAAATAAAAGAGCTATTGAATATGCCTGATTCATAACCTGTAATATTATTAATAAAATTTTTAAACATTTGTAACAGTATTAAACACAAATAATATACAAAATATATGTGTAGTCTTACTGTCATAAATGACGGCAAAGAGAGATTAAATTTTTCAAATGCTGCAAGTTTGCACTCTAGTTTATTACTTAATATCATTAATAGAAATGTTCGTTTTACCGGGACTTCGAATTCATACCAATTTTCGTGAAATGCCATATCTGTCATTTTTGTACTCTAAATTAGATATGAAAGATATGATAAAATATAATTATGAAATGAAATATTTTTAATTTGATTTAAAAAGTACATTTTAAGAAAATGTAAGGGGTTATGATTTAAAAACAATTAATAAATTTTGTATTAATTTAAAGAAAAATAGAGCTTACTGCGTCTAGTAATTGTTGTACAGAAGAACATAAAATATAAAATTGAAGAATTTCAGCACAAGTAAACATGAAAATTGAGAAACCTAGGATGAAAACTGACGAAAACACCTGAATATTTATAAAAAAGAGAGAAATATATTATTTATGGTACAAATGTTAAATTATGTATAAATAAATAAAAATTTAAATAAATAAATAAAATATTTGATAAATTTAAAATTGATTACTTTTAGATATTAAATTTTAAGTTTCTCTTAATTAATCATTATTATTTTTTTCAATTATATAGAATTAAATTCGTACAAAAATTTATTTTGTGCAATACATATTTTACTAATTAACCCTTAACGTGCACTGTGGGGTCAGAAAGACCCCAGATAATTTAACGTCAGTTTACTGTAACTCACAATACGAAAATTGAACTTTGTAATGCCATCTATTATTAGTTTAAGATACCCTCTTTCTCCCCAAGCATGATGTGCTACTCACCAAGCGTCAGTATAGCTCTGACATTCAAGTAAAGTAGACGCTCTGAGGCTTGGGGTCGCGATATCCCCTAGTGTGCACACAGTGATTTTTTCGAATGTTTTTTGTACTTTTTTTCTGTGTTGTTTATCGTCGATCGTCTTTAGTAGAATGTGAGTATCTCATATAATACGATGTAAATTTTTTCTGTGACGTATTTATATAATTTTTCAGTGTTAATAGATGTCTTACAATTTACTTACAAATAGAAGTCTTACAATTTAGGGTTTTTTATTTTTTTTCTAACATTTTACCTTCGCTTTAGTATGTTTTATGAAGAAAAACTTAGTTTATTTTGGAAATTAATCGATGTATTTTGTAAAAACGTTTGTTTCTTTTTCCCTACAATTCCTCATTTTGATTCTCAAAATAAATACCTTTTTTGGAACACGCACCGTTGCACTAATTTTTTTCTTAAAATATCACATCTTGAGAGCAACAGGTTCAATTTTTAGCTTAAAACATCAAAAATTGTATAAGTTTTGATTTTTTGAGTAGAAGAAGTTATTTTTCACGTTTATTTTGCTTTGGGAATTTTTGTTCATATCTAAAATCAAATATGTAAAAACTAATTCTGTTGTACAGAAGGATGCTTCAAAATTATTCTGTAATATTTTCAAGTAAAAAATTGAAATAGCTTTATTGCGTCAAGCATTTTAGTGATGAGGAGCTGAAATGACCCTAGTATGACCGTTATATAATTCTGCTGAAGTGTGTACGTTAAGGGTTAACTATAATAATTTTTTGTAATTCAATGCTTATGCATTCCGAACAGTATAGAAAATATTTTGTCATTAATGTTAACAAATATTACTTACTGTACTCAACATGATACCGATAAAAGAGAACCGAAAGACACTGTTCACATAAATTAGACTAAAATTTACGGCCAGCAATTTCTTTAACATAAACGATAAGCTGAAACAAATAGACAATGTGTGATGTATACTTGCATTATTATGTATAACGTTAATTGCTATAGAAATATTTTATTTGCATCAATAATTGAAATAATTTTATTAAGCTCGAACAGACTTTTAATGAACGTTCATTAACTACTTACTGAACTACGGTGTTATGGTGCCGACATATTATTTTAATTTCTTTTTCAGCCCATGAATCTGTCTTCTTGGGATGACGTTCTTCTCGAGAGTCTCTTTCATTTTCTGAATTTTCTTTTTGAAATAATTTCTGGAGCTTCACTGCTATATATCGATATTGCATCGTTAGCATTAACACTAGATGTATCATATAAATATCCACGCCGGCTTTCTTTGAGAACATATATAGGCCGGCAATCAATACAATGAGGCTTCCTAGCAGGAAGACTCCAGACGAAAATGGTTGCTTAGAAAAAGCAACCGGCATTCTGTGATCTTCGTAATAAAAGGAATTCTTTTTCAATAGTAGCAAAAGCGGTAAACTGCCCCATATAATTACGCCCGCGAAGCCAGTAAACCAATAGAAGTTCAACGGCGTTTTCATCGGTTTCATAGTTGTTATCACGACATTCCTCATAGTTTCATCTTCGATGTGCAAAATATCATTCAGCTTCTGAATAAATTGTCGTACCAATATGCCACGTGACTGAATTCGCATTACCATGAAGATTACTTCCACAGTGAATATGATGGCGACTATGACACCTTCCATGGCCTTTGTCGACGATGTGTACATCATTCCGGTAATTAAACCGCCTGCACGTATCAATTCGATTATCCATATAAAGATGCTGTACATTTTCCAGGCAATGGAAAATTGCGTATTGTCGGATGTCATCGGCAACAGGTTGCCCGACAAAAGGTTTATTCGCATGTTCAGGAGATTCACGCTTTGGAAATCCATACTTTAGATGTTGTTTCTTTCGTACGTAATTTTGTGTGTGGTTTTCTTTATTTTATTATTATTATTTCACGTCACGTTTCTCTCATCGCATGACGTTCTTTTCGTTGTAGAGAAACAAGTGTGGTTCTTTCTAGTATTTGAAAGTGATCTGATAGCTATATGTCGATCTCCTCATGACAGTGTAGTATTTCCATTAAATGTCCCTTTATTTTCTCGAGTTCCATTAATATATTATACACTGTTTGGCAGTAATGACATTCCCTCTGACTCTTCGCACAATTATCGATATCTATTCTGTGATCATGCGATCCGGAAGAATCGAAGATAGCAATGTTGTAGATCTTTTAGTAACCATTAATACAAAAAGACTTTACCTACTATTTTAGGGAATTAAAGGAATTCATAAAATGTTGCAATAATAAATGACAATTTGAAGCAAGGAGTTAGCTACAAGCTAGTCACATCCGTCCCTATGATATGACTTTCCTTGAAGTTACTATTGCCCTATATCAGCGATTATCTTATAGCACTTTGTTGCGGAGCTGCAAACTTTGTAGTACTTGACCGAATCGCACTACCTAATATTCATCTCATTGATGGAAAAGTACGGATCAATCTGTAAGAAGTTCGCCATCAAATTTATTGTTTTATATATTGTATAAATTACTGTCAAATAGTATTTTTTGCAGATTCAGTGGTTCAATTCTCGTTCACTATACATAATAACTGATTAATAGTTGGATGAATCTGTGAAATCCGTAAAATCGCTTCTTCATTATTTATTTAATAAATATGCTTTAATTCTTGCAATTAGATATTTCCTCAATAATAATATAATTAAATATATTTTCTTAATTTTTGTAATTCAAAATTCAAATTAGATAATCTATGTATAAAAAGGATAATTTTTAAAACAAAAAGTTAAACGTGTGCCAAATTAAAAATTTATTAATGTTACTAATAATTATAAATAACTTATACACAAAAGTATAGTAAATTCTTGTATAGATTTATTCAAATACATAAACGCTAATTTAATCTGTGATGTTGTTTCTAATTACTATTTTTATCATCCTTTAATGCTATTTTTGTAAATTTCATTATAATAATATTAACACATATTTCTAACATAATTACTAATTTTAATTTAATTATACACAAATTTATTACCATTTGAAAAATAAAGATTTTATTTCAGAAATGCCACATTTAAGTAACATATTCTACATATTCATTATTACTATTCATGTACTCGTAAGAGTAGAAGAGCAATCGAATACGATTGATTTAAGATCTAAAAGATTATTAGAAGAAATTTGGAGAAACACACATAAAATTTTAATATAATGTCATTATTGATAAAAATATAGAAACTACATTATCTCTTACTGTCATAAATGAGGGTAGAGACAAGTTAAACTTGTTGCACGTTGAAAGCTTGCATTCTAAATTATTACCTAATATCATCAACAGGAATGTACGTTGCACAGATGGTCCATATTGGTACCACTTTTCGTGAAATGCTTTATTGGTCATTTGTTGACTCTAAATTAATTAAATATACAAGAATATTCAACAACATTTTTATGATTACCAATTATTATTAATATTAATGTAGAATGTAATAAATATATAAATGAATAATAATTTGAAAAATTTATTATGAGAAAAATAAACTTTGTAAATACTATTATAATTTACCGCATCTAGCAATTGTTGGACGCAAGAGCACAACATGTAAAATTGCACTATTGAGCCACACGAAAACATGACGATCGAGAGAGCTTCCGGAACAGTTGTCGATGATACCTAAAAACATAAAAAAATATGTCGTTTATATAATGTAATTTATAAATAAATAAATATATTTTTATTTATTGATAAAATGCTCTATTATTTATGCACTTATTTATGCTCTATTATTATAATGCACTTATAAATGTATTAACTGTCATAAAATAATTAATGTTAGCATTTATTACTTACTGTACTCAGCATTATACCGATAAAACAAAACCGTAAAACGCTGTTCACATAGATCATACTAAAGTTCAAAGACAGTAATTTCTTTAACATAGATGATAAGCTAAAATAAAACTCCTATATACATAAAATATTATAAAATATTTTATTAATATTCTGTATAGAATTTAGCAATTTTAAATATAGACATTCTATTAGTCCATCAAATCTTTATTTATCAATCTTTTACATCGATCACAAAAAACATTTTCGATTTATTATATTATAAAAATCATTTCAATATTAATTTATTTTATTATATTTAATTTTAAATTATTGCATAAATATGTAACACAATAATACAATAAACATAAAGCTGCATAAAAATGCAATTTAATTTTCTTTAAACTGAAAATTGAGATAAAATTAAGAGAAAAGAAAATTCCAAGTCAATTTTTCAATTTAAAATTCTTTTAATAATTGGCCATATTATCAGTGCATTCTTATAAGTATTTTCTTTTAAATAAGTTTTAGCTTTTTTATTTACTTACTTAACAACAGTGTTGTGATGTCGACATAATGTTATCATTTCTTTTTCCACCCATCGATCTATTCCTGAGCTATATTTTTGACGAGATTCATCGAGCTCACTTAGCGGGTTTCCATCTCGAAATATTATCGCGAGTTTTGTGGCGATATATTGATATTGTGCCGTTATCAATAGCACAAGATGTATCATATAAACGTCCAAACCGACCTTTTTTATAAAAATGTACATGTTACCGATCAGTAGAAGAGTGCTGCCCAGTAGGAAGACATCGAGCGAAAAGGGTTGCTTGGAGAAAATTGCTGGCGTCCTGTAGTCCTCGTAAAAGAAGAAACCTTCTTTGAAGATCAACAGAAACGGTAAGCAGGCCCATACGAAGACGCCGAACCAGCCAGACAGCCAGTAAAACTTGAGCGGATTCTCCATAGGCTGCAGAGTCGTTGTCACAACGGTTTTCATAGTCTCGTCCGCAAAACGTAAAATGTCGTTTAATTTCTGGATTATTCGATTCACCAGCTGTCTGCGTGAGTGAATCCGCGCGGCCATAAAAAACACTTCTACGGTAACTACACAGAGAACTGTACCATCTTTCAGAGCTTTTTCCCGTGACACTAGGATCAATCCGGGAATTAATACGATTGTTTGAATTATTTCAATCAGCCACACCAATACGCTGTATATCCTCCATGTCATAGGAAATCGCGATTCATCTGCCCATAGGGGCAGCAAGTTGCCCGAAAGAGCGTTTAAGCGAACGTTCAGGGGATTGACGCTTTGAAAATCCATATTCTCAACAACCCTTCTTCGTGGTAAAAGTTGGAGAAAATGAATTTCTTTTAAATATATCTGGATATAGTTTACTTACGATTGCCACTATATATTTAATGTTAAATATACAAGAACAACATAGAAACTGTTCGTCATATTACAATCCCGTCGTCGCGCACGCTTCTTTTCGATTTATACGTCGCATTTCTATAGAGTTTTGAAAGTTGCTTTCAGCCGATCGTGGATCCACAGTTATTTATTAGTCCCATTCAGTCATTATTTTTCTGCTCGGATATTATTAGTATATTATACGTTACTGTACAAAGACAGAAGATATTCTGCTACTTTCAAGGGACATCAATAATATTCATTTTCATTCATTTTCTTGAATGAAGACCTAGAGAGATATTGTTGCAGACAAATGAAGAAGTTCATGGCTAAATATTAAAATAATGTATGACAATTTATAATATGATCTTTTTCATTATGTTTATTGCAGAGATGCACGCGACTCTAAACTTCCTTCAAATTACCATTACTGTGAGAGAACGATTATCTTATAGTACTTTGTTGACCACTGCGACGTATCACAACTTGACCACGTCTCAACGTGTACTTCGTCAACTTGAGCTTACACATTAACCTGGTTTAATACAGTGGAATACTATTGTAAAACATTTTAAAGAAGACTTATTTACGAATTGAATTCTCATCCTGCGAGCCTACAAGGAAATACTTCAGGTTTATTCTCGATTTTTAATTTAATAAAAAGTTTCATAGAAAAATTAAAAAGTAAAAGATTTTAACATTGTGACAACATGACGTATTAATTATTATGCATCATTTGATATAGATATCGTTATAAATAGATACAAATTTTGTATTTAACTTTGCAAATTTATAAACGCTACAAACGAAAATCTATCGATTAGTGCTGTTTCGGACGCAGTCCTTCAGAATTTGCGTTGAAAAGGAATTTTCTGTGATGTCAAGTTGGCCCCACTCCCCTGAAAATTTATTTGTAACTTTGTAACTAATAGTGTCCAAACAAAAAAAATTGATTTGTTTGGGAATGTAACATTTTTAGTGTTATTCGAACGATGGCTCTCTCCTGCCGTTTAGCACTCCTGCGCTCAACTTTGGCGCAATATCAACATTTCCATGCACTAATCCTTTTCGATGTTCCACCTCGAAATCGTATTGTTAAAGCCTCTCCATTCAACGTGCTAATTATCCTTCTAAATCCTTAAAAGACAACAACCATTTTAAAGAAACGCGATCTGTACGGATCAAAAACTTCCGTCCGTACAGATAATGACGACAAGATTTTATCGAGTCGATTATCCAGCTAACAATTCCCGTTTAGTTACATAATAATTCCTTTCGGCTTTGTTTAACATTCGGCTAAAATACGCGATGACCTTTGACAATGTTATTGCAACTTTCATGTTCCATATTGTCATAAATAATAAGAATTTTATTTCTACCCAATCTTTATTATACTTAAAACTTGTCCTTTATACTGCATATAGTATATGTTTACTATTTATTTAAATTTTTATTCAATTACTAATCTTTATATATGTATATTGTACGCATATTAAACACTGTAATAATATGTTTACTGCAACAAATGTTAAGATAATAGAAGATATAACTTCACAAGTTATCTTTAATTTTTATATTTTATTTATGTATGTAATTACATATGTAATAAAATGTACACTTACTGTATAAAATCTGTGCAACAACATCTTTTTTAATTAGTTCTTAATAGAAAAAGCGCGATTGAATATGACTGATTGAGAATCTAAAATACGATGAAAAAATTTGTCATAATACTTTCGCTGACGACACATAGAATATTAAAACTTACCGACATAAATGAAGATAATGATAAATTGTACTTTTCAAACATTGAGAGTTTAATTTCTAAATTATTAGCTAATATCAAAAACATAAATGCACGTTTTACTGATGCTCCATATTGATACCATCCCTCGTGAAATGCGTAATCCGTTATTTCAACACTCTAAATTAGAAATAAAGTGTAACACATTATAGCATATTTTTATTACAAACAGTTTTACAGTGTAATTCTCTTTGGTGTGTAATGTGAACGTATATAAATATATGTTGCAACAAAGCCTACCGCATCTAATAACTGTTGTACGCAATAACATAATATATAAAGCTGCACGCATCCACCAATTGCATACATAAGGTACGAGAATCCTTCCCACAAAGGTATTGATGATATCTAAAGAGTCCCGAAAAATAGAATCGATAATATACTAACATGGAATGGTAAAATGGAATAACAGTAAACTATTTTTAACAAATGTAATTTCACAAATATTTCTAGAATGATTGGTATTAGAAATTGTTACTCACTGAACTCATCATGATAGCAATACAACAAAATCGAAAAACGCTTATTACATATATTAAACTGATATTTAAAGACACTAATTTTCTCAGTATTATCATCATGCTAAAAAAACATCCCATATGATAATAATAATAAATAAATTTAGATTGTATATTGTAATAAAATACTTAAAAGATGTAACTTGTTATATAATTTAATAATAATTATATAATTTTAAATAAAATATATAATATTATAAACCAAACACGAATATTAAAAACAGATTTATTTCAAACTAAAAATTTTTTACTCTTATAACTGTTTCTAGAATTAAAAAAAAACAAACTTACTGAATGATCATATTATGGTGCCGGCATAGAGCTTTTATTTCTTCTTCTGCATAATGATCTTTATTAAGATAACATTTCTTTGTATTAGATTTGCTATGATCATTCTGAAACACTTTACCTTGAAATAGCATTGACAATTTTAATGCGATGTACTTATATTGTGCCGTTATCAGTAACATCACATTTATTATATAGCTATCCGCACCGACTTTCTTCGTAAAAATGTACGTGCTGCTCATCATTACAATAATACTTCCTAACACAAAGACATTGGTCGTAAATGGCTCTTTGGAGTAAGCAACTGGCATTCTGTAATCTACATAAAAAAAGAATTTTTTTTGAAAGACCAGTATAAACGGTGGAAAACTCCACAATATTATTGACAGCACTCCGGCCGACCAGTAAAATTTTAAGGGAAACTCCATCGATTTTATAGTCGTTGTCACTATACTCTTCATCATTTCGTCCCCCAAGTTCAGAATGTCATTTAGCATTTGAATTAATTGTTGCATCAATCGTCTACAGGAGTAAATTCGTATAATTACTGAGATCACTTCCATGGTAATTACAAGACCGATCAAACCGTCTTTTAAAGCCTTCTCTTTCGGCACAAAAAAACATCCAGGGACTAGCACGCATATTTGGATTACTTCGAGCAACCATATCAGAAAGCTGTATATTTTCCAAAATATCGGAAAGGACGAATCATCGGCAGTCATTGGTAACAAATTGCCTGACACCAAGTTTAACCGAACATTTAGAGGATTCACATTTTGGAAATCCATGTCTTTAATACCGTTTTGTAGCGAATAGTACTGAAAGCGAGAATAGAAAAGTAGAATATGTAAAACAAAAAATCGAAAATGATTGATAAGAAAGTTCTATTTATTTATTAATTAATTTACTCTACGTATGTAACTTTAAATGTATATGTATATTATCGATTAAAAATTAAAAAATTTTATTTATATGAAATGCACGATTACAAGTTTTAGCAAATTGCCTCCAAAAATTTAACATAATAATATCAATGTACTTAACTTATTGTTAGTGAATGTTTTGCTCAAAGTTAATATTTCTTTATAGTAAAGTCGTTTATTAACAAGCATTATTGAAAAAGTATACTTCATGAAATCATCAGTATTAGGAATCAATAGAGAATATTTTTTTACATTTGTACTTACATTTGTTCATTTACGCTCCCTTTTGTATCTAGAAGACAATACATGACTTTTCTTCCAAGACTAAGAGTTATTCACACAATTTGAGTGCTTTATTATTCCTCTTGAATTACTGTTTCTCTTTTATGAATATGTCATAGTGTCATATAATGACAAGCTACGATCTTTCATTATTAGAAGATCCAAGAAATTTTGTAGTAATTATCATGTATAATTTTGCAAATTATTCAATTTATTATACATAATAATTTAGAAAGGGTCATCTTGCACTTCTCGGAAATAATAAAATAGTTTGCAAATAACTGGTACGATTCTCTAAGACTGCTCCTTTATTTCATTTAAACACAAAGCTGAAAGCTACCGTGAAATTCCTTATAATTAGCACTAGCCTAGACAGTAGTCATTATCTTATTGCACGTTATAATTGTCAAGAGACACGGTAGTGTCTCGCGCTAAGTGTAGTAGTAACAGAAACCAAAGAGAAATTTTTCGCGAGACCACCGGTCAGTATTACAAAGTCCGCAGTATCTTAACAATACCTTACTTGTATATCATCGACGACAAATTGTAATACATAACGGCCAGTGAAATATGTATAAGTGAAAGTAAGGAAAAAAAGATTAATCCAAAAATTTATACCTGCCTACAATCTGGGCATCATCAGTTCGATAAGGCTTATTCTATACTTCTTACTCTTTTTCAACCTGTCTTTTCACTATTACAAAAAATTTTATAAATTTTAACAGTAAATAGTAACATATTTCATTTTTACTGATCTGTAGAAAAAGATAACATTTCTAATAGTTATCTCATATTTACTTATGTTATATCTTTCGGCCTCGCGAAAATTAATCGATCACCGTTTATCTTTTGTAAAACAAGTAAGAGTTCTTGAATACCTATCAATGTACGTATAGTGAGCAGTCAGTCCGGGACTGACTGTAACTTTGGCGCATTTTTCACGGTCTTATAATCCACCTTGCTTAATTAATAATTTAATATAAATTATAAATCGTATATTTCGGCAACTTTAAGCCGCCTTGAGCGATGGGATAATAGATAAATAGTTTCAAGTTCTCCGACGAGCGGTGAGAACAATAGTGTATTCAAAAGAAAATATAAAAAAACTACTAATATTCATAGTCTGCAAAATATTCGGGCTAGAAATGAAAATTGAGAACTAGCCGGCGAAGGGAAATGAAATCCACTTACCAAACCAACTTCAGAGAACATAAGATTGACAAATTGAAGCATTTGGAGAAACATCGGAATTTTTGGAAATCTATATCACTATTAGTGATTATTTATATAGCATTAAATAATAGTAACACATAATAACATATAGCATCAATGATATTGATTGCGTAAGGATTATTTAAGCTATAAATAATTTCAAGCATTTTTTCACTATTTTATTGCATTCAGGCAATTATTCATTACTATCAGTGCTTGCCTTGTATAGGTATCAGTTACAAATTGTGATACAATTATTAGCATTTTTGTTTAATCACTGATTTCTATCTGTGCAGCAATGTCTTTTTTAATTAGTTCTTAATAGAATAAGTGCAATTGAATATGACTGATTTAGGATCTAAAATATGATGAAAAAATTTGTATATAATATCTTAAAATATTAATAAAATATTAGATACATTAACGATATGGAATGTTACAAAACTTACCGTCATAAATGAAGACAAAGATAAATTGTATTTTCCAAACGTTGCTACTTTAATTTCTAAATTATTAGCCATTATCATAAATATAAATGTACGTTTTATAGAAGCTCCATATTGGTACCATCCTTCGTGAAATGCATAATCTGTTATTTCAACGCTCTAAAATAGAAATAAAAGATAATATGTACAATGATAGCAGATCATTATTAATTATAAATGTTATTCAATTTAATCCTCTTTTTGTATATAAAATGTATATGTAAAATATACATATATATTGCAACAAAACTTACCGCATCTAATAACTGTTGTACACAATAACATAATGTATAAAGTTGCACAATTCCACCAATTCCATATGTAACATGTACAAATATTTCTGACAAAGGTACTGATGGTATCTAAAGTTTTCCGAAAAATAGCATGTATCGGTAATGTACTAACCGATAAAATGTAATAACATTATGTTGTCTCTGGATCTAGCGAATATTCCCAGAGTAATTGAAGATTGTTACTCACTGAAATCACCATAATAGCAATACAGCAGAATCGAAAAACGCTTAATAAATATGTTAAACTGATATTTAAAGAAAGTAATTTTCTTAGCATTAACATTACACTGAAACAAAAAGTATATATTGATAATATATTATGTTCAAGGATATAGTATTAATTATTATTATGTTAGAAAATAATTATAACAAATTTAAATTTTATATTGCAATAATTTAAGGGCTGTAATTTATTGTATAATTTTGATATCAATTACATTATTTAAACATCAAAATATCAAATATTACAAGCCAAACACGAATATTACAAATAGATTTAATTAAAAGTAAATATCTTTAATATTTATAATTTTATTCGAAAATTTTTTAAACTATTTTAAATTACTTCTAAAACCATTTTAAATAAACTTACTGAATGACCTTATTATGATGCCGACATAAAGCTTTTATTTCTTTTTCTGCGTAATAATCTCTATTAAGGTAATATTTTTGTATATTCGATTCACTGTGATCACTGTCAAGCAATCTATTTTGAAATACCATTGATAGTTTTAATGCGATGTATTTATATTGTGCTGTTATCAGCAACATTATATTTATTACATAGCTATCCACGCCGACTTTCTTCGTAAAAATGTACGTACTGCTCATCATTACAATAACACTTCCTAACACAAAGATACTGGTCGTAAATGGCTCTTTGGAGTAGGCAACTGGCATTCTGTAATCTACATAAAAAAAGAATTTTTTTTGAAAGACCAGTATAAACGGTGGAATACTCCACACTATTATGGCTATTACGCCGATCGTCCAGTAAAATTTAAGAGGAATCTCTATTGATTTTATGGTTGTTGTCACTATACTCTTCATTATTTCGTCGTCCACGCTCAAAATATTATTGAGTCTCTGAATTAATTGCTGTACCAGTCCTTTACATGTGTAAATTCGTATAATTATTGAAAGCACTTCCATGGTAACCGCAAGACCGATCAAACCGTCTTTCAGAACCTTCTCTTTTGGCACAAAAATACATCCAGGGATTATCACGAATGTTTGAATTATTTCGAGTAACCATATTATAAGACTGTATATTTTCCAAAATATCGGAAACGATGAATTGTCGGCCGTCATTGGTAACAGATTACCTGACACCAAGTTCAGCCGAACATTTAAGGGATTCACGTTTTGGAAATCCATATTTTTGATGTCACTGTTTCTGGAAAAGAAAACAGGAAAGTAGAATATGTAAAACAGAAAAATCGAAGTTTTGCAGATTCTATTTATTTGTGATTACGTTATGCATTTAGCTTTATTGTTTGACAAATTTTAAAATTTGATTAATATGGACTGCACTATAAGTTATAACTGCATTATAAGTTTCAGTAAATTGTCTGTAGAAAATCAATAATTTATTATTATACTAATAATATCGATATATTTTATATAATAATATTTGTTTTCAACAAATATTTCTCTACAGTTGTCTGTTAGCAACCGTTATTGAAAGAGCATATACACACTTCACGAAATCATCAGCTACTGTGAAAAATAAATAGGAACCATGTCTTTACACATTACATACTTGTATTCATCCGTGTTCACTTACGTTCTTTTTGTGTCTAGGAGACAACGTATGACATTTCTACTACAATTAAAAGTTGCTCATAAAATTAGAACAATTTATTATTCGTCTTGAATTTCTGTTTTTCTTCCACGAATGTATCGCATTGTCATACAATAATAAGCAACTGTTTTCATCGCAAGAATGTTCAAGAATATTCTAAAACAATTATTACCTATAATTTTGCAAATTATATGTCATGATACTACGTATTAATTTAAAAAGGATCTTCTTGTACTGCTATCATACATGATAAAATAGTTTACAAATACTTGAAACAATTTTCTAAGGCACCTTATTTCTTTCGTTTAAACACAGAGCCAAAAATAACCATAAAATTCTTTGTAATTAGTTCGAGACCATACAGCGGTCATTATCTTATTGCTCGTTATTGATCAGTGTTGTGCTACAAAGTCCAGAAAAGACACAGTATTTGACAATATCTTACTCATACATCATCGTGAAATCGTAATATTTTTAATAAAATTTGAAGTGCTGGAAATTTTAAATCTATTTTATTGTTTTAACAAAATATTGAAGCAATTTTATGGACAAACTGAGCAGTAATTTGATTTTTAAATATACTTTACTGAAAATAACAAGTCGAATATGATAATTATGTTAAAATGGTAATATATTTAAGCAACTTAAATATATATCATTATAAAAAATATTTTTAATAAAAATTTTGTTACAAATTTAGAATTATCTGTTTTATTTGTTTTAGATTTAGTACGAAAATACAAACTATGTTACGTTTTAAATATTTGCATATTATTATAAATGTTGTTTCTTTCTGCTGCTTTTTATCTTTTTTATTATAAAAAATTTTATAAAAATTTATAAAAAATTAATAGCTAATTTTTTTCATAAAATTAATGTAATTTTATCCTTGAAAATTTAAAATAATTTAGTGAGTTCAAATAATTGTTTTATATCTCCAATTTCTAATACCTTTAAGATCTCTATATATATTAATTTAATTGTTTAATGTTTAATGTTCAATGCTTAATGATATTGTTGCGCCCGTGTTGTCTCAGCCCTCATCTCGAGCCGAATCTTCGCGCCCGGCATTAACAGCTGACCGCGGAAATCGATATTATCGATTCGCTATGGTCAGCTGTTAGAAGAAAGAGAGAGAGGGAGTCGCCGCTTAGCGACGCGATAAACAAAACAACCGAATTCTGACAGATCTGGAGAAGGCTTCGTCTCGTGAAGACTTGTGTGCTTTCTTGTTCCGCGTGCGTGATTTCGCGAGTGATGCAAGTGACACAACAATATTAATGTTCTATCTAAATACTAGTGTTCTATGAGTGTTAATGATTTTTTTCTTCCAACATACAGCCTCAATGATATTAATTGCATAAAGGTAGTTTAAGCTATAATCAATTTCAAGCATTTTTTCTTGAATAGTCGCTACTTTATTATTTTTGGTGCTATTACTATCGTTGTATATATCAGTTACAAATTCTAATATAATTACTGACCTCTTTTTGTTTAATAATTTCTATGAAATAATTTTAGGTATTTTTTTCACTGAAATAAATTATCTTTACTAAACATAACTAAGTAGCTTTAATAAAATCATTCATTTTTGTTATTAAATTGGAAGTAACAATTATAACTACTGTAGGCAAGACGTCTGTTTCATTTTTTACTTCATTTTTAATAACAAAAGGGCGATTGAATATGATTGATTTAAAATCTGGAAATAAATTTGGAAAATGTTAGATTTGAAATATACAGTATTACTATGCATAAAAAAAATGGGAAATGTACAAAATCTCACCATCATGAATGAAGGCAAGGAGAGATTAAAATTTTCAAAAGTTGCAATTTTGCATTCTAAATTATTGGCCATAATTATCAAGATAAATATACGTTTCGTCGATGGTTGAAGCAGATACCAATTTTCGTGAAATGCCTTGTCTGTTATTTCTGTACTCTACATTCTCATAATAAGGCAATATACAACAAAAAATAACATGATTATTATTACATATTAATCACAATTTGCAATTTACAACGCGCTGGAATGCACTATAATTTTTTTTAAATCAATACTTTATATTATCGTTACGTTCACTAAAGCGAGAAAAACAATGACTTTATATTGTTATACAAAATAATTTCATCGTAGATCAATCTAATAATTTTTTTTTTAATTTTAGAGCAATTATTAATTAAAAATATAAACGATAAATTAGAAAAAATTTACCGCGTCTAATAATTGTTGCACACAAGAACATAAAATATAAAGTTGGACTATTGCACCTGACGAGTATATGACAATCGAAATCGCTTCCCAAAGCGTTGTTGATATTATCTGAAATTTAAATAAAGATAAAGATTAGTTTAAAAAATACGTCATAATTAATAAATCCCTGCTAAAATTTAATAATTATTTACATGTCACTATTTAGAATCAATATCTACAAAAAGAAAGGGAGAGAGTGAGAGAGAAAGGGATAACAACTAGTAGTGACAAATTATTACTCACGCTGCTTAGCATAATACTGATAAAACAGAATCGAAAGACGCTGTTTAGATATATTAAACTAAAGTTTAAAGACAGCAGTTGCTTTAACAATGAAGTTATACTGAAAGAAAGTACATAATATATTCGTAAAATGCTATGAAATGACGCATTGAAAATTATATAAGAATAAAATGTAAGTTTTATACACAGAGAATATAATGAAATAATTCAAGCAATAACCTACTCACATAAACTATTTTGTCACATGTTAATTAATCATTACGTTATTTATATTCTAAGCACACAGAACACAATTGATAGAAATATTGTACTAAACGTTAAAATACTTACTGTATCATATTATTATGATGTCGACACAGTGCTCTTATTTCCTTTTCTTTTCTTTGATTTAATCCAGCAGAGTATTTCCTTTGAGACTCATCACCTTCGTTTTCTTCTTGAATTATCATCGTGATTTTCAACGCGATATATCTATACTGCGCGGTTGCCATCAAGACTAGATGCACCATATATACATCCACGCCGACTTTCTTCAAAAACAGATATATCGCGCTGATCAGTAAGAAAAAGTTTCCTAGTATAAAGACTCTGGACGAGAATGGCTGTTTGGAGAAAGCAGCAGGTATTCTGTAATCCTCATAGCGGAAGGTATCCTTCTCGAGGAGCGATACGAACGGTATAGAGCACCACGCTATTATCGATACCACGCCGGCGGACCAGTAGAAGTTGAGCGGGGTCTTAACCGGCTCCACAGTCGCTGTCACGACATCCTTCATAGTTTCATCGGCAGCGTGGAGAATCTCATTCAGCTTCCGGATTAGCTGATACACCAGATCCTTGCGGGCGCGAATTCGCAAGATCAAGAATAACATTTCTATAAAGATTACACAGCAGATTAGGCCGTCTTTTAGAGTCTTCTCTATTGGCACATAGATGCACCCGGGTAGCATCACGATCGCAATGATGAACTGTAATATCCACACGAAGACGCTGTGTAACGTCCAGAAAAGTGAAAAGGACGAGTCGTAGCTGATCATCGGCAGCAGATTGCCCGAGACCAAGTTCAGCCAAACATTTAGGGTATTCACGTTCTGGAAGTCCATGCTCGCGCGATGTCGTTACAATTGGAATCGTGTAACCCTCCGTATCCTGTATTCACTTCGCTTCACTTGTACCGCTATATCGCGTGCACATGTTCCCTTTTCCCTTTCGATACAATTACACGGGGCGTTTTCTATCAGAATCCAGAAATAACTCGTGAATTATCGTTGGGCTTCGTAGTTTCATTATTCCTTTTGAATTTCTATTCGATACCAGGGCCTGTATTAAAATAATGCACGTCGTCATGTGACGAACAGTGACATTCTGTTTTTTTTATGACCAACAGGTTTGTCCTATGATTAGTGTATGTCGGAACTTCAGTATTGTCAATAGCATGGTGTGTTTTTGAATAAATAATAACGATTTGGACAAGTCATCTTTGCCTCTATTGTGAAGAAATAGCGAAATTTATGAATAAACGTTGCGATGTCTCACAAGAATTAAAGGCGTGGAATGTAGAACTACAATCTTTGTTGTATCTATCACAGGGATATACGTATGATCAGTGGCTCCCTTCTAACTATTCGTGTTTGACACAGCAATGATTATCTTATAGTATTCTCTTATTTGAGCGCACGACTATATCGCAGGATTGCAAGTTGCGAAGAGATCACAGTACTTAATATTGTTTAATGTGTACTTCATCGGAAGACGACGAAATAATTTTCTGTGTTAAATCGGTATTGAATATCCACAGCCAATAATGTTCTACAATTAACTGCAGCATATTCGTATATTATTATTTATTATTAAGATAAATTTTTTGTGATAGTGATAGTGATTGTGATAGTATATTTTGTTGCCTATTAATGATAGATTAGATTGATATAATAAGTGATTAAATTTATAAAATGGATAACGTAATTTAGTTGGATGCAAACAGTAATAAATATGTAATAAAATGTTTTGTTGCTATTTTAAATTTTTATTTCTTTTCAATATTTTATACCTGAGTCTCATGTATGTATATAATATAAGTTTTATATAAATAATATTTTAATTTTTACATAATTATTAATCTCAATTGAATACTGTTGTTTAAAACTGAAACAAGAAATACAAATATAGTTAACAATATAAATAGTTTATAATATATAAATAAGCGCATAGGATAGACCGAGGCGAATCGGATCAAAGTAAGAATTGAGATTGTATTTGTTAGATTCATCAATAGATCTATGTAAAATACAAATAATTATTAACAATGTAATAAATACAATCTCAATTCTTACTTTGATCCGATTTGCCCTGTGATCCGATTCGCCTCGGTCTACCCTATACAGTTAAAAATTAAAAAAAAGCACAAAATATGTAGCTAAAATATTTAAGATAAACGAGAAACGTACTTCGTAAGTTTTTACTTCATTCTTAAAAATAGAAGAGCAAACGAATACGATTGATTCAAAATCTACAAAAAAGGACAGACAATTTAGAAAAAGATAAACACCAACAATATTAATAGAATTACAATGTAAAGAAATTTAATAAGATTGAGAAAATGTTTTAGAAAATCGATATTATTATATGTGCTCAATATAAGTAATCTTACCGTCATGAATGAAGGCAAAGACAGATTAAAATTTTCAGAAATTGAAAGTTTACACTGTAAATTATTACTTATTATCATCATCCTGAACATATGTTTTAACGATGGTCCAAACTGATACCATTCTTCGTGGAATGCTTTATCTGTTATCTCTACACTCTAAATTTTATATAAAATGTTAAAATATATAGTTGACTTTATGTAATCTATAATTTGTATCAAAATACAATTCTGTTTATTTTATATGTTATAAATTTTATTTAGATTTATACGAAGAATCCTTCTCAATAAGAAACAGAGAATTAAATTGGAAAAATAGCTACTCTTTTTCATAATAATTATTTCAATATTAAATATTAATTGAATTTTATAAGAAATCAAACAATAATTTACGACTTTTTTAAGATTATAAATATCACGGAATATTTAAGACACACTAGAAAATAAAAAGGATGATGGTAATATATTTTAACAAAACTTACCGCATCTAGTAATTGATTAACACATAAACATAAAATATAAAGCTCTACTAGGCCACCGGTTATATACATGACAACCATAACTCCTTCTACGGGAGCCGTCGATAATATCTAGATTCGGTATACATCGTTATATTATCGTAAATATCTTCAATCATCTAGAAAGTATTTTTGATATTATTATTGTCATCAAATGTTACTCACTGCACTTATCAGCATGATATCGAGAAAACAAAAAATGAAAACATTTGTCAAATATATTAGACTCATATTTGAAGATAGTAATTTTTTTAGCAGTAACGTTATCCTGAAAATAAATCGTAATACGACATTAAGTGAACAAGGAAGGACTGGATTAAGGTAAAATTATGCTAAAAGACGAGTAACAAAAAAATTTGAAAAAATAGCAAATGGACAAAATAATTGATTGCAAAACGAACTAACGCTCACCAATTACTTACTGAACCACAGTATTATGATGTCGACATAACGCTTTCATCTTTAAGATTGCCAATGAATTTACCGAATATTCCATTTCGGATTCATTATTTTGTGGAATATCCTGAAATATTGTTGTGAGCTCCACTGCGATGTAGCGGTATTGTGCTGTTACCAGTAACACAAGATTTATCATGTAGACATCCAAGGCAACCTTCTTTATAAACATATACACGCTGGCGATAGATGCGATACAGTTTCCCAGTAGAAAAATTTCCTTCGAGAACGGTTGCTTTGAAAGAACTATTGGTAGCCTGTAATCCTCATAGCGAAAATATTCCTTCTTAAAGATCAACGCGAAAGGCATGCTGCACCACACTATTAGAGATACAGTCCCAGCCATGCAATAAAATTTGAGCGGAATCTCTACCGGTTTTAAAGTCGATCTCACAACGATCTTCATTGTCTCGTTTTCAGCGCGCAGAATTTCATTTAGCTTTTGAATCAATTGAATCACAATATCTCTGTGCGCATGCATTTGCCACAATAAGAGAAACACTTCTGTGGTGACCACTACGCCAACCGTTGCATCCTGCAGAGCCTTTTCTCTTGGCACGATCAAGATTCCAGGAATTACTGCGCTAGTTTGAATCACTTCGATCAGCCATACGACGGCGCTATATATTCTCCATGTTACAGGGAATAGAGAATCGTCGTTAGTCATCGGTAACAAGTTGCCTGAGAGCTTGTTTAACTGAACGTTCAAGAGATTTACGTTTTGAAAGTCCATATTCTGGAGAATGCTCTTTCGCGACAAATGAAAAATATTGTACATACAGTGTATATCTTGCAGTGACTGCTCTTAATATTTCTTTTTTCTATCTGTTAAAAAAAATATACTCAATGAAGTTATCTTTTTTTTCAGTTGATTTTTCTTCTTAAAAAAATTTTTATTAATATAGCTGTTATTACCGGTAACTCTTTTAATTTTTCGTATAAAATTTTTTAGTATAATATAAGTGATTTTTAAACATGTGATAGATATCTTCAAATATATATTTGTATTTACCTTAGTTTGACAGTTTCATTATCGCGCATATTCTAATCTTCCTTTTAGAAGCACTTTCTATCGCTATTTGAAAGTTAGTCGCAATTGATCATCATCTTCGAATATCTTATTCTCTTTGAATTTCTACTTCTTTGTAGTTTATATTATAATATGCATTGTCATGGGGAGAACATCATTTCTCTTTCATCACGGTCATTCTTTGATGACAATATGGA
Organism: Tetramorium bicarinatum; assembly: GCA_928718305.1. Classification (NCBI taxonomy): domain Eukaryota; kingdom Metazoa; phylum Arthropoda; class Insecta; order Hymenoptera; family Formicidae; genus Tetramorium; species Tetramorium bicarinatum. Next base: position 4,533,320 of record OV788322.1, on the reverse strand, counting down.
AACATGGTAAATTAATTATCATTAACAGGAAGCTTTTGTAGTCTATTATAAAGAGATAGAGAAGTTTATAATCGTCTCGACAATGTGTGACAAATTTGAGATAAGTCCATTTTATTTATGCAGGGATAGACGTGACTACGAGTTACTTTGTAATTATCCTGGAATTGTACAGCAGCGATTATCTTATGGTACTCCAAGAAACACTTCATTGCGGAGGCGCTTTGTCGCAAAGGAAGAAACTGAAGAAACCAAATATCTGTTGTCTAGTGCACGTTTATACAGGCAACAATTGATGACTGATGTACGGTATGTTACGTATTAAACGTGTTAATATAATTTTATAAAGTGTTTTGCTTGAATGAAACAATTAAAATGATTTTTTCACTAATAGATATTTAAAAAAAATAACTATAAAAAGTTTTAATCAGTTATTTGTTTTGAATCTCTTAATTTTAATTTTTTGTACTGTTTAATGAATATTACTGCACAAAAAATTTTTACATTTTTAAGCAAATTATTTTATAAATTTTAAGCAAATTAAGCATTTTAAGCAAATTATTTTATAAATTTAGATTTAATCTATTTAAGAAGAATTTAAAGTAAAATTATTGCTTCCAATTACTGAATTGTTAATATATTTTGTAATAAATTATGTGAAAAGACATAATTTCATATGTATTATACATGAAAATATTAACTGCTCTCTAAATTTAATTTTCTTTAATTTAAAAGTAAAAGAAAGATATATCGGAATTTATTTCATTATAAAATTGAAAATTTTAAATATCGATTATTTGTTTAGATTAAAAATAATATAAGTATAACGTAAATTTTGCACTTGTAATTTTAATATTAACAAAGACAAAAATATATATATAATTTTGTCTATTCGAGTTTAGTTATTTAATTTAATTTATAACGATTTATATATAATTAATTTATATTTATATTTATATAATAATATTTATATAATAAATTGTTATAATACTTGAACTCGTTTTACTGATAAATATCTGTTAATTACAATAATAATTAGAAATTAATATAACTCAATTTTATCGAAAAGCCAAAAAAATGATATAAACTTGCGACGTGATATTATATGCTGACAATGAAAATTTTTATTGATGGTATTTGGACTATGCTAATAGTACTTATAATAAACATTTATATGTTCTATTTATTAATAATATTAGTTTTTAATATTTTACAATGTCTTTTGAAACAAACAACAAATATTTAACAATATTAATTATTTATACAAACATATTTCATTATTAGTGAAAAATGTGTAAAAGACATAGATGTAACATTCAAGATAAAATAAATATTCTTGTCAATTTTTATTTCACTTTTAAAAGCAATAGAGCAACCGAGTATGATTGATTTAAAATCTAAAACAATAAGTTTAAGAATTAGTAAAAAGATATGTAAAAGTATGCTTAAATAACTTATTAGTATCTAAATAATTGTTCAAAATTTGTAAAAAATAATTTATAACGTCAGTATTATGACATTTAGCAGATAATAATATTAAATAGCGATATCAGTAATCTTACCGCTAGAAATGATGGGAGAGATAGACTAAAATTTTCAGAAACCGAAAGTTTAATGTTTAAATTATTGGCTGATATAATCATCCTGAATATATGTTTTAATGATGGTGCAAATTGATACCACTTTTCATGGAACGCTTTATCTGTTACTTCTTTAGTCTAAATTTTATAGAAAATGATAATTAAAAAATAAAAAATTAATTACTAATAATTTGCATAATTTTATGTTTATGCGTAATGTTTACTGATAATAATATTTTGTATTCAATTTTCCTTAGAATTAAAACACGGTTATTTTTTGTACAATTATTTAATTTTAATAATGTAAAAATTTCTTCACATTTCAATTAAAAATTTTCAAAATTGTTAAAGCAACTGGAAGGAGGAAATGATAAAATTATTATTATATGTATATTGCAATATATTGCAATATAAAATTTACCGCGTCTAATAATTGATGAACGCAGAAGCATAGAATATAAAGTTGCATTAAACCACCACACATATACACAATCATCAGAAATCCTTCAATGAGAGCCCCCTTTACAATCTGAATGCGACACATATTGTCAACATATCATAATTAAAGGATCGACATACATAATAATTCCATAATATTAAATCCTTAATTATCTTCGTCAAATAAGTGTTTCTAGAATAATTACAATGTTGTATATTAATTTTTACTTACTGAATTTATGGCGATAAAGTCGATAACAACGAAATAGAAGACATTATGCAAATATATTATACTCATATTCAAAGATAGGATTTTTTTTAATATCAGTGTTGTCCTGAAAAGAAAATGTTTGTCTGTCAGATAATTGATTACTGAAATTTAAAAAAAAGATTGATTTTTTATTTCGTAATACATAATAAATTTGGAATTATATAATAATTAAGAAAAGTTAAAAAATAAGTAACATTATTATATAGTTATAAAGTTACCAAACGCTCGATTACATACAGAATTATAATGTTATGATGTCGACATAATTTCTTCATCTCTTTCTTCGCTAATAAATTTAAAGAAGAATGTTCCTTTTGAAATTCATAGTTCTCATTTTCTGCATCATCAATGCGAAATATTTCTGACAGTTTTACTGCGATGTAGCGATATTGCGCAGTCATCAGTAATACGAAAATTATCATATAGACATCCATGGCAACCTTCTTTAGAAACATAGTAGCGCTAGAAATGATTTCAATAAGATTGCCGAGCACGAAAACTTCTGTCGAAAACGGTTGCTTCGAGAAGACTGCCGTCAGTCCAAAATCCTCGTAGAAGAAATATTTCCTTTTGAAGATGAGGGTGAGTGGTATACTGCACCATACTATTACAGATGCAGTTCCAGCTATACAGTAAAATTTGAGCGGAATCTCTAATGGTTTCAGAGTCGAATGCACAAGGTTCTTCATAGTCTCGTCCCCAGAGCGCAGAATGCTATTCAGCTTTTGGATTAACTGATTCGCTAGATCTCTGCACGCGTAGAGACGCATGAGCAAAATGAATACCTCAATGGTCACCACGATGCTAATCGTAGCACCATCCTGCAGACTCTCACGATTCGCCACTGATACGAATCCGCAGATTAATGTGCTGATTTGAAGCAGTTGAATTATCCATACAACAATGCTGTATATTTTCCATTTTACGGGAAACGACGAATCATCATGACCAGTCATTGGTAATAAATTGCCTGAGATTATATTTAATCGAACATTTAGAAGGTTTACATTTTGGAAATCCATTTTCTTGATGTTATTTGCACGCAATAAAAATTATTTTGACAATTGTAGTCTCGAAATTATAAGATTCAATTGCTCGAGGTTGCATTAACTCTTATTTTATGTTCTGTCGCTGCGAATGTTTCCTTTTGTATAGAGATGTATGAAAACTATTCTATTTATATTTCAAAAATTTTAACCGGCATTCGACTGTTTTCAACAATTTGTTATTCTCTTTGATGCTACATTTCTTCAGCTTTTATCAATACACTGTATACTGTCGTGCACTGACAATATATATTTATTTGTAGTTACTTTTATCCTGTGATCATTGTACAAATGTATCGTATAAATGTCGTATTGAACCGTATTGATAATAAATTCAATGAAGAGAGAACAGTACATTTTTCGGTACCATTATCGCAAAATAAATATGATCACTAATTTCCTTGCAATTGCCTCCTTGTGCTATAAAGCGATAATTATCTTATGGCACTGTGTCCATCGCAGGACCACGAGGGAGTCATAGTATCTAATGCTATCTGACGAGCGTCTCAGTCGACAGTAAACTGCGGTTTTGTTTACAGTGAGTAAAATAAGTTGATATATAATATTATATATAGTGTTGTATAAACTGCATAGTAATGTTATATTAAAAGTATGTATAAGCATTTTTATCTCTGGATAAAATTATATTCTGGATGTAATAAGTTATTACTTTTATTGCTTTTTCTTTTCATGTCAATAATGAGAAATTATGTTAAAACCAACAATTTCGAAAATATAATAATAAAATATAAATATAAATAAAAATACCGAAAAAATTATCGGAAATATTAATAAATACCCAATCAGAATATATTTTTTGCATATTCTTTAAATAATTCTGGTACTTAAAGATATTTATTACTGATGTTATTAACCCTTAACGTGCACTGTGGGGTCAGAAAGACCCCAGATAATTTAACGTCAGTTTACTGTAACTCACAATACGAAAATTGAACTTTGTAATGCCATCTATTATTAATTTATGATACCCTCTTTCTCCCCAAGCATGATGTGCTACTCACCAAGCGCCAGTATAGCTCTGACATCCAAGTAAAGTAGACGCTCCGAAGGTTGGGGTCGCAATATCCCCCAGTAGTGCACACAGTGATTTTTTCGAATATTTTTTTGTACTTTTTTCCTGTATTGTTTATCGTCGATCGTCTTTAGTAGAATGTAAGTATCTCATATAATACGATGTAATTTTTTTTTGTGACGTAGTTATATAATTTTTCGATATTATTAAATGTCTTACAATTACGGAGTCGATCCTTTCGAGAAAAAAAATTTTTTTCTAACATTTTACCTTCGTTTTATGAAGAAAAACTTAGTTTATTTTGTAAAAAACGTTTGTTTCTTTTTCCTTATAATTCCTCATTTTGATTCTCAAAATAAATATCTTTTTTGGAACACGCTCCGTTATACTAATTTTTTTCTTAAAATGTCACATCTTGAGAGCAACAGGTTCAATTTTTAGCTTAAAATATCAAAAATTGTATGAGTTTTGATTTTTTGAGTAGAAGAAGTCATTTTTCACGTTTATTTTGCTTTGGGAATTTTTTTTCATATTTAAAATCAAATATTATGTAAATAAACCAATTCCATTGTATAGAAAGATACTTTAAAGTTATTTTGTAATATTTTCAAGTCAAAAATTAAAATAGCTTCATTGCGGAAAGCATTTTAATAATGGGGGGCTGAAACGACCCCAGTGAGACCGTTATGTAATTCTGCTGAAGTGTGCACGTTAAGGGTTAAATTATCAATTTAATAATGTGATCGTACTATTCTAACTTTAGATTGCGTTTCAAGTTTGACAATAATCGGCGCGTAGTTTGCTAAGCGAGAAATGAGTATAAATTTGTGTAAAAATGTTATTAGGCAAAAGATCCATCTTGATCATCTATTGTCACATTTTCTATTTATCTTGATTATTATCATACCACTCAAGTCATTTTTCACTTATTATAATTAATTTTCTTACTTTGTGATATTTCATTTGCAGTGAAACAATATAAATTTTAGTAAGATAAATTATTTGCTTTAATTATTAATTATAAGTGACAATATGTCGCAAACTTATATTAGAATTGATAAATATGTTGCATTCTTTTTTATACAAAAATGGAGGAGTCTGTAAATAAATATCGCAATAATGTTCAAGTATAGAGAAAGATCTTCATTTATCAAAATGCGACTATAAACAGTATAAACCCACTAGGAGTTCCACTCACAAAATAAAGTAGCAAATGAAGTAGCAATTATCTTATAGTATCATTCTGTTTTCAGAAATACGCAAGGTTTCGTAGCATTCTTATAAAAGTGTTATTGAAGAGAATCCAAAAATTAATCAAATAAGTTAAATTGACATTGAATGTACGAAATGTTTTTAAAGTCGTTGATTTATGGACCAACATGTAAAGTAAGTCGTTAACACAAAATTTCGTTAAAAATTTCGTTTAAAATTTTTTAAAAAAATAATAAATTAATAGACAAATAATAATTAATAAAAAATAAAGAATAATGGTAATATTATTGTAAGTTTCTTTCGTTATTGACAGATTTTTCAGAAAAATTTGACATAAATTTGACATAATTTTGAATAAAAATACAAAATGCTTGAATAAAATCAAATCCTTGAATTACATGTGCTATTTTCTTGATTTATATAATTGTTATATGTGTTATAAATGTAAAAAATTAAATTTTCAAATTTAATTATTTTTAATTTTAAAAATAATAAAAAAGAGATTGATAGGAAAAAAATTAAATTTTTTTGCAATACTATCACGTTTTAAATATATTGAAGCTCATTATATTATTACAACTGTAATCTTTAAATTATTATAAAACAAATTTATCTATGTTTTTTCTTTAAAATATTTACCTTAATTTTATTTATTTTAAATAACCATTCTCTATTTTACATCTGCCAAGTTTAAATGTGCATAATATATTTTCTTTCATTTCGCCTTTAAAAATAAGAGGGCGATTGAATATGATTGATTCATGATCTAGAAACATTAGAAAAATACGATGTAAAAAGCTTAAGATACTACTTATTTCAAGATACATAGACACATAAAAAACAGAGATATTTTACCGTCATAAATGAAGGCAAAGATAAGTTAAACTTTCCAATCGCAGCAATTTTGCATTCTAGGGCGTTAGACATTATTAATAATATAAATGTACGTTTCATTGAATGCTCTAATCGATACCAGCCTTCATCAAATGCTTTATCTGTTATTTCAGTACTCTATAATTAGTACAAAAATATAGAACACATAATTAATTGTAATAGTCATAAATTATATAACTCTTTATTTACACTTGTCAGGGACATATATAATTTATAATTATTTCTAATATTTATATAATTACAGTTATAATTGAATAAAATTGTTCAAATTGTCTTTTCTTCTTCAGTTAAATTATATTTTTATACACTTAATGATTAAATGTATAACCGTAAGGTCTGTGATTGAAAGAGTTAAATTTAACAAATTAACACTGTTTTAATATTAAATTTAAATTGTGTAGTAATAATAAAAGAAATTTTTATAATGCGAAGTAAAAAATCTTACTGCATCTGATAAGGTTTGAACAGAAGAACACAACAAAAAGAATTGTATTAGCGAACCAGTTGCAAATGAAATAACCGACATCCCTTCTGCAAAAGACATTGATGGTACCTAAAAGTAATAAAACACTTGCGATGAAATTTCAAATATTCAATATTTAAAAGCTAAAACAACATTTCTATTTGTCTAATTAAAGAAGTTTTCAATTTAAGTTTCAAATTAAATAAAAATGTAATTTACATAACGTAAAAGTAATTAAAAGAAAAGTTTTATACTCATTACATATTTATTAATATTTTAAAGTAAGTTATTTAAGAAACAAAAGAAACAAAATAATACTGTATGATAAATATTAAAAATTTATTTTAGTAACTCTATTAATCAATATTAACAGAGTTACTAAAATAAATTTAAAAAATAACTAAGAGTTGTAATAATAATGATTACTCACTGTGCTCAAAAAGATACCTAAAAAACCGAAGCGAAATACGTTATTGATATAAAGTAAACTAAAGTTGACAGACAAAAGTTTCTTTAATATATATGACATCCTGAAATAAAGCAAATAGTATATAAAAATAAGAAGTTTTAAGAAATTATTTATGTTTTTTAAGTCATTAATGACTTAAAAATGTAGTCATCCAATTAAAAATTAAGAAAAAAGGTCCAATATATCGATAATTCAAACGCATTTGCCTCTATTATTCAATATCCATTCAATAACAATGATCAGATTATTACTTACTTCAAAACAATATATTGGTGGTGACATAATCTTTTTAGTTCTTTCTCTACCCATTGGTCATCCATGGTGTAATGATTTTTCTGAGATTTATCGTGACAGTCTTCCAGTTTCCGAAACAGCACCATGAGCTTTGCTGCCATGTATCGATATTGCGCCGTTAACATCAACACCAAATGCATCATGTATATATCCACACCGAATTTCTTAAGAAATAGATAAACGCCGCCAATTGCCATAATAATGCTCGAGGGGACCAGAACGCGGCTGGAGAATGGCTCGGCGCTGAAAGCGGCCGGTATATTGTAATCTACATAGTAAAAGGTGGACTTCTCGAAGACCAATAGAGCCGGTTGTGCAGTAAATATTGCGACAGATACCACGCTAGTCACCCCATATATGAGGAATGGCTTTATTATGGGCTTTATCGCGGCCCTCACGATATCCTCCATAATCTCATCTGCGTTTTGCAATATATCGTTCATCTTCTGGATTATTTCCTCCATTAATTGTTTACGCAAATAAAGACTTATAAGCATGAAAGACATCTCCATTATCACCACGCAGGCAACAGTGCCGTCCTTCAAACCCTTTTCCTTCGGTGACAGAATAATTCCGAAGATTAACGCGATTGCGTAGATAAATTGTGTTAAAATTACTGCGAAGCTGTATATATAAGTGATTACTGAAAACCGCGAATTATCAGATGCTATTGGTAATAAATTCCCCGAGAGTACGTTCACTCGACTGTTTAAAAGATTCACATTTTTGAAATCCATTTTCTTCGTGACGAGTATTCATGTATGGCAAATCAAAAATATCTTAGCAAACACAGTGAATATAAATTAAAACTGCAATTGGCCGTGCCTTCTCAGCCAGTGACAATCTCACATGCTGCTATCACTACTTCCTTTGTAAAAATGAATGACTTTTCCTTTAATATTCCACAATGATATTCAATTCTATATATATCAAGGAAATTATTATTCCCTTTATTTCTTTCCAACTGTTATTAATATATTATGATCAATCGCATGGCAAAGAGTGACATTTCTCTTCCTTCATTCCATTTCTCTGTAATCATTGTATCGAAGATGTATCGGATATTAAATGTCGAACTAAGTCTCTGACATAGATAATGATTTCGTGAGGTTTCGCATTTTACTATAATAAAAACGTAGAGAAGTTTATAAAGATTACTATGCACTGTGAACGTTAGTTTGTCGAATATAGCCCTGTATTTTTGGTTCTGTTTATCAAGAACATAAATAACTAATAAGTTTCTCTCTACATTGCCGTAGCCATTATCTTATGTTCCGTCAAACCTTATAGAATCATTGGCGTTGCACGATAGACGTCGCAAAACTTGGGCTACCTGATGCTATCTTCTAATTCTATCGTTGTTCGGCTTATACGGAGTGATCTACGATGTGTAAAATACGACAATGAAAAGTGCGAATGTTGAGTGAATGAATGTTAAGTGATTTGAGACCACTATTCATGGTATAATTAATGTTGCACTTTTCATTAATGTTATGTTAATCCATTTTTACAGTAAATGTTATATTTTAATAAAAGTATTCATATGATCACAATTGCACAGTTATTGATGTCCTATGATCACTATTGCATGGGATGCATGTTAGTTTCACATAAAGTAGCAATTATCTTATAGCACTTTTCGGTTTATTCCAGAAATACGAAAGGTTTTAGAGCATTATTCAAAGTATGTGTCGTACGAAGAAGATAATTCAAAGATTAATTTAATGAACTAAATAAATTTCTAAAATATATTTAAATTCATTGATTTACAGACCAAGTAAAAAAAAATTGTTCACCAAAATTTTAGAAAATAACAATTAAAAAATATTTAGATGTAATAGAAGACAAAAATTAATAGTGTTGCAATATTAATTTGACACGTAAGTTTCTTTCGTTGTTAACAGATTTTGTAGAAAAATTAGACGTAAATTAATATATAAACATATATATTTTTTTCAATACAATCACATACTTGATATATAAGCTGATATTTTCTTTATTGAAGTAAGTGTTACAGATATTATAAATATAATAAATTAAATGTTAAAATAAATTAATTTTTTATTTAGGAATAATAAGAAAAAGAATGATAGAAAACAAATATTAAATATTTTAGCAATATTTTAAAATTCTTTCAATACATTGTAACATATTATTATAACTGTAATTTTTAAATTATTTTACAAAACATTCATCTTTTTCTGTTTTTTTTTAATATTTCTTAATTCTTTTGTTTCAAACAGCTATCCGCTATTTTATGTCTATCAAATGATACATGTGTATGATATGTTTTTCTTTTATTTTGCCCTTAAAAAGAGGAGGGCGATTGAATATGATTGGTTTATGATCTAGAACCATTAGAAAATAAAATGTAAAAAGCTTAAGATATTATTTATCTCAAGATACATAGACACATAAAAAATAGAGAAATATACAATAAATTTTACCGTCATAAATGAAGGCAAAGATAAGTTAAATCTTCCAATCGCTGCAATTCTGCATTCCAGATTGTTAGCCATTATCAATAATACAAATATACGTTTTATTGATGATCCAAATTGATACCATCCTTCATCAAATGCTTTATCTGTTATTTTGGTACTCTATAATTAGCAGAAAATTGTAGATCACAATAGATGACAGTTATAAATTACAAACATTTATATTAATTATTTATATTATTTACATTATAAATAAGAAAAATTCTACAACTTATCTTTTGCCCTTTTAATTAAATTATATTTTTATATATTTTAATGATTAAATAAATAAAATCTGTGATTCATGTAATGTACATAAAATAAGTAAATTAACAATATTTTCTTTAATATTCTAATAATATTGCTTAAAAAATAAAAATAATTTATCTTATGTGAAATATGATTTAAGTCTTACTGCATCTGATAATGTTTGTACAGAAGAACATAACATAAAAAATTGTGTCAGCGAACCAATTGCAAATGAGACGACTGAAATTCCTTCTGTAAAAGTCATTGACGGCACCTAAAAATATATAAGACCTTGTTAAAAAATTTCAAATAAACAATATATTTATAAATACGAGTAACATTTTTATTTTTCTAATTGTAAAAGTTTTTCATTTAAGTTTCTAATTAAATAATATAATTTATCGTGACGTATGTAGAAGTAATTATAAAAAATTTTAGTTTTATTAAATTCATGAATTTTTTAATGTAGGTTATTTGATAAACAGATGCACACTGTACCGTAAATGATTAATCTAATATTAATGGAGTTAAAAGGAAATTTTCTTTAAAAAAAATAGTTTATAATTGTATGTATAATAATGTTAATTATTATTACTCACTGAGCTTAGTAAAATACCTATAAAACAAAACCGAAATACGTTATTTACATACAGTAGGCTGAAGTTTACTGACAGAAGTTTCTTTAATATAAATGACATTCTGAAAAAAGTACAGAGCATATAAAACATTGTAAAATGTAGCTACTTAGCACTACATATAATAAAAATTTTAATATTAAACAGATTAAATTTAAAATTAAGATAATCAATAGAAAATAGTAAAATTTAAGAAATTTCATTCCTTTTATGTTATTAGCGATTTAAAAGTGTAATCATGTAATTAAAAGTCAAAATAAGAATTCCAGTACCTCGATAATTCAAGCATATTTATCTTCATTATTCATATACCTATTCAATATCAAAATGATCGGATTATTATGACTTACTTCAAAATAGTATTCTGATGGTGACATAATTGTTTTAGTTCTTTCTCCGTCCAACGATCTTCTACAGGATAATACTCTTTTTGAGATTCGTCGTGATAATTCTGTAGATCCCGAAATAGTATTGTGAGCTTTGCTGCCATATATCGATATTGCGCCGTTAACATCAACACCAAATGCATCATGTACACGTCCACGCTGAATTTCTTCAGAAACAGATAAACGCTACCAATTGTCATAAAAATGGTCGAGGGAATCAGAACACGGCTGGAGAACGGCTCGGCGCTGAAAGCGGCCGGTAAATTGTAATCTACATAGTAAAAGGTGGACTTCTTGAATATCAATACAATCGGTTGTACGGTCCATATTGTGATAGATATCGCGCTAGTCACTCCATATATGATGAACGGCTTTATTATAGGCTTTATCGCGGCCTTCACAATATCCTTCATAATTTCATCCGCGTTTTGCAATATATCGTTCATCTTCTGGATTATTTCCTCCATTAATCGTTTACGCGAATAAAGACTTATAAGCATGAAAGACGCCTCCAGAAAGACCACGACGCAGACAGTGCCGTCCGCCAGGCTCTTCTCCAGCGGTGACAGGATAATCCCGAGGAACAACGCGATTGTGTGAATCAGTTCGATTAACCATACAACGACGCCGTGAATACGCCAGAATATTGAAAACCGCGAATTATCGGACGCTATCGGAAATAAATTTCCCGAGAGCATGTTCACTCGACTGTTTAAAAGATTCACATTTTTGAAATCCATTTTCTTCGTGACGAGTATTCATGTACGGTAAATCCAAAATATCTTGGTAGACGCAGCGTATAAGCCGTGTTCTCTTTTCCAGTGATATCTGTCTCACATGCCGTCGTTTCTTCCTTTAGAAGCGAAAATAAATGGCTTTTCCCTTAGTACTCCAAAATTATACCTAATTCTATATCGAGGAATTTATTATTCCCTTTATTGCTTCCTGTCTAAGATATTATGAGCAGTCATGCGGCGTAGGGAGACATTTCTCTTCCTTCGTTCTATTTCTCTGTTATCTTTGTTTGCTTTATAATTAGTGGGCAAATATCGGATATTAAATATCGTCGAACCGTGTCTCTGAAAAAGATAATGAATTTGTGAGGTTCTGCATCGTATTATAGTAGAAACAAAGAAAAGCTCTCACAAAGAGCTACTCTACACTAACAATAAGCGATAGTTGAATGTAGCCCTGTATTTTTGTTTCTGTTTATCAAGAACATAAATCATCATTAAGTTCCTTATATTATTAATCCGTATATTGTCGTGGCAATTATCTTATGTTCCGTCAAACATTCTAGGACGACTGGAAATGAGAGAGATGACGCAGAACTTGGACTGCCTGGTATGCTATCGTCTAATTCTATCATTGTTCGAATTGCAAGGAGTGATCTACGATATATAAAATATAACAGCAAACTACAGATATTAAGTAAGGCCGCTTTATCGGTACAAGTATTGTATAAATTTTCATGCTGACTGATCTTTTTGGTAAGTTTTATATCTTAATAAAAGATTTTCAGAAAGAATATTGAAAGTATTTCCTAATGATCTGTTTCTAATATTAAATTTATCTTCTTTATATTAATATTTTTGAATATATTTAATATAAAAAGAAAGAAATACAAATCGAACTAGAAAAATTTTTGAAATAAAATGTAAAAAATTACATGTAGTTTTTAATTAAATTAGAACTAATTTGCAAGATTTTGTAAAAGAAATAATATAAAATGTTATGCTTTTAACATACATTTAACAGTAGAACTTGAAACTTAAATGGTTCTTGTTAATTAATGAGTTCTATTTCACATTTGACTGAAAATCCTTATTAGACAAAGTTACATAAATCAGTATAATATATAACATTATACAATTAATTTCAGTATAATTTATATTTTTATAAACATAAAAATAGGAACATATTTTTCATAAAAATGCATTATCTCATATTTTATTTATGTTTGGTTTAAGAACAAATCGATAATTCCCAATTATTACTAACATCAGTGAGGCTCATTACAAATATATTAGATAATATTAAATTGCGATGTATTTATTAAATTATATAAATTGTTTATATACAAAAAGAATTTTTTACATACGATTATCACTTAAATATTTAACAATAGAAAATTCGCATCCAATATATCACAATAGAATTTTGAAGCAAATTCTTTGTTAGTTGTTAAATCTTTATCTTTTTATATATTGACGTTAATAGCTTACAGCTATTACAGCTATCAATGTTTTTATGAAACACATTGCTTTCCAAATAATGCAGTTATAAGAGGGTGTGATTTCATCATAATATACGCACATTTTGTTCTCCAAAATAGTGCAAGAAATTATATCACATAGTTATTAAATCGCGTTGTAGTCGTTGCAACATCAAGTCCGGTTTGGCACTGTTATTTCATATTAAAAATTCTTGCATAAAAGTCTGACTAGAAGAATACTGAGAACTACGTAAACACTCGAGGTAATACTCAAGGACGAGTTAACATATCCTTCTAAACGATGATACACTTTTCTGGAACCGAGGTCTTGAATAGGTCTGTAATTATTCTTGAGCGTGCCATTGCTACTTTCCAAACTTTTGAATACATCCATCTGTGAGCAGATTAAATATTACTATTATTATTCCAAAAGATTAATCCTAAGTATAAAAATATATTAATATGTAATATCTTAAAAAATTAACACTCACAAAAATAAACGTTCTATATACTTTTAAATTCAAGTTACCTGGGCTTCCGATACTTGGAGTTTCTCAGTCATAATAAACCACAATACAGATTCCTGGCATTGGGGTGTGGTTAAAGATCCCTCGTAATGATAATACGTCGTATGATCCTTTGGTAGAAACTTTAAGGGTATCAGTTTAGTCCTTATGCGTATCATGCTGTGTCCCACCCAATTCGATACCATCTTCGTCGCTTCTACAATTGGTGACAGATCCGGATTGTCATCATGGCTCAACTATGATGTAACAAAATGTTAATTAACGTTGTGTCTCTACGTTTGGAAAAACTTTGAATGTGGAGAGAAGTAGAGCGAATAACATATTATTACCTTAAATAGAACAGCGATCACGGCAATCCCGTCTTTGGATTGGGCGGCTACGCTAAAATTCGCATACTTTTTATCGTAATGCACTAAATGCAATTCCAACGGGTCACGTAAACCATCCACCGTATGCTCTGCTCTCCAATGAAAGTGCATTTGTTCCAGAATATATACCGATGACAGGCATTTGCCACTGAGATGGATTGGTACACCATGAAGTTTAATTTCCACTACAACAAAAATTTCAATTAGAAGATATTAAAAGTATATAAAGAATAGTTATTGCGAAATATATGCACTGGAAAAATCGTATTTATTTTTATTCTATATGTTACATTAGAAACATTTCGTTGAGAAATGTATATAACTGGAATGCTAATTGGAACAGTAATGTATTACAATCTTTACTTACCAGAATGTCCGTTGTTTACTAGCGTGGCAGGAAACGCAAAGTCGTATTTGTTGAATCTAAGAGCACCGAGATCAAGCCTTATAGCACTTTCCGTCTCGATATTAATCGGCGACTGCATTTTTCCTGTCACACATATTCCCGGCCAGTTATCTGGTCCTGTGCAATTTACAAAATAAAATATAGGAGTTTCATTTATTACAAAATAATAGAATGTAATGCTCATACATAAAGTATTATTACTAGAAAAAATATACTAAAAACCAAATTGATATGCGAGTTCTATAAAATAATCTATAATTTAAAGACCCATAAAAATTTTACGCTATTTTTAAGAAATATCTTTCATATTATTTACAGTCAGAAAAATCTACAGTTACGTAGATATATTAATAACTTATATAGATACATTTATATTTATTAATACTTTCTTAATATTTTGAATTTTCAAAATCTAAGTTATAGTCATTATTAAATGTTATCATTTTTGCGATAATAAAACATTGACGTAGCAGCGTTGAACGTGCGAACGTGCTATTTTAATGATAATAATACATTCCGAAATTATAATGTCATCATTATTAGTACGTTACGCTCTATGATTAGCTAGTATCGAATTACTGTTCAGAGCAAGACGACAATGATGATTCATACCATATACGGAAGAAATGGTATGTCATTTGTAACAAAATTCCCCGATGTAAGTACAGTTTTCTCTCATTTTTGCACTTTTCGTCTGTATACTCATGTGCGCATAAGTATTACATTTTTTACAATAGATATATTTATTCTCTCTATTCGTATTTTTTATTAAAACAAAATTATAACGAGATAAACCACGGTATTTTGCCTATTCTGGAGCGCAAAATCCTTACGTTTAAGATGATTATCGACAGTCACGGTTGATGCGAAGTAATTGCTCGCAGAAGACCTGATCTAATAGAAGATCGTATAAGACCTTCTATTCCTGGATTCTCTTGATCGAACAAACCGCATAATTTACTTTTTTTACTTTATTTATAATAATCAAAATGTAACAAAAAACTAAGTGAACGTATTTAGAATCTATAATTATAAAATAAAGAAAGACTGTACTTGCAATATAATCAATTGTAACAGTATATTAAACAGTACATCAATGTACACATATGTTAAGATAAATATATTAAATGTCAGCTAAAATATTTAAGATTATATTGAAAGATTGTAATATAAGAATGTAATATAAGAAAGATTGTAATAAGAGAGTATAATATAAAACAAAATATTTTTATATTTTAAATATACATCGTCTAAACAATAACTTTGAATTAGTATTATTACCTTCGCAAGAATTAAATAGATAGTTTTTCTTTAGTTTTCCAATTAAATTTTAAATTATTTATTCAATTTGTGCATACACAAACATAGTTAATAGTTAATATCTCGAGCGAAAGACAGACATATAAATATAGATACTATAAATAAATCTTGATGATAGCATTTATATTAATGATTATATTATGTATGTTATAAAAGTTCATAGATATATAAAACATATACAAGATAAATCAGATTTTTCAAGCATAATAGAGAAATATATTAAATTATAAGAGAGATATAAAGTTTCTCAAAAAATTTATTTGTATTTATGAGTCTTATATTAAATAATACTTTTACTTGAATGATTGAACTTGCTTTGTTACGCATATACCAATGCACCTGTCTTTGGTCTTCAAGTACCTTCAACTGATACTCAAGGTTGCCGTTATTAGGTCGTTAATGACTTGAATGTAAGTTTCATATAAGCTAAATGAGAAAAATTGTATCAATCACATTTTATGCTTATCGTGAATAAAATTTCGCAAACATCGATAGGATGCATGAAATCACTTTTTATTGTTTTACGATCAATTTTATCAATATGTTTCTTTGTATATTCTCGGAAGGTTTATCATTATTAAAATAAAATTGTTATATCGCTTATACCGTTCATATTTCTTGTAAAGCTGTATGGCAAAATAAAAAGATAATGTAGAGCATATCATTCTCTCCTTGACCCTGGTTTAATATCGATAATGCATTATTTCTGTTTAGCTAGAAGCTTAACTCTTGAAAATATTTCACATCAACCTTTAACGTTTATCAAAAAAAGAGAGAATTATGTGACATTAATGTGAGAATTAATAATACAAGGATATGTACAATGTAAAAGTTTAGTTGTAATCATCGTAATTACCATTTTTGCCCCAATATCCCCACTCTGATGCTTCCGATGCCTGTAAACCTGTAATTATATAATTATTCATTAGTTTCTTTGTATTAAAAAGTTTTATTTTTCAACGAGTAGCTATATTTTTTAGGAATAAACTTTTAAGGAAATAGCTTAAAAGTATTTACAAATAAAATGAGCGATAATTAAGCATGTCTCAATTGTCCTACAAACAATTACAGTAGTTAATCTTGTACACGAACCCCACATACATACAAAGAATGATTTTTGCATCAAAATGTTAAGTTTAAACATTATTTACAAAATAATAATGTTTATACTTTAAAACAACTTTCTTTCATCTGGAATTTTTCCAGATTTTTTTGAATGAAAATTTATGTTATTAAGTTTGAAATAATTAATTAATTTTCAAATAATTATTACATATTATAAATTTTAACTGCATTGAAAAAATAAAACAGATTAGTTTTCAAGTATATTAATGTCAATATTGATGCCATTAATCTTCAAATAATATTACCATTGATCATAATAATTATGATTATCATTGAAATTGATTTTACACAAACTGATAGGCACATAATACATTCCTATTAGTGACTTTCATAATTAACAATACGTCTTGATGAGATTATTCCGACTTGTTTCAATCCGGTTGCTCAGTTTCAGTGTTGCATGCAAATTCGTTCAAATGAGGCAAATTGCAGAGAAACGTGAGCGCTATAATAATCGCGATCTAAAGCCGGCGCTGACCTCGTTGCTCGCAATATCAATTTGACGAGTTCGCACAAACTGTTAATAAAATATAATTATTTCCACATCACTGCCACGCGAATGATTCGCCATATCGCGAGCGTATCCGTCCCATTGGGCCTAATAAGTAATTGAATGCGCACGACAGGAAACAGAATTGACCTCATTGACCGCTCGGGCCACGACGAATTTGTTCGCACTTATTCCTAATTCCATTCTCTTCACGGCCCAAGGAAGCGAGAGCAAAGCGATCGCTCTGTGAAAGCTGTCCATGCGGCCGGCAATCGGCGGATAAACGCCGGCGCTTTCTAGATCAGCACACCAGCCGCAATGGCAAAATCATTCAAACGACCCGCAGATATTAATGAGCATAATGACCACTTCCTGTAGGGATAGGGCATAAAACTGATGTATGAGTTTCACTCATAGTTAGGGATGTTTAAGATAGGTTTCGATATTATCGATACATCGAACTTTCATCTATAATTCTCGTGCATTTCTTTTGTTTTATGCACAACATCGATATTATCTTAATTGACTTAATTAATCGTCATTACTTTTTTTTCGGCAAATATATTGCAATAGAATTAAACTAAACATTAAATTATATTATTATTAAATTTGGAAACTACTAATTTCTCAAACTTTAAGATTAAAATATGTAGATCAGAACTAATGAAATTTAAATTTAAATAATATAATTTAACATGTATGAACTTGTAAAATAGTTTTGAGAAAAATAAGCTTTTAAAAAAGAGAAAAAGATATGAAATTATTTTAAAATCAGTATCAAATTGTTCCTCCCTGATAAAGTGAATTGAAATGTGACGAAACGTCAGAATTAAATTAAAAATTTATGTGGCTTGAACCCATAAATCAAATCGAACATCCATGTACACCGCGAAAGTCTTAAATTATTTTAAAACTATTTAAAATTGTCAATACAATGATATCTTACGAACAAAAAAATACTTAAATGATCGAAAGATAAATGTCGGTAAATTTAAATAATTGATGAGAAAAAGAGAAAAAACGCCCTATTTATATGTATATAAATAGATAATTAGATAACAATTGCAAAAATTTTTGAAGAATTATTAGAATAATAAATTATTTGATCATATTAAATATTAAATATGAAATACATTATGTTCACAAATATTTTAGAGAAATTGCAAAAAATTCTAAGAAATTGCAAATAAATTATAAAAAAACTGAGATATTTTTCTTGTCCATTAATTTCTTTATATCGATAATTTATCTGATTGTCAGCCGAAACAAAGGACAAAGTAATCATGAGCGGAAATCGGCTATCAGGCAAGCGCAGTAGAAGAGTTCTTACCGAGAAGAGCGATAAGACAAAAGAGACGCATCGCAGGGACTACCTGGGACGATCACGATGGGTGACACACGAGCGTGATGACGACGAGTATACGACTGATGAACGCGACGTAAATCTAACTGGATAACCCCGAGATTACACTAGGAGCTATCGCATGTGATTTAACATATATATGGGCACGTCAGGTTACAGTGATCACAGCAACCGACTGACCGTTTGATTATCAGCGCATTCTATAACGTAAAGAAGAACGATAATGAATACCGAATTGTTCTCCCTTCTAATTCAATGTACAATAGATTACTTTTGTTACAAATAATCGAATGAGTTCATTTATCTATATTAAACGACCGTGATTCGAGCGAGCGTTGCAGAGTGATTCATTCAATATACATTGACTGATTGAATGAATGCACTTTTATGTATCAATTGTTGCCACGTAATTTACTTTGAGAAAAATTAAAATGCACAATGAAAAATGAAAAGATATAAAGGTTACAGATCTATTTCTAATTTTCTTTTTGATTACAATTCCTGAGACTTCTTACAAGTTTTTCTTTTTCTTTTTTCTCTTCAAAGCTGGTGCGAAAAGTGTAATAAAACACAGTTAAAAGAAAGACCTTAAAATTTGACAATTGAAATTATTAAGAATAAATAAAATATTGCATTTTTGTTGCTAATGTAAAATAAGGAAATCGCGTCATTGCGGTGGTAGCTGAAACGATCAACCGAGTAAAATTAAATTCGCAAACAAAGCATGGTCCACATCTTAAATTTAGACGCGCGGTTTATGCGTTCATCAACCGATCGACCAAAGTATTCGGTCAGCAGGTAAGTATAAGCATAGCTATCGCCATTATTATGTGCATCTTACATTCGCTCAAAATAAATCATTGTTAGTTACTCAAACACAAACATTCTCCAAAGACATATTTATATGATAGAAAGAAGCTTATATAGCGAAATGGGGTTGATACATATAAGTGCAATCTTGTTACATCTTTCTTATTTTAAAGAAGAATGTAACAAGAAAATAATTTCTTAAATTAATTTCTATTATTTGTTAAAATGATTAAGACTTTTTAAATCTGAAATAAAATGCTATAATATTAGAAAAACAATAAGTGAGAAATCTTTTTAATGATTTACAAATATGAAAGTTTTATCAAACACAATTATATTTTTCAAAAATTTAGAGAAACAAAGTAAAAACAAGTTAATATTAAATATTTAGTTTGTTAAATTAAACATTCATTAACTTTGTGAGCGATAAAAAAAAAGGCAGCATCAACATAAAAATAAATAACGATTACTAATTCAAAAGATGAGATTTTATGCTGTTTCACTTAATATATGTATTCATTTTTTTATATTACTATTCTTTTTCTCTTTTGCAAAAATAAGTAATTATTTACTTTTATTAATCTTGTTTTAATTTCACTTGATTTTTCTTTTTTTTACGCTTAATATTCGAAATATTGCATTTTAATTTATGTGTTTAGAGATTAAAATTTTTTAATGCCTCTCTAAAAACCGATAAAAGGATAAGATAAAAGAAAGCAAAACTTTATTTAAAAATTACGAAATATTTTACCTGTGCAAAGCAACGTCAGTATAACCATCAACAAGTGACCTAAACCCATTTTCACATTCGGTGCACCTGCCATTTTGCCGAGCTACAACTTGGACGACGATCGTCGTCCGACTGATCTACCTGGCAGATTCCTCTGAGAGGCTGACGTATCCAACCCCCGCGTTACCGTATCGAACCTCTTGCGAAACTGTAGATTCAATCAATTGATTTATTAATTGCGAGTGCACTCAGGTGAATTTCTTACAAATTTAGCATTGTTTATAGAAGAACAAAAATTGAAAATGCCAAATTCGATAATATATCTCCTTTGCGATAATTATGTTTTATTCAATTATAGCATACAATTGAAATTAATTTTCGAATTTTGCGAGGAATCAGCTGATAAGTTTTTAATTGTTTCGAATGCTATTCAAATGTTCATTATAACAAGAAAACGAAATTATTTCGATAAGAAATCTTTTCTAATTGCAGAGGATTTATGTATGTATTTCGTGATAATATGATATATATGATAAACCGATCGCGAAATTGGTTAATCGAAAATTTGCCTTTTCATTTAAGAATATAAATAGTTTTATAATTTGTTTTAAAACTCTATTTCTATTTTATTTTACTTTTCGATTTATTCGGCGCTCAACAAGAAGAGGTAATTTTAAGCAAAGTACCATTTAAAATGTTGAAGTAATATATCGAATATATGTCAAGACATATATTTCGAATATATGTCAAGAGTCCAAATTACCAATAAGTTTAGGTATTTTTAGGTACGTTGACATAAAATCAGGCCTCTCGTGACACATTCGCTGTTTCTCGTCATTCTTAATGGACCTAACGTAATATATTATATGGCTATTAAGATTCCTCGAAATCGAGAGGCGCAATGTTCTCCTTTCGCGTACTCTCAAGAGCATTTATAAGATGCCGGAATATATAGCCGCTATCCAAAACTGATTACGCAAATTGTAATAAATTTATCGATATTCCAAGTCCTACAATATTTCTTCCACTCAAAATTATGACAAATACTAATACTATTATTGAAAGAAAATTTTTATATCTATTATTCCTCTTTTACTTCATAAACGTTAATTAATTACATTAAGTAAAATAAACTTATTACTGTAGATAATTAACTCATTGCATTTAGCAATTACATTAAGTAAAATAAACTTATTACTGTGGATAATTAACTCATTGCATTTAGCAATTACATTAAGTAATTAGGAAGAAATAAATAAGTATTAGAGAAAGTATATTACATTAAAGAATGAGATTAATTTATTATATCAAGTTTATTAGAAATGCTTATTGTTGTGTTAAGACTATATGTCAAATATCAAAATATACAGAGAAACAAACAGCTTCTGTACAAGGTTTATCTCGTGTATCTCCATAACACAAATACAGGAGTTTTTAAAAAAACGATTACTTTGACAAACATAAGAATATTCAATTTTCGATAAAATTATAAATTAATGTAAGATGCATTCATTAAAATCAAAACAAGCATGTATATTCGTGAACAGCAATATTAAATTTACTTATATATATATAATTTCACGTATAATTTTAAAAATAATTCAAGAAAGGGGAACTCTCCCCCTTTCACAATGATGCGATTTATTATGTCACACGATTCTCTTCATCTCCCCCTCAAGTTCTGATATACTCGTGATACTGTTTAGAATACTGATGACTATGCTGCTAAAGCCGTTATCGTACTTGACATTTTATTTTACAACCATTTTTTTTATGTTTCAAATTAGTACAATAAACACAAGTTACGGTAAGGATTAGAAAATTATTTATAATCCGTTTATAATGCGATATACGTATATCAAATAATAACGCGTTTAATTATAATTTTTTTGTCTAATGTTACTTTTATAATTAAAAAAAGCTGTTTATTAGTTTTGTATTGCAGTATATTATTTGGCAACAGCCACTACCGCGTGTAACTATTTCAAATTCCATGTTCTCTTGAATTTAGCGGACACCGTTTGTGTAGATATGCTGGTAAAAATAGTAAACTCGATAGAGTTAGTTGCGTGTAGTTACTCGCCTCATAACGCAGCTACTCTCTCGCTAAATCTCAGCACACATATATTAATTTGTGTTACTTAAAAATATCACAATATTGTATCTCAAAATTTTAAACTTTTGACATTCGTAAAATTTCTAAAAAGATAAGTTTTGTAAACTGCGTATTTTTTAAAGTTCTGAAAGACCTATAATGGATTAATTTGTAATTTAATTCGTAATTTATTTATATTATATTTTCTTTCATAATTGATCGCTTTTAAAGTTTTTATAGTAATCACTTTTATAATATGATTTTTGAAAATTTGGAGGATCTAAACAACTCAATAATCTGCAGAAACCTATTTTAATCCTAGCTTATTGTAACGCATGGCTAATACGCCGGCTTCAATATCGAAAGTTTGAAACTAACAACGCAAACTTTGGCATTGCGGATTATCTTCACGAAGTCATACTAAAACAAAGACACTGTAGCAATTCTAATCCCGTGTAAGTAATCCACGAGAATGAGGTAGTGCGAGATAGAGTGCCATACGCATCAACAAAACTCAGAGAAACGGAGACAGATAGACAGCAAAATCTCGAAGGAAGAAACGAGAAGCGAGCAATGGGGCGTTCCGACCAGAAATAGAAAAGCGGCACGAGGAGAGTCGCCGAGTATCAGCCAAGGTGGTGTTCCATGTGAGCCTCTTCGTGCCGGATCGGACTCGATAGTTTTCGCGTCGAAACATGCCACGCGGCATCTCAATGAGATCCTCTCTCAAGAGCCGAGATTCGTCCTCGACGTCGACCGGGGTCGATCCTCGGGAGCGCATCAAGGACTGCTGCCGGAAGCTGGTGGCTTTCATGTGCACTCAGGTCGGCGTGGGCGGTCTGGTGGTGGGCTATGCCATTGTGGGTGCCTTTGGCTTCATAACGATCGAATCCCAGGACGACTCGACTGCACCGGTGTGCGTGCGCGAAAATATTCGTCAGGAATACGCCGACGAACTGTGGTTCAGCACTGCTAGCAATCAGTCGGTGAACGTGTTCAACCAGACCGCTTTCTACGTGGTGTCCAACAGTATTCTGCTACGTTTTCAAGAAAATATTACTAGCGGCAAGCGACAGAAGATCAACTGCAATGGCCAAATACCTACCGACTGGTCGTTCCCAGCGGCATTGATGTTCTGCCTCTCGGTGTTCACTATGATCGGTTACGGCAGCCTGGTGCCAAAGACCCAGTGGGGCAAAGGTGCCACTGTGATCTACGCCGTGCTGGGCATCCCGCTGTACGTGCTCTACTTCTTGAGCATGGGCAAGGTACTTGCGCAGACCTTCAAATGGCTGTATACGCGGTTGCATGAGTGTACCGGTCAGCGAAAACCTGGACAGAGGATCATCGTGCCCTCGACCGCCTGTCTCTGGGTGATAGTCGGCTACATAATCGCCGGTTCGATTATGTTCGCCGAATGGGAAGGATGGGACTATCTGGACAGTACTTACTTCTGCGTCACTTCGCTCTGCAAAATCGGTATGGGCGACCTAGTTCCAGGCTGGAGTCGCGACTCCACGGAGGACAGCCAGACGAAACTCATCATCAATTTCGTGTACCTGTTGCTGGGTATGGGCCTGATAGCCATGTGCTACAATCTGATGAGGGAGGATGTATATGTGAAAGCTCGGGAACTCAAGGAACAGCTGAACCAAGCGATGGATGCAGCCCATTATAAATTAATGACATGTTGTAAATCAGAACCTACGGATTGAGAAGTCAAGAAAGAATCAAATCAATACATTATAAAAGTTATGAAAAATGCCAAAATTTATCACAAAGCAATAACAAAGCGATAACCAAAAACTTTTGGGACTTAATCAGAAAAGAGCTATTTCTCTACAAGTAGCGAAAAGTTATATAAATATACAGAAAAAGCAAGAGAGAAAATGGAAACATTTTATAACATTGCATATAAATGTTATCGCAAGCATAGGCTTTGTTAAAAACTGCAAACGTTAAAAACATATCCCGGCGGCTTGCAAAGCGGCTTGTGGTATATAGTGCGTTCTTTTATCGTGCTATGTGTCCAATATTATTAGAACATATACATATAATAAAAAAGTAATCTTAATTTTGATATATTAAAGGGAAGTAAGAAATTTTTATCTAAGAAGTAAGGTATCTCATTTTTAATACATGATTGTTAAATAATTACTGAAAGTTATAGAAACAAATTATGGAAAAAATGCTACAATTGCTATCAAATATATTGTGCAATTAATCATAAAATTTATAATTTTTATCATGTTAATATATTAATTATTAATATTATTGCTAAGATAATAACATTTTTAATATTGTCAAGAAAGAATAAGAGCTATGAGCTGAATTAGGTTTTCATGCTAAATTTAATGTTAAGACATTAAATTACATATATTTTGATCTTGATTTAATTACAAAGTAATTTTAATTATAAACAATTATACTTCGAAGATTTGTTTTACACTGACAATGAGAAGGGTATTATAATTAAAGTCGAATCATGTGTAATTAATATTCAGCATGAAATTTAATATAAAAACCTAGCTCGACTCATAGCCTTTATTTTTTCTTGCTCAATTTCAAATCCTCTGACTTCGACTCTTTAGTTATTTCAGTTTTTTATGTTTTATAAACTTAAATATAGATAGATTAACTCCACATGAAGTATCCCATCGACAGTGTGTTAAAGAAATTTGCTCGTGAAACATGAATCGTGATCTATATCAATAATTGTGTCGATAATATTTTTAATAGCATCGTCAAATCGACAACATATTATGTCACTTATATCAACACTACTCGTAGATAGTAATGTTTGGGATGATAATATGCGAGTTTTCATATTGATCACTAGAAATATTCCACAGATTGGATTTTTGCGGCAAATTATTTGCGTTTCCTAATATTGGAAGAGAAACTTTTTATATTTAGTATTATTAAAAACATTGTTCTGCAAATGATAATAATAATGTAAAAATTATAAGACATAATATACTAGTTAGATATGTGAAAAAATTAAAATACAAATGAAAGAATATTAATAATTTTCAAAATCGCATTTAATTTGTAATTTACTCGATATCTTTATTTAATCAATATTGATATTGTATGTTATTTTAAATAATCACTAAGTGTATTTTTTATTTAACTTACAAATAGATAAGTTTGTCGTAAATGAGCTATATTATAATTTTTAAGAAGCTCAAAGTTACAATTGTTTCAATTATAAAAACATATATTATAATGATAAATTAATGCGATGGTTTTTGCTTACGTTTAATTTATTGCTAATTTAAAGACGTCAAGGGAATTTATGAAGTTACCGAAGTATCTGTCATAAACATGAACATGATTGTATGAGAATATATTGATCTGACAGGACATGTCAACCACAAAATAACTGTGCTACCGATTATCAAGAGTATAGTCACTCTGATAATTTATCGATCGCGATAATGTCTAGCACAGTAAATTAATGAGGCTGCAATGACCTCGTCAAGAGAAACGATGCACAAATGTAGATAATTTATTACACGCATTATTATACATTCCACAAAATGATTTGTACATGATGGCCGAAAAATAAAAATTTATTGCTATCGATAGAAGAATCTACGTCATTTTGATGTGTGATTTTATTTTTCTAACTACACGTTGCTTTAATACAATTATAGCGGTACGACATTGTATTTTGTTTGCCACAAGACAATGCATTTTATTAATATCATAATTAATATTTTATTTACATAGAACATTGTATTGTATTGTAAAGCATATTTTTTAATATTTTCATATGTGTATTTTTTAAGAGATATTTTTAAAGTCTAGAGAAAGATTAAAAATAAAATTATAAATTTAATAACATCTTTAATATATTTCATTGACTTTAATGCAATAAAATTAAAAATGTTTAATATCTTCCAATTTAATGTATTATTCAACTTATGTGCTTACATCGTATATATACCTATGTCTGCCTTGAAATAATAATCCAGTGCGATCACAGAAATAACCCAACCCGAAACTGTCATGATTCTCGTGAGTCACTTTGGTTTCGCTGCAAATGGTTAGGAGTTAGCTACACACTTCCAGTTCACATAATTCCTCAATGTATGTACCAGACTCATGTTCATGTTTTGAATAAAAATAGGAATCTCGTTTACTGTATCTTATTATGGCAATTTGTTAGATTTTAGATTTTATATGTAATTTATGATATTATAAATCAAATTTTTCCTTATGTTATTGATCAAAAATTCTCATAAATTTATAATTGTGATGAATGATTATTGAACTCATAAATTTATTATGGATGGATGATATAAATAGCTGGATAATTATCAGTCTCATAAATCAGTCAAAAATTTATTGTAAAACTGTAATGTTATCACGCCGGTATAATTGTACTGTAGCTGATAACAGTTAACTATACTTCTTCTGGTAAGCGTAACTTGTTGAAATAGAAGCGTATATCGTGGAGTTTTCTACTTTATCCTCCTTCAATAAGATCGTACAACGTAATGAACAAATGCATTTATTGAGCACAGATAAAAAATACTTTAATAATACTCTCAACTTTAGACTTCAATTTAATATTTCTGATGTTATTTAAAAAAATAAATATATTATATTAAAAGAGAGAAATGTTTTTCTAAAATCTCTGAAAAATTAATGAAAAATACAGTCCACATAAAGCTTCAAATCTAACATTTTTTATGTACTTAGCTTCATTTTTAACATACAAATTGTAATTAGATTTATGTGTTTTCATAAAACAATTTAACACTGTAACAAAAAAATAATTTTACAAGTTTTATTCTAAGTGTTTGAAACACTCTTTTAAATATATATTCTCTATTTTAAAGAAAGTAGCTATAAATGCTGTGTTGGAAAAGAAGATAAGTACTTTTGTGTGGTGAGATAACAAGTCGTATGGAAATGTTTTAGTGGCCAGAACATTCATAATTCATAAGTCTCAATGAAAGCCATGTACATACACGAGCAAATTGCAAGAAATGGTGCCTTTAATCAATTGTTCTTGCTAGTTGATTTGAACTTTCACATAGTTTAAATGTAAACAGCAGCTTTTGTGTGTTAAGTATATACTTCATTAGATTAGTTTCTTTTACTAATAAATAAATAAATTAAATTAATTAGTTAGAAATTATCTAACACTATTATAATCAAGTTTCTTTCTTTGTGCAATTAACTTAATAATTATTATGTGACTTAATATTTATCTTTTTTAGAATTATACATATTTTGTTAAATTACAAGATAATAAAATATACATATTTAATATACATATTTAATAAAATAAAATATACATATTTACATATTGAAAAATATTAAAAATAATAATTAATAATTATAACCATGACACATAAAAACAAAGCCTAAAAAAGGCTGTATAAAAAATACAATATATAGGAGCAAATTTATTACAACATAATTGGAAATGTTTATAAAACAAATATTTGCACCTGTTTCAAGAATCATAGATTGATAACAATTAAATCAATTAGATTTGAAATCTCGGCCGAAAATGCGCAAGGGAGTTACCTCGATGACAAGTTGGCACCGTCGTCGAATTGTTGAAATTTGCAGTGGGGTCCTTACAGACGTCCAAGCTTACTGGTGCAATTTGTCGGGTTGGCATCTGAATGCAAGCAGACTGCAGTTCTCCAGGATTGCCGAATCACTACGGAATCCTGCCTCCGTTGGTCGTTCTTCACCGTGTACATGAGCTATGTGCTTATAGAGATGTGTGAAGAGCTCTAGCCTCATAATATCAGCAAAGTGGACAATCAGGGACACCGACATCAGGGTACCAATCAGTTGAGCATTATGTAATCAATGAAAATCACAACTACACACACATTCACAGATGGTAATCCTTTTTAAAAGATTAGTCTAATTGCAAGAATAGACTAATTAGATTAGTCTATTGTTGCATAATATACATTGTATATTTACAATACGTTATATAATTATTATTTTCAATATATTTTATTTTTTTATTTCAATTTTTTTTTGCTTTCGCATCTTTTCCAATTAATTTTTTAATCAGAACTGAAATCACACTTGCAATATTTAATGGTAATTAGACTTAAATAATTTTTATGTGATATAACTATATGTGTCACATAATAATGCATAAACGGAAATGGAAGTGTAGAATGATACATAATTAAATGAGTTTTTAAGTACATTATTTTTCAATTAGAGATTATTGTTTCATTACGACAGAACTATCTGTCTTTAACAAAAACAGAAAGGTAAATTTACACCGACTGAATTTTAATGATCCGTGATCGTCTCCAAGTAGATTTAATCAAATATCTTCCTAATCCCGTGCCGGATGCAAATGAATTTAATTAAAACGACGACCATTTGATCATCTCTCCGTTCAATTGAGTTTATCTTACAGTAAAATACAAGAGTCAGTCGACATTTACCTGAAAAACATCACTTATTTCAAGAGAACGTGAGAGCTCGAACGGGATTAATTAGAAATTCCATCACGCGAAAATCGAAAGTTTGAAAAAAGTTGCATACCACTGCCCGATATTGCGATGGCGAAGAAATATGTTTGCGCTAAACTATAAAATTTTATTTGTAGGAGCACATATTGACGGAGATATTTTCTTCTTTGCCGAAGTTTGAAGGCAGACACCTGAATCAACATCGAGTGCAGCGCACTTTCCCGCGGAAGCAGTTCGCGTTTTGCGAGGCCGCTGTTGATTCTGACAGATTTGCCCGAAAGAGCTATCAAACAAAACTCGAAACTTTTCGGAGAAAATTCTACTTCGGTAAACGAAACAAAGCCAAATCTTTATATATATATATATATATATATATATATATATATATTGCATAGTAAGTAAAATAACAACGAGACAATCTAACTATAGAATCTGCAGAAATTATGATATTATATAAATAATTATTTATAACATCATAATTTATGAAAATAGAGACATTATTAAAAGAGCTTTTGTCCAATTTGTATATACCAAAGTTCTATTGATCCGTTCAATAATTTATGTTAATGAGACAATCGATATAAAGCCCAGTTTTTATCGACAAATTACCATCTATGTATCTAATCCATTTTTATCCATAAACACTAATTGACGAATCTTTTGTCATCATTTTCCAAGAGTCAATGATACATCATGGATTATAATGCTCGAACTTGTCGGTAATAAAAGGGATACCCTCTCTCTGCGGCTTCGGAGAGAGCCGGATCACAGTTTGGAAATTCTATAGCGATAACTCGATTTAAACTGAGAGTCAACTCCTGCCGCTGAAACATCGCGAACTGCGTCGGACTTGAAATTAATAGTAACTTCTGTGCTCGCGAGCGTATCCGCTGAGTGCTTTGACTACATATACGAAGCAAAATCTCGACGGTAATACGAAGGTAATTTTCATCGAGGACACTTTGACTCCAATCAAGTTTCTGCGCCGGGAACGAGCTAGCTTAAAATTCCGTCGTCTTGAATATCTAACTTTTACCAGGTCAGCGAGCGTATCTTGAAAAATATTCAATTTACTCCGTCTTGCACGTACTTCAAAGCACGTATACTCAGCATAGCTTTTGTACTGTGAATGAGATTTCGACTATCACCGGACATTGTCTCTATAGAAAATGAATAATATCGTACAAGATTTTCTATTCATTATATCTTCAATTCTAATCATTGGAATTTTTTATGTTAAAAAGAAGATTATTATTTTACTTGATTTATTGCTTTAATCCATTTTTTTTTTGCACTGCGCAGTTTTACGCTACGAAAAGTGGGAAAGCAATTATAAAATATCCGACATGTTTTTCCTCCCAATCGCGAACGACAGTCGCTACATTTTATTTAATTCGAACGTACAACGAAAGTGTAGTCGGTTGCTTTTGCCGACAGATTTATTTCTATTCTGCATCGCGTTTGCACACACACACACACACACACACACACACATACATACTACAGACAGGGAGAAAGAGAGAAAGATGCCCGCGAGTGTTTGTATCATAAGTAGACACGGACGCAAGATCGATGGCACAATCGCGTAGTTTTCCAGCTTGTATTTCCCCGGATTCTAATTCCGGTGACGCCAGCTGACATTTTTCACCTCGACGTGCTCGACTCGATCACATATGCATTTCCATGTACACATATACACCTGACATACGTATATACACATTGGACAACGGCAAATCGGCCAGACGACCTCACGTGCTCGGTTTGAGGCCGAAATCGTGAGGCGTAGGTAGATAATGATGGTGGTGATCCAAGGAGATTATTGGAATCTTGCCAAGTCCCCTTCAATATGGAGCTCCCACGTCAACCTACCTCCATCTCCGTGCGTTTATCCGATCGCACGACACACGACGTGTAACGCGGCACAATGGGCAAAATACATCGACCTGGGGAAAAAGAGGAGGTGATACCCGCCTTTGTCACTGGGGCTTTTCGCAACGGAATTAAGTTTATACCTCGTGAATAGATGTGAAAAGGAACCTTCTGGGATAAAGCAGCGCCTCACTCCAACAATCCGCATAATACGATGACAATTAAATTTCAAAATGATAACGTTGCGAAATTCGCTTGTTAATTAGGACACGCTTCTCTCTTTTCCATCCTCCAGTTGTTTCTTCTTTGAAGAAAACCAATTTGCTGTTTGTGTGTTTCAAACGAAAGCCAGCGCTCTTTCGGAAAAGAAGTCTGTAAAAAGAAAAGAAAAACTCTCAAGACGCTTATAAAAGTTAACAGGAGAATTAAGAAAAAAATCTCAATCTACATCGCGAGGAAGGCAGCGCAGATTGATCCAGCAATTTCTGGGACACGTTTCAAGTGCCTATAACGATCCATTGGATGAATTAAGAAGGAAGTTTAATTCTTGACAAACAACCCGCCGAACTTTCTCAGTCTCTTTTATCCCTCGCTCCCCACCATCACCCTTCTTACTTTTTTCTTATTTGCCGAGAGGGAGATTGGCGTTCAAAGTCCGGTGATAAATGAGCTACTCCAAATCGAAACGACTCACTCTGCTACGCCTGTTTTACTCGGTCCTGTTCGTCTTCGACTTGCAAAGACCAAGCAAATCTCTCCCCCTTCCCCTTCTCTCTCTCGCTCTCTTCCTGTTTATCTATCTCTCTCTTGCTATCACAATCTTAATTCATCAATATGTCGGCAGGTTGCCGGAAGCCGGATGTTTCGTACCGGAGGTTTAAAGGGATCGTCGCGGTATGCCGGTTAATGCGCTGCCACACAATGCCACCGATCCATTGTTCCAGCTAAGGAACACCCGTTGCCCTGCTCCCGGTGCTTTTCATGGAGTTAGCTTAGTCTACGCCATAAAATGGCGAACTAGGTTCATGAGCGACGCTAAATTAAATTCACGCGAGGCTGGCCTGCGCCATCCGTATTTCCTAGTCGCCTATCTCTTCGATATCATTAAATACTAGCCGCCTATTTAGCGAAGGTATGTGCATATTTCATAAGTGATACGAAAACAACTTTACAGTTACAGCACATTTAGGCGTTGGTTAAACTAATATGATACAATATATTAATTTTAACAAGAGTTTGTTAGTCCTTATACTTCCGCGCAAAGAGCGTATATATTTGCGGAGATATTTTCCATGTATGAGAGATACATACACTTGAAAATTATATTACATTTTTTAAATCGTAATTTTATTCCATGTCATTTTCATTAGTCAAAGGTTTCCAGGCCACCATTATGTAACTTCCAAAAAACCGTTTTTACCCAGATATTTGTGTGAAATATCTACCGCATCATAGATCATAAAGAATATTGATATGATGAAAGAAAGTGCTTTCTCACTGGAGATAGATTACGAAAATTTATGGTCTCTATGTAAAACTCGAGCGTCATTTTTGTTTTAGGTATTTGCCGAATAACATTGTTGTAAACTAACTAATTTTTCAGCGAGATAATCCGAGCAGCAATAATGCAATTAATCGTTTTGCATTGTGTTGATGGCAGGATTTATCATTCAGAGAGGTTTTACTGTAATCTCGAAAAATCAAGTAATTAATGTTTCAAGACAATTGCTTGATCTTGTTAACGATACGAGCGCTGAATCGTACGACCCAAATAAAACATTACTTCTTGCAAAAATCTGCTTTTGTCAAATGGGAACAATAAAACTCAAATCCATTTGTTTTGTGGACGAAAGGTTAAAAACATAATCAGAAAAAAACAATGCAGAAAGTTTTTATTAATTTTCCTCTGAAATGAAACCAGTCGAATAATTTTTGTAAGTATCTTTTTAGATGGATAAAACTTGAATCTTTTTTCTCAATTTTCATTCATTTTGTGTATATAGCGATTTCTTGTTATATGCTGTAAAAATTTCATTTTCCAGTTTTTAACATCAATGAGAATTTATTTTCAGAACATTGATCACTGATCCATTTTGTGCCCCTTAAAAAAGAAACTCTCCCGACGTAAAGAAAAGCATGCATTGCGACGATCGATTTCTCGTCATGTCGCGAGATCGAAGTCTATTCAACCCTTTCGAGACGGAGAGACCCTTTTCCACCCACCTCCGCGTAGGCGGAGTGCTTTTTCCAGCTGATGTCTTCGCGGTTACTGTGTCGCACTCGTCTCCTCGTGCATAAACGTACGCGCAAGTTCGGTCCAGATTCCTCCATCGCGGGTCCACCCCACCGAGTCGGCAGGAGTCACCCTCCCAGATGCCCGTCTCTCCCGCGGGCTCACACTGCGCCCGGTGGTGCGCACCCGGTGGCGCCTCCAAGCGATCGAGATCCCGGCGCACCCCCTCGACCACGGGCCGCGACGACCACCTTCAGTCGTGGGTGCAGTGCGTGCGAGTGTGCAGCGGTCCCGAGAGCTGCTGCGAGAGACCGGCGTGGCTTGGAGTGCGCGCGAAGTTAGGTCAGTGTCATCTCCCTCCCCCCGTTCACCCCTTCGTCTTCGTTGTCGTCGCCCTTCGGCGGGCACCGCTTGGGAACGGCACCCGGGATTCCCCGTCTTCGACTGAAATCATCGAGTTTGCCGGGCGCTCCGGCGCTACGTGATTCCCGGTAGGCGTGATGTATATCTCTTGGAGGGCTGCCGCAAAATCTTTTGCGTTTACCGCGCGCTTAAGCAGCGAAAAATAGAACGCGATTATGTAATTCTTTTCAGACAAGAGAACCCGGAAATTATAAAAATTATTCAAAATAGAAATCTGCGGGGATTTAAAAATGCATTTACTGAAAATATCCGCAAATATATCCATGACGAGAATTTTATAATAAAATTTAGGCGATATGTTAATAACAATTCTCGTAACTAATTCTTTACAAAATATCAAATATATACAAATTTATGTAAAACATAATGCTGACAAGTAAAAATTTTCAAATAATTGCTTACCTTGATTTTGCATATATGTAATTTTCTGCAAAAGCTATATAATAATATTTTGTTGCTGTATAATATATTAATGAATTTTATTTATAGTATATAAATGCAATTTTATTTTTAGCTGTAATTGCAAAATACATTGCAATAGGGATGCTGGTTTCAAATTAGCACTAATTTTCAGCGAAAATTTAAAGTAATATTAAGATAATATAAAGTCGTAGAATGGACGAATTGTACGACTTTATATTATCTTGTACGACCAATATTTTTCAAGAAATAGAATTAAATTTATGTTACGTAATAAATCTTAATCGAGAAAAACATAAGAGTTAAAAAAATTAATAGGGACAATTTTCGTATTTGCATGAATAATTTTCTGACTTATCGTGCAGATTCAAACATGCGTAAGATATAATCGCGAGTAATTAGAACGAAGTTGCGGGACTGGTTCGCGCTCTCTCAACAGCTGCTACGCTAATCTAAATTCTCATAAACTTTAATCGCAGAAAGCATGAGCTGCAGAGCGTAGTAGCGGAAAGATGCGAGCGATTCGCGATCCGCACGATTTCCGCTGAGGCGGCGTGAAACCGTCGTAAAATTATTTCATTGAGATTCGACGATTATCGAAACATTTCGTTGCTCGGACACGCGATATCGCGTGGCGTTCTTTTTTTTTATTATTTCTCGCTCCCCCGCGGACCTTCTCCGCACGACGGATTCAATATCCTTCGCCGTGAGGAATCCTCTCCATTGTATCCGCATGCGGAACTTTCGTTCGGTATTCGGAATTGGAATTGCGCCACGATTTTTATCGAAGTTTAATAAACGCTCTAATCCTGAATATCATTTACAAAGAACTTCAATATCCCTTTAAAATCCTTCCGATTGTATTCTATCACTTCGTATCGAAGATATACAATTTAATCCACTATTCATCCTATATTCTTTTACTATTTCATTTCTGTTTGTTATAATATTACTTAATAATACTCATAAAATGGAATAAAGTTGAATAAAGAATTTTTTAAAGAATCTATCTTTTTTATAAAAAAAGAAGAGAAAGGGAGGAGTGATAATTAGTAATTGATTCTTCAACTACATATAATTACGAGATTTAAAAATTTGTATCAATGCGACTTTTCTGCCACAGATATTTAAAAAAAAAATGAAAATTGTTAACATGCGGATACTTGGCAAAACGCACTTCATATTTAATAATTGGAGTAACAAAAAGTAAAAAGTCCCGTGAGTTTTGATGGATTTTGACCCAATCGAAAGATTCTCGTTTAAATTTTCATCATCAGCAAAGTACATTCTGGGTCTTTTCAATTATGCGCTCGAATCGAATGCTACGGTGTGCGATACCGTGGAATCCTTTTCACTCGAGAGCTAATGGATTGTCAAGAATAGAAACTTCACGTGGTTTTGCGATCGTTGGCTCGGTGTGGCTGATCAAATGTTTTCAATTCTATTTTCCACGGACCGCGTTTCACCCTCTCTGTCGAAGCTGAAATAGTTTCGGAGATAGACGTTGCTGAAAACAACATGCCATTTCCACATGATAACTTTTTAATCCGCAACATGTATCCCATGCAGTGTATCCCTCTTATGCCAATATCATAGATAGGCGATTCGATAAATTTTGGAAATTTACAATTAAATGTGAAATCAGATAAAGCTACATTCATAATTCAAGCTTAGAGCATAATCACCATTGCTGTGCTACGTACACATTTATCGGTGTGACATATAAAAAAAGATTTTTTCAATTTCTCTTCTCTCCTTTTTGTTTAAAAAGCGAAAATTTGCACATTCATGGTTTTAGCACAAGAGAATGTATATATTGCTGAACCTGACGATGTCGTATCACAATTATTTGATTAAAAATTAAAACAAAGCAATGTATCTATGTATATAAGAGATTAATAGCTATCGGAGACATAATACAATGTGTTCCGTTATATTTTAACTGAATTAATATTTTAGCTGAAAATTTTAATGAAATGTTTATATTACGTACTAAAATTATATGCGAAAAAACATTAAACGGTCGATCGCTTGATGTTATTCTAATTTCGATTTTAAAGATTGCCTCGCACTATAAATGCAAATACAGGCGCTGAAAAAACTATTGCCTGTTCCGATCGTTAATCTTACAGCCGGTATCGAGTGCCGACCGAGTTCATTGTCTCGATTTCCATCGAATTCGCGCACTGGAAGCGATCCTTACTCGGAAGCGTTCGAGCGATTACAAAGAGCGCTATAAAGTAATTTACTTTCTCGAGAGAAAAATAAAGAGGAAACGCGAGAGAGATATGCAATGAAAGCGAGCGACCTGTGCTGAATCGCGGGGCTGTTTAAAATCTATTTGGATTGTACTACATCGAATTGTTCAATGCCGTGAATTGTACGCACTGTAGAATCAATCGACCAAGATCTGTCCTAATCGTGAAACGATAAATGAATACTTTAATATATAATGATGACAGAGACACTCACTTGGAAGTAATTAAACTCTATGTAAAACATTATCCGATTATTTTAACTCGTTTCATGTTTTCTACAGTTGACACATATTAGTGCACGCGTTCTAAAGTTATTTCAATTTATAAATTCGAGAACTAAAAGTCAGTTACTATAAAGACGGACTCAATATCTTCGAATGCTGTCTTCGAGCTCAATGTTGACGGTTTTAATATCGAATAGGGACCCCTCAATATATTCCAGTTTTGTCTAGACGGATTCCAGGCTGATGACAACGTCGTGAGGTCGGTTCTCCTCGGCTCGCTAATCCGAAATAATATACCGTTGACCCAGTTAGCGGCGCAACAGCAATTAGACATTCGCGCGGTGGCAGACGAGGCGGGACCAGGGCGTTGATCGATCCTTCTCCGTCACTGAGCGTATGTACTCACGTAAATTCCCATCGTTAATACCCGCGTATCGGCCACAACTACTGCGTCGACATGGACATGAGTTACGGTCTCCAAGTCGCTCATTTGACAGGGTAGGAACTGCTTGCTTGCAAACAACAGCGACAAGAATAAATATTCAATAATCCGGTTATCCTTGTTTGATATAAAAAGTCCGAGTTGCAATAATAATAATAGATCATTTAATATTTGGCTCAAATATGACCGCGTTGATAATATGCGCCCACTGTTATTTGTAGATTTCCAAAATTCTACACGAATGAGGCTATCTATTATATTCCAATGTCTAAGCTAAATTGAGTTTACTTAGATTTTTAAATATTTTCTTTGAAAGGGGACCAAAAAGTTTAAGTGAACTGTATTTGGGTTAAGCATCTGCTATACTAGTTACATTGGGGTGACATCTCGGCGCCGGTTGCCTCCTTTGTAAATAGAAAAAATTTCGCAGAAAGTACGGAAGCTTTTAAAATATTGTTTCACTGGCAGTTCTATTATCTCGCTTAGTAACTTTGTTGCATAATAGTATTAGGTAAATGCGCATATAAACTCATGTTCTTACTTATCTCAAGATATATTTAAAGTCTTGAGAGTATGTAGAAGTGCGAAGAGTTGAAAGCAGTTCAAATGTTTTTCATTTTTTTTTATTATAATTTTGTAGTCACACAGATATTCCAACGGATATTATCGGATTACAGTAATATTTATGATTACAATAGTAATTACAGAATAATTATGTTAAGATTTCATTTTGTAACAAAAAATACCTAAAAAGCGTTACATATTAAACAAGCTACTTTATGTTACACGTTTATAACGTTATAATCAATCGTTGCAAATTACAAATTTAAATTTAAATAAATAAATTTCAATTTAAAATTTATCTATTTGTTGTAAATTACGCTTCCTTCGTATGTAAGTAGATTTAAACATTTTATCACATCATCTCTGATAATAAAACGTTAAAAGTGAGCCTCGCCGAGTTTATTGTAACTGTCACAATTCCGTCATGTAACGTCCTTGTTTACGTAACAAAGAAAAGAGAATAAATCCGTTTCGTCCGGTTTAAAATTGGTCAGTTAACTCGCTTCATCATGGCACCCGCGATGAAATCGTCGCGTAATAACGTGGTTAGCCGTTCTATTCGTTTGGACTCCGTTATACGCCGACCGACGGACAAAACGTTCGCGTGAAGTACCTCACGATTTTCGAAGCGTGCAATCAATTCTCGATCCATGACGGCGCGCGATTTGCGCGGCCGCGAATTAGCACCCTAAAGCCCGTCGAAAATCAACGCTCGCACTATGCCAAGTGTTGGCTTACCGTTAATCGGCCCGATTCCAGCCGAACACTTTAACATCGTTACGCATCGCGGTCCGCGATCATAGGATCGTTCGCCGTCGTGCTTCCGGTTTACTGCCCGTATCGTTGTAGTTTCATTTACGGTTGCGATTACCGTATTCGTATTACCTGCAAGTTTCGTTATTAATATTCATCGCGAAATCGGGCAAGTCTTTCGCGGCTTCAAACATTTTGTTTAGCGAAAGAACGAAAGGTAAGAATCAAAAGAATTGTTAAAAATTAAATTTCAGGCGAAAATGTACATTTTACACTCAGCGACATTATTTTCATATTCAAAGCAACGAAATTTTTTTGCGCCACCCTCGGCGAGCAGAGCGGCGGGAAGAAGAGAGGGTTGAACTCGTTACTTGTACCCATAAATCCGCCCGCGGACCAAGTTGTACCGTTCGCAGTCTATGGTATACTATACACCGGGAATTGCACGTAACGAAGTATAGTCTGGCAAGGTGTAATACAGCGGCTTAACTTGGAGTTTCGCTTGTGTGTTGGTGTAACACGGCGTATCAGGATTTATGCATTCTCTCACGGCTAAATAATTTGGAGCAATTTTGTGGATTTCTTTCTTGGAAAACATTTGAGAGTCGTCATCTTTTCTCATAATCTTTTAATTAAATTTTAAGTAAAAATTTTCCCAAGTAATAAGATTCACTTGGAATTAATTGTAAAGAAACTTAATCCAAGGAATTAATTAATTCGCGCCGCGAAAGATACGAATTCAAGAGGCTTATTAAGAATACTGATTAACTTCCGAGAGTTAAAATCAATGATAGAATTGTGTGTCTCAGCTAAATGTAATTTATTCTAAAGATAAATAGTCAAATTGGCAGTGGTGTTCCCAAGCGGTGCTATTTCGCGCGAATGTCGAGAACAAACTGCGGCTGACCTACATCTTCTCGCCTAGATACGTGGTTCGCGCGGCCGAGAGAGGGTACAAGGGTGCCGGGCGTGTCGTTCACAGTGGAGGAATCGGAGGACCAAGATGCCCCCCATAATCGGGGAAACGCTGCGCGTATGGTTCCTCTCGGCACTGGTCGTTCACGGAGCCGTTGCCGGGAATCCGGACGCAAAACGCCTCTACGACGATTTACTGTCCAACTACAACAAACTCGTGCGTCCCGTGGTGAACACCTCGGACGTGCTGCGCGTGTGCATCAAGCTTAAGCTCTCGCAGCTCATCGATGTGGTAAGTGAGCCTTTCTTCCTTTCTTTGAAAGTTAAAATTTGAAAAATATTCTACAGTGAAAATTCAGTAAAGTTCCTTTACTGACGCTGGATTATAATCCATTAACTACAACTACCATGAACATTTCGAATAATTTTAACGCTATTGATACGCACGGTCAATGAGCTATTACAATAGTCGATTATATTCGGTTACATTTTGATCATAGAAACGATAATTGGCAAGTACTTATCAGCAATCAAAATATGTTCGAAGGTAAAATTAACTACGGCGTACTATTATTACTGCAGAATCATTATAGAGATTTTCAATAATCCTACATTAGCGCCAATTAAATTCCTTTTGAAAATACAAAATAAGTAATAATACAACTTAAAAATCGATAATACGTTATAAAAAATGAGAATATAGAAATTTTCATGATATAAGAATTTTTTGTATAGTAAACAAATTAAGTATAAATTGTAGATACTTTATAATATAACTTTAATTTTTCATGAAAATCTCATTTTATTTATTTAATTCTCACCACAGTTGGCCATCAGTTTTCTCTTGACTTGATCGTAAAAGAATTAATCTACAGGAACGTTATATATTATTTCTCCTACTTCTAGCAAGTAATAATAGTTATCATCTATAATCCAAAGTATCTGTGTAAAGTATCTTCAAACTTTGCTGATATTGCATACTCTCCGAGACAATGGTTAAACTTGTGCAAGTATTAAAATGCGTGTTATAGCTATTATAAAATCAATAGCTTATAGAGTCCATGGACATTTTAGAATGGCTAATTTGCGATTCAGCTTAAGATGCTCCCTCGGAAACTACTATTGAAATCCAAATTGTCGCAAACGAAAATGGCACGAAACTTGAGTAATTGGAATAATTACTTAGTTGAACTTTACGAAATTTTAGTTAGTGTTATGATTGTGCCTTGTGAAGTTATAAAATACGGATAAAGGCTTTTAAAAGCATTATTTAAAATCCTATTAATAGGTAATATTATTATTAATAATACAATTAACTATAATATAATTAAATTGTATTATAACGTACTTTAATAAGATCAAAAATTATATTGAATAATCACAAGAAATAGGTAAGTTCAAAATAGGTAAGCTTTAAAGGTCTCTTATTTAATTTTACGGAAATATTTGTGACATTTAAAATTTTATGTAGGTAATAATATCTAATATAATGCTTAATAATTTCTAAATCATAACAAAAATTGTGTAAAATCATAAACAAGAAACATAGTGTTGCAATTGTTTGTCATTAGGGCAATACACGACAGTATGACGTGTAATGAGAATCAGGAATATCTTCCTGTTCAGTAACTCTGCCAGAAGTTCATATCTATGCGTTTAACTCCTGCATCTGCTCGGCAACGAAGCACTTACGGTTAATGACACGCGCATATATTAATTAGCTAAGCTGCTAAATTGTACCTCTCTCTTCAAAAACTGTTGAAATTCGAATAATTGCCGATTTAATGTTCATATTTGATAAATAGTTTTGTCAAGTGCATTTATAATCTATTAATGCGTCTTTCTAATTAAAATTCTAAAAATATATTATATAAAAGAGCAAACAGATTTTTTAACTCTTTTATAATATATTAGCTTTTTTTAGTTCAAATGTAATATTAAGCAAAAAAACAAATATTTTTATTAAAATTTTTGGAACTTTAAAAGACAAAAAGACAGAGAAAAATAGAGATTGAAAGCCAATATACGTGAAATATCAATAGCTCTTCCTTTACGTATTGATCATTGAGACGTAGAAATTCAATATGACATGTAATATCACCAGAGCTTATCGCGACATACAAAAACAAATATCGGGCAATAAAACATCCCATGGGGCAACTAAAAATTTTTCATAGACGTGCTGACGAAAAATTTGTGGATACACAGAACCGTCAATAATATATTCAAAGCAACACGGCGCGTCCATGTCATAGCTGTGAAGAAAAATATCACGATTTCAGTCTCGTGAAAATGTACACAAGGATAGCAATTTTTTGAAATTATCGATCGCGACTAACATTCGCGGAAACTCCCGTCGGAATAACCAAACAAGATGCATATTTGATCTCGTGATTCATCGGCAAAAAGTTCAACCATTTTTTTAACTATTCTAATCTTTCAATACGCAAACGTTACAATTCACTAATGTTACACGAAGAAATGAATTAATTCGTAAAATACTAAAAAAAGATTTTCCATAAGAATTAATTTTTGT
Organism: Tetramorium bicarinatum; assembly: GCA_928718305.1. Classification (NCBI taxonomy): domain Eukaryota; kingdom Metazoa; phylum Arthropoda; class Insecta; order Hymenoptera; family Formicidae; genus Tetramorium; species Tetramorium bicarinatum. Next base: position 4,491,317 of record OV788322.1, on the reverse strand, counting down.
TTTTAATGTTTCTCTACGTCTACATTGTGTTTATATGTAAAAAAATTGTTAATATTAATACTGAAAATAAAGTTAACATTAATAATATTATTAATAAAACTTATAATACAGAATATATCATACAGATACTACATATTTTTTTTGACGGACTATAATTTAGCTAATAAGACTTGTTTCAATCAACGTTATAAGAGGACCAATTTGCTTCAGAACTTAAAATAAGAGTTCGTTCGGAAAAAAAATTCATCAGAAATTTATTCCTGGTATAATAATTCAAATTACTTCAATCTCCACAGTTGATTTGCGTGACTTCTTGCTCCCTTCCGAAAGCGTAATTTCAGTGATACGCAAATGCAATTCACGGAAAGGGATATTCTCGCATTTTGCTTTTACAATCCGATTTACGGGAAACCGTTAGTACGACTTAATGCCGGAACTCGGTAAATCCACCGCGAAGTCCTCCACGGTCGACTTATATAGACCCAGTAATTATGCGCGTGTGTCACAGGAATTTTCACGTGATTCATTCTGCCGTAATTATATTTCCCGAACTAGCGAATTCATGCGCAGCGCATAATTACATGGCAATTTATGTGACCGCCGGCATTGTAAAATGCGGGGCTTTCGTGCTACTGTTGACCGCGCGCGAAAACTGCGAGCGTAGCTTCTTTCGAGGTAAAATTTTATATGAAGCACATGTTATATGAAGCATACACTACATTAACAAATTAATTCTGCATGCATCGCATTAAAACTTAACAGACTTTAAGCTGTAATATCCTACGTATTATAATATATAAGTTGCAATATCCAACGAGTATCGACAATCGCTTAACCGATTCGAACTTGGTCCATTAGACTTCTGGCTTTTCCAGAACAAAATGCGAGTTTAGTTAAGAAAAGAAATATTTCTTTTTTTAGTTTTGTTCCTTACAAAAAAGAACGAAAAAATTAAATACACATTAATGTTGAAGGTGAAGTTAATGCAAAGATATTTGCTTAGAAAGATGTGTACACACATACGACAGATTACCACACCATCTCAAATTTAAGAAGCAATCTCCTTTATTTCTCTTTTACTTTTCTCATTGATGATTAATCCGAGAATAAAACAGTCACGTATATTAAAAGATAAAAAGAAGTATCTGTTTAAGATTCAGTTTATCAGATTTTACTGAAAAGGCAGTTTATGCCTCAACCTAACGGCGGCCATCGTTGCGAGCACAATCTCGTGCACGGCATCAAATCGATACTTCGCCATATCTCACGAGTCACTGATGGATGCTTTCACGCCGCGTTCGATCAGCACCGCGGTTTCTTGCGTGATCAAAGCGCGATCACGCGAGTTCTCATTTTCTCGGGATAGCTCAAGCTTTACGAGCGCCAAGGCGGTCCGCCAATTTTCTCCAGTGCCGCGGCTTGCGAGCTCGCGCGGCAGAAAGGCTGCTAAAAGTTAACCGAAAGACGGGAAACCGGGGTGGAAGCTAAAAAGAAGAGAGAAATAAGCGTGGCCGTCATTGCATCCGATTTTATCGGACTTAAGAAGCATATCCATCAGCGCTGCCAGATCCACGAGCATTCCTGGCCGACGTCTCGAAAATTCCTTGTGCTTTTATAAAGCCTCGTGAAAGTTTCATTCTACGTCAGCCGCATCTTCTCGCGGGGAGGAATTCTTCCATTTGTATCAAATGAAGCGACGAGCGAGTGAAGAAGATGCATCGCATTCTTACGAAACTCTCTCTTTCTCTCGTAAAATTATTTCTCGTTGTACATAACGTAAAATTAGTGCACAAATTTTTATCTTAAAAAAATTACTAGCAAAAGCAAAGAAGTTGTTTGTTTGATAATTAGATAATATTATTTTAGATTGAATTATTTTTAAAATTAATAATTAGTAAAGAATAGATGAAAATAAATTATTGCGAAATATTCTCTTTTGCGAATGTTCAATAATTAATCAGCCCTCTTCATTAAACACTTAAATTAAAATGCATTAATGCGTGATTAAAAAAGAAATCTTTATTACTTCTATTATAGAAATTTAATTGAGACTATTATTTAGAGAATATATATTCTCCCCTTTGTAATTATATCTTTAATTAACTTTCTAATTAAATTATAGGAAAAATGAAAGAATAAATGGATGTGGTTCGTCTTTAATAATAATTAATGGGAATTTATCTGTAATTCATTTTAGTGAGTGCTAAAGACAAAATTCCCAGCAGAACACAATCGACGCGAATTAAAAGACGTAATTAGTGAATAATGTAAAATCTATAATTCATTAGGTATCAATTATTTAAAAGTGAATGTTAAACGTGAATCGATGCCACGAAATCTCGTCTTAAGTGTCTTAATAAATTTTCCGAGTGCCTTATATACCGGGAAAAGCAACACAAGACCGCAAAGAGCGCTAATTGGCAGTGGTAGCACAGAGATCTCCGGATTTCATGTACTGGCAAACAGGTCCGGATACGCATATATATAAAACACGTTTATACGCGTACCACCGTCTATGTACACGTTACTATTTACGATGCCGACATAGATACCACGCGTACGCTGGTTCTGCCTCCATTGTCGAAACGATCTATCATAAGCAGTGCACTTTGCGCGCTGCTGCACCACCGCGATATACGGCGAAGGTATTACCCGACACGAACGAACGTGTTGGCACGACACACCGGCTCGAAGTTCTCGAGGATTGCCGATTGGATTCCATTAGAGTTCATTAAAGCGTATTACGAAGGCCTCACGGGGCAAGGCGATCCAGCCACTTTGAGTCCCGAAGTGATGATAATTGTTCTGGAAATTTCGGCGTTAAATCGCCGGCGCCTCTCGCCGCGTTGGAGATTATCGACTTCGGATTTTTCCTCGCGGGGGCGAATTACAACCCCGGGATGGCGGAGATCAAGCGAGAGACCGAGCGATTTCGCCGCGCGTGAATGACGCGCAATAATTATCCCCGCGTACAATCGCGCATTCTTCACAAAACGGCTCGATCGGAGAGAGGGTTGAAATTAATTAGTTGTGGCGTGAAGAGTAATGATTTCACGCCCGACGAGGATTGATCGACGCGCCACCACATAAAGGTCGCCCGCGTATCTCGCGTGCGTTCGCGTGCATCAATATTATCCAAATATTATCAAATGGGGGCACAATGTCCAGCGGCGTGTTAGAAAAAAAAGGAGACGCCATTGTCCGCGTACACGCGAACGGATGATACGCGACACCGGCGAGATAATTTCATCGTCGCGTCGTCGTTACTTTGGCCATTCGATTTATGTGTCGCGCATAAATTTATAAATTACCCGCTACCTGCCGATATACGGGGGAAATTTGCATACGGGAGTGCCCCCGCCGTACATACGAGTATATGAATGTATCGTTTTAATGTCGTCACGTAAATCAAGCCGCGCTTGTTGTCCGCTGCAGTCATCCGGTTGCATTGTGCGCGAAAGCAAGAAAATTTATACATATATATATATATATATATATATATATATATATATTCGTGTCGCATTTTACGCATTTTGAAATTAAACTTTGTTTTCATAGTTAGTACATGTAACCAGAATTACAATTGCAGAGAGCACGCATCCCCGTCGTTATTGAAGCTACACGGGTATTTTTGGAATGTCGGCGCGCCGATTCGATGCGTTCATCGGTTGGATGCATTTATCATTAAACGACATCATTCTGTCAAATTTATGCTACACTAGATACATCCCGCAAATTTCTAAAGTTTCCCGCCTGCCTTCGCGGGGTTGACTTAATTAAATTTTCGTTCGATTGCGGCGAACTCGATAGCATTTACACAGTATTCATAGATAAGAACTTTGATATAACGTTTATGCAATTAGTCATAGCGCACTAATTTTCATGTTACAGGCAATTGTTGCGAAAGATTCGCGTCTGTTAAAGCGAGAAGATGACATGCGACACTAAATTACGTGATCGTAAGGTTTTCTGCATTACGGAGGGCATATATCGCCCTTTATCACGGTCTAACGCTCGAACTCTTCCGTATCAACGTGGCGTCTGCTGCTTTGGTATTCATAACAACGTGCCGAAGACCTCGTTATATCATGCCTGATGCATTCGCTTTGATATTTGGCACGATCCCGGAACTTTGAGTGAAGTTGCAAATGCGGCAGCAGATACAGGCTCGGGTTGTTACAACAGTGTCAATAAAGAAGCAAACGTCTAACGTTGTCTTTCTATTTCTCCTCGCAATCTAATTTTAAATATCTATTTTTGTAAAAGAAACGCATCGTATTGATTATCCCTTAACGAATTAAATATAGTCGTACCATTAAATTTAGCATTAAATTTATTAAATTTTACAAAATTTAATTTAGTAGTAACAAAATTTTATCTTTCTACTAATGTCAAGTGCACTCTGCTTTTGCAGAAACTCGATTTAAGAAATTCTGAAAAAAACGATGGCTGTCAATCAAATTTCCGTCAAGGCAGAAATCCAGTGAAGAATCTGTGAGAGCAAAGTCTGAAACATCTTTATGCAACTATAGCACACTAAAGAAGCTTCAATCATATTAAAGCTTTGCTAATGCTTTGATTAAAGAGAGAAAGATATGAAAAAGTGACAGGACGAACACGAAAGATCGAGCAAAGGAACGGTTATGTAGAGGAAGACGGTGGAATGCCCGGGGAAATATAAACAAGTAGGGCTTTCAGTATACGTCGCTCGAATGAGCAATGGTTATGGCAAAAGTTTTCCACCGGTACGTGCCCTCGCGAGTATCGCAAATGCGACCGTGCATTTCCGGAACGTCGACGATTTGTCACGAGAAAGTCCTATAAGCTCCCTGGTTCACCGTTTCCTTCGAACATATCTTCCCAATTCGAATTTCTATCATCGATCCTCCGGCTTTTTAAATTATTACGATGACAGCTTTTATTTATTTTACTTATCAATTAATTTTATAATCGAATATATTCTTTGTATATATTAATGTAATAATATCGTAGCATTTAGACGTATCAGCTACGTTTTCTTATTCCGTGATTCTATCTTTATATTTTCTTGATTTCACGATATAAATATCAGAAAATTGATTTTGTGTCAGTCTTTGCGCTTTGGAAGGTAAATCCTAATAAGTCTCGGGTAGCAAACTTCTTTCGTTCTTATTTAAGAAAGATCTGACTGTGCTCATAAACTAGTATCGTATTACCCATAGTTTTAGATGGTCTCTCAAAGTCAATTCCGAAATCAACCTTACGTCGGAAAATACGCGGCATCTTCCAGCGATTCGTGTTCCCGCAGGAATAGCGAATAGTAGCGAATCGAAATACATTCGATCGCATGCGCGTAGGGGGTCCTCTTCTCGCGTTACACGGAGGACTGATACGAAAGTCGAAACCCCGATCATTCTCGTAAACCGCGAACATAAGACCCATCCATCGGTATGCGACCATACGCCTGGATAGTTCTCAATTAATTTAGACGCGAAATCATTAAAGGATAAATCCACCGGGATTCCCGCCAGCGCACCGAAATTCCCGACGGCCGTCATTAACCGCACGATAAATGAACCGTGTACACTCGCACCTGTGTTCCATGACTATTTACGAGAATCCTGAAATCCATCTAGTAGATGGAGGTAACGCGCGAACGGAATTAACGAAAGGATAAACATCTTAATTGACATTAAAAGTTTACGATATAAGAAAAATATGAGATAATGTAATGCAATCAAGCTGAGCCAATTATTTTGAAATTTTCGATGAAATATTTTATACACAGGATGCTCTCTTTCTTTCTTTTCCTCTCTTAGAAATATTAAAGTATCAAAGACTTTGATCGATTTTTGATGCTAACTTTTCTTTAACATTTTTAAATCAAAATTTTCCCCTTATAACAAAATCTGTTTGAAATTAAATACACTAAGATTTTGAAAATTTCACATTTTTAATTGCTTTTGAATTCTAATTATTTAATAATAATTATTTAATTTTAAAATTCTAATTATTTAATAAACTCAATTATTTAAAAAAAAGTATTTCCAAGTATATACTTTGTAAAGGAAAGTAAACTCCAAACTGATTGAAAAATATATCTGCAAAATTTATGTAAGTATTTTAAAAACACAAATTTTATTTATCAACTTGAACCACGCATCTTTGGAATTATTTTGCGAACAAAGCACTTAAGAAACGCTTATAAGCTAGGACCGATAAGTTCGTCGTGCGACGAACAACTTTCTCGAACTTGCTGAGTCTTAAGCGGCGACCCGCGATTTAATACGAAAACGGAAGCTGTCGATTATGTGAACAACGTACCGGCTTTCAGTTCGAAACTGCGGCAATATCAACCTTGTCTACTAACAATATTATATTATAGTTTATCAAAGACGCGACAAAATTGCTGTCCCCGATGATTATCGACACATTTGGCTCTTATTAATGTCTTGTCTATTAAAGATTAAAATTCGATCTAAAATAGATATTATTTACGTTAACAAAATTAATATAAATATATTAGCGCAAGTTATTTGCTAAACAATTATTGTCTTTAAATATTAGATATCAATAATTCAAATAATGTATGAAATTTATTATATATCGTTTAATTTGAGAAGAATAATTGACTTGTCATTTCTAATTTATTTCATATAAATATCATCTATTTCATATAAAAGCATCTCTTTTATGTCAATATCGCCTATAGTAACAATTTACATACTATTATATATTTTATATGCTTCATTATTATTTTATTTACATGTGTGAATTGAAAGATTCAATTTGAATCGGAGATGAATTTCACATACTGAAATTTCGTTGTTATTTATTATTGTAAATAGAGGCTTCTAACTAACTAAATTGTTGCAAAAGCATCAGTAAACAAATTGCAATGCAACCGAAGCTCAACCGACGTCGGTCGGTTTGTGCTTTATACGAGCAGCCACGCTTACTATGTTTGCTGCATAGTAGTTGTTTGGCGTTTCCCAAAGTTGAGATCTGAATTTCGCCGCAAAGTGCTAAATCAACTGCACTTAATGCAAGTCTGTCGAGGAGGGTTGAAACATTTTATAAAAGTTTTAGACGCGTTACATGTTATATGTTATGGCAGACATTAAAAGCTTAAAAATTATTACTCTTTTAAATTAGCACACATTTTTCACGTTGTAAAAATTGCACGAAATAAAACGGCGAAAACACCTAGAGTCATCAGGCTCACGTCGTAGGTTTTAAAGTATTTTAATTACAAAACATAAAACATGCTTTTTATTAATCAAATAAATGATTAAAGTTGAAGGCCGCATTGTTACTCATTATAATTAATTTAATCTCGCACCAGAAGTAAGTTTCTGATGTTAGACTTATAATTAATGTGGCACATCCCGTAGCAGCTCACCTGTTTGGACCATATTATATTGTAACACGGTCTAATGATATTAATACCGACTCCCCGTACACGTAAGATCTGACCATAAAGCTGATTAGTCCGCTTTCTAATTACGTGAGAATTTAGTAATCAAGATTTACACGACATTTTCTCCTGTGAATTCACAGGCGAGAAAAAAAAATATCCGTTTTATTAATTTGCGAAATCTTGGTATATAAAAATAATATTAATAATAATATTCACACTTTTTAAAAATGTGAGATAACATTAAAATAATTTAAAATTATGTAAATGCGAAAATATTATTCAATATTAGTGAAAGTAAAAATAAAAAAATATGATTTTATTGACTGACGTCGCGATATAAACATTTATAATATTCGCATATTTAAATTGCAAAGATATATGACGATACAAAATCGGTTACTAGATAAAATTTATGAGAGCAGTCAGACACATTTGTTACTCTGAAAATTCCACTATGCAGTTTTCCCGAAGGTGCTCTACGTCTTGAGAGAGTAAAAAAGAGGAAAAAACGAGTAGAACTCATCGGGAAATTGCCCTTGAAATGTTTCGTATGTCCCATGGAAATAGCCGGGTATGCCATCAAGCTGCTCTAACGTTCTAAAGATGCCAGACTAGAGGAATCTCTATGATTAAGGCGTGATGAGAAAAGAAGGGAATGTCGTTTTTTTCTCACTAAAATAATTCACATTAAGTTAGAGAAAAAGAAATCTGATTGAAGCAACGATAATAAATAAAATTACATCACGTAAACCTGAATAAGAACGAAACAATAACTATAAAAATTTTGTTTTCCGTTTTTACGTCTGGATCTCGGAAACAAAATAATTTTATTCACTAATTATCATCTCGAAGGTAACTCTGCATAATTAATCGATTTAAGACATACAGTTTATAACTTAGATTAATGCATCTTAATTTTAGTATAATGCTTTATGATGTTTTCCTTGTGATTTTTCTTCGTAAACATTTGCGGAAAAAGGATTAAATATAAAGGATCACAATGATTACTAACTTTTGATGGAAAATAATCAACTTTTCTTTATGAAAACTAATAAATTTTGTTTCCGTATTATTTTCATCCAATTTACTTTCCAACTATGATGCACTTTTGATCTTCATGTTATGAAAACAACAATCTCTCTATTTTAAACATACAAATAATTATATAATAGCTTGAAATAATATTACTATCTCTCAAATTTTATTATTTAATTTATTTGTTGTGTCATTTATACTCGATTTATTCATACCGTTTTATCCATATATCACAAATTGTATTGTAAACACCGTTCTAGTATAATTTATGTAATGAATTTCTCCTTGTTTTCGGAAAAAGCACTCTGTCGCATACGTCTGTATGCAAAACATTAATAACATTCTGTTAATTAACTTGCATCAACCCTTCTGCCACCGTTTATATTTGCACGACAGTATTATGTTGCTCGAGGATATGTGCAACACATTATCTATATCGTGCTCTATGAGCCTTTGACAAATAAACGAGAAATAATCCGTAAATCCTTCCTTTCATGTTAGCAGCAAAAGCATTGCTTGTAACTGCTTTCGGTGGAAAACCAAATTAATTTAAATACCACAGATATATAAGCAGTACATATCATTACTTTACGTTGAAATACTTCGTGAATTCATTACTTATATGTATATGCGTGCGTTTATAAAGATAAGTGTTTAAATTGAAAATACGATCGGGAGCTCACTCAGCTTGTTGCTGCGATAAAACAAGTAACCCTTTGGGATTTCATGTATTTTCAACAGTTTCTTGAGCTTGACAAAGTCTCGAGACGTTTCGCACGGAGAATACAAACAAAAACGGGCTCCTCGAGTCCCCGATATTTCGAACCACCTCTCGAAATCCAATTTAATACAGGTGTCGGTGCATTGCCATCACTCAACACTGACAAGTCCCTCGGCAATGCTGGCACGTTATCGAAAACGTAAAGTAGAAAAGAATCGAGAGAATACGCCGGCAAAGTGAGAGAATCGAAGGTCTCTCAACAAAGGACAGCGAAGATATCAGGAATGACGGTATCAACGACAGTCTGAAACGATGGATTTCCCCCCGGATTTCTCGATCAATTTTCGAATTTAATTTTCAAGTTTATATTATGCCAAGCAGAAATATCGACGAATGTTTGATATCTTTCAATCTCGGCTCTTCACGTCGCTCGCGCGCGCGCTGTGAAACATTTCCGCGGCCGCGGATGTAAAGCGTGCTGCAAATAAAACGCGCGCGAAATACGACAGATTGGCGGAACGGCTTTCCAAAGAGCGAAGTGCATACACGCCGGAGGCATTCGCGGTGCATCGAGCGGCGAGAGATAACACCCGGAAGCGAACGCGTTACTTTATGGTGAGACGGCGATGTAGCGCGGTTGAGGTGGAATTTGCGGATCGGGCTCGAATGCCTTGTTCCAAAGTGCCTCAGAACTAGCCGATATTGACGCACTTCATCGAACATTTGTCTTGTTATATCTCGATATTTACGACGATTCAGGGGCACTTTCGTATAGTTGCTTTCGAGTGCATTATTACCGCACTTTAGGAAACCACTTGAACGAACGAACTTCGCTAATAATAAAACAATTGACGTTACGTTACGACTCAAAACTACGTAATGTCTGTCGAGACCTAACTCACAATTCAGTATGATGCATTTGCGCACGCATCCATAGCTTCCCGATATTATCAATAACATATTCAGTATTAAAATTCTGTTGAAAATACTCATCGGAGGGATTTAACTTCTATTGCTGAAAATAGCTCAGAGCAAAGTCGAAACATATGCTTTGTAATTTATATTAAATTGTTGTTTAAATACAACATAACGTTAACTCACGCACAACCAGCCATATTTGACTCTCAAAACCCATTTTGCCTGATACTTATTAATTTTAATATCGACAATCTATAATTAATCTTTAATTAATTAATTATTTATTAAAATTCTATTTACATAATTTTTGCATAATTTTAATTTATTTGCTTTAATTTTTACTGATTTTTCCTCGTCAACAAAGATTTTTTTTTTTAATTCGAAACTAATTCTAGAGGATGTAATTCTAGCTTCATAATATTGCACAAAAAGTGCACGACTTCAGAGCCGTTGGTATGTAACGTGTTTTTACAGAGGATAATTCGTTATCATAATAATCACGCAAAACAAACATGTGTAACAATCATGTCAGTTAATAAACTCTCATACGTGCAGGAGATAGCCAAAATGCGGGATACGATTCCGCTGGCAAACATAGAAAATTGAAATTTACCGAAATGGATTCGTTTATTTGATATTCATTGTGCGAGTTTTGGAACGATCCTCGACCCTCGCTTGCCGAATCGAGCGTCGCCGGAAGATAGAAAGGAAGTAGCTGCAGAGATAGAGAAAAGTAAAGGGAGAAGAAAGAGGAGATCAAGAGTAGGACGCGCTAGATAAGGGCACCTATGCAAGAAACTATTTCGGCCGAGATATCGGCGAACAGAAGGCGAAAGGACTTCAAGCCGCGAAAAGACGATAGGAGGAAGAAGGAGGAGGAGGAGGAGGATAGGGCTAAGGGGTGAGGGTGAGGTATGGGTGTGGGAACTACGCTGGGAATCCAACCTAACTGAGAATCAATAGAAATTTCCACGGTGCACGCATCGGAGAGGTCTCGATATCCATTTCTCCCCGAACAAATGTCTTTCGGTATCGTAATCTTTTCCGAGCACATTCGTCGTTCTCTCTTCCTCGCTTCATCTCTTTCGCGTTCGCGTTGTTTTCCGATATCCGGCCGACTCCGCGACTTGACCCGAATCGTAGCCATTTCAAAACGGACAGAAATATTTTATCGCTTCTTCAAATCGTCGCGAGTGACACATTTCACCTTACGGACACTTTACGTTTGGCAGAAAATTTTACACAGTTGCATTTAATAATAGCAAATTTACATTGTTTTACGAAACTTATTGATTTTTATACACGTACAAATAAATTATAGAGAAGCTATATACGTGTGTTTCCATCTTTTAAAATAAATTTAAGATCTGTGCGTTATATTTATTTTAAACAAAATTTATTATAAAGAGAAAATTGATACTATTGTATAAAATTAATGAAAGAATACATAAAAATAGAAGAAATCTTTCAAAATATATTTTTTTATTAAAATTTATATATTATTTAATTAATCAATTTTATTAATATTGAACTTTAGATTCGTTGCTCAAATCACAACTTCCGATAAAAATCGTCGGAAAAAATCTAAGTTTAATTTCAATATAAGTTCCTGGAAGAGGAATTCCGAGTTCTCAACGGAGCACAAAATTAGGCGGATCGTGGAGAAATCTTGAGGGACTGACGAAAAATATCTCTTCATATAAGGATTATTAAGATTTTCTCCTGATAATTTACCTCCTCTTGATAATGATTACGAAAGCGGTCGTTGACTTGATGCGAGGAATACCAATAAAGACTTTTTTTATCGAGACAGCGATCGCAAAAATGTGAGATGGTTATATGCTAATTATTAAAAATCGTACGACATTGTTGATATGACATTCTCGAAAACGAGATAATCACGAGTGAACGAGTCTTTAGCGCGACACTTTATAGGACACTTCCGAAAACGTAACACGATGAATCGTTTGGAGTTCACTTGTATACGGCAATTTATCAGTGAAAACCGACATGTAAGCCACATAAGAGCCATTGCCATTGATTTCAAGTGCAATGGATAGCTTTCCCGTCTTTGAGTTTTCAACACCCTCGGGATACTGAACCCTCCTACCTCATTAAGGAGAATACCCGTTAGAAAGAATATGGCGAAAAGCCATATCGATATACTTAGAAAAATAAGTATCGAGTACGTCCATCAGTTCGATAAAATTGCAGAATTTTTAATTATAAAATCAATGCCAAATATTTTATTCAACGCATAATTCCGCTAAAATATATCAAATGTTAATAAACGGTAAATTATATTCGTGATTATATCACATTAATTTATAATATTTATATTATCTCTAATATGATACGTTCAAACACATATATCACATGTATAATACAATTTTCACATCCGTTATCAAAATAAAATAAATGTTATTTTGCGACTTACCGATATAGAAAGTAATGTAGAACAGCAGAAATTGTTGGCCTCGTCTTTCTCTTGTCGGGTTGATCACATAAATCACAGACTCACATGAATAATTTCACTCACACAACACTCGCGAAAACGCAAATAATTACCGCGTTAACGATCACGTGCGAATTAATTATCAAAATACAACTATCGCATTTTGCATGCCATTCCATAAAATTAAAATAAAATATCATTATGTACATATATGATTTTCCATTACTTGAATCTCTTAATCCGATGCTTCGTATAAACACTGCAAATTTTCTTTCAATTAAAGAATCACGAATGGTATTTCTTTCGATAAAGAATTGCCATTTCGATATGCTTACGATTTATTGATTGCACAAGTGCAATTGATTGCTTATCACAATAATCAGAAAACATAGTAACATTTAGTTTTGTACTTCAAATCGCCTTCTCGAAGCGACTCGCTCCAAATTACTCGAGCATCAGTATAGAAATGACAGTGCGACGACTTTGAAAAGCGGCAGTGACGCGCCGTAAACAACACATGAAGGCCGCGCATACCAGCCGATGTATCATTTTCATAAAATGTTTAATATATCACAAAAGAAACATTATAGACTTTTTCCTTGCTTTTCGACAAACATTTGATAAGTTAGCTGTCATCAAATCTTTTGCTCTCTCCTTCGTGAATTTAATTTGACAATTCATATTAATTCATATTATATTGTACTCTTAATTTAAATTAAAATTCGTAAGCGAATTAATTCAGAAAATGCAAAACGCAAAATATCACGAAAAATTTAAATCCAAGCGTCGTTAAGAAAATAATCTATTTCGTGTTTTTCAAATTGATTTAATGGATTATTACCAGTTATAATAATTTTAATCATTTAAAATATTATTATAATTTTGATTTGTATTATCATTTTTCACTTTAATTAATTTTTATAATATCCTGTTAAAATATTTTGTTAAAATAATGTTTAAAGTGTTATGTAAGAAGAGAAATATTATACAATTATATAAAAAATTTTTACAAATTCCCGTATCTAATATAGTAATAGTATTTTAAATAAATATATATGTATGTAAGTCAGTTAAAAAGTAAAATGTTAAAATGTTTATATTTTATTAATACGAAGAATAATAACAAAAGAATTAAAAGTCACGTTAAAAATACGTCATTTGTTAAATATTGCCAACAGTTTAAAGTTAATTTTTAACGATACAGTATTAAATACAAAATAAATTCGAAAGCTAGATTTGCAGCAATTTATTTTAGAGATTTAATGATTCCTTGATGGGTACTACGATTTAACGTCCTAAGTTACTCTTTCCGGCGAAGCTTGCAAGTCGTCTTTAAGCTCGCCTTGCATGGTCAATTGCCCGAAAGACACTAAATTCTGGTCACGAACTATTTCGGTTAGAAACAGACCAAATGGCAATGATTTGCTGTAACGATCGTGCAAGATCTCGATAAATCAACCTCAGTCGTATTTCATTACTGCGCACGTTGTAACAACATACCTTTGAAGTATTGATATCAAACGATATTGAATTTAATGCCGGATATAATCCCTATGAAACAGTGATTTTATTCCGGATAGGATGGCATAAATTGCAAACGTTATTATGTAAAAGCGAACACGTCCTGTCGCACGGATCTCACGATTAAAAATATTTTCCGTCGTATAAATTCCAGTGACGCTTGCGGAAAGTCAATGCGCTCCTTATCGATCCGCGTTATAATTACATGTTCCTCTACGAACAAAATTATTCTTTTTCTGGAGAATTCGTATCTCTTACGAGAACCTAATAAAATTCTAAAATTTCAGCTCTTTTAAGTCCAATCAATTTTGCAAAACGTAAAAATCGAAATGGGCCATATGCTTTTACCTGAAATATCGTAACAGAACTTCTTATCTTTAGCCGTCTCCCCCGTTCGAGCAGGACGATCCACTTTATCGCGAAATGGGCGGAGGAACTGAGAGATGATCGGCGTGATGAATGAGCGTTTCCGGCCGCTGTCTCGACCAAACAAACTATTAATTCCACGGACGGAGTTAAGCATCGTAAGCGCGCTACGTTATATCATCCGTGAATCCGATTACGTATATGCTCGTAACTCCTTTCTTTCCACGACTCCGAAATCCGCTTGAAAACATTCATCCGATAGTAATATCGCGCTTTACCCATCGATTTATAACTCGGGAAATCGGCGATGCGAGCGAATACGGCTGCTATTGCTTGTGCTGCATCTCAGCATCTTTGTATAACGAATTTTAATCTGTTATGGATCATGGAATAGCTTCCAAAATCGCTGCGAAACGAACTAAAAGTCACTCATTTCCTGAGAAGGGTCAAGAAGAAACGTCACCTAGATCATCAGTTTTCTACTTATAAATACTTATAAATTTTTTGACGATTAACTAAAGATAAAATCTATGTTACAAAACCAACCGGGATGATTTTAGTTTATTCTGTATATTTCTTTGTTTTTTTAATTTTTAATTTCTTAAAAAATTATAGAAACCGTTTATGATATACAAATTTTATTTCCTTACTTTTGATAAAATTTAAAAATTATCTCATTTTTTTCCTTTTAAAATTAATTTATAAAATGTAGATTTTTCGCTCCGCTACATTCTGAGACTGACACGCAGTTAAATAAGTACGAAATAAGTACTTCTTGCTTATTAGAAAAGATTGATGGTTTCCAACCGCCTCTTAAGCGTGTCTGACCTACGCGTACTTTTTCTACTGCCGCGAACCGGAGAACGAACAAAGAAAAAGTGTCAAATGAAATGAAAGTCTCGCTAGTTAGAGGCATCACGTTGCGTAAAATTCTTATTTCTCGTCTGCTCATTATTATTCCTTTGCGTTACAGTTTTATCGCGTTGAAAGTCGCGCAAAGCGATTTGCGTTTTTTACAACTGTTCATTAAGTATTCTATTTACAAGTTTAAATGCAAAAGAAAAGAAACTCAATTAGGAAAAAAACCTGTATTTAATCGCGGATTTAGCTGTAACAAGGAATTGTTACGAGAAAATTTAGCTTCTTGACATTTGCTAAGATCAGAGATCGTTGGGAGAAACGAGATCATTATGGAAGATCGTGATATTTCATCACCCACCGCATCGAGGTGATTAGATCGGCTTATTAGGAATCGATACGCCGCAATGTCGTTCGCAACCTCAGGGTCAATTTGCAAATGGACGGAGTTCTCCCGCAGAAAATGAAGCCCTCTCACAAAGCTGTCCGATTTCCACCACGAGAGGACAATGCGACGTAATAGCTGCTGGTTGTAACAATACGTACAACTCTGTTCAACAACCAGCAGCTATCTTTCAACGGGTGCACGTGCATCGATGGACAATGCCAAAAGTAGCTTGCGCGGATGCTGAGAGCTATCGCGAAAGATGGCTAACTCGACGGACGATACGCAATATGATGCGTTCTCTTTTGTACCTCCTCCACTTTCGATCTGAAAAAAATGCATGCAAGAGACAACAATGCAGGAGAAGAACAATCAACAGCTGTGGATTAAAATCGAACGGCGGTCAAATTGTGAGTGTAAGGAGAAAGGAAGAAGTATTGGGAAACCAATAGTATAACTAGTAGTATAGCTGTATGTATGATGCGAATAACTAACATCCATGAGATTTGAATATCTCGGGTATTAAAGTGCCTGATTTCTCACAATCGTCATCAACTATAATCTGAAAAACGAGAATAATATGGAAATTATTCTTGTTTTTCCTACGCTATACGTCGAAACAAATAAGTTTCGCTTGTAAATTTTTCCTGATCTCGGAATTTTTCAGGCACTCAATAGATGGACGCATAATTCGTATTCGTCGTAAGCGGAGGGCACAATTGAATTAAATTATACGGTCATTTGTCGATTAACGAGCAAAAACCGAAGTATCTAGCGCAAGTTGACAAGTACGCTTTATCGATCGTGAATTTTCAAGTCGGAAATGCATTCCCTGCGACGTACACTGCGAGAATAAATTACGCTTCTTTCTCGAGTCGTAGTTTACATGATAATCTGATAAATAAATTTTCTAAAATTATCTTAGTTTCGATAAACTATTCAACTTTGTTTAAACTGCAAATTACACAGAGCTAAACTGTTACAAAACAAGTAATTTAATGTTTGAAACAATATTATTTTACATTAAATCTTGTTACAAAGAAAAAAATTAAAAAGTTAAACAAAAACTTGTTTATTAATTTTTTTTTTAATTCATCGATCATACGCTTTTATCAAGAGCTACTATTAAACTAATAGCATAATATTCTCTTCAAATGATCGCCTATAAAGGATATAAATCATACCTAATTCAAATTTAGTGACTTTCAGATGCATAAATCAGTAAACAGTTGCAGTAAATCACGTTTAAATCACATTACATCAAGGTGCGTTGGTATTAGAAATTCGAACTGCTATTACCTATATATTCAACGTATAGGTTCTAGCTTATCTGCAAAAGCCATTTCACTACCAATGTAATATGGTCGTCTAAAAGTCGCGCTTTAAAATATCACTGGAATTTACATTTAGCATTATTTAATTTACTTAATACAAAAAATGCGTACAATTTTATATAATAAATTATATATAATATATATATATATATATATATATATATATATATAAGAATATATATTCTGAAAACACTGCTTTAAAATAAATATAAACCGAAAAATTGTGCATAACAATTTTTATGCAAATCTTATTACATTCTCTTTAAATTTTTTTTCCATATTTA
This sequence comes from Tetramorium bicarinatum, assembly GCA_928718305.1. Lineage (NCBI taxonomy): Eukaryota > Metazoa > Arthropoda > Insecta > Hymenoptera > Formicidae > Tetramorium > Tetramorium bicarinatum. The sequence goes on along the minus strand of OV788322.1, from coordinate 4,474,041 downwards.
ATACATTTTTAAGCTTCTTTAAATTTTCCAAGGATTAAATGCAAGATACAAATGATGTGCATTTGTATTTTGCAAGGTAACAGGGAAATCAATGTCGCTCCTCGTGTCTTCTAAGAAACCGAGGAAATTACCCTATCGCGTCGGCAAGGCGAGTTCCGCTCGACGAAGCCGTTCGGTAAACTCACCGTGCTCTCGTAAATCGTAAGTTTTCCCCGTTTCGGTAACGACCTAGCTCGCCGATAAGAGCTCGCAAGCCTATTACGAAGCTTTTCGAGACGACGAGCGTCCGAAAGTTACCGGGCGGTCACGATGTACCATCACATTATATGCATCCTTGTGCGCAAATCTCGTGACAGTTTGAAACATTAGTTTACGCTCTCGATATCAGTAAGCGACCGTCATTAACACGTGTGTTGCTGCTTTATGACATTATGTCGTACAAGTTAAAATAGAGACTTGACAAACAGCTTTATTCTAATTACTAATCTCCTTATTACTAATGTATAAATTCTCGAAAGAGGTTTAGTACAAATATACTTTATTTATTGCAAATATTATTAAAAGTGTCATAATTTATTTAAATAGATATTTATCGGATAAATATATTTTATCGAATTTCTTCTTCTTAAAACGGTATATGTAGAATCGTAAAGTTTAATTTTTATGAAAATAAAATCTTCTACCCTGGAACTTTGAAGAATTTAAAAGTAAGACAAAACGAAGAAAGAAAAACAATGCTACAAATTGAGAAGTTAGACTGTACGAACTTTACACATATAAAATTAAGGTAGCTTGAACTCGTTCTTTAATAATTAGATTATAATTATAAGTTCGTGCTTTATAAAAAATTTTTATATTGAATTGAAATATTCTATTACATAAATTTAAGTTGCATTAAGGAGATCTAAAATTATTTTCATATTTAATTTTTCTGTCTTCTCAAATTTTTTTAAAAAGTCTTTCTCGTCTTTTTTAATAACGCGTAACATAAAATTTCTTTTTCAATTCCAAGATTTATAAAGTTTTCTGTAACATAGAATTTCATATAGATTCTATTTCAGATTTAAATTAATTTTCATATATCCTAATATTAGAATTTTTTATCAAAATGTCACAAAAATTTGCAACTTGATTTTCTAAAATTCGTTCCTAAATTCAGTTCCTACATTCTCAAAAAATGTTCTTTATCGAAAGTGTATTAAACTGCTGGGTCGACATTCTCCAATTTATCAGAATGGTTACGATTTAAACTTGTAAACACAGAGATCGGAAATTTCGATCGTGTCATCTGCAGACGACAGCCTGCGAGAGGCAGGAGTTCGCTTGCAAACTTGCAAACGCGAGAAGTCGCGTGCTTTTCAACACTGGTTTGCTCAGGACGAGATCGGCAATAGAGCCGGAAGTCCGCTCGATGTACGGACGCGGTGAGCTATAAAACGCGTTATTCGGTCGCCCGGTGGATATCTGAACTTATTCGTATGTTAATATATTTCCATGTTTGGCGACCAGCCAACTCGATTGGCCTCAAAACCGTCCGTCGTGCAAACCGCGTATCTCAATGCATCGATGCATCGATGCGTCGCACCATTTACGACATACACACAGAATCGTCAATGCATGTATTCATAATCAACAATATGTATATCAGTAAATTAGTTAACAATTTCTTGTAATAATTATTATAATAATAAACTTTTGATCAATATTATTATTCAAGAATTGATTAATTTTTTACTACATATTGATACCTTAAATTTAAACTATAAAACTAATAATTTTCTGATACTTTACGATCAGTAATACTCTCATTCTTTTTTACAAAATAAATTATATAAATAACGAAAATAGAATTTTTTATCAGGAGTTGAAATTACTTATCAAAGTAAATGTTTGGAAAATTATAAGTGTAAAGCATTTGCATTTGCAAAAGTAAAAATTATTTCTATAAAATATAGAACAATGGTTTTACTTTAAAATAAATGTTCCAAACTAGATAAAAACATTTAGCTTTCATTTATGTGACTCTATTTATAAATTATATTTATAGATTATTAAAATCATTTTATTGACGCTTTGTTATCAAGAGCTTCGATGCACCGGATTTATGCGGGCACGGTCGTACGCGTTGTAAATGCAGCACCCTTGAATTCGGCACCGTTTGCACGAAATCGGAGCAAGGATATCCGTCCAATTTGCCAGACCGACATTTATTTACCCGCTCGAAGTGGACTAGTCGCAATCGCGGCGCCTACGACGACCATGGGCCGGCAGAATCGTTTAAATCACGATAGTCGCGTAACGCAAAATGCAAATCGGGTTTATCATTACGACCTGGCCGGATATCGGATCGCCGACTACGGGCCGTCGATTCGTATGTTTTACTGTTCGGTGTCCACGCTTAATGCCTACACGGATCAGCCATCTCAAACGATCAATCCACGTGAATTACGACGCTCGTCTCAAAAGAAGTGAAAAAATATATCATTTCAATATTGTTTATCTAACTTAATTATCATTTAACATTCTACTTCTCGAAGTATGGGAATGCAAACGCTGAATTCAGCGATCTCACCACTCTTGATAACAATTCCGGAATTTCTCTTCCATTAAGATGCTCGGAACTACATTGTGACTTCTAGAAACGTTGTCTCTACCATCTATTAGAAAACTTTTGATTGAGAAAAAACTCTATTGCTATGGTGCTACGTTCTACAAATCTAGATTTTTGTCATCGTTGCATTTTTTTCGAAGGTTAAATCGATATCAAGAAATTATCATTATGTCACAACAATATGTCACATTTAAATCCCCTAAGACATATCCTTCGGGGAATTGTGGATAGATCATTCTTCAATCGTATTCTATGAAATGATCAAAAAATCGCATATAAATATAGATTTGTATATAAAATAGTAAAAAAATAACAGTTTTTGAATTTTAGATTTTTTTACACTTTTGTGATGGAATGTGTACGAGTAATCTTCGAAAACTAACAAATACCTATCGAGTGATTGAATCTCGAGTCAAAACCAACTCAGGCGAATACAATTGTAATTGTAAAAGATTGAAAAAATATAACTTATTCTCATTATTTTATCATTTCTGTTATTTTGATATTAACGCTTTCTAAAATATATATAAATTTTCATGTAAAAGAATTTGGAAAAATCCTTCTCGAGAAGTGTCATATTAATTAATAATGAATAAATAATGGATAAAAGGTGCTTATATGTTTGCATCATTAATTAAGGGTCAGGTGGTGTCGGGATAAATTCATTCTAATTGGTAGTGCATGGTATTATAATTGCAATAGCAATAATGCTCAACCGTTCGCATCTGTTACCGTGCGCAGCTATATGCAGATATAATATTTATTATCCAAGGTTTTTACCACCGACGCCGGATCAGGTTATTGTCGTCCCACTTGGAAATTATCCAGAATACGACACTTACCGTTTTAAGCGAGAGATCCGCAAAGAATTATGGCTACAACACGTGGCCAATGGGCATCGCTATCCGCAGAGTCATATATTTGCGTTAAGCCCGCTCCAATCTCGCGCTTCCGAAACTGTTAAAATCTGTGCGTTCCATGACAGAAAATCGATTTGTGAATTATGTCGAGCTCGCATGACACGCCGTTTCATGTAGATCCCAAAGAAAAACTTCTCCCCTTAGGTTGCGAGGATGGATTTGAAAATGGTTACACGAGATTTCCAATTGATGTACAAAAAAAAAAGGAAGACAAATATGTCCTGCTTATTATACAAATATGAAATCGGGGAAAGAAACATTTATCTTCAAGGAAAAGAAAACATTTTTCTTTTTGAACTTATCCGCTTTGTAATAAATGTTAAAAACAATTTAAAAATAATAATACTATCAGAAAAGCCAGAAAATGTGCAACGTAATTGAGCCGCAGATTTAGAACCGGTGGTAATTTGTTTTGTCTCCCTTCGCCCCTTTAACCGTTTTACGTGCAAGTAAACTTCAATTATGCAGAAAAATGTTTCCGTTTATCTTCTCGGAAAGCTAAGTTATATTTCGTTGCTCTTTAATTTATATTATGATTTGTATCGGAAATATTGGCCTAAAACGAGTATTTTCTCTATATCTTTTTACAATAAATAAAATATTATTTAACAAAAAGATTTATTTCCTGATATATTTTGGCACTAACGAGTTTTTTCTATATCCAGTGTTCTTCACTTATGTGTTATATAATTCTATTTGTGGCAGGTGAGTTTTCCCAGAATACAATAGAATCTCTTTCGTTTTCTCTCTCGCATTTTCTTTCTTTCTTCCGTTTCGCGCGACAAACCGCTGGCACGCTCACCGTGCTCGCATTTCTGCTGGGTCAGTTCTTCCCCTTTTCGTCCTGACCTACATCTCGGAGGCGCCTCCTCGTAAACCATCGCACGAATGTCCAATTCCGTTCTTCCCGGCCGTGAAGCGTCTATGATTCACTACGCGTTTTATCGCTTCGTCCTTTTACACCGGTAACGCACAGGAGATGCGAATGCATAATTTCTACAGTTTGTATTTCCTTCTTTCTGCTAAAGAGGCCTGCAAAGATCTCATAAAGTTCGCGAGCTAGGCTGAAAGGACTGTAATGCGTCCCACATAAACGAAGAAACGGCAAAAATGGAGAGAGAAAAGGAAACAATTTAGATTCAGTTATAATTCCGTATACGCATGCGTTTGTATATAATCAGCGATAATCGCATTTCGGAATAAGGGACATTCTCTCCTTTCTATTAACTAAGCCGATCCGGCCTCTGCCACTCCTCTGTTACTCCGAGATTATTTAAGTCCGTAATAACAGAGCCACCGCCGTCGCCGTGCCTCGCCCGTTGTACCTGTTTTCGGCGACAGCTACGAATGCCATCCTCGGCACCCTCTCACCATCTCATCCAGTGTGTTCCGGGTGCGCATACACACGCCGAAATTTAATTACTCTCCGCGCGGATACCCACCGAAACTCCCCTTCAGACCGTAATAATTTCGTCGGAAGCCCCGGGTAATGCCGAGAACGAGGAGTATCTGGGGAAGTCGCCCGCCCTCTTCGCTCTCACCTGAGAAATTCGCCGAGACCCGGTATATTCTAATCCCCCGCTTTCTCGTCTTCCGCCGCGCTTAATCCACACCGTTGTCTACTCTGCGTGTTAGGGACGATTAAACGAGTTCTCATTTTTATAACGGGACCCCCCTAGTAATAAGAGCTGTACAGTAATGCTTTCGCAATTAAATTTAATTCCAGCATCAGCGAAAATAAACATCGTTGTGCTTAAGTGTCGTCGTATCGAGATAATTAATGTCCTAATATTTGGATAAATAACAAGGACTCTCGATAATGAAATTAACAAACGACAAGCACAAAAGAGCTTGTTCAACGCGGTTGACGTAAATTAATATTATACCGATTCTTAATAACTACTGGAGTAATTATTAGAGATAATGTATGTAAAAATGTAACTTTAGGAGACGAAACAAGGTCCATTTCTGAAATACCAAATATAATTAACGAAATTAATTTTGAACATCTTCTAAATATCAACTTTATAATCATAACCGACAATGTGCCGTCTTTTTCGTGCAATTTATATTTAACATATCATTTTCGAAAAAAACTGAATTAATTTGACAGTTTGAAACTTTACTTTTTTAAACGGAGAAGGAAAAATAATATTTTTCTTTGAGAATCAGCGCTCCTTAATTCTTCGGACTGCGGTTTGGAAAATGTTGTAACGGAGGCACGTGCTAAAATTTGAATACGGCGCGACTTCTTTTTATCAAAAGCAACAAAGTCCTGTAACGCGAGTCACGTACGACCTAAATTACCCGCGTGCACAGCATTAGAATTACTCCAAATGCCTGAAGCCACATGCCGATTACAAGTGTAATGTCGTAATATGTTGAGAAGATAAAATGAGAAAACAAGAAGAGTGAAACGCGAAATATCTCGCGAATATATCCATAGTAGCATTATTACCAAAAAGATTTACGATACGAATTAATAAGTCTATTAACACTAATTATACTACTCTTTATTTTATTTCCATTCTTTATTTCATTTCTGTTTAACTTTAGAAAAATTTTTTTATATTTCATATATTTTTAATAAATTATAAAATACTTAATCTTTATATTTATTCGTTCTCATGTGACAATGTTGTTATATTTCTCCAGTGATGTAAATCTGCGGTTTTGACAAATTGTAAAATTATTATTAATTCGAGAGTTCATTTACATATGCGTAATTTACTGTAATGAATACTATAATTTACTATAATGAGAATCATATTATACTTATTGTACATATAGTGTTATTATTACACGATTAAATTGCGGGCAATCGCTTCGCAAATCTATGTAATTAATACAAAATTCCAATTTCTCTGATTTTTAATGTATAGCAGTAAATATTTAAAAAGTCTCATATGAATATGAATAATATGAATTAATGCCAAGATAAAATAACTCTGATAAATTATAATTATTATTAGTTATGATTTTAAATACAACTAAGATGAGTCCCAAATCTAACAACAAGCCTAATGATAATTCCTATCATCGTATGTTTTCTTTTCTTCAAGCTAAAGCTATCCTTTTACAATTGCCAAGATGCGTTTTTAAAAACACGTGCAACATTACCACCACCAAATGTGTATGAAGGAGATGACTAGAGATTTGCATAATACGTTTTTACATTACACCCTGACATCTTTTACGTAAGAATCGTTTCATACGTAAAATGACCTACAACGTGCAATGATATTTTGCATTATTCAGTAGATTCTTACAATAGTCTTTTCAGTCTTAATGTGCACGCAACTTCCGTTCCATCTGCTTATATCAAGTTACTCTGTAAGTTCATTTTTAATATATCATACGATATGCTTATCTTAAAGAAATTTTATAACAAAATAAAAAGACATATTCAACATTAAAAAAAGTTATACATTTTTTCATTTGATAATCTTAAAATTAGATTTTTTCCTTTTTCTATGTATAAAATTAATTGAGATAAATATATCCTCATAAATGCATAAAAATTTAAAGAATAATTTAATGCATTCTAATCTAATGTATTCTATGTTAATGAGGGATTTAAATCAACTCTCGAAAAGTGAGAATTTGTAGCGAAAATGTGTCGGAACGGCTACGCGTAATCGTGACAAATATACTTCGGAAGTATGATATATAGACTAGTCCAAAAGAGAAAGAGGGTGCCTTATTGTGGTCACGTACATCAAGGACCGTATGAGTGCCCACATCGTATCCTCCCTCTCCCGTCGACCCTTCTCGACGCATGGACCTTGTCTCGGATTCTAACTAGGGCAGTAATTTTCCCCAATGCTCGCCCACTACCATTTCCTCCACACACTCAACCCTCGCCTCCCTCTTTTGGCGCCCTCACTTATCTCGACTCGCGCCGCGTGATCTCGTCGCGTGCAAAGGGTAGCATTATATATCTGGCTACCAGACACGGAGTAACAGACGATGATTCGCTAATTAAAGTCATAAGCGGTTAATTTATCATATCACCACCCCAATAACCACGTTTGTATGTTAAGTTGTGTGTTAAATTGCGTTTTGAATGCAAAAGCTCTAATCTCTAAATAATTATGTAGTATTATTGTAAATTTGTAGATATGTAAATATAATAAATCTCTAAATATGCGTAAAAGTTTACTTTTGAAGTTTAAAGAATAAGAGATATTATTTTTTCTCTTAGCATAAACTCTAAAACCATCTTAAATTTAAATAAATATAGATCGCATATATAAATACGAAAATAAATTTTATATTGACGAATCAGAAAAACTCGCATTACTTTAATTATTATATTTATGTAATAGTTAATAATCAATTTTGGCTCAAATAATGATACTCGAGAAAACATCTCGTAATGTTACATGTTAAAATCAAAATAGCAGTTTCAGTAGAACAAACGTCGAAGCGTTAATTAAAGTTTCTTAATATATTACCACGAAATTAAATTATCATTTAATTAATACATAATTCAAGCGAATACTGCAATTAATTACAAACTACATATTAAATTCGCATTACCGCGTTTAATTTCCGTTTCCTACTCTGCTTGAGAGACATATGTAATTTTAACTAATATTTAAAAATGTTCTGGATACAATCCAAAAATAATAAGCAAATACTATAAACGTCTCAAAAAAGTATTAATAAAGAATAAAAATTTCAATGTAAATTAATGTAAAATTTAACTTATTTAATATTTAATATTTTGTAATTTTTGATATATTAATTATAAGTAATAACTGTAGAATGAGGTCTAGTTCGAAATGTTTGCAAATCGTTTTAATTAAAGTATATCGCACAATTTAAAAAAATAAATGTTAAGTTTAATGTAATTTTTAATATAGTTTGGAAAAAATGTACATATATGTATATAGCAAATTTACATATATATTTACTTATCATATGTTATAAGAATTAATATAAATAATTACGGAATATATATTAATATAAATTAATTATTTGAATATCAAATATTTTAATATAAATGACTTATATAACTCTACCATTAATTTTTTATTTTTTCTTTTCTTTTTTAAATTAATCCTTATATTATCATATCTGTAAATTTAGAAAATCTCTTTTTATTTTAACTGTGCGGAATACTTTAATTAAAACGATTTGCAAACATTTCGAACTAGAGCTCATTCTACTTATTACTTATAATTAATATATCAAAAATTACAAAATATTAAATATTAAATAAGTTAACAACAATAGCTTTCATGTAAAGCTATTGTTTTCGAGTTTCTTGTCTTGATCGTACATGTTTACATGGCGTTGAAACAAATTTCGTCGTTTCGTGCGTTACGATATCGCCGTTTCCTTCCATATCCAAAGTTCAATGAGGTCTGATCATATCAAACTCAATAACATCGTGCTGCGGAGTATGAAAATATCATATGTGAAAGATTCTCTTTCATTTATATGCAAACAACCGAAATGAAGAAATATACAGAGCTATTTTCAAATTCTACAATATTATAAAAAAAGTATAATTAATCTTAAGTTTAACAACATTAATAATGCTAAGAACAATAATTATAATACATCAGGTTTTCACACACTAACTGAATTTACATTTTATTTTTCTTTTGCGTAATGAAATTGCATACCAAATTTTCGAATATACTAAGCGAGCTCAACTCTCTCGCTTTAAACAAGTATCGCACGCACAACGCTCGTAAGTTCGAACGACATGTCGGCTATTCATACCAACTATTCATACCTCATTTCTTTATCCCATTCATGGCTCTACCTCGGCCTATCCTTTCACTTCTTTTTCCACGTCGTGCCATAAACCTCCCGGCACATTTAGGAAATAAGTCCCGCGTGCAAGAACATGGCGCGGTGCTTTCAGGAGAGTGTTTCTAGCAAGAGAGGGCAATGAGCCTCGGCGCGATGTAAAGTCCCGAGGGCTAATAATATCCCAAAAGCGTACATAGGAGGATATAAGACCGAACACACGACGTGTCAGCGATCCCGACGACGAAGAGATTCGTGTTTATCAATACAATAGATGCGACGATATGCTTGCAATATTTGTGAAAAATACGAAGAGGACGTATGCAATCGCAGTTCGTATTCTGAAAAGGCACCATATCCTTGCCGCTCGCCGAATCGTCACGTTTCTGCGATTTATTTCGATATCGGCGAAATAAAATAGTTTGAAAAATATCGGGATTCTCACTAAGTTCGCAATGCTTGTCGTCTGCAATTTGGTGCGCGATCGTGAACGATCTACCAACAATTTCATAATTTAGAACGTGATTTCCCGAGAACACGAAAACACGCGTTTCCGAAGCGGCCAGAGTCCATCATCAAAGAAACTGCAATCTGCACTTGACCTGCGGAATACGCGCAACTTGCTATCTGACAAGCGAATATTTTGCCTAGAGCATGGAAGCTGCGGAAAGGAATTTTACGCAAACACTTATTTAAATGGGAAATGCTCGCAGAGAAAGAGTGGAGCAACTTCCTTTGCGCGTTTACGAGGAAAAAAAGTATCCAAACGGAAATACAATGCGTGGATCTTTATACGTGCAATACGAGACGCACGTTTGCCGACCAGAAATTTTTATTCCGGATTTAACGGAAGAATGAGTCGTACCAATAATTTATTCGCGGAAATAAATTTGTGCCCGATAATATAATAAGATGTCATAATTTATTTATAGTGTGTAATTTACATTTAACGTAATTTACATGTTCGAATTTATATTTAACGAAAAAGCCTCTTGTTTCCATTAGCAATCACTTGCTGCCATATTAACAACTAATTAAACGCAACGCGTGTGTACGCGATGTTCCAGCTTTCCCATCAGCGTTTTACTTACATAAAAAAACTCATATCTTTAACAAGAGAAAAAGAGTCTGATTTTAGTCTACTTCTCCGTTCGAACGCGAACACTCTCGTCGTACTTAACATTGAAAATGAAGCGAACAGAGAGACATCACTGTCAAAATTACTGTCAAATATCTTGAATCTGAAAAATGTCGAGGCAATATCTGCTGAGACTTCTCGAAATCGTTCACGTCTGCAAACGACTGATATTAAAGTTAAAATTTTCCATTCAATAAACGGAGATCGGGGGATGCCGAGAAGGTTTAGCGCGGAGATTTCGCATCGCTCGCGGGCACGGTCTCGCAGGGCGAATGCGATACGCCCATCGGGAATTCCCGGCGCGGCGCGGCGGCTGTGTTGCAGACATCGGACCCATTGCAAATATTGAAAAACGGCAGTCACCTGTTCTTTCCAGCGTAATGAATGCTCGTAAAATATTACTCGCTCCTACGCGCCTTTCTCTTCCACCCGCCGTTCGGAATGGAATGCAATTTCTCCGTCGCTATTTTTCGGCAACGTTTATCAAAAGACTCAGGCAGGTCGAAACGCCGCTAATTGAATTCGCAAAATTTAATGTTTTAATTAACTCTCTCACGCAACGATACGATTTCACTTGTGTGATCGGCCGTCCCTTAGTCCTCACCTATTCGCGAATTTCCATAGCGAAACTGTTCTTTGTACAACGCTCGGAAGCCTGCATTGTCATGGAAATAGAAACTTTTTTTGAGAGGGAATTGTTTCTGCCATAGTACAATATTGCAGCAAGTAATAAAAGAGTATTATATGATCATTTTTGTCAAGCGTATAACAAATTTCCTTTTTTAATTCATTGCCCAATTAAATCTGCATTTTTTCAATAAACAAAGTGTTTGAGGAAAAAGTTTTTTATTTTATTGAATAAAATAAGTTAGTCAGATATTTTATGAAGGATGTGAAATAAATTGCTTTTATAAGTATCTTATTATGTTATATTTCTTTCTGGTTATCATTGATTCACTGGCTAGATATATTTTCTGTGGAAACGAATTTAAATCTTGTCAGACATCAAAGTAATAGCAGTATTTATGTCAAAGTAGAGTCTAAAGGAACGCTCATTCTAATACCCAAAGCAAAGTCGTCGGTTCATTGCGATGATAAACTTTTACCGCAAAACACATGCTACGCGACTGGTGCCACAATTTCTGCAGCAGACTCTCGCTACTTTTATCTCTTTCTTTTTTTTTTCAGAACGCGGTAGAGTCGAGAAGTAACGAGAACGTCGGCGTATAGTCGGTTTAATTAAAGTACAGCGGGCACGTAGTTTAACGCTAATGCGGTCCGCTGTAGAGGGAAGAAAAAAAAATAAAAGTATGGCAGGCAAGTTAATTGTTTGTCACTTCTTGCACTTATTCAAAACGAGCGTTAAAATCGAGGACGTGGGGTCGCCATTTCGCACCGGAATCCAAAGTCTAGTAATTTCTCCAACGGACATCGTTTTAATATTTTGTAAAAAGTCTATCTCGATTCCCGCATATTGCGGTGAAACTTCTGCGAAAGTTCTAAGAACACAAAAAGACCGCGAATACGAGACGCGCTGGTATTAAATATTTTCACATAGACTCCTTTAACAATTTTCATTTCCTAGGAGCTCGCATCTGCGACCCGCGGCTGCGTAACACTCAGGCGTATGAATATTTACATTAAAGTAAGTCGGAACCAAAAAAAGTAGGAGAAAGCAAAGTACTTATCACGTGGAATATAAAAACTGCCGCGATATTTATTACGACATTATAGTGCGCGATAGAACGTTAAAATCAGAAGTAATTTCTTAATGTAAAAAGCACTTTTAATTAACTAAAATTCTGCTGAAGCACAATATAGTTATAACTACATTGCAGATTAAAATTTTATTTATTTTTACCTCTGGAGTAAAAGTCTCTCGGTTTTAATTGTCTTTTTTTAGGTGAAACACTCTTAGCATCTTCGCTAAGACAAAATGGCAAACCGTCAAAATATTTTAAAAGCAAAAAGACTTCATGTAAATTTAAACAGCACATCGTAACTTTCATCTTATCTGTCATTCAAGCAGAATTACCGCGATTTAACACACAACTGAAGTTGCGAGCTTTATTCGACCTTCGCATACGCGGCATATTCACTCGATTGTAACTCGCCTAAATTGGAGGTTAGCCTAAATTGCGAATCGAATAACCGGTATCTGATTGGAATCAGATCGGCTGAGTAATTTCTTTGATAGAATAAACGGACGCGCGCGCGTATCGGGGCGCAGCGCGGAATTATGTATCTGTATCGATATGCGTTAATGACACAAGTGGCTCACCGCCGTGGCTGCTGAACCTCGTCCGCGCTAAACCGCTGACCTGCGTGTATACGTAGCAATTCGCGGATGGTGAAGATCGTGGATGTGGGCGCCATAGTACATGAGCTCCTGGCATTCCTGGCATTCCTAAATCGGAGGTCAACCCGAATCAGATTAGATCGGTATGGAGGCATGGAGCTTGTCCGGGAATTGGAATAGCTTGCTCGCTGGCAACACGATGATCGAAGCCACTTATCGATCGGCGGTTTCGAGATGGCTGCGCGAATGCGAGGTAAAAAGTTTCAATTCAAAATTCAAAACGTTACAAAACGTAAAAAAAGTGGGCGAAGACGCGGTGTTTACAGTCTGAATGTTTGCGATTTCTCAAAAATATCTGAAGCTATGCAACGAATCCCGAAAATAAAATTTAATAAAAGTATATTGAGAATTATTCACAATATTGATTACATTTAATTGGAATATGTGCGAAATCGAACTAGCTATTTTTATGGAAATAAAAGCAAGTCGTTTGCAGTATGTTCTCTTTCTCTTTTTTAACTTATATATATCATAATAATTATATTTTAACTTATCACTCGTTATATGAATTACGTATGTTAAAAAATTTACCTTCTATAAACAAGAAACTTTTCATTTATTATAAAATCTAATTTTTATCCTAAAAATCTTTGTCCTAAATCTTTATCATCAATGTGCTACGTTACATTCAAAAAATCTCGTAATCCCGGTCGAATAAAAGAGAATCCCAACGAATAAAATTTCCTAAAAATAAAATTTAATAAAAGTATATTGAGAATTGTTCACAATATTGGTTACATTTAATTGGAATATGTGCGAAGTGGAAATAGTTGTCTTCATGGAAGAGCAAGTCGTTTGCAGTATGTCCTTTTTTCTTTTTTAATTCATATATCATAATAATTATATTTCAACTTATCATTCGTTATATAAATTACGTATGTTAAGAAATTTCCATAAAGAAGAAACTTGTAAAACTTCTTGTAAAATCTAATCTTTATTCTAAAAATGTCTGTCTTAAATCTTCATCACCAAGGTGCTACGTTACATTCGAAAAATCTCGTAATCCCAGTAGAATCCGTGGTAATATGTCGACAACTTTCGTTTCGCTGAAATCGTCCGACGAATTCTTTTTGTCCCGAGTCGTCGTTGAATATTCCCCGGCATTACGCGCGATGCAAATGATAAAGAATTTACATTTTCCTTAATTTGCACAATAATGGCGGCGTCACCTCTCGACCCTGTTCCACTCGCGACTCTTCCGTGAGAAAACTTCCCCGTCGCACTACGACTTCTCATTGAATTTCCTTGGAACATTCGCGTTATTCCCATCCCTATAAGACGCAGTAGTAGCACTTGACGTAGGGGCCTATATCATAAACATATTTTATACCGAACAGTCATAAAGATATATGATTATTATACTCATTCCATAGGATGCAATAGTAATGACAGTAAAATTGTATACATGTTGATCAATAGCATCAATAGATTATAAAATAAATTTTTAAATTATTTTTATATTATATATATATATATTTATTTAAAATTTTTTAAATTTTTTTTTAAAAATATTGACCTCAGATAATAAAAAAAATTTATATCTCTTTTATATGTGATGTACTAGTATATATTTTTTGGTTTGTAACATCTGTTTGTAACGTTCTACTTAGATAAGTTTGTTTAGATAAGCACGTTATCTTGTTTAATGACATTACTGTCCATACTGACAATGAAAAAGGAAAACGTGTAACAAACAGAATTTTGATCTTAACTTCAAATCTTCTTTGAAGCAAGAGCGGTAGGATTTAATTAGATGCCAACTTGGTCGTGATACACGGAAGATATTTTAAATTCATGAACCCCGCAAATTAGGCTTGAGACCGTGTCTTGCTAGAGTTAACGGTAGTCCGCGATGTACTTGGCTCGTGTAACTTTCGCGAACGTTTCCTGCGTTGCATAATAGCAACTTAAATCGTTCCGCCGCCGTGAACGAAGCGGAAAGTTTTGGGAACTTCACGGAGTGGTATTCATTTGCGCCTGAATCTTATGGCTGTTTCGTGACCGAAATACCAGACCATAAAATGGGCAAAAGAATTGACGGAGCTTTATCTCTCTTTCGTACGACTCGTTGTTAAACGAACTCAATTATGATAGCGCGCGAGTTATCAGATCCCAGATTATTTCCACGAACATTGCATTTTCAAGCTTGAATTCGCTTTAGAAAATACCTCAGTTCTCGTTAACTTTTGAAAATGGATAAAAAAAAGCAATCAATTGTTATTTCAATTGTTAATCGTTAAAATCAAGGCAGTACCGAACATTTAGCAGCAAAGCCATTACGGTCAAATTTCAGAATCCCCTAACGGACCTGTACATCACCCCCCAAGCGTAGTGCCACGACAACGGCACCGGTATTTACGTAATTATTGGACCGGGCGTTTGCTTTGTGGCTACCTCAACGGATGCCTCTCGAGTGCATGCGTCATCATTAGACCGACCATGCTACTCTACGTTATATCAACGACCATTTACCTACATCTTTAAGCTACTTATTTCAAAAAGCAGTAGAAATTCATTTCTGAGAAAAGTATAATTTTCATTAGAAATTGTGATATAAATCTGAACAAAAAGTCTATCAATAAAGCTAATTTACGATTTTCCATGCAAGATGTGTAAAAAATAATATTTTCTATCTAAATAATCTGAATTTATTATAAAAATTTTTTAATTTAAAATAAACAAACGTTGATGGTGAGAAAAAAATGAGAGAAAAGAAAATTATCAGATTTAAATTTATTTTAAAAACAATTAAAACTTTACACTTTATTAATAACGTAATCTGTAGAAATTCGAAAATAAATTCAGCATGTTTGATACGTAAGAATACATTACATCAGCAATATCTTTACTTACAATTGGCATAACTCTTTAAAAGAAACTTGTCATGCATTGTAAAATCGAAATTGGAAGTTTAAGAGTATATTGGCGCATTAATAATTTAGATGATGTAGTTCAAGAAGCAAAAGTTTCTACCTTTAGATTGTTCTTAGGAATTATTTTGCCGTATTTGCTACTCATAAAGAAACCTATTCCATGCATAATACATGCGCATTATAAATAATACCATATCTTAGCATTTACTTTTTATTTCGTCTTATTATCTCTCACTTATAAAATCTCAAATATTAACTTGTAATGGTTAACGGTTCTCAGATAAAAAACTGTGGGGCATTAAAAAATTATTTATTAAATTGTTTCACTTGCTGTGGAATCATCTGCTAGCTTATAACTAATTTTTTCACCAGAAAAATTTGCGTGTATTTAGTCGATTAACTTCTTGATAAAATAAACAAACTGCTAATAAAAAGAATGTAAAGTATCCACATTAATCTATCTGCTAATTAAAAATACTAATTAAAAATATTTACATAATTCTTTCACTAACATGCTCTGAAAAGAAATAAATTTCTGGGCTTATACTCTTTCTATCTCAGACTTTATAGACTTTCATATTGCAAAGTGCGTAGATCAACTAGACGAGAGTTATTCCCGTCCTATCTAATCCTCTCTTCGAGATGCGAACGTGCCGTCGCGTAAATGAAAATCATTTCGTGTAAGATAAACGACGTGACGCGTTATACATCAAGCATCAAAAGGGATAAACGCGGCTCTTAATCCATGAAAGTGGCGAGGAACCGGTATTGCTTCTCGATATGAATATCTAACGGCTGTACTCGGTCTTCTATAGTCCGAGTTACGGCCGCGCGGATGAGTATGCAGGTTGGTCCAGTAGTAATGGAAAGCCGCTGATCAGCCCTTAGTACGACAGTATTGCAGGTCATACACAGGATTATGCACTTTAGCATGGTTAATGCACCAGGAGGTGCATGTTAGACCGGATTAGCATATCGATCTAATAACGATATCTGGCGAAGAGCTTAACACATCTGAAATCCCTTAGATTTCCTCTATTCATTTTTAAAAATTTTCTTTACAGTCTCTCCTCAAATTTCTTTTCAGACAAAATGTACACGATTTTTACTTCAGTCTGTGACTTCAGACCATGATATGTAATATTTTCTATTCAGTTATAATTGTCATAACAAATTTATAAATGTGAAAACATATAATTAAGATATATCTTTCTCAATTTGAGTTACATATATAATTAAGTTAAGAGTTGTACATTTATAATTAATTAAAAATTAGCAGCACGCTCAGTAAGAGTTCTGGATTCTCTCTTTCTCCCTCTCTCTCTGTCTCTCTCTTTCCTTGCTATTAACAGAAGAGTAATATTATATATGAGATCCTGTAATTGTAGAACGTAACGTAATTAGAGACGAGTCAACGAGATTGACACGATCGTGCTGAGCTTAATCGAGCTGTCTAAGGGACGAAGACGAGAGTCAGACGACAGATGATGGAAATCATAATGAATCTCGTCGTTTCGCCTCCGTCGCTCAGGAATGTGAAATTACTGCAAGAACCTGTCTAGCACGCTCGCTAATATATATCAGTGACTTCGATCTTCATTAATCTTCCACCCTTGATCGATCTTGAATATCTGCCGTTCTTCCGAACGCAATTTTCTTGTTTGCCGCTAACATAATCTAGCTTGGAGTCAACTACAATAATTTCCGCAAAATCATTAACTCATTACGGGGCGGTATTGCAATTTTAGCATTTTCTTCGTATCTAGCAACGATTAATTGCAACTTTGACATCTTGAAACAATTTATTTCTCTTTGTTGCGCGAGACTATGCACTTTTTGCCCTACGATTAAGCATTCGAATTGTTGTGGGTATCACAATTGACACCCGAGTTGAGTAGCTTTTCGTGTAACACATTCACGATGATCCGATATCTCTTCTTTCAAGTCTTTAGCAGACGCTTTCACCCTTTTGCTTCCTTCTCCCGTCGCGTGCTACCTATTTCCCCTTTCGCTCATTGATCAAACACTATCTGTTTATCCCTACTTCTGGAACCGGAATTCCTCCGCGATAACCACCCCGGGCAAACACCAGCGTGAAATACATCCTTCAGCACCACGACGCGCCCTAATGCCGATGTAGAAGCGTCAAGTGGGTTATCACGATAATGACGATCAGTAAATGGGCCACATCGTGCCTGCAAATGCTCGCGATTGTGATTAATTACGAAACATCTAAAAACTTCTAAGAAACGTAAAAAGTTAATACACAAAGTTAGAACGACCAATTAATTGAATTAAAGAACTTTTAAGAAGTAAATTCAAGAACTTAGAAGTTATCGCGAGTTTAACATCGGATCCCGCGCTATTTAGACAAGAGATGAAACTCGACTATGAAAAGGATTATATAAATTTAGGAGAAGCTATTGGCACACCGGCTTTCACTATTTAGTCCGGTCTCATGCAATTAAACACGTATAAGCATGTATGCAATAAAACTGACAGCTAATTCTTGCAAGTAATAGTAAGCTTAGTCGGTTATATCTTTACCAGACGAGCACTTATTGAGAGTACTCGTACATTCATATACAAACGCGAAGGGCACGCTCCTTGTAAACGTTCTACAAAGACTGGGATTTGCTCATAAATATGTAAATTTCTCGTGGGTATGTATAGGAGTAGCGAGGTAAAAATGTGGTCACGCCAATTATTGCCGATACGAATTGAATATTTAATTACGATCAGCATACGATTTGTACTGAAAAGTGAATATAACTGTGGTTTGACGCAAAAAGTGTTACCATGCATTTATTATTAATTTTCTTAATCTACTTCTTAGTCAAGTCCAAGTCTGAACCCAGACAGCACAAATCTTCCAAAAATCTCAAAAATATTCTAAGAACATTCCTATGTTCTAAAAATGTCCATAGGACATGTTTTAGAGATCCTGCGCTGTCTGGGAGAGATGTACGTATATATAAAATTCAAAATTATATATATAGGTATTTATAATTTGATAATTTCATTTTTACCTCAATAACTCATAAAAATCAGGAATTCTAAAAAAGTAAATCTAATTTTAATATTTTTTACGCAATATATTTTTAACGCGTTCTCTTTTTCTGTAAGATTTCAAATTTGTATTACGTCAATAAATTATATGAACTATAAATACTAATAAACAATAACGTTAAAGGTATTTTGAAATATTAGTAAATCAATGCCATAATATTTTTATATAACATTTTTAACGAAAAATGTATAGTATAAAATAAATAATACAATTCTCATAGTTATATAAAATATTTCAGGCCTGTGGAAATGGTACATGAAAAATTTCTCTACATACCATTACTGAAATAATTTTAGAACCGTGCGTTTAAATTTACAGCGTAAAATTTGCTCTACTCGTTGCGTGAATATTGTGGACAAATTGAAAGCAGCATAAGAATCGCAGGAAAGCTCCGAGAGGCCTAAAAGCACCGAGCCGATTTTATGCGCCATTTCCATCAGAAACTTTTAATTAAACGAGCTTTCCTTCTAGACGTTCTTAATGAAATAATTTTTTCTAGAGTATTTTTACCATTCAAATAGTGTTTTTTAAAGAGAATTTTTGAAAATTGTATAATTACCAAACAAATATAAATGTTAATAAATAACAACAATTAAAAGCATCGAAAAATCAGTAAATTAGTACAATAATTTTTATATAACTCTTTTTTAACAAAACATATTGTGCGGAAAACGCAACACTCCCTGTAGTAAAATATTTTATCAGATGTATAAAAGTGTTATACAAAAAAATCTTCCTACCCATTTACAACAGCTGATACACATTGAAAAGAAATTGGATTAAATATCGATCAATATTCATAGGAGCTTTCCGATCGTAAAACATACCTCTTAATTATTGCGGTTTAATGCATTTAGGAGATCGCATTGCTCGCGGAGCGTTTGAATAGCGCACGTCAAATTCACGTCTACCGCAGCTCGGTACTTTACGTTCGATATGCGTTCATTAACGTGGTACGTGAAACACATTGAGTTTCTTTCAATGAGTATAATCGAGAAACATTTGGAGGTAATATAATTATATACATTCTAAAACGTATGTAAATGGATATAGATGATATGCATCTAATTGCTATAAAATAACAGGTAGACTGTTATTTGTCATTCGTCGGTGATTATAAGTAAAAGAAAGAAACACGTAAAGAATTTATTTAACGGTAATATGTTTAAGTGAAAATTAAATTCAACCACACACAGAACACAGAACACACATATATACACACACAAACTTCACTAGGTTAAAAGATCTCGGACTTGATAATTATATCCCTTCAAATTCTTTGGCGATTGGTATCCAAGAAATTCCTGTTATGAGCAAAGAATTATGCTTCACGTAAATTCGTGTTGTCATACCGTTTCACGCGTTTCGTGAATATTCAACAATCTTAAATATTCAACGCCGGAAAACAGAGCATTATTCATCTCTTGGTGCCAGCCGTCCCGAGCATACATCTATTTTTGCCACTCTAATCCCACTCCAATCGGTCATCTTGATTTACGACATTAGAAATGAAGAAATTATTCTCAGGAGCCTGAGCATTTTGCTATCTTGGTTTTTTGTCATACTGTCAACTTATAATAAGATTTGTCGTTCATATGACTCACGGCCGCTATTTAAGTCCGGATCTCATATTACAATGCTACAACTCAATATTCTGATTAAGGATCTAAATCTGCTTAATTAATACTTTACGTTTGAAAAGAATATAAATCTTTCATAAAAATATAATTCCTAATCCTTCGAATGCGCGTGCGAACATCGTGTATAAAATATTCTTTTCTCTCGCGTCCACACAATTAATTTAATTTGTACTCAAAACCAACAACTTTAACGCATTGTTACAAAATAATCTATTTATTTATTGATTAAAAACTGACAAAAAGCTTCAGTTGTGAGTGTTTTATTTCCTTCTTTATCATTCCTATCTTTTACCGAGAAGTTCGTGCAGATGCAAAACTTATTCGCTACCAAATCTAAATCGTGTTAGATCGATGTGACATCCTCAAAAAGCGATACAAATTAGATCTGCCTAACAACGCTTGCCACTCACCATTTCACTTTTCCTACGATCGTGCTTCTCATAGCTGTACGTTCGCAATATCGCAAGAGGTAACTGTAGAATACAGAGCACGTATATTTCTATTTGAATGAATTCATAAAAGAACGGACGAGGATCAAATCGAATTTTCGAAAATATATATTTTACAGAGAAATTTATGAGTAATATTAACCTTCCTAGTGATAAATAGTTTCAACCAATGTACATATATTATGACCACAAAAAGATAAAATCTTTAAAATATACAAAGCTTTTAAAAAATTACATTTAAATATATTAAAACGTAGATATAATTGATAAAAATACTAATTAATCTAATTTATTAAATAATTAATGTAAGAATGTAATTGATAAACTATTGTGACCAACCATTTTTGTTTTCAATTTCTCGCGCGTTACAGTCGGGTGTTCCCTGCGCAATTACCATCTTCATTATTGCCGTAATTACTGAAAGGCAAAAGCAATCCATCCTTTCCTGAACTAACCAACTGAGCTCAATACGACGTGCCGCATAGCGCGAGAATTAATTAGAAACGATCGGCTGGCGGATACTCTTGCGTCCAAACGCGGGAACTCGAACAGGAATTTTCAATTTACGACCCATATGGACAGCACAACGCGAGTCTAATATCCACCTATGTACCGGAACCCGTCGCGTATGCTCGAATCAATTAACATATTGCGCGTTCGCGCTAATGGTAGCGCGCATACATTCGTACGACGTGTCCACTCGTCACCGCAATCAGAGTTTAATTACACATAAAGTAATTTGCTAATTACCTTTTACCCCGCCCACAATTGACAATAGGTCAGGTATTGATGCAGAACGGTTCGAAGTTATTTTTCGAGTCGTTCGCGTCGTAATTGATTTATGCAAAGGATATCAGTTCTAACTTCAACGAACAATTGCCGCTTGTATCGTTATATTATCGTTATTATTGGAAATTAATTAATTAGTAATATTATAAGTCAAATTATGACACTATCGTTTATCGTTAATGATAGAAAATGACGATTTCAATATGTATTAAGCTACTATGTCATCATATTAGATTTCTCATTATTATACTATTATATTAATACTAGGCATTATATTATTAATATCGCTAAGAAGCATGAAATTATTGTTATTACTGTTATCATTATTAACAGTCTCGTCTCGACACTGTTTCGCGTCAGAATCGATTATTCGCATCGACGAGTACAGTCGCTTTCGCATCGGCACGAAAATTCGTACAAACCGACAACGCGAGTTTTCCGCTTTCCACGGCTAGAATCCACATGACATTAATTTCGAGCGAATGGGCGGACACGCGCTCGTATATCGGATACGCACGAATTAATTAGCCTTTGCCCCTATAATCGCGATAATGCGCGTCGCGGGCGAGTCCTATAATCTCGCGAAAATTCAATCTATTCGGCTGAATAGCGCAAGTAACAGTCTGGTTCTTCTCATCAAAGTTGAGAGAAAAGAGGAAGCAACATTGTTTATTTACAAATAAAAAGCAATGTCGTTTCTCTTCGGCAGGAAAATAAACATCCTTGTTAGCGGTACATTTTTAGTGTAAAAAAAAATATAGAAAATTATGATAAAATACATTGGAGAGATACAATACGTATAGTTTATTTTTTAAAATTGTAACAGCGATAGAAAAAAATCCGGATTAAATAATGTTGACTGCTGGAAAGGAAATTTCTCCTTTTATATTATTTTGTTTCATGTTTGTCTTATTTATTTTTTTAATACGTCCCTAATAATGCCATTATAATTATAAAAATAGAAAAACCGAATTATACTTTCCGCAGGAAGCAATGTTAATGTTTCTTGATAGCGCTACGATAATACATCCGGCCTTCGTTACATTTACATCCGCGATTCATCGAAACGTGCGGACCGGAGCTATATTGGTATTATTACATTTGCATATGAATGCAATCCGCCTTCCTATCGCGGAGGATAACTCATCCCAGAGTGAATATCCATTCAATACCGTCCCTCGATGCGACTATGTTGCGATGATTACCTTGTCGGACACCTTCTCATTGATGTCATAGCGGAAGCGTCCAACGTGAATGTACATATTTATTGTTTCTGAACGGAATTCATGGCCGTAGATAAATTTCCGCGGCGCGTTGCGAAATTAAAAGAGCGAAACCGATGAGAAAACAAGGGCATAATTGCATTAAGCGAGAAGGTAAATTATTGACCGAAAGTTTATACGCAAATTCCATAATATCCGCGGAATATCAGTTAATGCAATAATAATACGTTATCAAATTAATAATGTTGATACAATAATTTTGATAGTCAATAGTTGCAATAATTAACACGGTATCGATAGCAACGCCTACGGTTTTACTAATAAGTAATAATCGCGTATCCAAAAGTCAATAGCGATTGTGTCAATATCGCAGAAATATTTGAGGATATACTTGTCTCCGGCACACATCGTTCGCATTCAATCAGGATTAGATTTACGCGTGTATGCAAACAGATGCTGGCGTGGATAAATTCTACGTGTGGTATAGTTTGAATTGTGAATGTCGGGGATTCGCGAAATAGCGGAAAGTCCAAAATCGCATACTAGCAGTCCATAACTAGAATTACGGCTGCAAGTTCTATCTATGTGCCTGAACAGCTAGCTGGTCCAATTAGTCGAGGGCCGGGCGTTAAATCCGGAAATTACAATGCGCTGTGTATGACAGGTGCAAAAAGGAGACGTGGGGTGTCGTACATTTTCTGTAGATCCGTTGCCAAATGCTTGCCATTAGAATCGTAAGGATTATTAGTGAAAATTAAACAAATTTTCAGATAATGTCAAATAATTTCTTTTTTGCGTAATCGTACTAACGTTATCTCTTCTCATTTAAAATAAATAAATTTAAAACACAAATAATTACTAATTAAGAATTAATTAATTAATAATAAATTTGAAATAAATATTAATTGCATCAAAAAATGTGTATGTATATATAATGAAAAATAAGAACGAAATCTAATACAAATTAAATTACAGATTATTGTAAAAAGTATTTTAAATTGAATTAAGAATAATTGAAATAAATTATACAAAATATAATATAATACATAATTGCAAACAGATTATCAATTTATGATAATATAATTAAAGAATTTGTACTGTTTATATTTATCGAGGAAATGGTTTTTGTTACAGAACTTGAAGAACCAGATCATGACGACGAACCTATGGGTCGAACAGGTGAGCGATAAATAATTTTCTTTCAAATATTCGTAAAGTTTTATCTCCTTGGAGCACTTTTGTTATGTGTTTCTGATATTATTGCACAACTTTAATAAAGATTAATTTCAGTAATATAATCGCGTGACATAACAATATCATCATTTATCAATATTTAATCACACATAAAATATTTTAAGACAGATCATTCCTTTCTTGAATTGCAGCGATTCACGAAGTTTGATAGAAAAGAAAGAATCAAAAGCGTAATTTATTCAGCGTAATTGGACCTTTACAAACATTAAAACATTAGAGAAAACATTGGAGAAAATTAACGAGGTAACCGAGAACGTTCGCGTTTGGGAAACACCGGCTGCTTCGCTATTTCGCGTAACGGCAAATTACTTGTATTATGCCTTGTATATATATCTACCGATGTATCTACGTGACGTTGCGGCCCTTTTAGCATAAAATACTGTGCAGAATAAAGCAAGAGAAATTAGACAGCGGGTAGCGCACCGTCGCGCATAATTGAAGAATAATTAAGGCGTCGATTAGTGTAGCGATTACGGTCTGTTTCTTCGGCGAAGCGACGCGCAAAGCTCTCAAAACATCGTCGTTAACGAACTTTAGAAATGTCTGGATGTTAATTTAGCTTTTAGGAAAATGCTAATTGCCTTCACAAGAAGGAATATTCATTTTTATATTCATTATTATTAAGACATGCTACAATCTCCGTATGATACTTTAATATTCTACAGATTATTCAAATATTCTTCAAAATTAATCAAAATTAAAAATCTTAAAAATGTCGAGATCGCGATAAATTACAGTAATTAAAATTAAAGATTAATGATATAAAGTTTATGCATTTAGACTTGCGCTTACATGTTTAAACTCACTTTAGACGATTCGTAATTAGTGTTTGACTTTAGAACCAAATTTTCTCAGTAATTTTACTAATAAATTTTAACTGTTGCATAAAAATTATTTAATCTGTTTTTACATCAAAATTTAAATGATCAAGTAATTACTTTGCGAAAAATTAATCCGTATATTAAACGATACTAATAAATTTATGAAATAAAACACAAGTACGTTGGTCCATTCAGAATAATTTAAAACACAATGTAAAATGCATTTAAGTTTAAACATTGTTGAGAAAGTAATTATTATCTGTAAATACGACACGAGATACAATACATTATTATATAATACAGACAATTATCTATATAATATTATATAGACAATAATAAATAATTTTCTAACCTCACCTTCTCGAACCGCTTCGATTTCTAATTAAATTAAATTAAATATCCACTTTAATAGATAGCCAGCATTTAATAAGGCAATCGGAAATATAAGGAACAGAATTTATCGTACTTGATTACTTACGCGGCGCTCAGCAGTTCGACTCACAGTGAAATTTACTCGTAGCGCGTATCAATGTCGAGCGCGCCGCGCGCGTGACGTCACAACGCCTTCGTCCCGCCGCGGCCGCCAAAGCCCGCGCGAACCGACAGTGGCGCGTGCCGCTCCGCGCAACGTCGCATTATTTCTCGAGACACGATCGCGGGAAGCATCGGACGTCGTCGCATTATCTCTCAGGACGGTAATCGCGACTCTTACGGATAATAATTTCTGAATAATTCCTTCGTGAGCGCGCGCCATAAATTACTTTCTCTCGTTGCCTTGTACTTGCTACCGTTTGTAAGGTTAAGTAACAACTATCTCGACGCGGATGTTCATTCGTTTGAAGCGACAAATCTGAGCGACACGAAACGAGAATTTCAAATTATTGTTAATACATTTGTAGTCAATAATTATTTCATTAACGTATAAAGAGAGATGAACCATATATCGCGTTGAATTCTTCTCTAATTCATACGCGATTCGCCGATCATTTTCATATTGCGTGAAGTAACGCGCAAATCCGGCCCGTGCGACTCAAATAGCGGAACGCCGCGTATATACACTGGTTTATTAATAATCAATACGAAATGCAAAGAATAGAATATTACAGAATCTATATTCCATGAAAATACGTAGAATCTTTTGTAGGTGTTGGCGCGCGCGCGATTCGACGCTTGTTTCTTTTTTTGCGGCGTGCTGTGCTTGCAAGTCGCTTTGTTCTCACTCACGAAACGCTCCGTGTGCCTTCGCATTATTTCTCGATGTGCTATCGTGGCAAGTACTAAGAGACGCACGACGAGAGTATTTCCTACCGTTATCAGTTCGCACGAGTGAACAGTTTTCGCGTTTGAGAATCACGCGCGGCTGTAATTAACAGTTTTTACGCGAGTGTTGTGTGATTAAAACCGAGAGATCTGAGAGGAGGAGGAGGCCTGGGAGGCATCGGGCGCCGGCGGAGCAACCGTGGGGTGAGTGTCTCTAATCTCTTATTTACGATTCGCTAGCTGAATTATTTATATTCCAGTCAGATTTTTATTCTTCTACGAGATTTTATAAAAGTTTAATTCAAAAAATGCTTTTTCTCGATAATTGCGTAATTATTTCATGATAATTAGTTTTTAAAACGTCAATTATTGTGAGCAGCAATTTTAATTTAGATATATGTGTATTACAGATCGGCGAAATTTGCGTTATATTTTCGCTGCTGCGCAACGTGTGTTGGTGAGTGACAAAATATTTTTATTTTAAACTAATAAAGGTAATAAATCTACGAGAAATATTGTATCAGATATAAAATTTATATGTATATATGTATAAGCTGAGTTAAGAAGGTATAATAGTATCAATAAATACAATAAAACTTTATAGATTTATATATTTTTAATTACGTAGAATGGGCTATAATAAATAACGTTAAAAGAGGCTATAATATTTAATCTTGAAATCTGAACGAATATTCGTCGAATTCGTCTACACATTAATCATTTTGTTTATTTATTGGCGGAATTACGGCCAATTTTAATTATTATTTAGTTGCATAATGAAACACCAAAAAATGCCAGCTGTATATGCTAATAATTAAAGTGATTCGATAATAAAAAGCTTCTAAAATAAAGCTTCATTAACGAATCATTATTGGCCGTTTTGTTTATTCATCGTCACTTTTTGGTGCTTTATTATGCAATGAAATAATAATTAGAAGCTACAATAGCTTGAAATTTGCTTGAAATAGGTAGAAAATTAAAACGAGGTAAAAGAAATATCTGTATAATCACATGGCTGAAACTAAATAGATTTTCAATTATAATTGAAAGATGTTGCACTTGACAATATCTTTGTAACAGTTTTAATCAGTTGGTTTCGATTTGACGATTTTTTTCTCGATATTTCGCCATATTGAAATTATTTTGGAAATTTTTCCAGGCGACTTAGCGAACTATTTGTTATTAAAAAGGCCGTTAACATCCTGACAGGTTTATATATGTGTCCTCTCAATTACAACAAAATTCGCTCACGCAGAATGCTCCGGAACAAAACGCGGCTTTGACGCGTTGCATCGCGTAGTTTCATAGTTAAATCCGATAAAATCGCGGAGGTACGTACACACATGTCGGTACGTCGAACGTTATTCGTCGCAGTACGAAAGCGATTCATACGCGGGCCATACGGTCCGCGGATCGTCTGGTCGGGGATGCAGCCCGTTTGCAACACGGGTTACATTTCTGTCTAAACGCGTGTTGTACGTGTACATGGCAAAGCATTCCCGGCGCGTCTCGCGGAGCGACGTGCCATCCTTCAACGTCGAAACCACCCTCTACCCTCGCAAAGCGACTGGCCGCCAACACCCTCGCCTGCTGTTAGTGTCGGTGCGCACCCTTGTCATTCCGCCTCGCTCAGGATCGTCCATACCGTGCTTGTCGTTATGTCGCTTTTTGTTTTCTATTCTCTAGATGGATTTAGAATCTTTATCACACGAAATCTACAAAAGGCACAAACAGTCTTTCTCGTATCAACAAAGTATTATAATACTTGAACAAAAATTTTAATAGATATTCTTCATTGATTCTTCAATGATTATTTGAAAATTAAAAAATTAAATTAAAGTATAATGATACTATATACGACTTAATATATTTAGGCATGACTAAATATTTTTATTTTATTCAATAGGGAATATATTTAAAATACTTATAATGACATTATTTTATTAGGAAACTATATTTTAATATAAAATAATATTTAAACGTATGTAAAAACATTCACAATTAACACAGCAATGTTAGTCTGGTAGCTAAATTAATTTCCGATCGTTGGACTCGTCCCTGATCTTGTAATGCTCCGATGCAGACGTATAAACCATGTAACTGATTTGCTCTCGATACAATATGCTTTATTTTGCACACAATGGCAATGAATCGATTTTCGATGTTTTCCATGTAGCAGAAAATCTTCTTTTTTTTAAAAAACGTCAGTATTATTTTTCGTAAATTTTTCTAATATTATACCTCGTAATTTAATTTTATTATCTTCATTCTGTACAAAAATTAATATCTTTTCTAGAAAATGTAAAAAAGAATGGAAATAGAGACTTTTGGTGTTAAAAATATTGTTATTGCATTTATTTACAAAAATTTATTTTTGTTTCGCTTAAAAATGAAGCAATATCGATGCTAGTTGACTAGCGATTAAAAATAGAAATATTTCTCTATCTTTACACAACT
This sequence comes from Tetramorium bicarinatum, assembly GCA_928718305.1. Taxonomy (NCBI): domain Eukaryota; kingdom Metazoa; phylum Arthropoda; class Insecta; order Hymenoptera; family Formicidae; genus Tetramorium; species Tetramorium bicarinatum. The sequence continues at coordinate 4,445,411 of OV788322.1, read as the reverse complement.
GTATTGATTTCTTGGTTATAACTTAAATAATAATTCTCAGATAAAATCTTTAGACTTCACGCGAACACACAGTTTCTCAATTTTTGTTACGGTCATTTGTTTGCGAAGACTCGCAATAAAAGAGTTTATTTCTTCCTCTAATCTTCCTACCGCTCATTCTGTTTCATTGTCTATAAAGATAAAGTTTCGTTTATGATACGTTTGGCATACAAAGTAACATCGCAAGAATCTGCACATATAAAAAAATGTGATTGTGCTAAAAGATTTCGCAGAACAAAAGCATGATAAAGTAATCGTAAATGTATATTTTTTATAAGAAAAATGGTAATTTTTACTTATACTTACTATTTTGCAACACTTGACGATTCTTAAACTTTAGAAGACGAACATGTCGAAATATCAAGACTCGTCACGTAACATTTCCTGATATGAATCGCAAAGTTTCTTACTTACTTTATGTAATACGGGAAGGCATGGCGGTACCTGCGCGATTTATTCCGACGAAATATCTAAGGGAGCTTTTCTCGTACATTTGAGTTGCCAGTTTAATTTCGCCGTAAAATCGACCTGGTACATATCGACGAATCCGCAAGCGAAATTACTTCTCCTTGCCCGAGCACGAAAACGAATTAAACTACGCAACGAGATACGTCGCCAGCTGGTCTGTGAACTTACCTAATTGTAAAGGCAACGGGATTGGAAAAATAAAAACGGAAAGAAAAGATATTGCAGAGCCATTGACACGCAAATATGTCATCGCTTTTAATGAAGCAACGGAACAGGAAAGCTGTAAACGATTAATGGGTCTTATAATGGAAGTATTGAATTATTGATAAATTGTGCACAGGCATCGATCTTGTGCGGAAATTGCATTGTAATTTTAGGATGCAATATTTTTGCGTTGGCATCCTTTTGAATAATTGAGCAACGTGAAATATCTGATTAATGGTCTATTCGAGTCTAGAACGATCTTTATCTTAACCATTTTGTCTTTTGTGTGTCAGTGTGTCTGTGTGTATGTGTATCAAGAAATAATTAACCAATATATAAAATATTTTCTAAGTACTTATCAAGAAACAAGACATTAACTTTTAATCCCTTTTCTTCTTTCTCTCAATTAATTTCAATAATAACGCACGCTTGTTTTCGAGCTGCCATTTTACTTACAATTAGTTCTATCTCAGAGCTTTGTGAATTTGAGCTTTATGAAAAGAAAATGATATTCGGGCCCCTTTTGCAGAATTTTTCATCAGATGGAACCGATATTTCGAATGAGAACGAAGGCTTATCCCATAATAGAATCTCGTTTTTTTGAACGGCTCAGACGGACAATAGCCAATATGTCGAAAATAAATTGATAGCGATGGTCCAACATCGACAATCCTGTTATCTGCAAACACTTTGTTCGCACATTCTTGCTAAAACTCATTTTCTTTCTATTTTTTTTCTTGATACTTGCGTATCACTTGTGTGCTCATCAGTCACTATTATTTACACTCTGTTCTTACGCCTTACTTGGTCTTTCCGCTCTCGGTAATCAAATTTCTTGATATAACAATTAGTACAGCTTATTTAATTAGAAAAAGAAAAAATGTTAAATTGCAATTGTGAAGTCTCTTTGTAAATGCGAGTGCAACGGCATTAATATTTTTGATTGTACATCCATTTCCTTTCCTTGTATTCAACGATTTTTAATTTTCAATGATTCTTCCTTATTCTATAGGATAAATTAATTAATATGATTTGCATTTAATTCTTTTTCCCTTCTATTTCTTGACTGTTTAATCTACTTACGTTTCGCAGCCCCTTTTCTTTCTCATTTTTAATATCTCCTAATCACGCATTGTTCATTATTTATTTCCCTTTGTCTTTTGTACACGTTTTATATTCGATTTAAATTTGCCTTATTTCTCCCTCTGCTATTTTCTGGCCTCGTGCTTCTTTATTGTTTTGCTTCCTCGCCCATTACGTCTCTCTTTACTACCACCTCGATTTCCCTTCTTCTCTACTTTATCCATCGCTCACAGTTCCCGCTCTCTTTCTCTCTGTGTCTCTTTTTCCGCTCCATTATTTTCTTCTCGCTCCTATCGCACCGTCTTTTCCTTCTTTTTTTTTTTGCACTTTGAGGTCGCTCGCTCTCATCAGTCTGGCTTTCGATTCTCCGTGTCGATACCGAGTAACAAAGTTAGTATGCCGACAACGCATGTTACGCTCCAGGTGACTGATAATCTTTTATCCTTCCCGCTTCTCAGTCCAACGTCGTTGTATAAATAAATCAGGTTCCCAAGCGGAGTCTTGCTTTTCGACATCCCGTTACCGCAGGAAGCTCGCGTTCACCGGAAATGTACGCTGTCTACAGCGTACGCGCGTTATATATACCGACCGCTTACAATAAATCAGATTTTTCAGGTGGTTACAAGATTTCCGCAACGCGCCAAGTAAATTTTCTCGCAACGTTGAACAAACATTGTTACGCAAATCTTTTCCCGATGCGCGTGATTCTCTACCTTACAATGTAATTTATCCGTTTGTTAGCGTGATTCATACTTTCCCTTTAGACTGGATCGGAATAATATTCCAATCGTAAAATGCTTCTTTTTTTACTCTGGACGAACATAAATATTGAACGATGCGATTACAGTGTCCTAACAGTAACGGCGTTATTTACGCTTATAAAAGTTTGCGGCTTCCGATACACTGATCTCGGTAATGTCGAGAAGGAAATGTCGAAGTTAGTTTCTGCATTTTCCTAGCGGAAGCAACGTCTTCGTCATGTTCACGGACAAGAACTTCGTACCCGATCGTCGTATCAACGTGCACCGTGAACCAAAACGGTTATCGCCACGTTCTATGAAGTCGACTTTTACGATGGCACGTTTGCTTCCATACGAAACATCGACTTTTAGCACACCATCAGCCGAGGTGCTAAATAAAATAAGACTTGTCGTCGAACCGCAGGGGAGAACTAGTCCAGTTAGCGAAAGCTTGCTCTCTGTTTAAACTTTATATAGTTATGAGTTCCTCCGGGATGCGTAAATATAACTTTTTCTGGGTCTCTTGCGCTACTAGTTAGAGAGTTAGAAAACTTTCGAAAAGCGGGAGGAAGGGAGTGTGCTTCCAGCAAGATCGCTCGTTTGTCTCGTAGACAGGATCTTTTTATTTTTAACTGGGCGCGATATTCGCGAAAACATCAGAAATTATTAGCAGCGTATCAGCTTACCCGTGTAAGCCATTCCGTCTCGGTGCCATTCTCCTTTAATCGGCGCGACGTAATCACTGAAAACGTCATCGCTTATCAAGATCGCTTTTTAACTTCTCAAGAGTTAACTTCGCAACGTCGTCGACTCGCGCTCCTCTCTCACGAGATCACCGATTCAATTCGCGAACGTTAATTGCCGCGTCGTCGCTTGAAATTCTCGGTGGAGCTTCTTCGTTGAAACAAGAGATTGGTTTCGCTTAACTTTTCAGGCGGATGCTCCACTGGGCTCGGGGTGAGAAAGGAGGAAGGGAGGGGAAAGCTGCATCGTCGCAGAGGGAGAAGCTGCATCGAGAGAGGTGTTATCGACTCCGCTCCCGAAAACAACTCCGACATCCCACCCTCTCCTACTAGTCTCCCCTCTCATCTCACGGCAAAGCACACTGAAAAACACATAAATCTAAACTTCATTTACGTTCGCCAATGCCGACACAAAAATGCAGCTCCCACTTAAACATTCGTTCATACTCGCCCTGGAATTTATTTCCGCTGATTGCAGCGACGTATAATCGCCGAAACAATTCTCGAATTTATGCGACAGCTTTTTTCCGATTATTTTAAAAGCGGGCTCGTAACAAATGAGGCCAGGTCAAACTGTCCCTGTAGGGGCAAGAAATAAATAATGTGCGAAATTAAACAAAAAAGTAGGAATAAGTAACATTTAAGTTTTGTTTCGAATGTATATTCTAATCTAAATTTTTAAATATATTTAAAGTTTTATATTGTATAAAATGTGAGACTCGAATCTGATTCGAAATTTATTTAATCATCGTGTTTAATGTTGATTTTTCAAAGATGTTAACTGCGCTTTGATTTCAATTAAACTCAAAGGCTTAACTAACTGCATAGGACTGATGTGTCTCTGTACTTTAACCTTGAGTCCAATCGGTTGAAATTGACATAGACAATTGTTTTAATCAGTAACGGGACCGTCCACTCTACTTTTCGTCCAATCTCTCCCGACTCGCGAACAGTCACCTACAAACGTTGAACTCTCCACAGATCTCTCAATACTTTGATTGAATCCTGTCTGGAAGAAATTCTCTTTGCGTCCCGCACCATCTACAGACTCTCGCCGCGATAATTGGCCGCTAATTAACGACCACGGGGCAATCAAATTTTCACGAAGTTTCATCTCTCACGAGAGGAGATCCTCGAGCTCTCTTCTCGAACAAAATTACTCCCACCGTGTTCTGCAAGGAAGCCGAGTCATATTTCGATGAAATTTATAAACCGACTATAAAATTTTCTTTGCGCCGAAATATTCATGTCTATGTTACAAGAAGGCGAAATGTTCTGCACATGTAAATTCTAATTCATGAAGTAAAAATTTCTATCATTAAAGCGCATTTAGTTTCGCTTTTCTTCGATTTTTTATCACGATTAATCTAAAAATGTTTAGATAGATAAAAGTTTACAGAAAAATATGTAAGTTCAATGACTTTAAAAATTCGACTTTAAAAGAATAAGTGATAAATATCTACAATAATAATTTAATTATATTTTCCAATATAACATAGTTTAGGTATAACACAAATATTTCCATGCGCATTGTCAACGTGCATTTTCCAACTGCGTGACATAGCGATCCTGGCCGCTGGAATTTTAGGAAGCACATTTAGCTTCGGACGCGTCTGATGCAGCCGCCGAGTTTCGCTCATTTTCCCACGCGCGAAAATGCTAATATTTATACACACAGTTGCTACAAAACTAGACGTGCTTTTTGGCATGATGCTGTCCAAATACGTAATTTACGACGAGTTCGTGGCAACAGCGACGTAAATGGTGAAATCTGCAAGGATTTAGTTAATATGTGGCGTGATGTCCGCGTATCATATTTTTCCAGCCAACAGTTACTCGATTAACTTGAATTTTGCGGTGGAAGCAAGTAAAATTTTTTACAAAATTAAATAAAATTTTGAATTATTTAATATTATTATTTTGTATTTACTAAAATGGATGTAGTAAGAAAAAAAATGTACATCGTAACTACATTTTTAAATTTATCTATTAATTTAAATAAACATTTCTGTAAACTAAAAAGTTTATAAGAGGATTTTATTTCCGAGTTTACACTATAATTCTGCCAAGTAATAACTTTTAATTATTTTTAATTCGCCACTTACATAGTATAAAAATTATTTGTTACTTGGCTTGGTGAAAATAACTTACAAAAAGCGGAGATATTCTTAAATCTTAATACTTTTCTCTTTTTAAAAATTTTTTTAAATCTGATCTTATTCTGCTTTTTCTCTCATTTTTGTCTAAATAATATACAAGCAAGAGTAATTTTTTACTAAGAATAGTTATAAAAATAATTTCTAGATTAGAAAATATAATTCTATTTTGTATAGTATTTACAATTGCCCATTTTACTTATTTCTTCGCGCAACACGTAATTATTTCTATAAAAAGGTTCCAAGATCTGCGTAATGTACAAACTCACAAAGTAAATATCGCGCTTTGTCATCTCGGGGAATCAGTCGGGTTGCCAAAAATCTAAATTATTTAACCCTTTGTACTTTGTTCTTCCAACTTAAAAAAGTTCTCGAGCTTAAAGAAGCAGAGCTACAATCAGGTTGCAATTCGACGATTACTAACGATTAAAAGGAATAGAACATTATTTACATGACAGGATTTTGCAATATCCTGCACATATACATATGTGTATTTCAACATTGCAGAAATTTCAAAACGGATCGTTTCCTTTCCTTTCTTGTTATCGAGAAATATAGTTCGCTGGAGATACTATGCCAATGGATCCGTGCTCATTCTTCTTCTATCCTGTTGTCCTCTCAACCTTTGAGATATCCTCTCGAAGGCTACTTGCTTCCCTCGAGCGAAATCCATGAAATCTCGCGCAATCCCAATGCACAATTTTCTGCTTCGATATTTTCCGGCATACCGAGCACGTATGTTTCCTCCAGTTGCTCTTCTTGTAATATGTGCGCGTGTACTTGCAAGTGTATGCCTATGTATATGTGCAAGCGTGTCCGGGCGCAATCGAGCGAGTGGAAACGCCGAGGAACGAAAGGACGAATGAGCGAGGGAAAATTGTAGACTCAATGGGGTTGATGACCCTTGCTCGGCAAAGCGACTGCCGTCAGCTCTTTCATGATCGGAATAGTTTTTGCCGACTGAATAATTTAAAAGGTTAGTTTTTTTAGGACTTATTTTACACAATCTATAATTCGCGGCGGAATCCCCTTTACGATTCCATTATGATGCGATAAAGAATCCTTATAATTATTAAGATTTTAAAAAGACATTACGAGACGTATATTTGTCTGCGTTTCATATTGCAGGCTCGATGCATAGTGACAAGAACCATTATCACATCTCCTTTACTATTTAATGAGTAAAACGTGCATAAACATCACATAATCAATCATATTGACATAATGCTTAACGCGGATGTAACGCGATGCGTGCAAAATATGAATATTTACTTAACGAGGCCAGATGTTGGTCCATAAATCAACGTACTTCATAATCTATATGGCCCCTCCAAATGCATAAACCGTATAACGAGCCGTTGTGTCGTACCGTGTATTAAATATATTAATGGCGGTATTAACACAGCGCGTGAAAATAATTTATGATACCGCGAATGTCAAACTCTAGAGCGCGTGCCAAATTTTTAACGGCAAAGGCACATGACGTAGAGCGCGTTAGACATAAATATGACATACGGGCTTTTTATCACGATATCATTTTTAAAACACAATTGAGAAAAAAATCTCAATTATCTGGAGCTATTTCATTCACTGTTTTAAAATTACATTTTCTGCTTAATAGCATTTAATAATTTCGAATATAAAAAGATAGCGTTATTTTTATAAGGAAGTAGAGGAATTATTGAATAATAATAGAATTTTTTTATAATTCCACGTGATGCTTATAAAAGATATTCTTTTACTGTACTACTTGGCAGTGTGTCAATTAATCTTTTCAAATAGAAATTTAGGCTCGAAAGATAGTTACACGCTTGCAAGAATAGGTATTTTAACCAATGAATTTCCACATGATTTCGAAATCTGCTGGCATAGATGACTGAGCACCGAGTCTATTGAAATAATTGATCCATAGGTGAACTAATTACTAGCTATGGTGCTTGAACCGCGGTTTACATTAGCGATGGCACAACAGCACGAAGCCGCGAAGCCTGAGGATGTGTATGTGCTCGCATAATGTCGAAACGTTGAGTGCTTCGCGAATCTATGTGAATATTTCGCGTAATTAGGATGGCTGTCGTACGTATACACGGGCCTCAATATGTCGTGATTAATAGACACAACGTGTAAATAGCCACAACCCTCAGCTATTTCCTTTTCATCTTGCGCGAAGCAAAGGATGAATTTCCTATTATAATAGTTTCCTCTCTCATGTCAAATTATTACGAACTATTCACAGGATGATTCATGAGCTATGAATGATAATATGATGATTATAGTCTATAAAGTCTATTTTGAAAATGATTCATTACACTTTTATTTTTTTATTTCTATTTATTATCCTTTATTTCTATTTATTTTACATTCTGATTCTCATAAATGCCGTGAATTAGAATTGAGTAAAATGATAATAATAATAATTAATCTACGCTTCGTTGCCGAATATTCAAATTAGTGATTAATGGTTATAATTACGTAATGAATAATTACAAGCAATAAATAATAGGAATATTCATATTTGGTTATTTCTATGATTTATTAACCATTATTCGAACATAATTATGTAATGATTACGTAATTAATAATGCTTTAAATGTGTTTAGATTAATGGTTAAGTTATAATATTATGATAACAATATTGCGACAAATTTAATTTGCTCTTAGGAATTGCGTTTGAAAAAAGAACTTGTAACTCGTCATTTGCATTTAAAATAAAATTTCTACTTTTATTTGTAAAATACTCGATTATGTAATTATCAACTACAAACTACAAAATTGTATTGGACAAAAATCACACGTTGTTATTATTATGCGATAAGGCTTTGTGCAATGAGGATATCAAGAAGAGAAACAAAATATGAGGCTATCGGATTTTCACTTGACGCCTTTGTGGAATAAATTCGAATCCTTTTTGGAAGCACGCGCGCGTCGCGTGTCCGGCAAAACTGTCTGTACACATGTGTTCATGGAGGAAAACATACGTGACTCGTATTCAGAATATATGACATTTCGTATGATTTTCTCGTATCAAGCAAAAATTTGAAACTTTGCTTTGTCGAAAAAACATCTTTACTTATGTTGAACATTTTTCGACAAAAATTATATAAAATACTGCACAAAATATTAGAATCTTTTTTTCTGTATAGATTATCTAAAATATATAATAATTTCTATGATTGATTTGATTTTGTAATTCAGTAATATAATTATTTTATAACAAAATAAAATAACATATTAGATGTTTTTAATTCTATATATGATTAGATAACGTCTTAAAAATTCAATAACATTAGATTTCTTTCTCAAAATTTTAATTCAAGCTCTAATTGAATACTTAATGTTACAATTATAAAGATTATAAAGAAATTGTAATCATTTTTAATTTACAATGATAAAGGCTATTGTGAGAAATTCGAAAATATTACACTGATTGAAATCTTTCTAGATGAATGAACGAAAGAAAGAACGTACGAAATATGAGAGAAAACACGCAAAAGAAACTTGCTCGAGTATTCGCCGGCCATACGGAATAAATTCTCCCTCGAATCACAAAGGTTTTTCAGAGAAAATGTCGACGGGAAATATTTGCGGAAAAGTGCGATGCACTACTGTCTCTCGGGTTTTTAGTCCACGACGGTAACCTACGGGGAATGTGGCTTTTACCACTTCACAAAGCAACAGAAATTATTATCATAAGAAATTACGTTTGGGCTTTAGGGTGACAAATGGAAGAGAAGAAAAAACAAAATGTAGATTGGAATTATCTAATTTATACTACGTTGTTGCACGCAGTTTATTGCATATGAAACATTTTTGTATTAAATACATGAATTTCTCTTTTCAATATAAATTTCTTATGCTACTAAATAATTACACCTATATTACTAAATAATTACAAATTATATAAAATATGATACAAATAGTTGCAAATAAGGGAGCGTGCAATCTATATAATCGACGTCCATTATTGCATTAATATCCATCATCGCATTGTCTAATATCAAATTCTTGGCCAAATAGGAAACTTTTTCGATGTCATTTATCACGCTTTTCAATTTTCAACGTTATGTGTCTCTGTAATTGAGTTCCAAGTTAAAATTGCGTTAAAATAATATTTCACTTGATTACTTGTGAAGTTAACTGAAAAATATAATTCTGTTGTTCATGGAGCTTCATTTACAGAAAGATTTATTACTTTTTATTCATAAATTGTTGATACCAGAATATTAAACAAAGAATTTATTACGAAGTATTGATGTTAATGATGATGGAAAATCGCGATTACATTTATTACAAATGGATTCGCTCGTTCCATTTATTTGCGACTCCATATTAATCGTGTTACAGACTTTACGCGATCTAATAACACGCATACCAATAATATGTTTATATTTGTTGTATTGGCTGTTTCAAGTCATGGTACGACTACAAGCTACGATGGGAGCCGAAGGAGTACGGTGGAGTTCACATGTTACACGTGCCGTCCGATCACATATGGCGGCCCGACATAGTTCTCTACAACAAGTGAGTTAATCAACTGCGTCTTGTTTCGGATTTTGATTATTATGGATACACATTGATCTGATATATATAGTAGTGGCACAGCATGCTGCCGAGAGAGAAAGAGAGAGAGAGAAAGAGAGAGAGAGAGAGAGAGAGAGACACTGGGGGTCGAGCGAGCACACGTTTAACATATGGTGGTTTTGCGTGTTGATGCACGATGCAAATTACGATCAATATTGAAATATTGAGCACGCGTTTATTTTTTTCACGATTTGTGCACGATATGACAATTCGCGATATTGATCGCAATACTGCATGATTTAAATTTCATGCAGTATTTCATGTAGGATAAATTGTAATAAAAATGACAATTTATGTGTTTATGGCAATTTATAATTATTTCGTTTAATTTAATTTACAGTTTGGATAAATTTCACGAATCGAAATAACTTGCGATTCGTCATTTACAATGTTGTTAATTGTTTTAATTAGATCGATTAATTGTTTTTTGAATTGCGACGGACTACTACCAAAACTAAAATTAACTTTTTAAAATACGTGTATATTTATTTTCAAATTGTTTTACGTGCGATGTAATTTTACACTACCAGTTGATCTGAATTAATTTAAATTCTTTACTCAGTAAATCGATAGTGCATGTGCGTACCGCGTATGTAACTGTTTGCGATGAATAATGAAACTAAACGAAAAACGAGTGTCCACTCGACCTCGACAAGAGAGGTACTATTGTCGTGCATATTGCATTTCAAAGTAGGACGATATATTCGATGCGGGCGGTACATCTCGCGCTGCGGCATCGTTTCAAAAGTTACGGAAAAATGTGAAGCAATTCGATCAGCGGCGATTTTAAGGAAGCTCGTGAATCTTAAAAAAATATATTTAAAATAAGTCTCAGTCAAATAATTCATAGGTAACGCGAGATTATTTTGATTTAATTTTTATCGCTGAAGATGACTCAAAGCGCGAAGCCAATTTATAATTGTATATCTTATTAATTATTAAAAATAAATATAACGTTAACTTCTGCATTGTCTACCGTGTTGAATTCTCAAAGCTTTTTTTAAATAAAACTTATTTGATATTATGTTTCTAAATGTGTTGTAAGAAATCTATTAATATTAATAATAATTTTTGAATGCAGCATAAATGCATGATATATGTAAGAAACATTTATAGGCACAAGTACCGTTTTATCGAATGTCATGAACGGATATTCCTCATTAATAAATAGATATATGCTTATTATAATGTAAATGTTATGCTAAAATAACACATTACAATATATAAAGTTTTGTTAATAATCCTACAAGTCAATCACGCGAAATATTTCGGTAAAGTTATAAATATTTTCATGAGTGCTATAAATATGAAGACGAAAGATGAAAATTTATGATGATATACGTAATACGGTGAAATACATCAAAAAATTTCTATCTCGAAGATTTCGACGATTCACGTGCTTCCTCGATCCTTTGCGAGTGGCCGTTGAATAAAACATGTGCCGAACGTTCTGCTACTACGGGCAATAACATTATTTATTACGCAATAAATCGTCCCGAGAGAATTTTTACCATAATAATTGAGACACTTCCGAGGCTCTTACGAGTACAACGTTTGGCACGCCGAATTGGCCCAGCAACTGCGAGGAGTTAAAACCGCGAAATTGCACATCCTCGTTTGTAATTACATACCGGGCCCTCAACATTCTCCACCGACATTGTCTACACATATTTGCGTAACTTTTGCCGCTCTTGTCGCCTAACGAACGAGAGCTAACTTTACGCGAGCTTTTTCGCCAGATTGCCATGGAATTTGTAATTGGACGTACATTATTTCGCAATTAACGCTTTAAATCGCTCTTCTGCCGCGAGTGCTAAGGAACGTAAATGAACGACTCGTTTGTGAATGTTCGGGAACGTTAAAGAGATTGAAATGATATAATTACGATGTTACAAATTAACCGAGATATATTTATTTGCAACTTACATTACAGCGTTACTCAGTTGGTCATCGTATATTATTATAAAATGCGATTACGTTATCGATTGAGATGTTGAAAAATCGCATTGTTCGATTGCAAATCCTGTGTTGGCTCACGCTCGTGTCAGGCATGCGAGCGATGTAGTCATCCCATAGATTATTATTCATATCGCATGAAACATGGGCGCTGCGGCGAAACGTTTGCGCGAACGGGCCCCGATAAACAGGGCATCACGACCGCAGGAAATCGCGAAGAAATATCATGTGCTGAACAGCTTTGATTCTCTTGTCAAAGAAGTCACGGATTTAGTCATTTACAATCTTACACATTTATTTGGGATTTATCTGGGATATGAAACCGAGAAAACAAGTGATTAGGCAGTAATTATAAAAAGCAATTCCCGATTATTAAACGAATATTAAACGAATATTGTTTTCGATGCATATAAAATTGCTTGCGGATAATGATTCGAATTAATATTTCGTTAATTTACCTAATTGATAAATACGTTTATCGCCCCGTAAATATTTTTCAATAATTAACATTGCTGACAACATTATTATTCGCGATTAATGTGACAAGATTTTACAAAAATTAGAAGGTCAAATTTTTCTATTTGCGTAGTTCTATTACTTTCTATTCTAGTGCTTGTAATTTATTTTTCTTAATATTTTTGCAACGTGTCCTGTATTTTTTCACTTATCTCTTTTTTTATATAATGAAATATTGTTACGAGAATAACGGTAGTTAATCCTCAAACTGTAAAAATTCTGCATTATTGCATATTTAATAATTCCACTAAATCTGAATAGTCGTATTATCTTGATACTTATTCACATAAAAAAAGTTGAAATCGACAGGCTCTAATTTCGATCAAAACGGGATGACAGTGATCAAATTCAAATACTAATCGAAAGTTTGATTGCTCTGGCGAAATATTCGGAAAGTTTACTGATAGAAAGTGAATATATACACCAGAGCATTCACTGAATATTCAATGAGTATCTCTATTTTTGGAATAAATAACGGTTTTCATACTTTCCCACTCTTATATAGCGAAAAAAATTGTAAGATAAGAATTTTATTTGATTAAATAATTGACGCATTTTATATCAATTTTAAACTATTAATAATTCGCGTAAAAGCTTTCGCCTTTCTGTATTCTGGGTGAATGCATCGCTGATATCGAAGCCACATACCATATATATGTATATAGATCGTGAATATTAAGCACCATGGATATGAAGCGGAAAGTAAACGTTGTCTGTACCTACTCACAGAATATTTTAAATATCGCAGCGTTAAAACGCGCATTTATTTCCGATATACTACTATTTTTAAAAGAAAATAATCACTCGCGTGTAACATTAAATAAGTGTTGTTTGCTTGGAAATAATCAAATTTCAACTAACAATGCATTTGCATTTATGAATTTTTAAATGTTTTTTAAATAAAGTTAAACTGATGTTAGTAATAATCCAAATCCAATAATCTCTTATATAGCAGAGAGGGATTTCACTAAGAAGAAATGTCATTTCCATCTCTTATTATTATGAAAATATTTATGCCGTTAATAAATCAAAGGACAAAATATTTTTTCTCTTCTCAGTAAAAACACGTCGTTTAATAAGAATATAACAGTCTTCGATCACCAACAATAATCGAAAGACATTTTTCTCTCATAAATGATTAGTGAATTAGTTTATTAATTATTTTACTTTACTTGCCAAGTCTTTGAATATTACATTAAAGACAACGGATGAAAAATATAATAAATTTATTATCATATATATTTTATATTTGATATGATTCTCTTACTTTGATTTCATTTATTTAATATGACAATCAAATAATCAAATAAAATACATACTTAAAATGAAATTAGTTAGATAAATTATAACAATGCAAATAATTTAATTATGATGTACAAATGTAATATACAATAATATTTCTGTGTAAAAAGAGCTAGTTTGCCTTGACACGTAAATTGTTTAATGAACCTGACCTATAAACGAGAATCGTTAGTAGTTTTTGCAAACAGTTACAGATGTTTTTCCGCATATAGTTAATTTACACACATGTCTTGCACCCAAAAAAAAAAGAAACGTTCCATGGTCCATAAACTATTCTCGCAGCAACCACTCAACTCGGCAACCGCAATTTATTGGAGTCACCGTCAGAAAGCGAGTTCCGGATAGATATCAACTTAAAAAATGGACGAAATCGTAACGCGTTCTTTCGGAAACGACACACCTTCTACATGAGTTCTTTCTAAGCTATATATATTACGACTGATCTGGATAAGGTATCAACGTATACGTATATATCCCGGCTGGAGAGATTGAAATTTTCGCACGTTGAAATTTAAGCGGTGAAACTCGCGCTATCTCTCGTGTCCACGTTCTCGGTGAGAAACGTTTTCAAAAATTGAAACGCGGAGATACGCGATAATTGACGACTTGACATAAACTTGTTATAAAAGAGGTCGTACAAGTGTGTTATGCTCTCGGAAAAATCATTTTTCGTTGAAAAAGTCTTTGTATGTGCGCGCTGAGGTCAATAGCATTGTAAAGTCTTGCAGGTGCTAGTTACGAGAACATTTATACCGTAGAACATATGAAATCTGTCTCTTCTCCATTTTTTATCGATAAAGTAAAATATTAGGCAGATAGCTATCCTTAAGACTTTAATTGAGAGATTCTTTTACGCTGAATTCTCCATTACGATACGAATAATGCTGTCATTAACGAGAGTAAAGGCTTAACTAAATGAACCTTTTATCACATATTTAAGAGTCTGCACGGCGCAAGCTGAATTTATTGAATGGTTAATTTAATTTATTCGTCATTTGATTTTTGCGAGACCCGGTTCCTCGTGAAAGCTATGTTAAATCTCGTCGCGAAATAAAGTTGAGTTTCGCACATATTTGCATTCGTTGCGAGTCTCCGGCTCTAAAGGTTTCCCATTCACCGTGTCCAAATATTCTCATTGGGCGTACCGTAAACTCTACCAACAAAGAGCCGGCCGAAATACGATATCGCGAATCTTCGTGAAAGCATTACCGTGTGTGCTACGATCATATCATTCTCGCTGAATTTATACATTGGATCGTATCTATCTACATAAATAGAAAATATAATTTTAACGTTATTATTCTGCGGGCTGCTTGTACATCTTAATAATAGAGAAGACTTTGAATTTATGATATGTAATATTTAAACTATTTATTATCAACTACGCGAACAAATATCTTCACAAAGAAAATATACAGGCTTATCAGGAAAGCTATCTTAAATAAAATGTGGTACAAGGTACTGATAACTAAAAATTTGAAGTAAAAGCAAAATTAAATATGTCGCAGCGATAACTTTGAGATAAATGATACTTTTTGCAAACATAATATTTTCCCAGCTATTAAATCCATTTTTTTTCCAGTGATATTTAGACTCACTTCTATTTCATTATTTGTTATTATTTAATATTTCACAAAAATCAAGAATATATGAATTTTACATGGGGTTTCTAATATTTCAATTTTAAAGGAATCGTAACACAGCATGCGATGCGATCAGTCTCACGGGGCCATAAAATTGATATGGCGATTGTTTACTCGATTTTAACGCGAAAAGCTACGAACACTATTTTCAACGCATTCTCATCGTCGAATATAGAACACCATGCTGTTGCGTTAATAAAACTTTACGCGGGGACATAATTTCAGGCGAAGCGATAAAAGCGGCACGTTATTTCGCGGCGATCGAAACTTGAATGCATATCGCGCGACCGCATTCAAGGGATGAATTTAGGAACGAAGTTGCGATCAGTAATCATAGTTAATTGAAAAAGGTTGGAAACCACGTATATAGAGTGCAAAATTGTCGCCGCATGCGTCATCTGGAACGAAATGTTGATTATTCCGCCACGTTCGCGAACACTAATCAAACTTAGTTCATATAAGAAATTGTTTGTATCCGACATTTTGGCAGAAACGAAAAACAGAGTCTAATATACGAAAAAGAACAGTCTATTTCTATTTGCTAAATGATGATTGAGAAACGGAATTAATTGCTTGAAAGGTTTTTAAATATAACTCAACACACAGATAACAGAAGTCTCTCAGTGAAATACTACTAAATTTATCAGACCGGGAAAGACTTCTTTACTCGCAGTCTTTTTACATTCAGTACGTATCGTAGCAGTAGATTTCTAATCGATCGATATACACTTAATATCTTATCATCTATAACACTTTTATAGCAATGCTGTCTCTCGAGCATCCGTTTTCAATTATAATGCATTAACTGGCGCGAACTCGATCATGAAGTTGCTGAGTTATTACGCCGTGTCGAGTTAACGGATCACGGCTGTATAATGAAGCAGCGATAAACAACGATTAACATGCTTTACGCGAAAGCGGCGAATTCACGCATACGTCTCGTGAATTCCCGCGTTGCCGGTATGATCGCGCGTTTACACAGTCAGTGTAATACCATTATATATTAGCAGATTTGTGTTAAATCAAGCGTTGCATATTGGATAAACGTCATGTTTACGTCACCTCATACTCTTGTATAGTCGGCTCTAGACGGGTTGAGAGAGACGCGATCTGTTTAGTAACCATTATAAATTTATTCCCATGCATATGAAGTCGGACATTGTGGAAGACTAATTATTAAAACATTGAGTCGATGCTATTGTCTCACACGTGCATCTCGGGCGCTATTGTTTCTACAAATATACCTTGCACAATGTTTCAATCTGCATAATGAATTTTATGGAACGTTGTTGAAGTATTACATTAAAATATATATTCAGTCATTGGGCAATACTTGCAAGTCAGATGGCGATAGAGGTCTGAGCATCGTAAGCGTAAGCATAAATTAAATCCGACACGGATCGCCACCATTGTCAGCGTGATCGCCCACAGTGGTTACCATGGACTTTGGGACAGCATTATTATATTCCGAGACCTATGTGAAAGGGGTTGAACTCGCTTCAGTCGTGAATGTCCCGGCAATGGGATTGACGGTACGTGCTGCCAGGTGTACGTAGCATGAAATGCGAGATAACATACCTACGCACCTTCAGTTGCATACATAAGCACCGTGTCCATGAATCGTTCAATGACGTTTACATAGAGTGACGGGCTTGAAAATGCTCGTAATATTTGTGTTAGTTTCATGCTTACTTTTTAACTCTTTATTCTTTGAGAAGAGCTAATACAAGAAAAACTTTTATAAAAATTTATGAATGTATAACATATATTTTTCAAAAGTAGATCAGTTTTTTTTAAATTATATAGATTAATTTTAACTAAAATTCTAATTAATTAAAAGTGAATTAAATTATAATGTTTGTTTTCTAATAGAGATTGATTTTAATTATATATAAAAAAATATTGAAACATTTAGAAAATCATTTCATTAAAACAGAAATAATATTATAGTTACGGGCGATAAAAATATTAGAACATTTCAATGCACGAGATACAAAATCGAGCTGTAACAATATTCTCGAATTTTCGAGTTAAAAAATAAAAGGATTAACTATGTAACAAATTCAAGAGATAATAGCTTGGAATTCATTTTATCGTTTGATAGATATAGCAGTAACAATTCTCTTGCCTTTTTATTTCGTAGTGCAAAAAAATAGCCGAGGAAACTGAACATCATCGCCAAAAAATAATGTTTTTTTCCATTTATATTTCTCGCTATCGTCAACAATTCTTTTTATATCAGCCAATCGTGCTTGTTTATTAAATGCGCACCATTTTTATCGGAAAATATTTTTATTAACTTTTATGTCAGTTTGCTGGAAGAAAAATTTCGAAATACTGGGAAGTCTCTCGGATGACTCGATTACAAGTCAAGAGTTCAAGCACGAAACATCGAACGACCGCGTCTTCCAAATATACTTTCATTTTGATTCATATCGAGTGATCGTAAAGAATTTCCATATCACCGAAGCATGTATCAGTATTGCTATATCATATCTATTTCTGAACTTTCTGAAAAAGCGATATATGAATTTTAATAGAAAAAAAATATTTGACAGAAAATTTCGTATAGTTTCGTTTCAATTAAGGAAGTTAGAACACAACGTGTTGATTTAGCATTTAATCATTGTTTTATTTTATTTACTTTACGATCCCTTGTCTCTCCCTTGTATACTTGCCAATTGATCGGCAAACGGAGGAAGGAAGGTAGAGGGGAAACAGAAACATTGTTTAATTAAGAACCTTCGACTTTTTCCCTTCTCTGAAAGACAGAAATGGTGGATCGGTCGACAGCAAAGCCAATTTCTTGGGGAGTTTACGTTATTTAGAGAACTTATCGGTTTTACCCCGAACAAAAGCGTGGATATTTCGTCAAAATTATTTCGAACAAATTGAAGAGTGAAATATAGCTAGATTAAATTATAGTTCTATGTGACGTTGGAAAAGGATGACAAACAGTAATTTTAGATAAATGGATAATTAACTAAAGACTCTCGCTATTAAAATTAGCAAGTATAGTAACAAGGAAAAAAAAGGGCTTTGAGAGTCAAATGCGATTATTTGCGACTAATTAATTTGTCTGTCACCGCTTCGCTGAAGACGGCTCAAAGTAGAATCAAAACGATTTAATAACTTTGTATTGAATTATTAAATAATTGTTACATAACGTTAACTCACGCACAACTAACTGCGTTTGCCTTTCAATCCCCTTTTTCTCGTTACATATAGTTTTAAAAATAGGTTTGTTTTATAAAGTTCCCGAAAACTATAGTACTTCTCAAGTTTTTAAATATTTTTGAATTAATTAAGAAAGATATTAATTATACATAATAAATAATTAAATAATTAGGAACAAACAATTTTTATGAATTTAATCTGCAAGAAATTGATATAAAACATTAATAATTTATAAACAAATCATTTTATTTAATGAAATTTTTAAAAACATTCAAATTAGAATTTTTCAATCTTAGACTCTATTATGTCTCTCTCAGAATTTAAATTAAAACTATAATTAAAAGAATTTCTAACATTCTCTCGAAATCTGTTTTGTAATTTTAAATTTCTTAACATACATTCATGACAAAAGATATTGTATGATAGAAATTACTGTTAAATAAATATATTGCTTCATTTGCTTTGACGCCTTAAAATAAGGACAATGGACAGAGTACATTTCAATCGTAGTATACAGTTGCTCCAACTTTGAGAATGGCCGAAGGATGGCTCCGTCGAGAAGGTTGATGGATGGAGGTTTTAATTAAGCCTTACGATGCTTACGACCTACATCGCGAATCAAACCTCTGCAATTCTGTGTACTTCAATAACACGATATTACATCGTTCGAACTTCTTGCACGCATTATCGAGATGAAAGTCATTCATGAGTTCTTACGCTCATACTTAGCACTCTCGTTAAATTTATTTCTTGCGAGAAAGCTACAGCTTCTTGTCGGCAATTTAACTTGAACGCTTTATCCTAGTTTTTATCTTTCATTATTGAAGTAGGATTTTTCTTTAAGATTTTTTCGGATAAAATTTAATATTTTTTTAATTTTAGTAATAATGCAATTGTATAAATATTAATATAAATTAAATATTGATATAAATTAACAATTAAAGTTTAAAGCAATAATAATAATGTTAAGTAAAAGAAAAGAGATTTAATAATTAAAATTGATATTTTAAAATAATATTTTAATGAGAAAAAGAGAGAGGAAGAATAACACATTAAGAACAATTAAAGTTTCGAGAACGATTGATTTCGGTAGATAAGCTCGAACCACGGTTACTGCGTTTAAAATAGCACAAATCGATAGATTTTCGTTTGTACATTCCCAAACAAATCGATTTTTTTTCATTTGGTACGATTAGTTAAAAAGTTATTAACAAACAAATTTTTGTTTGTTTTGGGGGGGGCCAACTTGACATTACAAAAAATTCTTTTTTGACGCAATTTCTGAAAAACTGCGTTCGAAATAGCACCAATCGATAGATTTTTGTTTGTACATTCCCATACAGATCAATTTTTCATTGGTGCACCGTTAAAAAGTTATTAACAATTAAAGATAAGCTCGAACCACGGTTACTGCGATTAAAATAGCATAGATTTTTTCGTCTGTTGATTAACAAATAGATCAATCTTTCGTTTGCACAACGTTAGTTAAAAAGGTACACTTAAATTTATGTATTATCAATTCAAATGAAAGTTTTTGATTAGAAAAGTGTTCCAGAAAATATAGTTTTAAATTAAAACTTTAAATATATAACGATGGAATGAAAATTATTTTAACACTGTCAGAAATTTTTTAAGCGATAGCATAGACGTGCCAATTTGAGAAATTGAGTAAGTGTTATAATAACCGTAGGATCATGGCCTGAGTCTCGCTAATGACAACGGCAATCTTAAACTAGCCTATTAAGTTCTTAAACGATCGATACCAACGCACACTCCTCCGAGAATTAATCTCGTCGTCAGTCAACACGGCGGTAAGTGGACTGAACGCGTCATTACCCCAATAACATCATTCTCCATTTGCTGCTTTACTGAAAAACTTTAATATTCACAAATAATTTATATAATCTATATTTGTAATTTATAAATTAATTTTGGGATAGCATTTCTTTAAATTACAGTTTAACGATTTTAGAACGATAATATGAGTTCAGTAATTAGGCATTTGTTATTCATCATCTTTAAATTCTCAATGATAAAGCAAAGCATCTTGCCAAGAAGAATCTAAATGTGAATAAATTAAGCGCAGATATAATAGCAATCCGACTTTCATCGATCAATCGATTAAAATTACTTGTCTTTTGTTCTTTCTGTTTTCCTTTACTAAATTTAATTGTTTACAAAGTGCCGATTGCTCAATTAAAATAATTATCCAATATTATAAAGTATTTTGATTTAGGGTGACATATTCATTGTGTTTAGCTTACTGTAGAAACCTTCATAACGGTAGGACAAGCACGCTTATTTGTTCATCATATCAGCAAGTGATTAAATACTTTGTGCTATTTCCGTGATACAGTAGGCATAATTATCTCAAATGTACAAATTCTCATTACAAATTATTCGTGTATGTACATTGCGTTTGGAGTAGACCATTTGATTCGGAAATAATAAAGAATTCACTAATTTGATACTAGATTTTCCAGATAAAATAATAACTAACACTTGATCATAATATTAAAGCTTGGCTTGTTTTAATTAAATTAAACTTTTAAACTTTCAAAACTTTTTATTGAATTTTATTCATAAGTATTATAAGTTAAATAATTTTACGCCTTTTATTTTTTATTAAACAAAGAATAGGTATTATATTTTTCCCTCATTAGTGCAAAATATAATTTGAATTGATGTGACGAATAGATTATATCTTCTTGAAAACTTTATACACTATCTATTATTCTATTTTAAAATTACAACATTTGTTTTATTTCTATTTTAAAATTAAAACATCAGTTTTAAAATACTTTTTAAGTTAATTTTTCTGTATCAATAATTGTCGAAACGAAAAAAATGGCTATTCTTACGTGAAATGTGAAGCAGAGTTAATACATTATTGATATTTCGATAATATTTCATTGTTTGCAGAAGAATATTTTCATGTGCGTATCGTTTTATTATTAAATACATGGAAAGCAAATATTTGACAAGATTTAACATTTTCCGAACCTCACCATGGAGTTTAATTTGAAAGAGTTTTTAAACTCGTATACGATTCAATACTGTTACTCACTGCGTTGCGGTATAGATTTCTTTTAATTACAATGCAAATGGTTTCCACATTGTGATTGGAACGATCGTGTTTCGTTGCATTAAATCCGACCAAGTACATTGCTCTCGTATTTGTTGCATTAGGATAAATGTGTAGAAAGTAATTTTACCTCTTTTAACCCGGTATCATCCCAACAAGCGTGTAATTGAATTGAGACTTGCGTTTATTCACATACAATGAAGATACCAAATGTTAATACTTAAAGCTTACGTAGAGTTTGAAATGCTCATTTAAGAGGAAGTAAAAGATGTACGTATGTGAAACATTGAACATGCATGATTATTAATAACGATGAAAAAAAAAACGATTGCCGGTACGATAACAAATTACGATTAAATAAGTAATAGCAATCTTTTTACAATTGAAATGCCTACTTTCCCCATGGATTACGCTATAAACGGAGTGTATATTCATAATGGAAACCAATATTGCCCCATAGCGATAATGCTTCGTAGAGACTGCAGCTACACGATGCAATTATCGACCACTCGACGAACGTGTCAGGAACGTAATGAAGGAGATCAATGGATTTTCAATTGCCAGTATGGCACGGACTCCCGCCAGAACTTCGAAATAATGCTGCCGCGTTGTATAATTGACCAGCGTTATTTCCCGGTGCGAATTATAATGTGTCTCCTCCCCCTACTCTGCACGCGCTAATGAGATTCAGAGAATTAACAATCGATTTGCGCGGATAAGTAGTATCAATGTCACATTATGTTTCTACAATGACAAATCAGATCAAAATGTGTGACAATGCGATTAATAAATTTTACCCCAAAGACGAGATGCAATTCGATAATTAAATAGCATGACGACAACGGCGTAAAAATGCAATAAAAAATATTGTCCATATTAACATATATTAATATAGCTACATGATGTTATTTCCAAATAATAGTAACATTTCTCCTTTAAAACATTGCTTAATAGATATGATCGTATTTATGAAGTCTTATGAGTACGAAGTCATATAAGATAAATACTTTAAATCGTTTTAATCTTAATATTATTACTTCTTCAGAATTGAATATATTTATATATTTTATTAAGACTTGCGATTATATTGCTGTATTGATATAGAAAGACAGACATTCTAGAAACTAGAATGAGAATGCATCTTCATTATTCATGATATTTAATTAAAGTTGCTTATAATGTCGCTGATTATAATTACACTGTCTACGGGCAAATACTGTCTGCCCCAAATACGAAACTGGTCTCTAATGGCTTAATTATAACTGGCTTCTCGCTTAATGAAAGAGATCTAAGTGCAGTGCGTTAAAGTTGCAGTAAAAACTGTCGTCGTCGCGTTTTCTCCAACATCATTAAAGTCTGTTTTTCTTCTTAAAATTGCAACTGCACTAACGTTCTAAGAGAAAATCTTTTAAGATTGCATATAAATTCTATTTTCTTATCGAATTTATATAACATGCGCGTTATTTTCTTGATCGACGCATCGTTATATGACCCTTGTAAAATTGAAGGGAGCCCCACGATAGAAAAGAATTTCCATCAAAAATGGAGATGACAATATTGCAAAAACTTATCTCTTTTCCGTGTAATTGTAAAAATCTTGTTGCTCAGTAGCCTGCTTTTCTTTTATTATTTCTACTGATTGCGCTGCGAAAGTAAAATCGATTTTAAACTCAGCATAAAATCCATAGTTAAGGAGCATGTCTGGAAAACATTTGGTTAGGCAAATGTACAGAATATTGAGTTAAGAATTCCAATTGGGAATTGTCTAACAAATATAAAGTTAATCTTTCCCTAACAGCAACGTCGAGTGACTAATAGTTTTTAAATTATGAACAACTGGAAATAAAACAAGCTAAGCTTTCAATCAATTCAGATAAAGTTTCAATCAGATAATAAAACTTTATTTTACAATATCACGTAAATTTTATTTTATAGTCTTTCAATTCAGGAATTAATTTCAAAGAATGTTTAATATTATATATTAAAAAATTATGACTATATAAAGATGATCTCGGTTTTGTTAAGAAAAAATTTATTTTGTACATAATCATAATTTGTACTCAAAGATAAGGAACTCGTTGGGAAAAGAAAGCATCTAAAACATTTAAAGTATATTCGTACATTCGTTTAATTAAAATTTGCTGTTTTTCTTACTGCTGTTTTACTACAAATATTTATCAAGTGTAATGTCAAATCTTTTTTCGCATTCTTAATCAGGATGTGTTACATAGGATTGCTTGGAGAACGTGACTAAAAACCACAATACGTCAAAGCATGGTGGGCAGATCGTGATAGGAATTCTGTTGTCGTTTTTCGGGCGATGGAATCGGCTCGCGCACGCGTGGTAAACTTTTATACACATAAAACTCGCGAACTTCAGTCGTAGTACCTACCCACTCTGAACAGAGAGTTGGATTTAGATTCATGAGGTCCCCGCAGGCCTCCGTGGACACGCTCAACTTGACCGGACTACCGTCGGACTTACTCTAGGCAACCGCGTAGAATGGAGAAGCACCCTGCGGAGAGACCAGTCGTAAAGAATATAAGCAGGGTGGTCTCTTACCACGGGAGGTCGATATCCCAGGGCTCGAAACACCAGCCATCCTTTCGGTCGGGTATGTTTTGTAGCGGACGAAAGGATTACTTTTAGCAGCGACAAATGTCTCTCCTTAACTCTTTCGAATCTGATGACACGTCCCAGATTTTTCCGGGATTAGAATTTATGCTAAAAAAATTTATGACTCCCATTTTTACAATTTCTTTACAGCAACAAAATTTTTTCCCTCTTCAATCGCGATTTGTCTTCGTGTATTTTCAAGATAAAAATAAAAATGTTTCGTATGATTTTATGCAAATCAACAGGAATTATTTCTAATTCGAATCAATTGTTTTCCTTTTTTCCTAGTTTAGAGTATAGTTACATATATTATTAATACAAAATAACTTCACATTTTTTTTTACATTTATGTTCATATTTAGTTTTATCGAAATACTGTATAAATATTTTAATATATGAATTTTTACCGTCCGTTGACGCTTCGTATTTCGACATGTTGGTGATAAATTTTTCATTTGGACATCTATGTAAAATCTTGCGAAATATCAGGTGTAAGCGCAAGCTTTCGCTTCACAATAAAATTCGAAAGGAAGTATCGTGCGAATACGAAATAGATCTAAAGCGCTCGCATTTTACATGTGTATATGCAACATTAAGAGAAATACAACAAAATTTAAATAGATGAGATTTTATCTATGTCTTTATAAATATTAGACACGATGTGCAAAAACCGAGGAAAAAAAACTTCCTAAAATAATATTTATTACACCTCAATATTTTTGTAGCATGAAATTATTTTTCTCAGTAGTAAGAATCTTAAAATTTGCATTTTAATTGATGAGATGTATTTATTTAAAAAAAAATTGGATTTGTTCATATAAAACATTAATTAAATTTACTTTAAAAATTTATATATTATATTACAAGATTGTGAACGTCTCGGCATTTTGAATTATCATCTTTTGAATTATCATCTTTTCTCTATTTATTTTATAATCAATGTAATTATAGCTTTAATGTAAAGCACAATTTCATACATATTTGCTAAAATAAGGCTGTTTTAAGAAAAACTGAACAGAATCATCGTAAACGTTGTCGATTTCACGCGTCAACCGAGACTCTCTCTGGAAGTTTCACAAGACCATCTTTCCGTCACATGCACTTTCGGAAGTCCTCGCGTGACTTTAGTAGAAGAAAAGTTTCGAAGAGCTAGGATCTTCCTTGACAAATTTTATATCAGCGCGCCTAGTGGAGCGAGCGTTTCTGGCGAAAATTTATAGCACCCGAGGGAACAGTAGCTGGAACCGAAGGAAATAATCGACCACGTGATTTGTGGAATTTTCGCTTGATCCTCGCTTTGTTCGAATCTTGCTTCGTTACAACCCACTTTGACGACTCTATTCTCGTAGTGGACTATCTTAGATTCAATTGTTTTAACATTCGGTTATCAATTTAAGAACAAAAATTTTAAATAATACAGTATTTTAATTTTTATCTCTTGAAGAAACAAATAATAATTTAGTATTTCTCTAATAGAATTAAGAATTATGGAATTAAAAACAATTACAGAAAGTTTTTACTTTTAAAAGTTATGCTTAATGGATAAATCCTTAATGGATAAACTGTCAAAGTTTCTCTGCTGTTACAAAAGATTATAAGTCGTTTTCGAGGAAATTCAATAACAATTATTATTTCAGAATATTATCACGTTGGACAAGTTAAGTAACGGATATTGTATATCGATATTATTCTTACAGCTCGACACACGTTCTTCTTTTCTCAGATTCTTAGAGATTTCACGCCGATGTCCTTTCTGTTCATAGCAAGAAAGAGAAACAGAAAAAGAGGAAGAGATATTCTCTGAAAGCCCGCATTGACTTTCAACGCTCGTGAACCTTCTTCCTCTTATATCCTAGCACTCAGAAGGAATCCTACCGTAGGGTTTATAAAAACGCTGAATACACCGAATGTATCAAAAGTCGTGTATCGTAACGATTTCTCTTGAACTCATAGTTGATTCTTTCTTAACAAATATTTATTCAATTCTTTTTTAACATTTAACTTGAAGCAGTTTTGTAACGAACTGCAATATCAAACTTATAACAGAGTAGATATTCGATTTTTGATAAATCAGCTTTTCAAACATTTTATTTCCGGTTGTAACAATTTCCGAGAAAGAAACGATCGCCAAGATAATCGTTTGATTCCTACATTGAATATGAATTCGCGCGGATTAATTCCGATTGGACATTCGAAGTGTCGGGAGCGGCAAGGATTCAGGAGTCGTAATTTCGGATTAAACGCTGAACATGCCGCGGGAACGTTTCTGGGAAAATGAAATTTTTTTCACTAGGGAACGCGTAATTAAACGCAATTCGATTACAGTCGTGTGCATTTCGTCGTTTTATTCGGATGGTTTCATGTTAGAAATGTGATCTACATGATTCACTGAATCAACGGCGCTTGAAGATAAAACCTTTTAGAATATTCGAAGCGCGATATATGACTGAATCAATTGATCAAAATTTGCAAACGTAGTTCCGAGTATATTTCCTCCAATATGCTCTCACTCAAATATTGAGAAATTTACGAGCATACTCGAATATCTTCGCCAGTCGTGTCAGTATCTGTCAGCGTTGTGTCAGTTAACTTTGACCACAGGACCGTAACACTGCTCCGAGATGAACGTCGTTACTGGCAAACAAGTATGCGCCAGTACTGGTATGGCAATACAGTTAGTTTAGTATTTCGAGGGCCAACGAAGTTAGGCAATATATCAGCTTTGATTACTCCGTTTTAACAGCCAGAACGTACATACACGTTATCTCTTATATTAATTAAAAAGCTACAACGTACCGACAATAAGAATGATAAATTACTTGAACTTTGTTGAGGTATACATTGAAACATATTTACCGTTAAATAATTTGACGTAGCACCGCGTCATATTTGCATTGGTCTGAATTTGCGATATATAGAAAGAAAATCCTTAATTTTCTTGAAATCCGTTATTAAATGGAGAGCAGACAGCATTGTCTGCTAATGCTTGATCGCTACTACTGATTTAATATCGACTCGTCGAAGACAACATTGGAATTTTTACATTGCATGCCTGAACGATCATACAAGTGAGCTCAGAAAGTATCGTCGTATTGATCCGTTTAGCTAGGTTTCAAGCACGTTAAATCAGTTTTTTTCTCATTTATCTACCTCGATTCCTCGGGCGATCTTTCGATGCATAACCTCGGTTGAAACGGAAGCTGAGTAACGAGATACTCAAAGAGCTCGTCTTGGCCTTCTTTTTTTTTCATTCTCAGCCTTCCTTCGTTTCTTAGACCTGATTTCTCCAATCTTAAATCTAAGCACCGGATTTCGCACGTTTCAGCAAGTTCTCATTTTCGAAAGTTTAAAGTGGTATGAACATCCGTTATATAATTCTGTGTTTTTATTCTTTTTTAAATCTTCTTTTTAAAAATTTTTTTCTTCGTGCGATGGATAAAATTTTAAATAAGAAAACAATTAAACAAAGATGTTAATAATGATAAAACTGATATATTTAAGCGAATAATTAAAGAATCTGAAATTAGAGTAATTTAATCTATAATCTTTAAAAAAATTATATATATAATATTTTTATTATTAGTATAATAATGTTTTTTCTTTGAATTATTTTTCCATAATTCTGTCAATTTTCTCATATAAAAAAATGATATGTAATTAAATGTTAATTGTTATCTTAAATGTTAATTATCCTTAATAATTTATTCTTATATAACAGTTTTATATTTTATATAATATAAATAATGTGTATTATTTTATTGTGTAGTTTCTTTTGCGCTTTTTATAATTATAGAGTAATAGCTACATCAATTTATTGAATTGTACGAATAAATAACAGAAATGCTTTATACATGCTATACATACTTTCGCATACGGCGCGTTGAAAAAATCGATGGTTGCCTCGTAGCTAAGCTTGAAGCGGTTCGCTGTTTCTTCTGGGTTCTTTCCAAAGTATCTCTCGGCGAGAGGCACACCGACATCGCTCAACGATGACCAGATAAATAGCACCGCCGCCGACGATTCATTTCTCTCGCACGTAACATTTAGTACTGGTTTTCTCGGGTAGCACGCGAGGTAACGTGAGGCATACAAAGCATCGTACGACGATGCCATAGGATCTTCCATTAACTTCCTCTTATTCAGTATCTTTTATCAAAAAATAAATAAGTTGAAAAAATATCTTGCAATGAACTAAACATGATGAGGTACTATGAGTTTTAATATAGCTTATCTCATTACTTTTTTAGATTTCTAAATCTTCTTGTGCCCAATTTTTTAAAATTCAAATAAATTATTGACTTACTATGTATCTTAATTTTAATATAAAAAATAATTTTTAATTTAGTATATATCGATTAAAAAAGTAAATATACTCAATGATAAGAGGCGAATTATACGTAAATTATGATGAACATTCGGTTAAAAACGTATAGAGTAATTTTTCATATGACACAAGTTGACCCGGGCATGGTCGGTTAATTGCCTACTTAAATTCAGGAAGTTAAGAAAGAAGGATTTTTGAAAGGACGGAGATGCAATCCCGATTAAACTTCCGACTCTGCGGCGATATTACCGGAGTATAATTGAATTTCTCTGTTCGTATTTCCCTTCCTCCATTCTCTCCCCTCCCCCTTTCCCCGTCTCATTCTGGTTCCCGACCACGTCCGGTCATTAGTATAAGCAGCGATTCCGATTACAAGGACCCTTAATTACAATATAATTTAGAGATCTTTTTTATTCAACCTCCCGTGCTGTACTCTCTTTCTCTCTTGTCCTCGTTCTCGTTGTTTCTTCACCGTGAATGAAGTTATACTTTTGTCAATTTGTTACGAGAAATTAAATATTTTGAATTGTGCCTGCTACATAACACATACTTACATTATTATATATATATATATATATATATATATATATATATATATATATATGTATATTACACTAAAAATTATATTACCTATGAAAAAATGAGATGTCAAACGTCGTTTTTATGACAAAAAAGATAGAACGCGTTTTATTAACGTGGCAAGGAATTCGATAGCTTTAGGACAATGCGACGAGCCGACAAACTTTCTCGCGCGATTGACGAGTGACGCTTTTACGCGGGCGATCCATGCCAACGAAACTTCCAATCTCGAATTTCGAGATAACGATGCGAGTATTTCCCCGGGGAATACTCTCGGCGCGCCGGCAATCTCGCCCGATCGAGAGACACGGTACGTCCCGCGACGCGTTTTCAGCAAATCGAGTTCTTGGTATATCGAAGATAGCCGACCGTTGTTCGTCTTGACGGAAGGTATGACTCAAACTCCGTTTTACATCGCCGGTCTAAATTGATCTTGAAATCGCGCGGAAGGAAAAAAAAGACGATCGTGTAGATGAATTGAACAGTTCAAAGGAATCAGCTCAATTTTGGAGAGAGAGAGAGAGAGAGAGAGAGAGAGAGAGAGAGGCAGGAGTTTTTACACTATATTACGGAATAAAAAGTAATAGAAAGTTCTTATTATGAAAGTTTGATATACCGCATGCTTTTTAAAACGGCTAATAGATGCTATTCGGTGTATCAATTTTCACTATCTATATACTGTAATTAAAGTTGCGAAGCAATTTATATTATTATATGACAAGCGAGGCTTCCATATAACGCGAGAAGCTTTTAGTCTGCAATAGATTGAGATTAATGAATCCCATCGAGTTGCAATTACGTTGCATAACGATTAATTTCCCGATAATAAGTATTCTCTAATAGTAATGCATTATTACAATATCGATTTGTAATATTGTCATTGTATTTTTGCTGCATTTGCAATATAAATGTGATTATATCTAACGGATAGAATAACTGTGTAAAAGGCAGCAATTTATCATTGTGACCTAAACAAATTTTAATCCTGCATAAAACTTCTTCAATTTTTGAATTTTATAACTGCTGAATTATTTAAATTTTGCTGAAGAAAAAACGAAATTTAATTATTTTATACTATTATAATTCGCGCCGAAAAGAAAAAAGGATTAACGTGACAAACGTAAACAGACGCGAGGCAGACAGGTATTTTCATTGTCACCAGCGCGGAAATAATAATAAAGGGATAACTCAACGGTGGATTGTGTGTAAGGACGATGACGGTTTGAGAGACGCGGGGATGGGCCATAGAGGGTCAAAGGTTAAGTGAAATTGAAGTTCGAGTCGTTGATGAAAACTGATGCGGGATACGAGCGGACGGGCGACCCCTTGAGCAATAGTTCCGTCCTCTTTTAATCTCGGGAAGGGGAGCAGGGAGGGAACAAGGGGAGAAGTTGACAGCAGCGATCTGGAGAACGGGATGGTACCAATTGCACATCCCGTGTGCGAGCTTCACGACGGACGGTCGTGTGCGGTTAATCCTATCACGGTGCTGCGCTGTTATAGGACAGCGAAGTATCCGGCTAAATAAATTGCCGCGACCGGAGAGAACGACAAACGCGGGAGCTTTCTATTGAGAGAGATGATTTATGATCGGCGGTCTCGCGCTGCTTTTCCACTCACGGCTTGCGGAAAATCTCGACGGTCCGAAGTAGAACGGATAGAAGCGAATAAAATATTCGGGGGAGAACCGACAACTCGGTTCGGCCAGAAAACTGCTAGTCGATGTATCGGGGAGGGATGATAAATATCACGGGGTTGAATTTGGATCTGGCAGCATTGATGCAGGTTTCCGAGATCACTAATCATCTTCACTTCTTCGGATATAGTGGCTTAACGTTGCGCGAATATATGCGGTATCACGGTGGTCGAAAGATACGTTATCCTTCGTTTAGTTAAAATACTATAACTTTTATTGGTTTCTTTTTTTTATATCAGATAAACGAAGCTAAGAGAGAAGAAAATAGCGAGGAGATATTTTTTCACGGTCATACGAAAACGTTGGAATTCGCGATTAATCTTCGAGCTTATCTATGATCGTTACACAACACCGGAATTCCGTTCGGCGGTTCTTGATAGAATTTTCTCAGTTGTACGTCAGGACGCTTTCCGGCGGAAACGGTAAAGGCAAGGCTATTTTTCAGCGGCGTCGGAGCCGCTGTATCTGGCCGCCGCCGGTTAATTCCGTGAAATATCGGTGCCTGCACCTTTCCTGATAATGGAGACCTCGACAGACTGCCCCGGTACAAGCAATTTTTCATTTTGCCGTCGACGCTCCTCTCTCTCTCTACGACTCGTTTCGATTCGTCGATTATTTCCCGTGTGCGATACGCGAGTTTTTTTCGTCGTATCCGGTACACCAGAAAATGAGGACGGCGCATTGACATGTCTCGTGGAAACGGTTTTAGGCTGAATGATTTTCACGCTAACAGTAACTCTATGAGCATCTCTTAACACCAAAATGAAATGAGCAATTTATCAACGCAGCAGTTTCTATCTTTCGCATGCAATAATTGCAATTTTAATCGCTTCCCTTGAAAATATATTTTTTGACAAAAGCGAAATTTTTTCTTAATGAAAATTTAACAGTAGTTTATTCTTTTTCATAACTTTATTTTTCGACATAAATGTCTTATTAACTAAAATTCATATTTTTATTACATTACATTTTTAACTTTATATTATTATATTTACTAAATTTATATTTAATGTTAGCTAACATAAAAGCTATTTTATAATTACTATATATATTGCTATCACTATTTTCTCTTTGTAAGTACCATAACATTTTATTATTTATTACACATTTTTAAATCGTTTAAATTGATCGAAAGCGTAAACTAAAAGGCTGTCATTCCTCCATACTCTGAAATGGCTATTTCTCATCCTTCTTACTTTAACCTCAAGCATCTGCCATTAAAAGGAAAAGAATCTAGGGCATTCGGTATATAATATATCACATACCTAACGCGCGCGGTATCATATCACTTTGCGGCTGATAGGTAACGCGAGAAGCGCTATTTTCACGAGCGCACCTCGAAAAAGACTTTCATCGCGACACACACACATTCTCATGTGAACTTTCATCGAGAATCATTGGGGGGTTCTCGCCGCAGGAAATTGCGATTTCGCGTTTGAACCTCGAGATAGAGAAAGACAGGCGTATGCAAATTGCTAGACATGACGGGATAACGCTGTGTAGGCTCGAAATCGAAATGTGAAGTGGCACTTGATCCGAATTAACCAGAATTGGAATCCCTCGTTTTTGATCTTGAACAAATGGTTGTACAGCATGTCGTTCGCAATCGGTTTAACTGTTCTCGAGATTTCAAGCAGAAAATTAACAGTAAGAGACACATGTGAAGCTCAATAATTTATATAATATTAAATAAGATTAATATTAAATTCGTATGCTGTATTCATACTTAAATAACTGTATTACAGATATATAATTGATGCAATTTTTAGAAAATGTTACAAAATTTCATTTAAAATAATTGATGTTAAATTATATCTCATATTAATATCAATTTAAGACCAATCGCTCTAAATCTTAATGACAGTATAAATATAATGATATACATAAAACTTATGAAATTGCATTATGAGACGCATATTATACGATATATACATACATATATGAAAAATACACGATGATTATTTGACGATCGACTATTTAATGATGCTATCATTCTCTTTTCACATCTCTCAAACAGCCATCAAACAAATCGATAGCTCTGTGAATCTCCACCGGGCCGTAAATTGATTTCGGTAAGTGAGGGGTTCACGCAACAATGGCTACACACAGCCTCGTATCCCCGATATCCAGCGAATATATCCCATTAGATCGTGACTGATGATTGACCCATACCTCTTATCGGAGATTCGTATGAGAATCGTGTTCATCTCGATAATGTGGCATAATCATTTGAGAAATAAGTCGCTGTGATTAAGACTTTTCGCGCGAACTTTACGAGCGAACTCGATTTCTCCCTCGTCGTTTTGAACCACGTATCATGTAAAGAGGAAACCCGGCTACGCTTTCCGACCGAAATTCGAGACACGTAGGACGGGGAAGCATCTGTACATTTGCACGTAGATCTGTGATACTTCATACGAATGATGCGAAGAGGGAGAGGAAAAATATATCCTCGCGCGCGGCCGAAATGCATTTTTCCCGGAGCGGAGGACAAACTAAAATGTATCAGACGCGATAGCTACAATGATAAACTGGTCCTTTGTACAATAAAGCGGACTAAATTTTTAAACTTCATACGAATGTCTGGATGAGAAAGGATAACGCTTTTGATAAATATAACATGATACTATAATTAAAATTGATAAATAATATTTATTAATCAAACATTGATTTGTCGCTCATAACATTTTCAGCGTAGTGGAATTGCATTTCGCTTCGAGCAAATCTTTCGATTCCCTTCGTTGCAGTATCAGTGTGTTGTGTGAGTACAAGTCGGTTAATATCTGCCAAGTGGACGTTCGTATTTACACGAAAGATTGGAACGCTCGGGACCATGATTGCGCGAACGTAAAGCAAGGCGATTTCTACATTGATTCCCTTTGTACGAATAAACACACGCCTGTTTGGTTTACGTTCAAATACTCAGTCAAGTTCTATGCCCACGTAGCGGATAAGTCGGTCGGATAAACTATTCTCCGAGACAGGTTTCAGTTGGATTATTAATGCAATTCACGTTTCCCCGGAGGGCTATGTGGGCGCAAGCTTGACGACGCATTCAAGATCGAGAAATATCTTGCCAATACGGTCAATGCAATCAAAGGTGTCTTTACACGAAACCGTATCATTGGAAAGTTGAGTAGTATGAAAAGGTTGACTTATTGTCGCTCGTGTCCGTGAAAACAGGAAAATCCAACGAAATTTAAATAAGACTTTCATTTTATCATACGAGTATTAAATAATTGTGGAAATGTCTGAAATAATAAGGAAATAAGATATAATTGTTTTTATTTCGATTTATTTTTATATATATATTGAATGGTATCTTTTATTATATTCATGTTGGAATATTAATATTATATCAAAATAATTTTTTAAATTATTTCTTTTTAATTGTTTTTATTTCGATTTATTTTTGAATTTATATATTGAATGATATCTTTTATTATATTCATGTTGGAATATTAATATTATATCAAAATAATTTTTTAAATTATTTCTTTTTAATTGGATTTTCATTCTAAAATTCAGTAAAAAATTCTGATATACAATGCACTGGAAATATTTTGTTTACGACATATTCATGTTAAATAAGTAAACAAACTGCTAATAAACAATAAACATTTTTGGATATGTATATTTTATAATAAATCAAGATCAATATTTTCTCCGTTAAGGCCAGAGTAAAATGAATTTTTCTCGCAATTTGTAACAATTCTCTTCCTTTTCCTTACCGGGTTAGAAACTCAAGTTAGTGATTTACACTTTCTGACTTGATCGTAACTTTCGGGTCCAAAGATAGTTCACCAGAGACGAAAGGAAACCGATAGCAAAATAATCCCGGTGCACCACAGTCATCCGCGATGACTTAGTACCTCCGGATTCTCTCTTCGACTCCGGGAAACTCGACCATCGCGCTAGTTTACTTCGCAATCCCACGTGGCCGATGCGATCCTCGACAGTAAACGGGTTGCTATCGACTACGGATATCTATATATCTCTGTTATATCGGACTAGCATCCGCTGGTTCTTCAATTTCAAAACTTTACTAAGCCATCCAATTTCACAAATATAGGATTGAGTGGTAGGTGTGAGTTAATTCGATAATGATGGACATAGTCTATCATAGCTGTTATCGGTATA
Organism: Tetramorium bicarinatum; assembly: GCA_928718305.1. Lineage (NCBI taxonomy): Eukaryota > Metazoa > Arthropoda > Insecta > Hymenoptera > Formicidae > Tetramorium > Tetramorium bicarinatum. The sequence continues at coordinate 4,410,362 of OV788322.1, read as the reverse complement.
TTCATTAGAATATTGATACACTGCAAATTTTTAATTAAAATGCAAAAGTAAACAATTATTTTTTAAAATTCCATTAATTAGTAATTTTGTATACGCATTTAATTAACATAAAATACAATATAAGCTGGAAATATCGATATATAAGTATTTATCAGCGAGTAACCTTTCTTTATTTAAATTATGAATAGGATAATAATTTAAAAAAAAAACAAGAAATTATAGATTTCTATTATTAACTAGTTGCAAAACCAGATTATTGACGTGTCCTCAGCCTTCAGGCTTAGAGGATCGAAATAAGAGCCTGTGCGATAATCCGATCCGATTTTGCGGACGCTTTGAGCCAGATAATTCCTATATCTGAATTAAAGTTGCGCCGGTTCTCGGAAATATCACTTTTATTTGCGCGGCTCTACTTCCAGAAAGATCAACAGATTTGTTATGTCTCAGTAAGATCTCTGTATGCCTATCTAGGAGATACTGCTAATCACATTAAAAACGCATACGTATACACATACACGCACGTACAGAAATAAATTTAAAAAAAAGAAAAAATAAAAAAGACGGCTTGGTATCGAATCGGAAGTACAAAGTAAGCTCGACCGCCGCAGCGCCCAGAACCACTAATGTGCTCGCTCGCAGCGCGGACGGCAACTTCGAGGTGACCTTGGCCACGAAGGCCACGATCTACCATCAAGGATTGGTCGAGTGGAAGCCGCCGGCCATATATAAGTCATCCTGCGAGATCGACGTGGAGTACTTCCCATTCGACGAGCAGACCTGCGTCCTCAAGTTCGGTTCGTGGACCTATGACGGCTTCAAGGTAAATTCGCATGGTAGCCGTTAAGTCGTGTCCCCCTCCCCGACCAGCCCCCCTCGAACCCCCGAACGATTAACTGAGCCCCTAATTAGCCAGCCGAATGTCCGAGACGCGGATCCGACACGGGGCTCCGTACGGGATGCGTCTCCGGGACGGCGATCAAATAGATCCTAAGCGTAGAGTAGATCACAGACGATTGGCTCGTCGCGTGGGTCTCCGACGATCGAGAGGGAGAATACGAGAAAAACTGAAAACCACCCCCAGAAGACGGATGCTGCCATGTAGCCTAAGATGTTACGGTCGTATTGTAGAGGCAATGAATCATGAACAAATATAAGATAACGATAACGAGTCGCGTATTCTTTCACAGACGCGAGCACGCGGTGTAATTCTTTTATTAAAATCCTGCTTCGAAAAGAGAAAGCGTTCAATTTTCACTTTCAGTCAAGTAAAAAGTAAAGTCAATTGTCGTTACCAGTGTCTCTCCCTCGAGTGAGGTTGAAACGCGAATCCGCATTTCCAACATTTCCGAAGCTATCGATCTCGCGATTCAGTCGACGTATCGGTTTTCCGTTTCGAAGTCTCTGGACAATCGGAAGAAACGTTTCGCGAAGCAGCGAAAGTACCGTGATAACCGTGCGAACGTGAACAAGATTCACTTTGTCGATACGTGTAAAGTCGGATATCGAAAGAGACAGAAGGGTAGCGAGATAGAAAGAGAGAGAGAAAGAGAGAGAGATAAAGTGAGAAAGGGCGTGATGAAAGAGGAAAGAGGAGGATAGGGGGAGAGGATGGCAGCATCCGGAGACCTTCTCGCCGAGCCAATCGTGATCACGCTCGGCTCGTTTCTTCGGTGATTCCAGCGCCGACGGGAACTACGAGGTGACGCTGATGACCAAGGCCACGGTCTACTATTCGGGATTGGTCGTGTGGCAACCGCCGGCCGTATATAAATCCTCCTGCTCCATCGACGTTGAGTTCTTTCCGTACGACGTACAGACCTGTGTTTTGAAGTTAGGCTCCTGGACCTATGACGGCTTTAAGGTGCCGCATTACTACAACGCAACGAGCACGAGAACCGCAGTCTCCAAGCATTTAGTCTCGAGAATACTTGCTCATCATCGGTCTACTCTAACGTTATCCTTTAGCTCGTTTTTCCATTTTGTGTTCTCTTTGTCAAAGAATGCCTCCTTGACACCCGTAATCGTTCCTGCGATGCGCTAATCTTGGACGTCACGTGATATATTTACGTATATTTATATTCATCCGTCTACGCATGTATACAGGGTGCGCCGGATACTCTGCATTCCCTGTCGTGTATTTCTTTATCAATTTGGAGTTGATTCTATTCTTGAAAAAATCTGAATGGACACTTTTGCAATTGTCGCTCAAATTAAAATTATTGACATTGAATTGAATGAAAAGTGAACCATCGCATAACGATAGTGCTTTGCTTCTTTAATAATTCGATAACTCTGTTAGTACTCTGAAATTCTCGGAGAGATCTATTCCAAATTGGTCGAGAAATTCGTAGATAAAACAAGAATATGGGGCACCTGGGACACCCTATATATGTGTGCATATATTTGGATATTGTTACGTGGTGTGGACTGCAGTGTTATTTTATTGACCACCATTCCATCATGGTACGACGCGCGGTCGGCTCATTTTCATATCGTTCTACGATGTGTTCGAGAAATCGGCGGGCTCGCGAGTCACCTAAACGCATCCGTCAGTTGCGGCTCGTGTTTGCTGTCTAGGCGAGGATCGACGAGCTTATCCGATGTCCACTATGTCAGACTGTAATGGAGTGCGCGTACGGGCGATTCGAGAGATTTACCGTTACATGTCGGATGAGATCGCGCCGTCAACATTTGTTAAACGATATGTCCTGTTGCACTGTAAATTAATTCCGCGATTAGAAAGACAGTAATCGAGATAAGAAAAGACTTTAGTCGTCATCTCTTCGACGATACGTTGCAATATCTTATACATACCATTACTTATATTTTGTAAAATAATATAAATCGATTAGTATGAATTGATTTTGTAATCTGAAATTATCGAAAAAAGTAAATTGTTTTGTTGCAGAAGCTGCGTGATAAAAAATAAAAATAAGAACATGTCATAGTCATTTGTCTTGAATTTTCAATTAATATATTCAATGCATTATTTGACTACTTCCTATTTTGATAGATTTGTTATTTGGTATCAAAAATTTTATTTTGTAAATATTTAATAATAGTAAAATATAATTATATATTTATTATATATTTTATTTCATAAATATATAATAATTGATATCATGTCGTGAGTAATGTATTTTGTCACGTGGCTAAAAACGTGTGATTTATTGCACGTCAAATACGAAAAAGACATAATCTCTTCGATCCTCGCTTCGACAAAGAAGAAAACGATACGTTAAAGGTCCAAAGGATGCCTCGATCACGATATACACGCCGAAGGGAGCGAATATCCGCTTCCGGTCAGTCGCGCCTCGTTTTTTGCCATTTACAGTATGCAGCAGCCGAGTTTAAAGAATTTTAAAGCCACGATTACGAAACTGTTGTCGATACGCCGGTTATGGATTCTAGCTGAAATGTTTGTTTCTTTAGCTTGTTCTCTTTACAAAACACAGGGCGTCACTACTCGACACACGTGGGAAAGGTATAAAATATCGCGACAAAAATCGGCACATCATGACACATGAAACGAGAGACATGTTAGCCACACGCACCCGGTTGTGCCAATACGGGGACACTCCGTTTCTTTTATGTGCGGCAATCGCAAGACTTATTACCTCATCTACGTCCGTCCACACGTCATCGATGATGATAAATTTTCTAATATACGAAGATAAGATAGAGAGAAAATTGCACAGTATTCTTGTATAAGTAGGAAACAATAAATTATCAGAAATTAGTTTGCAACCTTAATCTGTTTTTCAACTAACTTTCTCAAATTATGCGTTGTCATGTATTTACTCCAATTTAGTAATTTAATAAGCAAATAAATTTGCTATTCCAGGACTTTAATCGTTTCTTATTTATTCAAGAATTGCATAACTTATTTTAGGATTTACTTTCGAGGATTTACTTACATTCTGTCCTTTACAACTTTATCATCTAATAATAACTATACACTATAGAACTCCGTTCTATAAGTAATTCTATTCTACGTTTGTAAGACAAAGTAAAAGTACATTTTTTTGCAAAGGATCGTAATCGAAACGTACAGTAGTCAAGAAAAGAAGTTTACAATACACCCTAAAACGAAATAGACTGAGTTAACTGAGGATTCCTCCGATATACGCTATTTAGTTTGACATTCTATTAAACGAGCGTCCAAACGAGCGGTCTGTTATTTTATCAATCGTATCACATGGACTCGATTGCGAATTTGACCAACGCTGATCCGGGCTGAGCGCGCAATTAAACGCGCGTTCGACAACGCAATTTACTCGTCTAGACCTAGCCCGCGGGAAAAGTAGGACGATCGAGACGCGATCGATACGGGAAAGAGTCGCCAGCCGCGCGCCGCAGTGCTTTTCGAATTTCTCCTTCGCGATTAAAACACTCGTGTCCGCCGCGAAAGAAATATCGGATGTAAAGTCTTCCTTCTTCAAGAGCAAAATTTACTTCATTCTACCATATATAATATTAAAAGTCGCTTAACAGCAGAATAAATTCGGTGCTTTTTAATCGTCTAAAGCGGAAACGGCGCTTTTACAGCTTATCGAAAAGACTCCGTAATATTATACATGAGCTCTTTATGTAATGTCAGTTAAGATTGGTGTTGAATGAATATCAAAGAAATTCTTATTATTTCTCGCTTCAAATAGCAATTTCAATTAACGCACTTTTTAATATCCGGATGTAAAATATTTTAAACTACCTTGTAACGCATCGTTCTTAATTATTTATTACAAAGCATGGTTAATTAACATATACACTTAAAATTTTATAATTTTATATATCGCACATTTCTAACTTTGTGTGCTTGAGACAAAGCGCTTACGGGTTTATTATTATGTAATTATCGCGCCAAACAATTCCCATGATTCGTACACTCGCTTAATACAATTGACGTACGTATTATTTAGCACGTGCGTGTCCTCTTTGATCCGCGGCTCATTCGTAAGTTCCGCACATTCCCACGGTTACATCGTTAAAACTTTCTATCGTGGTATTTTCGTGCTTTTTGCAGCGACGCATCGCTCGTTAGTCCTGCCAATCGGATTATATGAGGCTCGCGCTAACTGAAGCGCTTCCACAAGACAAATCGTCGTATTGTATCTCACAGACCGATAAAATGATATGATAGATACAGACCCTTTTGACAATGAAACTTAATCAATTTACAGTTTCTACAATTAGAATTTTCCTATTTTTCAACGTTCAATTAATTATAATTCGATAACTATTCGTAACTCTTATTCATGGAAAATAAATTTGTGAAATTACGTATAAAGAACCGTGGGAAAAAAAATGTGCAAAAAAAAAATACTTGCGAACGTGCACAGTACGCGGTGCTTCATTCGCGCTCGTCAGTCCGACGATTCCAGTTGTGCATCGCGAGATAATACGACTTTTCACGTATCGTCTCTCCGTGTTCCTCCTGCCAGCGTGCTTTATTGCTACGATAAAGGGTGGATCAATATTCCAGTGCACGTACGCGGCTTCTGTGCGCTCATTCCCGCGCATATCTATGCCAGCCGTGCCGGCTTCGTCTCTTTTCTGGTGTCATCAGATGGTACATAAAATAAAGCTCAAGTCGCGAAAAGGAGATCGGGTTGCGGCTGGCGATCGGACGTTCTGATAAATCGAGGAGCGATTTGCCTCCGCTCGCACAGCGTTGTTGACCCCCGCGAATTGATTCCACAGCTGTTACACTTTCTTATCATAACTCTTCCTCGGGATAAAAAATGGAACTGCTTCGGGAGTAACATTCTTTCGAAACGCGCGGTCGTTCCACCGACGTTTTATTCAATAAATGGAAAACTCGCATAATTGTGTGGCGGCACACAGCATCGAACAATTTGCGCTTTGCATAAATAAAACGGTTGCATGGGGTCAGTGCGCTCCCTCGTCCGTACGACCTATCAGCATATAATTTGGCTGTTCGTCCTATAATGATGCCATTAATAATTCACTGCGCCGCGATATCGGTACGCTCGATAATGATTAGAATATACGAGACGCCTCGCATTCATGAATTTTTGTTTGTTATAAAGATATACCGGACGTGAAAATGTCCCGTGATATATATATACATATATACGTTTATAATGTATTTTATTTTATTAAAAAAATTTAGAAATAGATAAAAGTACAAATTAAATATCCTGTATAATTTCGTTATGCTGCCGATAATGCAATTTGATTGTTTCGGTTAATCCACATAGGCCAGTTTCGCGTGTTTATATAAAAAAAAAAAACATGTCCGTCTAAACCGTGCGTTTCGCCCGACCGATCGAATATCGCGGCCGAATGATTTCCGGCGGCTCTGATATTTATCCGCTCTACTGCGATGTCGATTGTCCGTGGAAACGCCGCAACTCCTGCGCGAGTTATTGCCGGGTTAGCCATCCGAGACGGACATACGCGAATTTCGGAACGAACAGACGATAATAATTCAATTTCCTGAATTTCTGCAAAGTTCTACGCTCCACGAACGGCCACTGCTCGCTCTTTTCCTTTCCAATCGAAGTAGCAAATCATTCGGATTCAGAAATCGATACAGCTCTGTATGAGACAACGAATCAATTTTCAATAGCTATGCGACTAGCATATCGGTGAAGAGGGAAAAGTGTATATGTTGAAGAGATTGAAATTATTCCGGTGAAGTGAATTTTATGCCTAAGGCGCGCAAGATTATTTCGCTATTCTCGTGACGATCCGACAGTAGAAATTCGACCAAACGTATTGGCATCGCGTTAAACACACGAAAAGTCAGACGCAAATGGATATAAAAGCGTATGGTAATATTCGCAAAGGCGTATTACCATTTTGACCATCGAGCTGTTCAGTCTGAGTTACCATATTGTCCGCAGGATTTATGCTCGAAGTTTCATCGGTCAAGACTTGGCTAAATTCGTGTGCGATGACCTTTAGTGTGCACCGGTGTGTGCTAACGCAGCCAAGCAGCGAATTCGCAATAAATTTTATCGATCTCAGAAGCAAGTTTCGTAAGAAAGCGTTAAGAAAAATTATGAAAGAAAAATTTCTTAGCCTTATTAATATGATACACTTTCGAGACAGTACAATTATAGAACTAATTATGCATTTAGTAAGACAAATATGCAAAAACATTTCTATTAATCGATTAATTAATATCCTACTACATACTATAAACAAAACGGTCACAAATATAAAAAATCAGACAATATCCAATCTAGATATCAAAACCGTCTGATTCATTAATCTTATTTAACATGCCTGTCGCAACTTCATAATCAACGGCTTGTAGTAACGTTCTTTGTCTCGCATCGAAAAATTATATTTCTAGCGACATAACGCGTGATAACAGCGCGCAATGTCGGGATGACCGAAGTCGGTATCAAATTGATAAGTGAAGCGAAGTTATACGCTTCGTTCGCGTCACTAATTAAGACCTTTCACAATAATTCCTTTTCCAATACGCGACACCACCACTCGCCTCGGATTCGATTATATCTGGAAGTTCGATATGTAATGAAATAAGATAGAAAATATCCAGATCGTAACGCGTTTCCTTCACATATTTTCTTAACGGATTCACAGCAGATTTTCTTAAAACTGAATCGATTCTATTGAACACATCTTAAATAAATGATATTTTTTTTATAATTGCAGCTTACAGTATTTATTGAAGAATTCGGAAAATTTACTATACGATTGAGTAGGTTAAGCGGTGTAGCTTTCTAGCACGGAACTTATCCACGAGAAAGCGGTGCTTTTTCCGATATGCATATGTATAACAAAAAAAATGTTGGTTATACATATTCATAGATGTATCTATGCATATTTATTATGTTCTCTTTGTTTCTTTTTTGTCTGTTGATATGCGTTCCGCGCATTGATTGTGTAGGTTTTTGATTTCAGTGTCTATAAATTCAAGTCCAAACTTGATTACCGACGAAAATAAAATGTTTTAAATCTTTGATGCATCGCTAAATTAATATACGTGGATGTCTCATGTATTACTTACCTACTAAAACAATTAAAATATAAAATGTTGGCACATAATTTTTGACATGTGTTGCGAAAACGGCAGCAAAATCGAGCTATGTTAAGCGCGACATTAATTTTTAAATTCTTCGATAACGTTTAAATTATTTCAACCGTACAAAATGTTCAAAAATTGACAACTCTCCGATCAATGCTGTAAATTGCAATTTATATGTAATATGTTATTTATGTGCAGTATTTTTTATCAAGCTATATAAAAATCGGGAAACGGCGACGTTTCGCGCGGACTCTTTCGTCTGACGTTTTTACGAGCGCCTTCATAACTTCCCTCAAACTCGAAATGAAACAGCAGTCGCGATTGACCGCCGCCAACTTGTACCGCCGTCAAAAGTCGTCCCGTTCGAGCGGGGGTTTTCACGAGGGTGGAGGGCCGGCAAGATATACATCGTGAAACGGGAATTCTCGGTCGCGCGCACGAGCGCGAAAGGGGCGCATCCCCTTTAACAGGCCCTTAGGGGAAAGTATAGTGCTTTCGCGGCTTTAACTTAGCAGCGGCGAGTCGTTGACTTGTTGAGTGGTTCATGTCAACGTGACCGGGTCAGAGCGCAGTCCGATATTTGCCGTAACAACCGACACGCCAGCAACCAATGCGAGACGATGGGACGGGACGGGACGGGACGGGACCGAGCGCGACGCGCCGTCGACTACCATCGACCTTATGTGCCATCAGGATCGCGATACGTCGATTGCACGCCCAGCGTGAAATCCTGTCAGCGCATTAGAATGTGCAGCCAAGCTGTGCCACGCGCATCTCCATCACACTCGAACGTCCGTGTGTTGGATTAGGGATTTTAGATCGATGCTTTGCAGAAATCGGCCGGCTTTTCACAAAATTTAATTTGCTTTAATTCGGTTCGATCCTGGCGCTAAATTATTTCCCCCAGAAAATATTTGTTATTTTCTAGGATATACCGCAGCAGTTCATAAGAAGTTTGTTCATTATGCAAATGCATTTCTTGTAATAGATTTTTCGTACAGAAAAAGAAAATATTATCGATTATATCGTGATAAACTATTGACAATAAAGAAGTGTACGTCAATAATCGAACAATAAGCAGCAATCTGTTTATCTTGTTTCAAGCTTCCACAATTTATAAATTGATTAAATAATAATTAAAGGAAAGAAAAGAGAAAAAAGGTTTAAATATTGTTATACTAATTACGAAACTTTATAACTTGAAATTTAGAGGTTTTTATTTTTTAGTTAAAATAATGACTTGTTAACACATTGTTATATTAATAACTAAAATATTCCGACAATAGTCATGATTACAGAAGAAAACTTGCAATTGTAGAATTCTTTTTTTTTCCTACACGTTTCTACACAGATACAGTACCTTTAAAAAAAGCTTTTCCGTGTCTCTCTCTTCCGCAATATCCACATTTTCGGAATTACGAGGTCTTGTAATTGGGATTTACACCTTTAGAGTTCGCGTAAAAAAAACACTGTTGGGTTATGTGAAGAACAAATACAAAAGAGTAAAAAAGTTAAGTAAGACAACAACAAATATAAATAAATACAATACATATCGTTGCAAGTTTTAACGATTGCAAATAATTAAAGATATCCAAGTACGGTTGTTTTAAGAGATCACGTATAGGTTTCACTAATATAAATTTATAACCGAGCAAATTAAACTTCTTCAATCAATTCGCAAGAACCAAGAATAAAACGAAACACGTCTCAGTCTCATCTCCATCATTATGTCGATTTACGATCCATCTAAAAACAAAAAGACGTATCCAAAGTTGAGTGCATCAATTCGAATTGTGATCATCGATAATGCGTCCGTTGCAATTCCCGTTATTATCGAGCGCTCATAAATCAGATTATTTCGAGTTGTGCTAATCTGGGAAGAGGAGGAACGGCGGACGGAAGGAGAGAGTTTTTGTATTACTGTAATCGTCTACCTCAGGCGGTTCTCCGTCTCTTTCTTTACTGAGGAATCAGACCTAATGCGAACGTTATTATTTATCGTTCCCACCGTTGAACGACTATAAAAAAGATGATCGAAAGAAATTGCTGCGTGAACTTTACGTCTCTTGGACGGAACATCCCTTCAACTCGATTGTACAATTGTGTGTTACGGACAACGTGAAACATACGAGCGAGAACAAAAATCAAATCGATATGTGCACATATACATACATATATATGTATATCGACTTGATCTTTATATATTGAAAGTGGCGATTGACGTCTTTATCCCTTTTCGAATAATGCACACGAATTTTATACCTTTTCCATGGGGGCTCGACTTTCCATAGTGGCGTCGGCGCCTTTGTACGTTCCGCTTTTATCACGCACTTACACGTACACGCAGACGCGACATACATCAATATACACACACACACACACACACACATACGCATTATACGAATATACTTTACGTGTGTCATGCCGAAAATGCATTTCTCGTGGCGCTCGCGGTGCAATCAGAAGTGGCTTGGCTTTGTATAAGATAAGCGAGCATAAGTGCGTATGTGCGGCGCCTAATGTAATTTTACTTCCTTAATAAGTTTGACTACGTGTGTTACCACACTATCTTTCTTATCCTTCCGAGGAACAATATAATTATGTGAAGATTGTACACGTTACCAGAACGTGTACAAAGTGATATGAAATTTCTGTCGTCCTGGTTCACGATTTGAAATTGAATTTCTTTCTAGCAAAACCATAGGCACGTTGTGCACTTTTAATATCGTACAATTTCTAAATTAATGAAACCTTAATTGAAAAAGAAAAAAATTCTCGATATTAAAATTATTATTAGAAAATTGTTCAAATGAACCGAAACCGAAACAAATTTAATATATAAATTATATATTTTAATTTTATAAGCTTTTATTACATTGACACGTCCTAATTTCAACACTCTCAAAGTCTTATTTTTATTGAAACACTTAATGCTAAAAATTGAATAAAAGAATTGGCATTTAAACGTTAAAAAAAAATTAACTTCAAATTTATCGAAGAAAATGCTAGCCAAGTTTAACGATATAATTTAAAGATAAACCTTGTATACACTTTCCTCCATAAACTTTATGCGCAAGAAAGAGAGCTGAAACGTTTGCTAAAAGAGGAAAATCTTTAACATAAAGAGTTTAATCTCGTAGTCCTCCAGTAAGTTTTATTATACAGCAAGGTTTGCGTGATACTCTCTCCCGTGGAAGACTGCTACGCGGCGGAAAGATTAAAAGAGGATGCATCGCGCGGCGGTTGCAGCCTTGCATTGTACATGCAATTCACACATTTACACGTACAGGCACACGTTCGCACGCATATATTCCGCAAAGTACACGGAATCTCATACATACATTCGGTGTACACGTACAGGCTGTTCCGAAACTGCCAGGCATCTTAAAGCCACCCGCGTATCCTCGCGTCGTTTCTCCAATCCAAAAATTTTTGTATGGGTCAAACTGCAGAACACAATGCTCGCGAGAGTCGTGCATTTAAACGAGGAGTTAAACGGAACGGAGCAGAACTTTATTAGAAGCGGAAAGTTAGTTAGCTGTCCCGTTATTATTAGAAGGTATCGCATTTTAGAGATGTCCGCATATTTCTTCCTTACAATTAGTTGTGTTTCCATCCGCGCGAAAGTTTCGGACCATCCCGTAGATAAGCAGTTTACTCTCAACACTACACGATCCATTTACACTCTCCCAAACATAAATATGTATGTTTATATTATTGTTGGGTGTATGTAAGTGTGCGTTATGCGATAGTAAAAGCCAAGTACCGCAAGCTCGATGTGTTGTTGCGCGTAGGAAAGCGTTAATGTGCTTGCGCGCTAGGAAAGCTTTCTGTCTCTAGAAGGGCTGCAAGTGTGAATGTAACGCAACAAGAGGGGCAATAAACGTGTCGCTCGGGACACGGCAGGTGTGAAGAAAGCGTTCCTCGGTTCTCGGTGGTGCGCATCGCGGCGTTAACGGCTTAACGGTTTAATTTAATAGCCTGGATTTATCGCCGAGATTTAGAGAAAGGACCGGACTGCCAATTTCCGTTTGCCACTAAACGTTCAATTTACTGCCTGAATTTACTCGTACTATTACTGTTACGCCGCAGTCGGCGACAATTGTAGAATGGCAAATACCACATGGGACTCACGAGATATTATTCATCATTATATCTGCAAAGCATTTCATTATTTCCATCAAAATCAGTTTTCGCCCCCTTTTTAGTTAACAGATATTATTTTCAATCTTTTAGTGACCGCGAAATTAGGTCACATCTCTCCGGTGTCAGCTTTTCTTATTTATAATTACAAATATAGTTTCACTCGCAAGAAATATTTACATGAAGTAAAAAGTTTCGGTTCCCCGTACGTTTGCTAAAAGGCTCGCGCAGGATACTAGATACCATGTTTGCACACACGGTTTAGAAAAATATGAGAGAGAACGGTATTAAAATTCAGAGTCAAGTAGGTAAGTTTGACGTTAAAGGTGTCGCATAAATTTGTATACTAGAGAGCGTATCAATTTGTGCTCCAACGATATCGTTAGAGAAAAACGTTCGATAAAGAGGCTACTGTTTTTCGTCGCCCCAAAGGAGCGCCTCGATTTTACGGGTAGATCGTCACGATCAAAGGGACAGAATTCCGTAAAAGTCGTTGTGTAGTTTCTCCGCACCGAATGCGAGGGCCAAAGTAACATGTTATTCACACAGTCGTTCTTCCATCCAGGTCTACGATAACTCGGTTTGTCTAGTCCCTCAGGACACGTCTCTTCAATTTTTAAGTAACCCTCTTGGATAGAGGATGTAATAATATCATGAAAATATTAGGGATATCAAAAATTCGATGGAATTAGTAGTGCAGGAATATTTGATAGTACCTGATCGTAGAAATGATCCTCGCAGAAATGACTTTTATATAATAAATGATACGTGAAAAAATGATTAAAAATTTAATATGCTCTGCTATATTATGTTTTTGTTATAATTAGAATATTTAAAAATTCAATTACTTAGATTATCTTTGTTATTTATCCAAAAAAAATAAAAATATCGGGTGGAGAAGGAAGGAGGCGAAGAACACTCTTAACTCGGACAAACAAAAAATAAAAGAGTAAGAAACGTTCCGATAATCGTGTACTTCATGCTAACGTGCCGTGCGCGCTGGAAATGCAGCGGTCTGTCAACGCTCGGCGAGTCGAGTTCGGCGGGGTGTGAAAAATTGCGGGGGTTTTCAGCTCTACTTCTCCACTTCCGTATCCGCCGGCCCGGGACCTCCAGTTTTTCCCACCCCGAATTGGACTCGTGATCTTTCTTTTCCCCGTGGAAAATAGGTCGCGGTTCGCGTCGGTGCTAGAACTCGGTTAAGCGGCGAGCACCGCGCATTGCACCTCGCGTCATGATTTATGCACGCCCGGTGTTTCCGGTGTACGTCCTTCGTATAAAGGCGCTGCAGACCTGACTTGAATACTTTGGAGCAATCATAGCGAGATTTTTATCTTTGTTAAACTACCACTTTCACTTAAATAACGACGACATCTCGAAGACGTCTTCGACCGATCCGTTGCCTTTACGCGTCCTCTTCCACTTTACGTTCAAGTCGTCTGCAACGGATAAGTGAGGTTTTATTGTGATCTGTATACATTTCGCGGCAAAGTGGCACTGTTTCCTGTTTAATGTCGGCTTAGCTAAGCAGCTGTGCGTCGTCTGGAAGTACTTTGTGTTTCACGGTTTATGACTATCGTCTGTAAAACAACGACGGCCGTTTTATCGCGCGATTGGAGCGTGATCGATGGACAATAGGAAATCGTTATTTATTCTCTCAGAAATTAAATGTACCCGGGATTTTTCTCCAAATTTGAAAAAGAGCTGTTTCTTTTTAAGATTCTATAGATGGTTAATCAAAATTTCTTTATGATATTATAATGCTATAATACTGTAAGAAATAAAAAGAAATAATCGAATTATAAATTGATTAAGTGTACTTAAACTGAAAGACAACTGTCTTTTCTATTGGCAAATGTTAATTTGATTAGACACTGAAATTTTTAATCATTTCAAACTAACAAGTTTGCAAACACGATATTGGAATAATTATTAATAGTCTTAGCACATCGAATGTCGATAATTCCGAGAAACCGTGCGATTTCTTGAATTCTACGTGATGTTGTAATTTTCCTCGCATTGCATATACATTCCACGAGCTATAAAAATGTGATCTTCTCGTTTTGTAAATATTACACCTGAATCTCCAGGAAATGGAACTAGGAAACCGCGGAAGAAAGTCATACCCGCTGACAATGAGTGAAAACAAGATTTTGTTTTTCTTTGTTAAAACGCGAGTGCAACAGATTGAATATTATGGAAACGCGAGAATAATTCCGCGCGCACTTTTGTTTGGTTGAGAAACTTTCGAGCTAAGAAATCTGACTGGAAATCAGCTAACTCGTTAGCAAGTTCGCTGATGTCTACGAAAAAACTTTCGTTCCGTTTGCTAGTGAAATAGTTCCATCTTTTCGAAAGAATTCTATTCGAGAGAAACTCGTTTTTTCGCAACGAATTAAGTCACTTTCTCGCATTTTGTTAGAAACAATGAAAAAATATGTGTCTGATATTACGCTATCCACATTTATTAAAATATAACTTTGTCGGAAATTCTATTGGAAAAAAAACTTTTCGTGTATCTGCAAGATTCTTTTTAATATGTTTGTCCGCATCTTTTCTTCTCGCACAATTTACACAATCTACATTATTGAGCGCAAAGAATGGACGAAATAATAAGATCATCCAGAAGTTGATTGCTTAAGTTGATCCAAAATAGCGTTCCTTGCATGGACGCTTAAGAAGAAAGGAAAATGATTGCACGAAATTAAATTGAATTAGGACTCTCAATAGTTGAAATGAAAAGTAATATCATAAATAATAAGGACACTAACTCTGTCAATGTCGTTATTATTTATGACATTACTTTTCATTTCACAAATGATTGATATTGTGATAACCGCGGTCGGGGTTGCCTAACGAGGATTATACATACATACATATGTACATACACAACAAGAGCAGAAAGGGAGACAGCCGAGACAGGCTCGGCCTGCAAGCTCGGTCTGCAAGCTCACTCCACACGAATTTCCCGCAATCTCGGGACCGCACGGCTCACCTCGGGTGCAGGTGCTTACGATCTAATCTGATTCGCACACGGGCCCGCGTTCAGGTCGCCGACCCACCTAGCACAATTAGGCGAACTATAGAAACGTGCATCCGTCGAAGCTACGGCTTAGTGCCTCGCAGATAAAGCCACCCCCGATTCTCCACGGACTACGTGCCGCGCTCGGCGAAGTGCATCGCCGCGTTATCTCTCTCGGGGACGGTGTTTAAGTGTCGCTCGGGGAAAATTGCCATAGAAAAAAGAGACTATATGTGAACAAACGAGAATCTTCTCGGGACGGGAGAAATTTATCAGAGCAGACTGAGCACTTCCCGAACATGTGATTCAGCTTACTATTAATAAATTAATATCAATAAATCCCGGTACTTTTTATCGCGTTAATTATATTTTTATCGCTATATCAATAACGTTTTAGAATGAAGAATGTTATTTTATCGCAGTTTATTATTGTCAATGACAGTCTATTTGCATGAAAACGAAAAATGTTCTTTTTCATATTAAGCATCGTCTTCATTGCATTTGATTATCTTCAAAATAAGGATTGTGTATCGTTCTTTTCTGAAATATCTCAATTATTGTCTCTCTTATTTCATATGTATAATAACGTCTTTGAATTAATTTTTATAGAATTTAAATTAAATAACGAAACATTTTCAATTTTATACTTCTTCGATAGATTGAATGTGCCTTTTATTGGAATGTTTAATTATTTCCAATCAAATTATCAAGAAACGTTATAGCGTCTCGCGCCAAGTATACTTTATTGATAAAGTACATCTGAGACATATTACAGCATATTCTATATAGGAATAAGAATACTTTTCTGAAAATAAATCGACATTCTTTTTAAATAAATTGAAAGATGCAGATGTTGGGGGAGAATATCGATTTTTCTGATTATAACGATATCGCGGTGATGCAGATAAATGCACTTGATGCAAGAATTTATTTGAATATATGCATGCATTTGTCTTTTCAATTTACGTCATTCAGATACGATGACGTCCTTATCGTCGTCGTCTTCGGAAATTCCAAGAATTTTGTTGTAATAAGTAATGTACTCTCACATCGATTAGAGAATTCCTTCTACTAATTGTTTTCTTCGTAAAACTTAATTCTATAATTAAATAACTTGTAAATCGCAAAATTTGCAACGCTCTACATAAGCAAATTGATTAAATATTCTATTTGAACATTTTTATTTTCCATTATCCCAAGATTGAAGAATGTTTTTATAATGTTGTTTAAAAGAATACTCTAATCACGAAATGAAATTTTTCAATTAAATAACACAGGAAATTGTAAATTTTAACGTTGCATTCCATTAAACGTGCTTGTGGAATTGTTCCGCTACTCTCTTCAATCAATCTACGATTGTCAAAACGTCCCTGCGTAATGCTGATTGAGAAATTGTCGCTACCAATTATCGGGACCACGTGAATAACATGAAAATTCAACGCGTATCCAATCAGGATAAGCACGTCTCCCACTATCGATGTAACTTTGTAGACCGACTTGCTCGTGAGGATAACGAATAATAATGTTATTTGCAATCAAGCGCAATCAGCTCCGGGAGTTAATCCAATCCAGAACTAAAGCTAATCTATTCGGTCAATTTGCATTGCAGCGACTGAACTCCCGAAGTCTCGTCCGGTATTTTATAAGGTAACCCGCAAGATATGTATTTAGATTTGTGCACGGATTGTATGCGTAAGAGCATGTATAAGTAGAGACAACTACTTGCGGGATACCATGTAAAGTGTAAGACAAGATTTTAAGACCGAGACCTTGTACGATGCAAACGCAGCCTGCAGTAGTCTGTGCTTATAAATTCAGCGAGAAATATTCAAACCGATTTCAGTCCGTAAAAAGTCAGATTCGAAAATATTTCGACCACGTCTAGTTAACAAAAGAAACTCTAAAAATATTCCTGTCACTCTCACAATCAGTTAACGGATGTAGATCTCAAAGTATTCATTCGCAATCGATAAATGCAAATTCAAAGATACCGTATCACTTTTAGTCGTGTCACGTCAGAGCTCAAAATATCTTAATTATTTTTAATTTGACAATAAAATTTCCTCAATTACTTTTAAAAAAGTCGTGTCCAATCACACCTTCCATCGACAACGTCAAATCCAAGAATATTCCACTCGGTTTTAGCATCGCTATATCGAAGTTTCGACTATTCGAAAGTGTACATATATCCCGTTGTACGCAACCGATGCGTGATGACGCTGCTGCTTTTATCGGGGAAACATGGCGCCTGTTACTGATCGAATCGTTATCTTCTATTCTCGATAGAAGACCGATGACGAGCGTTTAGCATCCGCGAGAGTTTTCCGCAACGTAAAATGTGGGTCGCTCGATAATTGCCAACGATCGAGCGACGCTGTTCCAACGTGGAATTCATTAGCCCGATTTATCTTGATCTCCTGCTTCTCCGGGGTGCTATTTCCGGTAAAGCCACTTCCCCTTTGCGCGATGATACACGAGCAATATTCTCGATTACATAAACGAGAGATCACGAGCTTGATAGGCACATGTGTGAGAGGCGGAAGCGAAATTTAAAAAACCCAGGATTTAGGAAAGACACTTAAGAGAAATCTTTAAAGCCAGTTTTATCAAGACTGCGCAGCGCTAGCTTTAATTAATTTTATTTTCCTTCGCCACCAGATTGTAACTATTATCCATAAAGAAACGAGTTGAACCAAGTTTCTTTGATTTTCTTGATACAATTTAAGCTTTCGTTATAACAATCTATTTTACAAAACATTCTTGAAATCTTAGAAACAGCTTTTCAGCTTTCTCTCTCATATTGTTCCTCGCGAAATGTTTGCGTTCTTATTTATGATTCCTCATTTGGTAATTTCTATATGATGCAAACTTTACCAAGATTAGCGATTGCATCGTATAGAGAAAAACACGCAATAACGTTGTTCCATGTGAACATATCGTCTTTCCAAGTTTATCTTTTTCTCATTCTTCTCATTAAGTTCCTTCATTTTAGTACTTGTCACTGCCAACGTCAGGTGCGGCGAAGCTTTTTCAGAAGCTAATCCTCGACGGCTTATTCGAAGATGTGGTGTAATTTTTCTTATCACTTTTCATTTCATATTGCCTTTCCTCCACCACACGTTTAAAAAAAATAAACATCAATAGATTATATCAATTGCTTCTCAAATATAATTATATTAATGTTTTTAATATTTATTATAATTAAATGAATTTATTGCTTTTTATGAATTGCTTGATGAATGAATGCGTTAACAATGCACGAATTCAACTATCAGTTATGCTGATTTCATAATAAAAGAAATCGGTATTTTTAAAAATGCACGTAATGGAATTTTAGCTTGATATAAATGTTCCCAAGAGTCCAACTATTGCCACTTTTATATTATTAACTTCGTTTCAAACATAAAACTGTCTCCTCGTGAAATTCGATTGATCCGTCGAGTTTGTCAAAAGTTGGAGATCAACGTTGACGGGCCTTATTCGACATAACGATTTTTTTCATTGCTCGATAAATAAATCTTTTTTTTTTTTTCATTCGTCGTGATGACTATCGTGACAAGATAAATGAATCGCGTTTGCAACGGCGAAAAAAATCGTATTTGCGTCCGAACGATTCCGCTGTCATTTCGTACTCAACAAAGAATTGTTTCTATTTGCTTGAAACACTACGCTTTCAGTTTTTTTTTAAATAGGAAAATTAATTTTAGAACAGGGAAATTCTGGTTAGAATTTGGTAGTAGAATCCCATTTTACTCATTTCTGCAAACGGCCATTTATTTTCTGCGCTTCGTGCACGCGGATTAAATCAGAACTGGAAAGATTCGTATTTTGGGTCGCCTGTGCAGCCAAACGAAAGCACAAAACGCAGTTATGAAAGCTTGAGTTCACGGTTGCCGGAACGGGGGCGTTTGCCGAATGGTATTATGCAAACTATGATTTCATTCGGTTGCAAACACGTGGAATTTATGCGCCACCTAATATCATGCAAACCACTTTGCACGGCCTGTGCGTTGTCCACTCAAGAGACTCCAGTGCGAATGTCACGAAAATTCTGCAGTTGTCAAATTTTTCAGTCTATCATTAACTTTTGTATGCTGCGTCCTTTGTTAGCGACATGTAGTATCAGCAACTTCTGCATAGTTAATTGAGAGTTGAGAATATAAATGAGGTACATTATGTTTGATATTAAATTTTAAGAAAATCCCTGTTATAATTTTTGTAGCAAATTAAAAGAACAAGAGCATTATAAAATAAATTTTTTATCTAAAAATACATTTAAGGTACAATATTTAAATATTCGAGTATATATATATATGTATAATACAATTGAATTTTTTAAAGCGTTAATGTCCATTTCTATCAATGCAGATCAACTTTAATCTCGATTTAACTTACTTTTTATCTTTTTCTAATTTTTAGGACTAAAAAAATAGAAAGTAAGTTTTTTAAACCGAGATTAAAGTTAATCTGCATTGGTAGAAATAGACATTAGTTAATTGGATAATTCAGATATTTCAATTATTTAAAGTTTAAATAAAACAAATAATCAATGTGCAGATGCTTTGATTTTGCACATATTATTCGTACGAAAACTAGATCTGCTTCGTTTATATTTTTAACGCTTGGAGTTTCTAAAATTGACGTAATCTTCAAGATTGTAGACAAAGGATAAAATACGAAATTAAGTCTGTTTAGAATGAAGTACGTTTGTTCTAGGGAAAAGCATTTTCTCCGTAAAATGAGAATTTCACAAATCTCAAGTTTCACTTTGCGCCAACCTCGCAAATCTCGCAATTATTCATCTTACGCCGCAACGGTCCTTCGTTTCTTCGCGAGCCTTTCTTTCAATTACTCATCATGCGGCGAACTTTTGGAGATAATTAAAAATCTCCGTTGTCCGAGTCCCTCGATGAAGCACGCAAGAAAGAGGGACAAGGACGAGGTGAAAAAAAAGGATGACAATCGCAACATCCATCATCCGTCGGCCGCAATTCATCATACGCCGTTCCCGCAAACGCCGTACCGATAGCTAATGACAAAAAATCACTGTCCCACGAAATCGATTCGTCCGTCCATCGTAACTTCTTCGTCGACGTCAAGTGCGCCGGCAAAAAGTGCCACGGGTCCGAAGAAACGCAATTAGTCGACTCGACGTGAACGCACCGAAATTACTTGGTCCACATTCCTCCCGTTTAAATGGCGACACGGAATAAAAGGAAAAAGAACGGGCGGAAATACGAGGGAATTTGAGTAAGGGCACCTATACAGTCTCTCACAATGTTATTGGCCCTGTCACGGTAGAGCCTTTTATTAAAGAAAAAATATTTTAAGAACGCGGCGTTCAAATATTTGCTGACGTTCATCTCTATGTCGAATTGTCGATTGTAGGAAGGAAAAAAAGGAAGAAGAAAGACGAATAAAAGTATGAAAATGGGGAAAAAGGTAGCTGTTATTGTGTAAGGTTTTATTGATCTTCATACAGCTTTTATGATAAAGGAAAGAGAATTTCTCGCAAATAACGAATTCCTTCTGACATCGAGAACAGCGCAGTCTTCAATCTATTTACCTGCTGCCTACATCTGTTATATTCGCGATGCTAAATTTTTCTGTTCTCAATCGTGAAAGTGGTTGCATAAAATGCATTACGATACGGCGTTAGTGATCGCGCGGAACGCACGCGAGGAAAAACCGGCGAATATTTTAGAATGTTAAGTGGCCGGCGCACACTCGCCCGCACGGCCACAAAGTGCAATTTAACCGTCCACGATGCGAGAGTGCCCGCGCACTCTTCATTGCGAATACAGCACCCCGTACCGCCTTTCGCCATCATTCCCTCCCACATATCTTCCCTCGCCGTGTCTAGACACCGTAAGCCCGGCTATCTAAACCGCCTCATCGAATCACCCTTTCAACCCACCCTTCATCACATCAAGCTTGCCTCTATCGCATCAAAAGATCAACACTGATCTTTCGATCAGCAAAGCGTCTGTTCTCGAGGTTCGTGCGCCGCGCGAGAGGTCGATTTTCACGCAAAGCCATGATTTCAATTGTATATATGTCGCAAAGTTTCCAAAGTTTGCAAAATTTCGTCATGTTTGAAGACCAAAAGAGACGAAAACAAAACGATATTTTCGTTTCCTCCGGCGAATGTAGGTGAAGTTAAAATTGTTTTCACGATCGATTATAGACGGTATAGCAAAAGCAATAGGCGACGGTGCAATAAGTGGAGCGCGTGAAACTACCCGCGACTATCTCAGTCAAGCAATCTTCAACGTCTCGGCGATAGCGAGCCAGCTGTCTCAGCGACGATCCTCCCGTAGAAGGATTCGCAACGGTGTCAGCGTCTCCTCCTTAAAATCGATAAAAAAACTACTACGTCGTGCCATTATTTCTTTAACATTCGCGCCAATCTTTCAGCATTTATAACGAAGATTATGTGAGAGCGCCTTGACTCTTTTTTTACATCGGTCGCGAAGTGCCTGTGGGCACTGTGAAATTCGAAACATTCTCCGATCTCTGCGCGATGAAAAGTGTTCGAGAAACGTCAACTGCGTCTCGTTTGACCAATGTCACATCGCCCTAGCCATTTGTACTAGTCGATTCCTTCACGAACTTACAGCTTTGAGAGATCTTCCGGCGACATTCATCACTGCTTAAAAAGTACGCGTGTCTCGCGTCCTTTGTAATTTAGATCCCCGTCTGTTCTTCCCAAGTCGCGAGGAAACGTTCACAAATCGTCAGACTCCTATCTCCAACTTCTACCTCTCTTTGTACGTCAGTTAGTCTGAAACAAACGCAGTTTGGAAAAGTGCCACGCGGAACTTTATTTATTTTTCGAAGAATTCGCGCGAATAGAAAGAATAGAAGCTACAAAGATATAATACAAATATATTATTGTAGTGTAAATTTTTCTTAATTCCATTTTTATATCTTAATCTAATTTTCTTAATTCTTTATTTTTTAATTCCATCGCCGCTATTTGAAAAATTTATAATTATTAATAAAAAAATAAAGGATGTATGAGAATATGCTTTTTCTACTTCAAGTAATTATTACAGTGCTAATAATTTTATACATGTATATATTACAAAAATAATCGGTATGTTAAATTAATTTATATCCAAGGCATATTTCATTACGAAAACAGCATTTAAAATATGAGGGGAAAAATATGAGCTACGTACCAGATGAATGTATAAAAATATGATGATAAATGAATAATAATTGTAATAAAGTGATATCGCGGGAGAGAAAGTAAATGCTATAAATTTTCTTCGTGGACCGAAAGAGTAAATTGGCGAGATAAATGCGGAGCTGGTGAATCACACGTAACGATTACGAGACGTGCAAGATAACGCAATTTTTAGAGAAAAAGGATTGCGCGACGTGCTTCGACTGATAACGCATATTCTTTAAATTCCGTTTCCGTCCGGCTACCCGCGAGATTAATGTGGCAGCCTGTCTACACTTCAAAGGATCTTTAGCGAAGTTCGCCAAGATCAGATGATGCGGTACCCCCTACACGCCGCCTTTAATTAATTCCGTCCGCAGCACCTCGATTTCGTGTGAACCTAATTGAAATGTTATTCCATGGTAGGTGCGAAGTACGCGCGTTCTCGAGTATAATTCTCGTTTTAGCAGAATTTCAAGCAATACGTCTACATAAGTGGGTTTCAAAGTCTTTGAAAGTTATCTGGCGTGATGAAATTGTTTTTTAAACCTTATCAATTTTCGATTGAAAACTTGCGTGATATTTTGCTCTCGCTAATTTCCTTCAAGATGATTGAACTTAATCTCGGAATTCGAACTTTTCTTATCGGAATAGACAATTATCAGTTTTGGAGAAGTGGGTCGTAGAAAATCACAAATCTACTCAGCTTTTTGTAGCCCGTTTAACTTTTTCACAGTTTCATAAATCGATAAAGGACGGGAAAGGAAAAATATGAGTTTGATTAGTTTCTTTTACAACTGCTTTCGTTAAATACACTCGAAAGTTTATTTTTAAAAACGAATGGTCCCTTGAAAAAGATTTGTAACAGAATTGCACTCTTGGCGAAACAGACGTACGTGATTTATAATAGTATGGCTCTCTCTCTCTCTTTCTCTCTCTCTTTTTCTGTCGTCGCAAGAGCCGACTGACTCGTCAGATTTCGAGGCAATTCGGGGCGATTGCGAGCCTTCGGAACCGCGATCACCGGCGCTGCATCGAAATTGTTTGCCGGCTTTAATCTCGCCCCGCAGCAGTGACAAAGTATCGTCCGCAAGTGCACCGTTACTCGAATCACCGGAGATGCGTCTGCCTGAGGTATTTCACGGTAATACCGCTGCAGAGCGAGCGATCGCCTGGGCCAATGGTTAGACACTTACGTAACATTAAAGCCGCCGTTGGCTTTAATCTTGCTGCATGTCGCTCGAATGGCTTCACAGAAGACAATGTTAGAAACTTAACGGCGGAATTATTCCCGACGAGGCAATTATACTATTTGTGCATCGGGGGAAGTTGGTTCCGCAATAGTTGTTGTCATAATCACAATATGCAGTAACATACAGTCATAAAAATTTAACTGTACAAATTGCAGCAAGTATGATCATAAAGCTTTCTCCTGGGATAATTTGGTTTTGAAATAAAAATTTCGCAAGATATTGATGCTATCTCTAACTCATTGTCGGAAGAACAAAACGTACGAAGAGACAGTTTATCAGAGATAGTCGCGAGCTCGCGTAATATCTCCGGAAAAAAATAATAACTTATTATTATAAATTGGGGAGGATATAGTTTCAGATTTACGAGGGCTAATTTCTCTTCTGGGTAAGGATTTCCATCGATCCATTTTTTCCGAGCTACACAAAGCTTCTACGGCAGTCTGCGGGTCAAAAGTCGTTGTCGATGATCCGAAAGAGATATTTACACCGGAAAAATCGCGGCTGAATGGAACATCTCGTTAGCGTTAGGCGCATAGCTACTGTTATAGCCTTGAATTCACGAGTGATGACCGAATCGAGTGCGCTAGTCTGGTTTCTTTCTTTGACTGCGTGTTCTTTTTACTCTGCAATGTGGTGCACACATAGATATCGATATGTATATAAAGGCGATACTCCGCTGATCTAGTTGCTGCTCTAGAGTGTCCTGTTGTTGCGGACCACCACAGTCGACGCTCCGTTTTTTGATTCCTTGACAATTAGCCTCCCTCTGCGCTTCTGCGAACACCAAGTGCATCTCAAGACATGCACTGAAAGTTTATTTCAGAATTATTATTGTTCGTAATTAAGCAGTTAATCGCGAGCGTGCAGTTGTAGACCGAAGCCACGACAAAAGATACGCCGATATATTCACTAAAATTCCCCTTCTAAGATTTGGGAGAATATAATGGGGTAATGGAAACCCTTTTTATCTTGTTTATACATTTTCACGTTCCAAGAGTTTTACTAGCTCTCCGACTGCACGCTCGTACGTCAGAGATGAATTACGTGGGCATGGAGTTCGAACGTTTCAACGACGGCAAGCTTTCTACGCGCGCGAGCTTAATGCCAGCCGCTTTTTCTGTCACGTAGGTCGATCTAAGACACATGGACGAAAAATCAGGGAGCAACGTCGTGGACGTGGGAGTTGACCTGTCCGAATTCTACATGTCGGTAGAATGGGATATTTTAGAAGTGCCTGCAGTTCGGTAAGTATTCGTTGCGTCATTTTATTTCATCCTCAAATGTGTGAATGTTAATGCATCGCTGTTTGTATAATAACATATACGATATGCAATAATTCTATACGTATTTTTATAAAAAGTGATCGGGTTCATTTTATCGGATCCATTTATACGCGATATTTCGTAGAAATCTTAATATAAAGATTTGAATTTGAGATTTTATGAATGGAATACGTCTTCGCGATTATAGTTTACCGTCTTGTATCAAAATTCGATATGAGATTTGCCATAAAGTTCATCTATTTTCTCTGGATAAAATCTCAATCTAATCCCCGAGATTCTCAAGTGCAGCAGAGGAATCTCAAAGCGCGCGTAGAAGAGGCTCCTTTCTCTTTTCTTATGAAACGCGTCTTCACATTCAATATGCTCACCTGGCATAAGCGAACGGTTCCTTCCGGGCACGATTCAATTCCCGATATTCGGTGTGCCGCGATGCAAACGGTTTCTGCTTTCGGAAGCTGCCCTAGTAGCAAAATGGATGTTTTCACAGACACTTGAAGAAGACTTGCCACTAGAGATGTCCAAAATATTCCGAAATATTGATGCTTTAATGTTCAAACACATAATCAGTATTATATCTTCCATATTACACTGTAGAACCGAAAGTATCGATCAAATTCGATTTAAACGCCCTTATTTGTGTACAAAAGATTAGACCCTTCGCAAGAAATTCCGATCCGTCAAGTAGAAAAAGTCAATCACAACGATGACTCTCGAAAGGGAATAGTACGCAGGAGTAGCAAAATTTAGGTAAATCTTCACGAAATCGTTTAATTTGTAATTTTCTCATGTATTTAGGGGATTCACTCTCGTTTAAAAAATTGAATGTTCGAAAAATAAATGTAATTCAAATTTATTCACGACACAAGACATTACTGGCACCGGTTTGAGACCATCGGCCCACATAGAGAGGGACAGCCTGGGGGGGGGGGGAAGTAGGGAAGTAGTCTGAACCGAGTTACCGACTTAGAGAGATCTTCGACGGAGTTATACGACCCCGCGAAACTTTCCTCATAAGTCTCGCTCACCGCCGACCTTACTTACTTAAAACGTACTTATTGTCGGGTACAAACGCTTCGCCAGCCTGAATAGCGAAATTTTTACGTCCTTTGGGTGATTTTTTTTCCTTTTCTTTTTACCCCGTCGCCGTAATCCTACCCGCTCCCCTCCGCTCGCTCATCGATCCGGCGATTAACCGCAATGTCTCTTGCGTCTTTTCTTCTCGCAGGAACGAGAAGTTTTACACTTGCTGCGACGAGCCCTACTTGGACATCACGTTCAACATCACGATGAGAAGGAAAACTCTCTTCTACACAGTGAACATTATCATCCCCTGCATGGGGATATCGTTTCTCACGGTTCTCACGTTTTACCTGCCTAGCGACAGCGGTGAGAAGGTAAGTCAGTACACTTCACGTAAAATTTCGGTAAATATTTGCATTCACTTTCGCATTTTTATATATACTTCTGATTATCTCATTCTAAACCTATTAAATAAAAAATAAATTTATTGAATGAGAGTAATCCATTTTTAACTTTGCTTATTTCACGTTTTTTTAAGTTTTAAAAATTACTTCAATAAAATCAGTAACATTTTCCTCTTTTCTAATTATATTAGTTCTTAAATCAAGAATGTAAAAGCATTTAAAGATCATAAAAATTTTATTAAAGTCTATCCTAATAAGCTGCCATACAAAATCCCCGTCTTTTAATCATATTTTCAAAAATATATAACATCCAATAAACATATCTGAAAGAGAGAGAGAATAAGCGAGAGAGAGATGGAGCGATTAATCCCTTTATTCTCTCTCGGAAGTGGCCGCGGGGCGGACGTGCGTGAAATATGCGGCGAATTAGTTCTCTTCCGCGTGTCTGTCGGCCTCGTTATTTACTCTTATCTGTAGGTAAGAGCTAGTAGGTGGTTACTTTTGGCTCGGCGGCGCCGGCGATTTTTCATTTCCACCCCGGCTTCCAGCCCCATCGACTTACCACCGTCCCGACTCGCGCCGTTCTCGCGCCGAGAATAGATCCTTTTCCACGCTGTCAATGTGTAATATGTAGTATCAAAAAGATTACTCCTACACAGCAATAAATGTCCGAGGACATTTTTTAATATCTATGTATATTTTTTTAATATCACATGGGTGTCCGTACATTATTCTGGATCGTTGACATTTTTAAGTCTCTTTAACATTTCTTAATGCTTCTTAACCGCGCGTTCTGTCACAAATACTCCTCAGATCTTATTAGTTATTCTCCAAACATCCTCGGATATTTATTTCTATATATATTTTCTGGAAATAGCCTTAGATATTCCTTAAATATCCACTCCACATGCTTGCTGTGCGTGATCCTACGCATTTTCTCCCTCCGGACGAAGAATATTTTAAGGAAGGAGTTTATCCCGCCCGAACGACGCCTACAGCTGACGTTCTTCCCGAAGCGTTCTTCTTTTCGCGAAGTTATCAACGTAGCGTGACGTAAAAGCGGCTCCGCCGTACGTTGCCCACGCGCTTTTTCCCCGTTAACGTCTCCGGCACGTCGCGACATGCCACAAAGGTTACTCGTTACCCGGTGAACTGGCATTGTAAAATGTTTTTTCTTTTCCAACCCTCTCGGTCTGCTTCTTTGTTTCTTCCGCCGACTGTGCGGACCCGCGCGCGAGTCGTTTCTCTTTTCTTGCCTTTTCCCTTCCTTCATTACCCTTTCCTTCTCGCTGAAAAAGCATGACTATTAGTCGTACTTGCGCGCAGTTGAAGAACTATCGACCGGGCGTGCAATTAGCATCCGTCATTAAGAAGAAACGGACGGCAGTCGATTGTATTCCGAAGTACCGAGCGTAATAGGAATGTTTTTACACGCGGCAACATGTTTACCTCGTGTCTCATTAATCCATTCAATGTCGAGTCTCCATTAACCAGGAGAAAATATCAATTTGTCGAGGAGTTTCCTGTATACGTGATATGCCGGGAACTTTTATTTTCGCAGAAATTAATTTTCAAATTATTAATTAATTTTATTAATTACTAATAATTATTTCAATTAATTATCGGCGGAATTATCAAAAGAATTTTCACATTTGTAATGTCTGTCATATCGTAAATTGCGTGGTGCTTTTCTCCACGTTTAAATTACTTCTCGAATAAATTGTTTTAACTGTTTCGCTCGGAAAATGGGAGATTACAAATGCATATCCCGTTCGATATTCAGCGTTTTCTGACTGAAATACAGCGGTGTGTGATTTGACGGGGACGCGCGAGAAAGCGCACAGAGTCAATCATTCATTCTATCTTTAACCGTTTATTGATTTTGCTTCCGAGAAGCAGGCAACACGAGAAGGAAACGCCAATCCATTATGCATCTGCTACCGCCATTTTCAAGCAAAAATATAAGCACGAGACACGTTTCACGTACTTTCGCAATGTCCATAATGAAGCACACACTCCGTAATATATTTATTCACAATAATACACATAATGTGTGACCATGCGCTACTTTTTTTTTATCATCTGATTAAATGTCTAGTGTGCCTTTGCGAGGATTTAATTCGTATAATTTCGGGAGATACATTACACCGTTTGAGAAACTGTCATGCGTATACTTTCTACGCTGACAAGCGACCAATTTCTCGCAGGATTTTCGTGGATCTGCCGCACGTGACGTGCCACAAATGCGAACGACCCAAAGGGAAAGTGACGCGAAGAATTTGCGAACGACTTTTCGCAGAAGCGTCTCTCGTTTGGATAGCTGTCGAGTCGAGACTTGCTATCAACATTCGCGTTCCAGAGTATGGATCTTCCATCATGTCGGAAAAATGCGAAAAAGTTGCACAGTGCCAAGAGTCGCCGCGCGTCTTCGCGATGTACTGGACGCTTAACTAAAAAATGCAATGCTTGTATCGTGACATAGTTACTGTCAATAATATCGATAGCTAAAACGTTGTACCGAATGAAGCTATAAAATATATAAATAAGTAATGACATTTTTTTTCTTAGTTAATATTAAATGAAACACAATTCGCGCATACATTAGTAACTTGTGTATTTCAATAGAAATTAATCTTTTAGATATTCAAGCATTTAATTTAATAATACATAAAATTATGACAAATAATATCTTTTTATAACAAATAATTATGTCTTTAGATTATGTTAAAGGAAAATGTATTCAGATCAATATGATTTATAATTGTATCATATTGTATCATATGATCAATATGATCATATGATACAATATGATACAATTATAAAAATGCTACAATTGTTAGTAGAAACATCTCTTTTAATATATCGTATAAAGCAATATAGAGAACAGATGTTACCATACGAGAATCTTTTTGAAACATTAAAGGCGACCCTTATTACAGTGGTTACACTCACTTCAGAACCTCCGCGGCCTAAGCTCGACATTGTAAGCCACCCTTACACTTAGAGTTTTCTTGCGAGTTTGAGAACGTCATGTTGTCCTTAATAATAGTTTGTTCTTGTTGCATAACAGTGAAATATTTTGTGGCGAGCACAACTGACGCGTTTCTCTTCGTTTAACAAATGCATTATTTCACGAACTTTACGTTGTTAGAAAGCTGTAAATGAAGTGAAGAGCGTGGAAGACTCTGAATATTCTGTGCACCGGGCAAAAAAAATGAAAAGATTTTTTCTGCAATATTTGTAGGGCGGAAGATGGAAAGTGATAGAGGAAAAGAAAAATAAACTCGGTTGCAGATTTTCGAAAAAATAAAGCCGCGAGCGTCTGTTGCAGCTTCTAGGCATGTCAATCAAGCAGAGGGAATCGATAAGCAATATCGCGGTTCGGTGATTGACCCGCAGCCACACTGCGTCTACCGAAATTGCATACCGCATGCATTCCCCGCTTCACCTTTTATGACATGCCTCATGACTGTACATCGCAGCGTTTTATTCCAGCAGTTTTTATCGTCATTTTTAGATTTATTCGGTTGAGCACTAAACAAACTCGCGTTTATGAAGATATTTAATAAAAAAAGTCGAGTTCTCTCACTGTGAAACGTGCACTGTGAAGCGTTCTCTCATAAATCTGCAGAAAAGAAACTTTGAAACTTTGTGCGCTTGCTAAATAACTGAATGTTACGCAAGAGGGAACTGATTAAAAAAATAATATATATAGCTGAGTATGTGACGTAGCAACAAAATTATATAGTTAATATTTAAGTTATTCAAAATTGTTATATTTTAGTTTGTTAATTACATACGAAAGTTGGGTACTCTCAAAATGACATAATAAATTTTGTCAGTTTTCACTCGGTGGCAACGGCTGTTTTATGCAAAGACTCGGTTAGGTCACGACGTAAGTGCGACAGGAGATAGATTATCAAGAAGTTCGCGGACGATTCTCCTACGCGGATCGATACGCGTAATCTGGGATACCGCATGAAGATGTTGCTCGAAGATTATTATTATCATTTGACTGATGCGATGCGAGGCGGATGTAACGGGTGGGGAAAATGGATGACGGATACCGCGGGGTATTATTATGTCATGTAGAAGGAGAGAGAGAGCGGAGCGGTTTCGCGAATAATATAATCATATTTGCCTTATAACATTCCCGTACTCCCGTCGTGCTCCCGTACACGCTCAACGTGATTCGACGGTTTGCCCTTGCGAGCGAGCCAATTTCGCTGTGGACCGACATTCCACCCACGTTAATTACGCAAACAACCAGAGAACAATCGAGAACAAGTAAGCCAAAAGTAATCAGCCGAAAGTAAGCCAGTAACTTTCTAGTTGCAAGAAAAGCACTTTTTCTTCAAACAAAACGTTTAAATTTCTGACTTTTGTTTGCATATATGCCTTATGAAATGGTATTCCTATTATGGAATACAAAATTACTTTAGATAATAAAGTCATTTATTTTGAAAAAGATTTTACTTAAAAATTGTTAAACATTTTCTTATTATCTGTAAATAATATGTAATAATAATCCTTTTATCTTTTAATTTACATATTAATTTATTAATCATAAAGAAGTAAATCACTGGAATAAGAAACGCCTGGATAACACTTGCTTTACCTAATTTGCCTAAAATTTTACATGAGTAGCATTTTCCGTATCTCCGTAGTAGTCATTTTCCGTATCTCCGTTCATCGGCACATGTGATGTTCTTACACTCTCAGCATCACACGCACATATTGTACAAGACCAAGCTAATCGAACACGACATATCGCGTTAACCATGCGTCACGTACATACGTGGATCTTGCGAATATACCATAGCGGACAGACCGTACTGTGACAAGACACAAGGCAGTATTAGTTCACATCTCTGTCATCAGAGATACCCGGTTTAAAGCAACAAGAATGCAGAACATCTAAATTATTCCTGTATCAGATTACACCAGAATTATTGAACGTTCTTTCAAGCACTCTCTAATTCTATGACTAATTTATAATTGTATATTTATTTATTTAGAGGAACAATTCTCCGAGGCAAATCATTAATATTATAAATAACAAAAACAATAAAAAGTCTTTTCAAATTTATAGTAAATAAATCAGATAAAATATTTTACACGAAACAAAGAATTTTGAATAAAGTTACCCATATTCGCAATATGCAGTAATTACTGGATCATGCGAAATTGATTCGGAAACGTTTGCTTAAACATTTGGTAGAAACAACAACAAGATACGCGTGCGATTGTCAGGAGAGGAGTGGGCGACAATAATTAAAGGCGCGGTCGGATGGAAAGTAACCGGGTGCACTATCGATCCGAATGCATCGATGAAAGCCGCCAGGGCGAACGACAGAGCAGCAGTCCGATAGACGCTATCGCATTCCCCCCGGTGGTCGATCCTTTAAATTAATCGCTATGAAACGCCATTGCAACGGTGAAACCGCAGTAAAAATGAAGCGCGCGCTCTCGCCCTTTCGCTCGCTCGCGTTGCGTTCAATTCGCAATAAGAGCTACCGACTCGGTGCCCGATAAGGGGCACCCTCGATGATCGCGTGTTATACATTCGTGGTTGCTGGAAAATGTAAACTGGTTTTTATTACTAAACTAGTGCAGCAAATTCCGATGTAATCGTCGGAAAATGCGCTGAAAAGAAACGGTCGGTTTTATACCCAAGTCATAATAGAAGTTATCTTAGGTGTTATCTGACGTGATTAATGATTAGAAATATTTTTTAACAACTATATATGTTGTTATACTGATATATTGCGACATAATTATAGATTAGAAATTAAAGATTAACGTAAATGCTTATTAAAGAGCAATATACAAGCAAATCTTTATTCAGCTTACAGAAAAATGGAAAAGTGACAAATGCATGTTTAAAATAATCGCAAATTATTACGTATATTACATAATATACAGCGAATGTAATCGTTAATTATATGGATGATGAAATAAATATTATATACATGCTTCATATTTTGATGAAATCAAAATTAAATAAATAAAGATTGACCATTTATGTGTAATGAAAGTAATGATAATAAATTGAAAATTGTAAAAGTTGACCGAAAGAAACACATGAGTTTGTAAAATTTTTGAAAGAGCGATATAAACACTGTCTCGCCACTGACGCAGCCTTGATGGACAGTTCCATGTAACGACGAGCCATACTGTAAATTAATCGTCATGAAAACGTCGCAAAATGCTATTGAAAAGCCATGCGGCTGTCGTATCCAATTAAAAAAGGAAATATAGGCCGATAACTACGTGCTATACGTTTGCAAATACGTTTTGCCGGAAACTATTTATCGGAAATTATCTCGCGGGAATTTATACAAAACGGTCCAATAATAGATATTATTGACAGATAAACACGATCTTTGGTTTCATGAAAAATCGCAGAACAAACTCAAAGAACATGTATGATATTAAATGGATTTTATTCTAAAACTTTTCCCCTTACAAATAATATTGATGCTATAAAGACAAAAACTTTAATTAAACTGACAATTGAGCCAAACAATCGTAACTTTTATATTTTAATTTAAATTGTCAAAATATTGATATCTTTATTTTTCAACTCGTGGTATTAAATCGTGTGTGCGAATTTTCCAAGTATTAGATGGAATCAAATGATCGATCACGTAAACGTCAGCACATTTTTGCATTTATTTCACTTTTCATCGTCTGAAATCTCACATGGGTTTTATTCAATCAAATTTTATTCCGAAAAAAGTTACGCGATCACGGTTACAGCAAATTCGCGTAAAAAATCTCACTTTTCATTTTTTTCCGAGAGGAATATAACGTAAAATTGTCGATCCTCGGATTTGCAGCAAACGTTGAATTCAAATTCTTTGAAACGATTTTATAATTTCTTTTAAGTTCTGAGAGAGAGATTATATTAACAATGCTATACAGAATTAAAATATCAGAGATATTTCTACATATATTTAATCTCTTTAAAATATTTATAACCATTACTAATTATAAACCTAAAAATTTTATAGAACATTAGAAAAATGTATCATGTAAATTGTAAATTCTTAATTAAAGTTTTCTTGTATTGATTCTTGTATTAAAATCTAAATATTTCTTATGATAGGCATTTATCGTTTAAATAGAAAATTTTTTTATTTCTCTTTTTTATTACTATAATTTCTTTACAAATTCGTTTAATATCAGAAAAATTACAGTTTGAAAAGTGCATGTCTGACTTTTCAACTTCATACAAGTTACACTTCAACCTATATAATGTCCGACATAAAAGAGTATAATAAAACCCCGGACGTGGAGACTGCTCCATGCAAGAAGACCTTTTCTTCCCTTTTTTTTTAAGTAATCGTTAACCCAGTTAACTTCCGCTTCCGCAATGTGCTTGATAAATCCTTTACGAAAAATTTTTAATGTTTCTTGTTTAGTTACAGTAAATACTATTATCTAATGCAATATGTAATATATATATATATATAAAATTTGTTCAAAGCTTGTTTTAGGAAAAATCTTACTTTAAAAAAAAATCTCATTTATTCGCCATATATTTGGCGTTTTTTAAATCTTTTACACAGTTTTAAACAAACACTAAAAACTCATAATAATTATAATTATTATGAGAAAATAAAACCATTTATCATTCCAAAAGAATATAAAAAGATATGTCAATTCATGTAGCAATATCTCTTTAACTATTACATTATTTTTAGTTTAGTTAATACGTTTAATTTATGATGTAATTTATTAAACGTAATTATGTATATATTATTTAAAAAATATGTATGTGATTTGTATACCGAATAAATATATAGGTATGATATGAATTAAACGTATAAGTTTAACTCAAAATATACTAATTTTTATTTAGCACAAAATCTGTGATTATTTTTTCATTTAATCATTTTATTTAATTCCTTAAGCAAGAGAAATATCATTTTTTCTTACATCGCTATATGTTACGATTTTATTGGTGTTAAATTGGGATTATTTCTTGAGTATGGCATAGTAGGTAAAAATGTTTCATATTTTGCTCTTCTTTATTCCGTTGTACTTCTTCATTTTTATTTTCATCATACTTGGCAACAGTAGTATCTGCAGTACTGCTCCCAGACGTGGCTGTACGTGCCTGATGTTCTTCGTTTACAAGTTTTATTAAAACGAATGGATCACGGACACATATAAATTCTGTCAGCGAGCAACTTTCACCTCACGGGGCCGACCCGTTTATCCTTCTGGCTCTTGCTTCGTACATTCTTTACGCGGATCATAAATACGAATTTTCCGCTCGACTATCCGCGGCCCTTTACCTGGTCCCTTCGAATAGGTTCAAATTTGTCGCCTGTCAAAGTATATACATATTTTGAAGGGAAGGCATGTGTCTTTGAACTAGCTACTTCATGATCTCCATATTTTTTTTATCTCAAAGTAACGGCACATAGTAAAATAACTTTTTTTTATTCTTGTATTCTATACCCATTCTAATATTTGATAAAATAGAATTGAAAGATAATTGATTAATTCCGTTTCGCTATAATATTGAACCAAAGATTAATTATCAGATTAGATAAATAAATACTAAAAAAACGTTACACATTGCATGAAAATTTATTTATTCGATTTAAAACAAATTCACAAAATTTTAAATATAAAATGTAACTATGACATATAAAGCCATAAAATTTTATAATTCTACAAAGTTTATGGGAGATATAAATGGTTAGACATTTTATAACTTTCTCCTATAATAAACGCGTTCATTTCAAGTAAAACAAGCTTTTAATATTTCACTTTATTTCTTATATAATGAAACGTCTTCTTAACAAATGTCTCGCAATTTCAGGTAACGCTCTCCATCTCGATTCTCATCAGTCTCCACGTGTTCTTTCTGCTCGTCGTCGAAATCATCCCGCCGACATCGTTGGTTGTGCCGCTGCTTGGAAAGTACCTGATATTCGCCATGATACTCGTCTCGATAAGGTAAATGCACCAACACGACACGGAAGCGAAAGAGCTTCATAGCAGAAAATTACGTTCGCGCGACACTTGCCAATTTAGCACAGTCGGGGAAAGAAAATGCGTTTCTGATTGCGACAAACTAGATGTGATACAGAAACAATTTTCAGTAATTTCCGTACAATCGTAGAAAACGTTTCCTGTATTGTTTCATTTCGCTCGCATTATCGCATTTTCTTGTCGTGTTAGCGCGCTATCAACGTTATCGATTAACGCTTCAATGACAATTTATCAGCTTGTGTTTACGACAGCAATGATTCCGTAGCAATTAATGTAACTCCGTGGAGAATCGTAAAGGGGTTATACGATGATATCTACTTGTGTTCGTCAGCGAGAAACGGAAAAATGATGACAAAGCTCGAAATCACACTCGCTGGTGTTCACTTTCGAAACGAACGTTGATTTCTTAACAATAACATTGTTCAATTGTTTTCCACATTTCTCTTCTCACTTAAATGCTGAACATAACTGGCTACTTCTTGGATATTCCGTTATGATAGGGAGTCGATTATTTTTAATCTAAAGAGTTATGTTTAAAGAGATTTAGTAAATACGCGAAAACTTGCAGTACATCTGTACGTATTACTAGAGATATCTCGAGATCTCAAATTATTCGGAAATGAGTGCGACAAGCATCCTCGACTTACTTTTCGTTCTCGAAACTGAGTATGTACGTTCGCATTTCTGATGATGGAGAGACTATATCCATTAATGTGATTTCACCAAGAAATATTAAATCAAATCGCGGAAAGAAAAGTAAAAGAAGAGAAAAAAGAAATGATTAAAATTGTAATAAAATATAAAATATATTTTAAAGCACTTGTCATTATATTGAAACTAAAGTCTGTTAAATTTCTGCTAAAAAATCAGCTCAAATTAAACACGATACAACTTAATTAACAATTTATAAACTAATTAAATATTTGTTATATGTATAAAGTTTCATATTTGCAACTCAATCAAAAAATTCAGATAAAATTTATCTTGAGATAAAATCTGAAATTTGTTTTATGCTATTCAGTAATTGATTCTTGATTATAAAATCAAACGTATATGTTAATAAGTTTTTAATTTTATTACTTTCTTTAAAAATAAAGAAGAAAACGATTACTCACATGAAAAATTTGACTTGAAATGCAAAAACAGATTTCTAAAATATTACAATTAAGATTTACAGAATATTTTTTATCATAACATTTTTATCATTATTTTAGACATTAATAAATCTATAAAATAAAGTATGCAATAACAGTTCTCTTATTAAAATTGATTAAAAATTGATTAAAATTGATTAAAATACTGGAATATTCAGTATATAATTATTCCATAGAAATAATTTTCTTTCACACACAATTTTTGATCGTAACGAAACTATGTGTGGAAATGTGTCGGAATTAGCCTTGGTGTTGTTTTGCTGGCGCGCGATTTCGTACACAAGGCCACCATTCACCGTATTGTTGTTCGTGTGTCGAGACGGCAGGCAACAGCGCGTATCGCTCCACATATCGTAGCATTATGCAGCGAAATCGTGTCAGATGTACAGGAGAGGCCAAAGCGATTATTCCCTACGAATAATTAGCTCGACTAACAATTAGTACAATCAATTACCATCCGCGATTAATAACTGTAAATTTTATAATTAAATTATGACTAATATTTAACACAATTTATTAGTCTTAAGAATTCAAAGGGAGTGGGAATGGAAATTGTAAGATATTATTTTATTGCGATATTTATATGCATATGAGAGATGATAATTTTTTTTAACCGTGCTTAAATTTGAATATATTTTGAATCAAACTTTGATTTCGCTAATAAAACGTAATTTGTTTATTTCCGGGCATTATGAAAGTTTTGTTCCTTTCGCATTTTTTCCGCATTATTTTGCGATTGCGTTTCGCTGAAATTCTATCATAATGTTAAATAGTACAGCGTGCGTCGCGTGCAAGTAATGTCAGGAATATTTTACGAATGAAACTGAAAAACTCAAGAGGCCTGAGAATCTCAAAGTAATTATGACTTTACTTTATCGTATTGGTGAGTAACATAATTATTAATAATTTTTAATAATATTTCTGTTAATATTATTTCCCTTATAATATTATGTCATTAAATAACGAGAAGTTACGTTATACTGAAACTCTAACAAGCAAATAATGACACGCAAACTTTATGTGTACCATTATTATTTGAGACACGATCGTGTCAAGTATCAAACTATAATGTAATTATTTCTTACTTCTAAACAATTAGGAACTATCAGTGCACATAGTTAATTAGCTCTTCCCGCGATTAACAACTCTAAATATATTAGTTGCTTTCATTATCAAGTTTCAGGCAATTTATTTAAAAATATAAATTCGTATCGTGTTCTTTGAATTTTTCATATGTACTCGGATATATCAAACTTTGAATTTTTTACTCATTTGTATCGATACGCATTCGAGCATTGCTCATTGTTACAGTATATTTAATTAATAAGTACAATCATAATTGTACCAATATTTTTATATTTGTCAACTGCGTGTGCCATAAATTCAGTATTTATACATCGTAATTTGTCGAAACCATCCGCTGCTTGACATTTCATTCGTTTTGCTAATTTGCGAAATTCACGAGATTTGCGGATGTCGTGCGAATCATAGAGCTATTTTTCTCGTGTTATTTTCATGATCATGTTTCAATGAGATTCCGTCGCAATGTACAACAGTGAAGCACCCATCGCGTGTAATTAACGTCGGGAATGCTGTGCAAAGTGCCGTGCGTTTATTGTACTCTAGTGATTCGTATGCGCGATCGCGTTTAATCTTTTTTTCGCGAGTATTCTATTGTATGAATGCAACGAACGAATCTGAGAGAAAGAGGAAACTCGGACAGAGACAGAAGAACTGTAGAAAGAATAAATTATTTTATATTTTGTATGTTACTTGCAAAATTAATTATTTATGATTATTTTTTGTATTTTAATTAAGTAATTATCCTTCTAGATATTACTTTTTTAGAAAATATAATTTAATTTAATTTAGAACATAACTGAAGTTTATATTATTTGAAACATGTAAAATATGTTTCATAATCGTTGAATATTTTAATATGTTAAGTTTCTTGAAAGTAGTCGTTCGCTTCTTACATTTATTTAAATAGATCCTCACACACAATTAATTTTTAATTAAAATATTGAATTACTTTTGTATCACAAGAGATAAAACTTCATTCTGCGTTTTCATCTAATATCTTACAAAATTCATATAACAATTATAAATACGGATCTAAATTCTTTTTTAAGATCTGATTAAAGAATCTTTTTGTTGTTGCGAACTTTTTGATAGCTGAAGATGTGAACTTTGAAGAAATTAAAATCAAATGAAATTGCAGCAAAATTTATACTGCGTGAAGTCTAAATCGCGTTATATTTAAGTGGCATTTTTAGCCGAATGAAGTCGTCGTTAGTGATTTTTCTCGCTCATCCGGCTTCTCGTTCCGGTTACATCCCCATTTACGGGTACATTCCCATTTGCGCTGACGACACCTTTTGCCAATCTGCTGCTAATAATCCGCCTCAGTGCTCACTTAATTAATTTGAACTTCAACTTGCTTTTTCTTTTAAAAGAATAAAAGTTCTGTATACAAAAGAAAAAAATCTTGCGTTTATAAAAACTTTATCTAGTTAAATTGTCACATTATACGGACAAATTGCTTACAATTTTCAAAGATAACAAATTACATTTCCAATCTTCCAAAATAATCTTTTTGAGATGTCGATATTAAAAAAATGTAAAATAATCGATTATTTTTGTGCAATTTTTTTTCTGCGTCCACAGCATCGTCAATTAACAAATCGAATATACGTATAATAGAAATTTTTAATCTAAATTTTGTGATTTTGAATAAAAGTTGGTAATAACGCTTGGGAATAATGGAACGTGTATATAATTTTATTCGAGATACGAATTAGTATTTCTAATCAGTAATGTGTGTTCATTATTAGTTATTAGTGTATAAAAAGCGTGTGATGAAATTGTAACAACAAAATGCAGTTATATTTTTGAAAACGTTTTTCATCCATATCACCAGCTATACTATGCTTAATACCGTTCATCCATATCACCAGCTATGCTATGCTTATATACCGTTTCTTGTGTAATGTTCATGATAATCATCAGTCAACGAGATAATTAATTAATATCAAATGTGAGATTCTCGGCGAATGGCATACATGTAACATGTTTACCAATTACAGTGAAAATGCTTTCTCTGGCTCTCTCTCTCCATTTTCCAGTACAATTTTCGGTATATGAGAAATATTCATTGCGCAAATATTTGTTTATCTATTTGTTATTTGTCAGGGATTAATTAATAAAATGAATAAAATTGTAAACGCATGTACACGTTAACAGCATCGAGCATCATTATGATCAATATGAAATTTTGCTCAATGTTTTCATAAATACTTTAATGCAATTTACTAGATGGAGATGGTCTCTTTTAGTTAATTAAAAATTTACAATCTAGCGTAACATGTACGAGATAATTAATAACATATATCCAAAATTTTAATAATATTGATATATTATTCAAAATATTAAAAATATAATAAAGTAATTCATCATTTTAACGTGATATTAACATAATATTTGAAATTTTACATGATAAATAATTTCTTATCTTTATGCATTAGTTGTAATAATTGTAGCTTCGAAGAGATAACTGATAAAATATTTATAATTGATAAAATTTCAAGTAATCTTTTACATTGCATATAATTTGCAAAAACAACACAATTTTGTTACATTTTTCTTCATTTCTCATTGCTTTTTCAAGCGCCCAAATCCATTGGATGATGAAGATCCAGCATCGCGATAGTGTGCAGACAAACAGAAGCTTTTTGTTTTCGAATCTGGGTTATCGTAGAAACGAAACAGACAAGCTACTTTGCTGCGTCATGCGGATGTTTAAGCGAATCGATTTAGGTAGCACAAAAACTATTGCTTTTAAAAATCACAGTGACAATAAACATAATATAATCTATGATAATATATTTTTATTATAGTATACGAATTATTTATAAAGATAATTAATTAATTAGCATCTATTACTATAGCTGTATTAAATGAAAAACATTAGCAATTGGATCCAAAGGATAATGACAAAATGATAGTCACAAAATAATTGATACGATAGTTTAAAGTTTGATAATGTTTTCGATTTAAATATAAAAATAGAATATTTTACAAATATTTTATATAGAATATACCGAATTATATATTTCGATGCTCTATTCTGAAGTTTTTAAATTAAGATGATCCCGTATAATCCGTGTAGTCGTATGAAACATACGGAACTCCGAGCGCGAAATTCCTGCTTAAAGCCAAACCATAATCACCTGCAGATTGAGCAAATATGAAACTAATCCTCGAACTTCTCAGGCTGATCAGAGTTGATGTTTGTCTTCGATGCAATGATCTGCTGCCACAGAATCAATTATTTTAACTATAATTAAATTCACGGTATGATTAATCGGATATTCGCGTAATCAGAAAGTAGTACGAGTCAACGTTTAATAATACGTTGCAGTTCTCAATAATACATTGATGTTCTCACAAAAGTAATTCTATCGGTGATTATCAAAACGATTTTTGAATCATAATTTGTTTAAAAATAATTAAATCTCTTTTGTCTGTTTATGTTAATTAATATTATTTATGATTTATAACAAATCGTATTTGAATTATGTTAATTATTCCCTAGTTATTTCTTGCTGTATTATATGTGTGATTGTTCTAAATTATTGTGACAACTATTAATTATCACCTCTGAAAGAAGAAAAGATAAATTATAATTTATCAAAATTAAAATAACTTTTATGTATTATAACTTGAAATTAGAAATTGATGAATTTTTAATTAACTAAACTTGAAAGAAGAGCCGCACTTTACTTTTCTATAGCACACGCATTATTTCCGGATACTTGATATACCGATCAGCCGGTCATCGTTATTTCGGCATCAATTTTAGAAGTGTGTGTATTCACACTCTTTTGAAAATGCTTCAGGCGACTAGCGTGTGCGCAGCCCTTTTCAAAGGAACCTCGTTTCAATATTAATGGCGGCATTTGCCGGCTTCGTACCGGCGACATTTAACTAACGAGCCGGTTTCTCCACCTCGCCATTTTTACGCGGCACCATGGCACGATATTTCTCGGCTCTGCTTTTCCGAACTAGGCCAAAGAGACAAGATTAAAAAGTAAAATGATGAAAAACGAACTGTACCTACGTTATATAACGATAAATCTGTATAATGTTTCTGCTTTTTTTTTAAATTAAAGAGTCCTGTATCTATTACACTCTTCTATTAACTCACATTTCGTTGTTTCTAAAACTACGTACATGCAAAATATCCCAGAAAATCGAATGTCGCAGTAAAACATCATATCATTTGATTCAACGTAAAAGAAGTAGAATGGATCAACTCAAGATTAAATTCTCTAAAATTAAATTCTAAAACTAAAATTAAATTTTAAATTCCAAAAACTATATAAGAGCAAATTAAAAAATACTATTATATTTTCATTATTGCTTGAAAGATTTAAAAGAATTTGTTCCATCGTTTCTTTACATGTTAGCACATGCAGCAGAATTTTAGCTCAATGTTTTAAATTCAGAAATATTTTTTAAACGTTTTTACTAATTTATCAAATTTTTACGCTGAATATTAATGACAAATTACATTGTTTTCCACCGGAGTATTCGTGTGGACGGAAAAGAACGATTTTGGGAAAGGCGGGAAATTGTGGAACGGTAGCGATGGAAGATCTAACGGTTCCGCGGTGCGAGAACGGCCTGGCGAGAGCGGCAAAGCGCGACATTCACTTTATGGAGCGGAAAGAAAAAGGCGGCAGCGATCTTCGCTAGTCGTCCTGGACCCGGTCCAAACTCGACGGTTCGCCGCCGCCACTACCGAACTAGAATTTTAGAGCCGACAACAAATTCTCGTAAACCGGAGTATAACGATTTCGTTGCTTTACTGCTCGCTCGCTTGCTCGCTCGCTCATTATTAACGACCGTCATTGCATCAGTTGTCGCGATTCTTTGTTCTACGATGAAGAAATTATACCGGATATCATACCGACAAGCACGTTAAATTAACCGATGCAAGTCCAAGTCTTCGTCCAAGTGTAAACGCATTCCAGAAGATTAATTTTGTGTAAATAGCAGAATCATAAAACGAAAATATAACTGTTTTAAACGCGAAAAATTCTTTCCTCTCACGTTGATTTAATCCGCGTGGAATGTGGAAAATTGTCTATAATATTTGCGCAAGAGTCAAGTAAAATATTTTGTGATAGCACTTTACGAATATACTTAGATACACCGATATTTAGAATTGTAGCTATGTTTGCACTTTTACAAAAAAAAATTCATCCGCATCTTTGAAATTCTGAACACGTGCGATTTA
The DNA here is from genome assembly GCA_928718305.1 of Tetramorium bicarinatum. Taxonomy (NCBI): domain Eukaryota; kingdom Metazoa; phylum Arthropoda; class Insecta; order Hymenoptera; family Formicidae; genus Tetramorium; species Tetramorium bicarinatum. Next base: position 4,367,576 of record OV788322.1, on the reverse strand, counting down.
CAATAAAAGAGCTTTAAGAGAACCTTGATTGATTCGCATTTATTTTTTATGGGGATATATCGATCACTTAAATATCGGCATTTAAGTATCGTCTCCGTGGAGCGTCATAAACTGGAATCAGCACGAAATGCAGTCGGGCAAAAGAGGAAAGAGAGAAACCGAAAGAAGAAGGAGCACACTTCGGTGAAGAACGCATAGCTGAGACTTCGCTATTGTCTGCAGCAATTGTGCCTCATATAAAGAACGCCCGCAATATCTGCACTTCCGACAAAAACTCGTTGCGCAGTCGTAAAGCGTGAAGTTTTGATGGAAGGGCAAAAAGGGCTTTCACGACTTTCCCGACGTGACTTCGTTGGATATGTTTCCGCGAGCTGTCGCGATACATTCGTCATCGCGAAGTTAAACCCTCCTCCCTCTCCCTCGTCCACGGTAGAAATGATCGAAAGAAGAAAATGCTCCTGTCATGAATTGACGAACGTATCCGAAATCTATCTCCGAAGTGAGATTTTTGCGAAAACATGGAATATCGATTAACACGCCACAGGCTTAAATTTTGTGCACATTGCAACATTGATTGATTAGCAGACGATCGCGTTTAACATCTTCGAGAAATTTTAGCTCAAACATTCATACTTATTCGTACACTCAAGTGTCGATTTTCTCGCTCACTCAAAAATTTGTGTAAAAATTTCAAGTTACGACAGCTACTCGGCAACAACTGGCGTAATCTTTCCCAAGCCGGAAATCGATGCCGCCACATTTCGTCTAGAAACAGGGCACGAGGCGTTCCCTGAGATCCCGATTTAATGCCAGGTCCGCTCTAAATATGGTTCCCTCCTTATCCCGGACAGCTAAATTGGAAATTCCAGCCGGTAGATGCAGGGCGGACGTAGTGCTGGGAGACTTCCGTTTGCCGACCGCGAACCTTGGTTGTGTTCCTACGGGAACAGAATCCAATTTAAACATGGCACGATTTCCGAATCGCGATACCGGCTCGCCTAAGTGCACCGATCGCGTCATGCACCTGTGCTCAAAATCAGGACGACGATATTGCTTAAAGAGAAAGATGGTTATATTTCTATATTTCTTTCGCGATCATTATTACATTTCTTTATCGTTCCGTTCGAGAAAATGACGAAGCATTAATTATTTCAAAAACCGAATCTTAAAACGAGAATATACACATATATATTTATTTATAATAATAAGATTTAAAAAATTATACAAAATTAAGTAACATTAATCAAATAAGATATAAATTGCAAGATTAGTACAGTACATCATTATCTTCTTTCTGAAAAGAACAATTAAATCACCACGTAACAGAGACAGATTTACGAAAGTTAATTTTACTTACCTCTTTATAATCCAGTGAATTCTACCATAAGATTAATCGAATATGTCCAATTCGCGCCCCATCCGTTCTTTATAATCCTTTAAAAGCGGAAACCAATCTCATCGTTAAATAACTTCTCGCGAATAAGGAATTTCCCGCGCGGTTATCTGTCTTCGCTTATTCCGCGGAAAACGCGTTGAAGCCATTTTTCGCGCGCGGGAATGATATACGAGAATCCTCGGGCAGGAGCCGAATAATAATCAAATTTAATTTGCCCGGGGACCGGAGGTGTGCAGGAAAAGGGGGGAAGGTAGAAAAATGAGAGTGTGGCGTCGGGGTCGCGACGCGGCCGGAAAATAACTGCGACCCCGTATGGAGACCATAATTACCCGATCGGGGGGCTTTAAGGTCGCTCGTAAAGTCGGGCTTTACGATCTCATCTGGCCGTCTTGCACGCGCGCGAATACTTTTCTACATTCTGCATCTCGTTATGCCATCGCACCGTTATTTCTTACAGCCGATTGGCAGACTGGTACTGCCTTCGCGCCCGTTCGAGCGAGTAATGCCCTCGGAGGCTATTCGCGTCAATTGACGAGACGAATTTCTCGAGCGCGAATTGTCATATTTTCTCAGTACCTATAGTCGCGCGAACAAAGTGGAGACATCGAAAATTGACATAAAGGCTCAAGCGGCCATACGCGGCATGTCGAGTTGTCACAAAACCGAGCATATAGAGGTTGAAGTTTGGATTAATCTCTTCCCAGCAAGTTTTCGAAATGTTTCTCGCAAAACTTTCCGAACTTTCCACACTGTTGCGAAATTCCAATTTAACCGATTAAATTAAATGTGAAACTACACGCATTCTGCAAAGTTGTACGTTTGAACGTACAAGCGCTTGAGCAGAATATCCGTAATGTAATGTATCGTGCGTAATGGATGTATTCGGGGGAATTGTATTTTGTACTATGCGGGTTTATTACGGAACTCGCAGCGAGCTTGATGCTAATAGCACCGGATACCTTCCGTTACCGTCAAGACAACGCCGGAACTATGAAGAAAGATTGGCATAAATCCCTGGCGACACGCAATGCCAGGAGAGCTCTATTTGCGCTTCCGGATATCCATCAAAATCCCGTGCATTGCGGATCGTAATGCATGCGAGTTACATCAGCGTGTCGATTTTGAAGGCCGCAACGTCTGCATATGAAAATCAGATACGCTACGGGATGTATCAAAATTATTGATGGATTTTTTAATAGAAAGTGGCAGTTCTGTCGATATTAAATTATTCTTGTATTAAAGCAAGAATTACAAAATTTCGCGAATTAACAAAATCTTACTTTGCAGTTTTCGATTTATTTTATCCAAGTGCACGACAAAATATTTAACATATAAATTTAATGTTAATAAATATAATATTAAAACCAGAAAAAATTATAAAAAATTTCTTTTATAAATAATTCTTTCAATAGAATCAACTGTAGTTTATTTTATAATTTAAGATATAAAAATTAATAATATGTTAAAGAAGAATGTACTAGCGATTTATTCTTGACTTTTTGTAATTTAAAAAGTTGATATAAATCCAAATTTATAAAATTAACTTTCGGATATATAATCTAAATAAGCCGATTTGAAATATTTTTATTTTAAGGTACCTTGTATCTCTCACGAATCCGTCTAGTTCGCGAATAAATGAAAGATATCGCGAGTACTGAGATGGTGGAAGAAATCGAACTGAGCTCTTTCGTCTGAACATCACTTTCGTTTCCTCATTCTCGTCAGGCAGGGAGATAGCTCGAGCTACTTTCGATCTAAATTGCTACCCAAGCGAGTGAACAATTTTCAGTGCGAAGGGTTGGAAAATAAAAACGAGCGGCGGAAACGCTACCTTTTTCAACACATAACGGATTTATGGTCTGAAGCACTTTTTACCAGCGTCCCATTTTTGGAATCATTACATATCTATAGATAATATCTAATGCCCTACTTCAATTCGTGTTCATCGTTCCAAATAGCACAGGATATTTGCCGATTTCACGTATCGAAGGGAAAGAAAGTAAAGAGATACTGTTATATAGATTATAAAAGTATACTTTATGTTTATCAATATAATGCTCAAACTTAACTTTTAAACTCAAATTTTTTGCAACACATTTTTTTCGATAAAGCTGTTATTTATCTCCTAAGTCTTTTTATCAAAAAAATAATGAAATAATAATTTTATTACTTTATATGTAATTGTAAAAATATATTAAAACATTACCTTGATTTGAAATCTCTCTTTCTCTCTCTTTCTCATTAATGTTGATATATATACAATCTCATTACTGTACAGAGATATCGTGATGTTCACTCTTCGCATTTAATTATGAGACCCCAATTATCTCACTTGACCCCGTAGCAAGTAAACTCTTGGATCGTTGCCAGATTTCGCTTTTCGGGGAAAACTTTCTGGCTGTTCGTCTCACTATCGAGCAAGTTCATTGGAGCTCGGAGCGAATGATAGCGCCGAAAATCCGTGCGGGGAATATAGCTATAGGTGGTTACAAATCCTTACGTGCACTCGCTATCGAGGTTTATCTCGGATTGCGGTTGACTGGTACTACCCCTTTGCGTCCCGTCGCGGCGTTCAGGAGGACACGGCAATCCTTTCCGCGATAAGCGAAACTCGTAAGGGATGATCCCACCCATGCTGCCTGGAGAAACGTCACTGTGTTCGTTCGAAAGGTATGAGTTTTCCGAATCGCGCAGCTGCGCGCTGTACACGATATTGTACTTTCGCAACGTGTACGTGCTTCGACTTGCCACGTGCTGCACTGTGTAATACGAAAACAATAGAAGCGTGAAATAATTTAATACAATTGAATCGATCATTGCGGGAATCATAATTATACGAATAATTTAAAGAAATTCGCTTATCTTAAAAAAGCTGCCAGATTTAAAAGTATATAATAATTTAAAGTATAATAGTCGGGATATCTAAATTTATTTTATTTATAATAACTGTTGTATGATAAAAAATCTGAATATAAAAGTCAAACGGTTGTTAAGAACATTGAAATATCTAAAGATACATTTAAAGCTGAAGAAAAGGGTTATAATTTTGATATAAATCTATATTATGTTTTTTGTGTTATACAAGAAACAAAATAATAAATGTAATAAATATTTTTATTTTTTTTTTAGTATATGTAATGACTTATAAGATGGCATTAGCGTTTAAATATCGTGTAACATTGCGTAAAATTAAACGATATGTTAACCCAAAGCATAAATAATTCTTTGAAGTTTAATAATTACAAATAAAATAAGTATATAACAGTTAATAAATAAATTTACATTTACCAAATAACAAATGATTAAATATTCAATAAACAAGATTCAGAACCATTTTATGAATTTCTCTCATTTGATATACACAACGCGTCAAATATGCTAATCTAAAGTAAAATTTGTATTTATAATTAAGAAATATGGATTAATTTATAAAAGTTAGAAAGATGTAAAATAGCCATATTTTTATAAAAATATTAAACAGTACAGATATTATTGTCATTTAATAAATTACATAAAAAATATAAGAAAAATATTTACCTTTTTATATACTTTATGAAATTTGAAATTCTTCTACAACTATAAAAATGATTAGTTAATAACGTAATGTAATAATCAAAATGTTCATACAAATTATTTTGAAGCACAGCTCGACAGGATCTCACTAATTTATCATGTTAAGACATTCGCGCAAATATTAATATGGGTGGAAGACCCGCTATACTGAGGTCGACGACTCGCACGAGTAATCACTTGTCTCGTCTTACGCGGGGCTTTTCTATTCGTTCAAGTGGGCAATAATGGTATTAGTCTGGCAAAGTAACTGAATTTCGTCGCCTCGTGTTTTCCTTTCTCTCAAGCTTGATCTGACTTACTAAGATGGCATTAGCGTTTATATGAAGGCTCATCTTTTAAAGAAAATCACTTAGAATGCAATACAGCAATTAATTTTAATCTTAAATGACATTAAGCAAATAGAAAACAGATATCACATGTTTAAAAATATATTATGAATTATTTAGTAATTAAGATGTTATAAAAAATATAAAGTTTATAAAATTACAATTAATACTTATATTAACTATAAATAAAAATGTAGATAAATGTCCTTTTATAAATTCCGAATAAATTTCATTAAAAAGATTACCGTAACTATCATTTAAATTTCCAATTTTATATTCGCAGGATAATTTGCAAATTATTGCTTGTGAAAGTCTATGTTAAAGCGTCGATGAAACTCGATGAAACTTCCTAATTGATGGCACCGTGCAATATATACGTGCTTGTGCTTTATAGACGTGGCATTTCGCGTGTGAGATGCAAATGGATGTTCGTAAATGGTCCAAAGCTAAAATCGCGCAACTTGTCAGGGTTTTACAATCACGATGGAAAATGCATTCGCTATAAATTCCGCATTGCGTTTCTGTCTGCGCGATTGCAGCACTGTTTCTTGGGGAATCGACGTGTCTCTATAATTTAACACGAACCATCTTAAAAGGGCTTTAACGACGCTCGGAAATGGAACGCGCGAATCCGTTCTTTTTCTCACTGATGCGCGCGATATGATTTAGAGCGATTTATAATGAGCACTAAAATATCCGCGAAAATTTACGAACACAAGGATATTAACGTCGCTAAAAATTTACTACGCGATTAAAGCAAACAATGAGATTTACCAGGAAAATTTATTTTGTGCGGCGAATTTGTTAAACAGCTTTGCTCACCTTAAAAAGGGAGAGCTATTAACTTTTAAATGCATATTATATTTGATGCGTTTTTTATATTAATATTTTCTCTCTCTCTCTCTTTCTCTCTCTCTCTCTCTCTCTGGGATTCTATTGTGGGGGGGATTATATTGTGAATTATTTCCTTGTTTTATACTGTAGTACAGTTATTTTATGAAATTTTTTACATGACAACATCAATCTCATACGAAAGATAGAAAACCAATTTTATGACACAATATACTATAATATTGATATTGTGATGCAATACGTTACTACTTGATCGATTAATAGATGCAGATAAATCATAACTCTTTCCAATAACGAAATTGTCAGTGTAAAATTTGTAGAAATAGAATGCAACGATATCTGAAATAAAACTTCGAAATAGCCGATCTCTACTAAAAGAACAGCAATACTTATAATATTATAATTTATGGCAAATAATTTAAGAACTATTCTCATACTTAATTAATGGTTTAAAATTTATTTATAAAAGCACGAATATTTTAAGCCTAATTATTTCCAATGTATTTCAAATCACCAATTAATAGTTCCTAGTTTATTAATATTTTTTAGCGAACGTTTGTATAAATTGATCGCAACTGAAATCTCAGTTCATTAGAGCTAAATGCACGATCTAGCTTCAGATTTCCTTCTTTTTGTATTTTGCTATTCTCTGATACCTGACTCGCTCCTGTTCGTCGAGTGTCTTTTCCGAGTGGACAGTGATGTCGTTACTCTTGCTAAGTAAATTTCATCGCCTTGAGTGCCGCTCCCTCCGACTTGTCACGCTTGTAAGCGGCAGCGATGTTCCAGCTCGTGTCAACCTCTCTATTAAAAGTTTCGTTCGCGCGACGGCATCTTTATGTCAAAATGCGACGAGAAGGCGACGAGGCATAAACGTCGATTCACTTTCAAGGATCTTGGAAACGACACTGATATAAGACGTCCAAGCATAAAAAAAGATATCTGTGTCTCGGTATAAAAAAAGTAAGAATGCGTTTACATCATATATTAATTACAAGTTAAAAATGGCAGAATACAGAAACTGTTGAGAGAACTCAATCGTTATTCTTTTAAAGAGTAATGAGATCTGCTATTTTGAGATTTTGTTTGAGAGAATTTGATATAAAATGTTTAAATATATGATTTTAGGAATTTTTCATAAGAATAAACTATTAATGTTATCCTAAAATACGATTATAATAATTACATCGATATTTTTACTTCTCTAAAATTTACGGGAATATTTCTAAAAAAAAAAAGAGTATGGGAGAAAGAGAGAGAAAAATATCGCGGGTATAATAAAATTATTAATAACATTATTAACATTAAACTATTCTTTTCAATATTTAGTAAATACTTCCCGAAAATTCGTGGAAAAATCTGATGATGGAAACTGAAAGAGCGTACATTTGTATGCAGAATTTCTTATGGACCTGATAGACGGCCGATTCACAACGGGTTAAATTCGAGTGCGGATTGATAGGGCAAAAAGATGAAGAATAAAAGATGGTACGTTCTTCCCCGAATAGCCATCGTTCTTCTCAGATGCCAGCTACAGTGATTGAGCGACTAAAACGACGAAGCACTTCTCGAAACCGATACTGGCTCGTGACAAGAAGATTTATGACAAATACGAATGAATAGTGAATACAACGCATTGTTCATTAACGAAGTAAAACCTTTGCAATCTCCCAAAAATTAATCTTTAACCACACGTCTCTGTAACTTCCGCAATCGCGCCTGAAGGAAAAACTAGCATACTAACATCCAGACGCACTGTCGGATTTTTTATTAATAAAACATAATTTTTATACTAATTGTGATGATTTCGAAACAATGTCCTATCACTGATATTCCGCTGGCACATATAAAATTTTATATTCAAACAATGCATTGGTTTTTTAATGGAAATGCTGCATCGCATTAAATGAAATTACCAGATCTCTATCGACGTCGCAATAATACTCGTGGGATATACCGCGTTATTAAATATTCAATGGCGATCGTACAGGATTTATTACCACGCAAGGGACCGGCTTGAAAAACGTTATTGCCCGACGGCGTTCAATATGACCGGCGTGGAAAAATATTCCGAACAAGTTCGAAACTCACAATCAGTCGTCGCGCCGCGCCGCCCCGACGCGAAAAACGAAGGAAGAAACGCCGTACGGGGAATGAAAGGGAAGCCACGAGCCGATACATCGTCCGATCATGAGTAACGTGGACAACGCGATGGAAAAAGAGTGCCGAACGAAAAGGCGAGAAAGTTTCTACGTGCCCACCCTACTGATAGGACCGCATCCAAACTTTAAACAAGTTCGAAACTCGGACCCCTGGCCGCGGGGTCCATCGCGACGTCGGTCGACGCATTAAACGGCGAACTTTTGCGATCCTTGAATCGCGTTACTATTTCCTTCCACTTCCCTGTTTCTCGTAGCAGAGAGTACAGAGTACAAAGTGCACTAAACATGTACTAAATTGCATTCTACTACTTTGATCCTGCATTCTAAGAAAGTTTTAGAATTACATACATTTCAATCTAACATATTTTGACTTTTGCATTGCCGAGTATTGGAAAAGATTTTTCAATATATTGATAATATGTTTATAAAATAATAACTTAAGTTTTGATAAACTTTACGTTTTCTTTTTTTTGGTATTTTTTGTGTATTTTTTTTATATACATAAAAATACAAAACGAAATATACAAACGTATAAATTGATCACTAACACATACATGCAATTGAGCAATCGAGATGAATCTTTTCCAAGTTTTTAAATATATTAGTTCGGAAATCAGAATGGTCTTTCTATCGATTTACTTCCACGTTTGTCTTTTGTATTTTCAATCATGATATAATGAATTCCATTGCAACTTCGAAGCACGATGTAATTTCCAGCGATGTTGCGGTGGTCGATAAATAATTTCGCTAAAGACCTCGGGACCACACCAACCGGAATGCATTAACCTGAATTAATACGTTTACGTTTCATTTGCGAATTCAATATTTGCCGACGGATAACAGCGGGTATGCGCGCATCAGCAAATATGGACACTCCTTACATCGTCGGGTGAGATTCTATTCAGAAATAAAATTTGGTACGCCACGTCGTATCAATTTCGCGATATAATACAGTTACGGCGAATGGAGATATTCTCTTGCGTATGTTTGAAAACTTTAATTAAACTATTGGTAAACCGCGCATGCCGTTAATAAGAAAACACAGTAACATTTAATTTAAACATTTAATTTAAATGAGAATTCCACAAAACAATGTGAGAAAGTTTTGCTTGAATTTACTTGAATATAATACAACAAATATATGTGTATATTTATTAAATTCTGCTAATGCTTAATAAAAGGCAGGTTGCACATATAAAAAGTTTTACAGAATATATCTTGCTTTTTTATGAGCATCAATATTTTTAAAAAATCACTTGGATGAACAAAAAACTAGCAATTTAATTAACAGATAAATAAAATATATTAAAGTGTGTTTAAACAAATAAAATATATTAAAGTGTGTTTAAACAAATTAAACTTTAATATCTTACTTTTTTAAATTTAACAATGATGTATTTTTTGATTCTATAAAATCCCTGATACAATTATACTTTATTTCGTGTGTCGCGATAAAATCAAACAAACGCAGAAACTGTTGACCATTAGTATTATTACATAAAGCATTAGCGCGCAATTGCCTGATCGGAAGTTTCACAGGATCAACTTTTTCTTATGTTAACACAGCGAACAATATGGTTCGCAAAGTGCGCCATGACTCTCAAGGTGCTCGCCTTCGATAGTGCCGGTAACTTTAATCGCTCTTCCGCATCTTCGGGCGAGATATAACGGAACGACAAAAAACAGAGTATGCACCACTTATCTGTCCCCTTCTCCCGCTTTTTCTTCCGGAAACTTTGTTGAGAAGCATCTCACGGTCCCGTGCCGCGGAAACTTGCCGTTGCAGCTCGGCGAGGCGAGACGGCCGTAGGTGCCCTCCCTTCCGGTCACTCGCCGGTCTACGTGCTCGAGATACGTGAACAGCTTTTTCGAACGTGATTACGATTCATGCGGTCGTCGCCCCGAAGATAAACGGTCGCGAGACAGTACGTGCACACGAATTGGCGAAGTGGGTCACAGACCCGCGAGGACGGTTCGGGAAATCCCACGAAGAAATATTTCGATTCACCGAAAGGGCGTAGAGTTTCGCGACGAAGAAAACGTGCAAACGTCGGAAGTGTGCCGGTGTAATGCATCATACGGATGTGGGTTACATCCTGCTTGAACCGACCCGGCCTGTAGAGCCTGTTGTAGCTTCGCGCAGTTATGGCCCTGTTCGTCGCTTCTGAGAATATACTGCACCGTCCCGGAGGGTGTAATCATTTCTTGATTTGTGTATTCCTGCAGTTTCTTCTTCATCTTATCAGATTGTCGAGGATGTACAACGAGGAAATAGCATGACAATCACATTCGAGTTGCACATTTCGTCGCAATTATCGTTTCATAACGTATACTTTGTAATACAGATGAAGAAATGATTTTAAATCAATGTATTGCTATGTTATAAATTACATTTTGAAAAATTGCATCGTACGAATAATTTATTATTGTTCGCCGCTCACTTTGAAACTTAACATTGAAAATTCTTGTTACTACTGATGTATCATGATTATTGTACGATTCTACGCTAACATCTCTAACGAGCACTTGTTTTTCTCTGCTCACATTCATCCTTCTTAAACTTCCTTCCACGTTTCCTCGCGTTTCCTCCCTTTCTCTATATTTTTTTTTATAAAGCTTTCTCGGACCCTTGCTTCCGTCCCGCGCAACATTCTTTTCTTCGTGACTGATGGCCGACGATGATGAAGCGACTTGGAAATTTGTACAACGTCGCTTCCTCAGCATGACGCGGCCGATTCATAGAGAGGATCGAAAGCATTCCTTTCGGCACGCTTGCGTTTCACCAAAGAATTTCACCAAAGAACCACACGCACCATCTTATTTTCCATGTTGGGAGATGCTTTGTGCATAAAATGTAATGTCATCATTTAATTTTTTAAAAGCGTAAAAAATAGCGTCCTTTAAGATGTGCCCTTTTATTGCTGAAGCTTTCCAGCTGGGAATATTTTAATCCAAAAGCCAAGTATGTAAATTAGCTTTAAACACGTTAGCTCGCACAACGTGCACCGCAAGTGGAAGAACATATTTCTTCTTCTTAGATACACACTGGCAAATGCGAGCAATAGACTACGCGCATCCAAGACTTAATGGCCCTTTCCTCGGAGAATCGGTGGAGGAGCGTCCTGCGATTTCACGATTCATTCCACGTCCGCGAACGTCTTAGAACAGCGAAAGGCTTTTTACTCCCCGGTAGCTCTCGAATTTGCAATATTTCTCTGGATTACGCGGCCAAGTCGAACCAGGACGAGCGCGAGATGAAGATTACTTACCTCTGGAGCGGATTTGGTCTTCAATGAGAGAAAAAGAAGAAATAAAGAAGGGAAAAAGAAAACCGGTTAAGCGTAACAACCATCCAGCAGCCATTGCGAGTTATTATTTCCAAGAAAATATTTGATATTCGAGCTTTTCGTTAAAGAAGATGCTTTCCCATTTCTTGAAGCTGTATTAATGAAGGCAGTCTTTTTTAATGACGCAACTTTTGCATGCAGTTTTTATACGCTCTGTGCGTTGTAGAAGTTCTTTTTTTTCTCTAAAGAGTAGAGGCACAAATTTCTAAGATTTAAAATATTATAAAATAAAAATATCAAACTAAAATATGTACATGATATTATTTTGCAATAACTATAATTACTATAATACTAATAATATTGTAATTATATATATATAACATTACTGTCTTAAATAGTATTAGCATAAAAGCAGAATTAATCTTCTCACGCACGAATTGCTTTCTTAATGAGAAAAAGTTGTTTTATTCACTCTATGAAATACACAAATACAGAAGCATGAAAATATTATAATGGTCAGAAATGAATTGTAAATCCCTGAGAGGAAATTTAAAAATAAAATAATATCGGAGCGTGAGTGTGACATCGAAACGTTTGAAGTCCACCGATTTGAAACTTGAAAGCGAGTCTCGAGTGTCAGCCATTATCGATGTAGAAGACGTTGAACGTGTTTCCACAGGGGCGATATAGTGCCTTAAGACGCACCCCGGTTGAATCGATGACGCGATCTACTTGGGCAACGAGGAGAAAAGCGGCGGGTCTCCTTGAAGACGAGGGAGTCAGCAAATTGGCGAATTGGGCCGACAGCATGCGGGCCGTTGTTTGAGCCATGGAAGCCACGTATCTTACACACGTGTGTGTGTATGCGTGTGTATGTGTGTGAGGAAACCTCCTAATAGCTTCGGACGCTGCAAGGATGCAGTAGGTGTGACACATTAATCAGTAGCAGCGTTCACCGATGTTGGGCTCCAGCCACCCGTGGAGCTGAATCCTGAGATGTACAACGCGTCTCGCTTAGATGTTGCGCACTTCCCGTGATTGCGAACGTTGCGGAACAAATAGAAAAGAATGCCGTTCATTCCAGGGCACCGAGATATTGGTGGCTGTTAAGCTACGTGCGATTGAAAGGCTTAAAGAATTATGGACGTGAATGCTGCGTAGCACTTCGCCAGTACAACAGTAACACATTTTAACTTTTTGTTTAATTTTTAATTGGCGTTACATGTATCTTAACTTGAGAATCTTAACTTGAGGTTCAATCATCACAATATATTAATAATAGAACATTAAAGAGACATAAGAAAGAAGAGCATTTTATATTTCTAAGATAAAAGATTGAATTTCAAAGGAATTTATAATCGTGAAGAAATGTGCAATGCCACACGGTATATGGCGCCAAATTTCCCATCTCACTGGAATTTCCAGAGGATCACTTCGTTCTCCTTGGATCGGCACCATTATGAATTTCTGTTGGGATGTGTGCGGGATTCCGCACGTGGCATCCTTGGTATTAGCCTAGTGAACGCATCTTCGATCCAGCAATAGTCTTGATTATCTATACGATTGCGTACATATTGCCGCAAAATTTCTCTTTATCAAAAGATATTTCTTTCATCTTTATTTAATATATAATTTATTGAAATTTAAATATATGTATATACAATTTTTGAGAGAGGACGGGTATGGATTTAAATAAAAGACAATAAAATTAATACCTTACATTTACATCATTTACATAAAATATAAAAATAAAAGTAAAATATAAGAATAAAAAAAATAATTTATATAAAAATCTTATGTAATAACCATTTATTTTATTATATATGGTGTAATAAATATTTTTATCAATTTCTGGAATTCCCCTCAAAATTAATGATTATAATGTTTTACCGGAAATGTCTTTCTTGTCACGTCCCGTCGTTTGGGATTACACGTTTAGAACGAAGATAGCTTGGAGAACGCCTAATACGCAAGCATTATGGCACATTTTGCAGGTATGACTAACGCGCGAGCTCGTCGGGAATGATAAAAAGCGTACAGACGTGAGGATCGAGAATCTCGTTTTCTCTCTCACTCTCTCTTTCTCTTTCTCTCTCTCTCTCTCTCTCTCTCTCTCTCTCTCTCTCGCTCTCTCTCTCTCTCTCTCTCTCTCTCTCCAGCGACGTAGCCCGAACCGATAAATGGTTTGAAGCCGTGTCAAAGGAAGTGGATCCAATTTAAACCGCGGCCTGTCCTTTGCCCAGCTAGAATCTCCCATCGTCGAATGGATCTGCGTTATGAATAGTCTCGTGAGATTTACATTCCGTCCTGCCTTCGAGATCAATTCTAGTTGTACGTTATGGCAATTTGCCTCCGTCGTTCGCCAGGATGAACTCGCGATGACCTAACGACCGATTTCCAGAACGGATAGTATCATAAAATTGCGAAATTATCGCCTTCGCGAAAGAGATTAAATAACAGCGTATATGAGAACAGAGATGGAAATTTTGTAAAGTTTCTACAAGTTAAAAACTTAATTGGCAAACATCCACTATTTTCTTAGAAGTACTGAAATATTATCCGCTAATGACACTTAATTTGCTTAAAATTAAAAATTTGCTCAACATGCATGAGATAATACGTTATACGAGTAGAATTATAACTTAATATGTTATTTTTTTTAAGTTTCTCTTTTTTCCTGGAGACTAATATCTATCAAAATAATAAGATTCTTTACATCGTCCGGTTTAAAAAGCTTATGCGGATATAATTGCATGGCTTCGCCGTGTGTACATATTGAAACCGTGCGTAGGAAGCCTTCTCCTCCGGCTTAACGGGGATTAAAATCTTCACCGTAATGAAGCATTGTTTATTAAAAATTTAATTAGAGTTTCCCTCCGTTAAGTGTCGTAGGTAATAATTTTGCAGTCAGATTCTAATTACCATTACCATGCGAAACGGATTACAACATGTATTAGTTTTGAGGCTGGAATAATCGCGAACTTAATGCGAACTGTCGGATTAACATTTCTATGCTAATATCACTGTACGCGAAGTTCGTAATTAAATTACATTCGATCAAAGGCATATATTATCTAAATTATTTACATTATTGTGTGCAACAGAGTAATCTTTGATATATAATGACAAAATATGCTCTGCTAATACGTATAAATATATTATTTATAATATATATAATTAATCTGACTCTGTTTTTTTATTTTTTGCAGTATATGCGTTACCGTGGTTGTTCTCAACGTTCATTTCCGTTCACCACAAACGCACAAAATGGCACCCTGGGTGAAAAGAGTTTTCATACACATTCTTCCGCGACTCCTAGTCATGAGAAGGCCTCAATATAAATTTGAAACTAGCAGGTTAGTATCAAATAATTGCAGAAAATGCATATTGTTCAAAAATACAAAATAATTACTTATTCTTGATTTCTTAATCAGGAAATACAATAAGATTAATGTCATAAGGAATTAATTAAATTAAAATGAATCATAGGAAATTTGTCAAACGTTTTTATCAAAATTTTAGTATTGAAAGTATTGAAAACTTAGAGAAAATGTTTAAAGATATTAAATGTGAAAAGAAATTTTCACAGACGAAAAATAAACCGTCGCTTACACGTTCTTTATAAGATAAAATCACGATAAAAATCGCAATCAGGGATTTCGTTGTGCGGAGATTACATCGTGTAACAATAATGTTGTACATACTTGGCGCGACTTTACCTTAACATTCTAGTCTCGACAATAGTCGCACCGTCAGCCAACCCAGCGCTTTCTAAAACGTGGCATCCGCATTAAAATTCCGCGCCCGATTGTCTATGTTTGCAGGTACACTTCCGGCAGAGTGCTAATGAGGACCGTCAGAGGAAAGGAGAAGACTTGCTATTATCCTTATCCGTCGACTCAGGAAGACAGCGAAGAACATCTCACACCCAAGAGATTCCACAGCCGTCCTCCGTCAAAGGAAGACCTTTCGCCTTCCAGGTATGACAATACAGAATACTCCTACTAATTAGCTCTTTGATTCTTCTTAAGTTACTTTGTTGAGATTTGCTACATTTATTTTAATGACTCATTATTTTGTCAGAAATGTTTATAATTACAAGCACAATTTTAAAACATCTTCTCGCCCAAGAAAGTTACTGCGGATAAAATTTAAACTTAAATGAAATGGTCATATAATGTTATCTTCTTTAATAATAACAGCGATAAAAATGCTGCTCACCGAGAGGGAAAGAAATATATCTAACATTGTTACGTTCCTCGATTGCTTCAGCCTTACAGACGGTGCGAGGTTTGGAGGCAGCTGCTTGATTCATGGCCCTCCTTTACCACCGTTACCATTACACACCGAGTGCGAGGATCTCTCGGTCTCCGGGGACGCAGGCATAGAAGAAGTCAAGAGTCCCGTGCTGCGAAGTCCACCCGTCTTCTCGCACTCTCGTTGTCCACCGGAAGTGCACAGGTCCTGTATCTGTGTGCGCTTCATTGCGGAACACACCAAAATGCTAGAAGACTCAACTAAGGTACATCCCCCGAAATAAACATTTAATAAAAATTTTATTTGAACGATTATTCTTTTTCTTCTGACAATATACAACATATACATGCACATATATTTATATATTATACATAGAATATTTAGATTATGCGCGTAAAGATTGAAAATATTTTAATTCGCTACTATCAATAGAAAAATTTCGATAAATTATTTTCTTCTGCGCAGGTAAAGGAGGATTGGAAGTACGTAGCGATGGTGCTGGATCGCCTGTTTCTTTGGATCTTCACCCTGGCAGTTCTAGTGGGTACCGCGGGCATCATCCTACAAGCGCCCACTCTATACGACGATCGGGTGCCTATTGACAAGAAGTTCAGCGAATTCGCCACGACGACGGTGGTGAAGTGTCCGCCCCAGTAGTCCATGCCCGAGCCCTGCACCGTAGAGAAAGATTAAGGACCAGAGACCCGGACCTAGTCTTAGGCGTGTCCGCAAGAGTTCCACTTCCTTATCCTCAGTGACGAAAATTACGGCAAAAGGGCTCCGATTTTGCAAAGAGTGGCCGAAAGTATACGATCGGCGATTTCAAAGACGACGAGTGAGAGACGCTAAGCTTTCCTTTGAGAGAGGAAACGAAAACCGGAGGGGCGAAATAGACATCGTCTGTTTGGAGAGACTGTGTCGATAGAGGGGTGAGATAGGAGATGAGACGATGTACGTCATTATACGAAATCCTGAAACGCGAGAAAACTCGGGGGCGACGTCGTCGCTTGAACAAAATTGCACTCGGTGTCTCTCCCAGATAAGGACGCGTCGCTCGCGTGATAGGCGCGAGATTCGCGAAGAGATCTACATACACCTTACATAGTCTGCTCAAGTAAATCGTAATACGAAGCTGCCACTATTTAATCGGGTAATCACATCAGGCTGACGGACATTATGGTGTCACACACTGTATAGTATAATTTTATCGCCTCGGAAACGGGGACTGAATACGACGATCGAGCTTCCGATCTCCGCCTGTCGTTCGTCTAAACGCGCACGAAACGAGCGCCAAGTTATCGTTCGAATAGGTCTCGGGAATAATCACGGCTCGACGTGAATTAGGACTAACGCGAAATTAATTAACGTCATCTTTCAGTAATCTACGTTGTAAATTTATAATCTAGAACGAGACGGCCAATACGAAGATAGCTTTGACTGTTGACGACATCGCGGTACGGTCGTATTGCTGCAGCGTCTTGCACACACGTTTTACAATGAAGAACCGACGCCTTAGTGGTGTTTTTCTTTTCGAACGTTTTTTACATCAAACGCGATATAATCGATAATTCCACAGCTTGTTGCAGCGCGTGCAATTTACCGAAGCTTGAGCCTTGCAAGCTTCTTAATTACAATAAAATGCGAATGAGGGGCTGCAATACCACCGCAATACGATGGTAGCGATCTGTAACGCGAATAATACTCCGCTCGAACGACGAAACTCGCGTTTTGTGAGCGTTTTGCCCTTTCCAACGCGGGCCGAGAGTCGCTCGCATTATGCGAATTAATTAGGTAATCAGCGCGTAGCTAGTTCGTCGTACACAGACATTAGGGCGTAATCTTACTCGAATACTGTATAACCAGTTGATAATTTTAGAAACGTAACCGTTTATACGAGTATATATAAATATATATATATATACATATATATATATATATATTTAAAAACGACGGACGAGCCGATAGCGCGTCGGTAACGCAAAATACTATTCAATTAAATACTGTCTCCAAAATATTTAATCAATCTAATCTTCTTTTTTGATAATCTTCTACTATCGATTAGTATATTTCTGTAGTTGATCTTTCTGCGAATATCTGTGTCACTTGATTCTCTCTCGCTCTCTTTCCCTCTTCCCTTTTCCGATACGCGATGTAAATATCTTTATTTGTACGTGAAGTTATGATCGTTTTCTCTTCTCTTCGCCATTCTCCGCGCGAAGAAGAGAACGCATATCTCGTGTCGCCGACGCATCTCGCGTTATCTCGTCCCAATAAGGATATAATGTATTTTGTAACGAAAAGTGAAACACGTGAGAGTACGATAAAGAATAACCGATAGTACGGTAAGAACAAGTAAAGCATACGAATTCTAAAGCTGATAGTTGTAGGGAATTGAACAACCATTGACGCCGTTGTTCAATACCGTAGTTCGTGGTCGTTGTCACTGTGAGTCGTCATTTCGTTCGTTTGCCCTTTTTTTAGTTTCCTTTTATAGACACGGTTAACGCGTCATGTATGATACTTGTCACTGTGGTCAAACGATCATCTGTCGCGAATCGCCCGTGCGGACTTGTTACTCGCGAGAAATGTAAGTCAACGTCGGAGAATCTTGGATCCTCTTCCTCTGTCTAAATTATCGATTTTTCGCGTATTCGGGAAATTCAGAGATGAAACTTTTTCCTGCAATAATTCAATACGAATTTATATGTAATTCACACTACGGAATTGATAAAAATTTTTAAATGTTATTCATAGGACAAATATTGAAGCTTCCACAAATTTAAGCTTAAAAAAACTTAATCGACCAACTACTCTAGCGAAACAAATATTCGGTTTTATTTTCCATATCAACATTTACATTTGAAAAAAGCACAAAAGAATTAATTTCCTCCTTCGATGAAAGAAGAGGATCCACGATCGACTTTGTCGATAGCCTTCTAAGTCAATCGATTCTTCGACGTTTGTAGAACTCTTACAGTTAGTTACAACTAACAGGTAATAATTTTTGCGCATTCTAGATATAATATTGTAGTACGTTGAACTGTAAATATATATATATATATATATATTATTATTACGAGGGGAGAAAATAAAGATTCCCCATTACTACTGCCATTAAAACGCAACGCCGATATTTTAGGAGCGTTTTTGCGCCGTCACTCGAATGGCCATTGATCGTTTTTTTTTTCTTTTCGTAAGGAACAATTTCCGGCATACGATCGCTTCTTTCGATCGTCAATCAAGCACGGATCAGCGAGAGGGTAGAACTTTATGCAAATAATTTCTTCTCGAGACTCGGACGAATGTTTCTTCCTGACCACAACGATCGACGCTGATTAATCTATGCCGGATATTGTGAGCGCTACTCGATTGAAAATCGTCCAGTAAACGCCAAAGCGTTAGACTCGAGGGAGATAAAGAGGCGTGCATTTAGTATCGTAGACTCAAGGAATTATTCTCCTAGCGAGGGAAAGCGAAACAAATCTACTCCGCACTAGGTCGTTAGGAAAACAACGCACACATTTTCTATGATAGAGCTATATATTTACTTGTTATAAAATGACATTGCGATTGGTAATATTCGCGTTAACGACGATTTTATAGCGAAGATGGCATTTAAAACCCTAATTAATGCGGTGAGACAGAGAGTTCTAATTTTACCCTTAGCTTCCGATGAACTGAAAAAATAAGGAAGCCAGTTTTAGCTAGCTTCTTGTTTCATCAAAATTTAATTATCCTGTAATTGTTATATTTAATTATCACGTATTTATTGCGACAGCGATAAAAAGCAGTAACGTCGTTTGAAATCAAATCAATTAAACAATAACAATCTGAATTTAATTGTAGTAATTAAAGTTGTAATTGTAGTAATTAATTGAAATAATAATAAAGACAATTTCATTTTTTCTATCAGAATACAGAACACTCAAAAATTAAAAATTTTTTATTTGAGTAAATTTTGATTAAATATATATTTTGATATGTTGATTTATTATTACGGTTCTATTACGCAAATTTTAATATTGCAAGATCATCGATCAAGTTTTTTAAATAAAGATACTTTAATATGATATTCTTTATATGTTAAACATAAATTTATTTAGTTCTTAACATTTTTAATAATCATTTTTCTTAATAATTGATGTGTAGCCTTGAATCTCCCATTAGATTCCCTTAAAAAGATTTGAATTTTATTCTCTAAAACTGGTGAAAGAATTAAAAGAATTTATACGCTGACATTATTTATAAGAGAGCTTAGGTTTTAAATTTTATGCAATTCTTAATATTTCTAATTTTTCTAACAATCTCCTTAATAGAAATGAATTTGCTGTTGAGATACTTACGAGTTGAATACAATTTACATACATTTAATAAATATAATGATCATATTTAATAAATTGAAAAGATATTTTAATTTTGTACATTAAAATATTAGTTTTTTCTAGTTTGCAAAAGTTTCCAACTTTTAGTAATACTAATTTGTCAGTAATTTTTCTTATTGTCATCGTTAACAATAAAATGATTAATGAAAAGCAATGGAGTGGTAAACAACGTCCTGCAAATATACATCGTCGATTGCGAAAATCACGTCGATGTGATCGAAATATTCGATCAGTAGGATGGTCTTAGATTACGAATCAAGAGTGAATAAAAGATAACTAGAGCGAATGGAGTCTGCGTATTTAGATAATAAACTATTTAACAGGATAATAAACTACTTAACAGGATTAAGATGTAAATACCGTGTAAATAACGAAACGTAGCGGTAAGTAAAAGTTATAAACGATTGGGCCCTTTTTTACGATTTTCAGATAAAATCGGTACTTTTCCAACAAATTGTATGGGGCTTTTTAATACAGTATACTCATTGTAACACATTACTATGTGTGTCATTTCACAATTTCTTAAATAATTTTTATCCTTTGTTATCCATAATAATGTATTTAATCTTCAGTCTTCCGATTAAAATAATGACAGAAATTTTTTTATCAAGAAATAATAACTGATAAGGTTGCAAAAATAATTCATAATAAGTTATGTATCCACTAATTGTTCTTAATACTAAAGTACGTAATTTTATTAAATCCTATTAATTGAGTAATTGTCCTCCAAACTGTTATTATTCATTAAATTTTAGTAAATAATTAATTCACAATCTTCCTATCGTTATAAAAATCTTAACAAATATATAAAAATTCTTTTGAACAATAGAAAGTTGTTTATATATTTACATAAAAATCACTTGGATTTTATCAAAGTAACAATTAAAATGCCAATAACATAAGTCAATGAAAGAATCATGAAAGAAATGTGTAAGAGACAAATACAATTTACCTTTTTATTTATCATAATCTTTCATATATGGAATTCTCGTGTAATCACGGTGCAATATTAATTTTTTCGTTATGATAACTATTTCGTTTTGCCTTCCTGCATTATTTACGTCTATACAAAATTTACAACAGATATATTGCTTAAAAAATGTTCGCGCAATTCTTTTCAATTATCCCGTTTCCAACAGCAGTTCGTGATTGATGCCTAATACAGGATTATTGAAAATTCGAGCGCCATTAATTAGCGTTTGGTCACGATGAAAAGAGCGTGGAATTATCTCAACACTAGCGTACTACAAAGCACCGAACAGTATGGCATCAAATGCACCGAACGAAACTCGTTATATTCAGGGGAAAGAAAAAAAAGAGTGCAGAAAGGCATGACCAAATATAACGAACGAGAACGTGTCTTTTTTGACATATGAAACGCGTTTGAAACGAATGTGAAATTAAAAGCCGCTGAATTGAATGAAATCGCACTTATTTATTTGAAATTGCGCACAAAATGTTAACAATTCGTATTTTACCATGTCGATGTGTATGTGCGATCGTTTTAGATTGTCGACAATGCGCTCACACGCAACACCGATAATAATGCGTCTGATAAAATCGAGTGAATTGTATGAAGACAATAAACGATCGATATCTTTTCCAAGCAATTAATTGAAGGGATTATTTAAGAAATAAGATGTATCTTTTAAAATGAATCTTTCAGAAATAAACGAAGACATTTATTTGTTGTGTTAATATTAAGTGAGTTATCTTTGTAATAATTAATATCTTTAAAAAATTATTGTTTTAATATACAGATTTTATTGATTGTATCGATTTAGAGTATATACATCTTAAATTATAATGGTCGACGTAGTAAAATTGTGAAAAAAATATTCGTGTAATTCATGCTTCATTAGAAAGAGATATGTCTCGTTTCAAAAATACTCCCTACAATATGAGAGATCGGAAAATAAAGACATTTTTAGAATAATTCTCGTATACCGAGAAATTTTATTTGCAAACAGATGAATGCGCATTTAGCGCCAAATGCGCTTGGTTCAACGAGATTCTCGCGTAATTCAAACATAAGATGAAAACTGCGCAGCCACAGTTAGCGTTAGAGACTAATACGTTAGAATTAGACGACTGTCTAATTCTTAATGTCACTTGTTCGAGTGTGAGGATATATTACTCAATATAAACGTGAGGTGAGAAACAGGCGGCTGCATTTAGCGTTAAAGGTGCGTATTTGTAAAGTCGCGCATTATTCACATACGATGCAGGAGGAGTCGCATTTAGCGCTAAATGCATTTTGTGAAAAGTGAATTGGACGTCGCCGAAGTATAATAAAATCGGCGCTACGCAGTTCTGCGATTTTAACTTCGTCTCTCGAAAGGATTTCGACATACGCGAAGTGGTAGGACTTTGCGGTGCGCTTGAGACTTCGATTTTAATATCGGGCGAATTTAATATCCAACTCCGATCCCCAGTCGACGATAAATCATCGCTTCCGATCCTCGAACTGCGTATTTGATGATAGCTTGCGAATACCGTACTAAACGCATTTAACGAGTTAGGCTAAAGGCGAGGAGAGTAAGGACGGTACGGCTAGATTATTGTAACGATAACATATAGTGTGTTATAAAATGAGCGTACCGTATAGCAATAGAGCGCCGTTAACGAGAACGGGGAGCTTACGGTAAACATTGGAAAAAAAATAATTACCACCGTTAGATACGATTATTATGTATATCGTTTGTTAAATATGTACCTACTAACTAATTATATACTAACAACCGTCGTTCTAAGGCTACACGATATAAGGACGAGATTCTTGTTGCTTGGTTTTGTAATCATGCTTGACAAAAGCATACGGAGAAATAAAACTTGTTGTCGTAGAAAAGTTCCCGCAGTTCCTCCTCGCGTGCCAACTGCCGCATGCGAATTGCGAGTGCGATTCGATGATTACACGGGCGCACGGGACGTTCCCTTCATCCCCTATTGCGCCCGACAGATCTTACAATTTTTCATATCGATTTCTCCGTCGAATTGTTCGCCGTTAACCACTCCTGCACTTCCGGCAGGGATTCCTTTAACCACTTTATCGCGAATTTAGCATGAGCTTCGACCATCGCCATGGTATATCCTACGATCTTTACGCTTTCGAGATTATCCTCGCTGAAAGTCTGAAACTAAAGGATCAAATAAACATTAAAATTGCACAATTATAATTGATAATATTCGAAAAGATTTATTTTTTTTCATTTCTTACCGTAACGCAGTGAAAAAAAGAAAAACGTAGAAGGTATAAAGATAAGAATTATAATGAAGCTATTTATTATTAATTATCTTATTGTCTTAAGATAAATTATTATTCTTGCAATTATCTTAAGATAAATTATTATTCTTGCGCGTAATACTAAATCGTACTTACGTCTTCAAAGTCTTCCTCGCTGATCAAGCCGTTTGTCATCGCCAATGCAAAAGCTTTCAAGATCGGACGAGATTTGGAAAATCTGAACAGACATGAGAGAACATCGTAATCTGCTTATAAGTTTGACGAAGAGATAAGAAGGTTGCAAAGTACCTCGTGACGATAACCTCCCAATTATTTTGCACGAACTTGGAAGCGATTTGCGCAGCGACCGGATTTTGCGGAAAACTTCTTAAGATCCTTTGCGTCTCGTCCTCATCGTACATTTTCCCTTCGAGAAGCTCGCTGAGTATCCTATCATACATTAACATAAATTATATGCCTGCAAACATATGTTGCTAAACATATTTCATATCTTTACAGGATATTTAAAAAAATTGTTTAATATTTTATCTCAATATTTTAGGCTTTTTCTTGAATCGATGTGTAGAGAGTCTGTTTTTTTTTTATTTAAAATTTTGCTAAACATATTTTTCGCACTTTTTAACTTTAATTTTAAATATTCTAACTAGGAATTCAATTAACTCTAAAATAAAATTTAATTAAAGATAAAGAAAAGCTGTATTATTTATTTTTTATCTACTATTTTTTGGAAAATTATAAATTTCTATTTTCAGATAAAAATTAAAGCGAAAAAAATTTAATTTACTATTTATTACTAATAATTCCTACTTACGATTGCAGAATCCACGGCGTTTGAAAGCATGAAAACGCTGATAGAATGCGATTCTTCTCATCTCCATCTGCGGTGGAGTTTACCTTCTCAACGAAGTAATTCCACTCGTTTCGCGTGCCGTATCGTGCGATCGTACAATACACAACTTCGCGTGCGTACGCCGGTATACTAAAACGATCAAAGTTTAGTCTTTAAAATAAATTATGAAATCAAACCGACATCATTCTTTCAAGAATGAAAACTGATCTGAAAATATCATCGTATAAAAATTACTTTATCTATTTTTTTTATGTTATGCGCGTTTTGATTAATATTGTTACTAAAATAAGATTAATATTTTTTTTCAACATTTATAGAAGCTTCTTATTAAATATTACTCATTGTACATTTCAGGAATAGATAATAACAGTGTGGATTAAAAAATGATATATACAGTTCGTGTAACTGCAAAGAAAAAAATTACAGCAGTATTTTTATCAAACTACATATCAAATTTTGAAATAATTTAATGACAGATAAAGCAAATTTTCTATCGATCATGTTAATAAAAATGTAGTTTCCATTTTTAGAAAGATGAGCAAATACGTATAGTATATTATTAGGATTCTATTTTATTTAGATAACAAAATTTTGAAACGATATGAAAGAAATGATTTGTATAAAGATTCTAAATTGTGTCACATATATCGTCATTGTCTGAAAATCATACGTAAATAGGAACAACTTTGAATGACAAATTAGACATCTTTATCGAACTTACACTTCGTCCGCATCGGTCGAATGGTCCTTCAATTTCGCAAAATGATTCCTAGCCCACTCAAGGCATTCCGCATTCTCGAACGCGCACGCTATCGTAAGAGCAGTCAAAGTTAATCGCGATCCCTCATCGACTTTCCATCCCACGTCCGAGTATAATTTTGAAGTAAACCTTAATGTAAATTCCTGCAATAAAGAAGTATATTTATTAAGTTATTTCATTTTTTATTGCTTCAATAATAAAGATTTAAAAAAACAAAAATATTAAATATGAATTTTTCTTAAACTCCTTTTCAATAGTTTTGCAACGCTAATTTTTATTTTTGTATTAAATATTATATTCGCAAGGTATACTTTTAATTAAATTAAATATAAATGATTTGTCTAAACTTCTTTAAACTAATATTCTTTTATGTTCGTTTTTCTTCATACTACCTGAAAGTCGCTAAAACCAGATGTTTCGTAAAGAAGACCGTTCAACTTCAACAGATGACGCATCAGAGCACCCCAGGGAGCGTAATGCCGTTCCTTCATTTGCATATATTTAATAAAGTCGAAAGCGGTCGCGTATTTCGTCAAGCCGACCGAAGCGAGTCCGAGCACATCGTCGATGAGAGACGCCCTGGTTTCAGGCGGAAGGGCCTCGTGATTTTCCTCGAGGGCCTGAGTTAGGAGCTTCCAATTTTCCTCGTCATAGTGCACACGGTAATAACCTTGAAAGCAATTAATAACGATAGAGCGGACACTTGCATCCTACTTTGCAATTTCATTAAATTGGAGGATATTAGAATTAATGTGTCATTTTCTCCCCAAGAAGTAATTTTGCACATAAGTAAAATTTGAAAGTCATTTGTTTTAAAATCAAAATTGTAGAATTATAATATTAAAAATAATTTAAAAAAATAAGAAAGTGTTAGAAATTGATTAAAGTAAAAAGTAAAATAAATATTTATTATTTTATTAGACATATAAATTACCTATGAATATTTATAAATATTCAAATAAATTCAATTTTATTTATTACCCGTTACATTGTATTAACAATTTTATTTGAATTGATAAAATTTGTAATTGTTTTACTTCATCTCTTACTCTTGCTCTCATTATTGGAAAAAAAAATATAACATTAATAATTTCATACATAATAGTATAAAAAAATTATTAGAATTTTGCTAAATCTGATAAAAACATTATAATTATTCGTAGTCAAAAAATACAGTTTTTGAAAGGATTAATTATGTAGCTAACCTGTTTTATTCACATTAAATACAAGCCACGAATCTTGAGCGCCGACATTATGCACCACCATCTCCGCTACGGAATGCAACCACGTTTTTGTCGGAGATGACCAATCATTGCTCGTTTTGTTAATATAGTCAAGCGGTACGTACCACGTCGGTTGAGTGTCAGATGATTGATCGTACGTAAATCTTTGCTGTGCAACATATAATATAATTGATGATAATAAATATAATACTTTATACCTCGAGAAGCATATTGATGGATACCGATACAAATTACGATAGGAAAATAAATATGCAGTAATATTTAAATCGCACCTGTCGAACAATAGCGGTGCCTTCCTTATATTGCCTCATGACGCTGATGATCGGATATCCGCGATGAGAAATCCAAGAGTTCATTACTTCGGACAACGTGATTTCCACGGGTAAACCGATAGTTTCTTCCGCCATCGCCTCCCAGAAATCGTCAACGTTTGCTGTCGAGTAGTTCCTAAAATAAATATTAATTTATAAAAATTTCAGTCCTCTTCTGTAACAAAAGGTGGAGTACTATTTAATGCATCCCTTGTATATGTCACGCGACAAGATAACTTTATACGTCCGTATGACATTGCGATATTCAATGCCAACGAAATATGTACATATATCGTACATGATAGGTGCACTTATGTAACGAGTCCGATAAAGAAGCATGAGAAATAATGGTCGGCAGCTCGTGACATTCAACGACTGGCATTACCATAAAGCCAGCGGGATAACTCGCTGTAAAACGCGCCGATTATCGTTTCGATGACTGAATCACGCTGTCGCACGAGCGAACGGCCGAGCGAGTGATATAAACGTCGATGCCGGTATTACACGATTAATGAACGAACGACGGCCCGGTCGAAGGATAAAACGATGATAATATGATATACCCACCACCTCGCTATGAATTTCCGGTAGCCGTTCCTAAAGGCGGTATCGTTTATCACACCATGCAACATGCGAATCAAGCATGCACCTACAAGAAGCAGTCAGAATGCAGAATCACATTATGCAGCGTTATGAGAGCATATATTCGATACTTCCTTTCGAGTAAAACTGAGATTATTCGACCATATTTCATATATTCGCATGCTTAAAGAGATATATTGATTCCATCTTGAATGTTTGTCGAATATTAAAAGGAAAACCAGCTAAAAAGCAATATAAACTTTTTAATTTACTGCAAAATCATTTGATGCTAAAGTATGTAATACAAATTTTAGATAAATATTAATATACAAATTTTTGTGTACTTGTAATATAATAGTATTCAACTATTTAATATTTATTCATAGCATTCACGAATATTAAAGTGTTGAAATAATCACAGCTCTACTTTTAAGTGTCGATGCAGCTAATATTGAAAGTAAAATATTAATGCTAATATTATTCAGGAATAAGATATTAATAATTTAGAATTATCTTAGGCATTTTTTGAGAAAGAAATAACTTTACCTTTCTTATGTCGAGCATTATAGTCCGAAAAATCCAGATGGGCAGGATTGACATTCGATTGCAGCGGCTTTGAAACGCTGTAGCCATCTTCTTCCATGGCATCCCATTGCACATTAGCGAGGAAGGCATGACTGGAACCCAGTGACGAATCTATCTGAAAATAGAATCTCATAAAAATTTTTGCTTTTCTTGAAGAACGATATTGTTTCTATCAAATGTATGTGTGTGCGTTTTACGTTTAAATGCTCTTCAATTAAAAAATTTTACAATTTTGCACCATGTAAATTAAATTACTTGTGTTATGTTTTTAAAATAATTAATATAGGATTTAACATTAACTTTAAAAGTACATAATTTTATTATAATTTAAAATATGTTTCAGCACAAAATACTGTTTGTCGAACGTCAGCCTGCACTTTTAGAGTTAATGGATGTTGCAAATATTATTCCAATTATGTGCCTTCTCGATCATCGCGTGTCGCAAATAGAGAGTGGTGCCTTCAAGTAGCCAAACGTCCGTCCAGTTCTTCATGTTCACAACACCGCCCAGCCATTGTTCTCCTATCAGACTTATCAGAGCGCTTAACGCGTCCGTCTTCGTGACCATGGGAGATCGATCCGCGACGTAGAAGAACGATTGCCTTGAAAACAATTTAGCTCGATATAATGCATTATCAAACGTAGAGTAATTGTAGAACATGAATCTAGAAATATATTAAATCGCGGTTTTTTAATATAGATAGCAAGTATATTTTAAGAATTTTAAATAAATTAAAATATTTTTATATAATTCTTAAATCAATTAAAAATTATTTAAATGATATTTTCTGCCAAATCTTATTTGAATGTAAGGCAAAATTTTACTCCGTTGTCACACTTTATTACGATTCCAAAATATTTTACATTTAATATTTTATCAACATTGCATCCTAAATTAGAAATTAAAGTCAAGATTTGACTCATCAAAATTTATTTAAAATTAATGTATCTAATGTATTTAATAATTAAATAATCTAATGTATTTAATAATTAAATTTCATTATCAATCTGAACTTTATAAGAAAAGTTATAATTTTCTCTAGCAAAATAATGTTGCAGTAATCTAATTATTGTTGTAAATGAATTAATTTTGTGATCTCTCTTACTTCAATGATATTAATCCCAGACTTCCGGCGTTATCGACGATTCGCGACGGTAATGCGACGATATCCAATTTCGGTTGCAGATAAGACATCGAGAATATGTCGTACAACTGTGTAACAATTTGGTCGAATTTATCGAGAAGGTAAATTCCCCGTGATCGCTTCTTCGGATCGCCCCAGAAAATCACCCCTGTCGCGTTATCAAGCCCCATTCTCGTCTCGCCCAACGACTCGATCTCGCCCATTATGAAAGCCAAATTGTAAGGCGAGAGCAATGGGGTATCGCTGAAGATGTCGTTCACTCGATTATCCGATCTTGAAAGATACAGGTCACACATTTCATCAATCCATAAAAATCACATAGGAAGAAAAATATAAAAGAATGACACGAAAAATTTCATTATATTATTGCAATAGAATCAATATTTTAATTTTTAAGAAATTATCTTATTTTAATAATTCGTAATATCTTTTAAATGCATTCTTTAATTTAAAATTCAAAAAAATCAAATTGCAAATTGATCGAAGATAATAAAATCCGACATGTTTTAAAGTTACCATGTAGGAATGATAAAAATTGCAAGCTTTTCCATTTTTCGTTTCATATTTGTTTTTCATTTGAAAAAATACAGTCGAGAAAACAATAGTGAAACTGGACAGTTTCGCTATTTCAAACCGATGTGGTCTTCTAAGCACGCAAACGTTGACACAGCTGCAATTAACAGTATGAAATACGCACATGTCTTTAGAGATATTGAGAGGCATGTTCGACAGGACTCTCGCTTCGCGTGGACGTGCCACGGACAACGAGAAGACAGCCTTGAGATTCACGTCATCGAAGACAGGCAAAAGATGCGAAGCTCCCAGAGGTTTGAACCGCGTCCCGATTAATCTATTAAAAACATATGTAAAACCATACGAAAATTTGTCAAAAACTTCTATTAAGCTAAACATATTTTAAAAATATCTAAATTAAAGTATATTATACTTGAAAAAAAAGTTTTCCTAATATACATTTACGTGATTAATATTAAACATACTAAAAGTGAAAAGTTTTAACACAAAACAAGCAAAAAAAAATATTTCAGCTATAAAAACATATTTTTATCATTTTTATATTATCTCAAAACAATATTAAAATAATATTTCTAAAATACCAAACTTCTAGACAATTTCTTCCGTAATTTGCAAAGAATTTGATTAGTATGATGAGTGGCTGTATCCTTTGCTTTAATGCTAATGTAATCGGCAATTAGTTAATTGATTTTCTTTGCTGCTATAATTACAGAGAAGAAACTCACTTCCCTTCGCTGGACTCGCTGAAGTTCACCGAGTAAATCGCCTTTCCATCAAATACAATCTCGTAATCGATCTCCAAGCTGTACGTTCCCGGATTCATGGCGACGGCCGGATATATCACATGTAATCCGTTATTAGCATCTACCTCATATCGCTGAATCTCCACATCGGTTACGCTTGTGTTACCGGAAGCTACCGTAGACGTCACCGGTCCGGACATCGTCGCGTTCGTAGTAGAGTCCACGATTTTCTCGTCGGGCACGGACGAGCTTTCGTTTGTCAAAGGAGAATTTTCGTTACTCAAAACTGTCGCATTTCCCAGGGGGGATTCCGTAACAACGACACGCGTTGTTTGATTTTCCCATTGCGGAGATGACATCACAGAAGAAGCCGAAGTAGTAGCATTATCTGAACGTTGAACAGACCATTGTCCGACATTAAATATAATCGATTATATAATTTTTTTAATAGCAAACGAAAGTTTTATATATTATAAATTCTAAAGTGATCGTTTAATTATATTTAGCTTCTTTATACTAAACTGAAAAGAATGAAACCAGATTTAACCAGTTGAATTACGTAACGTTTAAAACAGTGAGAATAAAATTATTTCTCCTTTTATTTTAGAATTTATCGCGAAGGTTACGCAATTGACCACCTGCACGCTATTATACTAGATATTGTCACAGCTGCAAGCTAGTCGTCGTCTTATCGCGCATATTTCGTTACCAGAAATCTGTTGCTTTGTTAAACCGTGCATTAACCCGTTGTCTTATAATGACAAGTTACACTCACGGTGTAGATTACAATCCAAATGAGACAGGCACGATTCGTATTCCTGACATAGATTACGATTTAAATCTAACAAGCACTAATCTCACTTACAACACCTACATAATAAGAACTTTTCCATACATTTAACAGATATTTAAAAAATAATTTAAGGCAACTAGTTAGTCATTATATAATATTAACCAGATAAAATTGAATGATTTAAACATAATTGGTTTCTCATTCAATTAACTCTTTTATCTATTCTTTTTTTTCATCTATTTTATATATCGACCGAAGTATTTTTCTCATTGCAATCCAAAAAGCAGAAAATAATTTCGATAAGGAATATTGACGGGTAAAGAATCTATACGACATTTCCGAAGGAAATACCAGTATTCGCCTGGCCGCCTTTATCGTCATCTTCGGCACGTCTCCTACGCCTTCTTCTTGTTCGCGCCCCATTCTCTTCTATGAGCGACAGCTTATAACGCGTCGCCGTGATGTTTCTCGCATTCAGAGACAATTTGTTTAATGGCGTTGTGTCATCCACACGAAATTCGATGACAACTCGTCCTTTCAGTTTCGATGTCACGTTGACGTCATTCGACAGCGACAACTCGAGACTGTACTTCAAAGGGTGAACGAAAGGTGATATCGAAGCCATAATGGTATCATCCCCTTCCTCCACCTCGTCCTCAATAAGAGCTAATGGATCGTATATCTAATTAACAAAAAGCGCCGCGCTTGAGAAAAATTATTATTACTAGTAACATTAAAATAATGTGTTACGTTCCATTTCGTTGCATTCTAAAGCTATAAATGTAAAACAGTGCTAATTTATTAATTAAAATTTGATAAAAAGACACTAATGATTTTAATCCACAAATTGTAGAAATGGATCTGCAAATGAAGAAAGTTTTTATTTGTGGTTTTAATCGGTCCCCTCCAAAGTATTGCGTTTAAAATTGCTAAAATAAAATATTAATACCGTGAGCATGATACTAAATTATTAATAATGACAAATACTTATAATAGTCCATGTTTATTGCAATGAATCACTTACTCTCGTTTTGGGCATCGTACCGAGATTCCATCCGATCAGACCGGCGACGATCACGACAATCAAGAATAGAACAATAAAGGAAAGAATCTTTTTGTACGTTAAAAACCAGCCACCCTTTCGTTCATGAACAATTTCCTCGCAAGGTGGAGGCAGCGCGGTGTTACCTTCATATGTCTGCATCATGCAGTCAGCTGAAAGTGTTAGAGCTAAAAAGATGCGTATATTTATTGTCAAATTCAATATTTATGCCTATTGTTCTTTCTTAATAGGCATAAATTAACATTTTCAAATTGTTAATGGTGCCGAAGTAACAAGCTATATTTGACATGTTATAAATATTACAAGTTATTAAATATTATTTCTCTTCTCTAAATTGAGAATATAATTTTTCTTTTTGATTGATAAATTAAAAACTTAAAAGAACCTATTTCAGTGAGATGCATCATTTTTTTCTGCTATCAAATATGTAATAAATAAAAATTTTAATCTTTAAGATATTAAAGTCTTATCTTCAAAAATTTTCTCCTAATTATTTAAATAATTAATTGATTGAAAAATTACAAATTTTTATCATTTAATCATTTATTTTTAAAATCTTATAATTACGAAAAGAATTTGCAGAGATGAATTAGATAAATAACGTAAACAATACAAGAAAAATAAAGAACGATAAAGATGTTTTATAAATGTAAAAAAAGTTTTGAAATTAAACTTTGACTGCAAAGTCGAAAAATTCCCTTTTCTCTCAGATCATATACCTCTTAGTCCTTTAATTTAAAAAATATTTATTTTCTTAGAACTCTGACAAGCTGCCATAAGCAAAACCAATTAATAGTCAATCGGTTGAATCATAGAAGCTTAGAACAATTAAAATAATTGCGAAAATTATATAAAAGCCCTGCAAAATTTGCTAAACAATTGACGAGTCGAAGCGAGGTGCATTCCGATTGTCCATGTCAATTGTAAAAATAATTGCAACTATCCGTAAGTGCATCCGTCGCATCGCGACGAATT
The DNA here is from genome assembly GCA_928718305.1 of Tetramorium bicarinatum. Classification (NCBI taxonomy): domain Eukaryota; kingdom Metazoa; phylum Arthropoda; class Insecta; order Hymenoptera; family Formicidae; genus Tetramorium; species Tetramorium bicarinatum. The sequence goes on along the minus strand of OV788322.1, from coordinate 4,334,512 downwards.
TCGCGTTAGTAGTGCAACATTAGAAACGCGGAATATATGCGGATGATGTCATCAAAATTGGTTCCCCGTGATGCAGGAATCCGCGATAGGCCCGTGAACGCGAGCCCGAGAGTCACGGTTTCAAGGTCCTGCACTCGTACACCTCGCTGACTACGTATCAACTCCAGCATTCGCGTAATCACCGTCGTGCGATAACGCTCGTATCGGTGCCGTTCGCACGGCATTAGCGACGACAGTCTGCATTCATTTCAGCGAACGTTATAACTTCTAACAAGGAATATTTACCACATACTTTCGATAGAACACTGTTAGTCTTGCGCTGTGCGTAAAAACACAATTAAAATTTGTTGCATCGCGTTTCATTTAAATGCTATAAAGTTATAACTTGCCAACAGTGAATCAAATAAATTCGCAATATCATAGAAAATTGTAGCTCAAGAGAAATAAGCAGTTGTATAATTAACATTTGAGGTAATTAAAATGTAAGATATTAATTTAAAAAATTTGTTTTCTGAAAAATAAAACATTATGTATTTGCATTGTATATTTTGCTAAGAATCTGAGACTCGAGATACGCGTTCGAAACGCGGATAAAGCACACTAGAAGATATATACGTCTTTCTTTGATATTGAGATTAATAATTATAGATTTATTAATCCTCATTCTTGTTCAAATAATAATTTTATTATTTATTATTGAACATTTTCTATTATTATCTCATCATAGCGCGTTCACGATGATGTTAAATCATATTTCTTATTACACCATGTGAACGTGACTGTCACATAAACAAATGTCAATATCTTAATGCCGTTCCGGACAAAAGGATATACTAAGAGAAATTTAAAGTAAACTCTTTGAATTCTCTTAGTTTAAAGATGCTCAATAAATAATCAAATACTCAGATATCAAGTAAAATTTCTTTACAATTCCTAATAATCTTCAATGTAACTTTCTTACTGCAACAATCACGAGAAAGTTGACAAAAATTCACGAAATAATATTACTATTAATAATAAAGATGTTACGAGTGAATATTCAAGGTAATCTCCAAGCTGGCGACACATGTAGCGTAGCGAATAGCATCAGTAATAACATAATTAATGTGTGAGAAAATTATTTTACAATATTTGAAATTGATGTGACACTATGACGTGCATGCACGTGCATGTTTTAAAAATCATATTTATTCTGAGAGACAATTTTGTTAATTTTTTAATGATTTAACGCGAGGAATATCTATAAATTTGTCTGAAACTAATTGAGTCATTCAACAATAATTCTCTTCAGTTATTTAACTGATTAAATTATTTAACAATAACATATCATTTTATATATTTGCGATATAAAAATATGAATGTAATTCCCACTTCTAGATTGTTAATTTTTAATCAAATAAATAAAGTAAAAAATTATGAAAATTACTAAGTAAATATAATAATTTCTTGTAAATTTCATGTATATGTAATAGAAGTTCGAAAATCATATTCTTAAAATCTCGCATAGTTATAATTGTCATAAAAAGTCAACAATCAATTAGCTACAGTGATTCGACGCAATGATTTAATTTAGTTGATTAACTGAACAGGCACATTCATATGACATAAGCAATTTCATGTTTGCACGTTTGATAAAGCAAAATCCCAATAAATTATTAAGCGATTTTTAAATAAAAGTCTAAAATAAAGATGAATTTAAAAAAAGAAATTGCTTCTCGAATGTCTAAAAAAATGACGATGCGTGTAAATAATGTTCACTTGACAAATGGAATTGATACTACAATAATGAAACAATCAGAATAACAACTATATTTATCAGCAGTGTGAAATAATAATTATCAAGTATCAACATGCCATATATAACTTTATACATGTATGTACTTTATACATGTATAATAGTATTTTGATTTAAATAAAAGATTTCTCTCTTATAGAATAAAAATACATTTTCAAAGATTTTTTAAATAAAATTATTGAACGTGGTTAATTTTCCAAAATTTAGCTAGTTTTCCACTTTGCTAATACTTATCTCAATTTATAACTTTAAACTTTCAAATGTAATATTCTTCCATTTTTATATCTGACATTAAACATTATTTTAATGATAAATGTTTTAATAAGGAGTTTAAATTAGATTAATAATTTTCAAAATTTAATTAAAGAAAAATACTATTAAAAAATTAATTTTTAAAAATAAAGATTTCTGTTTTAAGTATAATTCCATGAGAGTTAATTTAGAGGCATAAAAGCAATGACGGCAGAAGCAAAAACAGCTGTTTCACTTACAATTTCGCTGTCCATAGGACTGCCAACTGCTAACGGATCCTCGTCGCATTGTTCTAATTTGAAGAAAAATATTCTGTAGATATTCTTAAGAAGAACGATAACGAAAAAATACGCGAAAAATAATGCGAAAATGTGGCTTTGCAGAACGAATGCGCATCCAACGCGGAAACGAAATCGCGAGCGCGGCAACGCACAGGTGACGCAGGTACAACTGCAATTAGCCGCTCTACCTTGCGGTGCCGTATGTGGATGTTGGCCGAGAAACACTCGCGGGTGTCCCCCACTTATGCTCTTCGTTCGTCAGCTCTTCGTGTCGTTCTCGATGTTCGTTCCGCTCCTTATCCTTATGCGCTTTTGCAATAATTCGTGATTAGAGCTGTTATCGGAACTTTTTCCGCGCGCCTTACAGCCTTCTCCTCTTTGTCGCGACACGTGGAACGAAGTCTGATGTAATAACACAACATCACACTATAATATAGGAGATAAAGTTGACCAGCGTGAAAACTTCTTTTTCATTGATCTTTAGAAAATTGTGATAATGATAAAAGAAGAAAGAATAAAAGAAAATTAAAATAATGTACAAGAAAATAATTTTATAATTTGTGATAACCGTTTTTGTTCTAAAGACACTTAAGGTTGTATGACCCGTAAGGTCTCTGTCAAAAGTTTAAGAAACGTAATATAAAGCTAATTAACATATTTAAGAAGATATTCTTTACTGGAAAATAATATTTATATTGATATTTTATTAAAATAACGATTGCCTATGTTTTTAAGAGCTATAGAAACAGTTTTATGCATATTTTCTCGTATATAAACTTTTACTTTTAATGGTCTCTAGAACTGTACTTGACTTGCAACTGTCAAAAACGAAAATCTGAAGCGAGACTGTTTGTCTGTTTGGTTTTCATTTAATATTTCAGAAAATATTCTCGAAGTCATAATTTTTTTTGTACTAATTTAAATTTTTAAGATGTTTATTAACATTTCTGCAAAGTTTTGAAAGTATGCCATATTTTCTTCTATATTAATTTCTCAAATGAAGGTGAAAAATAGTGAAACTTGATGAATTCCCATAAGAGCCTATCTTAAAATTCAAATTGTAATAACTTTTGAACAGGCCTCGCAAATTTATTCAAACTTGGCACAATGCTTTATTAATATAATACTTATGACTTGACAAAGTTTGAGGAATTTGGCATTTTTTTTTTCTAAGGGGTCATACAACCTTAATTGTAGCTAGAATAATATTAAATGTCGCTAATTAATGCTATTTAAACAATTTTGTTATGATCTTTCATAACAGCAGTTCTATTATTTCTATTATAACGCTCTTTTACACTGAAAGAAAAATAGTTACTTTTAGCCTCAATCAAAATTTTATAATATTTTTTACGATAATTATGGTTAACATAATGATGCATATAGTTAAATTAATTATATTTATTGCTAGAAATATTATAAAATTATGGTTGAGGCCAAAAGTAACTATATTTTTCTCTCAGTTTATATTCTTTTATATTTTGATTTATACAATTTTCAAAATTTAAGTATGTAACATAATATATTCTTCAGAGATCTCTTATCTAATTTTTCAAAATCTTATTATCGGCTATATTAAACATTTAATAAAAATTAAATCCAATTATTATATTTTCAATTTGCAATAATATCATTTATTCCCTAAATTCCTGTCTTTTAAAATATGTGAGATATCATACAGATAACATTGTTAAATTCGTAGCCGTCGCGTTCTCGATTACAACTTAGAACTAACCCAGTTATTGCGAGAGCCCCGCGAGAGAAGAACTCGCGAACAAAACACTCCATCAAGTTCAATTAAGGCGACATGGTATCGTGGTCCAAGTGCACATTGGGCTTGGTCCGGGGTCGGTACCAGGAGCCGGCATGCAGCTCGACGGCACGTGTCATCGGCGATGGCGACGCAATATAGACAAGTACGCTGGCACGGAGTGCCCTAAAGGGGAGCACAATGGCGCCAAGGTCCCTGCGACAGGCGATGCCCGAGACGCACTTTATCCCCCATTTGATGGTCGACACCGTCGACCGCAGATTGGCCGTTGACGTCGTCGTCTCTCTTGGCCGCATCCGGATTGAGCTCCGCCGCGATTAGGCTCCCCTTCAGCGCGACGACGGCCGCGATCGGTCAGATTGAATAATGGATGGACGATCCCCGCCGATTTGCCCTAAGTGGATCTGAATCCGATTCTCCGGGTGCTACGTCACGCGAGACTGGCACCGGTGCGTTTTTCCGCGCGTTTCCGCCGCTTTTCGGCGGTCGGGTCGCGGCGGACAAGGAACCGTTCTAGCGACCTAGTTGGCGCGCCTAGTTGGCCACACTCAGTCACGCAGTCGATCCAGATAACATCCGGACTCCTCCCGGAGGAAGTCGCCTCTTTTTTTTTAAAGGGTATCAAGGTCAACTGACGCGGCGGTACAGTGATACCGGTGATATCCGAGTCGGTTCTTGGTACACCGCGATCGCACGCCGCCGACAGATCGTCCTCTGCGTCCCTCAGGCGTGCACGCCTGCCGCGAGGATAACGCCGTAAGCACCCGGAATCGATTAAGCCGCGATTTTCCGCGCAGTAAATCCTTTCTACGAAGTGTCAGTATACTCCATTCACGGAGGCAGTACAAAATTTCGTTGAGATTGTTGTGAGCGAGAAGTGCAAGGATGATTTCATCCACCTTTCCAGATTTTTGAATTCAGAAATTTGATTTTTTCAATTCTATATTTCATTTTTTTTCCAAGTTTTTAAGAAAGGATTACAATTGCATCATGTTGCTTTATTTTATCTTCGATTATTTTAATTATGTTAATTCGGTGATAAGCAAATTAAAAAATTTTTAATGTTTAATCTAAATTATTCAGCTGAATATATTAATTTTGTCAAGATTTTAATTGCTATTGGCACTAAACTCTCAACTCCAAACTGCTTCAGACCGAATTGTAACTTTACAATATAATTTTATCTTTATTGTGTATATAAGCAAGTGCGGGATGTTTAAATAATTTTTGGATTGAATGTCAACTACAATATACAGGTTCATTCTCCACCATTCACCATGATGTGGGCAACGTTGCTGTCAGGACTGATTCTACTATCGGCGATATCGTCCGGTCTTCCTCGAGGCGTTAGTGAAGTACAGTGTCAACGAATTAAAAAACTACCGTAATCACAATGGTGATCCAATTGGATTAAAAAACTGCCCGTTTGATCGTAGGACCGATGGAAGCGCAGTATCGATCTGAATGATATCTACTACTCGAAAATGCGTCAATACAGATTACCGAATGAAGTTAGTCCGACCAGTTATCACGTGGATATCAAAATACCCTTCATCGAGAGCAATCAGTTTAACGGTCGTGTCAAGATCAATTTCACCGCGAACGATATCAGCGACAGGATAGTATTAAACATCCATCCGAATCTTCAGATTTCGTTAGTCACCATCAGACTGCTTAAATCCCCGGCCGATGAAGTGTAAGCAGATGAACACAATATAAGAATTTAAATATAAAATTTAATGATTTAACTTTTTATCCAAAGTCAACACATTTTTATAACAGTAAGTTTTACGACTTTAATCATTCTTCTCAGCTAAAATTTTAATAAGTGTTACTAATTGTATTCATATAATGATAATAGCAAAATTTATTTTTTTATCATTCGTTTGTTCATAATAATGAGTTGAAATCGTAATAATATCTCATATTCTGTTCATTAGGACGAACGATGAATACTTCAATGTCGCAAGGACCGAACGGCAAGAAAAGAAATCCTGGTACGTTATCCATCTGGAACAAATGCTGAAGGAAGGAAGTGCCTGCGAAGTCGATATCACATACTTTGGAAATCTTACGCTTAATGAAACTACTGGCTTTTATAAAAGCGCATACATGGATTCCGAGGGTGAAAAGCAGTAAGTGCAGTGACAATTTTTCCATTATATTTTCCAAAATAAAACTTAAAAAACTTAAAAATTAATAGAATCAACAAACAATAACATATCTTGAATTTTTCGTCAAGTAACAGCGTGATCCATAGTTTACAAAAATTTAAAGATGTTTGATAATAAAATATTGTTTGCAAAAAATTTGGAAAATTTTCTTATAAATATAAATGGAATATAGTGGGGATGGCAATATGTAAAGTTTACATCACTTATTTCTTCTTATTTTTTAGCCCCTTCATCGCCACTTACTTACAATTAGACAACGCGCAGAAGATGTTTCCCTGCATGGATGAACCACCCTACAAAACGACTTTCAAGCTAACTGTATCGTATCCTAAAGGTTTAACGGCACTCACGAATACGCCGTCAATGTACGTATGCCGAAAATATTTTAACATTGAATTTTTTTTCTTTAAATTTTATTACACTAAACTCTTTACCTTTCTTTTTAAGCTCTCGGCGCGAGTCGTCTGACAAGATCGAGGAAGAATTCGCAGAGACACCGCGGATGTCGACGAATCAATTCGCCCTCGTGATATCGGACCTGCAGAACATCGTGCCGACACAGGAAGTTAACGAGATGGATGGAAAGAGACTGCAAGTGAAGGTTTGGGGCCGTAAAGAATTTATGGAGTCGCTGCTTCATGTCCCCAACAAAGTTGTGAGAATCGTTAATTATTTGCAAGATTACTTCAATAGCTCCCTCGGTTTACCGAAATTGGACGTCATGGCGATTCCATTGTACAGCACTTCTAAAGCCTCCGACAATTGGGGTCTCATGTTCTTCAAGTACATAAAAATCTACAAGAATCTTATACCTCTGCAAAGTGGCACGTACATAAAATAAATATCTTCTTTCAGGGAAAGTGAGCTCAGCAGTCAGCTAGTTTGGACCACTACGTACGAGCTTCTCTATCAGTGGATCGGCCAATCCGTTACACCGTACCATCGAAACGACGCGCCGGTTAACAAAGCTCTTAATTCGTTCCTAGCATCTATGGCGACAATCAATGTGAGTCTGCAATATATTTTATTTTTAATTAGCAATATCTTTAACGATTGTAAATATTGAAGAAGCACTTTCGTAATTACCATAGAATACTGTTGTATTAGTATTAGACAGTATAAAAAAATATTTTTTAAATGTGGTTCTATATTAGTTATATTTTTATAATAAAAATCGCGATATTATTAATTATTAATTCTACATTTTAAACAGTTGAGTCCGAACGAGATGGAAGGAAAATGGCCAATGACGATGTTGTATCCACTGTATTACGAATTTGCGCAGACTGCACCTTTCTCAAGAGTGGCTGGCATCAGACAAGAAGCAACATGGACAAAAGGTAATTAAAATAAATTACATTAATTTAATACTTTTATAAGACGATGGAAAATATATTATAATTTATATATTACTCACGAAACTAACGAAAAAAGGTTTAAATATCACAATATATAAAAAAAGATTATACAATCAGAGATCACAGAAAAAATAATTACACATATAATTCAAGTAAAATTGAAGTTTCAAGCAATTACATAAGTTAATAATATTAATTAATCTCACCTTTTGAATTTTATAGCCGAGTTGGTTTTCCGAATGCTTAATTACACTCTTGGGCGCGACTTGTTCCAGAGGAGCGTGAGGAATTTCTTCCATCAGCAATCGAAAGAGTAGTAATTGCCTCCGTCAATTAGTTGGGAAGCAGATTCTAATCTCCGACAATTTAGCGTTTTTTTACATAAAAACAAAGTTCCGTCTTTCTGCAATACATACAGAAATAAATTAAGCTTAAGTTTTTAATAACGTTTGTAAGTTGAAAATTTTCCTAAAGCAATTGAGATTTTTTTTCAAGTTATTTTTGCTCTACACTGCTTCCCGACTATTTTTCTCCGCAATAGCTCGGCCGCGGACTCTACATATCTCGAAATATTCTGCCTTTCATGTTTAGAGATCGCAGAACCTTCTTCGCCAATGATATCTTCACTTATCTGAACGATGTGGCGAACGAGACGAACAATCTGCCACCAGGTCTGACCATCAACGGCGTCGCCGCTTCGTGGATTAATCGGGACAGAGTGCCGTTGGTCACGGTCATTCGCGATTACGAAACTGGAAAAATTAATCTCACTCAGGTAAGCTGGACAAAAGCGTTATTTCCTGCAAGGACACGCGACGCGGGAAGGCAGTCGTGATTTTCGCACAGATAAAGCAACGAAGATGACCACGTATGTGCTATTTATTCGCGGTTAAAGCATTCCTCTCGTCAACGGAAGTTACATTTGTTCAATGGCGAGAATTAACAAAACAATAATGCAAGACTGATAGCACTGATTCTATTATGCTAAACTTTTATTAAATGAAACTGATTCTGGAAAAATTATTAAACACTTCATTATTTATTTAAAAAATAAAATAAGCCTACTAGAAAAAATAAAGATATGATAAAATAACTGTGATAAAAATATTAACGTATATTTTACTTTAAATAATAAGATAAAATATTATTACGTGATAAATATGTGCAACCATTAAATTAATTAATGTAAAATGCCTTGTTTCATCCAGAACAAATATGTTAATTTTCTCAAACAGAGAAATATAAATGTTAATAAACTTGGTCATAAAGAAATATTTGCATAACTCATTGCGTTAACAATCTCTAAAGAGACACGTGTTACCACAATCGTATTCTTCCAAAGCAATAGTAAAATCAAGGACTATTTGCGTTTCATGCGTTACAAACATGACTGTTGCGCAATACTTGCAGAAGCCTCACTCCTATAGAAATACATAAATTAATTAGAAGAAATGAAAAGATAATAATATGTGAAAATTTCAATCTTTCCTAAAAAATGAGATTAAAAAACATTTTATATCCTGTTTCGTAATATTTTGTGTGTTTGTGCTTCCAGAAAGTCTATCTGAGAGACATACCACCGCAATCGACGGCTAAAGTATCATATCAGTGGGATATCCCGATCGTGATGCAGGCACAAGATAAATTAAACTTTGATAATACCAAACCAACTGTATGGCTAAAAAAAGAAAATGTACCGAAGAATTTCACTATTTCAGACATCACCGACAAAAATAATTTCATCATTGTGAATCCTGAAGAAATAGGTAGGTTATTCATCCTTCCAAGAGATTGCAATTTTCTTTATAGATAAATTACTATATTAATTAAATCATTGATTAAAATAATTTGATTTCTGTTTCGATACATTACATGTATACAGAATATATCATTACATGTAAGATTTTTCCTGAAAATGTTGAATGTAAATTAAGTTAAGATATTTATAGTTATTATATGTCGCATGTAAAAACACACAAAATTGTTTTTTTTTTCTTTTTAATAATAAGTAACGTTTCTTTGAAGGAATGTTTCCGGTGAATTACGACCCGTGCAACTGGAAAATGTTGTCACAATATCTGCAAGGGCCGGATCGCGAAAAGATACCTCCATTGACCAGAGCGAAGCTTCTGCACGACGCATGGAACTTGGCGTACGCTGGCGAGCTGTGCTTCGGCATCGCGATGAATA